>LT635756.1:14460-1314460 GCA_900106115.1 Sungouiella intermedia | reverse complement strand
GTTGTTTTCATTTGCACACATTGTAATATTGTCTGCTTTATTAAAGGAAGTACCAAAATGATATTCTACAACTGAAACCGTAGGTACAACTTAGTAAGAGATCCGGCGACTCTTCTGGAGACACTGTACGATGATTAGCTGTTCATTATCTGCCCAACTAATCGGCCACCACTTTTCCGCCTGGTCCTATGTTCTTCAATTACTAATTGTTTTCCATTGCTTTATTAATTAGCGGCTGTTCAATATGCGTTTCTGACTAACATCCCACTCTCACCGTATTATAAATATCTACTTTTCTTCTTTAGCTTCCTTTGATCTCGCAATAAAGCCACCTGCGCTAGTCTGCTTTCATTGAGAGTAGAGCCTTGACCTTCTTCCCCTTTCGAAATATAGTTTTATCCACCTATAAAAAGAACTACAAGAAGCGAAACAAGAGCGAGTTATTGTACTGATCACATATCAAAAATGTCCATTATATCTGCGGATCGGGAATCATCTTGGTTAATGATGCTTTACCCTAGAAATTTGAATCTTTTTCGACATGGAAATAATATTTAATTAATAATCTGTTGTTTAACTGTACCTTGAAGCTAATCTAGCATCAATACACTAATGAAAGAGTTATGTACTTAAATTTGAAACTTAGACTAAGCCACATAGTACTAGTGGATTATCATGAACCTGTCTCAGTTCTGGTATTCACGTCGAATGTTGGCGAGAACAAATTGCGAACTGAACCTGAAACACAATAGTCCGTTTTGAGCTCATTTAATTCTTGTAACGATTTTAGTTGATTTTTCATTTCCATCCCTCAGTTAGCTTTGCCTTGAGGCGTTCAAGCCGGCATTTGTAGCGAATTGGTGTATTGCCTCACTCAGAGTTTCAACGTTACTAACCTAACAATATTGAGTGTCAACAATAAGTACTGCCTATGATGTTGAAAGATGATCTGTTGAATGTCATTAAGATTAGTATCATTAGGTAAGTATACATTTATTGCTACATTGATACTCAAGCTAGACTTATTGCTGCTAAGTGCATTGAGAAAGTGAGATTTGATGTATAGAGATCTTGAACCCTTACTAGAGACTTGAAGTTCAGTGTCACTCTTTCGTAATTTTTGCTAAGTATCGTGTTCTATCTCCGCGGTGGCCTGTTTCAATGAGCCAAATGGCATTCTTGAAAGTTATTCGCGTATAACTCAGAATTTTTTAAATCTCAATCTCGCGTGTCAGTCCACGTTAGTTCTTCGCCGAAAAATTCATATGGGCAATCCACAATTTAAAGTTCCCAGGTTCCGCAACGCAGGCGCCTTCTGGTACTCTTCAAGTCGAATTGCAAAGTTCTGGTCGAATTGGAGACCAAATTGCAAGCGTACGAACGGCTTTCTCGAATGGACATTTTCGCGGAATAGAGAACAGAAGTAATTCGCCCGCACCTGATAAGCTCTCGGGAGAGTGCATTTGGTACCTGAAGGATTCACAGGATACAAGAACCTAACAATGCAACACATATTAAGATAATGAATAAAATACTTATTTTCTTGTTAGACTGCGATCTAGAAATAACAGAAGATGATTTATGGGATGAAACCAGAGACGCAAATTTATTCAATTATATTGAAATAGTAAAATGTAAAAAATATGAAGAAATTTTAAAAAAATTAGAAAATGTAAAAGCGTATGAATATGAAGATTTATATTTTGAAATAACTAAAAAAATGAAAAAAATGAAATGTTTAAACACCAGTATCTATAGATATTGCGAGATAAATAAAATGTGGGAAATAGCAAATAATGTTATTTATTACAAAGTAGTGGGATTTTATGAAGGAGAATATTTAGGTGAAACTGAAAAAGATTTAGGTGAATTTGTAGATGAACCAGTAATTTATAAAGATGGTAGTGAGGAAGAAGCTTATAGAGAGCAGATGAAAGCAAACACTGAAACATTTAACTTTTTCATTTATAAAAATAAAGTAAAAACAACTGCTTTAGATATAAAATTTTCAATAGAACTTGAAAATCAAGAAAGATGTGAAGAATACATAGAAAATATTGAAGAATCAAAAAATGAAGAAATAAAAAGATTATTTAAAGCTCAAGTAAAAACTACTAAGTTTTAATGAAATGTGGTGAGGAACACTGAGAATCTGTACGACCATTCAGAATGATCAGGGTATGTTTCCTGAAGATAAATAGGTTAAAATAATAAACTTCCAAAAAAAAAAGTTTGTAGTTCGTGGTCCATATCAATATGCTTTTTTCAAGCCCACTCAAGTTGTAGAACAATCGGTCACTCTCCTGAGACAACCTGCCAGACAACGTCTTACTATTCTTTGTTGCTCTTCTAAACTACCACTTAGTGCTCTGTAGCGTTTAAACACTATCTCCAACTTTTACTCTCATTTCATTCTCCTCTTCTATTTGATTATTTCTAGTATATCGGTTGAAGTGCTAAATAGCATCGGAACCCGAACTCATTTTTATTTCTTTTTCCTCTGTTGATGTAGCCAAAGAGCTCCGGTACTTGGAATTTCTTAACTCCGTATTATCTAGTCCTTCTAACTCAAGACTTTCAATTAGCATCTTTTTGCCCAATATTGATTCTCAAATTATAAGCGTTGTCAACTAATGTTGCTCAAATATTTTCCAACTCAATTGGCCAATCTGACGACATATTTGAACTCAAAGTAGCCTTTCCTAGAGAATAAAGTTGATTATAGTATTTCAAGGTTCAAGAAGTAAGAAACCTTTTTGATGTTCCTACTATAGTCAGGCAAAATGTCTAATTTGAAATCATTTGCTAGGGACATAAAATCGAACTCTAACTGCTTTTCTGATGATGGACAAGTTTAGCCTTGGTTTTCTTCGTTATATGTACAATCTTATTTAATAGTACAATTACTACTCAAATGTCCCCGCTCACCGCACATCAACGTAGCATCTTCTCCAAATAGGAGAGCAAGTATCGAAGTTCACAAACGGCTTTCAGAGTTTGTACCAGAGGCTTAAATGGTGTTTTATATCTAAGTTGCAAAAATAATACTGGTTGCAAAAGACAGCTTTCTAGATTTGTAAGTTTGTGAGGTGCATGGAATGTACTTTCGACTACAATAATACTTTTAAGCTGGTACATGTAAAAATGTGATCCCCAATACCATTATCCTAAAAGGCTGATCCATTTCAAATCCTGGAGATAAAGCAACAAAAAATGATACACCGAATGCGAATAATTGATTGTCACAATACCTGTTGGGTCAGAACGTCTTGAAGATATTCTTATTGATTAGAAAACGCTTAATATCGCAAAGACGAAGAGCAATCCAATCAAGGGGCTCTTTTGAATTGAAGCAGAGCCTTCATTAACAGTGTCTAATGGTTCGGGAGCGGAAGTAGTAGCAGTTCCACTGGAACCTGAGCTACCGGAGCTACCAGAGCTACCATATCCTCCTGAAGTTCCTGAGCTTCCAGAACTACCATATCCTCCTGAGTTACCAGAGCTTCCAGAGCTACCATATCCTCCTGAAGTTCCTGAGCTTCCAGAACTACCATATCCTCCTGAGTTACCAGAGCTTCCAGAACTACCATATCCTCCTGAAGATCCAGAGCTACCAGAGCTACCATATCCTCCTGAAGTTCCTGAGTTACCAGAGCTTCCAGAACTACCATATCCTCCTGAAGTTCCTGAGTTACCAGAGCTACCATATCCTCCTGAAGTTCCTGAGTTACCAGAGCTTCCAGAACTACCATATCCTCCTGAAGATCCAGAGCTACCAGAGCTACCATATCCTCCTGAAGTTCCTGAGTTACCAGAGCCAGATGTAGCGGAACTAATTGGACAGAAAGTGGTGTAGGTTGTAATGGTTCCCTCCTTTGTTACTGTTGCGATGGACTCAATTGCAAGAGATAACTTCGAGGAACACATATTCTCTGAGCATGAAGTAACAGTTACGGTTATAACTTTATCCTCGCTTTCTGTTGGCAATGGACAGTACGTTGTGTAAATCACCTCAGTTCCGAACAAAATTGTGGTGTACTTCGACTCAATTGCTATGGTTGGGACAGCAGTACATTTCTTGTTGGAGCACGAAGTGACAGTGATGAGGACTTTCAGTGTATCAGTGACTGTCTCCGTTTCGACTCCAGAAGTTTCACCTCTACTTCCAGATGTCACAGTACTACCTCCAGAAGTCTCGGTATTATCTCCAGAAGTCTCGGTATTACCTCCAGAAGTCTCGGTATTACCTCCAGAAGTCTCGGTATTACCTCCAGAAGTCTCAGTATTACCTCCAGAAGTCTCGGTATTACCTCCAGAAGTCTCGGTATTACCTCCAGAAGTCTCGGTATTACCTCCAGATATTGCAGTAATACTTTCAGATGCTGCAGTACTACTTTCGATTCCTGTTGCTGATGATGTAACGCTCGAGGATGCAATTGATTCTCCGACAAATACATAGACGTCACCAATCTTAACTTCTTCGATTGATCCGATGGATGTGACATCTTCGTAAACCAATTCCACAGTGAACAGATTACTTGGAACGTTGATAATTATAGGCTGGACAACAGGGACGCTGAGATCAATGACATCATCTGCACGCTTAGGAAGAGCTGAGAACAGGTACGCAATACGAGTGTTGAAGGTGAAAGTACCACTCAAGTCTTTATGTGTTGCGATGTAGTCACCTGTGAACGTAACTGTGAACACTCCATTAGAACCTGATATTGTACCAACGATGCTTCCATCAGCACTGTAAAGGTCAAATGAGGACAAATAGCCGTACAATGCTGGAGGAAGAGTAAACTGAGCCAGGGTGCCCTGACCAAGAACGCCATCACTTTCAATGGTAACAGCGAGAGTAAGAAGATTGTTCTTAATGAAAGTTTGTCCATTGGTTGCATTGTTATGTGCAGCAACTTTCAGAATAATGCTTTGACCAGTTGGAACTGCTGTGTTAGAGATTGGGGCTGCAGTTGGCAACAATAAAGTGCTTACACTGGTGGGGATCGCTGGACTGCTAGAAGTAATGCCAGAAGTCTCATCAGAACTGGTTAAAGAAGTCTCGCCAAATGTTCTGCTCGAAGTTTCAGAAGATGTCTCAAGAGAGCTAGTTGCAGATGTCTCAGATGAAGTCTCACCAAAACTGGTTGCAGATGCCTTACCAGAGGACTCACCAGAGCTGGTTGCAGATGTCTCACCAGAGGACTCACCAGAGCTAGTTGCAGATGTCTCAGATGAAGTCTCACCAGAGCTGGTTGCAGATGTCTCACCAGAGGACTCACCAGAGCTAGTTGCAGATGTCTCAGATGAAGTCTCACCAAAACTGGTTGCAGATGTCTCACCAGAGGACTCACCAGAGCTAGTTGCAGATGTCTCAGATGAAGTCTCACCAAAACTGGATGCAGATGCCTTACCAGAGGACTCACCAGAGCTAGTTGCAGATGTCTCACCAGAGGACTCACCAGAGCTGGTTGCAGATGTCTCACCAGAGGACTCACCAGAGCTGGTTGCAGATGTCTCACCAGAGGACTCACCAGAGCTAGTTGCAGATGTCTCACCAGAGGACTCACCAGAGCTAGTTGCAGATGTCTCACCAGAGGACTCACCAGAGCTGGTTGCAGATGTCTCAGATGAAGTCTCACCAAAACTGGTTTCAGAAGTCTCAAAGGTTGAAGAAGCCTCTGATGTTGCCTCAGAAGAGACGGTAGCAGACTGGGTTTCAGAAGCCCCTTGGTTGTCATCAGGAACATTATTGGTATTTGTAGGGAGCGGATCTTCTCCAACCTGAAGAAGTTGTGCATTTTGTGCAACGAAATTGGGTCCCAATGCGGATGAAGAGAATGTGTATGTGGTAGATACCCCGGAGACGGAGACAATAGTGACAGTTAAGGAGTTAGCATAAACGGCATTACTTGAGTCGGTAATGGATCCCAATATAGTGATCTTGAAGGTGTCGTCCTGGGAAATGGCAGTCTGATAAGTGGAAGTGAGGGAAAAGGCTGAGCAAACGTTAACCGTAGAGATCAGAGATCCTCCCACAAGAACATTAAATGAATCATACTGGTTACCAACGATTGCGCTAACACTGCCGCAATCGAGGTCGTAGTTTGATCCTGAGTCAGTGGAGATTGCAACCAGAGCAAATGGACCAGGAACATAAAGTTCCCAAGAAAGTGGATCACCACTAAACTTTTCAAATGGATAAATGGCAGGCTGAGGAGTGAAATTCAAGTCAAAGGTGAAGTCCCCATTTGGAGTAGAGAAAACGAAGGGCTGCACTGTTGGAGTGGAAAGATCCACCTGTTCTTCACGCTTTCTAAGTGGCAGCAGTGAGCTTCTCAAGTTCACCAAGAAGAAAAACTGACCATCCAAAGGTTTCCCTTCATTAAAGAAATAGTCGGTAAACGAGATCGTGAAAACATTTTCAGAGGTACCAGTCACAGTGGCCGCTTTAACTCCACCAACGGTTATGTCCAATGGTGAGACAAAACCGTACAAAACAGTAGGAATTGTGAATTGAGAAGTTGCTCCCTCTGTTGGAGGATCATCAGAATGTAAGACCACAGTGATAGCGAAAATACTATCTGCACTTGCCTTCAGAGATTTAGAACTGGTATCAACGAAAGACAAGCTCTGTACAACATCAATACCCGTTGGCTGGACAGGATTTCCAATAGGCAGTGCTGTTCGCAAAGAGACAGAAGTGGCTTTGGTTGTTCTGATAGGTTCAAACGTCGTCGAGGATGAGGACAAGGACAACAATGTGAGCAGCTCAGAGGAACTCTCAGATGAACTCTCAGACGAACTCTCAGATGAAGTCACAAACGAACTCTCAGATGAACTCTCAGATGAAGTCTCAGATGAAGTCTCAGATGAAGTCTCAGACGAAGTCTCAGACGAAGTCTCAGACGAACTCTCAGACGAAGTCACAGAGGAACTCTCAGATGAAGTCTCAGATGAACTCTCAGATGAACTCTCAGATGAACTCTCAGACGAAGTCACAGAGGAACTCTCAGATGAAGTCTCAGATGAACTCTCAGATGAACTCTCAGATGAAGTCACAAACGAACTCTCAGACGAACTCTCAGATGAACTCTCAGATGAAGTCACAAACGAACTCTCAGATGAACTCTCAGATGATGTCACAGATGAACTCTTAGAGGAACTCTCAGACGAACTCTCAGATGAAGTCACAGAGGAAGTCACAGACGAACTCTCAGATGAAGTCACAGAGGAACTCTCAGAGGAAGTCTCAGATGAACTCTCAGATGAACTCTCAGACGAAGTCTCAGATGAAGTCACAAACGAACTCTCAGACGAACTCTCAGACGAACTCTCAGATGAAGTCTCAGACGAAGTCACAGACGAACTCTCAGAGGAAGTCTCAGAGGAAGTCTCAGATGAAGTCACAAACGAACTCTCAGACGAAGTCACAGACGAACTCTCAGAGGAAGTCTCAGAGGAAGTCTCAGATGAAGTCACAAACGAACTCTCAGACGAACTCTCAGACGAAGTCTCAGATGAACTCTCAGATGAAGTCTCAGAGGAACTCTCAGATGAACTCTCAGACGAAGTCACAGAGGAACTCTCAGACGAACTCTCAGACGAACTCTCAGAGGAAGTCTCAGAGGAAGTCTCAGATGAAGTCACAAACGAACTCTCAGACGAAGTCACAGACGAACTCTCAGAGGAAGTCTCAGAGGAAGTCTCAGACGAAGTCACAGACGAACTCTCAGATGAACTCTCAGACGAAGTCACAGAGGAACTCTCAGACGAACTCTCAGACGAAGTCTCAGATGAACTCTCAGATGAACTCTCAGACGAAGTCACAGAGGAACTCTCAGATGAACTCTCAGACGAAGTCACAGAGGAACTCTCAGAGGAAGTCTCAGATGAACTCTCAGATGAACTCTCAGATGAAGTCACAAACGAACTCTCAGATGAACTCTCAGATGATGTCACAGATGAACTCTTAGAGGAACTCTCAGACGAACTCTCAGATGAAGTCACAGAGGAACTCTCAGATGAACTCTCAGATGAACTCTCAGATGAACTCTCAGACGAAGTCACAGAGGAACTCTCAGATGAAGTCTCAGATGAACTCTCAGATGAAGTCACAAACGAACTCTCAGATGAACTCTCAGATGATGTCACAGATGAACTCTTAGAGGAACTCTCAGACGAACTCTCAGATGAAGTCACAGAGGAAGTCACAGACGAACTCTCAGATGAACTCTCAGATGAAGTCACAGAGGAACTCTCAGATGAAGTCTCAGATGAAGTCTCAGATGAAGTCACAAACGAACTCTCAGATGAACTCTCAGATGATGTCACAGATGAACTCTTAGAGGAACTCTCAGACGAACTCTCAGATGAACTCTCAGATGAACTCTCAGATGAACTCTCAGATGAACTCTCAGATGAACTCTCAGAGGAAGTCTCAGATGAACTCTCAGATGAACTCTCAGACGAAGTCACAGAGGAACTCTCAGAGGAAGTCTCAGATGAACTCTCAGATGAACTCTCAGAGGAAGTCTCAGATGAAGTCACAAACGAAGTCACAGACGAACTCTCAGAGGAAGTCTCAGATGAAGTCTCAGATGAACTCTCAGACGAACTCTCAGACGAAGTCACAGAGGAACTCTCAGAGGAAGTCTCAGATGAAGTCACAGACGAACTCTCAGACGAACTCTCAGAGGAAGTCTCAGAGGAAGTCTCAGATGAAGTCACAAACGAACTCTCAGACGAAGTCACAGACGAACTCTCAGAGGAAGTCTCAGATGAACTCTCAGACGAAGTCACAGAGGAACTCTCAGACGAACTCTCAGACGAACTCTCAGAGGAAGTCTCAGAGGAAGTCTCAGATGAAGTCTCAGACGAAGTCTCAGACGAAGTCTCAGACGAAGTCTCAGACGAACTCTCAGACGAACTCTCAGACGAACTCTCAGATGAAGTCACAAACGAACTCTCAGATGAAGTCACAGAGGAAGTCTCAGATGAACTCTCAAATGAAAACTCAGAGGATGTCTGAGATGAGTATTCAGATGAACTGCCTGGCGAACTTCCTGATGAAGTTGCTGAATAACTCTCAGATGAAGTTGCTGACGACCCTTCTGACGAAGTTTGTGAGGAGGTTACTGACAAACTCTCAGTTGAATTCTCTGAAGAGGTTTCTGACGACGTTTCAGATAAAGATGTAGCCGATTCATTTAACGAGGATTCTGGTGAACTGTCTGATGAACTTTCGGCCGGCGTCTCGATAGAAGTTTGGGGGATGGTGCCTGCACTGGAAGTCGATTCGCCCAAAAGAGTTGTGGACAGCGAGAATGACAGATCTGAAGTTGGAGTTATACTGACTCCACTGTAGGTAGAGTTACTCCACAGAAAGGTGGGTTGTGCACTCTGGGTTTCAGAGGTTTCATTTGTGAACCCACGAGGTTTGAATAGGTGTAGTCGTGGAACCTCGGGTTCTGGAGATTCGGTATCTCTTCCTCGAAGGATACTGATGAGTGCCAAAGCATCACTCAGTGCTAGCTGGGCGAACACAGCAATTGCCAAAGCGACCTTCATTTTTGGGTATAAGTTTTTGATAGCGCTCACATCACTTGGAGAACATCAGGTCTTATATTACAATTTCAAAAGGGTGCCAAAATGAAATAAAACGGGCACTGCACTGATTGCGCGCATGAATATGCACCTCGTGCATGGACAAACATAACAGGGAAAACAGTCCATTTTTGAGAGAAGGAAGTGTAACCCTTTAAATTTTACAATTAGGTGGTCGTATACTGTTTTAATGGGATTTACTAACTCAATAGGAGATGATTTAAAGGATCGAAGTCCATCAGGTCTCTAACTTGCCAGTTTCTGCAAAATTGGTAATGCTCAAAAAATAAGTATTTGTGCAGTACATTTTTGTATAGTCTTCGGAAATCATCTTGATTGAGTCGACTAACTCCACCCCCTCCGGATTAGCAGAATTGGAGTCAATTTCAGCTAGCTATATTGGCACAGCATTGATGAAGATGCAGCCAGTAGTAGTGGTCTCTACAGCCATTACGCTCCTGAAAGTCCTGTCCGCACATACTATCTCTACTGTCCCTTCTGTGACCCTAAACTTCTTGATTTTTGCTGGTTCAGGGTACGATGGACACAAATCCAAGCTCCCCACGAAGGCCGGCAATCTTGGAGAAAAATGAATTCCGAGCTGCAAATGTACTTAGAATGCTTGAATGCTTGAATGCTCGCAAGGTCAGCCAAAATAGTTCGAAACATCTGAGAAACGAAATATCGAAATTTCGTATACGTTCCGAATCTTGTCTGAAAAATCCAAATCATCGGAGGATAGCGAAAGGTTTAGCTGGTACCACGACCCCAAAACAATAGCCAAATGCATCTCAATGCAATAAAACTGAGGATGCGCATTAGTAAGATTGTTCTTGTAGTTATGTAGCGGACGCGTTAGAGGTCGCATCGCGTGATAAATCCTAAGTGCATAACAAGAGGACAAAAGGCACCTGGCCCGTAACGAGCAGATACAAGCAAGTGTTGCGCATAAGTGGAGACCTGACTTGCAATTCCGTGCTTGTGGTGCTATTTCCCTTCATTTGCCATCTTTTCCGAACTTCCACTAACCCTTGTTAGTATTTTAACTTCAAGAACCCTTAGTATGACTACTGCCAGAAAATCCGAGGCACCTCTTTCTCCTGAAACTGAACGAATGACGGTAGTGAAAAGAGTTTGAGTTCTTGACAGGAGGAAGTGGTTCTTTTTCGATGTTTCGATAACCAATAATCGAAGATAATGATATGTGCGTGGGAATATCCTTCGAGACGAAGTAAATTCCTTATCATGAGAAAATTGCCAACCCATACGTAAACCTGTCCATTCTCAGACACTTGAAAAGTAAGCCACTTTGAAAGTGCACTTTAAAAATACAGTCGAATGATTAGAGGGATGCTGTTGTGGGCTGATAACAAGCCAATATGTTACAGTGCATCCAAATGCAAATTTATCAAAGTGCTGATACGAGACATACAGCGTAGTTGGAACCGACAAGAACTTAAATTCTTTGCTCAGAGACGTCGCAGTTCCTAAAGATCGCCTTCCACGACTATACACCCTCAAGGTGTACCACATTGTACCATTCTGAAAGGGAGTCTTCGTGTCACCTCGTATTAGCATCCGCTTGATTTATCCCAATGAGTAATGGATTACGCAACTCGTATGGTAGCCCCGTTTACCTTTGACTTATGTATAAACATGTAGAAATGGATACAGGGCCACCTTGGTGCCGAGAATGACGGAGGTAGCGAGTCAGCTCAATCAGCTGTAGAGATCTCCAACATGTAAATAGCAGTAACCCGCAAAATCTCTCATTTGTTCGATCAGTTGATGGATATGACGAGTTCTGCTCGATTGATCGTCTCGTGGTGTTCTTGGACCATTTTGATGAATTTCTCTTTTTCCGCTTCTGTAGTACAAAAGCTCTACTCAGGATTATTCCCTATTTTATTTGGGTGAGTAAGAAGAGACCAGATATTACTTATCAGGGTACAAAACCTAAAGTGAGCTACCAATTCCAGTATGTTTCTTTGTCTCCAGAATCTTTAGATTGCAACATCAACCACATAGTAGACTAAGCTCGGTAGTACTCTTCAACAGTACTGTAGACATGAAAACTTGAGGCACCAAGCGAGTAATGATTGAGTTTCTCTACTTGCTTCTCAATCTTAAGTGCTCTTTTGATTTATTTTCGCCATGTTCACGTCTTCCAAACTGTAACCTGGTGTCCCTGTGAAAGTACAGATAAAAATGAACCCCAAAAAAATGATGCAGCAGTTCACAAAATGACACTTTCACTAGTGGCATTCACAGCATTTGGAAAATAGCTTTTTGTAAACACGCAGCTACAACAGTTTTTCAAGAGAATAATGCAACTTTCACTCCGTCCCGCAATATACGCCGAAATTACAACCTAAGATCCTCCAACTTAGGATCCAAAAGTGGTGAATACGGAAAACATGTATGGCATAAAAATACAGATCCACTTTTCAGAAGATTTTGTTTGCTAGGAAATACAATACAATACATTTTCAGAAGTCCGGAGTAGACATATGGTGTATCACATACAATACTACAAGAAACAAAATCGCAATAATTACCACTACTGTGCAAAAATCAACAAAAGAAGAGAAATCAAATATTTTGCAGATTATGATCACCTTGCTGCTTCTTCTACCAGGTATGGACAGAGGAGATATTAGGAGCAAGTTTTAAAGACCATTCGACGGATGAATTGAATTTGGGTTGAACCACAGCGTAAAGCAGGGCCTGTGCGTAAATCTACGCATCGCGTCATACTGCAGAGATCCCCCACAAATCAGTTTATGAGATTTACCGTACGCAGCATATCCCTGGATTTGCAGCCAATTCCAAGCTTGAGATGGATGAACGGATCAATTCCCACAACATGCGATATCCAAACATCTGATCTTACCAAAAAAATAGTACCTGCTAGTTTCATTCCCATCTCGTCTAAAGAGCACAGTTCGGATGAAACGTGATGCTGCCTTCTTGATTGGTTATCAGCATGACAATACTACTTCACGCCCGGCCATATTAGTAATGATATTCACAATATTAATTGCCTATTAAACCTATTTATTTGGTAGACTAAGCCGATTATTTTGTAGCCTCTATTAGTGGCACCTTTCAGGAGAAACCTTTACCTCCCAAAATACTAACTAGCCACCTCTAACGAAAAGTAAGTCGCTTATTATGTGTGGGGTTGGACCCTTGTTTCAATCCTGTATTTCAAGTGTCTTCATGACCCCATTCTTTTAAACAATTAGTGCTTATAAAGTTTACAATCCGTCAATCATCCTCCCTAAGGTTATCGGTAAATGAGGTTGATAACTGGTGCCATTATTGGCTTGGGAGCTGCTGGTATCTACTACACCAAGTTCTATTCCCCTTCACACGCTGGCCTCCCTGGAATATTAGGGTGGACAAACCTCAAACTAAAGAAGTCCAACCAAATAACCAAGGATGCTAAAAAGTACGTCTTCGAGCTCAACGACCCAGAAGTTTCGTCTGGAATTACTGTAGGATCATTTGTGGTGGCAAGAGTCAAGACACCAGAGGGAACAGTGCTTCGGCCCTATACTCCAATTTCTGATGTTGACCAGAAAGGCGAAATAGAATTTGCAATAAAGACATATGAAAAGGGGAAGCTGTCCAAATTTTTGTCAACCTTAGAACCTGGGGATGAAGTTTCATTCAAAGGTCCGATCTCGTCTTTCCTGTGGAAGCCCAATGAGTATAAACAAGTCTATCTCATTGGAGGAGGTGCTGGAATTACGCCATTGTACCAGCTACTCAAAGCCATTGTGAAAAATCCCAACGACTCTACCAAAGTAGACTTGATATATTCATCAAGTTCCGATGATATAATGTTGCGTGATGAGATAGATGATTTGGTGAAGTCTTCTGACAAGGCCCAGGTTCATTATTTCGTGAGTGAAGCCAAAAAGGACTGGAAAGGTCTCCGTGGCCGAATTGATAAGCAATTTTTGCAGGAGAATTTGCCTTCTCCTTCGGACGATGTAATGGTCTTTGTTTGTGGACCACCAGGATTTTATGAAACGATTTGTGGAGGTAAACCTAATCCGATTTTGCAAGGTAGAATTGGGGGGATTTTGTCTGAATTAGGATACACCAAGAAAAATGTGCATAAGTTTTGAGGCCCTGAGATACTATTCCTTAGTCATGAAGAACGAGAATATTGATTTCATACAAATAGCTCTTACATAGGTCGCCGAGAATTCCAGTTATTGCTGATATGGATACTATTGAATCTAGACCTTCTTTCCCAGCTGGAGATGTCCACGTCTCTCGTGTGTTTCTGATGTCCATGGAAGTTATCGGAGCACTGTAGGTTGTTTTTCTCACAAAAGCATAGAGGTTGACGAGGTGAACTTAAGTCTCCCCAGTGTCCGACCGCTTCAATGCACCTTTTTGAAAATAGGCATTATGTTTGCGCATGCTAGAATTTCGCTTTGGTTGATCTCGATACGTTTGACGAGCTAGAGGACCATCCGACTGAGAGTGTAGAGCATACATTAGCTCAATTCCACGTGTTATTATGGGTGTTTGTAGAAGCAAAGCCGTCCTCGTGAATCATTCCCGTCAGAAGTATCCCTCAAGTTCTATACATTGTCTCTGGAGCCCCTATATTGTCCAAGGAAACTGTTAGCAAGCAATTGACAGCTCTTGGAAGCAGAAGCAGATTGTTATCCAAAAAATGGTACTCATTCCCAGAAAGTGACCGGTATCTCATTACCGGGCCCAAGGGAAGTTCAAAGGAAACCAGCACGTATGCTTGAATTCAGACACGAATCTCGTCATGTTGAGCCATGTAAGCAACCATGGAGTCAAATTCTTGCATGGAGGCAGCAAAATTATCGAAATTAACCCGCCTCTTGTTCTCCATATAGTAATAGACCGAGTTTTCCAAGGCGCCAAGGGGGCCAAAGTGTACAAGGTGAAATCTGATATAATCCATCCACATGTTTGAATTCCTCAGCATATAGAATCCACCAAAGATGCAAATACAGCAATAGACGAAGATAGTACGTAACGCAAAAGGATGACGAGCTCTCACAAGAATTGCATATTCTAATGGCACAGTGTAGAGCATTCGGAAGATGGGTATAGGGTAGCCTTTATAAATGGCAAAGCTGAAGCAGTTCTCCATCATCGTGAGGAACTCTTCAAATATTTCATTTTCGTGGCTTGTTTTCGAATTTATTTCCGCAAATCCTCCATCTTCGAAATAATAATCATGTAGCTCCAACCTCAATTGACCCACGATGGCACTCCGGAACACAGGAGTTCCAAAGATACCCAGTGTCAAATTCCCAATTAAGAGGCCCAACAGAGTAAACTGGTATTTTTGTTCGTCTATTAGCTTTTTTATACTTCCTGCAAAGCTCAATATGTCCAGTGGTGGATCACTTTCAAAATCTACCACAGGCATGATCAGATGCGGATGAAGTCCCAAAAATGCAAAAATAAGCGAACCAGAGAAGAAAAACAGCTGTTCCAGTAGCAAACACAGATTGCTGGAATGCTCCACTGTTTTTGAAAAGTAGGAGGCGGTTTTTGAATAGATATTATCTGGGCCGCTATCGACCACTGCCAGATTTTCAAAAGCGTGCCAATTATTGCTGCTAAGTTCAGATTCCTCACTTGACCATTCTATTTTGTCCAGGTCAAGAACTTCATCAACATTTGAGTAATCCCAGAGGTTGAGGCATGCAAAAGCAAAAACAGACTGTCTGACCACATCCAGCGAACTGAATTCCTTTGGAAGCAAACATCGCCAGATATTATCTACTTCCTTATTCACATCGAAAGAGAAAAGAGGTATGCAAGCGTCGTTGAAGAATCGTAGGAGACGATACTCGAATCGAGTCAAGTTCATCTGTGTTGCTAGAGAATTGTACAGAAAGACCGCTGCACCAGTCAATGATAACTTCTGCGAAGATACAGAGTCAAGATTTGATCCATTGATCCCACTTGCAGTGCCAGTGAATTGCTCATGAGCTTCTGTTGGTGTACTATCGGTAAGATACTCACAATGGCGATTGGTGGCTACACAATACTCACAAGCTGGCTTTGCCTCATCGCACTGCGGTTAGTAGAGATACCAAGAACGAAGAAGAGGGAGCACATACTTTGATTCTGAGCCGCTTGCAGCTTGCACATCCTTTTCGGGAGAGTTTTCTCCTCCCCATAAGTATCGACTGAATGACTTGATTAGGTTCTTGTATATAGTTGGTAATGAAGTGGAGATAGGAGAATGGGGTGTAAAGGTAGCAATGAGAAAGCCTAAGAGGAGAAGAATACTTGCTCTATTCACAATTTTGGTTTTTTATTATTTTTGATTTTTGTTGCTAATCTTGAAGTTGATAAAGGTGGTGGAAATATCTATAGAAATGAATCTTCTGTGTCGCGGTGTAGATCTTGACATGCGATTAGCCTATTCTGGACATACGTCAAGTTAACAATAAACATCAGAGCCGAACTCATTCTTGGATTGCTCCTCATCACAGGAATCAAGCATTTTGCAATACGACTAGTTTTGGATACAGATAATTACTAATGAAGCAAAAAGAAAAAATAATCACTAGAAACACTTCCTTTGTTGCTAAAGTGTCCTTGAAATTGTGAATGAAATGATAACCTCCTTCGCCAATTCATATTCATTTCTTGAAAAGGTGGTTCGACCTTTTTTCAAGGTGTAAATTTATTGTCTAAAGGTCAGCACTATTACCAGCACTTTTATCATTTACTCAAGACTCTGAATTTTTTATGTAGAATAAGAACAAGCGTTAACAAGATTGGGCCTTTGAAGTAAAAAAATTGATTTAAGCAGAAATTTTCAAACGTCTAAACCCACCTCCACAGCGTCTGCATTCATTCTGAAGCTCTCCAATCAAACGTTGAGCCTCTAATGGGTCCTCAACTTCTTCAGGAGCAGCCCATGAAAGAAATTCGTTCGTGTAGTTGGGCTTATAATCAGCAGGTAAGATTTCCAATCTCTTTCCATATGCATTGACCTTCTTCCAGTCACGATGCACGTTGAACAAGGAATCAGAGAAGTAGGCGAAACATCTGGCGAACATGGCAGTGTTCAACTTTGAGGTCATTTGTGGCTTAAAGTCAGAATACTCCGACCATGCCTGCTCTGGATTTGCAAGAACGTAGTCAGTAGCCCTCTTGAGTGCTTTCATGATGTTGCGAACCTTCTCTGGGTTTTCTGCCAAGAACTTGTCGTTGACAATATAGAGAATAGTGCAGAAGCAGCAACAGCCCAATTCAGCCAATTGATCAATTCTGAGCATCTTGGCATCAGTAATTGGACGGCCTTGTTCCTCCAAATATTGCTCCAACTCCACCTGTTGAATACATTCAATACCAATACCAGCATCGATCTTTCCCTCGATAATGTACTTTGCAACATTCATGCCGCATCTGACAGCAGTGTAGTCAGAAGGCGTCATTCCGTAGTGCTTAGTCAACTCATCAACCTGAATCTTACCGAATTCACCGACATATCCAATGCGCTTTCCCTTCAAGGAGGTGAAGTCAGAAGTAATTCCGCTACCTTCCAAGTACAAGATACCAGTAAATGGTTCGTCCAACAAAGAGCCAACAGAAGTGACTGGGAAACCACGGGCTTTGGCAGCAAGAGTGTGTACCATTGCCTTGAGACCCATGTCCACCTTACCAGATCCGATCAACTCAGTCACATCGGAAGGGTTCGAAGGTTCCAAGATGGAGACATCCACACCTTCCTCCTTGAAGTAGCCCTTTTGTTGAGCAATGTAGATCGGAATGTGGTAAGGTGTAGGCTGCCAGTTAAGCAAGAAAGATACTTTCTCAGTCATTGTGAAGTTTGTTAATAACAGAAAGAAATAGTTGCAAAATCCAGTCAATTTATACAGCAAACTTGAGGGTTATTCTCGCACCTTGAGGTTTCATTAGAGCATGAACACTAAGTGTGTACCTATGGTTGAACATAGTGGTTACATTGCCACTCAAATTGATTGGTAATTATCTCATACCAAGGTTCCTTAAGCGCATGTTGATTATAGTAACTGCACACATACAATTATTCCTTGAATTGCGGGGATAGTAGAGATATACAAATTGCTGAACAATCGATAATTAATAAAATACAGTTTGTACTACTTGCTCGAAATGCGTAGATATTCATTGTTTCTGCTTCATTTTTAAGAACATTATGTAGAAAAATCTTAGGAGACCGGGGACACACTGACTGTTCCGATAAGGCAGTATGTGGGGTTGCGAAACTAAAATTGGAAACTAATTGATTGCCTCCAAAAGATTCAATTCCAAGAAACGGAGCAGGCTGAACTTGCAATCCTTCCTTAAGATGGAGCACTTCCGGGCTATCCTTTAAAATGCATATGATTTCCTTCAGTTCAAGAAGTTTTCACTTACCTAATTTTATTGCTTAGATTAAGCCGCACCCAAAAAATAATTTGCCATGAATTGACGCAACGAAAAACTCTTTAAGCGCATTGAGTATATTTACGTCACAAAAGTGTCAGTGATTGAACCCCACCGAACATTTAAGCAAAAATCGCTACAAGTTACATCCAGTTTGGAAGCGGGTACCAAATCAAGAGCAATAATTCAACAAAAGTTCAAGGTTACCACTCTCGGTTTTATGTTTCAATCGTAAGAAACTGAGTATTTTGCAAACCCACATGAGAATTTATCGTTTAACACATTATTGAATGATTCTTAAATGCATAAAGCATGTAATTATGCTTCAAAGAAAAATTGAGCCATTTGAATAGATGAGTAAAATGAAATGTGCTATCGAAACCTTCGGTTTTAGAGAGTATAAATTGACCACATATTTCCTATGTCTTGTCATCAAATAATGAAGTTTTTCTCTATCGCTGCTACTCTTGCCCTTTTAAGTTCGGGGGTTTCTGCCTTTCCTACACTGATCTCAAAGAGAGACGGTTCTGAAAGTACTCCAACTAACAAAACCATTTTGCTCACCAATGATGATGGCTGGGCATCTACCAACATTCGTGCCACTTATAGAGAGTTGAAGTCTGCTGGCTATGATGTTCTATTGGTTGCACCTGCCTCCCAGAAATCCGGATTTGGTGGTCTGTTTGACCTCCCTACCAGTGTCAACTTGACAGAAGAAGGTGAGTTTGGCTATCCCGCCAAAGGGTCTCCATCCTGGGGTCATGAAGAAGATGACATCAATGTATGGTACTTCGATGGTACGCCTGCTTCGTGCGTTTCATTTGGAATGGACTATCTTATTCCAAAGCATTTCCACAATAAATCTGTTGACTTGGTCATTGCTGGTCCAAATGAAGGCACTAACATCTCTCCAGGTATGTTCACTTTGTCAGGAACTATTGGTGCTACCTATTCTGCGGTAGGAAGAGGGTTACCTGCCATTGCTTTCTCAGGAAGGTTGGAGAATAATTCTTTCTACCAAGATGATATTGAAAAGGAAGACGACGACTCGTTTTACGCGAACGTTTATGCTCGAAAGGTAGTTGAAATTGTTAACACTTTGTTTACTTCACAAAACAACTACCCCTACTTGTTACCTTATACTACAGGTCTCAATGTGAACTTGCCTCTGATTAATGAAGACTGTATGGACCCAGAGTGGGCCCTCACTCGTTTGTCGGGACAACAATCTGTGTCAGCAGGTATATCTTATAACGAAACCCTGGGATTGTTTGATTGGCTTGATGTCCACTACGATCCAACGACGAAGTGCATTTTTGGCGATTGCGACCTTCCTTCTGAGTCAACCATTTACTACAAGGAGCTGTGTCAGATATCTGTCTCTGTATTCTCCATTGACTATGACGCTTCGTATCAACAGTATAGAACAGCTGAGAAGGTGTTAACATCCCTCTTTGACTAGATATAGATCATATAAAATACACTACTGAGTTTAACTTGATAAATCTTTCGTTCAATTGAGTATATCTCTCATCAGGTGATTCATATTGATTGGTTTTTAGTAAGAAAGAAGAACTACCTGGCAAGTTTGATAACTACACAGTGTAGGCTAATACTTCACCACCCTTTGAGTACTTTCAGCATACAATGTTGATATTCGAAGAGGAGTCCGTGTCTTTGAAGATAACCCCATAGTATCTCATGATCTGACAATAATAATCAGGTAGATAGTCCAGGATGGACTCTTCTTGCGAGTTGAAATTAACAATTTGTTTTGTATACCACGACAAGGAACAAACACTTAGTTTCTCTGTTTCATTACATTAATCCATATAGACATCATTATTTGGGAGGGAAAAGAGGGAAATTGTGAAAAAACACTTTAAAACCTCAATATTACAAATAGCTTTCGGAAAGAAACAAGAAAATCCGAGATAGTTTAGTGGCTAGAATTACCGCTTGTCGCGTGGTAGACCGGGGTTCAATTCCCCGTCTCGGAGCATCTTCAGCGCAAGTGGTTTAGTGGTAAAATCCAACGTTGCCATCGTTGGGCCCCCGGTTCGATTCCGGGCTTGCGCATTCTTTTTTTCTTATTCCTGGCACTCTTTCGCTTTGGGGTGTCCCAAGAAGATGAAAGCATTGCGAGTGAACCATTTCCTTTTTTCTCTTCTCGGGAAGTTGGTAATTCTCCGAGAATCTCAGTTCCAATTGGCCGTTTATTTACTCACTGTCTTGTTCACTATGAATTTGTCAAGGTTGAATATTTTTTCGATTCTTCATTAGTTTTGGAAGACCTGTCTCCAGGCCAGAGAGTAAGGCCCCTCCCCTTAAACGAACGGATTACAAACTTCCTGGAAAAAAACTTGTGTGCTACAAGCTTAATTTGAATAATCACCATTGGGTGATATATAAATTTCTGTCCCTGTCTTCTCTTAGCATGCAATTCACGTCCTCAGTAGCACTTGTTTTCTATAGTATGAATGACGTCGCACATTCGGTCTTATCTACAAACGAAAATTCTGAATACCATTGGAAGTGATTTGGACCATAACTGTATCCAAATTCAAAGGAGGGCCTAAAATTGGCCTGTCGAATAATTAATACTTGTTTCCACGGAGACTACCCTTCACTTCGGGGTCTGAGAAAGGTGTTGGTAGAAGACTGAAGCGTAATCCTTGTCGAATCTCTTATTTTCAAGAGCGTTCTGTCCCTCTAGAACAAATCAGTGCGCTTTTTTTTTGCAGAGTAACGTGTTTCAGGTTTTTATCGGGGGCAATGCTGCAAAAGCATAGTAATAAACATGTGTAAAGTGTGGGTTTGAGTGTCCGCTTTCGTCTCAAATAGTCAAATTGGTTATTTAAGTTGTCGATACCAATATAGGACCGTTAACAGTAGATAATTGGGAAATCTTACTCTTGTAGAGTAGCTTATATTATACAGGAGATAATTAAAGTCAACAAAGTCCGATATAGTGTAATGGCTATCACGGTTCGCTCTCACCGAGCAGATCGGGGTTCGATTCCCCGTATCGGAGTTCTTTTTGCTTAGCTTTTTTCTATTCTTTGAGTATTCAACCTTTGTTCGGTTTCAATTCTACTATCAATAGGAATGCTTGGCACATTTATAGTGACAAGAGTATACGGACCGTGTGCATGAACTGAAGTAATACTTACAGGCGACACTTTAAGATCACCTGTAAATCCAAAGATTTTATGCTACAAGTCTCAAGAGAGTCGAATGTACTATTAATTCCTTTGATTTCAATCGTTTGCTGTTACTATTATGAACCTTATCTGAAACATTCCTTTCGAGTTCTATTGATGTCAATCTTGCTCAAATCATGTAAATTTTGGACTAGGTAACAGACGTTAACACCTTCACAATCACTGCACTTCTCATCAATATTTCAGTTTATATATCCGCCTATAGATATGACCTTATAAAGAGCATTTCCAGCTCAGTAAGAGAAATTTTGATAATGGGATCAGACGCACAGACACATATCCAATCATCCAATAATAGGCTTGGAGGAGTATACCAATCACTATCGTGCTTATTATCAGTCACACGTAATTCAAGTCTAAAATCGGCTGTTAAAATACTCTGTCAAAATGACATTCTTGCCCATATGCATTCAACAATAAAAGGAGACCTTGTCGTACTCGTCTGTCAGTAAAAAGCATAACTCTATTTCCCCAGGCTACCCCGAACTGGGAAGTTCTTGGGTGTGACAAACCGAATAACCTCGGTTTTTGAATCCAATCATTAGGAGCCTTGTAATAACTCCCAGTTCCATGCCACCCCTCATATTCATCAATATTATCAAGAATGCTATTTATCAACAGATGGTTATGAGTCGAAGTCACGGCAGGTAGAGAAACAGTATCAAGTATTGCCCTTAACTTGAATCATTAACTTCAAAAGTAAAATCGTTCATAGGTAACCAATTCTTCGCTCAATCTCTGTTGCTAACATTGAATTACAAAATATGTAGTATTCATAAAGCAAAATTGTAGATTCCCTCATCTATTGACGCCTTGCGTTGTTCTCCTGGAATCGTCTAACTGGACCACAGGAAATCCCATTTTTGTGAACTTCCTTCTACTGTAGCCAAAAGCAGTAATTGAAGTTTGTGCTTCTATTGCTAATTACTCCCATATAAGCTTCTGTTTTTGCTTCATTTGGCAAACTGACCTCCCCTCGCGGTTATGAACGCACACCCCACTTCTACAATCAGTTCTCCAGACTAGGAAGTTTCTTTGCATCCACATGCTATACATTCCAAATTCCTTTCAAAAAATAGAATCTTGGTAAGTCACTAATTCTCACTTTTAAGTAGTAGGTATCCAATATGATTAAGCTCAAAAACTTGGTGGCCCATGAGACAATCCTTTCTATTTGCCTTCTTCCTTTGGCTCTGTACTTTGACTAATGCTCTCTATTTGAAGCCAACACTTCCTCTGGAAGATGACTTTTATAACAAGCCTGATAACGTTGATGATTATGCGGAAGGTGACATTATTCGCTGGAGAAATGCACCGCTGATGATTCGTTCGATTTACTATCCCGTTAATGTCAAAAATGCCTGGCAGTTCTTAGTGCGGTCAACTGACTCCAGAGGAAATGCTACTGCTATTGTTACCACTGTGCTTGAACCATATGATGCAGACCCAACCAAGTTATTATCATATCAATTCGCAGAAGACTCGGCTTCTCCAAATTGCTCGCCTTCATATTCTATTCTTTTTGGTGCAAACATGGACACCGTCATTGCACAAGCTGAGATGATTCTCCTTTCGACTGGCTTGTCCAGAGGTTGGTATGTAGTTGCACCTGATTACGAAGGTGTACAAAGTGCATTCACTGTCGGAAGACAAGCCGGTCATGCTACGTTAGATTCAATTAAAGCGGTTTTGACCACACAGAACACGACTGGTATTGATCCAGATGCTAAGGTTGCAATGTGGGGATACTCTGGAGGCACTATTGCTTCAGGTTGGGCTGCTCAGCTCCAGCCAAAGTATGCTCCAGAGCTCAAAGACAACTTGATTGGCGTGGCCGTTGGTGGCTGGGTTACTAACATTACCTTGACTGCACAAGCAACTGATGGAACACTTTATGCTGGTTTGATTCCCAACGCTATTAACGGAATTGTTCAGGAGTATCCTGAAATGAGACTGACTTTAAACGAATATATTAGAGAAGACAGAAAGGATTGGTTTTTTGAAGCTGCTAACAAATGTCTCTTGCCTTCCATTTTAAGTTATGCCTTCCACAACTTCTTCAGTGGTCACAATGCGTACTCTAAGATAGGATGGGATATTTTCAATTTAGATGTGGTGAAAAACATTGTGGACTATAACACATTGGCATTGACGGAGGACGAAGGCGTCCCGGAGATTCCCATGTTTGTTTTCCATGGCACTGAGGATGAAATTGTTCCCTTCTCAGGTGCTCAAAGAGCATATGAAAACTACTGCGATTGGGGCATTGATTCACTCGAATTCGCAGTCGCGAATACCACAGGTCATATTCTTGAAGTTGTCGAGGGAAGTGCAGCAGCTATTAAGTGGCTAGAAGACAGATTCAGTGGTAAGCCTGTCGTTCAGGGATGCAAGCGTACAGTTCGTAGCACCAACTTAGAATATCCTGGTGCCGACTTGGCATATTACCAATTGGTGAGAACTCTTTTCACATCTATCCCTGGCGGAGAGATTGGGGCCTCCTATCCAAGGAATGCTACAGTAACTGCGAAATTTGAGGCTGAATTGAGCTGGATCATCCAAAAACTCAATAAGATCGGACCTCTTCCATTATAGATACCCTGATCATCATTTCTTGGATGGCTATTTTACAACCAATCCAATCTCGTGTTTACCTATGAAAAATTATTGCTCACCCCTCCCTATGCTATTGGCTACTTGAATATTTATGAGAACACTTACCACCTGCTGATATTATCTCCAACATTATTTTGTGCTCTGTGCTCTTATGACTCACCATGTCTCATTAAGTCATGTTATGAATATTAACCGAGAGTATAGCTGTGTGGCTCAAGATGATTGATAGAGTTAGAAATTTTTTCTGTCAGTATTCTTTCTCACCGCAATGTGAGTACTGTAAGCTTCATTTGAATTTCTCTGCAACAACAGCTCCTACAAAATTGTTCAAAATCCCAAAATGTTTCTATTATAATAAGTAGCCCAATATAACACATTATATGCAAAAGAAATGTAAATTTACCCAGAAAAACGGTTATTGCTTCTGGAGAGCAGGTATGGCATTCAATCCCAAACTTCCTAAAGCAGCACAAATACCGATAAAATTATGGCCACAATAGAGATTTTGGCTGTTTTAGGAGCAAATCCAGCGTATGTCACAGTCGGAGTAGCAGAGTTCGATCCAGCTGACGAACCAGAAGTATTAGTAGCTGAAGCCAGCTCACCAGGAACCGTCACAGCTTGCGATGTCTCGCCAGTCGTATAGATAGTTGTCCGCGAATACACTGGGAACGTCAGAGAATCGAATATCGCAGAGTTAGTAATGGTCGTGTGATCTGGCGCGTTGGTCCCTGCAGATTTTTGAACAGCGGCAGTGTTGCTCTGCATTGAGTTTGCGGCAGTTGAATCTCCGATCTCCGCATCAGTTGTTGTTGTGGGCGAAGATTTGGTATCAGGTTGACGACTCTTGGTGGCCAGAGGCTCAATGCCTCCATGGCCAGTAGACTCGGAGGTTTCAACAGTCTTGACCTTGGTTTGGCCATGAATAGTTGACGTTGAGGTAGCATGGCCCTCGGTAGTCTTTTGTGAATTGAATGCAGTGGTAGTCTCACTATGCTGCGTAGTGCTTTCCAAAGTTCCCTTGCCGTTATCAGTACATTCGGGACAATCAGAAGTTGCAGTAGAAACCGTCTTCGAAATTTTTGTCTCAGATGTTCCAGTCTCAGAAGCTCCTGTCTCAGATGCTCCAGTGTTGGAAGTTCCGGGGCTAGATGCTCCAGTGTTGGAAGTTCCGGGGCTAGATGCTCCTGAGTTGGAAGCGGACTTCGAAGTTCCTGTCTCAGAAGCTCCTGTCTCAGATGCTCCAGTGTTGGAAGCTCCGGGGCTAGATGCTCCTGAGTTGGAAGCGGACTTCGAAGGTCCTGTCTCAGAAGCTCCTGTCTCAGATGCTCCAGTGTTGGAAGTTCCGGGGCTAGATGCTCCTGAGTTGGAAGCGGACTTCGAAGTTCCTGTCTCAGAAGCTCCTGTCTCAGATGCTCCAGTGTTGGAAGCTCCGGGGCTAGATGCTCCTGAGTTGGAAGCGGACTTCGAAGGTCCTGTCTCAGAAGCTCCTGTCTCAGATGCTCCAGTGTTGGAAGTTCCGGGGCTAGATGCTCCTGAGTTGGAAGCGGACTTCGAAGTTCCTGTCTCAGAAGCTCCTGTCTCAGATGCTCCAGTGTTGGACGTTCCGGTGTTAGAAGAAATCTCTGAAGTCCCAGTCTCAGACGATGAAACATGAGTACATTCCGGACAGAGAGTCCCGGTTTTACTGCTAGTGTCCGAAACCACATTAGTCAGTTCTTTAGGAGTTGCTGACAGAGTTGAATCGCTATCAAGGCTAGTTGCACTGCTTCCAGTTTCAGTAATTGATGAATCAGTTAAGATATCCGAACTGTGCATCGTCAAGGATTTGCTCGACTCTGAATTTGGTGGTACGTACGACGTGTTCCATCCCCAAGAATTTGTGAACAGAAGCTGACTCAGAGAGGAAAGCGTCTCGGTAACAATCACGTAAGTAGTGTCACTTGCAGTTGTCGTAGTAGTACCTTCAACTGGTCCAGTCGTAGTGGAAGTCGAAAGAACAACAGACAGCAGTGGAGTCTCAGTGACAATCACGTACGTAGTGTCACTTGCAGTTGTCGTAGTAGTACCTTCAACTGGTCCAGTCGTAGTGGAAGTCGAAAGAACAACAGACAGCAGTGGAGTCTCAGTGACAATCACGTACGTAGTGTCACTTGCAGTTGTCGTAGTAGTACCTTCAACTGGTCCAGTCGTAGTGGAAGTCGAAAGAACAACAGACAGCAGTGGAGTCTCAGTGACAATCACGTACGTAGTGTCACTTGCAGTTGTCGTAGTAGTACCTTCAACTGGTCCAGTCGTAGTGGAAGTCGAAAGAACAACAGACAGCAGTGTAGTCTCAGTGACAATCACGTACGTAGTGTCACTTGCAGTTGTCGTAGTAGTACCTTCAACTGGTCCAACAGTAGTAGATGTAGAAAGAACATCAGTAACGACAACATATGTGGTTCCGCTCTCGGTCACAGTTGTAGTACCAGATTGTGGTCCAACAGTGGTTGATGTAGAAAGAACATCAGTAACGACAACGTAGGTAGTTCCGCTCTCGGTCACAGTAGTAGTGCCAGATTGTGGTCCAACAGTAGTTGATGTAGAAAGAACATCAGTAACGACAACGTAGGTAGTTCCGCTCTCGGTCACAGTAGTAGTGCCAGATTGTGGTCCAACAGTGGTTGATGTAGAAAGAACATCAGTAACGACAACATAGGTAGTTCCGCTCTCGGTCACAGTAGTAGTGCCAGATTGTGGTCCAACAGTGGTTGATGTAGAAAGAACATCAGTAACGACAACATATGTGGTTCCACTCTCGGTCACAGTAGTAGTACCAGATTGTGGTCCAACAGTAGTAGATGTAGAAAGAACATCAGTAACGACAACATAGGTAGTTCCGCTCTCGGTCACAGTAGTAGTACCAGATTGTGGTCCAACAGTGGTTGATGTAGAAAGAACATCAGTAACAACAACATATGTGGTTCCACTCTCGGTCACAGTAGTAGTACCAGATTGTGGTCCAACAGTGGTTGATGTAGAAAGAACATCAGTAACGACAACATAGGTAGTTCCGCTCTCGGTCACAGTAGTAGTACCAGATTGTGGTCCAACAGTAGTAGATGTAGAAAGAACATCAGTAACGACAACATAGGTAGTTCCGCTCTCGGTCACAGTAGTAGTGCCAGATTGTGGTCCAACAGTGGTTGATGTAGAAAGAACATCAGTAACGACAACATATGTGGTTCCACTCTCGGTCACAGTAGTAGTACCAGATTGTGGTCCAACAGTGGTTGATGTAGAAAGAACATCAGTAACGACAACATAGGTAGTTCCGCTCTCGGTCACAGTAGTAGTACCAGATTGTGGTCCAACAGTGGTTGATGTAGAAAGAACATCAGTAACGACAACATATGTGGTTCCACTCTCGGTCACAGTAGTAGTGCCAGATTGTGGTCCAACAGTGGTTGATGTAGAAAGAACATCAGTAACGACAACATATGTGGTTCCACTCTCGGTCACAGTAGTAGTACCAGATTGTGGTCCAACAGTGGTTGATGTAGAAAGAACATCAGTAACGACAACGTAGGTAGTTCCGCTCTCGGTCACAGTTGTAGTACCAGATTGTGGTCCAACAGTGGTTGATGTAGAAAGAACATCAGTAACGACAACGTAGGTAGTTCCGCTCTCGGTCACAGTAGTAGTGCCAGATTGTGGTCCAACAGTAGTTGATGTAGAAAGAACATCAGTAACGACAACGTAGGTAGTTCCGCTCTCGGTCACAGTAGTAGTGCCAGATTGTGGTCCAACAGTAGTAGATGTAGAAAGAACATCAGTAACGACAACATAGGTAGTTCCGCTCTCGGTCACAGTAGTAGTACCAGATTGTGGTCCAACAGTAGTTGATGTAGAAAGAACATCAGTAACGACAACGTAGGTAGTTCCGCTCTCGGTCACAGTTGTAGTACCAGATTGTGGTCCAACAGTAGTAGATGTAGAAAGAACATCAGTAACGACAACATAGGTAGTTCCGCTCTCGGTCACAGTAGTAGTACCAGATTGTGGTCCAACAGTAGTTGATGTAGAAAGAACATCAGTAACGACAACATACGTGGTTCCACTTTCAGTCACAGTCTCAGTACCAGAGTGTGGTCCAATGGTTGTGGACGTAGATGGAACACTGGTGACTCTGACATAAGTAGTACTTCCAGTCGTCACGGTCTCAGTTCCTGCAGTAGGTCCAAGCGTGGTTGATGTGGATGGCACGCTGGTGACTCTAACATAAGTAGTACTTCCAGTTGTCACGGTCTCAGTTCCTGCAGTAGGTCCAAGCGTGGTTGATGTGGATGGCACGCTAGTGACTCTGACATAGGTAGTACTTCCACTAGTCACTGTCTGTGTTCCAGATGTTGGACCTATCGTGGTGGCAGTAGAGTAGGGAACCTCTACGACGAGGGTGTTGGTCCCACCCTTGGTCGCAGTAACTGTGGTGGAGCTTGTGTAAGATTGACCCCAATTGGAAGTCACGGTAACAGTTGGTGTTGGCACTTGAACAATCACAGTATTAGTGGAAACACCAGTAGCAGTGGTGAGTGAGGTGACAGACTGGCCCCATGTCAGGGTCACAGTGGTGTAGCATACAGCGTTGTTGAATTTCAACTGCTTAATGTGAGCTCCCATCTCTGGCACCCAAGCTCCTGCGGGATCGTAGTACGAAAAGTTGAGACCATAATTACTGTACCAATTGTAGGTGACAATCTTGACAGGGTAGTATCTACCGGCCACCAAATCGAAGGAGGCGGTGGCTAAGTTGAGTACAAGATCTCCTCCTCCACCTCTGGGACCACGCACATTGAGATTGAAGTTTCCCCCCACACTTCCTCCAGGATCGTTACAGCACGACTGGCCAGCACCAAACTGCACCGAAGCACCATTGTCAGAATTAAGGATCAATTTGTAAGTACCAGTAGTTGGAGCCTGGAAAAAACCAGTCAACACTACCGTGTAGTTAGAGGTGGTAATAGGGTAACCGTAAATGGAGCCGGTGCGAATTCCGACATCGAGATTGCCGCCAAAGTTACCCTTGCTAACTCCAGTCACGCTACCAAGCGTTCCATTGACTTTGTAACCGCTCAGGAAAAACGTTGGATCGTCCCATCCAGCGTAACTCATATAGTCATATCTGTAAAATTGAGCATTCCAGCCAGAGCCGATGACAGCGTCAGGCTCGCAATTGATCGACGCAGCCGCTGCAAGAGCTGCGAAGAGCAATATCACAAAAAAAACCATTGGATACCTAACAGGAGAAACTAGGGCAGGGAAAGTGATTTATACATGTATATATATTGACAAATTTACTCAGTAGTTGACCCTGGGCGGTTAACGACACAAAAAATTAAGCGAGGTTCCATGCATTATTACATCCCACATCAGTAAGCTTCGTATTTCGAGGCGTCTGATTTGCATACCCTGCATGAGCACGACTCTACTACAGGAAAATTGCTTTCTAGAAGCCAATGGTGATATAAATGTGCAGGGTCTCGCCTACTTCAATTTCCGTCTGGCACATCGGTGCCTTTGATGACGCTTGGAATATTTCAGGACCCTGCAAGGTTAACCACTAAGCCTGGCCCTCCATCCACTGGCATGTGAACATGTGGTTTAGGGCAGGTTCTGTTCGTATGCTGCGGCTATCTGTAACTAGCCGAATGTGCAAAATGGAGATCGGCGATCGTTCGAACGGAATGTAAACAGCCTAGGGCTACATATTCTCAAACATTACTCATTTTCTCCGAGAAAGGGCCCAGCCTATCTGCAGATAGAAGTTGGCGATAATGTTGATCACTGTAGATCATGCTTGATCCTCGAGGAGAGAATTCGCCAATACTTGGCTTGGCATGTCCAGACCAATTACTAGTACGCTAACTGGGTTCACCCCTCTCTCCTCTGGTGCGTACTCCTATTTGAGACCATGCACCCTTGCTGCATCGATATATAAGAAATTTCCAATTGAGCTGGTGTGGTATGGGCTAAAAAAAGATACTTGCTCGCTGAAATACCCGTAAGTTCAAAAAGCTCCTGTCTGTTGCATGCAACCTCACTTATCCAAATTATGCCTCAAAAGCTGAGGTGACGAAATGCGTATTGCCAGAGATATGGTCAATATAATGCCCTGTATGACAAGGAAATAAGAAGAGGTCAAAGACGGGAAACACTTCAGCTGCAGGTAACAGCCTTCAGGAGAAGGTTCAACGCATATGGCGGGATTCTGCCCATTAAGCTTAAGCGATGAGCTTACTTGACGAACCTTACAATATAGGCGGGCGAGTCATATTGCCGGAGTACATGGTCGCGTTAAACTAGCAAAGTTGAATTTCGTTGGGGTGGTGCTTTGAAAATATTGGATACCAATAACTAGGATCGCAAATCTTATTTTAAAGCGAGGGTCCTTGTATGGAGCCATCTCGGATCGTCCTTGTTTTCATTCTAACAAGGAAAATCTCTCATCTCGTAAAGAGTAAATTGCAAGTCGGATACTCTCCATCCAATATAGTTTAATTCAGGTATCTTCAAAATCATAACCGTTCTTTTCGCCGTAATTCTGCTTTGTAGCCACAATTTGAGATTAGGAGAATTTCTCCAATTCACCAAGGAAGTTGCTATTTTCTATACCCTTAGGGGATGGTTCTTTATAACTAAAGTGCTATTCTTGTGCTTTCTCTCTCTTCTGCTCTCATTTCCGTTTCCTTCGAGGGGTGTTCAAGTCATTCACTGGTGACTGCTGGTTCCTGTGCTTTCCTCGGTATGGACGCCCGTCACAGCAGCAACCCCCCGCCTATGGCGTAGTAGCCCTGACTCACTGAATGATGTCAAGCATTTACGGCTAAAGATGTCAAACTCTAATCAAGAGACGCGCATCTTGCGATTCCAAGTGGTCTTATGAGGAAATTTATGGGGAGATTATTTTATAAGAGGGCGTTGTTTGTTTGTTGTCCCTTGATTTTGTTCTCTCGGTTAATTTTTCGTGAAGGATATCAGCCAAGCGAGTATTGTCAATAAGCAAGTTGATTAAGCATTGTTGTATCGGTGCAGAACAATAAGAAAAGAGTTTCGAGGGGTTCGGGCTATTCTCGGAAGTGTTGGCACTTGTCGTAAGTATGACTCTGGCACCGGGCAGCTTTACCTAATGGTGGGAGTGTTCCTATTAACTTTTTCTCATGTGTGGTGTGTATTTGAGTGTTGGGGTAGGTTCTCGCTTCGATATTTTTTGTCAGAATCCGATTATTTTTCTTCATTTGCTAATATCACTGGTTCATGCACAGACAAACATTGATGACAACATCGACACTGTTCCACATACAATCCAATAGTCGTCTCTAATAATGTGTACCTCTCTCCGACATCTATTGTCAAGAGGAAAATTTTAACTCCGAGTTCTCTTGGATACCCAAGCACCATTACTGAAACTAAAAATATCCGTTTCTTTTTTCAAATTTTTGAAGTTATCTGTCTTTCTCATTGGGTGCCATTCGAGCCTCTGGTGGCCGCTCCTTCCCCTTTGTCGGCTGCACCTACTGGTTTGGGTAATACAGAAATGCAGGACCGGATGGTATCTTCAACTTGTGAAGAGACTGTCAAAAAAAAACCACTAATGTCGCCAAGCTCGGTAAAAATGCCAAGCGTCGTCAATACACTTAATTCCTCATCGTCCTCAACTCCGAATGTTCGTCTTTTAACTCTACAAGATGTCTCCAAGGCAGCATTAACACTTTGCGAAGCCTTTCAAAATGATACGCTCTCTATCTACTTGACCAAACATATCTCTTCTCAGGAAGAAAGGACCCATATCAATAAAGTAATGTATGAGTGTTATTTGAGACAGCATATCGATAAAGGTTTGTGTGTTGGTGTAGGTGAGACGCAGACTGGCTTTGAAACGGTCGCAGTGTGGTCCGCACCCAAATCTTATGACATAGGCTTGGAAACCTTCCAGGATTACATGGAAGCTGGATTTGATAGATACTGGCATTTGATTGGGCCAGAAGGTAGAGACAAAGTATTCAAAGGCTTGCTCCCACTTCTTGATACTGTGTCGCACAGAATATTAACCACTGACCCCAGATTTCACGATAAAGGTTTGTATACATTGGTTTACTTGGGATCATTAGAATGTGCACGCGGAAAGGGAAATGTCAGAGCGATGTTTGATTTCATGTTTGAAAATTATATTGATGTGCCAGGAACGAACAACATTGCATATTTGGAAAGTTCGGCCCCCAGTAATATTGGCATCTACAATCGATTTGGATTTCACGCGTATGAGAAGATCGTGTTGGGAGACAACAAGAGACCCGACGCAAAAGAAGGTGTGGATTATGCGCTGATGAATGTCATGATAAGAGACTGTAGGGGAGCTGACTGGAGAGAAAAGGTGGCTGTTTAGGATATCTCATTAAGTGAGATCTTATAGTGAGTGAAAAAGAACGGTGTAGGTAATGGATAATGCACATTATATCATGGAAATCAGAACTTTTGACTGCTAAGGTTTAGTGGAACTTATTAGTTGTAGGTTTTTGAGCTTACCAAATTCATTTTTAATGGGATTACTTGCATTGTCGATTTTTAATGTCGTTTTATGTGATTATGAAGTATTGACAAATGGCTGCGAAAATGTGAATACTTGAAAACAATCCCTACAAAATCTAGAAACTCAAAACCTCATTTATTCAAATAAATTGAATGATCTTCAATTAACTCAACGTCTAATAGACTCTACCATAAAACTAATAATACAGTCACTTTCTGTATTCAATACTTCGAAACACCAATTTGGATCATCGAATGCAGCCACAATCATTAAAAAGATAAACATAAATCTGACTTAGTATCATCTACCACCGCTTCGCCAATTTGAGCCTCCGTACATTCAGTTAGCACTTGATAGATCATAGTTACACGGCCGAAATAATTTCAAGCTTTCATCTAACGACCCGACCCTTTCAATCCCACAATGATATTTCTCGATCCCCCACCCTCCTGCAGGGTCTTATCAGTCCGACTCCGGACTTGATCATAAATTGGCGTAATGAACCACTCTTCTTCTCAATTGAGCATAAGCTCATCAGATACCAAGTTCTTTTTCTTGCTATCGTTGAATATTCTCATTGCAATTTGGGCTTTATTCAAATTTCATGACTTTCAGTTCAATCCACAGACTAACAGTTCCCTGGTTCGTCTTGATCCAGCGGAGATAAACAAGAAGTATCCGATTGACCTAGAAAATGCCACAGCAGTCTTTAATTCTGTCAATGGTGCACTCAAACAGAAAGATGCCAATATGAATCCTGTGGGCTTATCATTCATTCCGGCGTATCTTCCTCCAAATACGTTGATGTACCATTCGACCCTGAATGCGTATCTTCCTGACCTGTTTGAGTGGATTGCAATGGATTATGAGTTTAGTTACAACTTCGCTCATTTTGCTAGAGGAAAATTCAGAGAAAGACGTCCGCCACCTCGGGGACCAAACGAGCGGGGTCCTAATGAACAAGAAGGGCAGAATATACTAAATGAGCCCCAGAAGAGCCAATCCTTGATGGACGAGCCTCGGAAATTACCCCCTGGCCTCCCATTTTCTGGCTCAAGCTACTTGTATACGTTGAGAAACACCAAACCTCTCGACAAGCTAATTTATTTAGATGGTGCTTCTGCAGCCAAAACTACAACGGGCGAAATGGATCAACAGTTGATTCTCAGTCGCCAACTGGATGCAGATGCCAGAGTTCTGGAAAGATTAGCCGCCCAGAAGATCTGCGAATGGGGTAAGCTGTTTGGACTCCAAGGAATAGTTCGTATGGAAATCGGTTTTGAGATTATTTTATGTGATTTCTTTGATAATATCGAGATCGTGTCAAATATCACGTTGAGCAATGCTACCCAAGTGGGAAATCTCCCCAACGAACCACAATTTGCCAAAACAGAATTGGAGAAAAAGAGAATGCAGTTGATGGATTTGTGGGAGCTGATGGCAGGCTACGATTGGTTGGCTGCTGGATCAAGGGCGAACGAGGGAGAACATAGAATCTTGCTCGATTTTTCGGGAATGGTGACACCTTTGAACAAGACTTACATTGATAGAGACCCCTACAAGCGCAGAATCAACCATTTAGCGGAGGCTCATAAGGAAGACATTATCCATCTGCTTGAGAAATTTTTGGTGAATCCCGTTGATCCATTCCATAAAACGAATTGGCAGTCTGTGACAGAGACAATCACTGACAAGTTTGCCCCCATTTTGATTGCATTGAATAATACTCTTCTGGTGTTCGAGATTGAGAGTCAAGGGGATAATTTGGGATCTGCAATTGAAGATACAGTAACTAACGTTACGTTGACTTTATTCAATTTCTTCAGAAGATATTCGGATACCGATTTGGATATCTGGGAGGAAAAGAAGGAAAAATTCCTACAAGCGGCGGTTAGTGACTACATCTTTCACACATTCGACTTAAACACCCAACTGGACATCTTGATCTACTCGTCAATTTACCGCACCACAGTTGAGATCTTAAGCTTTGTTCGGGATCTTTTCTTTTTAGCTCGCCTGGCAATTCCTGATTTTTATGTGGATCCTACTGAAGCCAACTACAAAAGGATCACAAAGGACATTTTGAAGCAGAAGGAGTTGCTAGACAATCTTATGAGGGTTCTTGAATGGCCACTTTTTGCACGCTGTTCCTCCATGTGCGGCTGGGACGAAGTCTGCTACGTTCCAACCTGGGGTCCAAGTCCATTGGGTTGGGGAAGTAACGGGAATGGCAAATACTTGGAGTATGATGGTGAGCGATATCGGATTCCGTTAGAGCTCTCTTGTGTGAAACTAAATGATTTGGTTAGATATTGATATCGTTATTCATGAAACATTAATCGATTAAGCTAGGGACACCCTATAGGATTCGTCTGCAACATACACATCCCAGTCATTCTTAAAGCCGATTATACTATTATGAGTCTTCTTCACGACTCCACCTTCCGCAAGATCTCGGTTCTTCCATATGCCCACAACAAGGTCAATGGTCATGGCCACATTACCCAAGCTGCGACTCTCGATTCGCTTGAGAATTGAAAGTGTCAAATAGCGAAGTTCTTCCGATGTGACGTGCTCCGGAGCAATTTCAGAGCTTGCAACGAAAATGGTCCAAAGGAGAGTCGAGAACCACTTGAACGAGTGCTGCATCACCACGAACTCAAGAATACGGTACACTCTCATCACTAGCGACTGAATCTCGGCGTCCTTAGGTGTTTTGTTGAGCAAGCTACACTCAAGGTAGATAACTGTAGCGATTCTCTTCGCCTCACAAGCCAAAAGGTAGCATACCACCTCGACATTGGAACCGACATCCACAACGGTGATTTTGATTGGCTCAAAAGTCGCCATGTCTCCGTTTCCTGCCAACTGCTCTTCCATCTCAGCAGACAAACCTGAAAGTTCCATTGAGTCGAGTTTGTGACGCAAACTGTGACATTTAGTGAGATACGCTTGCTCCGAAATACTTGAATTTCTCTCGAATGTTAGTTCGGTAATATCGGAGATGATGAAGATAAGGTCTTTATCACAGCCCATCCATGATACATGAATCAACTGGTCATTCGTTTGTTCACTAGGTGTTAAGTAGGATCCATCATCATCAGGAGAAATGAAGAAGTTGCTTCTCGCCTTACATGCTGTGCGACCCATGGTCTCCTGGTAATTGAGAAGCTCTAAGGAAAACTTCAAAAGTGTCCTCTCAACATCACTTTGTGGCGTTGCAAACGATGGCGAAAAGAATAAACGTCCAGATGCATGGAGATAATCCGCCCAATTCTCGTTATCATCCTCGGCCAACTCGTAAAACATGAGAAGAACGAGTGAGAGTAGCTGGTCAGTCGTATATCTTGCTTCGGGTCCAGTATTTGCGCCAAAGACGGTTTCTATGCTCTTTAAACCCTCTCGCCTGAACTCTCTAGATTTTGAAAGCCAGTCATACGAGCTGTTGTCCAACTTTGACAAGTACATGGCCCCAAGAGCCAACATCATCTGGAATACGTGGGTATGTTGCTGCGAGTACTGGATCATATCGGAGATATCTAGTCCTGGCTCTAGCTCCACCACTGCATTTTCGAGTCGTAACTTCGAATTTCGAGATGCAAACCCTACGGGATTTAAAATGGGCGATATAAAGTCCAAGTAGTAGTTCAATGCAAATGCGGTATCTGACAGATCAGCAAGAAGCGATTCTGGGATCTGGATGGTGGGAAAACGGTAGGAAGGTCGTAGAGTTCTATTGAAGACACCCAACTTATAGTTGATGAAGTTCAACGCTTGAACATTTCGGATTTCCTGAAACTTCACACCCTGGAGCTTTTTCATGAGGTTGCTAGGGCCACTGGACCCGTTGCCTTGTGTTCCCTGCTTGGTCCACACACCCTCTCTTCCAAAAGACTTTCCATTTTTCTCATATTCGTCTCTAAACGAAAGTGACACTTTATATGTACATTTGAGGCCTCGAGAAACACACCGCAGACACGAGGGCTTCGACTCGTCGCATTTCTGTCTACGCAGACGACACGACTGACATCCACCTCTCGACCGCCTCTTAGAAGGTCGAACCTGAAGATCTTTGGAACTGCCGGTACAAATCATTGATGACGGAGTGCATTCCGAGCCTGTGGGCAGCCAGATCGATGAAATGCACGATCCTGACTGCCAGAGATCGCTATCTGAGGGAGATACTGAACTCATGGCTGACTAAAAATGGTAGGCAGTGTTCAGCAATATGGGGAAATGGATCACGTGCTAAAACCATAGAAAGGAAACAGTAGTTGGGAGAATTTGAAAGTGGAGGAGAAAAATAATAAGTACGAGTGAATATTGACAATTTGATAGCTATGATTACTTAAATATGAACCTGGCTTTGGAATGTCGAAATGTTGCATATGGTCGATTCTATCAACTCGACAAGAATTGTCGGACAAATTGGGAGGTACGAACTGAGCAACAATGCTTAGGATATGCGGCTGAAGAATTGATTTATCTCATGTAATAACATGTCTGGTTAATAAGCAAATGACTTTTATCAGGTGGAATTGTGAGATTTTCGAGAGTTATGCTTCAGTTCAAACTCATTTCTTATATGGACGAATTCCATATACTGACAATCTTATTGTAGTGCTTCTTCTCCTCTTCTGTGAAGCGTACGACCTCTCCTCCATCTTTGCTGGTAGCACAGTAGTAGATTCCACCGCATCCACGATTATAGTTTTTGTTGAAATTGCCAGTAACTTTGCGCTTGTTCAGCCCATTAATTTCTGGAATAGAAGCAGGCAAAATGCACTCGCTGATAGTTATTGCGCTACTATAGGCCTCCTTCATTTTAGCCATGGAATTTCCGCATTTCTGCCGGAGTGCTGGGTACTTGAAGAAGTCAGCCAACCAGGTGTTCTTTTTGCATTTGAGTAAGGTTCCATTTGTCCATAGAAGCTTCTTGTCTTTACTCAAATGGCCAAGCTGAGCAGAGCAGAGATCCAGCTCCCCTTCCAACTCACCAATAGCAGCAGCAGCATACTCATTAAAATAGTAGTTGGAGTTTCCACTGATCAATTGGCCTAACCAGAACAAATCCTTGTCCCCATACATAATACGCCCACTCTGGAACCAATATTGCAACGACAACGACACCAAAAGCCCCAGCATATGCGACAGACGATTCATCACCACCACACCACTCTCCATCACATGCTTAGAATTGTATTTGAAGAAGTTATTTTGAAGCTGCGCTGGGTCGATCTTGTATTCAAAGACAGACCCATCGGCTGGAATCATTCCCAGGAAAAAATCCACCTGGTCCTGCTTGAGCGCTTCTGAAAGCTCTCTGTCTCTGAAAAAGTATGCACCCGTCTTTTTGTAGCCTTCTAATTCAAAGAATGACGAAGGTTTGACGAATGGCACCGCGTCTGCATCCATGAGGATGATTTCTTCGAAAGTAGTGAAAAGTGCTGCAAACCACTTATTGTTGTAGCCCTTGAAAATCGATTGGTACCCGGCGGTGATGGCAGGTCGTATGGAAATGAAGTCAATATTCTGAGATATTGAACCTTCGGTCAGTTTGGCTGCTTCGAGAAGAGTGAAGACAGACTCGGGCAGCAAGTCGCCCTCATGCACAAATTGAATAGGCAATTCATTTCCCAAGTGGTTGAGCACTCTCAATAGTCGGGTGGCATAATCTACTTCCTTGTCGTGGATACCGATCACGATACCTTTTCCACTCAGAGCATCCAAGTAATTCCTCCAGTAAGACCTCGATGGTAGTTTAACTTCTGACGCAGGATGCTTTCCTTTCATAACTGGCAAAAGACCAGAGAACATGGGCTGGATTTCTTCATATGAGATTGAAGCTGGAACTTCGTTTGCATTCTGGACATAGCACTCACAAAAGACCCGCAAATGTGCAATGTGGTTCGAGATTTGGTGGGAAAGCAAGTATCTAGAAGTAGTTGCTCTGGAGCTCGTCTTACTTTCCAAGGCATTGAAGTAGGCCTTGCAATTTCTTTCCAACTTTTCTGGTTCAAAACTTAACTGCGCACTGCTGGAGACATCGTTAAACAGGAAGTTCTGCAACGAGGTATTGGGCCAGAGTATATAAGCAAAGCATGTGACAACCACAGCCACCAGCACGAAAAGACGAGTTTTAGATTTCATGATGGTGGAATGGAGACCGGACAAGGTGTTAAGTGTGGAGATGTACAGGTGCTAGCGGTAAGTGTGAGGGTTCCGAGAGATTGAGAAGAGTGGAGAATTTGGGAATTTGGGATGTAAGACGGTAAATAATGAACATGATTAAAAGCAAATGTATATGAGGAAATTAAATGACAGGATTAGAAAGAAAAATGTCACAACAAGTGACACGATCGTCTTGTACACATGAAGTATGGTATAGAATCCATGCACGTAACTGCCGTGCATAGTATCTAACGGTTTCTGAAAGTATCAGAAGTGGTCAGACTCAAATGGGAATATAATTATGAAATTTACCGTCATTCTCGAGCTTTTGACGTATTGATGTTTAGGAGCATAAAGAAAGGGTTCACTTATCTCGCATTGACTTGATGGTGCCAACTTCTGCTAACGAGCCCAGGTTCAAGAGAAGTTCGTGGTTATCCTGTGGTTACTCGACCTGAAGGAGCTAAATTAATTATTCTGAAAGAGAATAAATTGTTCACAATCTGCTGTCCAATCTTTCCTAAGCGCCATAATATTTTGAAGTTATTTGTTACCATGAGAGTATTAGACTCAGCAAGAACTATTTTCCCTCTGTTAAAAATTGTTGTTCACATGAAATATGCCTTTGCCCATTTTGATCATTGCTTCTCCTAAAGGGGACTTAGAAAACAAAAAAAACGGCAGGACTTTTGGTTCGTACCTGTTGTCTTTTCGGAATTGATGCTGTTCCAGAGAACATAGAAAATGACAACATTTACTTTGAATACATGACATTTATCTCACTCAGAATCTTTCGGAAGTCAATGATAGTTGTTAAAAGAAATAAAAACTTCCCTACCAGATAATAAGGCTAACTTGTTTATGATTATGCACAAGTCATAAACTCGTCATGACAAATCTCACTAAAAGCCTACATGCATCATTAAGACAGCAACTGTCACCTGCACACTCCTTTGGACATTTAGCAACCATTCTTTCTTATTGAAAATGAAGCGTCAAAAGATCGAAAAGCTTCCTAGCTTCTCCAATCTGTTGTATCCATCAGAATTGTCTTTACAAGCTGCTGCTCAGTACAAGAACGACCAAAAGAAGCCATACAATGTTTTGAACAAGAAGTTAGCAGAAAGTGAAACCAAACGAAACTCCATCAAACCCAGGAAGGTAATTGCCCACTGGTTTGTGAGAGATTTTAGAATTTCAGATAACCATGGATTGAGCAAGGCCTACGAAATGGCAGCGAAAAATAAATTGCCTTTGGTTGCATTCTGGGTCAAGTGTCCAAAGTTGAGCGAGGCACATGGCGACAGCGAATTCAAAAAGTACTATCGTTCGCTCAGTTTACAGCAAGTGCACAGCAAATTGGCCAAATTGAACATTACACTCGTGACTGTGGAAGCAGACGAGAAGAAAGATATTGTTCCTGCTATTCAATCGTTCTGCACCAAGTATGATGTGTCTCATTTGTTCGCAAATCTCGAGTATGAGGTGGATGAATTGCGTCTTTTCACATCTGCTCATGACAATTTATTAAAATCCAACACGGCATTGATGCCATACCATGATAGTTGTGTTGTCGAGCCTGGAGAGCTTAAGACAAAGTCTAAAGGCACACAATTTGCTGTTTTCACGCCTTGGTACAAGGCTTGGGTCAAATTTGTCAATGACAACTACTTCTCGGAGAAAAATTTTGTGTATCCAGACATCCAGAAGGTCGAGTCGACAATTGAAGTAGACGAAACTACAGATTTTGATGTTGGAAATGTCGACACTGATCGGTTTGAGAAATACTGGAAGTTGGTTGGAGAAGATGGTGCTCGTGAAGCGTTGACCAACTATATCAATTCAGAGCAAATTAAGAAATACGACGAGGATAGAGATTTCTTGGATGAAGACGCTCCTTCGCAGCTCAGTATCCATATCTCCTCGGGAACGTTGAGTACACGTACAATATTGCAAGAGCTCTTCAATGCCAAGATGCTCAAGTCCAAGCTGAGTAGCTACAACGGAGTTAGCGAATGGGTACGCCAGGCTTCATGGAGAGATTTTTACAAGCACATCATGTGCAACTGGCCCTACATTTGTATGTATAAGCCCTTCCAGTTGGAACTTTCCGATTTGCATTGGGAATACAACAACGACCACTTCTTACTGTGGTGTGAAGGAGCCACTGGATTTCCGGTAGTTGATGCATGTATGAGATGCTTGAACGAAACAGGGTACTTGAACAACCGTGGTAGGCTCATCGTGGCCTGCTTTCTTGCTAAAGATTTATTGATTGACTGGCGATATGGTGAGCAGTACTTCATGTCCAAGTTAGTGGATGGAGACTTGGCTTCCAATAATGGGGGTTGGGGCTTTGCTGCTAGCACCGGTGTAGACCCGCAGCCATACTTCCGTATATTCAATCCGTGGACTCAATCAGAAAAGTTTGATCCGGAAGGCAATTTCATCAGGAAATGGGTACCTGAACTTGCAAATCTCAAAGGGAAAGCCATTCACAACCCACATAGCTCTAACTCAGATGTGGAAGGTTATCCCACCCCAATTGTTGAACACAAGGCTTGTAGAGAAAGGGCATTGGAGAGGTACAAGGAAGCGATGGCTAAAGGAAAGGAAGCTTTGAAAGAAGTGTCCTGAGATATAAAGAAGTTTTTAGATTAAATGAGGTATTGTGCAACTAATTTTAACGTAACATGCATTATTAAAACAAACCTAACTTTTGGAAGTCATGATCATATGTGCCTGTGAACCAAAGAATCGTAAGAGTCCACCAAACTGGTGTCCTTAGCAATGATATTAGAGGCATCCTGGCAATCATAAAGTAGCGACTGATTCTTCAAGTCAAACCGCATATACTGGAGCAGTTTGAAAATGGATCTAAATTTTTTGGAAAAGTTGACATATTCTTGTGTCTTGTTCTGCTCAATATTGCTGATGAATGAGCTAGGGCAATTAAAATAGTCTTGTGAGATGAGGCAATTGGTGTTGTAGAGAGCATAAATGAGCGTCTCATTACAAGTGCTGCAAGCGGCCTTAGAAGCTTTACATGGACCATCGGTGATTCCCAACTGGAGAAGATGCAAGTTAGTCAATGGAGAAAGCACATTGGCAACTTCTGCAATCTGGGAATACGAAAGCGGCAACTTCAACACCTTCAACTTGCGAAGGTTGGAAAGTCCAATCACTGACTTGAGCGAGTACCTATTGTTCTTCTTGGGACAGATGGATACCGAGGACTCCACCACATCGCAACACAAGTTCAAATACTCTAAGCTGTCGCAATGAGACTGAAGTGAGTCCACCAATGGAGCTAAATTGATGGCCTCGTCACTCTTGAAAACCTTAATGTGAACTCCAAGACGTTTCAATGGCAGAACGGTTTTAATGGCACTGAATGTGCTTCTATTATAGCATAGCTCGTTGCTTAAGTTCAAGTTCAAAGACTCTAGATGCGAAAGATGTTTGGCGAGTACATCCAAGAACAATTCTGGAGGAGGAGTTCTTCTTCGAACCGGAATTTCATTGTATGTTGACTCGAAGAGGGCTTCTCCACAATTATCAAGGGACAACTTCTGCAAATGGGGTACCTCGATGTTTTCTAGAAGTAGATACCCATCTTTTGCAGAGAGCGAGATATCCTTGAGAATCAAAGATGAAAGCTGGAGCCTCGATGGGTTAATTGTGGAAAATAAACATGAAATGTAGGATGCTGGGTCTCCGTAAGGAAGAGACTCCACTGAAGTATTGAGAGCACTTTGACAACAATTTGATACACGTGAGGTGAATTGAAGCATGTTATTGGAAGGTTTCTTGGCCAAAGTCAATGAATGCAAGTTGGGGAATCTATCCATATCGATGTTTCTAAGTGCCTTATGGGAAGAGACATTGGAGAGATCCAAGTGGCCCAAGCATGGGAATCTATCAGAGGGAAGCTCAGATGCCACAAATTGGAAGTTGCCGCAAAGACTCACCAAGTTCTCGGGGTGAGGAAGCAATTTGACGAGTTTGGCATTGAGAGGCTGGCTAACAGCATACCAGTTCAACACCAGTAAATTGACCAAAGAAGGCAACACCAGGCATAAGTAGCCAGCCAACTCGAGCTCTGGGATATCGGGAAATTCATCATGAACCACCAACTGCCGGACATGACGGCCGTATTGTGGATTCTTCATTAAGTTTCGGAAGAATGTCTTTAACGCGTAGAGAGAGCGGATCACCGTGGGTTCACTGGCGAATGCGTGGGAAGAAAACCAATAAAGCCGAGATTTCTCGTCAAAAACATCGTCAAACTGTCTTCTAGAAGAATCTATCACCACTATCTCGTACAATTTGGCATGGATAACCTCGTAATAATGAGAACTAGAGAGAGCCAAGTTGAGTAGATCACCTTGAGGTAGCCAGCGACAAGTATGGAGTATCACGTCGTCAGGAAGGTCACAAAACATGATGAACAGGTATGTAGGGAAGAGTTAGAAGGGAAAACGCCACATATATAAAAGTAGGCGAGCTTCGGACAACGAGGTTGGCATGTTGACATTTATTGGGTGCAAAATTGGGTTGAATCCGGACTCGGCTCTGGGGTAGTCACGTGTCTTGTGACTAACGTTTCGAGGCGGCGCCCCGGGGGGAGGATATGAGAGGTTGTGGGAAGTTATCTTTCTTTTCTTGGAGATGAAATTATGATTATTTAAACCGGAGTGGATTTATGGGATGACTTTTTGGAAAGTTCTAGAGAAGGAAACGGAAATAATCAAGATTGACAGTGGAGAAACTGTGGACGAAAGTGAATTGACCGTTGTGAGATGCAAAGTTTCGGAGGTGTGCAGGAGAAGTGGATAGGAGGTGTACAATAGAAAAGAAACTAGCAGAGAAGCAATGGAAGAGAAGCAAGAGGAACATGGGAAAGTGCGAAGAAGAGGGGAGTAGTAAACGGAAGGCAAACGTAAATGGAAATACTTTAAGGCCAATAGATAGTGGCATGATGGAGCACCAAATCACTGACAAATTTGGGTCGATCTACATGTGCGTTCAAGGATGAACACGCTTCAAACGAATATTTGAGATGATTTAGAGGACAACAAGTATAAAAAAGACACATGCGAACAAAAAGTTGAGGTGAACAAAAAAAAACATCCAGAATAATGAAAATAGTAATAATCAGAATATTCAAAATAAAAAAAGGAAGATGAAAATGACAAAATTACTATCGTATTATTGTTAAAATGAATAAGAATGTATATGGGTTATATACACCATGAAACAGAACGAAGAGTAGAATGAGTACCAAGATCATGACCATCATTACCCAACAAGCATAAGTCACTATTACCAGCTCGTATACGAAACATTTTACAAACCAGTCCGAAGAAGTACGAAATTACATATTGGATCAAACTGCCATAACACACCAATAAGATACTTGCATTCTCAAAAGGTCTATAGTTCCTTTCCCAACTTATGAATTCCCCATGGCAATGTGACGCAATCTCAACATTATTGGTAGTAAGTAACCTCGAGGCATGATCCCCTCCACTTTACCACTCCTGGATATTTTTCGCTATTTTCCATCGCAATATTCCTCAAGACACTCCAATCTGGACATTGGCCCTGATCATTAATGCACTTCCGACCATTTTCTACCTTGCAACCCTCAATTTCATCATCGGGGCACGTGACCAGATACTTGCACCTATCCCTTCCATCATCTCACTATACCCTACATTGCACTGCTCATACAGGTTTTCTCCTTTGGAATGCAGGACACGTAACTGTATGGCGGCATACCTCTCGTTCCAGATTGCCAGCTTGTGACAAAAATCCTTGCCTCTCCGATCAATCCCTCTAGTATGTGTCAAGGTATCCCGGCCATGCGGACTGATCTTTAGAATGTATAAACACGTGACCAGAATCTCATTTGTAAGTCAATTTTAGCCCATTTATCACCCCACCAGATCCTCTGTCAACACCACCATAAAAATCCCCAATTTACATCGCCATTCCAATATAGTCAGATCCCTCATCTCCCCTCTCAATGCCGCCTGCCACCTCGTAATGACGCATGTCGGCTTAGTTCACCGCCGTCATCGTCCATGGGAAAAAAAATCTAGAGAGATGTGCAGGACCAACTCCCAGTGGGAGAGTTGATCGTGCGCAAACCAAAAAAAAAGAAATGAGCCTCGTCTCAAAAACGTCTACCCTCTAATAGGTTCGCAAGCCACCTTTCCAGGAAATCTGTTAATCCATCAGGTCTAAGGACTATAGTCGTCAATTCTGCGCTTTTGTATCCCTTGACACTTTGTGCCTGGAAATTTTGCTGGTCTTCCGTTCCCCCGAACTTTCCCGAAATTTCCAACCGTCCATTCGTAGCCGCCCCCTCAACTTTTCCACTCGAATTGGCGCTATCGTTTGTACGTTCCCATTACCTCGGATATCCACCAACATCATTCGTGGACGCAATTTAGACTTGAATCTACCCCACTGGTTCCTCGACCTTTGAAATTTCCCGCTTCGGTGCGCTTCCATTGCCGTTTGTATCTCTGGTTCCGCCTGGCCCCTGAACATACTAGCTGCTTAGCAACATTTCGCCACCAACAATCATCGACCTAAATTTCCGAAATCCTAGACCGAAATCAAGCACATAACACATTTTCGTTGCATTTTGTCACATCAGTTTGAAATTTCCAATCTTACTACCAATCAGCGATGTTTAATACGTCCATATTTGACAACGGCTCAGGTACCCTGGAAAATCCCGATACGTTCCTCAATGTGCCACAACCCATCGATATCACTTATCAGCGACAGCCGCTGATATTTAACAACCAGAGGTTTCGCAGAGAGTCTATAGCACACTCGCAAGGTATGGGTGGTGTGCTGTGGGGTTCTGTCACTATCGGCTCGTGGCTTAAGGACGAGGTAATGATGTATGGTGCTCAGAATCACCACAACCAATCACAGAACCACCAGCACAACCTCATAAACCCTAGACGTGGCCTGTTCCGCCTCCAGGGCGCCAACAACCTGTCGGTGCAGCCGAACCAGAACATGGTGCTGATGTCGCCGCCAAACACAACAAGTTACCTTCCTAACTTGGAGGCCGACTATTGTAAGGACTACCTGTGTTGTGGTCAACTTCTTCCAACGTTGCATGACTTGCTAAGGCATTATGAAGAGGCCCACATTACCCTGCTGCCCCCTCATGAACCTAACACTCATATGCTCAACGCTCACCGTAACCGGAATAACTTGAACAATGTCCACAACGTCATGGAAACCGTGCTGACCAACGATGTGTTCCTCAATAATCATCATCACACCCAGGCCGCTCAACAGGGCAACTTGCACCTCCCGGCGTCCCATTTTAACATCCAGCTGCAGACCATCAACCTGGGTGCGTTGGCCCAGACCATCCTGCCCCAGCTGGCAATCAACCAGCCAGAACATCATACTATGCACCCAGTGCAAGTGCAGCCTGAGGGCGTAGCCCCCCAAATGGCCAACCCCCAGCAAGCTGGCAGTGCGAGAAGGGGAAACTCCGACCGCAACATGGACGATGGCGACAGCATGTACATTGACGATCCAGCCCGTCACTTATACGTAATGGAGAACGAGGAGTACAAGCCGTTCAAGTGTCCAGTTATTGGATGTGAAAAGACCTACAAGAATCAGAACGGTTTGAAGTACCACCGTTTGCACGGACACCAGAACCAGACACTCAAAGAGAATGATGACGGCACTTTCTCTATCATCGACCCCGAATCGAACACGCCGTACCTTGACGGCGCTGGCATGGAGAAGGACAAGCCTTACCGGTGTGAAGTATGCGGAAAGCGTTACAAGAATTTGAATGGGTTGAAGTATCACCGTGGCCACACCACTCACTAGATTTTTTTCTTTGGTGGCAGTCCCTGCCTGTCCCACCTTTGCATTACTTGGTCTGTGCGGAGTTTTTTGTTCTATATATTTACCATACGGTTTGGTCTATAATTTGGTAATAACTTGGGTTCTCTGCATCAATGAATCGGCAGCTGCCTGTTCGTTCATAGAAATATATTGATTAGATATCTCCCCATACTACATACACAACCCTCCAACATCACCAACTCTAACCACCAGCAACTTATCGTCACCACCTCTTCACCTCATTTTAGTGATTATCCAATATGAAAGCTGTTAATGGTATGGTGAGATTCCCGCTTTTTTTAACAAGGCAAGCACTTTATGGTGTAATCATCTTCGTTGCTATATTTCTTGTATTGCTACCAACATCTATAGTCACATATCTAAACTTCTACAAGATGCTAATTCCGTCCGAAAGAATACAGGCACTTACAAACTTTGCAGACCCAACAATTGAGCTAAACGATTCCGTTTCAAAAGCTACAAAGGTCGAATCACGGAATATATTACCATATATACAACCAGACCTCGATTATCTGGTTCGGCTCAATCTCGAGGCCATTTGTCGCTATGAAAAGCAATTTCATGTTCTAAAATACAACTTCCAGATTGGGTGCAAGAAGATTGTGGACGAAATGATCATCAACTGTGATCTGAGGTACATTTATGTCGAGAAGAACTCTTGGGTGCCATATAACTTGCGATACTGGGTTCCGCCTATTTTGGTGGATATATTCAAGACAGTGGAAGTTGATTGGCCACTTGTGTACATGTCAGGGTCGGAAATCATAGATTTGATGCAAAAGCTGACCCCAGTATTTGAGTTCATTGAGAATATTCCTATAATCATCGATTCGAGGCACACAACCATTGATTTCGTGGTGGAGTGGGACGGAATTCGTTTCTACATGACTAATTACTACTTAACGAGTCTTTTTGTAGGAGCTGGCGGGTTCTGGCTCTTAACTTCGTGGGTATGTTTACTTACTAGTCTCGTTTTTCTGAGCTACATTCTCCGTGATACGGAAGAGAAAACCAGCGTTAAAACAATCGACAGGAAGGTCGATAGGGAGGTAAATACGAAGTAAATATGCAAGCTGCTAGGCAGCGTCTCCTAAAAAAAAGCATCTTTGGGTAATCTCCAGCATCATTCTTGGCTGATGAGTGTAAATTACGCTGCGTTCAACGACTTCACTTCGGAGAAGGTGTCGATGGACAAGAACGGAATGATTCGCTTGAAGTAATCTCCCTCGTTGATCTCGACAATAGTCAGCAGAACGTCCGAGTCGTCATTGGTAGACACAGGGAAGTAATTGGCCTGATCAGTCTCCACCTTGTTGAAAAGGTAGAATTCAAACTCTTGGACGATTTTGTTCCATTCGTTCAATGATCTACCCATGGCCATCAAGTCTGTTGGGGTGTGAAGGCTCTGAGCCAATTTCTTGCTGAACTTCTGTAGATCGGTCATGTCAACATCCGACATAGCATCGTCGTCGAGCAAGTAGTCCTCTCTGGTGATGTAGAACTTGTTATACATATCTGAATTGAGGTAAATTGACACAGAAGGAATAACGGGCTGCTTGGGCATGGTAGCAAATGAGAGATTTGGTGACAAGTTCTCAAAGAATCGATGGCTCATGCGGTCTGTATTGGCCCTCTGCATCAACATAAACTTTTCTCCCACAGATTCGTGGTCGAGCACAATGTCAAACTTAAATATTGGACGCACAATCTCTGGAGGAATCTTGAAGAGTTCAGGAGGCTGAGAAGGCTGCTGTGATGATGCTGAGTAGGATGAGGAGGACGAACTGCCAAGGTAATCTGACAACAAACTAGAATTATCCAGGTCGGACTTCAAACTGGAGTCTGTGGACCCGTCAGTGTTAGAATTAGGAGATGATTGAAACGAAATCATACTGGGACTTGATGATCGAGATTTCATGGAGTAGTTAGAAAGCGAGGTCATCGACTTCGAAAGCCGGGTCTTGTTCAATTGGCGGCCCTTCTCACCACGGTCACCTAGGATGTAATTAGGCGGCACCATCGAGAACGAATTGTTGTCTCCAGGATCGTCTGTGGACAACATCTTGAAGAATTTACTCAACAGATTGATCAAAGAATGGTTGCGTGGCACTTTCTGGGAGGGCAGAGTTGCGCCAAGCATCGTGGCATTGGGATCGCCTGGAGAACTAGGCAATGAAGTGCACGTATAAATGGCTTCATCAAAGATCTCATAAGGGTGGGTTTTGCGCAACTCACTCGTCTTTGAGATAGCTGACACAGCCGTGAGGGTGAGTAGGTCATTCGAGTAGGCAAACTTGGAGTTGATGGGAAGAATGCTTAGCTTCCTGTTCAGCATGGGGAGTTCAGCCGAGAAGTTTAAGTTGGCTAACTGAGCTGTCAAGCCTCTGGACGATAAGAGGCTACGGATACTTTCGTAAATGAAATCCAACTTATACTTTGCTCGTCTGGTTGTCTTGATCGAAACAGACGACTGGTAGTTGTTGACACCCATGATTCTCCACACCAAAAGACGGGAGTAGTAACCACGAACTAGACAGTTCCAGTGAGTGAAGTATACCAGCCACACGTCGTTGGAAGTCAACCAATCGGAGAAGTTCAGCTTATAACTCTCGTTGGGGTCGAATAGCCAGCCTTTGAGATATGAAACCGACTGTGGGAACTCGTGTCTAGTCAATAATGCAGGGATCTTGTCCCACACATTGAACAAGAACGCAAAACTTCGTAATATAGTCTGAATATGTTCCGTGGCGGTCAACATCAAGTAGTTGCAACCCAACCAAAACTCCCAGTTAATATTGGTGGCGTCAAGGACATGGTTGGAGTATTCGTACACAAGATTCAAGAGAAGGCCGTTCTTGTTGAAGTCGAAGACACTGATGGTCTTGGCCACCTTGATCAAGAGTCCATCGATGTAGCGAGTCAAATAGTTTGAGAACACCACAGAGGAATAATCAATATCTCTCACAGTCTTGAAAAGTTTCATGATGCTGGTGTAATTGGTATCGTTCTGTTTATAGGGGAAGGTGGTCGGTAGAGGTGCTGTCCCGTCCGACGAAATGAACTTGTTCAGTGAAGTAGAAGATGGTGATGATGAAGAAGATGATGATGGGGAGGATGAAGTAGATGATGATGATGACGACGACGACGATGCCGAAGATGAAATTGAAGATGCAGAAGAATTCTTCGCCGACAAAGCCGGCTTGGCCATGACCATCAGAATGCGATGGATGGACACCAGAAAGATCTGGTAAATGTGACTGGTGATGATGTGGAAGCCCGGAAACGAGTCAGGCACGAGGCTGGGACAGGAAATTATAAGATTGTCCACAATGGAGACGTAGTGTCTGAAGAACGAGTTGAAGATGTCGCTATCGCTGGAACACCAACGACGCACCCATGATCCTCCTGGTTCCCTGATACCAGCCACAGGATGTTTCGGTGGTGGAATTGAGTTGATCAGCGACCGCTTTAGGCGATCCAACTTGGCCAAACCTCTATAATCGATCAAGTGAGACAAGTGGACTGGAAACACGCGAGCTGCATCCTTGAAGTCAGCAGCAGCTACACGAGGCACACCTGCCAAGTGAGCATCCACCATGGCTTGTTTGACGTTCAAAAGGAAGAGCAACGCATTGCAAACGTTGGGAAGATGGAAGTATGCGTAGGCAAAAACCTTGCCAACAAAAGCAGATAACGAGATGGAGATTACCTTGGTCAGCAGAAGACGGTTGATACAGTAATCGAGAGTATCGGTCAAGTATTGCTTGTACAAACGGCAATAAACAGGGTCGGCATGGGCCCATTCGGGTCTTCCCATTATACGGGATACACACTCCAAGTAGGCACTCCGGTCCGTGGAGGAGACAATACCGTTCGAGGTGGCAGTGGAGGCATTTAACAGCACCAAGAGCAGGCGCCACCATTCACCCAACACGGTAGTAGAGAGTGATACAAAGCTCAAGTAGATTTTGGACAGCGGAACAAATGTGGCTTCGAGTGAAGGCAGCAGACGCAAGAACGGGAGGAGCAGCGTCCGAAGGATGTTTGCTTTAGTGATACCGGCATGTTTGGAGTTGAATTTAGTCAAGGCCAACTCAAGTTTCTTGAAATGTTTCAACATCAGTTTGACGAGGCGGTCATTATCGAGAGACAGTGTCATTTCGGAGGGTCTAGGCGACAACTGGGCAGCAAGCGACGTTGAAGACGAAGACGTCGAGCGGACGCTGAGAATGGACTTGCGGCGGGAGGAGGTGGCCTTACGAATGGCCATGGTAAAGATTTCAGGTCAGTCAGTAGGCCATGAGAACGAAAGACAGGAAGCCGGGCAGAACGGGCAGGACGGGGCGGCAGAGACAGAAGCAGTACGCGGGCGGAGACAGAGGTAAAGCACAAACGAACGGCGGCACCAGCGTAGGGGATGAAGAAAAAGAGGTGAAATGAGGTCAAGGATGGGCAACGTTGCTTGATAGGTATTTGGTGGCTTAAGTGTTGTGTGCCCAGTGCAGGCAGATAGACAGGAGGGAAACAAAGAGGAGGAAGAGTACGAGAAGGAAGGAGCAGCGAGATTTGCAACATAGTTGGCAACAATTCGTGCCCTTAGCATGGTGGCCATTCGGTTGGCATTTGGTGGACTGATGCTAGCTGAAATTTGTATCTTTTGCTACTCTGTACATGTTCTAGGTGTGTCCACGCAGGAGAAGCAATCTTATCGAAGAAAATGAGGGAGTAAGGAATGAGGGAAGGGCATAAAAAAGATATGTGGAAAAGAAAAGTTTCTAATAAAAAAAAAGAGTGGAACTGAGCAAAGTAGCACCAAAGAGAAATAGAGTAAAGAAAGGAGATCTAGGGGAAACAGAAGTTTCGAGAGCTTTGTAACAATAGCATTCCATCTAGAAGACAACTTCCTTTTTTTTTCTGAAAAAAGTTCTGGCTCTTGAATGCATTAAGATTTTCCTTGAAATGCGGGCTTCCACAGTCCATGGCATTCCGGCTCGGAAAATCTGGTCTGCATCGTTGTGAGCCCATCGGGGCCAGAAACCCTCGCTCAATATCCAACACTTGCGGTATGGAAATTATAGTTGAGTGATGAATTTGGGTTTTCAAAATGTACATTGGTTTAAACTTTGATTCTTGTGTTTTCTCGGTAGTCTGGTTGCCACTTTCATGCCAACTTTACCCTTGTTTTTCTTCTGCATGCTCAGTGCATTGTTCCTGCTTTTGTCTCATTTCCTGTCACCGCACACTCTATTCTAGCCACAAATTTGGCACTACCTCTACCGGGCCATCCGGGTTCCACCAACATTGCCAGGAAACACAAAATCATCTTGATATTTGTCTTTATTTCCAATACCATTTCATGGTAGGGTTGATTGCAGGCCGGAGAGGCTTTGGATTCACTATCTGATGTGGTCTGCCCCACGCTCAAGTGCTTTCTGTTTTGGGGTGTTCCACTTCTCGTTTTGGCGCATTTAAGCTTTGGAGCATTCTGACATGTTTCGGGCTGCTCACGCCATTCAAACGACAGAATGTTCATCTTTCTTTCTTTTTTTTTTGGCTGGTTGACGTAGCTGATAAAATTGGCTCGTCAAATTGATTATCATATCCATGACCTGTAAGGGTTTCGTAATCTCTCGAGAGCATATACTTTACCTTTCTCAGTCGGCCTCAGTCCTGTGTCAAACAACGTAATTGTTAAAGCCACAAGGCTGAGTTAAAGTTCAAGAAGCTAAAAGTAAAGATAGACGGCTAGTGTTGAAGTGATCAATCAAATCGTCAATGCTAGCGAAAATAGTCCGGCCCATATTTCCTATTTTAGCGCTGTTCACAATTTCTGTAGATTCTCAATCAGAAGGGCAACCACCCTAATTCCAGATAATTCAATTCGACTCTATCAAGCTAATTATAACTTTTTTTCAAACATTGTATTTTTTTATTACAGAGTACAACCCTGATGTAAACTCGACAAGTAAGTAGAACCTGTTACGGCGGACCTCCATACCCCCAGAAGTGGATGACATCTTCAACGCTCTAATCCCTTCGCTCCAAGTTGCAAAATTGCACTTCCATACAAGCTTCACTTTTTCTATTCATTATTTTACTCTCCATAATAACTATATGCTCTTGCTCCTTCAACATTCTACATACCTATGCTATACCTCTGTCACTTTGGTCACTTCAAACTCTCTTGCGCTTCTTGTAACTTCTTCTTCAATTGAGCCTGGATGTCCCCCTGTATTTTATTCCTCTTTTCAGCGATCCTCTGAAAGCTCAGATACTCTTCCTTGACTGCAGTAAGATCCTCCTGATTCTTCTTCAACTCGTCGGTGAGATGTTGGATATCCCTTTCCTTGCCCTTTTTCACTTCTTCTGTCTCCTCTCTCTGCTTCTCAAGTTGTTGATTGACGGTGGAAAGCTCGTCTTTGATGCTCTTCAACGATCCAGTAAGCTCTTCCTCCTTCTCCTTGAGTTTTTTGTTGTCTTCATTAAGCTCTTCCTCCTTCGCCTTGAGTTTACTGTTATCATCAGTAAGCTCTTCTAATTCTTGCTTCAATCTCTCGTTATCTCCAGAAAGCTTTCCTAGTGTATTCTCAAGTTTCTCATTTTCTTTGGTGAGATGCTTTGATTTCTCCTCGAGTTTATCATTATCTTTAGTAAACTTTTCTAATTTCTCCTCAAGTTCCTTTGTCTTGTCATTAAGCTTCTCTGTTTTCTCCTCGAGTTTCTTGTAATCCTCGGATAGCTTATCTGATTCCTCCTCGAGTTTCTCGTAATCCTCAGAGAGCTTATCTGATTCCTCCTCCTTTTTCTTGTAGTCATCAGAGAGCCTTTCAAAATTGTCCTCAAGTTCCTTGTTGTCTTCTGCAATCCTGTTTATCTTTTCCTCTAATTTCTTGTTGTCCTCATTGAGCTTTTCAACTTTCTCCTCAAGCAACTCATTACCTTGACTAAGCATGTCTGACTTCTCTAGAACCTTTTCATTCTCCTCAGATAGTTTTCCTGATCTCTCCTCTTCCGCCTTCCACTGCGACTCCACATGCTCCAACTCCTTTTTGAGTGTCATATTTTCTCTCTTCAAATTTTCCAGCTTTTCTTCGACATCAGATGTCTTCAGTCTCTCCTCCTCGAGCAACTTCTCTGTCTTCTGCAACGAATCCAAGTGATGGATAACCTTCTCACCCTCAGTCTTTAAGTGGATCTCACATTTTCTTAACTGCTTCTGGAGTGTATCCTTATCGCTCTTTAGTTTGGAGATTTCGTCTTCTTTCTTGGTGAGATTTGCTGTAACCTCCTTTATCTCCCTTTCAGACTCCTCCAACTTCTCCTCTAAGGTAATGTGTTCCTCCTTTAGGTCGGATAATGTCTTCTTGGAATCATTGAGTCTGCTCTCAAGCGACGAGATCTTCTCCTCGTAGAAAACTCTCAACTGTTTTGCCCCGGAGTCAATCTTCTCCTTAGACTCCTTCTCCTGAGATTGTAATTCCTCCGAAAGCTTCGCGATCTTCTCGCTACTAGAGATCACTTCAGCCTTGAGTGCATCAGCCCTGGTGGCCGCTGTTCTTGCCTCGTCACTCACACGTGCAATGACCAAGTCCTTCTCGGCTACAATGTTGGCCACATCCGAATTGAACTTGAACTTATAAGACTGTTTGATCTCCTTCTCTCGAGTCAATGAATCTGCAACCTCCTTCTCCATTTGTGCAATTCGGGTCTTGCTCGTTTGAATTTCAGCCTTTAGCTTCTCATTTTCCTTTTTCAGAGCGTCAGAAGTCGACGACAACGATGAATACTGCGCATTAAGAGACGCTAGGTTTGATTTCAATGCGGAGATTTGCTTCTCCTGGTTGGAGTTCCGTTCCTTGTATAGCAGAGATTCCGATGTGAGCTTTTGTATGGTGGAATCACCCGTGGAAATCAGTTTTTCTAGTTCCTTGACTCTTTTGGTTATGGCAGCAGATTTATTCACCTCCGCCAGTTTTTCCGAAAAGAGACGGTAAAGCACAAAAGACACAAGCCATCCTGCCAATGCAAAAAGTGCCACGAACGCCATGGGAGGAAGAATGGCGTGAATGAGAGAATCCTGTAGAAAGATGTTAGTATTGAGATGAATCAAAGTGCATTGAATTAATTGAAGCGTATTGAGTGGAGGGAATCATTATTGAGGAGAATTGAAAGGAAGAATGAAAATACAGAGATCGTTTGTGGATTTACGTGAAAACTTGCCTATTAATGGATCCTTTAATATGTGTACTTGATTGGGCTCAATTAATGGTTACTTTGGGAACCAAGTAACAGATTCGCGTTTTCAAATAGAATTTGCCTAAAAAGTACAATTAATCAACAGAATTGTGCAAGCAAAATAAAAGCAAAGGAGAAATAAAGCTAGAAAGAACTGGAAATTGAAAATTGCATAGTACATTATTGGTGAAACTCGAAATAACCTGCTGAAATAATCTGAAAAGAAGAGAATCATTATGACCTTGCAGCATTACTGGCAACCATGGAGTGTTGCTAGCAACCATCAACTGGAATTTAGGCAAGCCATCTACTTGTCCTACCAGAATCCCCAAAGTATATGAGAACTCATAAATTTCAAAACTCATACGTACTGTTTAAATTCAAATTCAATCAATTGTAGACAAAAATTTGTCATACTCTTTTGTCATTCCCCGTGCCTCCATACAGCCTTATCAGTATCGCTGATCCAATCGCTGATATGCAGAAATAAATCTTCACTACCACAACCTTCGTGACTGCTCTTTTACCGAGGAAATCTTCTATGTTTTCCATGAATAACTCTACAATCATCCCGATCCCCTCCAAAACATCTTCCTCCCTTCCTTTACATAACTCCTATTTACGAGTAGATCCCCATAAATAAATGACTAGTCACACTCCCCATCAAACACCCGTACACCACAGAATCTCAACTGGCTCGTGACAGTTAACCTTCCAAATTTACCTTCCCTCTACTTTTCAATTTTTTGTTGCCAAAATGGACATCACCCCTTCCCAGGCACATAGACTGCGCTCCCGCTCGCGTTCTAGAACTAGAAACTCTACTGCCAACTCGAGATCGACGTCTGCAACGCGAAGACCGCTGCTCAGTGGATCTATCCGGTCGTTATCGTCGTCCTCGTTGAACAAGTTGCAATTCAGCTCTACTGCCGTGGAGTTGTCCAAAGATCGGTCCATCCCAAGCGTTTCTGCTACTCTTGACAACTCTTTACCCTTGGATTTCTTCAAGCAGGAGCTCATTGGCCTCATTAAGGCACTCAGAATCAGCAAATGGCACAAGAGACAGTTGTGTGTTGCCAACATGCTGGTTTCTCGTATTCTGGGTGCCTTGACCAACTCAATCTATAAACTCGAGTATAATGACCCAGATCTGCCAGTACCGTGCCCCTCGTTGCTCTTGCGTGTGTATGGAAAGAATGTGGACGAGCTTATCGATAGAGATTCCGAGTTGAAGATTCTCATCAAGCTCTCCGCCAAAAAAATCGGCCCAAAGATGTTGGGAATCTTTGCGAACGGTCGTTTCGAACAGTTTTTGGAGGGCTTTATCACCATGGGCAAGGAGGAAATTAGGGACGCTGTCATTTCGCAAATGATTGGTAGAAGAATGAAAGATTTGCACTACAAGATCGAGTTGGACGACTCAGACAAGGAACTCGAGTTTCCTGTGGCCTGGATTCAGATTTTGAAGTGGCTCAATCTTTTTGAAACAGAATTGTTGCCCACGTACGCAGACCAGAAGGCAGTCGAGGACGTACTACTTCTTCCTTGGAATCAATTCCGTGAATTGGTGTTTACTTACAAGAACTGGCTATTCAGCAAATACGACGGTCGTAATTTTGCTTCTAATTACCATTTCTGCCACAACGACACTCAGTACGGCAACTTGCTCTTGAAGAGTACGTTCGATTCCAAGGATGTCATTCAGGAGTCCAACTCTGTGTTGCCTAACACCAGTAACAGACGTGACAAAGACTTGGCGGTTATTGATTTCGAGTACTCTGGTGCTAACTTCCCTGCCTTTGACATTGCCGATCACTTCTCCGAGTGGATGGCTGACTATCATGACCCAGAGAAGTCGTACTACATTCACGAGGACAAATACCCCACGAAGCTCGAGCAGTTGAACTTGATCAAGTCGTACATTGAGTATGACTTCCAGTTTCCATCTTCCAACTTGCAAACGTCAAGTGCACCATCGGTTGCCGAAACTGATGCCACTGCTTTGATAGAGTACGAGGTTAAGAAGATGTACAACGAGATCATCTACTGGAGGGCCACGGTGCAGATTTTCTGGTTGATTTGGGGATTGATCCAACATGGGCCCATTACAAAGAAAGATCCAGTTGATCTGCTTTCTTCCAGAACAGAGGAGCAGGGTATCACTTCCACATATAACATCACTGAAGGATTGGACGCTGTGAATCTCGACGGCAACCCTATTTTGGAGGAGGAGGGAATTTCCTCGAGTGACGATGATTTCGACTATTTGAAATATACTCAGCAGAAGTCTGCCCTTGTCATAGGAGACATGATTTCGTTTGGATTTCTCAGCATCTCCGACGTGGCTCCCGAGTACCACAATATTATCAAGTTCTTGGACTCTCAGGCCTATGAATTGTAATTCAAAGATTAATCTAGAGTAATTGAGATCATAATCAATTGTTGTGAGAAGCGTAGATTTAGTGAGTGTGAGGAAATACTTGAAAACTTAATTGAAATTCATAAAATGGAGAAATACAGGTGGCAAACAAGCAATTGTATAACCAAATGTAATTCAATTGAACTCAAAAAGAAACAACAACAAAGGTCTTACTAAATTATCCATATATCATATGGAATCTCCACAATCCTTGATGACGAGTAGTGCACATACCCAGTGACCATATCTCCAGAGCCAATCTCCAATCTCCATTCTCCACACTGTCACTATGCTTTCTTACAGAACCGTTGGCTACAACGGCTACGGAACTCGCTACTCGCCGTTCTTTGACAACAAATTGGCGGTTGCCACCGCCGCTAACTACGGACTCGTAGGCAATGGTAAGTTATTTGTTCTCACCATCGACAATAATGGAGAAATCAGACCAGAAGTGGCCTGGGAGACTCAAGATGGACTTTTTGATGTTGCTTGGAGTGAAGTGCATGAAAACCAACTCACAGCAGTGTCTGGAGATGGCCTGGTGAAGATATTCGACATGAAGGTACCCGAATTTCCTGTGATGAACTTCAAAGAACATACGCGGGAGGTATTCTCTGTCAACTGGAATTACGTCGACAAAGTCAACTTCGTCACACTGTCATGGGATGGAACTATTAAGTTGTGGACGCCTAGCCGCCAGCAATCGTTGCTCACGCTAAGTCCGGAGGTGGATTTCACCACCAAAACATCTCCAGTGGCCAATACAGCAAGACCACCCATCTCTCATAAACAGACGCCTGCCAACTTTAACACCGTTAATTGCATTTATAACGCAGCGTTCTCTCCGCATTCGCCGTCCACCATCATCAGTTGCACTGGTGCCTCGCATGTTCATATTTGGGACATTCGTGCCCCCAAACCACTCCAGTTGGACTACGTGGCCCATGGCGGCCTTGAGGCATTGTCGTGTGACTGGAACAAGTACAAGCCCACTATTGTGGCATCTGCGGGCACAGACAAGTCAGTGAGAGTTTGGGACTTACGAATGATCACCAAGCTTGACTCGCCCAATCTGCATCTGCCTATGCCAGCGTACCACATCCGGGGCCCCACTCCACTCAATGAGCTTTTGGGCCACGAGTTCGCTGTGCGAAAGGTGGTGTGGTCACCTCATAATGGCCAGGAACTCTTGAGTGCCTCCTACGACATGACAGCAAGAGTGTGGATCGATCTGTCAAATGAAAGAGCCCGTTTCCTCAACAATGGCAACGGAGGGTGCAAGGCAGTTATGAGAAATCATCGCGAGTTTGTCATTGGCTGTGACTACAGTTTGTGGGGAGAGCCAGGGTGGGCCGCCACTACAGGATGGGACGAGATGGTTTATGTGTGGGATACGAAGAGGGTTTAAGAATATGCGACCATAAAAGATATACGAAGAATGATAGAGGAGATGTTGCCGAGTTTCTGGATGTGTGTGAGTTTCGCTTGATTCCCAGAGTGTTGTTGGTGATTCCTAAGCACTCTCCAAAATATGATCTCATTGATCTTCACTGTACATGTCATAGTACAGGATGACTCCTTACGGGAAATCGGGAAATCGTGGAACCCCTAGCTAAACCATGCAGTCTATACCACTAGCGAGTTCGTTGTGGCGAGTGCTCCTGATTGTTGGGGCTTCCATCGAATGTTTCCCATTCACTAGTCAAACGAACCCTTGAGCAATACCCAACAAGCTTCCTGTACATCACCAAAGTGAAGCAGCAGGCATACGATTTTTCCCTGCACTTGGTCCAATATCATTTCCAGATCAGGCAAGTAGGTCGCAATGACTGTTTTCGCAATCGCCTAATAGAGTAATCTAATAGACATGGTCAAGAATCGATCCTCTAGTCATCCCTTGTTCTACAATTATATAATTCCCGACATACTCCCCCACATCCCGCAACTGTTCACTTCAGGAGTCCTTGTTTTTGTTTAATTCCAGGGATCCACAAGCATTAAAAAAAAGAGTACATTCAATGGACCTGAACGTCGTCATCCTCACCTTGCAATACTCCTACTTGATCAGCTCGCTGGTAGCTTTGCACAACTCTCAAACTGGTCTCTGGCAGAACCATAATGAGTGTTCGCAGACTCTTCTTCCTTACTCTATCTTGAGTAAACATCGTCTGGATATCCACATCATTGATAACATGGTGAAGTTGAGAGAAACCACCATGATGTTGAACCATAATGGCATCGGTGCAGAAAACCACATCAAGCTCATCGAACCGCAACTCAACAACCAGCTCATAACGGTGAGTATCAACGGAAATGAGACATTCATTAACAACTCTCGCACAGAGATTTTGAAGGCTTACCACCAGGTGAACTTCAGACAGATCTCCTTGACTGCTTCCATGGTTGAGCGTACAGATCCAATATTTCTTCAGAAGCTCGATATCATTGCCAAAAGACGCAATGTTGAGATTCTCATCGACAACATTGACACGGACTTCAATGGCCCGGCCCAGAGAAGCCCTATAACTTCCATTTTTGTTTTGGGAGCCACCGATGACTTAAACTTGGCCGAGACAGAAGTGAGAGTATTGGTTGACCTGATGCTTGATGAATGTTTCGTGGACCGTATCACCCTTCCCTTGTCGCTTATTCCTAGCTTGGGAGGCTCTAAATTGGCCAACTTCTCTGAGATCGCCAACCAGCTGAACATCAACATTTACTTACCATATCTCATGCCACATGTGTCTCACTCTGCAACACTTGACGATAACGACAACATGTCTATTTGGCTAACCAGCAAGAGCATCCCAGAGATTCTCTTCTCTAAGAATATCATCACCAGCTTGATTGCTGCCGTGGATCCAAGAGCAAACGCGGAGACAAAGTTATTCACCCAAGAAATTGAGCTTTCCAAAGAAAAACTTGATTTAATATCCTTGTATCACCAAAATGACGTTTTGAGTATTATGCTCAAGTACGGAACTTTCATCCAAATTCCCAGCCTTGGAGAGGCCAGGAACAACAAAATCATCGTCCAAGGTCAGAGCAAAGAGGCAGTATGGGAAACAGCCATGGAAGTGAGTGGCTTAGGCACTCGTTTCTATAGCTTGGATATCAAGTTCCTGAAGGGCCCCACTTCCGCAGATTTTGAGTACTACTTGATCAATCTCATCAACCTCAAGAAAACATGCGTACTTACATACAATGGCAACGGTATGAACATCGTGGGAAGCAAAAACGATATCAAAATCTTGCTCGACCACTTGGTTTCCGATTTACAATCCAGCATGTACTTTACGGACTTCATGAACGAATGCAATACGAAGTTCCAAATGGTGTTGGGAATGGAGCTTGGTAACCACCACAAGGAGTTTTTCTCTGGAAAGAAGAATGGCAAGATCATCAAGATCTTGAACCAGTTGAACCATATACCTACCATTAAGTTCAAGTACTTAAACAACTACAACTTCTTGATCAACACTAGCATCAAGGTTGGAGGAACTGGAGTTAAGAATAAGCATATTCTGTCTATCTTTGATCTTCTCGTGAAGAGTGTCAACTTGGTTGAATTGGAATTGCCTGCCGAAATGCAATTCAATATCCCTGAGGTTTTCCACAAAAGTATTATTGGTAATGGAGGCCAAATAATCCAATCCATCATGAAGAAGTACAACGTTTTCATCAAATTCTCCAGCTCATCACATTCTACCAAAAAGAAACCCGATGACGTCGAGAAGGAAAGAATGTTGTATATGTTCAAGAGGAACAATAACGTGTTGATCAAGTGTCCTATGAAGAACCTGAAGAGCATCTTGTTTGTCAAGTACGAGCTCGACCAGTTGGTAAGTCAGTGTTGCCAGAACAAATGTCCCTCTCTGAACGGAATTGCTGCTACATACAACACCGCCGACTTCAAGTTGCTCAAAAGTCACTACTTATTGCTCAACAAGAAGAACAATTTTGACCTCAGCTTTGTCAGCGACTTAGAGGCAGAATATAACACTTACATTGACTTCCCCATGTCTTTGCAAGATTTCCAATCGAGCTCTCGTAATGTCACCATAAAGGGAAATGACTACAAGACTAAGCAATGTGCGCAGAAACTTGCTGAGATGATTCCTAAATCTTACGAATTCCAATTGACTTACTGTCCTGGCAAGTTTGATGAGCTCATAAATGAGCACAACCCTACCTTCAGAGAGAAGGTAGTCATTCCTTTCAGGCTCCTTTTAAATACGGAAATTGTCACTAACTTGGTTGCTGGACTGGTCGTCCTGCAAGCTAGTTCGTATCACCAGATCATCTTGAGTTCTTACGATGACGGCAATTTGAGGAAGGCTGTTTCGGAGTTAACATCTTATCTCCGGGAAAAGAGATTCTTGATTCTTGATAAGAAGGACATGGATTTTGAGCCCATCACAATCCAGAATGAGGTTTACTCACCATCCAAAGTACCTCTATCTCCTGTGAGAAATGCTTCACCAACGAAGTTCAACAACAGATCGCCTACAAGATCTCCCACAAGATCAACTCAGTCTCCTACGCGGTCACCTGCTAAATCACCCACCAAGTCGCCATCAAAACAGCCCTTGCAAACCATCACTAACAATTCCGGCGTGAACAACAAGAAGAATGTCCCATTGATTGGTCTGACACCATTTCCAGCATTAACCATCCCCAATTTCGGATGGTAACACCCCCACTGACGCTGATGGGGCCCATTACCCTATTGCGTAAACAATAAACGAAGTGCATAAATGTTCGTAATGTCCGTAATAACGGCCAATGGCGGGTTACAATCGGACGCACCTACCGGAAACCCGATGCACTGTTGAACGCATCAATGCGCACCTCCACAAGTTCCACATCACCCCCAACGTACAGCCACCCCCGATCTCCAGAACAATCAAACAGAACAAGCACATTACCTGGAGCCTCGGTCGATAAGGATCCCGAAATTACCAGCCACAGTGACATACAATGGAGAAAGCTACACGTTGCGCACCTCATGGACATTAGTCGCATTTTTTTCGCACCCAACAAAAATCCACCCAACGCATCTCAACCTAGCAACGTAAGCTTCATGAGGTTCTATTTACCTCGACAGCAGATCCTTGAATGCGGTATAAATGAGAACTTCGGTGTAGCAGCTTCAACCAGACAAGGTCTGAATCATAAAAACCCAAAAATTTCCCCAGATTTAAACCCGCTTTTTCTATTGCCGAAAAGCCTTGGTCGTGTGCAGAATTGTACCGAGGCAGACTTTCACCTTAAATACCGAAAAGAACCTCGTCCGACGTTGAGATTTCTCCTCCAAGATAAGTTTAAGTTTCTACCACCATGTCTTTCGCTTTTGGTCTTCCTGACATGTCGCTGTGGGGTCTTCCCAAGGGAGATACTCCAGCACCTCCATCGCCTTTCGAATGGTCTTGGTTGACTGCCGTATTCGATGCCTCCATGAAGGTGTCCACGCCGTTGACTATAGCCATTGTCTATTTCTCATTAGTTCATTTCATCAACCCGATCGTATTGAGGAGACAGATCAGACAGGCCAAGATCCTGGAGAAGGACGCCGACAAAATGACCGAAAAAGAGCTTAAGAGATTGAAGCCTGCTCCATACAAGATTGCAAAGTACCCGTTGTTCAAGTTGTTCGTCCTTTTGCACAATGTGTTCCTCTGTGCTTACTCCATGTGGACGTTCTTTGGTATGTTGTCTAGCTTTGGTCGTTACATCTTAAAGATGAAGCTTAAGACCCAGTCCGATGCATTCTTGCTGAATTTTATCTATGCCGTGTGTGACATTGAGGAGGGTGTCTTTCAGCAGAACACTCGTGACCACAACTTGACCATTTTCGGCTGGTGGTTCTACATCCTGAAATTCTATGAAGTGCTTGACACTGTTATCATCTTGTTGAAGGGCAGACCTCTGAGCCTTTTGCAGAGTTACCATCACGCTGGAGCCATGATGTGCATGTGGTCTGGAATCCGTTACCAGAGTCCTCCAATCTGGATTTTTGTTGTGTTCAACTCGTTCATCCACTCGTTGATGTACTTTTACTTCTCCTTGGCCTGCTTGAAGATCAGGGTTCCTGTCATTGTAAAGAGAGTATTGACCTCGATGCAAATTTCCCAGTTTGTCATTGGTGGTTCGTTGGCTGTTTTCCACGCTTTCGTGATGTACGAGGACTTCACCGACAACACTCATACCAGCTGTATCGCTACTCCAGACCAGCTTTTACCTTTGGTGATCAACGTGGCCTACTTGACGCCATTGACCATGTTGTTTGCTGCCTTTTATATCGAGAGTTATATTAAGAGAAAGGCCAACTAAACTCAAATGATTCAAAAAGTCCTTATTTGCATGGACACCAAGTATATATTATAGGGCAAGAATACACCCGTGCACCAGAACATTCATATTTACATAAGTAGGACGATTGCCCGTCTAGGGCAATCCCTAAGTACTTTTTTTTCTTATCTCTGCGAATTTCTATGCCGCCGAAGCTCTCTTTAAATATGTTGCACTTTAAGATCGGCAGTACATTTGCAGCCATGAGGTCGCACCCCACTCTGTACATGACGTAATGCGATTTATCCCCCATAGTCTAGACCATACAGGCTGCCATACCAATACACGCATTCTTCTTGGTTCAACATATACAAATTAACTGATTTTGAATATGGGCGACTACCACGTATTGGATTCCGCGTCCAATTCGGGCATTGGTTCGCTTCAGCAGTCGCATGCATCGACTATTGCTCTGACAGATAAGCGTCGTGGGAGCAATCTCGGCCACCTTGAGTCGTATGAAAAGACCTCTAACCACCACCTGTCTGGCGACAGTGAAGATGAAGATGATCCTATTCAACTCACAAGCAACGTGAATAAATCCGAGAGAAATAACGGGGATGGTACCCAGTTGGAAGAAGGTGAAGATGAAGATGATTTTGGTGATTGGGACGCTATAGATGAATCCGAGCATGCCAGACTAAGACAGGGTCTGACGGCACTGGGAATTCTGGCGCATGTGGATAACTTTGGAAATCTGTACGAGCACGTGGATTTCGATGCAAAGAGATACACAGGCAAGCTACGATTCAAGGGCCAGAGGCTCGTGTACTTCACGTCTGCGTTCGTGTCACTCTTCGTGTCATTGTTTGGATACGAGCAAGGTGTGTGCTCGGGAATCTTGACATTTGTGACGTTCAATCTGTACTTCAAAAATCCAACAGCAACCGAAATTGGCGTGGTTATTTCCATTTTGGAAATTGGAGCTATGATCTCGTCGCTCTTGGTGTCTCGGATCTCTGATCAAATGGGTCGTAAGCGCACCATCTTGCTCGGAACCGTCATATTTATGGTTGGAGGTAGTCTTCAATCGTTTGCTTCCAATCTTTGGGTGTTTGGTGTCGGAAGGGTGTTCAGTGGTCTCGGTGTGGGTATTCTTTCGACTATGGTGCCGCTGTACCAGTGCGAGATCTCTCCATCAGAAGAAAGAGGAAAGTTGGTATGTGGAGAGTTCACAGGTAATATCACCGGATACTTCTTGAGCGTTTGGGTAGATTACTTCTGCTACTTCATCCAAGACATTGGTGATGCCAGAACAAACCCTAAGACGTTTGCGGCACATTTATCGTGGAGATTGCCGTTATTTATCCAGGTGATACTTGCAGTGATTCTCTTAATTGGTGGCTTTTTCATTGTAGAGAGCCCCAGATGGCTATTAGACGTCGATGATGACCAACGTGGGTTCCACGTTTTATGTCTCCTCTATGATGACGATCCACTGAGTGAAAAGGCCGTCCACGAGTTTTTCCTCATCAAGAATAGCATTCTCGAAGAGCGTGTTAAAACCCCAAAGCACGAACGCACCTGGCGTCACATGTTCCGCCATTACAGACTCCGAATCTTCATTGCATGCTCTGCGTTAGCATTCGCCCAATTCAATGGTATCAACATCATTTCGTACTATGCACCTATGGTATTTGAACAAGCGGGGTTCAATAATTCCAAAGCTCTCTTGATGACTGGGGTCAACGCCACCGTGTACTTGATCAGCACAATTCCACCATGGTTCTTAGCTGACCGGTGGGGAAGAAAACCCATTTTAATTAGTGGAGGTCTATCTATGGGCACATGCTTGGGGCTTATTGCCGTTGTTTTATGGATGGATATGCCGTCCACACCTCTGCTCGTGGCGTTATTGGTGATCATCTACAATGCATCATTCGGCTACTCATGGGGCCCCATTGGATTTTTGATTCCACCTGAGGTTTACCCGCTTGCGGTGAGATCCAAAGGAGTCTCGCTCTCCACCGCCACGAACTGGTTTGCAAATTACATTGTGGGACAACTTACTCCAATTCTCCAAGAACGTATTGGATGGGTGATGTACTTGTTTCCTGCCTCCAGCTGTGTGCTTTCCGTAGCCACGGTGATATATTTTTACCCGGAAACCAAAGGAATTGAATTGGAGGACATTGACCGGTTGTTTGACGAATACTACGGAGCCAGCAAGCCTGGGTACAGCCAAGTCGGCGAGCAAGCCATAGAGTTGGATGATTTTGACTACGAGTTGGCACTGGTTGCCAAACCTGCAAGACAAGCCAGTAATTAGGAGTGATCGACACAAGTTTAGAGAAAATAGAAATCCTATCGCCCGGTCACACTAGCCCGGCCAAACTAGCCTGGTCACACTAGCCTGGTCACACTAGCCTGGTCACACCAACCTGGTCACACTGGCCATCCACTAGCAATCAACAAACTGCCACTGCCGAACCACCTACAACTACTAATTCGCCTCAACTGACTTATTTCCTTTTTTTTGACATCCCGCCAGTCTTCCTTTCCAACCCTCCCACTCATCCCACTTGCCGCGGTGCCGGACGGCTGTATCCAATAGGTAACGATCAAAAGGAGCCATCCGGAAGTGTGGTTCTGTGCAGTAGTTTACACCAGAGACTCAGATGATGGCATGGCGCTTCATAACCCCACGCACAGTGCACTCATCCAAGACAACAAATAGGTATCTTGTCACGGCAAAATTTACACCATCGTACAGACCATCTGGAAGAACATAATTGCGACGGTAGGGCTCGAAGTGGAGAAAAAAAGAAAAGCTTGAGAAAAGAAAAGAAAAGGAAAAACAGAAGGCAAAAAGTGAACATCAAAATGTAAACTGTGGTGAGGAACAAAATACTATCATTTTCGACAACATGTCATTTTTGATCCGAGGGGTTTCTGGAACTCACCAGGAACTTGTTTTCCTTCGCGGAGAAAGATCTGCTCGCTTGATTTTCCTTGATTCGGTTCGGTTTGGTGTGGCACGCGGTTAGTGGCCCCATCGCATAATTGAGCAACCCACCTCCGGCCCGATGAGTCCGCGCGCTTATCTAGAGCACCGAATCACGTGATATAGCTCGGAAATAGTTTTATCGCCCTCCGCGGACCCTCGGAAATGCCCCCCCTCGGATTCCCTGGCCCCGATTTCACCTTCCTTTAGTCGCACCCCGGATTGCCATTTGCGCTCGCCTTCTAGTAAGCGGCTCCCCGATGGTTGTTTCCCAATTATTTAAAACTGTCAACTTGTCATTTCGACAATACCTCAGTTTTTTGTCACTTTCTTGAATTTTCCTTTTCAATAGGTTTCTCCATAATATTCACACAATCAACTCCTTGGCCTGTTCTTCCGCCAGGTGATTACCCAACATTCCTATTATCTGTTGCAACAACCAAGTCATGACAACTGTTGCACCCATAATGATGCCCCCTAAAACCAAACGACGGTCCTTCAAAATCAAGCGTTCTCCTCGACTGGCATCGTTTTCACACCCACTTGATTCTCCGCGCGATGACTCCTGGGATTCCGATGTTGAATCCGTTCTAGATAGCTCATACAACGAGTCTATTCTGTCCGTGACATCTTTAGACTCTAATGGCGCCTATTCAGTGCTGCCACTCTCATCATGCTGTGCCACAAAGAGGACGGTCGCAACACCTGCGGTGGTGCTGACCCCTTTAGTAACTACTCGTTGCTCAGAACTCCGGGCTACTTCATCGTATAGTAAACTTCTGGGGCTCATGAAGCGCCATGACGAGCGCAAGGAGAAAATCTCCACTATCAACGAAAAGAGCAATCTGCATTCCATCGACCGCATGCTGCGGTGGCGGTCCTTTCTGTTGAGTGTCATGACTTTTGCCATGATACCCTTCTCGCCTCGCAGTACTGATGACACAGTCCCAATAGACGTGGAGATCAAAACCACAAACACCATCAGCATCAACGGGGTTAACAGCATTAACTACATCAACAACTTGGGCAACTACGATGATGAGCGAGAGCTAGTCACGTTTGCTACTATCAGTCCAAACCCTGCCTCCTTGGAGTTGAAATACAGCAAGGTTAGAAATCGGGATTTCCGCATCAACTGCGATTTCCTCAAATGCTACGCTTTAGATTTTTGCGCCAGGCAAAACAGAAAACTCCCCATCACAACGTCACCAGAGGAAGTAGAGCAACTCATGCAAGATCCTGCCCTCCGGTGGTTCAATTCTCGGTATGGGCTTCGAACAATCTCAAACATTTCCCGCGAGAAGCTCTGGGACTCCGTCATCTTGCCTCCGAGATCCGATTTGCATCCCCAAGGGGCAATTGACTACTCAAAGTACTCTTACGTAGGTGGGGATGAGCCTTTGGGGTCTGGGCCTTCGGTAGTGTCTAAACACAGCAAGTATATTCCCTGGGCCACCCACCGGACGTCACTCCGTCCGGCAGGAGTGTTGGCCACGAGCAAGCCTCACACGAGCAAGACACCCATGGGGGGTGTGACCGCTACGCAGTACACCATCAAGGGGTGGTGCAATGAGCGTTGGACTTGCAATTAATTTAGTTCTAGGTAATAATTTGGGATAAGATATAGAATTTGAGTCGTAGGTGCAGGAGGGTTTAAAGAGCCTAACCGTTCGCTATACAGTTATTCCTATCGGATATCCTACCTACAGATAAGAAGATATGAACATTTGACAGTCACAAGTCATCACGTGATTCACTCTCATTTTACAGTCGCACCGGTTGAGTTCTCATCATTTACACCCGTACACCGCAATACATAACCATTATTTTCCTCATCCTCCTCGGTCGCACACCCGTACACCAGGCAAACCGCTCCACTCATCAGAAAAATTTCCTGAAAATTTCTATCACCTACCTAATATCCAAAATGGCTCCAAAGGGAAAGAAAGTTGCTCCAGCTCCATTGGCCGCTAAGGCCCAGGCTACCAAGGCCCCAAAGAACCCTCTTATCGAGGCTTCTCCAAAGAACTTCGGTATTGGCCAGTCTGTCCAGCCAAAGAGAAACTTGTCCAGATTCGTCAAGTGGCCTCAGTTCGTTAAGTTGCAGAGACAAAAGAAGATCTTGTCCATGAGATTGAAGGTCCCACCTGCTATTGCTCAGTTCCAGGATGTCTTGGACAAGAACACTGCTACCCAGACCATCAAGTTGTTCAACAAGTACAGACCAGAGACTGCTGCTGAGAAGAAGGAGAGATTGACCAAGGAGGCCGCTGCTATTGCTGAGGGCAAGAAGGCTTTCGACGTTTCTTCTAAGCCAGTTGTTGTCAAGTACGGTTTGAACCACGTTGTCGGCCTCATTGAGAACAAGAAGGCTAAGTTGGTTTTGATTGCCAACGACGTTGACCCAATTGAGTTGGTCATCTTCTTGCCAGCTTTGTGCAGAAAGATGGGTGTTCCATACGCTATTGTGAAGGGTAAGGCTAGATTGGGTACTTTGGTTCACAAGAAGACCTCTTCTGTCGCTGCCTTGACCGAGGTTGCTGCTGAGGATGAGGCTGAGTTGGCCAAGTTGGTTTCTACCATCAACTCTAACTACATCGAGAAGTACGAGGAGAACAGAAAGCACTGGGGTGGAGGTGTCATGGGTTCTAAGCACAACGACAAGAAGGCCAAGAAGGCCAAGCAGTCTGATGTTGCTGCTTAAGCATGTATTAATAAAGTGTTTGATAACTAGAAGGGAGTAGGCGATGTAGATGTGTTGTGAGTAGTTAAAGATAGGGACAGTTAATGATGGATTTTCAAAATGACTGTTTGAGATTCTTTCATTTTTCATTATCTTCAATCTTTGGGAGATGCAATAGGTAATCAAGTGGTTATATGTTGTAGATATGTGAATCTTGGGTATGTGAACCATATTGAGTTTTGAATGTTGAGTATACCCATAAATTTCACAGCCACTCTATACTAATATGAGCGAAGATACATATGAGATCAATATGAGAAAGTTTAGACTCAATATAAGAGCAGAAGTTAAATGAGTTACAATATTCTTAATGATACTGTAATATTGCATGTCTAAAAGAAGGACATCACTTTGCTGCTGAAACACTCTACCCTACTTAGTATTAGGTAAAATCAACTAACCGTCGTCAATTGGACGTCCTTCAATTACTACTTAAATACCTGTTCGTTCTATTCATTAGCGTTTGTTCAATATATGTTACTGGCTAACATCTCACTCTCGCAGTAATACATGGAGGGCGTACCAGATTCAACCCGATTTCTTCATCACGGCTATTTGAGTAGTTACCCGCTTATGCCATCTGAAACAGCATCTTCGCCGCCCTCCCATTCCTCATCATCCGTGTCGGGCCAAGGTGTGTAATGATCAATATCCGAACCAATCGCACGTAATCCATACAGCGCACTGTCATAACCCACCACACGCATATAGGCTTCATCAGTCAAGAGACTCAGACGCCTGATATCATACTCACCAAATAAGCATTGAGAAAAACACTTATCTGCCCTGTTATGGTCTTCAATACATGAGTATAAAGTCACTATTGATATGTGGTCCTTGAATAGCACGTCGTCAACATGCACATACACATCACAATCTATGCCGCAAGACTCCAAACAACTCAGAATTTCCAGCTCATTGTGATTGCCCAAGTTACCGAAAGTGTATGTTGCAACTGCGTTTCCAACAACCGATAGGAGTGCTAAGAATATATACATTAATTCCACTCAAATCGCGGGTAGCGCAAGCTAAAATCGCTCCAAGGAATACTAAATTACACAATCGACTAACCACACGTTGTGTACAAAGTGGAGAATTTTAAGGGTTAGATGAAACTTGTATAAGAAAATTACTTCTCTGTATCTCTTGTATCCGAGAGGAAAACCCCTATTTATATATGTAAGGAACATTCTAACATGAAATATTCATCATAGAATGCATAACTCTTAACATCAACTAGTTGTCAGATATATGGACTCTGCCTGACATGCTGAACTTAACACAAATGATATACAAGTCACGTTAAGACTGTTTCCTGGTGAAGCTCTATGTCCTACTTAGTATTAGGTATGGCTACTCAACTAGAGACACTATACAATAACTAGCTATGATATTACTCCTACTACCCCTTGTCAAATCAACTAAACAATTTTGGACTTCCTTTAATTATTATATAAATACTTTTTCGTTTTATTCATTATCGTTTGTTCAATTTAGGCTTCTGACCAACATTACTGATACAGATCTAAATGAATCAATATCCACTAAAGGTTGGACAAGTGAACGTTTAAGACTAAGGACGGACGATGTACTACAAAGATTAACCACAATCTTGATAACCAAAGTACTGAATATGCTCATATTTGTTGAAGATGGGCCGTGTGAATGAGAATATGCTGATATGTGCTAGAGAATTTCGCAATCGGACATTCGTTAATGATAAAGCAGTCTCTAGGCAAGTCATTAGTATATTCTAGTCATTAGCAGATTCTTGTAAATGTCACTAAAAGATGGTCATTAGATGGTCATTAGATGGAAGACTATGGTCAAAATCTTGTCATTAGCCATTAGTAGTTGTTGAAAACTCACTAGATGCCCTAATAAGTGAAATCTCCTTACAAGTGATTCCAAGAATCCTGATCTGACTCAAATTAATAAAATTTCCAAAGACTAGATTTAATGTAATCTCCGTTGTCTACACTTATATTGTTATGCTGGAACCAATTCAAGTAAGTGGGGGAAGGCATCAGCACCCGGTGTGCTTCCTATTTAAGTTTAGAACGAATTGTGGTAGACATGACTACATCATAGACCTATGACACGATCATAGACATCAGAGACATTCATGATATACTTTTGACGAATCATTTCGTTGTCGAAATCTAGAACCCCAGAGCCAATGTTAGCCGAAATAGACTACCAATTTGGACAATAGCATATTTTACGTGACTTACTAGAAACACAATGTCACCCACAATGGTCTAAGCGCCATTATGTTGCCCGAAACATAATTATTGTCCTCATTCGTAGCAGGAACACCTCCTTCCGTTTTCTTATCAAATTTCAAAAAAAGTGTGTTGAAATCCAGTAACCCACACATCCGAGATCCGTGGTCCGCGATCGACCTTGCCATAATTAGAAGGGCCCACCCTTGGGGTAATCGGAATGTTGTAGATCTGACAAAAATTCCGTGTCATGGATGAAAAGAAAAAAACAATGTTTAATTCAAATCATATACATCAGCTTTCCAAGAACACTTACTCAACTACTCAACTTCTCACAGTTTTCCAACTAGCATTCCAAAACAATATTCCAAAACAAAATATCAAGATGAACTTCTCAATTCTTCGTCCAATATCCGACTCGCAATTCTGCCCGTCTAATGCATCGAAGAATGACCCACACAGAGCCTGTATGTCCATACGGCACTCGGGTCAGATACAGAGAGCCCTCGGAAGTCGTCCATGATTTGCATGGTGGGTGCAGTAGGATATAGGAACGGAAATGAGCGAGAAATCAGAGGTAATAGAGGAGAAGGTCTGCTGGTATTATTCGATGGGGAAGTGAAATCACAGCACATTGTGGGGTTGAAATGGTAAGTATGGAGTCTACACATACTTTCCAACCCGAGGTTTTTTCAGCACACTTTTAATCTTCTTTTTTCTTATAACCACATTGTACTAATTTCGTACATATTGCGACGGAATACTAAAATTCATGGACATGTGGGCCACAGATTTATCATCAAATTTTAATATTAAGAGCCACACTGGAAACTTCAAAAGATTCACTCAACTCTTAGATATGATAAATTCCTTAGTTTGCATTACTGCAAATGAATCTCCATACTCTTCAAAAAATTTCAGAGTGTGTATCGATCTGTAATGAATTGGAATATGTTGTTCATGCCAGTTGAACAATAGAGTGTGCGAAAGCTACCATTTACCAAAAAATGATCATTTACAATAATAAAAGTGATCTGATTGAATATCATTTCAAGACTCGGAATAACATCGAGAGTGGAGAAGTTGTTTAAAAAAGAAGAATGACAGGTTTAGAAAACCGCAGGGTCATTGGTTATTATACTTAAATACCACTGGATGTTCAAGACTCAAAGAGAAAATTGGACTACGCAAACAATTGAACATTCTTAGCACCCCTACGACATCCGTATCTCATCTAAATCTTCCTTATATTGAGAAAAATCCCATTGAAACCTTCGTTGTTGGTGGTTATCATGCCACAAGCAGTCGTTCTTCCATTGACGCAATCTGTTCCCGGTCAAGATGAGCTGGCCCAAAAAAATCATTCAATACTCTAAAGGTGACATCTATCCATCTACTTTATTTTTCCTTTCGAATTGCCCTTCAACTGATATTTTACATCCCACCTCCAGTGATTCTTGTTGAATCGCAACCATCCTGCACAAACCCATGTAATTCAGTATTGATCGATAGTGATTGGATCAGACCAAAAATTCCACAACTCACTGCTTTTCGTTACATGATCACATTTTCAACCCAAGATTCCTCTCTGATTTCCATTTAACCATTTGTTCCTATCAAATTCCGTTCAGAACATTTTATCCGACACCCCAGACTCGAACAAACCCCCGTACACCTCACCTTTAATACCATCGCCGGGTAACCCATATCATATTCTGACCAATCGCCAGTCGCACGATTTACACCCTGCATGGGCCGTTTTCCAAAAATCAAGTTCTCTCGTTTACTATAGAAGCTATCGAGACAAAATGTCCTTTTTGAAAGACTTGATCGAATCCGCATTTCCCGTGGCTTACGCCGAGGAGGTATGTTAGAGATTATGTAAATTTGGAGCCAGAGAGAATCCTTCCACGATGACCAATGAGACTAGGCGCTTCATCGACTAAGATAGAGAAACATTGACAAGATATTGGGAGTTACACCATGGCACATATCCAGAGGTTACAAGGGCGCCATTAGCAAAATGGTCATGAATATGTGGTCGAATATGTGGGCATGAATTTCTAGTTACCACTCCGTGATTATGACTATGTGATTATGACTATAAAGACATTACGGTGTGACTATGAATATGTGACCATGACTATACATGACATGGACTCTCTCTCCTTCTACCATTCACAACATGTAAATACTAACATCACAGCCAGAGGTTGAGACCCCAGAGGTTCAGGAGGAGGTGACCGAGGCCGAGGATATCGAGGCCGAGAAAGACGAAGAAGAAGAGGAGGACGAAGATGAGGATGAGGACGACGATGAGGATGAAGAAGAGGGCACTGACCCATTCGACGAGTTGAAAGAGGAATGTACCAAGACCGCCGCTTGTGCTCCATACGTCCACCACTTCCACGAATGTGTGGAGAGAGTCACCGCCGAGATGGAGGAAGAGGACTACGCACACAAGGCATACAAGGAGGATTGTGTGGAAGAGTTCTTCCACCTCCAGCACTGTGTCAACGACTGCGCTGCTCCAAAATTGTTCTACAAATTAAAATAACTGCATCCAAATAGATAACTATTTAATACATACGTTGATGAAGGAGTGGAATTAATTTCTGGTGAGGTTATTAGTTATGGAGGGAGATAGTAACGATCATGAATTGTTGGACAAGTCCATTGGATATACTATGCCAGTCAATGTCTAGGTTCTCCAAGTTATCACATTCGCAAGTAAACCCCAATGCAATGCAACTGGGGATACCAGCTATCGTAGAACCCAGACATTCGAGTGATTAGATAAACAAGAGTCACCCAAGTGCCTAGTTAAATGCTCATGTATATGCCTATCTTAACAATTACTGACAATCCATGCTGTTTTCGTTGACTACTTCTGGTAAGCACTTATATTCGTTAAGCAGTCAAATCCCCGTGATGGTTTTGGCCACAAGAGCGCTAATTCAGACCTCAAAACGGAAGCTCAAAGATTTAGGGATTCTGAAACACTTTAAGGTGTCGTCAAACGACATAGTAATAAGTCTAGAAATAGACTTCCACTATTTATGCATACGGGAAGCATAATAGAAGTCTTTGGCTCATGATCTTGGCTCTTCATTTGTTCTGTCTTTCTCATTTAGACCACTTCCCTATTAGTATCTGAACTCGCTTAATATTTACCAGCGACTATCATCACTATCTGATTATTCTTTCACAATCCCGGAGCAACTTGGACCTCCATTTCAAATGTTCTCTACCCCACAAAACCTCCGGCCCCCAATAACCTAGCTTCCCCATACCTTTCTATCCATAACCTATATAACGGTTTTATTTTGACGTTAAACACCAATCGTCATACACTTTCCAATTTCAATCGCTCTTTGCCATCATTATTGTTCCTCAATTCTTGCCAATCCCCACACTTTAATAAACTGGAGTTATGAGTCTAGCCCAACAACTTCCAATTTCGCCCCACGCCGTCATTAACTAGTCAACATCAAAAACGATTCTGGGCTCTTTTTTTCATCTCACGCCCTCCTTCAAAAATCGCTTTATTCGCCCCTTCAATGCCATTTATCACATCTTTGTTGACACCACCAATAACCGACTCCGTCTCGTGATTTCCTGCACACTGCCGCCCACCAGTAGAAAAGTGTAGATGTTGGAGTCACTCAAGATCATCTACCCACCACCACCGACCCGCCCACAACTACCTAGTGGAAAATATAGCCCTCAAAAGCACTTAAAGAAGGAACATAATCCCGAGCTCGAGCATTGAACATCCATATATCTACTGCCGTCATGTCTGAAACTAACGTAATCGAAGAGAGAATCTACTTGGGCAACGTTGACTTTACCGCCACCGAGGATGAGCTTAAGGACTTTTTTGGCAGCTCGAATGTCACTGCAGTGGAAATACCTTCCAAAACCATCACCCGCGGTAAAAAGACCTTCGTCAAGCGCCTAGGGTTCGCATTTGTGCTGTTCTCGTCCAAGGAGGAGGCCGACCGGGCCATTGAGGAGTACAACGGCAAGGAATTCAAGAGCCGCCACATCCACGCCAAGAAAGCCGTGCCACCTGTGACGGGAGAGGAGAAGAAAAAGAAGACAGAGGCATACTTTGCCAAACAGAAGGAATTGAGAGCCAAGGCCGATAAGAAGAAGAAGGATGATACTAAGGCCAAGGCGAAAGCAGAAACCACGGCTGATGAGGGTAAAGTGAGTGCTGAAGATCAAGACGGTGGCAAGTCAACCGCCGAAGGTAAACTAACGGGTGCAAACGGAACCAAGCCTTCAAAAGCTGCAAATGGTGCCGCCTCGCCCAAACCTTCCAAAGAGTCGTCTGCCAAGAAGACTCAGGATGCGTCAAAGACGCCGGCGGGTAGTAAGTCCAAGGACACTGTGTTCATCACCAACTTGGATTACAAAACCAATATCAAAGCATTGAACAGCTTGTTCAAGGAGTTGAAGCCAAAGTGGGTGCACATTCCACCAAGAAGAATGCCATACCATGTCTTGAAAAGGTACCAGGCACAGCAGAGGCCCATTTTCAACAAGGGAATTGCATTTGCGAAATTCCCTAGCGAGGAGGTGCAATTGAAGGCCATTGAGCAATTCAATGGCCATGAAGTGGACGGGCGCAAGATCATTGTTGAGGTTGCCGTAGACAGAGTGGTGCCTGAGGGTGTTACCGAGCACACTCCGGATGCCGCTGAAGAAGCAGAAGGAGAAGCATCCGAAAGCAAAACTGTCCCTGAAGCAGCTGAAGATGCTGATAGCACGGCTGCAAAAGTCGAGGGCCAGGATTCCTAGATAATAAAAGTTGATAGCATTCCCATAATTAAAGCCCTAGCCCTGAGCGCTCGCACGTGACACAAACTGCAGGATGCTGTATCTGCAAACCCATTTATTAACCTTCTAACTTATCCCACTGACCCATGTCACGTGAGACCCGCACTCCTACCCAGTGAAAATTTCTCTCGATATTTTTTTCTACTTCCCTAGCTGAAACCAACACAAAATGGGTATGTACACCCCAACCGTATCCTTTATCTGTCGTCATATTCGTGCTTTCCCCATACCAAGAGACTGCCATTTGCCTTTTCGGTGGTCAAAAAGGGCTGGCTTCCCCGTTATTCTCCGTGTCCAATAATGACTTTTCCATCCTATCATTCACTTTCAAAAATCACCATGCAATGAATTCCAGCCATGAATCCTCATATTTTTCAACCTGCTAATGATATTCGCATTGCTCTAATAGCGAAAATCCCTAGTTTCAAGGGCCCACAACGTCTATTTGTCAACCATTTACGCTCAATCAGTCCCAAGCACTCATCGACATATTAAAGGCTTTTGTCCTTCAAATTGGCATACTAACAGTTATAGGTAGAGTTATTCGTAACCAGAGAAAGGGTGCTGGCTCCATCTTCACCTCTCACACGAGATTGAGAAAGGGTGCAGCCAAGTTGAGAACCTTGGACTACGCTGAACGTCACGGTTACATCCGTGGTATCGTCAAGCAGATCATCCACGACCCAGGTAGAGGTGCTCCATTGGCCAAGGTTGCCTTCAGAGACCCATACAGATACAAGTTGAGAGAGGAGATCTTCATCGCTAACGAGGGTGTCTACACCGGTCAGTTCGTGTACTGTGGTAAGAAGGCCTCTTTGAACGTCGGTAACGTCTTGCCATTGGGCTCTTGTCCTGAGGGTACCATTGTGTCCAACGTTGAGGAGAAGGCTGGTGACAGAGGTGCTTTGGGTAGAACCTCTGGTAACTACGTCATCATCATCGGACACAACCCAGATGAGGGTAAGACCAGAGTCAAGTTGCCATCTGGTGCCAAGAAGGTCATCTCTTCTGATGCTAGAGGTGTTATTGGTGTCGTTGCTGGTGGTGGAAGAATCGACAAGCCATTGTTGAAGGCTGGTAGAGCTTTCCACAAGTACAAGGTCAAGAGAAACTCCTGGCCAAGAACTAGAGGTGTGGCTATGAACCCAGTTGATCACCCTCATGGTGGTGGTAACCATCAACATATTGGTAAGGCTTCTACTATCTCCAGAGGTGCTGTTCCAGGTCAAAAGGCTGGTTTGATTGCTGCCAGAAGAACTGGTTTGTTGAGAGGTACCCAGAAGACCCAGGATTAGTTGTGCATTAATACAGAACGATGGAATAAAGTGTAGAAGAAGTAGATTCTATGCGTTTTAGTAGCGAATACCGTGTGAAGCGACCAATGAAGAAACTTTGACATGCGGAGATAATGAGAGCACATTAATGATGTGGCTGAGGGAACTACAAGGTGTTTATTATGTAGGCAGCACTGGGTTATCCAATAAGATTCTAAGACTCTATACGTATCTCCATAATATCTGGAGAAACGAGAATGTGAATGACGCTAGAATTTGCATGGAAGAACCAGCACAATGAGTTTAACACCATATTTTCTCGTCCTTTTTCGGCCAACAGTCTCTAACCTACGATCTACATTATTGCAAATCTCAATCCACAGTAAGTTCTTCTGTTCTTATGTCTTTTTACAAATGTAAACTTAACACCATTTAATTCCAAATTTTTGCTTTGCTATTGTGTTTTTCACATTCCATTTATTTTAACATTCATTCGTCTACCATTTCTTTTTGAATCATTTTCTCCTCACTCCTCTTACTTCATCATGACTCATATGTCCAATCTGGGGAGGTTGTCTATACTAACCAGCTTATCATTCCTGCACATAACACATTGTTCATCTCGGTTCTCGTAGAGGTAAGCAGTTCTATCAAATCGAATCAGAATCATAATGGTAATTTTTGTGAAAACAGTCAGTCCATCAAGTTCAGCAGGATCTTGAGATTCAAACTATCCAATTTTTTTTCAATTCCCTTCCCTTTTTCCACCTGCAACGTACCCCCTCATTTCTCTCATTTCAAACCAATTTTGCTGTCAAACGTTATATGCCATTTCGCAGCCTAATCGCTCCTCCACACTTTACCATTTTCAATAACATCTTCTTTATAAATCACCTTTCAAATGGAGGAAAACACCCGAGAAAGTTTCTGTAAGAATGTATTTTCCACTTTTTCCATTCCTGATATTTTTTTCCCCCGAACTTTGACTCCTCTTTTATACTCCTCGAAGATTTCTTCTTTGGGAGGCCATGCACAGCACGGCACACCTGCATGGAACCTATCTGCCTTCTCTTCCCTTACCTATAGCAATTTTTTTTTTTTCCTTCTTTCTTCACTGTATCTTCTTCGTTCATGCCGTGCACTTTGTGGGATTATGACGACGTGCCTCGTTGCATGCGTGAGTCAGTTACTTACCACTACACGCTCAGTGTGGCTGCTGCGTCGTTGGCAATTCTCTTGGTGAAGAAAGGTACTTCGCTTGTGAAATCAAAGTCGGTTCATCTAGACTCCGCCTCCGACAACGAAAACAGACCGTTACTTGCATCTCCCGATGCCTACGGTGCCATTGGTGGAGACTCCTCCGTGGAAGCGCTGAAATTATCCTTGAAAGAAAGACATTTTGACTTGTCGAATTTGGTCGACACAAACGACGATGGTACTCCTCACGGAATAGTTGAAGAGGTTCCCAAGAAGCTCGGCGACAGAATCCGTGTATCTCTTGAATACGTGGCGGTTTCATTGCAGTTGGTGATGGCAATCGCCACCCTCTTCATTCGTGACTTTTCCAAAGAGTGGAAATCTCCATTCGTGGCTCTTACCGTGGTATTCTACTGGACTTACGCGTTCGCCTTGTGTAGTGTGAGAGTGGCAAACATCCTGAAGGTTCGTGTGCGCTTGCCTTCTTTGTGGGCCCATTCTACGGCGTTATACTTATTCCATTTCATGTCTAGTGTGGTTTTCTTCAGATCCGCCATCATCGGTCACATTAAGAGCAAACCAGTTACTGTTTTCTATGAGGCAGATTTTATTCTCACCCTGTTGTTGGTTTTCTTGAATGTTACTGCCAATGTTGGCGACAAACCGGCTAAAATCTATGTGACTTCCGATGGTGTCAAGCCATCGCCTGAAAACATCTCCAGTCTCTGGTCTTTCTCCACTTACTCGTGGATCGACCCCATGATTTGGAAGGCTCACAAGACGCCTTTGGCCAAGGACGATATCTGGGGCTTGCGTGAAGATGACTATGCCATGTACATTCTCAAACTGTTTGAGAAATCGAAGAAAAGAGCTCGTTTCACGTACAAATTGTTTGCCCACTTCAAGGTAATGTTTGCTCTCCAGGCACTCTGGGCACTCTTGGAATCTTTCCTTGTATTCTTGCCAACCGTTCTCTTGAAGAAAGTCTTGGAGTATGTGGCCGACCCATCTGTCACCACTAAGAGTATGGCCTGGTGTCTTGTTTTGCTCATGCCAATTTCCAAAATGGCTGACTCAACATCTTCTGGCTTTTCTTTGTTTCTTGGAAGACGTGTTTGTGTCCGCATGAGAGCCATCATCATTGGTCAGGTTTATGCCAAGGCCTTGCGTAGAAAGATTACTGCTCAAGAGGTTGAGGGCGACGAATCCAAGACTACCGTAGATGGTTCTGAGTCGAATACGGATTCTAAGACAAAGGAATCCAAGTCAAAGGATTCTAAGGATAAAGACACCAAAGATTCCAAGGAGGGAAGCAAGACTGCCGAGTTGGGAGCAATCATCAACTTGATGGCCATTGATGCTTTCAAAGTGTCGGAAATTTGTGGTTACTTACACTTTTTTGTGGGTGCCATCTTGATGCTTATTATTTGTATCGGTTTGTTGTACAAGTTGTTGGGTTGGAGTGCCTTCGCAGGTGCTGCCGCAATTGTGGTTCTTTTGCCTGTCAACTACAAGTTCTCGCAGTGGGTGGGTGAAGCTCAGAAAACCATGTTGAGTGTCACCGACAAGAGAATCCAAAAGATGAACGAGACCTTCCTGAGTATTCGAATTATCAAGTTTTTCGCATGGGAAGACAACTTCTATAACGCAATCATGAAAATTAGACATGAGGAGTTGCATTACTTGAAATTGAGAACCTTGTTATGGGGCACTCAGGCCATGGTCTGGTTTGTCATTCCAACTTTGGTTACTGTTCTTTCTTTCTACTGTTACACCATCATCGAAGGTAAGCCTATGACTGCTCCAATTGCCTTTACTGCCTTGTCTCTATTCACCTTGTTGAGATCTCCATTGGATCAGTTGGCTGATATGACAGCAATTGTCATCCAGTCCAAGGTTTCCCTTGACAGAGTTAGCGACTTTTTGGAGGAGCCTGAAACTTCCAAGTATGAGCAGTTGGACCAAACTCCAGGACCTAACTCTCCATTGATCGGCTTTGAAAACGCTTCCTTCTCATGGAACTCCGCCTCAGCTAAGGACTTTAAGTTGAAGGATTTGAACATTTCTTTCAAGGCCGGCAAGTTGAATGTTGTCATTGGCCCTACTGGTGCCGGTAAGACTTCCTTGCTTCTCGCTTTGTTGGGAGAGATGGAATTGACTGCTGGTAAAGTTTTCTTGCCTGGTGCTATCCCCAGAGATGATTTGGTGGTCGACCCAAGAACTGGCTTGACTGAATCTGTCGCCTACTGCTCACAATCTGCCTGGTTGTTGAATGACACAATCAAGAACAATATTATTTTCGCTTCTCCTTTCAACCAGGACCGTTACGATAAAGTAGTTGATGCCTGTGGTTTGACCCGTGATCTCCAGATTTTGGCTGCCGGTGACCAGACTGAAATCGGTGAAAAGGGTATTGCATTGTCTGGTGGCCAGAAGCAGAGAGTTTCATTGGCTAGAGCCTTGTATTCTAACTCCAGGCATGTTCTTTTGGACGACTGCTTGTCTGCTGTCGACTCGCACACTGCCTTGTGGATTTACGAGAACTGTATTTCTGGTCCTTTGATGGCCAACAGAACTTGTATCTTGGTTTCTCATAATGTTGCATTGACTGTTCAGAACGCCGCATGGGTTGTTGTAATGCACAACGGTGTTATTGATGCTCAGGGTCTTCCGGAAAAATTGTTGGCAGATGGTAAGTTGGGTGACGACGAGTTGGTCCAAACCTCGGTTTTAAACTCTCGTTCTCAATCGACCACCAACTTGCAATCATTGGACTCCAAAAACGCAGATATGAAAGTCAAGGCTGCTGCTATCGAGGATAAGTTGAAGAAGCTTGCCGGTGAAGATGAAGAAGAAATCATTAAATCTGATGGTAAGCTTGTTGATGAAGAATCAAAGTCCGAAGGTGTGGTGGATTGGAGTGTCTACTCCGGCTATCTCAAGGAATTCGGTGGATGGCCCACTTGGACTTTGATCGTCCTTGTGTTCGTACTTCCACAGATTATTTATATTCTGCAATCGATTTGGTTGAAGGAATGGGCCCAAACTGGAACTCAAGTCACTTCCAACATCATGACTGTGGCTGGATTGACTAACAGCAACTCTGCTGTTGAATCGAGGCCCGCTGTTGTTAATGCTTTCCTCTCATGTGCTCAGATGGTGATCGGCTCGTTTGCTCGTGCTTCCTCTTCCATTGTTGCAACTGCCCAGGCTGTGAAGGAAAACCACTCCACTATGTATTACATCCTCATCTACGGAGGAATTGGTCTTGCTTACTCTTTGCTTGCCACTTTCAGAGTCTTCTTGACTTTCCTCACCGGTATCAGAGCTTCCAATAGAATCTTCAAGCACGTTTTGACTACCATCTTGACTGCCAGGTTGAGATTCTTTGACAAGACTCCACTTGGTCGTATCATGAACAGATTCTCGAAGGACATTGAATCTGTGGATCAAGAGTTGACTCCATTTGCAGAAGCCACCTTCGCCTGTCTTGTTTCTTGTGTTTCCATTTTGATTCTTATTACTGCCATCACTCCAGGGTTTTTGTTCTTTGCTGTCATCATTGCATACTTTTACTACTTGGTTGGTTCTTACTACATTTCTCTCTCCAGGGAGTTAAAGAGATTCGATTCCATCACGAAGTCGCCAATTCACCAGCACTTCTCTGAGTCTTTGGTTGGTGTGGCAACTATCAGAGCATACGGTGTTGAAACCAAGTTCATGAAACAAAACTTGACCGCAATCGACAACAATAACAGACCTTTCTTCTACATGTGGGTTGCCAACAGATGGTTGTCGTGGCGTATTGATTTGGTTGGTTCATTGGTGATGTTGTTCGCCGGTGTCTTCGTAATACTCTCTGTCGGTGCGATCGACGCTGGATTGGCTGGTTTGTCGTTGTCTTACGCCATTTCGTTCTCGGAGAATGCTTTGTGGATTGTTCGTCTTTATTCGAACATTGAAATGAACATGAACTCTGTAGAGAGGTTGCAAGAGTACTTGGATGTTGAACAGGAACCTCCAGCATCTATCCCTGAGACTGAGCCAAGAGCCTCTTGGCCAGAGAAGGGTGAAATCGATGTGAAGGATGTTTCCTTAAGATACGCTCCTGACTTGCCTAGGGTCATTAAGAATGTGACATTCCATGTGAAGCCCTGCAACAAGATTGGTATCGTGGGCCGTACAGGTGCTGGTAAGTCCACCATTATCACGGCATTTTTCAGATTCTTGGATCCAGAAACCGGATCTATTTTTATTGATGGCGTCGACATTTCAAAGATCGGATTGCGTAACTTGCGTCAAGCCCTCACAATTATTCCTCAGGATCCAACCTTGTTTACTGGAACCATCAGAACCAACTTGGATCCATTCAATGAGTACGACGATGAGCAGATTTTCGAAGCTTTGACTAGAGTCAACTTGATTGCACCAGGAGAAAGGGAATCATCTCCTGCCGATCAGACTGGTGATAATCAGAACAAATTCTTGGAAATTGAATCAGCAATCACTGAGGGAGGAAACAACTTGTCTCAGGGTCAAAGACAATTGATGTGTCTTGCTAGATCCTTACTTAAGAGTCCCAAGGTTATCTTACTAGACGAAGCTACTGCTTCCATCGACTATAAGTCTGATGCCTTGATCCAGCAAACAATTAGAGATGAGTTTTCCAACTCTACCATCTTGACTATCGCTCATAGATTGAGATCCATCATTGACTATGATAAGATTTTGGTCATGGATGCTGGTAAGGTTGTAGAGTATGACGATCCATACGTGTTGATCGCCAACAAGGAGACCTTATTCTACAGTATGTGTGAGAATAGTGGAGAGTTGGATGTTCTCACCAAGCTTGCCAAGGAGTCTTATGTGAAGAAGAAGAACAGCTCCAAGTGATAAATTTGCATCTAATTCGTCGTGTTCACCCATACATTAATACACGGTTTGTCATTTTGACCCGAAGTATCGTAGCTCCGATCTTTGCATGTATTCGCAGCCTCGGCATCAACGTAACAACTATCCGGTGTTCTCCCTGCACATTCCTTATCAACCACAACTTCTAGGTACACATTAGGAAAACTCCTTCAAGTTTCTGTCACTTCTTCTTGTAACATGTCTTATAAGAAAATTCTGGACACTGTGTCCATCCATAGTGCGTCTGAACTGGATCTGACTCATTCATCTTCAAACATTCTACCGAATCCGGGACAGATTACCTACCTTCAAGAACCAGAAGATGCTCCACAGGGTCGACACTTGGGCCTTTTCTCCTCAATCATTTTGTTTGTGAGTAGAATACTTGGATCTGGATTTTTGGCAAATGCTAGTGGGATGTATATCGAGTGCGGTCAATCCCCATTTTTTTTCATTCTCTCGTGGATCGTGGCGGCATTATTAGCTTACTCAGGACTCTATGTGTTCCTAGAGCTAGGCTCTTTGATCCCACGTTCTGGTGGAACCAAAGTCTTTCTTGAGTACATTTATGACAGGCCATACATGTTCGTGAGCGTGGTATTCTCGCTTTACTCGATTATGTTTGGTTTCACTCTCCTGAACTTATTTGTTTTCGGGGAATACTTTTTGCACGCCTTAGGCATCGAGCCAACAGAATTCAGAACAAGAGCGACTGGTTTGATTTTCTTGTATATCACTTGTGCCATTCACGGGTTGAGTGTGCATCATGGAGTGAAAGTCCAGAACTTTGTTGGTGCCTTAAAGTTGCTTTTGGCACTCGTTATTGTGGTGACTTGCTCGTACGCCATCATTTTCCCCTCGTCGATCACCCATATTGATAATAATATGCCAATGGAGACGTTCTTCCCTGTTAAAACGTCCATCACTGTGACGTCTTTTTCAAATGCAGTAATTAGAGGTACATTTGCTTATGGAGGATGGAACTCCATTCACACAGTTACCAACGAGATCAAAGATCCTGTTCGTACCCTCAAAATTGCTGGGCCGGTATCCTTGACGATTATTACTGTCACATATGTCACCATCAATTTGGCATACTTGGTGGTAATTCCTGGCGAAGACATCGTCAACGGTGGCCAGTTGGTTGGATCTCTCCTCTTTGAGAGGATGTTCGGATACCATATTGGAAGGCAGCTTCTTACCATGTCTGCTGCTCTCTGCGCAGGTGGGAATGTGTTTGTTGTCATTTACACCATTTCTCGTGTTAGTCAAGAGGTGTTTCGGGAGGGATACTTGCCTTTCTCACTGTTCATGGCATCGAACTGGCCGACAGATGCACCTCTTCCCACTCTATTATTGAGTTGCGCTCTCTCTACCTTGGTTATAGTAGCTTGTCCGGATGGCGATGTGTACAGTTATGTGGTCAGTTTAGAAAGTTACCCACAGCAGATTTTTATTGGTCTTTGTGGTATCGGAATCTTCGTTATCCACAAAAGACATCCTAATATCAGTGCACCAATCAGATCACCGCTTGTTGGAACTCTCATGGTGATTATCATCTCGTTTTATCTTGTTATTACCCCGTTGATCGGCAAGAATCCGAACCCACCAGGAATGGAGTCTTGGATCCCATACACATATCTTGGACTTTTCTGCTTGTTTCTTTGCATGCTTTACTGGGCATGTATGTTTGTCGTTGGGCCATATTTCGGAGGATACGATCTTGTTTCCGAGGAGATGCAACATGATGATGGGTTAAAATATAAGGTTTGGCAGAAAGTGCATGTTCCAAGATTCTGATATAGTATAAATTGATAGATCTCATTCATGTTGTTCTGGTAGTGATTTTATAAGAGTGTCAACCCTTTTGACCAAGCGGAGAAAGCTTCTGCTCTTCATTACTCGGCAAATTTTTAAAGATAGCTGTTGGTCGCTCAAATCGTAAATAGAATCATCGATTCTTATGACCTCCTTTATGGCGCCAGCAATTTTTGACTCAAATTTGCTTGCTTTACAGGAATCGCGTTCTCTCTTTTGGGAGCGGTGTTTAGAGATGGAGCTGTTTGCCAAAGCGTCTTCGATTTCTTCTCGGGTAATAGCTGCTGCAGAAGACCGAGGATTTGCAGCCTTTGGTAACTCTGGTGAGATAATAGATGTTTGAGAATTACTGAAACCGATCTGAGTTGACTGAAACATTGAGTCCTGTTGGCTGCATTGGGTGTCAATCTCATTTTGCATCTCCGTAGCCCCTATCAAAAGTGAAAGGGGATTTGCATAGCTTGGGTAGGACAATAAGTCTCTACAGGACTGTGACTCTGCTTGATTCAACGCCGTTTGGTTCAATGCTTCAGAGAATTCAGTTATCAAACGAGCAGCAAGAACAGAATTGCTCGGATTATGTGATTCGGAGTCTTGATCCCAAGACTGACTCACGGCCGGGCCCATCAGTTGGCTGATGGATTTAAGTTGTGTCGTTGCTTCAATGGGCTGGCTAGATAATTGACTCAATGTTTGGGTTAGATGAGGACTAAGCATGCTTAAAGATCTTGCAACCGGTTGGCTCATAATTGCCGAATGGGTCGTATTTGATTCTGGCTGGCTCATAATCTCAGCTGGGTGACTTAAGTTATCCACTGTGTCGCTAAAATTGGTGAGCTCAGGCTGGCTTCTAGAATTGACATTATTCTTTTCCAATCCAATATTCTGACTCAGAGGACCCACAAGCAGGTAATTCAGTGCATTTCCCGACAAATGAAAATCTCCCAATTGCGAGCTCACTAGTGTTCCGCCTGAACACCCTTCGAAATTTACTCCTAACCATTGGCGGACCTTATTAGAAAACATGTTGAAATTACCTTCGGACTCGAAGGTTAGTTGGAGTCGTTTCTTCAAAGTATCGCCATCGAATACTTTGATCCCCACTATGGGCGCTTTAACGAGAAATCTCACATTGGCGGAAGTTAAAAAACTATTATCCTATAAAGTTAGTGAAAAAACAAGACACTAGAATTTGATTTCTCATACAATTGACCGTCCTTGAGATAGTATTGCTAAAGAAACGCCAGGAGTGCTCTTCGTACAACGGAGTTTCAAACCCAGGCGGTAATGGGTCCAATCTTTATTTGGGGTTGTGAGCTGAGAGGCTCGTACAATTGCAAACTCGGTAACTTCTGCCATATCTTTAATATCGATGAATGAAGTAGGTTCTGGGCTATTAGAGGTTTTTGGTTTATAGAGGAAAAGAAAGTTGTTGATTTTAGGAAGAAAATGCCTGCAACAAGGCAAAACAAAGTGTTCGCGTATGTAGGACTGACGGTTAAATACGAGCATATAGGCTACTTGCGTTTGAGAGGATAATTCAATTGGTTTGGATATCAAGGCTGAAAGTTCATTCTTTCATTTACAGAATTCATCTTTAAATCCTTATCCTTAAGTATGTAAATGTTTTCCTCAAAGTGCATGTCGAAATTTTTATCCCTAACTACTCTATCTTCATTCTGTGCATTCTATTTATCTTTCCTTCTCTATTCTATCAAGTATTGATCAGCACGCTTCTTGAAAGGAATTGGCCCAATCTTCGTAAGCTGCTCGACTACCCATTCATACTTATCGTCAAATGCTTCGGTACTAGTTGTGTTTCTAGGGTATGAAACCCCGATTTCTCCACTGAATGATGTATAAAGCGTTCTTGCAATCTGGTAGTACGACAAGTCTGCTCCAGGATATTCTAAATTAGTTCTCCGAACCGTTTTCTTGCAGCCTTTGACAGGGTCTTTACCTTCAAAACGATCGGATAGCCATTTTATGGCTGCACCACTTCCCTCCACAACCTCAAGAACATGGCCAGTAGAGTTGGAAACGGCAAATTCAAGTGAGTCAATTCCCCAATCACAGTAGTTCTCATAGGCTCGCTGGGCACCCGGGAAGGGTACAACTTCATCAGCAGTGCTATGGAAGACAAACATAGGAATCTCCGGGTACCCTTGATCTTCGGTCAAGGCCAAAGTGTTATAATCAACAATTTCTTTAATTTCTTCCATCTGGAAGAATGACCACCCATCTTTGAAGTATGGATGCAATCCACTGAAGAAGTTGTGGAATGCGTATTTGAAGATAGAATTCAAGAGACACTGGTCTTTAGCCCGGAAAAACCAATCTCTTCTATCTTCGTTTAAGGAGTTGTACACGGTATCTTTCAAATATGGAAATTCCAGAATGATTCCATTGATGCAGTTTGGAATCAATCCGGCAAAAATTGTCTGGTCAGTAGCTTGCGCAGTCAATGTGATATTGGTGACCCAGCCACCAACAGCTACACCGATCAAATTATCTTTTAGTTCTGGTGCATATTTCGGCTGGAGTTGTGCAGCCCATCCCGATGCAATAGTTCCTCCAGAATATCCCCACATTGCAACCTTAGCATCGGGATCAATACGAGTGATGTTTTGAGTATTCAAAACGGCACGAATTGAGTCCAACGTGGCATGACCTGCCTGGCGACCCGCCGTGAAGGCACCTTGGGGCCCTTCATAGTCTGGAGCAACCACGAACCATCCACGCGACAATCCAGTTGTCAATAGGATCATTTCTGCCTGAAGAACCACTGTATCCATCTTGGCTCCAAAAAGAATAGAATATGAGGGAGAGCAGTCTATCGATGCCGAATCTTCGGCAAACTGGTAGGACAACAACTTGGTGGGGTCAGCATCAAATGGTTCGAGAACTGTGGTGACAATGGCCGTGGCATTTCCTCGAGAATCGGTGGAACGCACTAAGAACTGCCAGGCATTCTTAATCTCAATAGGGTAATAAATGGACCGAATCATTCCTGGAGCAGGCCGGTGACGGATCACGTCTCCCTCTGAGTAGTCGTCTATATTGTCAGGAGCAATGTAGAAATCGTCTTCCAGGGCAAGTTTGGGCTTAACATAGAGCGCACTAACGGCATAGAGCCATATGAACCACACAAGGAAGAATTTCTTCATGTTACTTCTTGGCTAAGGAAGGTGAGGAACCAGTATTTATAGACATTTCTCCCTCGGGATTTGGTGAATAAATCCAGCGGGGGATTTACAGGTACCAGTTGGCATGTGGGGCCAGAATTCCTACTTTGGGGAAAGTTAGGTTAGGTTGATAGAATTGTACATGAGTTGATGCAGAGAAGATTAAATCGACGCGAATCTTGCCGAATGCGGAAATGAAATGACTACTCTAATACGCATTGCGAATCTCAAATTCCAATTGGAACTACCCATTTATCGAATGTATCACGCGCGGTGCATACCTTCATTTTCCAATTCGGGAATTTCCTTGACTTAGAAATCCAACCCTAGAAATACCTTGAGGTATCTGGTCTGAACACCAACTAGTAGTCGCAATATCTATCAATGGCTAGGTATGACACAAGTTCCATTCTATGAAATTTGTGGAGAGCCTTTCTGGACAATGTCACCGTTTAAGGCATATTCAGAGGTTTTTTAGGTTGATTAATTCGAAAAAACTACTCCTGGAATCTGAAATTTTCAGATACTTTCTTACCAAGTTTCATTTAAAGAACCTTGTCCATCACTGGAACAATAGTGTACTATCGTTACACACACCGTCTCATCTATGATTGTATACGATTATCTATACAGTTCATACCCATTCTATTCTACAACCTGCCTGGATTATATACAATGGCAGGTGCTATGCGAGTGACTCCCCAGAACCCATCGACGCCTCGAGGTTCTTCAACGCAACCTGGTAAAGAAGTAACATGATGGAGCTTTGGATTCCGGTCCATATGAGTCGCGGACCCACTCCAGAGAATACTCCCAAGATACCTTCGTTTGAATAAATAGAGTGCAAAGCCCCGAGCGTGGAAAACCGATGCATCATCTTCCCAACAGACCCCGTGGTCGATTCACGTGTAAGGTGCTTGTGTGGGCCAGCAGTGTCGATGGTTGCCGTTTGAATACGTGTTTTAATCACGTCAAGAGGTGTAGTGAGTGTTCCAGCCAATCCTCCAGCTGCTGCACCTGTAAAAAGCTCCAATAGCACAGGCAAGTCATCCGATTCACCGTTGTATGCAATGGCCCATTTCCGAAATTTCTCGTAGAAGGCAAACTGTAATGCACTAAACGGCAAGTCACGGAACAATGTTTCCTTATATCCATATGTTAATGCTGATACACCTTCGGTTTTGGCAATAGATCTGACAGCATCTCCCAAACCTCTATAGTTGTAGCCGCAACCTTTTGTGTATGGGTTGTTGTATCTTCCTTGCAATTGCAATCTGGTTTTCAACACTTCCAGAGGAACGTAAAACACACTCAGTGCCATATCACCCAAAATACCTGCAAAAAAATACGCAACCGTGTCGTTTATGCCAATCTGGTTGATCATGTATCGCTTAGAGTATTCGTAAGTTCCGAAGAATGCTGCTGTGGATGGGATAGACCCCAAAATGGCCGGAGTGTAGCCTCCGTATAAACCTCGGAAAAACCCCTCTTCCTTGAGAATAGTGGTGTATGCCAGCAACATATGACGATATTTTGGATTGAACAGCAAGCCTTGCTGTCTCGTCTTTACGGTATCCAAAGAATGCATGGCACTATCGCCGACGGCTCCACCGAATGCTCCGGCGACCATACAGAATATGATTGGCAGGCTAGACTCGGACTCGCCACCATGAGCTGCAGCCGACTTCTGGGAACTCTTGCTGCCTTCTAAATGGCTTAGGGATTCTCGATGTGGTTGGAATGGAGTCGGTATCGCCGACGTTGTGAGCATCTGAGACATGGACGTGGATCAGAGAGAGTCTATAGTGCTGAAACTTGAGATTTGATTAATTAACACAGCTTTATTTCACGTCCGTGAATGCCTTCGCAGAAGAAGGAGAATTTGCAGCTTTGGCGGTGGTGGCAGCTGCTTTTTTGATATTGAATGGGCCCGGAGGTTGAGAAATTTGACAACAACACCCGTACATCTCGAATTATCGCTGCCGATGGCGGTGTGCTTTGGCAGTTATTTGGAAAGCGAGATCTGGATTGCAACAGGGAAAATTATTAGAATTTGATGAATTCTGGAGTAAAGGTTTCTCGGCAATTTCGTTGATTGCATGCGTTTTCACAATGCTGGTGAAGATCACTGGTTGGCGCGAAATGGCCGAAACCTTCCGGGTCAATGGCAATAGAATTTGGAGATATAAATAATGTAAGAGGAGAGTTTTGATCTTCTGACGAGGTTAAGAATTGAATGTCATTGGAGTCAAATATTATGATATTCCGAGATCTTTAGGAGCATGTCCTGTGTGTTCAGCTTCATGTGAAAGATGTAATCTCCCTCCATGTATATCGTATCCAAGATTGTCAAACAGTTATGCCGAAATGAGCAAAATGAAAATTGTCACAGTCCATCACCCACACACATGATGGAATTTCACAACTTCGATTTCTGGAGCAATTTTGTAATTCACATCTGGTAATCTTATTCTTTTATCATCACGTACTGCACCTAGTAACAAACATCAACACTGTTAACTCCATGCTACGAAGAGTCTGGCTGCCGAACAAGACATCTCGTAGACTATATCACGTGCTAGCCATCGAGTCATCGTGTGATGACTCATGTGTAGCTCTTTTGGATAGAAAAAACTTGAATTCGGCCCCCCAAATCATCGATGAAGAGAAACTCACTCTCAACTCTGCTCATGTGGGAGGTATTATCCCCACAGCAGCACACGAGTTCCACCAGACCAGTATAGCAAATCTCGTTGGAAGATTCTGCCGTAAACACGATTTGACCGGTGATTCAGTGGACTTGATCTGCGTCACAAGAGGCCCGGGTATGGTTGGATCGCTCAGTGCAAGTATGCAATTTGCCAAAGGGTTGGCTGTGGCATGGAACACGCCGCTAATCGGCGTCCACCATATGCTTGGCCACCTTCTCACGGCTATGCTACCTTCTAAGGAGCGCCCAACTGCCACAATTCCAAACTATCCGTTTCTCAGTCTTCTATGTAGTGGTGGACACACCATGCTTGTTCTTCTGAGATCATTGACGGATCACCGTGTGATAATCAACACTTCAGATATTGCTGCAGGTGACTCCATCGATAAATGTGCGCGAGAGTTGGGGATGGTTGGCAATATGCTTGGCCCAGAGCTTGAAAAGTATGTGGGAAACATTAGCGACTCTGATAGGTCCGAGTTTGAGTCCATAAACACCAACACGAGCGGAAATAAGTTTGGCTTAAGACTCCGAATGCCCATGAGGGGGCCCAAACATAAGAAAGTTCCCGACACCATCGAGTTTGGCTTTGCATCGTTTCTCAGTTCAATTTCAGGGTACAAGGATTCACATTTTGGAAATGGGCCAATAGACGAGCACACGAGACAATTTTTGGCATATAAGCTTCAAGATGTGCTCTTTGACCATATTGTCAATCGTATAAATGTTGCATTTTTTAAGCACGGGTTGCAGGGCGACAACATTTTCGAAGGTGTGCAAGACTTTGTGTGTTCTGGAGGAGTTGCAGCGAACAAAGTGTTGCGCCAGAAGCTTTTCCACAACTTGAAATCAGAGGAGCCTCTCAGATTCCATTTTCCAGATTTGAGGTTGTGCACTGATAACGCCACCATGATAGGAAACGCTGGGATCCATATCTTCGAGACGTTGAGGGTCAAATCAAATTTGGATATCTTGCCAATTCGAAAATGGCCCATGGACAAGTTATTGGATGTTGATGGATGGGAGACAGTGACGGATGAAGAATTTCAACACGTGACAGGCATGAAACCATGTAAATAGTATCTGACAATCACTAGGGTTACTGAGGTGTGTAACGATGGTAGATGGCTCCATCATTCCTCAAATGTGTCCTCCTCTATATCTCGGTGTGGTATAAGCAGTTCCGTGATTTTGAAGCGCTCAATAAGGGCCCTCCACGTTGGGACATCAAACGTAGCTATATGGTGGGAAACAGGAGCAGACTCTACCTCCACGTCGGTGCTCTCATCGGGAATTTCGACATAAGGAACCCCCAGTTCATCCACGTCAATTTTCACCTTTCCATCTCGAACTAGGAAACTAGTGTAGAACAAATTCTCTACCGATTGCGCAAACGACTTTGGATTGATGAAGAACTTGAATAAGTTGACCTTCTCGTCGTCTGCATCATTCAATACCCCGTACACCGTTCTCACCATATGTGAGGTGCTCTGCTCCGGATCTTCCTGGATATCTGTCGTCGACACCTTCTGGGCCGTAGTTTTGTCTCTAGAAACCGTATCGTCCACGGTTCTGGCTCGAGGAGCTTGCTTTCTGCGTTTAGTAGCCAATGGTCCATATAAAAAGTATGACGGAACCACCGTTTTTGAATGCAGATAGAACTGAGCACCTAGCTTCTCCCAGTTGAATGAATTGAACGTCTCCGTGGCATTTTCTTGGCCAGAACCTTGTGTCTCAGTCTGCTGGCCTTGTAAGTACACTGAATCCGGATTCATGAAGTTCTTCAACGCCGTCACCAACTCTTTCTGAGTGAGAGCGCCTCCCAAGTCACCAAAACGTAGATGTTCTGCGTTCAATGATGCAAACTCCGCCGTTCGCTTCAATGCCTCAGAATCTTTCATAAACATCGAGAGCTCCTTAACTTCGTTGCCAGTGACCGTCGCAAAAAGCTTCTCTAAGTCTTTGATTCGCTCTAAAACAAGTCTTCCAGCCTCTCCTTTGTAAGCTGCAGCCTCAGCACGAGCCACTTCCTTCTTGAATTCCTCATAAGCTTGAGCTAGTCCTCCAATACCATAGTTTTCGTAATGCGAGTTGATTTCACTGATTCGTTGAGTAATTTCGTCGGACATTGTATTGATTTCAAAAGTTGCTTCTTAGATGAAATTTATCTTTCCAAAATTTTTTTAAATTTCTCTATTTTCTCCTTACTTTCGTGGATCACTAGTTATTGTAATAATTCTAGTTAAGAGTTGAAGATCAGATGTGCGACTGGATTCAAGTCACTGCATCAACTACTAATAAAGACGTGGGGTTAGAGAAATCTAGACGAAAGGCGCTAATTTTTGTGATTTTTCAAATAGATCACGTCATTCATCACCTGTTACTACCCCTGAATTCTGTTTCTTTCACCTCCATCTGCTTTTTTCATTTCGATTCTACGCAACTTAACCTAATCCTTCAGAGTTCATCATGGATCCACACGCGACAAGCGTGGCCAGGATCCGCAAACTTGACGAGTCAGTCGTGAATCGCATAGCTGCAGGCGAGATCATCATACATCCCGCTAATGCCATCAAGGAGATGCTTGAAAACTCCATAGATGCGGGTTCAACCATGGTGGACGTGTTGATCAAGGACGGAGGACTCAAACTTCTCCAAGTTGCAGACAATGGAGACGGAATCGCTCGGGAGGACTTGAAACTTCTCTGTGAGCGATTTGCCACATCCAAAATCGTCAAGTTCGACGATCTTTCGCTGATTGAAACATACGGATTTCGAGGTGAAGCCATGGCCAGTATCTCTCACATTGGACGGCTCTCAGTGGTGACCAAGTCACGAAACTCTCCTTTGGCGTACAAGGCTTACTATGTAGCAGGAAAATTGGCCAACTCCCATTTCAAAGTTGCTGGTTCCTGTGAGCCTAAACCGCAGGCTGGAAAAGATGGCACTGTTATTTCGGTGGAGGATCTCTTCTACAATTTCCCTTCCAGGCTACGAACAATCCGATCCAAGAGTGATGAATGGGCCAAAATCCTCGACGTGGTGGGTCGCTACGCTGTTCACACTGACGGTGTAGGCTTCTCATGTAAGAAGTTCGGAGAATCTTTTGCTGCCATTACCACAAGACCACAGGCTTCGCTCAAAGAGAGAATACGGACTATATTTGGAACCCAGGTGGCTAGTGAGTTGATCGAGTTCCGCTTTGAAGGCGAAGACTATGGCGTTTCTGAACTCCGAGGTGCAGTGTCTGGATTCAATTACAACAACAAGCGAAAAACGGCCCCCGTTTTCTTTATCAACAACAGATTGGTTTCGTGCGATCCATTGCGACGTGCCATGTCGTCAGTGTTTCAAGTGTTTTTGCCAAAAGGGAACCATCCGTTTGTTTACCTTAGCCTACGTATTGCGCCGCAGAACCTTGATGTGAATGTGCATCCTACCAAGAAGGAGGTCAGATTTCTTCACGAAGACGAGATCATCGAGTGGGTATGCGGCCATATTCATGAAGTGTTAGCCAACAAGGACAACGCACGAACATTTAAGCAGAGCACTTTAAAAAGAGACAACGAGCAGGCTGTTGATGAGGTGGTTACAAACGTTAAGAAGTATCGCCAGGAGAATAAACTTGTTCGGGTCGATGTAAAACAGCCTAAAATTAGCGCTTTTGCACGGACGGATTTTCAGTCGATTCTTAAAGGAGCAGCGATGAAGGAGGATGTGGAGGAAGAGAGGGACAATGACACGGAGAGGAATAACAAGGAAAAGAATTACACGGAGAATGATATTATGGAAGACAATGATATGGAGGATAACACTGATGAGAGGAAGGCTCAAATCGAAAATAATGAAAGTATTGACGTTCATATGGATATCGATGATAATCCCGAAACGTCTAAACATGGAAGTCCTAGCCAACCCATTAATTCTGTGATAAAGTCTATGACCATTAGTAATAGAGATCACACTGATATTAACTTGGACAGCATCTCCGAACTACGCCAAAGCATAAAAGACTGTATTGACAGGTCTTTGACAAACGTGTTCAACAACCTGGTATATGTGGGCATTGTGGATCCACGCAAGCGACTCTGCTGTTTCCAGTATGATGTCAAGCTCTTTCTCTGCGATTACGGAGCCGTTTTGTCTCATTTCTATTATCAGCTTGGGCTTATTCATTTTGCCAATTTTGGCGAGTATACATTGGATCCCATGCCGCTTCGCCAGCTTTTGGAGCCGTTGTACGATGCCCATCCCAACTTGGAGGACATTGAAAGAGTGGTCAAAAATATTATGTCCATGGAGGCTATGTTCCTTGACTATTTCCAGCTTGACTTTTCCAACGAAACGCTCTGCCAGCTTCCGCTACTTCTCTCCAATGTGACACCGTCTGCTGCTAAATTGCCTTATTTCATCTATAGATTGGGTACAAAGGTCAACTACACGGACGAAAAACAATGCTTACACGATATTTTGCACCAGATTGCTTTACTTTATATCCCTGATCGCGTGGCAGATGATGTGGACGGCGATGTGTCTCGGGACCACATCAACTACATTTTGGAGAGTTTCGTGTTTCCCGGCATCCGCAAACACTTTTTGGCACCCAAAGCTTTAGCTCTGGAAGTCGTACAGGTAGCCGACCTCCCAGGACTTTACCGCGTATTTGAAAGATGTTGAGAATTAAAATTCGATTGAAAATTTCCAAAATAAGAAAATAAAAGAATAAAAAATGACAAGCTGAAATTCAGACATAAAATTTCATTATCTTTTTCGTCTGCTGTTTCCCATGTGCTAGTTGGAATCCAAACCCGTGCATCTCAAATTCACATGTATTACCGGATTTAGCATGCGCTCAATACTGCTTTCAGTATAAAATCTCTAACTTCGATTCCTTCCTTGATAAACTTATGGTCCAGTGAATGAGCTTAGCAGAAACCACAAAACATTCCCATTGATCATGTTTATTGAATCCTCGCCCCATGATAAGTATATGGGCGTTCTCAGTTTGTCCAGTTTCCCCAAGAATGTGTTGGACTTCCAAGAATCCCAAGTTTTCTTCCAACAAATCATATTTGTGGACTACCAGCTCATGCTAATCATCCAGCACGAGTTCAGCGGTAAGATCTTTGCTCGGTCGTCGCCTTCACGAACCCCGGAAATCACGATGGAGAAAATTTCAGACCTTATCACCTATGCTCAATCCGTCGACGCCAATTACTCTTCGGCCAACAAGAGCAGTTACGAGAAGCTCTACTTTGTCGTAGTGCTAGCACACTTGTACCATCTTAGCTCAGATTCTGAGGGCTGTCAAGAGACGCTTCGGAGCATCAAGTTCAATGTCAAGGAGTTTGACTCGCAAAACCAGGCAGATTTCATTGCCTACGTGACGGCTAGATACCACGCATTACGAGGTGGCTCTTCAAGCGACTCTTATTCGAGTTGGATTGATTATCTCGTAAATTTAAAGCAATATGGAAGCAAAAGCATGGTCGCAGCTAATGACTGGAACGACGTGATTTTCAAGAACATGCTTGTACTTTTGAGCTCGAATGGATCTAGTCCCTTGCGATTTCGGGACTTACTCAGTCAGATTTTTAGTGACAACGCTTGCAGCTTGGTGGCCATGGCCAATTTCGCCATGAGACCCGAGAACGAGAAGTACATTCTCAAAGAGTTTAGAGTCGATTACATTTCGTTTTTGGCAGAACTATTGACCAACAAGATTAAACAGGCTGTTGAGTTTCCAAATGCGTCATCAGACGATAAATTAGACCTCGAGTTTGTGGAGTCCTTGTATGAGTCGTTAAATGACATTTCTTCACACAGGCCAGTGATCACTTACTTCTTGAAACCTTCTTTGTCCAAGAAGTTTTTGATCAATATGACGGAAAAGACATACCAAAGTCAAATTGTCCTTCTGAACTTGGTGCGTACTTTAATTGATGCCAACGAGTTTGACGAGGCCATGGGTGCATTCAAAACCTATGCCACTTACGTGGAAAAGGACGCACAACAGAACAACGGTCAAACACCTAATATTCTTGAAGTAATTGATGTCTACGCTACGTGTCTCTACGATTTCAATCCTTTGCGGTCCATCATTCCAGACTCGAACTCGGAAAGCAAAAAATTCAAGTATAACACTCTGGAAAGTGTTGTGGATGATTTAAACTTGTTTGCCAAAAGCTTGATAGCGTACCTACAGAAATTCACGTCGATAGCAGAATTGAGCTATGACGCCGAGCTTGGAACTTTTGCTGACAACCCACTCTCGTTCTTGTTTCACCGCTATAATACGAACTTTCTCCCCAGCGACAAGTCGAAAATCGTGCGTATATTATCTAAGGCCTGGTTTTCCTTGGGCCAGTTCTACCACTACTTAACAATTTATGGGTCTGCTGATGCTGGTATCTTGCAAGCGAACATCTCGAGGGTGGTGCTTTATTACAAGAACTGTCTTATCATTAATTCCACTGGTAGCCCACTTTACTTGTTCAACTATGCATGGGCTCTTGCGCAAACCCAGGCTTTAAATCCCGCTGTGAGGTTGTGTAAATTCATTTTGAAAAGATACCCAGAATCCTTTAAGACTTGGAATTTGTTGGTCTTAGTGAGTTCTGCTTTGGAACAGGAGGCTTCGTCTCAAGAGTCGACCGCCAAAAACTTTGATAGATCAACTATCTTGGATTCTTTGGTTGATGAGGAGAAATCTAAAGGTGAGCAAGACAAAGACAAAGCAACGCATGTTGCAACTACCCAGCTGGAGAAATTCATTGAGGATGCATTAAATATTGCTGGACTCTACATGGTGAAGAATAGACAAAATGGTGTTGCATTGACTTTCCAGGCCAAATACGAGATTTTGCAATTGAAGATGACCGAACTAGCCGTCTGGGAAGCCAATCAGGGTGTGGAGTACATATTGGAGTCAGTGGTTGAGATATTTGCGTTGTATCGTGAACTATTTCAGGAGAGCATTGAAGACTCGGGTTTCAACCGCACATTCTCGGGTATTTCTCGTGCTGAGGGGCGATGGTCCCATCGTCCAAGTGTCATGGATCCGGCTGACGTGTCCGTGATGGCATCTAAGGACAAGCCCAAGGACAAGACACTTGCAAAGCAGAGGATTCTGAGACTCTCCCAGGTGGCACAGGAGTCAAGCGGCAAGCTTCATAGAACACCATCAAAGGTGTTGCGGGCTCCTAAGACTGCCGCAGCGGTCGCATCCAAACAAGATGAAGAACTCATCTTGCAAGAGATTTGGTTGTGGACGGCATCGATATACTTGAAACTTGGGTTGCTCGAAGAGGCCGAGCAGTGCATAGTGGAGGCTGAGACGGTGCAGAAACCCAATGTGAAAACATTCACGTACTTGGGACTTTTGACGTCGAAGAGTAGGAAATTCTTATCGCTTCAAGAATACGAGAGGTCTCTTGAGGTGTTCCACACTTTACAGGAGAGATACAACAAGAAGGCTTATGGTACAACGCTCTTGGGAATGTGCAAGTTATTCATTACGGACGACCAGATTGACAACTCGCTCTTCATTTCATCCAAAGACCGTGACGCGGGATTGATCCGATTGAAAAACTATTTGGAGCAATATAGTCTCTGCTGGCCGTACGGAGCCAATAGTCCAGAATTGTGGTACTATTTGAGCACCATCTACGAGAAGTTTGACGATAAGGTATTGTACAAGAAGGCATTATGGAAGTGCGTAGAGTTGGAGACCACCAGACCAGTTCGCTCATATGCTGTGTGCGATGACTTCTACTAAGTGAACAGACAAATATCAACATTGCTAATTTTTAAACGAGACTGCCATGTATTAAAGTAGTATTAATAAACGAGACATCTTACATTGCAAGAGCTTCATATCAAAAATCGAGCCCCATTCCCAATAATGTGTGATTACCAACTTCGAGTCCGATGTCGATATCTTCATTCATACAGGTAACCTAATCTACTACAAATCAAAAATGGCCGAAGTAGCAGCCAAACAAGTGGTTTACTGTGGAGTTTGTACGTATCCTCCCGAATACTGTGAATTTGGAGTTTCCTTCAAGAGATGCAAGGAGTGGCTCGCTGACAACAAGCCGGAGCTCTTTGAGAATCTCTACAGTGATGAAGCTTTGGCAAATGCCACCTCCACTTTGTCAGTTGAGAAGGAGGAGAAGATCCACAAGGAGTTGGAAAAGAAGCAGGCACGTGAAGAGGCCAAACAAGAGAGAGAATTGCAGAAGAAACTTTCGTCCAAGGTTGTAATCAAGAGAATCGAAAGAAACAAGAGAAAGCACATCATTTCAATCAGTGGATTGGAGGTTTTCAACATCGATATGAAAAAATTAGCCAAAACTTTTGCGCTGAAGTTTGCTACTGGTGCTTCGGTAACCAAGAACGCCGAGAAGAAGGAGGAAATCTTGGTTCAGGGAGATGTCAGTGACGATGCAAAGGCATACATTGAGAAGTTGTTGGAGGAGCAGGGATTGAATGAAGTGAAGGTGGAGCAGGTTGACGATAAGAAGAAGAAGAAGGCCGAAACTGCTGCTGCTGCTAATTAGGAATGAACGTAATGAGTTGGTAGATTAAGTGATGAGGATGAGTATGGTAGTTATAAGACATAGGTGGTTCTATGGAGTGAATTGATGGTATGGAGTGAATTGATGGAGTGAGCTGAACTAATAGGAAGATTGACTGGAGCGAGCCGTAGAGTAGAATGAACCTACAGATGAATGAATTTATACGAGTGAAATAATGAGACCTCGTACAATTTGTTTAACTCAAAGAAGAAAGTGAATTGAACTTTCCAAAAGGATCTTCCATGCATCGGCAACGCCAGACATCGTCAATAGAGACCACGGTCATGTCACTGAGATCCATTGAAACATAACACCATTACTAATTACTAATAAATTGACTGCAATTTAGGCGCAACGCTGGCAACACCAGTAGTGGCCCTTATCGAGGCTAAGTCCGATTTTTATTGCCAGTTACCAAGCTATAAATATCTCGTCTACGGTGCCAATCATCGGTTACGAGAATTGAATGAATCCAATAGACGAAACCATGGAACAACGTAACAATTGATGTATTGACTATGAAGCGCAAGTTTTGCCGGAGACGTGGTTTGGAGAGTAAACATATCCATATCTTGCGTCAAGAAAGACTTTTGTTCCATCTGGAACGCAACTGTAAAGCCTAAAACAATACAAGCTAGTCTAGTCGTACTTCTCCTTCTCTGCCCACGACACACCGTATTCGTCAAACCCTGGCTGTTTCATGAGAATACGATACAAATGCGCAATTCTGCGCTTAGTGTTGAATTTGTTCGTCTTCGATCGCTTACCCATGTGGTTGTGTTCCTTGATATGGTTACCGTAACCGTATCCATCGGTTAGTCCCAAAATCGCCAAGTTGCCACTTTCCAGGTCTTTGGTTAGGTGACAATTGAGCTCCCATAGCGTGACTGAAGTATTGTGATCATGCTCGTATTGAAAGTATTCGCCTAGACTTTGGAGACTAATGGAAAGTGCATTTTTGTTGTCCTTATTGAAGTAACGATTCACTGCCAACCGCGTATTCTGTTCCAAATGGTCATATTGAAAGAAATGCTTGACCTTTTCCACTGCTAAGGCCATGCGTGCAGCTTTGCGGAAATAATTCAAGATTAAAGAGTTCTGGTAGTTGCTCTGCACGGCCGAATCTCGGTTATAGGCTAAAAGCCACCGGCCAAACATGGCAATGGCTAACGGGAGACATAGTCCGTGCGAGAGATTGGTAAAACTCGAAAATAGTTCGAAAAGCTCTGGTCGAGCAATGTTGGACTCAGATTCAGCATAAAGATCAAGCACACTGTTGAACTTCTCCAAATTTGGAACAAGCTGAACCACAAGGTCTGTGGGGTTTGTTTCTGATCCCGTATGGAACCTGTTCAAGTTCGAAAAACGAGGCTCTCCCAATTCCAACGAGCTTTGGATCACGTAATTTAGTAAGCCACGCAGAGACTCAAAGAGATTATCCAAAGTATCGCCAAAGAAGAACACCTCGACAGCATCTTCCCATGGAACGTTCAATGTAGAGGTTTTCTCATAGAAATAATAGTTATTTTGAAGTTTCTGGAACACGTACGCCATGAACTTTGCGTTTTCGTCCATTTCTTCAGGCTCCGGCTCATTACGACGGAGAAGACGTTTAAATTTGCCAATCCGAGACTTTTTCTGCTCCTCGACTTTATCCAATTGGAGCCTGACACTCTGTAAATCCAAATCATCTGTATCGTCTGATACAGATGAATATAACGTGTTGTAGGAAGTTGCTAGCGAGGCCATGGAGTTTCTCAGGTTAACATTTTGATTAGTAGTCAATTTTTGCAGTTGAAATTTCAGATTCTGCGATGGTGGGGCCTGAAAGTTCAGCGATGTGGAATTGAAATTGTTCTCCAGTGCATCAACCGGATTGATTGCAATTTCTGGAAGCCTAGGCGGCAGGTTCTCATTCGTATCGTTATCTCCAGCACCATGGGTATAATTTGCCCGCTTTGGACTAGCCATTGTACCCTTGGGGTCTGGTTGTGTAGGCAAAGTGTCCTTTGAATCATTGAGATAGGAACTTAGAAGGGAGTCTGAGTAGTAATTGGCCAGGTTCTGCATGATGGAAGGAATATATTTTTGAAAATTGAACCAGTGTGGAAATCAACGCAGGCTATTCAATAAGAAAAAGCGTCTTAGATCATCTACGATGTTTCTGTCGGTGTATATATTGATTGGCACAGGGCGCACCTCTCGGTTATGTATGTATGACACTGGCGCAGCAGGTACTGTCTTGAAGTGCGGAGATATTCTGTTTGCAATACCACTAGATACGAGGCAAATCAGGCGAGAGAATCGGATGGTGGAAACAAAGCTGATGTCAGTGAGATGGATTAATACGAACATTCAGTGGAATATCACAGAAAACTTTTCCGTAGTGTAACATTTCACATTGAAATTTCAAGGAGAATTTTACAATATTATGAAATTTCCATGCCACTTCTTTTCCGCAGATGTCATGCCTAACCTGTCTGGACTTGCCCGATATCAATAGAATTGGGGGAACAATACCACCCATATTAGTTCAACACTCCATGAAAATAAACAAATGTAGCAGTCGGCTAAAACTGGCGATCGGTAGAATATAATACAAAAATGCAAGAAGCGTCTGTAGTGTTGGACAATTGTTGACGATTCAGAGTGCTCGGGTACCTCTTTACGAGATAAGCTTCAGAATGGACAGCACTTTATCGGCCACTTTTGGGGAGACCGATGTTGAATTGGACGCGGAATTAGCGTCCGCTTTGATAGGTGGAAGCTTAAAATCAGTATTCTCTGTTTTCGGCTCGTAGTCTGAGTTAGCTAAATGCGTAGACAGAACGGACCGGATCACTGGCAACTGGGGACTTGTCTTTATAGATGACGTATTGGAAAGTGCTCCAATTCGAGGCAAGAGGTCCTTGTTGGACGCTGGTGCAGAAGCAATGTTTGGAGGACCCACAGTTGCCGGTGGAGGAGGAGGAGGAAGTGGCATGGAAGTCAGATATTGACCAGCAGAAGCCATATAGACAGGTGGAACTGACATCGCTGGAGCTGAATGTGGATGAGCCTGTGGAACCTGCGATATCTGGATTGGTGGTTGGCCATAACCTTGTTGCTGCGCTGCAAGAGCCGACTCGTACGAGACATTGCGGTCGATTTGGGCATTTTGCATTAGAAGGACCGGCTGACCGTCGATATTTGCCGGCGTCATGTGGACCTGGGGTGAAAATGGCAACTGTTCGGGGTTTTGATAGACTACCTGGTGGCCCAGCGGTGCTTGAACTACCTGTACAGCCACTGGAGGATAACCAGGAATGGAAGGCACGGACTGAAACTGGACCATCGAAGCGTAGGGCGATTGAATGTAAGCGGGGCCGGCGGGAGCGCCAAGAGGCTGATGAGGAGCGCCAGGATGTTGCACTACCAGACTTGGAGGTTGGACAGGCGTAGCAATTGCGCCAGTCGTAATGGCCACCGGAGCGCCATTGGCAGCTCCAGCAGGCGGAGCCGCTGCTCCTTGAGGCACCATCTGGTACGGAGTATAGCCCTGATAGTAAGGTTCAACATGAACAACTGGACCTTGCATAGCAGGCTCCCTAAGAGATTCATCGCCGGACTCGACATCTTTGGCCGACTTGTTTGCGGGATCATCATTTCTGTCCTGGCGCAAGTTCTGATTGTACTGGGCCATTCGCAAGGCATTGCGTGCGGGTGCATCCAAGTTCAAATAAGCACAGTGGAGCTTTCCCTTGACGCAATTGAAGCATTGCGGTAGGTTTTCGTCACACTTGATCCGTCTTTTCTTGCATGTGCCACATCCCAAATGGGAGTTGCGGTGTTTGCGGCGAGAGTTCTTTTTCTTGCGGCGGTCGTCTTCAATATGGTTGACCTCGACGGGTGGCACCACGGGCAGCAGGTCGGAGTCGCCAGACCTTCGTCTTTCCAGTTTCTTGCGCAGGGGAGGTAGCGGGTTTCTGAGAGCAGAATTGAAAACGTCCATGGTGGGGGGAATTGGAGGAGCAGCGTGCAAGGTAATTGGAGGGGATGGGCAACGGCGCCGATGATGGACGGTGGCGTTCGTGATGGACGGTAGGCTTGGGAAGCTGCCGAGGAAGGAATTGGACAGTTATGGTAAATGAAACCCGGAGTGTGGAGAACAACGCCAACCTATGGAGGCAATTTGGAGGCAAGTAGCAGAAGGCTGTGGGATGACTGCGGCTATCGAGGGCGGCAAGTTATAGGAGTGAATGGATTGGAGCAAACGTGCACGTTCAAGGAGGTGGAAACGATATAAGCAGTGTATAGGCCAGCAAATTTGATGAAATTCAATCACCAAGAACAAAAAAACAATATAATAATAACGAAAACCGAGACGGACGGGTCAAGATCGGGCAGAGTCCAGTCGAAAACAAAAAGGGAAAACAACGGAAGAAGAAAAAGCGAAACAGCAGGATCACACTAGGGCCACCTTTGCGATAAAGAAAACTAGTTGGAGGTGAGTAAAAATCACCTGGACCCGCGGATGCATTAAGACCAAAGCATTACAATGCACGAACATCCCATGCAACCCGCACAGGGCCAGAGAAAAAAAACGAGCAGGTGCAGGTGGGGCCTACGGGGATTTACGAAGAGGGGATCCTCACACCTGGCGCAGGATGGTTCTGTAGGTGTCGGTGTTTGGGCTCCACGACATATAGATAGAAGGTGTGCGTGGAGACTTCTGGGGGTTAAGGCGGGATAGGGAAGCCACTTTCCACTTCGTATTGATATTGCCCTAATGACCTATTGGGAGCGAGGAGGAGGGCGGGCAGCTACTAGGCGGTATTGCGTGCGCACAAATCTGCCAATTTCGTTAGTAGACAGCCCAGTTTACGGTTCGTTTTACGGTGGAATTGCGCCACTGCAGTAGATCGGAAAGTGCAACTGTCAGACTAAAATTGTACGGCTCGTTGAATACCACAGACAGGTATGCATTATGGCCAGAGAAGTTTAATTAAATATTTTGAGAGGGTGTGAATTTGTGAATTTTTCGTAATTCTCTCCCATAAGAGTTCGTGTTCCAGGCACAATTACGAGCGCTGCGTTATTAGCGAAGAAGTGCCAGATGGCCACTAAAGTGCTCGTCACGCACGACATGTGCAAGGCACTAATGCTATCATGTGGGCGCCATGTGTATCATCATACGGAAATCTCGCATACCACTGCTGCATCTGCTTAGGCTGCTGGCATCCTTTGTCGCGGTGGACTTCCTACGGGGGAGGTAAATGGTAGATTTGCGGGTTGTTGTCCTTTCTAATATTGTGACCCCGCGGATACATGATGCTACGAGCGCCATCGTGTGCAGTAATGCACAAACTGCTAAAAAGTCAGTATTGTAAGAAAATTGTGAACCGTTGAAGTCAGCCTCGCTTCATTAATTGGGAAAGCCTTCTCCTGTTCGTTACCACATTCACTGGAGGTGTAACCTGTCAACTGACTGGTGCATAGACACACGTACAAGTATACGCATTTGAGATTCCTTATTGATGCAAGGCAACGACTTGGGTCATAAGTTGGTTAAATCGGCTGTCGTGATTGCGAGAGGGGGAGGCAACTACAACCCGAGGGAGGGCGCGGGCTCTAAAACAGGTCGCAAGGCACGTGTTGCTTTTTTTGGGGTGGATTTGGTTCCTGGTATTTATCTTCTTCCTAAGTCGTCATGCAAGTGGTGCATCTTCTTGCACTGAAACAAGTGTCTGTGTTAGAGGTGCTGCTGCTTGCGGCCTCTTTGTGGTGCATGCATGGCCGTGGGCGTACTCACCTCTGCGGCACACAGCGGCCCACAGTCTGCCTGCGTTGCATGAGTGTGCTGCGTGGCTGATGAGCAAATGTTTTAACTTTGACCTTAGCCTTGCCCTTCATACGTGACACAAAAAGTTTCATTTTTAGGTGAGACTTTGTTGACTCCATGCCTGATCGGTTAGGATCGTAATTTTCTCCGAGCCCTTTCAGGCCTCAGTTTCTTCTGAATTCTTGGCACCAGTGGTACCCCATTATTTTTTATATTTAGTTTAAATTTATTTCATAAAGATGTAAATCTTTCGACATTTTCATCACCAATGCCCATTCTCATTTGGCTCTGATTTTTACACGATGCAAGCTGTGCATGATTCACTGAGAATGCTCAATTCAAATATGCACCGCGACTGCATATCTATTGTCCGTGAAAGTATCCTTATTACTCTAGCAGCGATGTTTCTAAAATTGTGGTTTGCAACAACTTTATCTTTGTAGTATTTTAGTCATAGCTCTTGGCTTGGAATGTCGTGTTTATCTGTGAAATACGACCAAAGTCATGGGGGTCATGATCATGCGTCATTATCGATTTGCATTTACCCCTGAAACCTCCAAAAGCTATGCCCTTTTCAATGCATGGTGAAAGCACATTGGCTTATATACACGTAAAAGGGTCAGTGCAGATGTTAGGCATCTCACCCGCATAAAAGATGCGGCCTTGACATGAGGATACAGAAGGAGTGTCAATCGGCATTCATAAAGAAGCACACCAAGAGGTACCTGGATTATCTGGCAAGCCTTGGCCGACAATATTCTCCTGTACGTGCAGCCTATCTGCGCGACAGACATTCTTTGTCAAGAAAGTAACAGACGCCTTGCAATCTCCTTTTCACTACTCAATCTGCATTATACATTAGTTTCATTCGCATCGCTTGGAGAAATTCTGTGTCGGGGGCGACGCATCTTCGTGGGTAATACTTCCTTTCTTGCTAGAATGTGTCAGTCTGCGTCTCTCTCAGTTCCTCGTCTGGTGCAGGAAGATCAGCGTATCTACGGTCTCAGATCGATCTCGTCAGTTTTGGGCAAATAAGACTGATCGAACCGACCCATGCGCCTCTCCCACCACTTCTTACGGTGATCGGACTTACTGATTTCTTCCATCAAAAGTTGCTGGTCGTTATCATCTTCGTCGGTAGCTTTCTTAGCCATTTCCATGATAAATTTCCCTTCCTTAGGAATCACTTCGTAAGTATCGCCCAATGTTAAATCTTTCATGACAATTTCTCGGGTTCTGCCTAAAGACTCAATACCCGCAACCCTCTCAACAGTTTCATCTAGTAACAAATCAAAATGCGGCTGCGATGCAATCTCATGGAATGCCCTCATCATAGGCACAGAATCTGCTCTCACTCGCGAGTCTGAATCCACTGTGAAAATGTTCAAATTGTCGTACTGCTGGATGTAGTCAGGTCGAGTCATGACCTGTCGGGCTCTCCAAAGTGGAAGTTCGGGTAGATGATGGTCTTTCTGCGAGTCCTTGGCATCTGGCAGTACTTTGGAGATTAGCGTGTTCATGCGTTTTCTGTCCATTTCAACAAACTCCCGCATGAGCAACATGGCACTTGATGAGAATTTTCCAAATTCCATAACGTCGTCGTCCATTTCCTCTCCTAATAATCCACACTGATTCAAGAACCAGGTTTTCTCACGGTCAATAATCTCATGACATGCTTTGAGCGTATTCGTGTGACGGGCGACTTGACTGATATGTTGTGGTCTCCCGCCAATCAAGTCGTAAATTTCATTGCACATGCCATTGTCAAATTGAAGCTCGGGGAATTTATTGGGTGGGTAGAATTTCCGACGAATAAACTGGAGCACATTGATAGTTTCCTTTCTGTTGAAGTCTCGAACATGAATTAATTCCAACCGGGTACCCAATCGTTTCAACTTTTCATAAATCCAATAGTCGTCACTATTGAACAACATGGTCACAAGCTCGCTACCACTCAAACTTTCTGCTTTTTGTTGTAGTAACTCCAAAAGTTGCACGCCCTCTTCATTTTCTTTGATCAAGTGGGCATTGTTAATGATTAGAATGAGTGGCTTATCGTCCTTGCCGCTCATACGACGCAGAATGGCCAACTGCTCAAGTTTGTTGAATGCTCTTTCAATGTCTAGTAACGCCGTGGTGTCTCTAGGTCCACGGATGCTGAACAACGAGCCAATATAGTCTTCGTTATAGGCAAAATTCAATGCCCGACCAAGACGAATACGGAAGATTTCTGGGTCGGCGTGGGCGTCAAAAATTGCCACGTTATGTCCATCAATTTTCTTCATGGCTTCCATGATTAATGTGGTTTTCCCAGTACCTTTTTCTCCAACAAGCAAGTAATAGCGGCCCTTTAGTTTTCCGTTGACAATATCATCTAATAATTGTTGTTGTGGCCGCGTCACCCAGAAATGGGTCAAATCTTCGCTGTCCTTTGGTACTAGCAACTCGTCTTCATCATCACTGCGCTTGTTGGTTTTCTTATGCATGGCGAGTTGGTAAGCCGGATCGCCCTTTTGGAAAGCAGTATCCATTTTATCCAAAACATGGATGTTGTAAAAACGGTGGTACAAAAGTCCTGAAAGACCCAATACTCCAACGGAACTCAAGGTGATACCAATTGTTTCCAAGCATTTGAAGAGAAATTTAGCGAAGCGGTCGAAGATTTCCTTGAGCTTCGAAGGTTTCTCTTCTGGCTCTTCTTCGTACTCCTCTTCTTCCTCAATTTCCTCCTCGATTTTCTTGTCTTCATCCTTTTCTTTCTCCTCCTTGTCTTTGTCATTTTTCTCAGGAGGTCCATTTCCTCCTCCCCCGCTTCCTCCACCTCCATTCCCATCCCCCACATCACCTCCACCACTTGAACTCAGTTGAACTTCCTCATGTTCACCTGATTCTCTATTTTTGGAAGCTTCAGCCTCAGAGTCCTTACTGTTCGCCAGTCGAGTATCCTCTTTGCGCGCGTCATGGTTCTGAGTTCCCTCACTAGTAGCTTCCTTGGCTTCGTCTTTTGATGTACTTGAATGAGAGGGATCTTGATTAGATTCTGATGAAGCATCCTTGACGACAGACACAGGCTTAACCTCCGTAGTGACTGCTTTGCTTTTTGGAATAGGCTCCTCTTTGTCTGTTGATGCATTTTGCGAATCCTTGGACTGTTCTTTCTTCGAGTTGTCGTCACGATGATTTGAGTTTCCCTCCTTGGTCTTTTCTCCATCTTTAGAGCTTGATTCACCACGCTCCTCTTTCAATTTCTTCGTCATGGCCTTTTTTTGTCGCAAAAGCTTCTTTTTATCCTTCAGCAACTTCTTGTTCTCTTCATCCACCTCGTCATTCTCAAGCTCCTCCAACACGTCAAAAGGTAGAAGTGGATTCACAATGCGGCGAGGTAAAGATACTTGGAGATTCCGTGTAAACAAAAGCACTGCAATTCGTGGTCTAATCGCCGATTGCCGCAATATTGCCCTCGTAAACATCAGATATTTTGATAGTAGATAGAGTGGGCTTAGGTGCCTGGAGAAGGTATGTGGTTCGATGTATCTGCAGGATTACGATAAGTCGAACCCTGAGTTGGCAGAAATGGAGTAGAGCAATTTCTGTCTAATAACATCTTTGTCTTTATAATCTGGTAACTTGAGCAAATTCACACACGTCGATGCCGTTGGCAAACGATTGGATGGTCCACTGTTATGAATACCGAATTTGGGCGAAAGTGCACCAAAACCAAGTAGCGGAGCTCTAGATACCGACGTGACAAATTTGATAAGATCACAGCGCTCCTGTGGCGACATTTCTTCCACAACCTGCCAAAAGAGCACCACGGTGACGTCATCATCGAAGTAGCCTCCGTACAGAACGTTTTCTTTCCAGTCCTTGATGTTGACATCATTTCCTCCAGAAATGAGCATCTGAAGCTCGTAAGGATCGAACATATTAAGCCATGTAGCATTGATCAACTCAAACAAACCTTCTAAGAAGTACTTGGTCTGGATATGGAGTGATTGATTTAATTTGAAGTTGGCAATCTGATGGATGTAATTAAGACGGTTGCTAGAGGTGACCTTTATGGTTTCTCCATGAGGTGGTTGCAAATCATATTGCAAAGTGTCGGAGTCGACGTGCTCATTTATGGTGAAGTCAAGGTCAAGCTGCTGGATCTGTTCCTCACTCATTTCGAGAAGTTTGTTGAGGTTTTGGTACAAATCTCTATCGAGGAATTTCAAGTCGTTAATAGAATTCTTCATGGAGTTCTGCGCCACCCTCCATTTGGCCAAGAAGAAAGGTGCAAACGCAACATCGATCAAAACATGTTCATAGAGACATTTGCCAACGATCATCCCGAGAAATCGCATGTATTGCAAGCGGGTCTGCTGTTCAGGCAAGTCAATACGTTTCAGAATCTTGAGATAGATATCGTGGTTGGGGTAAAGATCGTTATCGGCCTCAGTTTCTCGAAAAAGTTTCAAAGCATTGTTCGTGCTGAATGCATCAGTCACAACCGACGTCAAAAACTCCTTAGTAAGTCCTCCACCATCGATTCCAGCTTCTACTCCATGCTCATTGTGGAAAGTGATCTGGAGTTTGTTCTTGAACTGCGCACCTACCTTGTTGAATCTTTCAAATGAACTCTCTAAAAGATTCTCTCTGTAAATGTCTGCCGCCAACTTAGTGCTATGTGGGCCGTCGAAAAACAGCCATGGCTGACTGGCTTCCAACAGCAGCAGTTCAGCGTCAATGAGACTTTGAAGCACTCTTACTCTGTCGGTAAAATTGACGAAGAAGGGAACCTTATTGAGTACTTCCAACTTAGATGCCATATCGGGAGTTCTGTGTCTCGATTTAGAGATAGAAGGGCGGCGTTCAGATTCTTCATCCGATGAAAAATCCTCCATTTCTTTACGTAGTTCCTCGTAGTCCAAGACAATTTGAATCATGCTGTCCGTTTCAAACTTAAGCGATTTGAGAGTCCAGAAGTTGGTGGGAAGGTATTTCAACCGTAAATTCCTGATGTAGAATTGGTTGAGCAAAGATATGGAGATATCCTTAAGTCGGGTGAATTCCTGAGGCAAATTTGACATGTTGTCATTTGTCCGGAAAATGAGTGTAAGACATAGTATCTTCAAGAATTCAGCAAAGGCATACATGTCATTGCGAGTGAACCTGTCTCCATTGAACGACTCGAGATCATTGGCAACAATCAACCAGTACGAGAGCAATTGCTCATACGTATGTAACAAATTCAAGAATAATGTGACATCTTCAAGAGCAAAAATCTTCCAGAGCATTTCCATGGACATAGCATCCGTGTCCTTTTCCTGTTTCTTGAACTCAACAAAAGCTGGATGTGTAGACAACTCGACAAACATCCAATGATCTAGTCCTGGCATAATAGTCATCATCATACACAATTTAGTTCTGGACTCCGGGAATAGATACATAAGCAGTGAGATGAACAGAACGGCCAACTTCGTGTCCGTTCCAGAATGCTGGAGCTGGCCAATTGCATGAGTAATATAGCTTGACGAGTAAAGCACCAGAAGTACGTGTGCAGCTTTTTCGGATACGGTCACTCCACGGCCATAGACCTCGGCATCGACCCGACTTTCTTGAACTAGGTCTTCTTCATCGTTGTCCGATTGTACCTTCACGGAGAAGTTCATGGTGGAAATGATACTAGCATGGACTAAATAGTCCACATTTGAATAGTCGGGCCCTCCCACATTCAACACATTCACCAACAACTGAGTTTTCTGTATATCCGTGAACCTCAGGATCACTTCAACACATTCCAGTGAGAAAACGTTGCGGAAAACCTGAGAATACTGATGTGAATTCTCCAAGTATTCTGGAGGCACGTTGGCCACGAAGTTAAGAAATGCCTGCAAGCTGTCGGAGCGGTTGAAGGCAAAAATAAGGTCCAAAGCTTGCTTCTGGTTGTCCAGACCCATGAATGCCAGTAATTTTTTAATGATTCCCGTCCATTCCGCACTACCTTCCACTGGAACTCCATGTATGGAAATGATATCTGAAAGACAAGACAACACCATTTGGGGACTTACACTATGGTCCAAGAGCCGAAACAATCCTCCTATGAGACGAGCCTGAGCTCTAGCATTCAAGTTGTCACGCAGCTGAGCGATTTGTTCCTTCAATCGAGGCAAAAGGTCTTGTGCATCCTTTCTTCTGCCGAATCTGCAAACAAATACAAACTGTGCAGCCCAGATGTCCCAGTTGAACACCTCAGTATGTTCTGGCCATTGTTCTTTGAAATCATCAGCCCGAATCATCAAATCGAGGCGTCTCCGGATGTATGACTGGAGCACCTGAGCACATTTTTCACGTAATCTGGATTCCTCTCGTTGGATCCGGTCAAGCCTGGCTTGTTCTAGGTAGTTTTTGCCACGTGTAGATCTCTTTTCACCGAGATTGACCACTCTTTTCTTGGATGAGCCGGTGAAATTTAGCATGGGTAGGTAGTAGTAGGATGGAGTTTCGATAGCCTGTGTGCAGAGATTATAGTCTGGAGTGGTGATAGGTGATAGGATTAGGTAACTTATTGATTAGCTTATTGTTATTAATACTTCTTATGTTCAATATGATCATAGAGCAATGTATCATACTTTGCTTTTAATTTTATACTCTTCTTTTTGCTTTAGAAGTTTAACGTTCACTTATCTTCATTTATCAGTTAATGGACTTCTCTGCGAAATATTTAAAAAGTTATGACTCTGTTTCGAGTTTTGTACCAGAATCATTAAAATTTTATAAAGGATCGAAGTTTCTAACTACTTGAATGTTCAAGTCTGTCTAAATCATCTCTAATAGTTGTATCTCGCACTTAAAGAACTCACAGTCTCATCAACTCCACCAAGTGACCCAAAGATTCAATATAATACGACGGCTGTAACGAAACATCGCTATCGTCAAGGCTCTCCAAATCTCTGGCCTTAGTTCCTCCACTCAAAACCAACAATGTTCCTCCAGCATCTCCGCCCAACTCTCCATCATTACCAAATTTGATATCAGTGTACAAAGTATCACCAACCATCAATGTCAGGTCCCTCTCAAAATTCGTCAGCTCCAAAATTGCGTCCAAAAGTACACGGCTAGGCTTGCCAACATCAACAAAGTCCCTGTCGCAAGTGTATTTCATGAACAAGACCACCGAACCTCCAGCTGGCAAGATTCGTCCTTTGGGTCCAGGATACGTGCGATCAATATTCGTTCCGATGAAAGGAAGAGCCTTGTGGTCATGAAGAAGGTACTGAACAGTAGTGGCAATACGTAAGTAATTGAGTTTCTTGGTAGATCCCACCACCACAGCCTTGACTTCTGGGTCCACGTCTAGAAGTTCGTGATCGGGGTCCCACTCGTCATCCAAACGGCTATCGGTGCCTCCAACGGGAATGTACCCACATTCACGAAGTTCTTCTTCAATTCCACCGTCTCCAAGAACCCAAACCTTGGAACCCTCAGGAATTTGGAACCGTTCTCTAAGCACGAGTGCTGCTGAGTAGCAAGTGGGAAAAATCATGTTTTTCGACACATCGGAAAAGCCAAGTTTGGCAAATTTTGAAAGATAGTTTTCTCTGGATCTAGACGAGTTATTGGTGACAAAGGCGTATTTCTTCTTGGTGGTTTTAAGATGGTCTATAAGTTCCAGCACACCTGGAATCAAGTCGTTGTCGAGCCAGATGACTCCGTCGCAGTCGAAAAGGAACGAATCGTAGGAATCAAGGAGCTCGATGGCTTGCTCTTTGGTGGTCACCTTGTGCATGGTTTTTTGAATAGTCATTGTAACGATGGAGTTGATAATTGTGAATGGAAACTGTGACTCTTAAATAGATTGCAACCCAGTGCGCATAACGTGTATATCATATGAGTAATCAGTTGAAATCTATAAAATGAAAGAAGTAGACTGTCATGGTGAAAAAATATAATTCTTGCGCAAAGGCATTCCCGCTTTCCATGGTCACATACCAATGGAAGCTAAAATAGCACCAACGTAGATGGACTGCCAGTGCACATTCATCCACTTAAGACCACTTTCGACGTCGTTGTCCTCGATGGCCTCTCTCAATCCTGGTAACGACTGGCCAGCATAACCAGTATACCTACCACTTGCAAATATTGTGTGCTTGAACCATGGTCGATCGTTCAATCCATCAGCGTACAAGAAGGCTTTTTCTAAAAGTCCCAACTTCAAGTTGGTGAACACCACCTTGGGCACAGTTTTAGACCGTTGCCAGAAGGTCTTGGGCTTGTATAAATCCGCCTGTAATGCCCTTCTCAGCTCATCAAGAGCAAGGGTATTCTTCTCAAATAACTTGAGCGCATTCTTCACCATCTTGACTGCCTCGGTGAATTCGTTGACAAACTCGAAGTGTGGTTTCTCAGCAGATGCCTGCAAGTCACGGAAAGCCATCAAATCACCAAAGGGCTTGTAGTTATGAGGTTCACGACCCTTGTAATGATACCATTCCTGGGGAATGTCCTTAAGCACGTCATCAAAATAGCTCTGAATGTCAACTGCAGACTGCAGCATGTCTAACTGCAACAATTCTGGCCCACTAAGTCGCAAAATTATCTTTCCCAAATACTTGCTCACAACATTGTGGTACACAAAACCAGGGTCCGTGAATGTTTCCATCCAGTAGAAAGAATCATAGTTCAGATGGTACTGGTAAATTGGATCCGTCTCCGGATTACAGGCAAATCCTAAATCAAAAGAGGGTATTCCCAAGTGGTCCAAGAACACCGTGTAGTCAGATCCACTGCCCAATATGGGGACATGGCCCTTGAAAATGGATGTCATATAATGCTCATGCAAAGTTCCACCCTTAGGATACTCCACTTCTTTTGCAACATTCAATAGTAAATTCTTCAACACAGGCGAAGATTCGAGTAGTAACGTGTTTCCAGTCACAGCACTGTCAACATTCAAATAAGCCACCACCTTCTTGGAGATCCAACTTGCGTGATCTTCAGCCCATTCCGTAGATCCTAAAAGACCCGGCTCCTCGCCATCCCACGAAGCAAAAAGGATACTTCTGTAAGGCTTGAAGCCCAACTCGCACGCTTCTTGCAAACCGCGAAGAATCTCAAGCATGGCAGCAGATCCTGAGTTGGGATCACCTGCTCCACCTCTGATCCATGCATCTCGGTGGTTTCCCACAACAATAACTTCATCTTCATTGACGCCCTTGATGGTGCCAAACACATTGTGAATGGGAACGATGGAATATTCCTGCTCATTGTACAAGTTGAGGAGTGGAGTTACTACTTCTTCGGCAGGTGAAAGACCAACACTATAGTCAAAACCCTCTAACTTACCTACCCAATCTGGGCCCAACTTCAGACCAGAAACACCTTTCCCATTCAACTCCACCAAAATGGGGGTGATATCACGATAGCTGACTGGCAAACTGGGGATCTTAGGGGTGGTTTTATATGGATCTTCTCTCTTTACTTTTCCTTTGGATGCGTAGCCAGGTGTAGTAGGATCTCCCGGACCATATGAAAGGTACATGACCGAGCCACGTTGAACACTGGCCTCGTTCCTGGCAGGTCCATGAGGGTACTGTTTGTAGCCATTCTGGGGAATGAATTCCCCATCATCTCCTGGGTCCGAGTACATCACCACACCGGAAGCACCAACTTCCTGAGCAAATTTGACCTTCAAACCTCTGTAGATCGCGCCGTAACGCACAATGGCAATCTTACCTGTCATGTTGACGCCAAGTTTAACCAAAGTGTCAAAATCCAGTTTTCTTCCGTAGTTGGCATAGAAATACGCGGCCGTGACATTACCATTAGCCGAGTAGCCGTGAAAAGTTGGCACGGTGTCGTTCTGTGACGTGGGATCTTCTGGCAAAGCGTCCTCTTTCAAAGAAGCCGAGTAAAGTACCTTTCCTTTCTTGGACACTAACTTCAAGGCATGGTCAACTGGGCTGTTCAAATACACATCGTATGTTTCAACCTTAGTGTCTACTAAGCCAAACTCCTTGAATTTCAGTTTTGTCCAATCCACGAGCTCCATGTTCTGGCCCAGCAAGTGCTGCTGTTGAGTGTAATGGTACGACCAGTTGCGGGCATAGTTTGAATGGTTGAGAACACGAATGAATTCGCTCTCAGCTTCAGAAGTGGTAAGCTTCGAAGGCGATTTACCCAAATACACGTAATGGTACGTGAAACTGTGTCTGATCAGGGAAATCAAAAGAATTAGATGGATAGTGAGGGTTGTTCCCAACACTGCGAGCAAAATGAAGCGGAGCTTCCAATGCTTTCGACTTTCTTGATACAGTGATCTCAGGGCCTCCACCACATTATCGTGAAAGTGGGGGTCCTCTGGATCAAGGAGAAGTGGCTGGGACTCAGACATCAAGAGTAGTTGATAAGATAAAAATGTCGCGGCAGATTCCGACAAAGTTTATGGTGGAGGTGGTGATTCCAACAAAGATTGAAATTTGGAAAATATAGTCAGAATTTGTAGAGTAGGATAAGTTGGTTAGGTTGGTTAATTGTTTATATTTCTATGGGAGCAAGCAGGCAGTATCTGGACCCACGGGGCAAGTACCCTGGTAGATAAGATCCATACCGGAAAATATTAGTGGTGGATAATGGCATATATATAGTGGACTGTCATGGCATTTACATTCTTGGAATAAAAGAGGGACCTCAAAAAAAAAAAAAAAAAAAAAATGACATTGCGATAAAGCCGAGATATCGATAGGTTGGAGTATTTACCATAGTTGCGTCTATTGCAATGCAAATTCTTTGCTTGTTCTTTTTCTCATTAAATCTACCCCATCTTAACTACGTATCTCGGCATCGCACCTGCACTAAAATCTTTCACCATTTAATGCCAGAACCCTCCAATGTTGACCAGGCAACACAGGCCGTTGAAGGTCTCAGCCTAGAAAAGAAACCAAAGGTGCGTAAAGCACAAACGGAGCAGGAATTCAATCTTCAGAAACACCAGTTTCAGGCCAGTGGGCCTAGAATCAACACATCAGACTGGCTCTACGACTCCGAAGTGCTAGAAAAGCTTGACTCCACTAAAAAAGTGGACCGTGTTCACATCTTGCATGCCTGTGAAAAGGCTTATTTCTGCAGAGACTACGCAAAGTGTCTTGAGCTCATTCTGGTAGCAGAAAAACTCTTCGGAGTGGAATTGGAAGACGACAATGCCAACGATAACTTAAAGGAGGAATTTGCGAACCTGGGAAGGAAAACCAAGAAAAGTTCGAAGGTGGAACGCCATGTGGTTGAACTTCTCCACATCAAGGAGGCGTGTCTTCGGAGAATGGCCCAAATATAATAATAATGCACTAATGACTATGACCAGAGTAGATATGAACGACGATACCTTAATCGAATTAGTAGACCCTGTGTTTTCAGACTTTCACCAACCATTTAGTTGTGAATGCATGAGGGTATGCATCAGTATTGCCGTTCCAGAATGCTTTAAAGTTTCCATTTCTCTTTCTCTCTTTCTTTCTTGCTGTCTATAACACCCTTGTCTGTATCACCTCTCTGTCTTTCTCTATTGCCTTTTGAGCCAGATCTTAACCTCCACGCAGCTGGCATTCCGCTTTCTAAAAGTACTTTCGCTATCACTTTCACCATCTTTCGTCTTATAACTCTCGGTACTGATCTCATCCACAACCTCAACGGTGCCCGTGTAAATGTCTACCTTGTATGCATTTTTCATATAGTGTAAGCCAATAGATGTCGTCTTATCGATAGCACGGCCCATGCCCTTAACACGAATGTACTGGATCTTCTTGTACTGACCTCGTTGGAACTTTTTATGGTCAATGCTGGTGGGGTCGAATTTGGCAAGAATACGGTCAATTCGCTTGATTGCAGACATATATGGTGTGGCTGCCTTGACAAGAAACGTCGTCTCCTTTTCGATTTGATTTGATATGGCCGTGTTAGGGCTGTGTTTGATGATTGTCATGGTTGTGGTAGTTGGAAGGTGCAGGGAAGATGAGATGGGTTGAGTACATGGAGAGCGTGGATGTAGAAAAGTATGAAAAAAAGTGTAAATGGCGATAAGAAGGAAAACTGAAAGCCGGAGGAGTGGGAAAAGCAGATTTCACATACGAAAAGGAATTTTCAACATTTTTTTCCCACATATTCAACTGGCCATGGCTCTCTTATAGTATACGCGTGCATTCAGTCACATAAAGTACTTCAACATTTACAGATTGTCCACGCCCATTCCATTCCCAAATTGACTCTTTAACTCCAGTGATTTTTCTATGCATTTTCAATTGTACAAAGTGTAATTATTCAGAATCCAGAAATTGCTTACTCAACAAGCTCTCCTCCAGACTTCCACACATCACCAATTTATATGATTGATTCAAACTCCTGGTCCTCTCCAAGTCGAAAGAGATGTCGAGACGAACTCGGCGAAGATACTCCAAAACGAGCACAAATGGCCCAGATACATTCAGAAGCACATATTTCCACTGTCAGCATGATGATGGAGGCTCTGAGGCGACAGAAAACGTTTCCTAAGATCGAAGAGGAAGCTCAGGATACTAATGAGCCTGCCACATCACACCAAAAACCGTTCTGGCCTCAGATTGTCCGAGCGAAAACTACATAGAGTCAACTAGAATCATAGAATGTGAAGCAAGATCATGCTCCAATTATTAATCTCTACACCATGGGTCTCAATGCTAATTCCGATTTAATGTACACTAAGCTCTGGCCTTTCTTCTGGCCTTCAATACAACCTTCTGCTTGACAGCCTCGTCCTCGGACTCGGACTCGGACTCCACGTCCATCTCGTCGTCGCTCTCGCTCTGCTCGCTCTGTTCCTCGCTCTGCTGCTTCTTCTCCAACTTCTCGGCCTTTCTTCTCAATTCCACGTCTCTCATTCTCAACAACTCAGGGTTCTCCTCCACCAACTTACGGTCGGCAGCCATCTGTCTCTCCTTGTTGCCTCTCATTCTGTTCTTGTAGAAGGCTCTCTCTCTCTTTTGTCTGATTTCCTCGATTCTGGACATGGCCTTCAATGTGGTGGCCACCAACTCTCTGTTGTATCTGACAGGCACGTTTCTTCTGGCAGCAAATGTCAACGTGGAGTCCACCACCAACTCCTTGCCGGCGGCCTTTCTGAATGCTTTAGTCCATCTCAACTTTCTTGGGTTTCTTCTCTGCTTGAATGCCTTGTGACACTTAGACCGGCAGAAACGGAACTCTTTGGCGTCATTTCTGACGAACATAATGCCTTTACTCGGATAGACCGGCGACGAGCAGAAATGGCACGAGTAAATTCTCATGGCGATGCTATAAAATGGAGATGATTAGATGAGATGTTCCTAAAAAAAAAAAATGGGGAGCCGCACTTTGGTAATGATCATGGTGTACGGGTGTGATGATCCGATGAGTTAGATGGTCATAATGAGGAGGAAAAAAAAAGAAATTTGGAAACATGGAATAGAAGTAGAATCAAAATTCATTCTTTTTGTACCTTCAAATATCTAGAAATCACCTTTCTTTGTAGTTATTGATCGGTGGCGGTGGCACAGAATTTCTTGATAATGTCACGTGACTTTCTCACACTCTCAATCACAAATTTTTCCATTGTCAGACTAACCAAATCTCTACAGAAACATCAATGGAGGCTCCTACGCTAAAAATCCCTGGCGAGTCTGCTCAACAGCAAGAGCAGCAACATGTTTACTCCGGTCAGTTGCAGAGAAAACAGGCTCCTGAAGGCTCTGCCGAATGGTACTTTGACAGAACATGCGACTGGATGGGTGACCATCCATGGATCACAGGTATTGGAGTGTTTGGGCTTGCGTATTTTGCGGCCGGGTTCGTAAAGACGAACCAGCCAGGTCTCAACGGTAAGGCGTTCATTAAGGGCTCTTTTGGCCAGAAGATGTCGGCCAAGGAGGCTCTTCAGATCTTGAGCTTGAAGGAGTCGACGTTGTCCAAGGCCAAGTTGAAGGAACAGCACCGTAAATTGATGATGGCCAACCACCCGGATAAAGGAGGTTCTTCTCTTTTGGCCACTAAAGTGAATGAGGCCAAAGACTTTTTGGAGAAGAGAGGAGGTATGAAGGATAAGTAGGCTTGTATATATAATGCATCTGGTTCGAGAATGGAGAAATGATGGTGTTCGATTAGATGGGATTGATGAGATGGAATGACTACATGGGAATGGCTAGATGGGCTCGAAATATGAGGATGACTAAATAGGCAAGATTTCAAGCATTTGAGAATTCTCCTATGAAGGTATCAAAAACTGAAGCTGGGCTTGTACTCGATAAAATGATAATGATCATTAAATGAAAGTTTACTTGTAGATCGAAAGATTCCGGAAATCTTCGATGAAACATCAATAATATCCATATTGTAATCCTAAGAACACAAGTGATTTTCTGGGACTTCCATAATGCAGAACTTCCGTAGTCATGATAATGAACCCTTACATTATATGCTCCAAGACTTTAAGACCTTCACAAAAAAAGAATTAGAAAGAAAATATAGAAACTGATAGTCACTATCAACTATAATAAATAAATAAAAACTCGGAACATTGCTGTCACATCACTTTCCAACCTGAAAATAAATTCCGGGCTGTGAATCACTGCCGTCGCAGGCTGAGTGCTACTCCGGATTTGGTAACTACAAACCTCTAGATTCCACGATGTACGGAACTATCCCAATTCACTAAGCGCCTTCCAACAATTTCTATGTAATAGATCATTTTCGTCAAACTTGAAGGAAAATTCACTCAATTTGCCCAACTCACCGAATCTTCCAGCTCTCTATACAATCTTATCTCAATTACAACCTTCATCCAGTGTATTTCGCCGGAACATGACTATTCACCACCGAACTCAAAATTTTTACAGCATATTAAGTTTATTTAATCCTCTCAATTGAACCCCCATTCCCAACATTGTCATTGCATCTTTTCTTTCCCTTTCCATCCTCTACCATTCTACCTCCTATCCACTATCGCCAACTTTCTGCAGGCTTTCCACAACTCAAAAACAACCTACCACCCCTAGTATTTTCGCCATGACTACCTACGAGAAAATCGTCAAGGGCGCCACCAAACTCAAGGTGGCGGCACCGAAGTCCAAGTACATCGAGCCAATTCTTATGGCCACGTCCATGGACCACCAGGTGCTGGCGGAAAACTTCACCACCATCATGAGATGTTTAAACCACCGACTCCAAGATCTGTCGTGGAGTGTGGTGTACAAGTCGCTCATTGTCATCCACATCATGATCAGAGAGGGTGATCGTGATGTCACCCTTGAGTATTTGGCCACCAAGCAGCCTGGAATGCTCAACTTGTCTCACCTGAACATTCTGAAGAATCTGACCTTCAATTCCGATGTACGCTATGTGATGAAATATGCAAAATACTTGCAGACTCGTGTTCGCCACTTTGCCGAAACTCACATTGACTATGTAAGGGACGAACGGGTCAATAACCTGACCAATCAACAGGGTGGTCGGTTGAGGAACTTACCCGTGGACAAAGGGTTGCTCCGAGAATGTGAGAGTGTGCAGAAACAGATTGATTCGTTATTGAAGAACTCGTTTTTGGAGGGTGAGATCAAGAACGATGTGATTTTGACGGCGTTCCGCCTCTTGGTCAATGATCTTTTGGCGCTTTTCCAGGAGTTGAACGAGGGTGTAATCAATATTTTGGAGCACTACTTTGAAATGTTCCGCAACGATGCAGACAGAGCCTTGTCAGTTTACAAGAAGTTTGTTGATCAGACAAAGTATGTCATTGACTTTTTGCGTGTGGCGAAGCACTTGGAATATGCCACCAAGTTGCATGTTCCCACCATCAAACACGCCCCTACGGCGCTTACCTCGTCTTTAGAGGAGTACTTGAACGATCCAAATTTCGAAGAAAACCGTCGTCAGTATTTAAGCGACAGGCTGGCCAAAGACGGAATTCTGAACCACGCCGATACACGTCAGGCACAAATACAAGCTCAAACCCAACAGCAACAACAGCAGTTTGAGGCTCAGCAGGCCCAGTTGGCTCAGCAGCAACTGCAACAGTTTCAGCAGGCTCTACAACAACAAGCTCAGCAGCTTACGCAGCAGCGGGCTCAGGAACAGCAGCAACAACAGCAACAATTTCAGCAGTACCAGCAGCAGCAGACTCAGCAGATTCAACAGCAGCAGCTCGCACAGCCAGGTCTGGTCTACAATGCTCAGTTGACTCAGCAGTCTACCTTTAATCCTTGGGGGACCCAGGTGGCTATTCAGCCGCAACAAGTGAACCCTACATTCACTGGCGCTGGATTTGGTGGCTATGGTCAGCAGGCTAGTCCAGGAACTTCACAATCGGTTCCACAATCGGTACAACAGACCGGATCTAATCCTTTCCTTCAGCAACAGCCCCAAAATGGATTTGCTAGTGTCACCACTCAATTCACTGGTGGTATAAGTAGCCAGCCAACGCAGCAGCAGTTCCAAACTCAGCAGTTCCAATCACAGCCCCAACAGGCACCACCACCATTGGCCAGAGCCAACACTAATCCTTTTGCTCTGATGACTGCCAATGGTACGGGTACTACGCCGCAGGTGAATCCCTCGAACCCATTTGGTAACACTCGGTTCGCCAACTCCAGCACCACAGCATACTCGTTCCAAAAAGACCTGACACCAGAGAAAGTGTCGGTCACTGCTACAGGTAACAATCCGTTTAATGTGTCTCAGAGTACTACTAATGTATTTAATTCTGCTGTGCAGAAACAAGCTCAGCAGACGCCGTTGAAGCCACAAGCTACTGCTGGAGGGTTGGAAAACTTACCTACGATTCCTGTGTTCCCACAGACGCAGCAGGAGCAGATGCGCAACGCCTACCTTGATCAAGCCAAGTTTAACTTGCAACAACAAGCTACAGGACATCAGCAGCAACAATGGGGCCAGCAGCAGTGGCCGCAACAGCAGCAAGCTCCACAGCAAGTGTATCAGCAAACACAACTGCTGTACTCCTTATACAATGGACCCAGTTTGATTTGATGGATGCGATGTCCAACTGGTCAAGCATCTCAACGATGAGCTCAAGTCAAGCTGGTGAAAATGACGTCTCATAAACGAATTCTACAACCTAGCATCACTGCCATAAGTCCTTGGCGTAGTCCTCAGTCACCGTAGCATCTTCTCCATAGTGTCCCTGCCAACTGGTAAAGCCTCCTTGTAAAACCCAAACTTTCATCAAATCCAATTGAGAGTCGTTGGCGGATTCCAAGGATCTCAAGAAGCGGAGGGCAGATTTTGGTCCACGTACCTGAGATAACGCACAATGGAAGACAACGTCGTCAATTTCATTTTCAACTAGACGTTGGCGAAGTTGTGGAAGTGTCTCGTGGAAATTTCCTGCTGGATAGTGCCAGCAACCTTTGATGTGTCCACCTACATAGTCTGAGTCTCTGACGTCCACGATGGCTAGTTTACCTGATCCAGTAGGAGATCCAGAGCCGAGCCATTGGCGGAGAGTTTTGGAATGTACAAATTGGAGATCTGAAAGTGAATATTGCTTCATCGATATGTAGTTGAAGTATGTAGGAATGGTTCCATTCGGTGTAGAAACATGATAGTGCGAGATTCTGGATATTTGGGTTAATTCTGATAACTATAATTCAAAACGCGATACAAAAGTGGAGTAGTAACTTATCCACTGTTCACCTGGTTACTGTGTCGGATAGATCCACTTATTAGTTAAATCAACGAAACCAAGTGTTTGTAACTGGAGCAAAGGCGGCCAACAAAGTGGCTACAATTTGATTTAAGACTTTTGAAATAATAATGGCAGAAGCATATTGATCAGCTCAGAAACCTGAAAATACTACTAAGGGAGTCACCACCAAGTCTGATAATGCCTTCTTCCACTTTCAGGTTCATTTCCTAACCAAGGAGCTTCTAGCAATACAAATTTAGAACGTAATTGTCCTAATCACGAAATTGTTAAGAAAAATTGACACTCCTGGTGACGAATCAAATTAGGGCGATCTACATAACGTTTGACACCACTTGACTGACTCAGTGGACATAATCGAGGCGGGCATTTCACCCTGGAAGTAGCTCCTTGATGCCACTTATCTCTTTATGTTTTCAATTGTTCATAATCTATAAAGGACAAATTCAGTTAACGAACGCTGGGTCTGAAACACCATGAGATCAGTTAAAATCCGCGGAAAACTCTTGATGCTCAAATATACGAGTTTTCATCGTCGCTAACTTCAGTAACAGGCCAACTTCATGTTATCTAAGGGACGGGATCGACCCACCAGATAAGTATATGGCAGCTTATTGGTGAGTGTTGCGGGCCCACGCATAGATTCCGCATGGATTCCGCATTATACATTCAACACTCGCATTAAAAATTCGACGATCGAAAGATAAACCTGACGTCTATTCTCCCAACAGTACTTTTCAAAAGTCGCATCCTCCAATCTTCCCAATCTCTCTTCATTTTCAATTCATCCGATTCATCTATCTACTAGGCAAAAGAAGTGACCTCAACAGAGTGGCACCGGATTTCTTATACGTTTTCGTATTGGGTATTCTCATAACGTAACACATTCCGAATATCTATCCACCTCTGGCTTCTATCAACCTCCCCAACCCTGCATGAACTGGTGGCTAAAACATTGTAGAATCACTTGGTATATGATTGAGTCGGCATTCTGGACCAAATATGGAGTCTCCATCCACAACTTGACTGCTCCACGAATGACTCCTTGGCTATTGACTCTTCTCTGACTCCTCCACAATCGCCAACCTTCTACCGGGATCACATCGCCTTTTTGGGCCACGAATGAAGCTTTTGTGCTGCGGGTGATACCCAATACAGTATATCTGGATGCCATACAGTCGTTATCAGTGCATTATCTTGAGCACTGGTTGCAATGTTATCTGCACTTGGAATCAATGGTTGCAAAGTTGTATAAAGTGGACTAGACTCCAACGGATTGGAGAAAATTCATTTCGACCTATCTACCATGTCTGATATAGAAAAGGCATCGAATCACAAGAAGGTCACGGTTGCCTACGATGTACAAGAAGTCGACCAGGCATCTTCGTTCGGAGAACAATTCAATCGTCCAGAACATACTCACCGGACTCTTGAAAGAAGACATATTAACCTCATAGCTATTGGTGGAGCTATTGGAACGGGTCTCTTCATCACCATCGGATCTGGAGGTTTGACCACCGCTGGTCCTTTAGGGTTGCTCTTGGCATACTTGTTCTGGACCACTGTGATCTTGATGTTAACGGCATCTGTTGGAGAAATGGTGTGCTACTTGCCACTTGACTCGCCATTTCTCACCATGTCTGGCCGTGTGGTGGACCCCGCGTTTGAATGTGCTGCCTCCATCAATTTCTGGTTGATGGAAAGTTTGTATATTCCGTTCGAGATCACCGCTGTCAACAGCATGATCCACTACTGGAGAGACGATTACTCCCCTGCCATCACTTTCTGTATCCAAATCTTCATTTATGCAATGCTCAATATATTTGCTGTGAAGGCATATGGTGAATCGGAGTTTTGGCTTTCTATTGGAAAGTTGATTTTATGTATTGGTCTTTTGTTCTTCACTCTCATCACAATGAGTGGAGGTAACCCTAAGCATGACGCATTTGGCTTTAGTAACTGGGGTGCAAAGGGTGGACCTATTGCCGAGCACCTTACCACCGGCTCCATGGGTCGTTTTCACGGGTTTTTGGCTGGTATATTCTCGGCCTGCTTTGTGGTGGTATCTGCTGAATATCTTAGTATGACTGCTGGTGAGGCCAAAAATCCCAGAAAAACCATGGCCTCTGCTTTTAGAACAGTTTTGGCTCGTTTGATTGTATTCTACATTGGAGGTGCACTTTCTGTTGGAATCTTGATTGCCTACAATGATCCAGGCTATTTGGTGGCTACTTCCGAGAGTTCTAACGCTGCTGCCTCTCCATATGTGTATGCTATGAAGAACTTGGGGATTAAGGTACTTCCAGACTTGGTGAATGCCATTATCGTGACTTCGGCTTTTTCTGCTGGTAACTCATACGTTTATTGTTCCTCGAGAGTGCTCTATTCACTTTCTCTCAAGGGCTTTGTTCCCAAGATTTTCCGCTTCTGTACCAAGAGTGGTGTTCCTATTTACTGTGTGTGTGTTTCCATTGCATTTTCTTTCTTGTCGTTGTTGCAATTGGGCAGTTCCGGTACCAAGGTGTTAAACTACATGGTGTCGTTGTGTACTGGTTCGCAAGTGCTCAACTATGCGTTCATGGGAACTACATACTTGTTCTTCTACAGAGCATGCAAGGCACAGGGTATTGACAGAAGCCAATTCACCTATCGAAGTTGGTACCAGCCATACACTGCCATCTTTGCTACGGTGATCTTGTACCTTGTGGTTGGTATTTTGGGTTACACTGTCTTCATGCCAGGAAATTGGACTGTTGACTCTTTCTTGTACAACTATATCATGTTGTTCATTGCCATTGCCGTCTTCCTCACATGGAAGTTCGTCAAGAAGACAAAGATGATCAAGCCAGAAGACGCAGATCTTCAGACTGGATTGGCAGAGATAGAGGAGCATGAATATGAGATTTATGCTGCCGAAGGTGGAGAGGGAAAGAAGAAGACTGTGGTGGATAAGACCTTGGGCTGGCTCCTTTAGGTTAAATAGAGAATAGAACGTGTAATATTGAACAGGTTTGGACTATGCATAAACGAGCATCCAATGCTAAGCCTCTGTGGCTTTATAATTACTGATTATACGTATACGAGGTCTTAATGCCATACGATAAAGAATGTAAAAATTAACGATTCTCAAATTTCTATTGGGTCATGTACATATGAGCAAGTATTGAATTGAAGGGGTGTATTCATCGCCAGCAAGCTAGTTAATAACTATAAGTTCCACAACCTACGATAGCAATTCGCATAATTTACCACATGGGAATCAAAATGTATGGAAATTAAATCTGCGCCCCAATTCTCAAAATTATTGATAAAAAAAACCTAAATCTTCAGCAAATCTCTCAACACACCATTCAGCCATACCATTCAGTTTTTTTTTCATCTCCAAAACGTCCCAATAACCCAGCAAACTTCCCCAGATCGTCATCTGATATTAGCGTCCTGCAGGTACCGCGTGACCGCCTAAGTTCAACTAACCAACAGATTGAATACCAGAGCTTTCTCTCCAGATTCTGTGAAATCAACATGTCCAAACAGGACCGAGACTCGACCGAAGCAAGAAACGGGATTCCGCTCTCCAGAACGCTTTCCGTGGACCTGATTGGCCCCAAATTGACGTCGCTCTTTCGCAAGAGAAAAAGAGACGATTCTGGTGTATCTACACCAGCTACTCGTTCGCCCAATGACTCTGATGACCTGAAATCAGACGACGAATCTAATGGCACCGTACAGAAGAAGAGAAAGATCGATACGAAGGAGCAGGAGGAGTTCGAGGCTCGTGAAAAGGAGTTGGATGCTGAGCTCCCAGAAGAGTATAGAAAATTCCGTCCCAGAGGCTTCAGATTCAATCTCCCCCCTCAAGATAGACCTATCCGGATCTACGCTGACGGAGTGTTTGACTTGTTCCATTTAGGTCACATGAGGCAATTGGAACAGGCTAAGAAGTCATTCCCTAATGTGGAATTGGTTTGTGGTATCCCTTCAGACAAGGAAACACACAAACGTAAGGGATTGACTGTTCTTACGGACAAGCAGAGATGCGACACGTTGTTACACTGCAAATGGGTGGACGAAGTGATCCCCAATGCTCCGTGGTGTGTCACAACAGACTTTCTCCACGAGCACAACATCGATTACGTAGCCCATGACGATCTTCCGTATGCATCGGCAGACTCTGATGATATCTACATGCCCATCAAGAAGAAGGGAATGTTTTTGACTACACAGAGAACGGAAGGTATTTCGACTTCGGACATCATCACTAAGGTGATTCGCGATTATGACAAGTACTTGATGAGAAACTTTGCCCGTGGAGCTACCCGTAAGGAGTTGAATGTTTCATGGCTCAAGAAAAATGAGTTGGAGTTTAAGAAGCACATCAACGACTTCCGTACTTACTGGATGCGCAACAGAACCAACTTTAACAATGTTTCGAAGGACTTGTACTTTGAGGTGCGCGAGTACTTGCGAGGCAAGAAGTCTGACGGCTCATTGACACCCAGTGGCAGTACCACTACGTTCCAGAGCGATCTGGAGGATGTCTCACGCGCAGCAAGTCCATTGACGGAGTTTGCTTCCAAGTACATTGGCAACAAAAACGAGAGGCCTATCCGGACCATCATTGGCAACTTCAAGGACTGGATCGGTATGGACGATTCGCACGATGAGGATCTGACTAACGAGGAGCCCATTCGTCGCACGCGGTCACAGTCCAACAGTTCTCTGCCCCAGAAGGAGCCGGTGTCTCCCAAGAAGGCTAGGAAGATTGCAAAGCCCAGACGGAAAAAGGAAATGTAACGGGATTGAGGGAAGTGAATATATGAAATATATGGAAGTTGTGAAATATATGGAAGTTGTGAAAGATACGAATACATGGATGATGCGAAGTGAAATGTGAGAGGAGTAGGAAATTCAAAAGAAATGGTTTTGAAGATGATAAGAAATGGGAAAGCAACAAAGATACATACGATGGAGCTGTTCATGATTTTAATAGGTTTATGGCCCGAAGCATTATTTTCTGCATTTTCGATTTTCTACTTTGATTGTAGTTCTCCACTTTCTGACCTGTGCAATGAGAGTCGCATCAACTAACTTCACCACACGTAAAACCCAACTGACTACTCTAAAATCGTCCGCTAATTTACCCCTACAGCTTCTTGATTATCCCAACTTGATTTAGATTTACATTATTGCAAATATACCTAACTGTTGGAATCCGCCATGTCAGAATCTCAAGATACTTGGCTCCCAGAGAGAGTGGAACGACAGGTTGAAATTATCCAGGTGCCCGTAAACACACTGTGGAGCTTTGCCCAGGGGCTCATATTCGGCCAGGTGATCTCAATGGCGGTGCTATTCATGTTCTTGAAGTTTTTCGTCTTCTCCGAGTCCTCGCCTAGCACAGGAAAACGGAAGAAGAGAGAAGCTTCTGGAGTGGTGGTCAACAGACAGAAGAAGGAGAACGGAGAGGCTAATGATGACGAAGACTCATCTATATTAGCTGCTATTTTGGAGAAAACTTATTACGATGTTGATAACCACACACCAGAGTCGTTGGACTGGTTCAATGTTTTGGTTGCCCAGACCATTTCACAATTTCGTAGTGAAGCATTGCTCTCCGACAACATTTACCATTCATTAAATGAAGTCTTGTCGAAACTGGAGCTTCCGGATTTTTTGGACAAGATCGAATTGACGGAAATCGATATCGGTGACGATTTCCCCATCTTCTCCAACTGTAGAATCAAACACAGTGCAGACGGCACCGGGAGACTTGAGGCCAAGATCGATGTGGATCTCTCCGACACCTTGACACTAGGCATCGACACTCGTCTCCTCTTGAACCAGCCACGTCCATTTACTGCAGCATTGCCCGTGCAGCTCTCAGTGTCTTTGGTTCGATTTTCTGGCTGCTTGACGGTGTCTTTGGCCAATAACGATCCAAGTAAAAATCCCAAGTTGGAAGACCAAGGTGGAACCGCGCTTATGTTTTCGTTCTCCCCTGATTACCGTCTTGAATTCTCTGTCAAGTCCCTCATTGGATCTCGTGCCAAACTCCAGGATATCCCCAAAATTTCCGAGCTTATTGAGAGCAAATTGAGGAGCTGGTTTACAGATAGATGTATTGAACCCAAGTTTCAAGTGATTAAGCTTCCGTCGATGTGGCCTAGAAGCAAGAATACCAGAGAACCTAAAGCGGAGAAGCCAGAGAGTCTGAAAGTGTAAATAGGATACGAACTTCATGAAAGATGATTAATTTACCGGATGTAGTTACAGAAGAAACTGATCCGTGAGCTCTAAATAGGACCATAATTGCCTTTTGAATTCCAAATAACGTCAATAGCTTCATAGTTTTTGCCTGTCCAAAGTAAAGAAGCTGAAATATTTGGTGTTCAACCCAACATCGACCGCTTTCTGCCTCGGAGTCTAACGTCCTCCAACTTCTTAATAGTATCCGCATACTTCTTCTTGCCTCCCTTGCCTCCGTACTCTCCACACAACGTCTGCTTATATCCATCTAAAAGCCACCCATTGTACTTCTCTGCAAAATCTGAGTGGGTACTATCCACTGCACGCTCCATCACATATAAATCCACTGCTTTATCCTCAGCTAGCGTAGAATAAGACGAAAGTCCAAAGTCAATAAGGTACGCCTGCCCACCTTGTAGGATAATGTTGGAAGTGGTCAAGTCTCCATGAATCATGTCATTCATATGGAGTTTTCCAATCACCAGTCCAGTATTCTGCAATAAAGCTTGCACATGATCACTGATACAGTCTTCTCCGGACTTTTCAAGGTGCCACAACCAGTTCTTCAATGAAGAGATAGTGCCGTTGGCTAGCTCATCTCCAATACTTTCCATCCAGATAATTCCATTAGGTGCGTCCAACAGTACAAGAGCAGGGGCTGGAATAGATACACGTGCCAACTTAGCCATAAACTTAGCCTCTCCAATCGTTCTTGACTTTGTGATCATGGCATCAATCTTGGGATGACGATAAGGTTTTGAAGGTCTGAACTTCACCACCAACTTGGACTTTTTAGGAATATAAGGATGAACATCCGTGGATAGAACTAGAGCCTCAGCACCTTGAGAAACCACCGTAAGTGGAATATTGGGGATTAAGCCCTCTATCTGGCCTAGAATGGCGTCAGTCATAGGAAGTAAGTCCGTAGTTGATGAGTCAGGTATATAGACTTAAGTAGGTGAGGTTAGTGTTGAGTTGAGACTTGACAGGAACAATGATACCAAACAAGAGTTATAGAAAAATTGCACTTCGGAATAAAATTGAAAGTTCAAAGAAGATACATCCACTGATTTTCATAATAATCATCACCCTTCTTCTTTCCAGTCTTTATATACTATCTCCACTTTGGCCCCTCACGTGACCGAGCTCTCCCCACTTAAACCCACCTTTATTAACTTAAAAATACCATAATCATGTCCGATAATAACTTAATCCACGTGATACCGCCCTACCTTCTCAATACATGTTTAGGTTTGGAACTACAGAGGGAGCTATTCTGGGCCAATCCGGAATTGGGTGCTAAAAACGCCTTTGTCTCGTCGCCTTCATGTCACTTTCGTCAGCCAAAGAACTTGCCACGCAAGCAGGATGCCTTTTGCGAGGATAAGAGTGTCAATGATGCCCTAAAAGAGAAACTCAGAGAGAAGTTTGCTGTAGCTGGAATTTTGGGCGATTCTCCACCGCAAAAGATATCAGAAGAATACCTCTTTGAGCTATACGAGATCTTCAAGTCCAGATTACGGACAGAGGGCCCTAAGAGCCGAGCAGATACGAAGGAAACCCCGGAGAACGGAATTCTGGCCCTTGCAGTAGCTTCCAGCATGGCACCACACACTGATGCATTGCCAAAGAAAAAACAATCTGTATTTGAGTTCCCGAATCTTGGGGAGTTTCGTTTTGGGCCCGAAGTCATTAAGGAAATCGCAAATTCAAGAGGTGTGAGCCCCGAGGGCCTTAAAAATATGGTGGCCAGCTTGTCTGAACTTATGAGGCTGGCTAGAGATAACAATGGACATAAGTACTCTTTTTTGCCTTACCTAATGGTCAATAACCAACGGACGTTTCTCTCGCCATTACCAATGTACTGGACTCTGTTGTCGATAGATAAACAATTAGAGCAGCTCGATGTGCTCTACGGAATGTCCGTAAGTCTTGAGAATGGCTATTCGATTCTAGAGTTCAAGCTCAACAAGTTGGACTTCAACTTTGAGGATACCATGCGCAGAAAACGTTATTACAATTTCATTGCCAACAACGAGGTGGATGATCGTACAGGAGTCTTCTACTATGAGGTACTGGTGGAGCAGAAGACCACGCCAGCAACGAATCACCGGCCCATTCTCCTGGCCAATGATTCATCACTTTCGTCAGGGTCTTCGTTATTGTTTAGCGTGGGATTCACTAAAAGGCACGTCCGCTATGACACCATGCCATCTACGTCTGGAAGCACAACCACTACCGAGAGCATTGATTTGAAAGATATACAAAATGAGATTGCATTTTATAACCAAGAGGCATACACTTCAAATTTGGACGACGACACCTTAACATTCCTTGGAGCAGAACCGGGAATTTCATTTGAGGGAAGTTTTGCTTTAAGCTTCAACAATTCGTGCTCGTATGCATCCATTAAAAATGGCGATAACAGCTACCGTACATCGTCTCTCAATATGAACAGAAGATTTTCGCAATTGAATAGACAAGCGGCGAATGAGCTGGACACAAGCCGTTTGGATGTTGAGGTACCATTCACAACACATGCAAAACCCTCTATGCAAGGCAACAAGATTCTCTGCACGGATACTGTTGGCTGTGGGGTGAATTTCATCAGTAAAACGTTGTTCATTACACTCAACGGTATTTTAGTGAAAACGATCAGCCACAATGAGATAATTAATACCAACAGACACAAGGATTCGATATTCGTGTCGTCTTCAAAGCCAGTGTCTTTGTTCCCGATGATTGGTTTCCAACTTTCAGACGTCCCGGCCACAATTGGTGAAGGTGACTTACCGGAATCAAAGATCATCACCAATTTTGGACAAAAGGAGTTCCTTTTTAATATTAATCATTATGTCAAAGAGTTCAAATCTGAGCAGGAAACAGAATTGAATAGTACTATAGCCGAAGAGTTGCGCAATTTGACGTTAGCATCCTCGATCGTGACCGGCTTACCAGAGGAATCTTTTGAGAAATCCGTTAAAAATTTCAAGGACGATCCAACTCTCTTGAATGATTTCGTAAAAGGATATCTTGTGCAAGAAGGATACTTGGATACACTTGAGTCTTTCAAAGATGACCTTACGGATTTGGCAGAGAACACTTCATATAAAGCAAATGGCGATGTGCTGGCAAATGACCTGCAAAATAACAAAGATGCTGAGTCTTTGATCAAAGAATCTGATGCAGTCAACAGACACACATTGAGAACACTCATATTCGAGGGTGAGTTCAAGAAAGCCGCTGATTTCTTGCAAGAGAATTACCCCAAGCTTGCTCTGATGAAAAGATGCATTTTTGACCTTCAGGTTATGCACTATGTACACCTTCTCAAACGTTTCATCGATGTGAAAGTCGGAAATGAGTTTGTCTTTGGAGATGGCGGAGCAAACGAGACGCAAAAGTTATTCACAGAGGCATTCGAATACGGAAGGAATCTATTAAACAACCCAGAAGCTCGTTCTCTCAAGCAGGCACTTTCAGAGCTTTCGGGCGTCTTGTTGGTCCACGAGAAGGAGGATTTAGCAGAGCTTACGAACGCCAAAAAATATTTAGATAACTTTGGTCGTGAGCTTGGGGAGTTGGCAAATCGAGTGAACTTGGCTATTTTAGAACTGAAGAATTTTCACTCCGAATCCAGATTAGAGAATATGATTCACAGTGTGGGCAGAAATATTAGCACGCTTTGCGCTGATAACGATGATCCGTTCAAGATGATTAACTATGAGAAGGATTACATTGATATTTAGCTTGGTCATTAATTTTTATTCGTTTTGGCAGTCTTAGCCCTTTTGGCAGGCTTTGTGAGCTCCGACTTCCGCTTCTTTGCATCTGGTTCTGGTTGATACTTTTGAGTGTCTGGAAACTTCTCAAGCAAGCTGTCTTCAACGTCAAATGGCAACTTACAGCTGGCAAGCTTGGTAATGCGGTAAGTGTCATACATCTTAAGCGCCCATGCGCCCTTCTCAAGTTTATCCATTGACGTTGATGGTCTGTCAGACACAATATTGAAAAGCACACCCACAAACTCATCAACGTATTCCTTCACGTTGTACTTTATGGGAGAGCCTGGACGGAGAGGCTGCTGGATGTAGTATATGAATGCCTCATCGCTGAAAAATGGCGCAGCAAAATGGGTGGACTTGCTCAATAACGATAATAGCAAGCTGCCCGTGGCAGGCCCCACACCTTTTAATTCACACAATTTCTTCAAGCTGGCTTTGACAGCGACCTGGTAGTCACGTAGCGCTATATCATTCCATTTTCCTTTTGTCAGTTGTGCAAAATCCATGAACATAGTAAAGCCAGCTTTAGTTACGGACACAACATCTTCTTGCAGATTCGACTTGATGAGCTTGGGAAGAGTAGGGCGAAACTTACCTTTGGCCAATTTCCAGTCCATGATCAAAACCAATTCATCTTTGGTTATGTGGTAGTCCTTTTCCTTACCACGTTTCTGGATAAGTTCAGGTAACTCACCATTTCTCCATTCATCTAGCTCTAGCAAAGTCCATTGACCTTCATTGTACTTTTTTGTAACCTGCTCCGACAATTCAGCAGTAATTACTGCATAAATTTCTTCTGCTGCCTTGTCTATGACATCCAAGGGAGACTTCGACATAGTTGAAGTGCTGAAGTGGTTTCTCCAGATCCTCCAAATTTCCTTCACTATACACACCAATGAAGAAATACAAAGGATATACAGAACAAATACATAGATTGTAGAATTGATATATACAAGATCATTCAGGAGTTTTAACCACTCCAACCGCATCGGTAACAGTCAGTTTGACCACATCAAAGCGCTTGTTGGGTGTATAGCTGATGGGAAGGACCAAGTCCAAGAACACATTCTGCACCAAGGAGAACACCTGAGAACTGAGCCAATAAAGGGTAAGTGCGGTCGGAGCATGTAGGGAAATAGCCATGAGAAACACTACCGCCATTCTAGAAACATTTGCCATGGAGTCTGTGAGGGTAGGACGGAATAATTTACGACGAGAGGCGGATGCTCTCATCAATGCCAATGTCCGAAATGTCCATTCCACGTTGACTAAAGCAACAATTCCAATGGCCATGGGGAATATATGGAATGGATCTAATGCCGTAAGGTCTCCAAACCAAAGTAGTCCTTCGTAATACAATGACGGATCCATTGGTTTGTTCAGCAAGCTGTCCCAGGTAGACCATCCGCTCAAGTTACGGAAAGTGAGAGACATACATACCCATAGTGGGATCTGAGCAGCCGGCAAGAGCACGTTTTTGTAAAGCTGCACGTTGTGATCCTTGAACAACTTCTTCTGTCTTTTCCGTGTCTCTTTGGTAGACAAAACCATAATTTCCTCGTACTTGATGTTACGTAACGGCGACACAATGGAAGCCACAGACGTGTCCTGGGACTTGGCAGCACGCAGGGCCTTTTTGGCCAAGTTCAAGCGAAGAACTGGACCTGTGGCAGCAATGATAGGGCGTAAAGCACTCTGTTTCTGGATCCGGAGCCGTTGCATTACGGCCAACGGGAGTGTCCACACAGATCTGAGTCCGAAGGTAGTGAGTGGAATGAGCGCCCACCAAGGAAGGCCCGTGTAGGCGTGAGCTGCTTCAAGAGAGTCGGTTAAAGCCGTAACTATGGTCGTAGGCTCAAGCGAGAAGGCTCTCTTTTGAGAACTTCGACAGACATTCGAGCTAGTTCCAGCTAGAAGGGGACTTCTGCTATGTAGAAGCAGGCATCTTACCAACAGCATAGGAGTTCGTAGCATGCTGGATGTAAAGTCAAGATGGTGGTCAGATAGGTTTAAGATGTGCAGGAGGTTGGGATGGAAGACAATTGAGGTTTGGCAATGGATGGTGGGGGATATGAGGACAAGAATTAGGAGAGTTGGAAGAGACGATTGGAAAGATGAGAGATTGAAAAGTTATAAACTGTGGTTATGTTTTTTTGTTACGTTTTTTGTTGTTCGAGTTCTCTGTGGTGGATGAACACTGAAAGGAACTGGAGAGATCCTACATTTGTGGAATGCTAGGTACTATCGTAGAAAGTTAAAATGATGGAGGATACGAAAAAAAAGTTACAAATATCAATTATTAGAGCAATTGAAATCTTATAATCCTAACAATTTTTGCCCGTTCAGATCACCATTGAATCAAATTTAAAATTTCTCGTATTGTAATATCATAAAGTCTATGAAACATCTGACCTTGTCAATCGTTTTAACCCAAACTTTAGAAATATCGAGCTAGTACGAAATAGTCTTGATAACTATGTGAACACTGTCTATTAGTCAACTTGTTACGTTTAATTTCCTCATTTTCTCATATATTGCCTGTTGTCCAATCTTTTGTTCTCGCAGTTCAGTCATGCTCAGTATAGCAGCACTTAACCAAATTATACCACGAAAAGGATCAATAAGACAGAAATGGAATCAACTGTTAAAATCAACTGTTACCTATAATTCACCCAATTAATACGTGCGATTTCCACATACATCGTTCTATCATTCCACCACCCAGAGGTCCATTCCTGCACCACCTTCACCAAATGGAAATCTCATTCAACTTTCGACCTTCAACCTCCAATTTCCAACACCATGTCGTCCAAAACCGAAAGAGCATGCATGCTCTGCGGTATAATCCAGCCATACAGACGTTTTCTTGAGCTGGGATGTCCCAACTGTGAGTCTGTGTTGCATTACGCAGACAATGAAGACGGCCAGATCCAAGATTGCACGTCGCCATCTTTTGAAGGTTTGGTAGCCTTGGGCGACGACAACAAGGCATCCTGGGTGGCTCGTTGGCTCCGTATCGACTCGTTTGTAGCCGGTTTGTATGCGGTGAAAGTCAACGGTAAGTTGCCTCCACACATCGTTAGTGACTTGGAGGAACAGAATATTAGTTACAGACCCAGAGACGGCAGTGCCGAGGACTAGGCCTATTGGCCACTATGAAAAGTGTCATTTGGTGCTTACAGTCGGACTTTCCGTCTCGGAGTACCTGTGTATCATACATGTATTTTAGATAACTAAATGTTGAGGTGCTTTGTCACCTCTTGCAACTTAGCCACTGTAGCAGTTTTATCCCACTCACCGCGGTCTGCCCAAATGATTTCCATGAGCAGCGCCACAAAATACTCCAACTTCTCCACCGTGTAGCTCTCCGTAATCTTCACCATCTCCACCTCGAAAAGCTCCTTCGTGATGGGAGGAAGAATAAGTTGCCGACTAGTGTCGATTACAAGGTCTTCCTCGGCTTCCGACTCACTGTCAGGTTCATCATCAACTTCCATGTCTTGCAATATAGTGGACTCCACAACTCCGCTTGGTTCTTGAGCAATTTCCAAAACCTGGCCATATCCATTGGCAACACTTCTAGCTGATTGCTCTTTATGAATTGGTTTTATCTCACCACCATCTCCGTTAGGCTTTTCAAAGCCATCAACTGCGCTGTGAATATCTGATTCAGGATTTTCTTGTACGTTAGGCTTGGACTCTGATTCATCAGCCTTCGATTCTGGTTCTTGTTCTTTGGGTACTGGCACCTCAAACTTGGACTCATCACCCTCTTCAATGATAGACATATGATCCACTTTTGTGCCATTTCCTCCTTCTAAGTTGCTATGCACCTCAGGTCCTTCGAGAAGTTCTACCGATGGTGAACCGTGTCCATTGAGCAACGAAGGGTCTTCATTGAGTTGCTGGAGATTAATTTCCTGTTTCTTTGCGAATTCCTCTTGCAATCTCTTGTGATCCTCCAACAACTTTGCTTGCTTCTCAATCTCTCTAGCTCTCATCTCCTTGCATGAGCGGGCGAACTCCGCATTGTTGAAGTCATCAATTCCAAAGTGCGCATTGGTTAACATCTCATTGGCCTTCAAGATCCTCTCCCTGTCTCCAGAGGTGATGGAGTCACGAACAATCATTTTGATATCCTTCAAAAACTGTTTAGCCTCTGAGTAGTAACCATTCCAGATTCGTTCCTCGATGGTATCTAAATCCATGTTGAAGAAGTACTTACCGGTAGCAAGTTCTTGGATCATATTGTGGTGCTCCAGGTCCTTAGCAACTATGTATGCAACTTCATATGGAATCAATGGATTTTCTAGTACCGAAGGTTCAAAAAGATGGTGTAAGAAGCTGTCGTCGATAATTGGCTTCTTGAATCGCTTATATCTGTTCTTAAAAAGGTCCATTAACCCGGCGAGCTTGATTTTGAGGAGATTCTTCAATTTCTTGTCCTCGTATTCCTGCTGTTTGAGAGCCTTCTTGGTGCTATCCGTTTCAGTCTTTCCCTGTGGCATAATGGGCAAATTCTTGAGTTTTCTTTTAGGTCTGTTGTGCAAATCATTCAAAAATTCGTATGGTTTCATCATCAAAGCTTTTTCGATGGCGACGAAAAACTTCCTTCTTGCTTCAAGGGATGGATTTGATAACGTAGCGATGTTCAGTTCGCCCAGAAAGCCCAAAGTCAACTTGATTTCTGTATCCAATTCATCGTAAGTTCTCTCTGCAATACCCAAGAGCAAGATTTTCTCATTGCTTCTAAGATTTCGAAGCAAACCCGAAAGAACTGCTTTTGCAGAATGTGGCATCACATCAAACCATGTATCAATATTAGGAATGAAAATGATTGAAGGTTGATGTCTTCTGGCCTCGATAAAGGTTTGCACTATGCACAGTTCTGGAGTTCGTGTCACATCGCCAAACATTGTAGCCAAATCAAGATTTTGCACTTGGAATCCTTCAAGGAGGTTCAAGATGGCTGCACCTAGATACTGCTGGCCAGAACCTCTTTCACCACAAATCAAAAGATGAGGTTTGCAAATTCTAGAGCTTTCTAACGTTTTGAGAAGTTCGTGTTTGGCAAAGCCTCCATCATCGTCCTTTATGGTTGGATCCAAGTACATGGCTTCTTGGAGATTCGTGAGCTTTTTCTTTCCCCCGATTCCAACAGAGTCCGGCAAAAGATCATTGAGCTTGACAACAATTCTGTCTAAAGAGTCTTGAAGCAAAGGTTGAAGACGTTCTGACAATGGAGAAGAGCTGGTAGAAGCTGATCTTGCACTCGAAGGTACGATTTTGTCAATGGCACGCATGAAGTCTTTAGCAACCACTTTTACTTTTGTAGGATCAACGATTAACTTATCAGTGGACAGGTAAATCTGAGGATATTTACGTTGGATCGAGTTAAGAGCGGCCTCTGTGCAAAGAGCCCTCAAGTCTGCACCTCCATATCCTTTAGTTAAGCTTGCAACTTTATCGATGAAAACTGGTGACAATGGCGGGCTCCACTTTTTGGTGTGAATCTTTAAAATCTGCTTTCTGGCTGAGATGTCAGGCAATGGGAAGTAAAACTCCCTATCAAAACGGCCAGGTCTTCTCAATGCTGGATCCACCGAGTCCGGCCTGTTGGTAGCACCAATAACAATCACCTGACCTCTGTTATCCATACCATCCATCAAAGCAAGCAAAGTAGACACAATGCTTGCATGGATCTGTTCTTGCTTGGAAGAACGAACGGGGGCCAAACCGTCAATTTCATCAAAGAAAATAATGGAAGGCTGCTGGTTTTTAGCCTCTTCAAATAATAAACGCAATTGTCTTTCAGCCTCACCCACCCACTTACTGAGACAGTCAGCTCCTTTACGCATGAAGAAAGTGATTTTTCTTGTCGGAGTGGAGCAACTCGCTGCTAAAGCTCTAGCCATGAGCGTCTTACCAGTACCAGGAGGTCCGTGGAATAAGACCCCTCGAGGAGGAGTGATGGAGAAATTCTGGTAAAGTTCGGGGTACAAGAGGGGCAAAGCCACCATCTCTTTCAATTGATCAATGTAGCCATCCAAGCCTCCAACAGCAGAGAAATCGATATTCATGTCCACGCCAAGAGGGTCTGTATCGCTCAAGCTATTCTTCTTTTTGCCATCTGTAGTTGACTGTGCACCAATGATCTTGGTGTGGTTCAAGACTTTGTTATTGGCAAGTAGAGGGGTGGGCTTTGCTTGTGGAAGCCCATAGGAGTCTTTTGATGGCACTAGCTCGTCATCTGAAGAGTCCAAGTCACCAGAGTCACCCAAGCCCATAGTTTCACCGATTCCAGCGGCCATTCCGGGAATAGGAATGCCTCCTGGAGGAATGTTCTGGCCCAAAACTGATAATACGTCACTGCCACCGAAGGGTCCAGCCGTTGGGAAGAGGAGTTTACGAAAATCGCTCTTATTGGCGTTCTTTCGTCCACGCGACCGAAACAGCTGTGACAGTGGTGCCGTGGTGTAGAGTTCGTTCATGTTATCATTGGTGATTGGCGGAGGGATAGTATAGTTGACCTTTTCCCGTTCTCGAAGCTTGTGCTTCACAGGACTCTCGTCCGGCAGTGAGTCGTACAATTCCCTTATCTCTTGCTGAATACTGTCATCTTCGTTGACTTCGTCCATCTCATCGTCGTCCAAAACCAGAAGTCGTCTTTTACTTCGTGGCTCTGCCGAACGCAGCCGGGACTTTGTCTTTTTTGCTTTTTTGTACGTATAGTAATCGTTTCCAGCGGCGTCATCATCGTCCGATGCCACAAACTGCTTTTCTCGTAGCTTTTCAAGAAATGCGTCGTCTTCATCATAAGCTTCCGACCCGTCTTCCTCAGTGGCAGATCCACCTTCATCCTCGAAGTCCGAGTCGTCATGCTCTTTCTTTTCTCTGGGAACACGCTTTCTGCGTTTTCTCGACGGCATAACCTCCTCGTCTTCGTCTGAGTAATCATCATAATTATTGTCTTCCTTATCATTGTCATTATTGGATGGAGGACTTTCGGGTTCATCGTCAATGTCCGATTCGCCTTTCACATCCTTAGATGACCCAATGTCATCATCTGCAACATCATCGGCAGCATCGGCGTCGCTATCTTCAAGATAGCTCACATTTCTTCTGGATCTTCTGGAATTGTCATCATCCAGGAGACGCGCAGACCTTCTGGAAGAGCGTGCCATTTCGAGGTACGATTCAACGGAATAGGAGAAGGTTACGAAGAAAGAAATGGTGCAAGTGGCCAAAGGTAGCCTTGGATTTACCTGTATGAATGTTGGGGAAGTGTTAAAATTCGGTGGGAGGAGGTTGGATAGTAGTCACGTGACCTGCAGGAAAAAAAGAGACTACCCATACTAACAGTATTAGTAGTATCTCCCAACCATGCTGAAGTGTTGATGATTTCCCGACATTTACGAGCATTACGAATATGAGAGAATTTGTCAGGAGTTGGAAAATAGTCTATGGTGTCAATTTCACACTTTTCCCGTCCAGGTCGTGTGCGCAGCTCCGTGCGGCGTTTTTTTCCCGACTTCTATATACTAATAGCACAAGTCGTAGACGACAAGATACGAATTTATGAATCATTTGTGGTTATCTGGTTATGGTAATTTGACATTGACAGATGGGACCTGAAGATGGTGTCCTGCAGGTACGTTCTTCTAGGGGATATATTTAGGGATGGTTGGAGAAGTAAGTTGAGTTATAATTTTGACATTAGGAAGGAGTCAGCAATTTGAAAAATTTTGTTCATTTGAGCATTATCAATTTTCCTGTTTCTGTTCATGGTGGTGATGTGATGGTCCTTAAGTTTACCAGTGTTGTGCAGGTTACCCAAGTTGTGGGTGGGGGTTTTCCAACTTAGATTCATATGCCGTCATTTGTTCAGTATTGTGTGACGAGATGTCATCAATTAATTCTGTTTGTTAACAATAGTGTTTTGATTGAATAAAAGTTTGGTACCCCTAGCAGATACACTGTATTATTCAAGTAATCAACAAAAAGTATGCCAATGTTGAAGTATATTTACATGACTACATGCATGGCAATGATCGATTAAAGACTGAGAAATTGCTTTGTATGATTAGGTTTTTTGATTCTTGATTTGACCTTCTTCTTTAAATTTGAGGAAGTGTTTACATTCTACTAATTCAATACTCTAATGTTATTCTCTTACCCTCTATCTAAGGTTATTTCCATTCTATGGTTCTATGTACAATTTTCACCCTTATTGTTAATCAACTATCTCATAAGTCAACCCTTCTATAAATCAAGCTTTCTCATGAGTGGTTTGGGCTTTCCACTGTTCGTTCCTTCCCCATAATTCTGAACCGCTCCAACGCTGGCACAACCACTGTTCCGAAATTCAGCTCCAACACCCAATCTGTCCAAGAAAGCTCCAGCTGTATTTGGCATGAAAGGTAGCAAGCAAGTAGAGGCGATTCGGGATGCCTCCGCAGTCAAAAATATGATATAGCTTCTCTTGAGTGCCAAGACCTCAGCCTCGTTGGGCCCAGCAGCGTCGATCTTCTTCTTATATGCCCATGGCTGACTTTCCTGGAAAAACACATTGGCAAGCTCCACAGTCTCCCACCATCTTTGAAGCGCTTTCATGTGGCCGAATTCAACCATCTGTGCATTCATGTCTGCGTGAAGACTGTTAACGCTGGCCACCAACTTGTCTCTAATTTCTGCCTCTTCAACAGGATAATCATGGTCAAATTGGGCAAATTTTCCTTGGTGGAAGTCTTGAACACTTTGAGCAACGTTGAATTTGTCTCCTCCAATTCGCGAAATGAGGTTGGCCCATTTGTTGATCACCACCGATCTGTGGTTCTGTAAAGCTCCCTCGCTGAACTTGCAGTCCACTCCAAGATTGGACTGCTCCATCAAGTAGAACCGCAAAGGCTCCACGTCATAAACATCTGCCAAATTCATTGGATCCACTACGTTCCCTAAACTCTTGCTCATTTTCACTCCCTCACTGAGCCAATGACTGTGAACAATCACCTGAGTAGGAAGCTCAAGATCACAAGCCATAAGAAAAATTGGCCAGTAAATGCAGTGGAAACGCATGATATCTTTGCCAACCACATGAGTGGCAGGCCAGATCATATCCTCTGTTGACTTATGTGGGTATCCTCCTGCGGTAATGTAGTTGATCAATGCATCAAACCACACGTAGATCTTCTGGCTATCGTCATTAGGGACCTCAATGCCCCACTTGAGTCTAGAAGATGGTCTAGATACGGAAAGATCTGACAAGGGTTCGAGACGAAGTTCTGCCATCACCTCGGAGTGTTTCTTAGAAGGAATGACAAATTGAGGGTTGGCCTCAAGAAACTCAATGAGCTTATCCTGGAATACTGAAAGCTTAAAAAAGTAATTTTCTTCCTCATGATACACCACCTCGTTGTTTGTCTCAATGGACACTTTCTTGGACTTTCCAGTCTTGGGATCCAAAACATCTTGGATCTGAGTTTCCGGATAAAACGCCTCGTCACTCACACTGTACCAGCCCCGGTGTGCACCTTTATACAAAAGACCCTTCTCCATGGCCACATTCCAAAAATGTTTGACTGCACGAAGGTGATCTTCATCGGTGGTTCTCATGAATCTATCATAACGAACATTGAACTTAGTGGCCAACTCCACAAAGTTCTGTGAAACTCTATCCACCAAAACCTTGGGCTCTATGCCTTCTTTTTCTGCCACTGTCTGGATTTTAAGGCCATGCTCATCTGTTCCCGTCAAGAAGAATGTTTTGGCTCCAGGTTTGAGTAGCTCCCATCTGTTTCTGGTGTCTGCGAGGAGCATGGAATAAAGATGACCCAAATGCGGTTTTGCATTGACGTAGAAGATTGGCGTTGTCACATAAAACGGCTTCTGCGATAAACATCGCTTGAACGCCAACAACACTGGTGGTTTCATTAGTGAAGTTAAATGTTGAAAGATTTGTGCAGGTATAGGATAAACTACGGGGGACACCAGTAAGATATGTATTTTGGGATTTCTATCGTATTTCCATTGATATGGACATAGATTCCATTAATGATTCCTTGATATTTCCATTGTTGTTTCCATTGTTGGAGTCATCGATGGATATTGATTTGTTATCGATGATGCTGTTGATTCGTGAAGTGGTACTTGAAAGTCCACAATCTATTTTATATCATCTTATCGGCACTCGACTCTCTCCTGTGAAATCTCTCATCTCTCGTTTTCTTTTCGAAGTCTGTCAATCTCAAAATTGACCGATCTCTCTCGTCCTCTCCTTTCTCACCTTTTCCAATTCTCTTTCAATTTCTAGCTCAAGCTCCCATCTTGTTCTCAACAAAAATAGCCATCAACGCAAAGACAAAGTAAAACAAACATAACGGATACGCAATCAATGGACGCACGTTGTGAAGCTTGAGCACCGTGACAAACAACCCTGATGCAGCGTACGTGCACCAAAACACCGAAACCACACTCAAAAAGTAGCCAAACATCGAATCGAGCGAAATAACCAACCCTACAGCACATAGTAACACTAGAGGCAACAAACAGTAGCCAATTATCGACGCCGACCGTGTCAAGTCGATTTGCACATCCACGCTCATGAGACGGAAAAGGTAATGTAAACTCACCACGCCAAAAAGTCCCACACCATAGATATAGCCAAATTGCACTTTTCCTGACAATAGTAGCAACGTACCAAAGAGCAACACAAATAAAATGGGACCAGCCAAGTCCAGGTCCGTCATGATGTCTGGGTTTATGTCTTTCTGGAGAGGATTCAACACAGCTAATGTCTTGCCCTTGATGTGATTGAAGTTAATGCCGAGCTCTTCCAAAAGTGGAGGCTCTCCAGGGTATCCGGAAGTGCTGAATGCTGCCAAAAGACCTGGGGTCAACTCTCCTCCTCCCATGTCGCCGCTTACATCGAAACTGGCGCCAAAAGAGGCGTTCATGGAGCCCATGTTGGTGTCCAAGCCGGGCTGACCATACGACTGACCGTAATTGGACTGGTAGAAGCCGGCGTTAGCGTCGTTTTGCTGGTAATAAGCCATTGGCGGTGAATATGGAAGTAATGAAGTAAATGAGGTAAATGTTGCTTGAATCGCGAGAGTATGTGCACGACGAGACGTGAATATATGTTGGCTATAAAGTTTGGGGAGTGGGTGGTGATTTGGTGTATGAAGGTATAACTAATTATATTATGTATAATGTTGAAGGTTTCTATTCAGTTTTCTTTCCCATAATTTTGAAGTTGAGTTAGTTGGCTGAAGTATGAACGAAAAGTCGAAATGTAAATTATTGAGAGCGCTATGAAAGAAGGATGAACAACATCAGTAAAAAACTCATTGAATCCTGATAAATTCCTTGCTATTCATTAAAATTGATGTCTCTAGAGGAATGTGTGATTGTTTTTTTTGGATTATCGACGAATGGCTATAATTGTTTACTTTATTTCACCATTATGCCACTTGACAGCGAAACTTGACAAAAAGGTAAAGTTATTAAAAACCATGAAAGCAAAATATTTAGAAGGAAGATAATTGAATTGAACGAAGGCAACCTGAAAATTGACTTTAACTAATTACCACTCATATCCAGATTTTAGCAAACCAGTTGTCCAAGTAAACATATAAACGGATGCATGAAGCATTGATTTTTTTAACCATTCTACTCCATGATCAAATGGCTTGGTATAGAGCCCGTAGCATTCTACATTGGAACATAACCGATAGATAATCAAATTGTTAGCTTCAAATCATAAATATCTCAAAGAATCATTGGATTTAGAATTGTGGTTGATAATTTCTCTTCAATACACAAAAGAAGCTTGTCCCTAACTTAGCATATTGAAATCAAAGACTACAAGTTCAAATTGATAGTTTAAAGGTTCAAAATTACTCTAAAAAAGAAAGTGAGATTATGTAGCTGTGTTGATATGTGTTGGAACTTGCTCAAACGTTTCGACGGCAAGAGTAAGTTCAATCTACGAATGTCCTCTTAAGTTCTGAAAATAAAGAATCTTCCAAAAATCCATCGCTCAAGCTCTTTAATTTGTGGTGAAAAAGTGATTAGATATGATATCTACATTCTAGAGGATGAATAGAGATCGGTGAAGGACCGAATTAGGTTTGTTTAGCACTTGGAACTGCTCTAAGCACCTAAGAGACAATGACAGTTGCTCCGACGAATCCAGTAGCGATCGATGCCATAATGCTCAGATGGTCCGGTGGATTACAAATCTTTTTCAAATAACTCGCCTCTATTCGGCAGTGAATCAGTACTTCAAATTCATTAGTTGAATTTGTGTTTCAATCTTCAAAAGGACAACTTCAAATCGCTGATTCCATGATGTAACTTCCAGGTAGCTGTAAGAAACCCAAAGGTCTCTCTATAAGTGGGTTAAGACATACCACTGAACTGCATTCATGTTTTCGTCATCTCGAACAGAAAGACGCTAAACAAGAGTTCAGCAATATAATATAAAATAATCTCCAGGTCCGCTAATTTGAATTCAAATAGTGCTAATGACAAGATCCTCACAATTACAAGTAAAATGGTCAGATTTTCTAATTTCAAGAGAATTATTGAAACTCAATCAAACCAATAATGTCAAAATAAGTTCTTGCATCTTTTGATAAAGGCTATTTGCTTCAAAAATGGCAAATAGGTGTTTGAGAATAACCTTATATTAGACTCAAAATTATTTTCATTTCGCTCAGTTACAGTGGCCGAGTGGTTAAGGCGACACCCTGCTATTAGCAGCTCAGGTGTTGGGCATTGCCTGCGCAGGTTCGAATCCTGTCTGTGACGTCAATTTTTTTTTTTACTTGTCAGTTCCATTAATCCAGCTCAGTTGTATTTAATTCTTTTTTGAGCGTTTTTAAATAGTTTCCCTCATAGTTTTCCCTCGCCTCGTTCCTTTCCATTTACCCAGACCATTTGATTGTAGTGCGAAGTCCGATCCTCATACTGTACATTCGGAGTACCTAAACCACTGTCAGAAATTAACCAAAAACCTGAAATAGATAGGACATCGCCAAAATGTCCCAGTCATTGATTATCTTCCAGGCCTCTGGTCGTGTGCTCTATCAAAGCAACAACAAGATCTCGCCATTCAACGACTTGATCTTCAGCATTGTCAACGAGTCATGCACAGAATTGGACTCTAACTTCTACACCACCAGTGGAGGGTCTGCCCAAAAGCGATTCTACGGTCTCAAACGTGACGATCTCTATGCCGCTATTTACTTTGACATTGTGACTACTATTGACAGCGAAAAAATCCGCCAGACGCTCTCCGATGTGCTCAGAACCTACGTCAAACTCACAGACGAAGAGGAGGACCCAGCGAAGTTGCACAAGTTGATCGAGTATCAGGTTAACGACTTGATACGGCTCAAGATTGAAAAGAGCATTGAGCTGGCCTCTACACCGGTCAGATCGGGCAGTCCAGCTGTCTCCACGCCGAAGAAGAAGACTCAGACCAAGAAGGCCATGAGAAAGTGGATTAATGGAGAAATGGTGGAGACTGTTGGCAATGACGAGTCATTGGACTACTCAGAAAGCAAGGAAGGAAGTGCCGTACCGGAATCAGTCGATGATCTCGTGGTGGATCGGTCTGCTTTCAGCAAGCAAGACGATTTGGTGCTCGTCAGAGAATTGAACGATATTTTGGGCGAAGACGATACACTTGACGATGAGAAGGATGGCAGTAGTGAAAGAAGTGGATTTTTCTCGAAAATTTCCTCCTACTTCGGCGCCTCCGCAGATATCGATGAGGTGGCCAAGAAGTTTAACGACCAACTCATTTCCAAGAACATTGCACCTCCTACCGCCAAAGCCATCATCGAAAAGATTAAAACCAGACTAGAGTCCAAGACGGTGACGGTGCCAGTGTTCAAGCAGGCACTTACCGAAGAACTCACCAAGATTCTTACACCCAATGTGTCGACAGACTTACTTTATGAAATTAAGAAGAACTCCGCCAGCAAACTGAGACCTTATGTGATTTCTGTGGTTGGTGTGAACGGTGTGGGAAAGTCAACCAACCTTGCCAAGCTCGCATACTGGTTTCTTCAAAACAATTTCAATGTTCTCATCTGTGCATGCGATACTTTCAGATCAGGAGCTGTGGAGCAATTGAAGGTGCATGTAAATAACCTTCAGCGTCTCAACAGCAATGCTGAGACCCCTACTAAGATTAATCTTTTTGAGAGAGGTTACGGAGGTGGTGATCATGTGGTGAACACCGCCAAGCTGGCTATCCAGTTTGCTGGGGAAGAGGGCTACGATATTGTGCTTATTGATACGGCAGGACGTACGCATTCTAACGCCAAGTTGATGGCTCCTCTTAAGAAGTTCGGAGACGCAGCCAACCCAGACAAAATCATCATGGTGGGAGAGGCACTTGTGGGTACAGATTCCGTGGAACAAGCAATCAACTTCAACAATGCTTTCGGCAACCGCAGGGGCCTCAACTTTTTCATCATTTCCAAGGTGGATACGGTGGGAGATCTCGTGGGAGCCATGATCAACATGGTGATGGCCACGAAGGTCCCTATTTTGTTTGTGGGAACTGGCCAGACCTACACAGATATTAAGAAATTGAGTGTAAAGAGAGTTGTTGAGATGCTCACAAGCTAGTTGTTCCAACTAAAGGGCAAAGCTAGCCATACCGAACTCAATTTTTCACACATTAAATGACACACTGAACGACAGTGCCCTCGCAGTGGATCTAGCTTTAAAACATTCGAGTTATAATCATGATTACAGATCCATCCAACACGTCAAATATTGCCAACCCAAGGCTGACTCAAGCTAATATATCAGATTTATTGCCAACCTACGTTAAATTTGCCCTAAAAGTCATGCTATGCCTATAATATTTTCATGCTAAACTTTCCCGTTTGTTCAACAATCATACCACTCATTTGTTCTCACTGTTCCCCAGAATTAACCTATATGCAGTGATATGGCACCTTCTTCCGGTATCCTGTTGTCCAAGCCTGCACCCATTAACATAGCCAAGTCAGGCCCTGAGCCGTAAACCGTCGAAATTACAGGTAACCCAATTAGAATATATACTTCCCAACCCAGTTTTTCTCCAATTGACACCATGAGAATCCGCAAACGGTCGCATGCTCCAATCTACTTGCGCGTGGATGCATACAGAGCTGCCGACTTGTTTTTACTGGATAAGAAGCTGAGGTCCAAGACAATTAATGCGGCTATTGTAGCTCGTCTTAATGGCTACAAAAAACGTAGTAAGCGAAAGCTCAACACAGCTCATCCGTCCTGGGACGATCATTTCATTATACCTCTCAAAACTGGCGACTTTTCTCAAGTATTGGTGTTAGCCGTGTGGAATCGGACTCCACGTACGAGAAGTTACCTCGGGGAGGTTCGGCTCAAAGTGCTGGATATTTTTGATGGTGACAACGCTTCGTTCAAGACACTGCCTCAATGGTACAAGCTCTACCTGAACGAGAGCGACCATTGTTATGTCACTGGTTCGGTATTGCTTCTGTTTCTGCTTCTGGATTCCAATAAGGAAGACGGGGCTAAGGAATCCACGGACTCCTCCATGCGCAGCAGTGGTCCACATCTCTTAGTGAGCCCTCCAACAGCCCCTAATCTTTCTGTTGAAAACTTAAGTCTTTCTGAAGACTCTTTGTTACAGAAGTTTAAAGCTTGGACAAACTCCTTGGTTAATACTGAACCTGGCGTCCACATACTTTTGCCGAACGAGCAAGGCTTTTATAATGACTTGAATGAGTCCGTAGAAGTCAGTGGCATTAGCGAAGTATCTGATGTTGAGTCAATTGATGAGTATGTCAAGAAACCAAGCAGAAAGTCTTCGTCAGGTCCTCTCAAATTCCTACAAAAGTCCCAAAGTCAAATGCTTGAGTCGGAGTTGACAAAATCAGGCTCAGGATTCCTTAAGGTATTTCCAGATTCTGATGACTCTCGTACAGATTACCTGTCTGCGTCAGATGTTCTGTCTATTGGATCCTACAACAGTGACGGCTTCTATGGCAGCGACTCAGGTTTGAGTGCTTCCGGTACGGAGAAGGTGAAGAAAAGACGCTTCCGGAGAAGAAAGGAGAACGATGCCAAATACGAGTTCCGCCATCGAAATATGAAGGGTGTAATGTTTCTTGAGATCCTCTCGTGTTCAGACTTGCCTCCGATCAAAAACTTCACACGTACAAGTTTCGATATGGATCCATTTGTTGTGGTGACATTTGGTAAGATGACGTTCCGAACAAGCTGGCAAAGACACAATTTGAATCCCGTTTACAATGAAAGACTTGCGTTCGAGGTGATGGACCACGAAAGCAATTTCAATGTCCAATTCTCTGTTCTAGACAAAGACCATTTTCTGTTTCACGACCAAGTTGCCGATGTTTCAATTCCTATCCAAAGCCTTGTTGAAATTGCTTCTGAGCCTTGTTCCCAAAGCGCCGCTGAAGGTCTTGACGATAGAACAGCGGAAGATCCCAGTTCCGATAGTCCACCTGTGGCAGTTTTTAAAGCTGACAATTCTCTCGAAGAAAAGAGCCGAAACCAATCTACGAGTTCTTTGGCTTCTTTATCGGACGCGCATAGCCACCAAGCAATCCAGATAGCTGAGGATGGGAACATGGTTAAGACAAGAAAAAAAAAAAAGTTTAAGAGAAGCAGTTACACAGTTCTGTACGTTGACACATCGCTTTTCAAGACTTTGGATCTTAAGTTGACTCTTCATGACCAGAAATTGGCCCTGAAGCATAATCCAACATTGAAAGTCAGGGCACGTTTCCTCACTTACGAAAATCTCCGCAAGGACTTCTGGCGTATTTTGTTGGAACAGTACAATGTGAACGAGACCTCTACAGAAATGGATTCTATTGAGATGATATCTTTCTTGGACGCGCTCGGATCTCATAATAGTGACGAAATTGTGACAGATTTCTACAAGCAATTGGATCGATCAATGTGGGGTGGGGATGTCGTAACGTTTGACGAGGTTGTTGAATTTTTGGAGAGCTACATTGCTCGGGAAAAATCAAATCCCGAGGACAAGATTTTCGAGATTGACAGTTGTCCCGTGTGTCATGAGAGGAGATTCACAAAGAAAGGAGATCTAGATATTGTGACTCATGTCGCTATTTGTGCTTCCAAAGACTGGAGTATTGTCAACAAAATGTTGACATCCAGTTACGCAACAGGTCAAGGTGCGTCGAGAAGATGGTATTCCAAGTTTTTAATCAAGTTGACGTATGGAAAATATCAGCTTGGCAGCAACTCAGCCAATATTTTTGTGCAAGATAGATCAACTGGTATAGTGATGGAGGAGAAGATGAGTGTTACTGTTAGATTGGGAATTCGACTTCTTTATAAAGGCTTGGATAAAGCAAAAACGAAGCGAATTCGATCATTACTTCGAAAGCTCAGTATTAAGCAAGGCATCAAATTCGACAGTCCTCTGCTGGCTCGAGACATTGCTTCATTCATTCAATTCCATAAGCTTGATCTTTCCGAGTGCCAGATTAAGGATCCATCCAGATTTCCAACTTTCAACGAATTCTTCTACAGAAAACTTGACGTGGGAGCAAGACCAATCGAGGCTCCAGATGAGGAGGGAATTGCTGTCTCTCCAGCGGATTGCAGATGTACAACTTTTGTCACAGTTGACAGTGCCACCGAGCTCTGGATCAAGGGACGCAATTTTACATTAGCAAAATTGTTCAATGGAAATTTCAACAACTTTGAAAAGACCAATCTTTACGACCCCAAGAACTGCAGTGTTGGTATTTTCAGATTGGCACCACAAGATTACCACAGATTCCACTCTCCAGTGTCAGGAACAATCGGCCCCATGAAGTACATCGAGGGAGAGTATTACACTGTAAACCCCATGGCCATTAGATCAGATTTGGATGTCTATGGAGAGAATGTCAGAGTTATTGTTCCGATTCACACAGAGAAATTTGGAACTATCATTTTGGTAGGTGTGGGAGCCATGATGGTGGGATCTACAATTATTACAGTGAAGGAGGGCCAGAAAGTGAAAAGAGGTGATGAAATTGGGTACTTCAAGTTTGGTGGGTCTACCGTCCTCTTGCTATTCGAGAAAGATCTGTTCTGTTTTGATTCTGATTTGATTGACAACTCTAAGACATGTGTTGAGACTCTTGTGAGAGTTGGTCAAAGTATCGGACACCGTCCAGATGTTCCTCAACATAAGCGTGAACATATTGATTTCAGTAAGCAATCCAAGGGGTTCAAGTTGAGTTTGATAAGAGCTATTACTGGAGGAAATGTCAATGATCTCAACACGTGGGAAAGCAATAAGATCAAGCTTGGACATAAAAACTTGAAAGAATTTATTATTGACGATGACATGGATAATGAGTCGGATTTGTATGAGGAACTTAAAGACTCGAACGACGAAGATCTGATTGATTCAGAATAATCCTACAGGCATTTCCGAATTCGTATATTATTGACTACCTAGTAACGACCCTGAAAGTAACTAGTGGGCACATAGAGGGCCTCAGATGCAACTCCGTACTCCTGCTCTCTCAATCTGACATTCCATCCCAAATAGTCGAGATCATGTTTAAGAGAATCCACTTCGTTATACTTGGACTCCACGAGGACTGGATGCAAAATAAACTTGGTAATTATTGGAGGGACTGCCAAACCAGTGACGAGACCAACTATTTGTTTTCCTGCAAATGACATGTAATAAATAATTAGGCATGGATCATTTGCTGGGAACTCCGAGTTTAAATATTTACCCCGGAGTATCTTAACAAGATAGGTACTGCACACAGATATTTTGTTTCGGGATACTACTACCACAATATCTCTTGGAGAAATGAATGCTTATGACCATCTAGATTTTATTTTTGTAGAGTTTGTTATTTCTGTAGGTAGTGATTTCAAGCCGAGCCTCTGGGCTGATGTTAGCGGTAGTTGAAATGAAAACCAAATACGCAAAGTGTCAAATATTTTTTACTCCAGTACAGGAAACTGGTCCCGGACTTCCTCGGAGCATGTAACCGATCTCTACACAAGTTCATGATATTGCTAGTTGTCATTAAATTGGTCAACTAGGACAGATTCGTAAAATTCTATTTCTTCTGGGCACCACCGTACAATGCCTTCCACTCCTCGATCTTCTTCTCGTCAATTCTCTTGAACAAGTATTGGGCCTTTCCGATGTTGTGACCAGCCTCCAACACCAACTCGAACTTGTCGGTAATAGACAATGGTGGAGCGTTCAAGATCTCAGAGATCTGAGTACGGGTTTCGGGCATGAATGGAGAAATCACGGCGGAAACCAAGTAGATCAAGTTCAAGCCAACACCAACAACAGCATCGGACAAGTCTGGAGAGTTGTTAAACAACGAGTTGTCCAACTTGTTGTCTTGCAAGAACTGGTTGCCACGAGAAGAGATGGCCATGGCAAGTTCCAAACCACGTCTTAAGCTGACAGCTTCCATGCTCTCAATGTAAGATGCCAACAAGCCATTAACTTCCAGCTCAAATGCGGAGTAATTAGGAATTTGCTCAGGGTTGTAAGCTGGAATGACTCCGTTGTACTTGGCAATTACAAACTTGACCAATCTGTTAACGAAATTACCCAAGTTAGCCAAAAGCTCGGAGTTGTTCTTGGTGACAAATTCTTTCCACGAGAAGTGGGAGTCAGAAGACTCTGGTCTAACAGAAGCCAAGTAGTATCTCCACACAGATGGGGAAATACCAGTGTCCTTGGCGTTGTTACCGAAAACACCAACACCTCTAGACTTCGAGAACTTACCTCCCTCATACTGCAAGTACTCAGTAGTATTCAAGTGATGCAACTTAGTCCATGGGTCCTTGGTACCGATCTGAGTTGCTGGGAACACAACGGTGTGGAATGGAACGTTGTCTTTACCCATGAACTGGTACAACTGTACGTTCTCGGGATCTCTCCACCATTTTTCCCACCCGGCAATATCTTTGGAGTCCTTAAAGTAGTTGGCGGTGATGGAAACATAACCAATAGTGGCATCAAACCACACATACAACACCTTATCCTTGAACTTCTCCAAAGGCACAGGAGTGCCCCACACCAAGTCTCTGGTGATACATCTGGAGTCCAAACCTTGCTTCAACCACGAGTTGGTAATAGTCTTACTGTTCTTAGACCAAGCACCCTTTTCGGATGCCTCGATGAACCACTGCTGCAACTCTGGCTCCAAGTCACCCAATTTAAGGTAGACGTGCGTGGAGTTCTTAGGCACCGGCTTAGCATCATCAAGCTTACAACGTGGATTGATCAATTCCAAAGGATCCAACAAGTTACCACACTTATCACATTGGTCACCTCTGGCATCATCGTAGCCACACTTTGGACAGGTTCCTTCCACGAATCTGTCAGCCAAAAACGACTTGTGAGTCTCACAGTACAACTGTTCGGTGGTCTGCTCCTCCAAGTAGCCGTTGTCATACAACTTCATAAAGATGTCCTGAGCAATTTCCGTCTGCAAAGGCGTGGTTGTTCTACCGAAGTAATCAAAGTCAATGTCAAACCAGTCGTACACCTCCTTGTGGAGAACATGGTACTTGTCACATAACTGCTGAGGCGTGACTTTCTCCTCCAAAGCCTTGGTCTCGGTGGCGGTACCATACTCGTCAGTTCCACACACAAACAAGGTGTTGTAGTTTCTGTTCTTGGCGTATCTGGCGTAGATGTCGGCAGACAAGACAGAACCAATAATGTTACCCAAATGTGGGACGTTGTTGACGTATGGCAAAGCAGAGGTGATCAAAATATTTCTCTCACCGTCCTTGGGCAAAATACTGTCGTCCTGAGGCTTCACCAAAAATCCAGTCTTAACGTTGACAGCGCCGGTAGCAGAAGCCACCTGCCTCTCGACGGTAGTGACAGCTTGTGCATTCTTAATACCCTGAGAAACTTCAGGCAAGGCAGCGAACGATTGAACCCAAGTAGCCAAAGCCTTCAAGTCCTTTAAAAAGGGATAGGCAGCACCGAAAAGAACGATGTTGGCGGCAGAAAAGTCATTGTTGGATGGAACAGTCACAGAATCCAAGGCTTCGACGGCTTTCTGGGAGGATCCGGACTTAAGAGCGTCATAAACGGCAACTTCATCGACAGAAAATAAATCACTAGCAGCAAAGTCACCGCTCAAATACTTGACAATAGCATTGGCCTCAACTAATTCGAATGCAGACTTTTTGTCTTTCAAGAGAAGGCCAGAGTCATCGGACACAGTGATTTCCAATTTAGGCTGGAATTTGGCAGCAGCAACACTCACTTTCAAGTTATTGACCAACGCAAGGTTGGTCTTGCCTTTGTCGGCAGCAAGAGAGAACGACATGGTTAAAGTCTTGACTGTGGATTTTTTTCAATGTTAGTGGGGGTGGGGGACAGAGTCACACCCGTACACCAGTATACCTCAGGTTGATGACCCCATGATGAAAATGGGTTTAATGTGTAAAGTGTGGGATTAGAGTGCCAATTATGTAATCTTTAGATTGTGCCAATTACGTTCATGTAGTTTGAAATCAATAATTTTGAGTCCAGGTGAGTGTTCCCTAGAGGTTATAAACACACTATATACAGTACGCACATACAACACCTTCACCAGATCAAAGACTCTTTTAGAATATTATCATTATGCTACGTAAAACTTCTCGGCTACTAACCCAGACGTCACGTGACGCATACAACAGTATCATTGTGTCTCGACTGGCTGTGTTCAACAGTCTGGGAGCTTTGGCGAATACCGCTTTCATTGTCAAAGACAACATTTCCACAACCGATGAGCCTACCAGTTGTGGGTCGCCGATGCTTAAGGAATATGTGAGTCCCTTCAATGCCTCTGTCGTTAAGCTTCTAGAGGATGCAGGTCTGACCATGGCTGGCAAAAGTAATTTGGACGAATTTGGTATGGGTTCTGGCACCACGTTTTCAGTTCATGGACCTACGATAAATCCTAGATACTCCGAGAAAAGAGTTTGTGGAGGATCATCAGGAGGCTCAGCAGCCGCGGTAGCTGCCGAATTGGCCGATTTCGCCTTAGGAACAGACACAGGTGGCTCGGTTCGCCAACCGGCAAGTTACTGTGGAATTGTCGGTTTTAAGCCGACTTATGGGCGTATATCAAGATATGGAGTGGTTGCATATGCTCAGGGCTTCGATACGGTGGGAATTTTGGCTCGTGAAGTAGCCACTGCCGAACGAGTGTTCAAAGTTTTGAACAAATACGACGAGAAGGATATCACGTCTCTTCCTCAGTCTATAAGAGACCAGATTACCAGCAACAAGAGGGATACGACCTCGTTAGTAATAGGAGTACCGAAGGAATTGCTTTTGGCCGAGATAAGCGAAGATGTGACGGTTCAATTTGAGAAGGTCCTCACCAGACTCATGGATTTGGGTCATACCATTAAACCAGTCTCGATTCCTTCAATTGGCAAGCTGCTTTCGGCGTACTACACACTTGCCACGGCTGAGGCAGCATCAAACTTGTCGAGATTTGATGGAATCGTTTATGGGTCTGACTCAGACTTTTCCAGTGGAATGGACAGAATCGCTCACAATAGAAGTGTAGGGTTTGGTGCTGAAGTTCAGCGACGGATTGTCTTGGGAAATTACACCCTCTCGTCAGAATCAGGCGACTACTTTTTGCGGGCAACTCGAGTCCGCAGACAACTAGTTCAGGAACTCAACGACATTTTCATTATGGCCAACCCACTTACTGGAGAAGCTGGAAACCCGGGTGGATGTGACTTACTCATTTCTCCCACCGCATTTGGCCGTGCACCATTATTGGAGGAGTTCGAAAGCGACACCCAGTCGAATTTTCTCAATGGATACATCAACGATGTATTGACGATCCCAGGGTCGATGGCAGGTTTACCCTCGATTTCTGTTCCATGTGAAGATAAAGATTTCGGAGTCCAGATCATGGGACAATTTGGTGATGATATGAAAGTATTGGAGGCAGCAGAAATCGTGGAAAGAAAATGAATACAGCTTGTAAATAGATGATCAATAGAATGAGCGCCTAGAGAATTTTCCGTAGTCACAGATTTGATTGAAGAATTGGAGAATGGAAGTGATAAGCTGGCATAGTCGCTTGAAAAGCTCTATATTAATGGTTCAAGTGTCTATTACAAGAAATGAAGATCATGAATCGTGAAATACCTAACGCCTGCCCAAGAGCGTCAAGAATTCATCCCGTGTCTTCTGTTGCACACGGAAGCATCCCAACATACAGCTGGTCGTGGTGGAAGACCCTGTCTTTTGCACGCCTCTGCTTACCATGCACATGTGGGTGGCTTCAATCACCACAGCCACTCCTCTAGGCTTGAGGATCTCACTGAGTGCCATGGCAATCTGCTTAGTCAATCTCTCTTGGACCTGGAAACGGCGGGCATACATCTCAGCCAACCGTGCAAGCTTGGAAAGTCCCACCACACGCTTGTTGGGGATGTATGCTATATGTGCTTTACCGAAAAATGGCACCAAGTGGTGTTCACATAATGAGTAAATCTCAATATCTCTCACGATCACCATTTCGTCATGATCTTCCTCGAAAACGGCCCGCTTGATCACATCACGGATATTGTCCTCATAGCCCTTGGTAAAATACAACATGGCTCTAGCGTAACGTTCTGGTGTCTCCAAAAGACCTTCTCTGTCGACATCTTCACCAAGTTCAGTGAGAATGGTCTTGACGGCACCAGCAATTCTGAGCTCACGGGCCTTAGCCTCTTCGGGAGTCAGTTCAATTCTAGCTCTTGCACCTTGCAGGGGCCATGACAATCCGTCACTATCAATTGGTGGGTTCAATGTGCATGGAGAGGCTACTCTGGTTTGTAGAGGAGTGCCATATTCTCTCACAATGAACTCACCGGTACCTGACAATTTGGATTTTTTGGTAGCTGCCACGGGCTTGGGGTGGTTAACGCCGTTGGGGCCAGCTTTGGAGTCTTGGGCAGAGTCAGACATAGTGGAGAAGAAAGTCAAGTTTGGGAAAATTTTTAAGTGACTAGAGTGTAGGAACCAAAAGTGAACCAAACGCTGATCGCGAGGAGGTGGTCCACTAAATTATTTGACATTCATGCGAGAGGAGCAGGATATGAAATACTTCAATTGGGCTGATCCGGGGTATTTCTAGACCGACGAGGCTCTAGATATATCAAGAAAATATAATATTATGAAAATGTTCATAGCTCGTAGAAATGTGGGGTTCAGGTTCAGATGTCAGCAAATGGATTCAAGATCCGTACAGTCAAACATGGCAATGCCATGCCAATCTCAGCCCGCAACAAAACTGCAACGGGCTTGAACTCTCGAATCTCCTGAATGTAGGAGTTACCTTCCACCCGTGTTATAGCATCTTGCAAATAAGGAGCTAATCCTTGCAGGATACCTGGTCTCACAGAGGGCCACATCTTGGCAACTGGTGCAACAACCTTGGGTGCGTTGATATCCAACTCTGCAAGCTTCGAAAGAATGCTTTCCGTCGCAATGGTCTCCTTTTGAGCCATATTTTTGCTTTGAATCTTAGCAGCTTCGGATGCAGACGTGCGGTATTTGTTCTTGATCGAGGATCTATAACTCAACGACGAACGCTCATCTGGAGGGATATACGTAGCGGAATCGACGCCCTTTTCCCAATACAACTCAAGAATCCTATTCGTTTTGTCGAATTCTGCCTTCACAAGAGGCAACTGGTCGCCATGAACTCTCTTCTCTATTCCGAACTCAGGAATAAAGACATCAAACGAAGACTCGTATACTTGCACAACAGTTCCCATCACCAAAAGTTGTCCAGCATGTTCACTCATCTCATTAATAGTTTGTGATAACAACAAATGAATAGCTTGTTCTTGAGCATTGGCTGCGCAGTCCTTCTTGAAGTTACAATAATCAGCAATGGCTTTCAAAGCATCCAAGTCAGTTGGTGTTTCTGCTGGGCGATCGTAAATCACTGCCTTGACTTGCCTGTGCACAATCAAATCGGAAAATCTTCTCAAAGGAGCTGTGAAATGAGTGTAGAGAGGCAAGTTCAAATAGTAATGAGAATAATTATCAGGGTCTTGCTTACCAGCAATGTAATACTTTGGTCGTGGCAAGCACTTGTACAACAACGTCTCAATACATTGCCTCTTAACTGGATCCTGAATGCTCAAAATGGATTTTTCCAAGGAAGCGGCTGTGCTGGTATCAATTCTGACACCCAAGTTTGCGGCTTTTCTTGAAAAGCCCTCCAACTTTTGCAATGTTGGCAAAGCCTGGCGACGCAAGAAAGCTTCATCACCCAATTTGGCATGAATTTTCGAAGCCACCGTGGCATTGACCTTATGACTGATCTCAGCTACAACCAGCGCTGCAGGAGTGGAATCGAAGATGTTTAAATGCAATCTGACCTTCTCGTCATCCAACTGATCTAAAAGAGTCAAACTTGGGCTAAGACTGAGACTTCTGTCTTCCAACCGTTGGCGACGGAACTCTTTTGCAATTAAAGCAAAAGTTTTGATGTAGTCCGAGGTAGCAGATGTAATTGATTCAGGAGGGTTGTTATTCAAAATATCATCAACCTCATCGAAAGTCACCAAGGACTTAGGAATCACAACTGATTCATGGATATGAACGTCCTCCACTTCGAAGTTAGTAGTGTCAATCTCGAAAACAACGGAAATGGCCAAGCTTTTCATGTTTTCTTCGAAAGATGCTTCGTCGTTAAGTTCTACTGGGTACAAGTGAGACACTTTCTGTGGTAAGAAGACGGAGGAGGATCTCTTCTTAGCCTTTCTTTCCAAGGTCGAGCTCTGTTGAACATAATGAGAAACATCAACAGAATGGAAACCCAACTCAATAATTGTATTGCTGAGCCTCTTCACATGTAAAGCAACCTCAGAAAACTGCTTATTGGCAGTGAAAGCAATGACGTAATCGCTGATGTACTCAATTCTGTTAGGACTTTGGAGCTCTACTGCGACATTCGGAATAGGACCAAAGAACGATGCGAGATAAGTGTCATCTGCATCAGGATTAGCAGGGTATTCATCGCACAAGAAGTTATTATCGCGCAAAATCGAATCGACCTCAATATTAGGGTCATCAATGGGGCCCAATTTGGTCACTAAGGTTCCGAATGGGTGCAAAGAGGTAATTGGCCACCTCTTGATGGATGCAATGAACAATTGGTCGGCATATTTCTCGTGCTTGTCAACAAAGTCTCTTGGTGCTTGTTCGGTAGGGATAGCAATTAGTGGCACACGCTTGTCAGTAGGCTTGAACCAGACGATCTTCGGGGCCTTCGGAGTGTGTACAGATGACTCCTTTCCACTTTTCTTGTCAATGGCAGCTTGGGCAGCTTGGGCAGGTCTGAGCAATCCTAGAGTTCCGGCGAAAATCTGGCCAGGAATACGATCAACAACAGCAACAACATGGCCAGCGTATAATGGCTTAACTTCGTCGTTGATCTCCTCCTCTTCAACCAATAGCAATGCTTGCCCCTCAACTTCAACATCATCATTTTTCTTCATGGTTGGTCTTTGTTTCAAGGAACCTCTTCTACCCAAACCTTCACCCTCTGCCTCCAGCTTTCCATCGTTATCATTAGTCAGAGTCGAAGTCGCGTCATTGTGAATATCATCATTGAGAATGGAGGAAGTATTGGATTTGCCCAAGGTATTATCTTTTCTTCTCTTTTTCTCTTCTTTTTCTTTCTTGGAATCCCAAACTTCATCTACAACAAGCAACTCCACAGCAACCAAGTCACCTTCCAAAGCACGGTTTCTATCCTTTGAGCCACAAATAAAAATGTCAGCCTCCAAAAGACCATCGGTGGATACATATGCGTCAGAACGGTTCTTCTTGTTCACACGCAAAATTCCAGTAACAAGACGACCCTCATTAATTAATTCGGGTAACGACGACTGGGGCAAGTAGGGAGCGAAAAGAGACTTGCGTCCGTTAACGTTGTTGACGCCGTTATTATTGTTATTGTTGGGGTTGAACAGGTTCATTGACGAGATGGACGAATTGCCCCCGCCAAAAGAACTGCTCTTATTCTTGTGGCCTGGAACAAAAAAGTTGGGAGGTTCAAGAGTATTTGAGTTCAGGCTGTTGCGCTGGTGGTTCGACTGCTGTGTGCGCCAATTAGAGTTGATGTTGGATCCCGAATCGAAGTTGCGCGAGCCTGAACGGTAATGAGAGCTACGTCTCTGGTGGCCACGCTCAGGTGACTGGTTGCCAAAGTTAGGCACAGGTGGAAGCAAGGAGCTGTTGTCCGGTGGGAATTTAAACGACTGTTGACCATATGCCAAGGAGCGTGACCGGTTATGGTTGGGGGACAGCTCACGATCGGAATCAGCGTTGTTATTGGGAAATCGAAAGCCACCCAAGTTGTCGGCCATGGGACCCAATGTTGGCAGAGCCGTGTCCAGGCCGGGGGAGCGGTCGTTTTGAGTGTTTTGGGAAGTGGAGCCCGAAAGCGACGCTAAGTTGGACACACGTTGCAGAGCTGCAGCCTTTATTGCCTCATTGAGCCCCAATGAATGTCTGCGGGAGTGACCATGGTTGTTGTTGTTGCCGCCCAGAGAGCCTGTTCGGCGGTGACCTTGTTGGCCATTGTAAGAAGGGGATCTGGAGTGCGATTTGTACAGTTGAGACTCTTGCAGCAGCAGCTGGGCTTGTTGTTGCAAAATCTGCTTCTGTTGCGATTGCACAGCTTCCAATTGCCGCTGGAGATTATATTGCTCCACCATGAGTGTGGTCAACTCACTGGGAGACCGGCGGTGAGCAATGTAGAGGTTCTTGGGCTTGCGCGAGCGAGAGCCGGCAGCATCTGGCGGATTGTCACTCATTTGGGGTGGTAGAGAGTGAAGCGAGCCGTGGGAAGAAGATTTGATGGCAAATTGATTGCAGTTTCTGGACGAGTGGCGATGTAGAGACTACCGTAGCACCGTCTCAACCTTTTGGATGGAGGCAAGAACTTCCAGAAACTGACGGCAAGAAATCAATCAACGACAGCGGTGGCGAAGGAGCGGGGTCACCAAATGAGAAGAAGGGAGAATAAAGTCAGACAGGACGGAAAATAGAGGGAAAATCCGGGAACCGCTGGCTAGTGGAAGGAAAAAGAAGTGGCTGTTTCACGATTCCCCTGACTATTTTTTCGAGTGGTTTTTCTCATTTCTCACTACCTGCCTCTAGACACACACTGTTGCTTACAAGAACAGTTTTAGCAGCAGCAGCGGGGTAGGGGTTGTTAATTATTTTTTGAGGGCAGATTCGATGGCATTAAGAAATTGAAAGCAGGATGAGTTGGGTAGATCTGAGGTTTTGACGGGGAATTTACCGTCTGGCTTGACTTCGATGAATGGGTTTTCGATCAGTTCTTGAAATGGGTACTGCAGACAATGCGCCAGGCACCTTCCTTCATGTTCTCTTTTATGACGGAAACTTTTTGGTTAATTGGCAGCAACCATGCAAGATTTGCACAATGTGGAGGGTTTCTGTGAGCTGGGAGCTGTAGAATAGACAATTCGTCAATTTTGGTCGTTTGATAATTTTTGTTGATTTGAATTTCGTCACTATTTTTGTTTTTTAACCTTTGGTTCTTCGGGCTGTGCCCTCAATGATTTTTCCTCGCGCAGGTCATTTCTCTGGGTCTGCTCTGTCCCTTCAGGCGAATGTATGCCACACCACGTACCGCGCAGTGACTTAAAGCGAGAAAAGAATCGGGTTGACAACAGTGGTATTAGCTGAAGGTTAAGTGTTTGCCAGGGTGTCATTGGGTAGTGTGGGGTTGGGCTTGTATAGTTGGCCTTCCCATACCCCTGGCAACGCATGAATTCTTGGTGTGAGGTTCTTGCTCTATTCAGGATTAGAAGCTCCGTCGTTTGATCTCCCGGCCTTAAGGTGTCTGTATAATGCCCATGCGAGCAGTACCACCACTAAAATGGGTCGCATCGAAACTCATAAGTTTCAGAACACTTACTGATAAGAGTTGACTTGCCAACAGCAAACTGCCATTAGTTAAGACTGTAAATATCAAACTTGGAGTCACGTCCGTACTTTCGGTCCGGAAGGATTTGGTGCAGTCAGAACAGTATATCTCATGAAGGCTTAGCCTGTTCCGTATTCTCCGATAAGCGAAGTCCAATGGAACTGTCACGCCACTGTCCATTCATAGATGATCGAATCCAGGGGTTGATTTAGTAAAGCGCTGAAATAGTCTGGATTAATTAGTAGTATAGTGGTGTTGCGGTGGTTGTGAAGTGCTTCAGACGCACAGGGTGGTAAATGGAGTAGGACTGTAATAGCCATGGCGACAAGTCAGAACACTTAACCGGAGAGCTAGCACTTGGATCTTCTTTTTTCATCGTGCTTGCATCTCATAGTAGGAACTGGCTGAGTTCTTTCTTTTCTTCTTTTTTTTTTTTGCCATCTCAAACCTTCGGTATTGTTAGGCTCTCATGGAGTTTTCTTATATGAGTGGCCAAAAGTTACTCCGCAAGTGCTTTGTCTACTTTTTAGGCGTTACTGACTCAATTGTTTGGCCCAATTGCGTAAGTCTAATTAGTCTTCGTGACCAAATTGCCTATACCGCAAACCTCACTGTCTTAGTTTCCAATGTGCTGCACTCCACCAAAACAATTTCCCCAGACTCACTGAACTTAGGAATGCTTACCATTGTCACCTCTGTATCTTTCACCTTAACCTTTTTAAATCCTCCATGGGTCTGGTTACCGACAAAATACAAATGTGGAGTCTCATCCAAGGTAAACGGATCCTTATCATCAAACGGGTAGCAGTAAAGAGTATCCGGTGCCGTAGGAACGATATTCTGCCACCTGATAGTACGTTCCATGGTGTTCAAAATATCTTCCTTCAGGTGGCTGCTGGTCAGATACTTGAGTATATCGCTGATATTCTGCCCGGACGTACCCAAAATGCGTAGACCGTTCTCCAACTCCATCCACGCAGGGTTGGTGGTCGTATGGATAGGCAGGTTGTCATTTCCGGCGAGTCTCGCGTTTCTTCCCAAAAGCGATTTGTGCAATGGTTGCTGAGGCAAGCACACTTCTGCTGGATCCGAATCACCAGCCATTACCGTCACGGGAACGGTCGATACTACCTCGGAAAGCCAAGAACCAAGTAACTGAAGAGATTCGGCCAGAAAATTGGAGGTGTTCTTAGATCCAAAGTTGTTGGAGCTCTTGAAGTCGTTATTCGTCTCAGAGACAACTTCTTCCACGGAATCACCAGCTATTATCACCCGGCAAACGCTACTCGACTCCTTCTGGTCTTCCACACTACCAATTTCACCTGCTAGCCACTGCTGTAATAAGGTTGTGCGGAGATCACACTCCGTAGATGTGCTGAAATTGAGACCTGACACCAACGCCAAGTAGTGCTTCTCTGAAGTTGGAGCAGGCAATGCATTCTGTGGAGCTGGAACTGGGTATGTCACCTCCATAATCTCAAAAATTCCCGCTTGGATCTCAATTCCCAACACGGCCACAAAGCAACCAGTCACTAAACCAGTAGTTCGAAGTAGGTCTTCGTTGTGCAAGATTGCCCGACCACTTTCGTCTTCCAACATTACAACCGCACCATTTTGGCTGTCAACATACAGCTCGGGCATGGCGGGCATCACATCGTCCACACCTTTCTCCACATCCTGGAGAATATTGAGCTTATGCTTCATATCTGAGAATACTGTTCCCAGTACCCAGCATAATTCTCCTGAGACTATATCCAAAATCTTATCCTTGTGCTGGATCTTCTGGCCGTTAACATTACGCGTATTGTGGCCCCATTTTCTCATGGCTTCCCGCTCAACTCTGGGCTTCAACATGGCCAATCTATGCTGGTACATGGCGAAGAACTGTCTGGAATACTTTCTCTCCGAGTCTGCGAGAGAGAAAGCATTCTGCTTTTCAAAATCCGTTGAGAAAGCGCTCGAGGCACGGCTGACACTGCCTGAACCAAGATTCCGGTTGATTTGAGTCTCCATGATGAATTGTAAAGTGAGTTCGATGATGAAGGATGAGTTTATTGATCTAAGGTCACGTGACAATTATCTGAAAGAACAGTGTACATTTTTGAGCAGATTGACGTGATTAGAAAAGAATTATTCTCGTAAAAGCATTTTTGATAGACTTTAAATCTCTGTCAGTAAAACTGATTTCAATTTTTAACTTGTTGGAGGATTTCTAAAGTAGTGCTGACGCGTCTCACTCATCGTATAAAGAGCCAATAACTACACAAGAAAGTCATCACGATAGTTTTTACATATAGACAAGATATGTTTCTCGGGTAACTTGGAAAATTTTAATTTATTCTCCGATACCAATGAACCAGTAGAAAATATTTTGTCATCAACGAAACTCACCTTGTGTCTTTAATGAATCAATTCTTCCATACAGGTACTACTACCCCATGACAAGACTATGTCTAGACCCTGGAGGTTTATCGCTTCTCTTTCCGAAAGCGTCGCCTGCATACCCTCAGAAGATTCGAATCATTGGCCAGGTGTTCACCTATGACGAAACTACTGCAATTCTCCATGTGGGCCGTGTAGCCAACCTAGCACCAGTTCATGTACACATATCACTAGATGAAGACGAAGAAGACACGAATTCGAGCGTTTGTGTAGATGTCACGGACGTGATGTACCTGCTAGGGCCACAAACTACAGCGGAGGGTGTAGTTGTTAGTATTTGGGGCATGTATGATGGGAACGTCGTTAGAGCAGTTGAATGTAGTGGAGTCAATGGCCAGGAATTACTAGGAGGGTCTGTTTCCGTGTTGGCTGAAATGTCTATTTTGACAGAAATATAGACATTGGTATTTTGGGTAATTTAATGAATGTTGGGTTTTGTTTTGAATACTTTTGATTCCGTAGTTCTTCTATTTCTCTATTATTGATCACGATTTTTCATCCTCTCAAATTTATTGTTTTGATCTGTTCCTTTTCAAAATCAAGCATGCGGAGATGTAGGCTCAGATTTGATCACGGGTGATGCAGAAATCATGGCTCCAGATCCAACGGTCTTCAGAGTAGTGAAAAACTGGTCCCAGATTGCTTCCGTAGGCATCTGCTGAATCATTTCGAATACTCGTTTTCCATCTTTAGATGGCACATGCTTATCTTTCTCCATGATATCCAAACCGTAAGCAGGTACTGACAGTGCCTCGGAATTGTCTGGAACAGAAGAAACAGGCAGGAGATTGGCCAATTCCAGGAAAAACATGTCGAGATTCGGAGCTTCGGCAAACAACGGCGTGGTGACAGCGACATTGTAATCTCCTCCGCTGGAAGAGCTGTCTTTACGTGAAATCCACTCAAATCGGGGCAGATTGAAATTGTCATCTGAGCTTTCTTCAACCAATGCTTCAACAAGGCTAGCTAAGTTGGCGTTCACTCTTCCATCAAGCAGCTGCTTGACCGCATTGGGAGGTTCCACCATGTTCTGCTGGCCGAGGAGAGTACCCTCCACCTCTTCATCGTAGCGAAGTTTCATCACGGCAGCAGTAAGCATCTGGAAAGTGTCTGCGCAACTCTTTGCTGCATCACAAGTAGCTATCAACAGCTTAAGGACTGAAATACATTCTTCAGTGATTTTCTTCACTTCGTACAAACTATTATGCTTCCGGACCTCAGCTGAATTGTAGAGCGAAAACAAATAGGACGTTCCAGCTATGAACAAGTTGTGAACAGCTGCCCAAGTATAGTTGATGGCCTTTTTGTTATGAAGATGCCTATAGCAAGACATCAAATTCTTCAGGGCCTCCAGCACCTTGTGGTAGGCATCAGAAGAGAGTTTGAATGTCTTTGGCGAGAGTCCGTTTAGCGAAAGTAACGTATGATTGTAATTGAGAGTGAAGAACTCAACGTTGAAGTCGCAATTCATTTTGCGGTTGGTTTTGGGCGTCAGGTTACGCCAATGTTCGAGCTCTTGATGTATGTGGCGACGCCATTGTCCCAAATTGTCGAACTTTCGAGGAAGCTCGCCGTTTTCATAAAGGATGCGTTGGACTTCCAGCTGGATCTTCCGGATACGGAAAAAACAAAGCGAGATAGACTTGTAGCTGGGCATGCCACTTGCCTCATCAGAATAGTCGATATCTTTTGTCTCGCCCTCGATAATTAGAGCATCGTCCAACTCAGAGGGGAATCTGGTGGTGATGGACTCGTCTGGAATGCCGATGGGGCGACCCAAATAGAAACAGATTTGTCTGTCGAGGGAGTACAGACACCAGAACAAGCGACGTCGCCTATCCTTCGTGAAAGCATCAAACTTGTTGCTTTTTCCCACTCCATCGCTATGCAATCCAAGATCCACGCAGATTCGAAGGGCTGTGCCCAAAACGTACCATACACCAGGAACACTTGGTCTCATGATCGAATACACTGATAGGAGCAAAACTGCCTCGAGTTGTTCAAGCGGATCACTGGTCTGGTAAGTCGAGTCCACGTACTTGAGGGCCGCCTTCTTGAACTGCTCGGAAATGGTGGCTAAGTATTGGAGATGGTATACTGACGATGCAATGGCGAACACAATGTTGAGAAAGAACATGGGCCGGTGGAACTGCTCAGGCACCTCAATTTGCTCGGAAAGTTCTGCTGCAACGTCATTGTCGCCGCCCACAGCAGCCAATCGTTCCGCCATGATTTGCTTATATTGGTAAAACCAAGTAGCTTCCTCGGCCATCGGCGAGGGACCATAGGTGTCCATGTTAATGGCGGTATATTTGGAAGCCAACGGCACACGCATGTCCCAAGGGCCATAAACGGGCTCAAACACCCATTTAAGAAACGATTCTCGGTGTAAAACCGGTAGTTGAGCATTGGACTGAGCAAAGTAGATGCGAATAAACTCCTGGGCGGTAGATTTCGGCGGTAACACCGCGGGTCGGATGTTGCTAGCACCATCAATGGTCGAGTTCAGCGGCTCCTGGCGCATGGTCAGCAATGAGTGGTTCATTTTCACTGCTGTCATCATCAATTTAGCAAAACTGACTCCCAGAGATGCTCCTAGGTATGGTTGACCGGTGACGGGCTCCACATGGGAATTTTCCGTTGTGGTCAGCACTGAAGCTGTCATCACTGATGATGGCAAAATTGGCAACTCGTCCGGATCAAGACGGAGATTTGGCTGGGGAGTATCCAGGTCTAGGTTAATTCCATGCATTTTCAACTTCCCTTCTAAGAGCAGTACTTTCTCCTCAAGGTGAAAAACATATGACCGTGCAACCTCTCGACCTGTGGAAGGATCCACACTTACACATTCCAGTCCTGCTTTGGCACATCTGGTGCACTTGGGGAATTCCTGGTCACATTTGATCTTCTTGACTCGACAACGTCGACATGCAGCTATGGAACGCGAGATCCCCAGCGGCGGACTAACTTTTTGTCTTTTTATGTCTTGGCGACCATCCTCCGCTGTCATGATGGAAGGAATATTCTGTTGGGGAAACCGATGAAGATTTCAATGGAGATTGCGATAAAAATTTCGCTAAATTGAAAATCGCTTGTGGCTGGAGCGATAAGAAGCGCAAGTGTTATCTGTCGGATAGTTCGGTTTGTATGCAGGTGGTGTTATTTTATTGGAATATGATAACAGGGGTGCAGGACATGGAAATGGAAACGGACATGGAAGGCATATTTATTACAATAATACAACGAATTAAAGCGATGACCATTTGGTTGAGGAGGTATTTGCAACCATTTGGTACACTAAAAGCAATCAATAATGAGTGAGAAGAATCATCTCACATTCAATAATTAACATCCTCCAACTTTGAATTCTTTCAGCAACCTAGACATCTTGCACAATTAACGATTTGACTTAATGAACAAACAACTTGTACGTAAAATCGTATCACGGTCCAATCACAAGTGTTTGATTTTGGTCTGTTCCAATTCGTACTTACCCTCTAAATTAGGAATTAAAACTTCATACCCTGTGGTTGAGGCTTTTACGTCGTTTCCATCCTTCTCCACCCAAATGGTGGTAACCAACGAGTCAGGAAGTAATGGATACTTGATATAGCTGGCAGAAATTTCATTTTTGGCCATTTTAGTGGCATACTCCTCCACCAATGGTCCCGGAAATTTCCACTCTTCTGCGCGACCCTTGTAAGTTACAGACTGCTTGGCCAAAACGAGATCGTTCCAATTTCTTTTGTTCAAGAACGAATTATTATCTCTCTGAGATCCGTCCGGATTACAGGAAAATATCGGCAAGATGTCCTCATCTGTGTAGAGATCGTAGTGGTGCACTTTGGAACGCTTGCCGAGCAAAGTGGCCATTGGGTCTGGAGGGGGTGCGTTGACGATGGCGGACGAAATCACATTGAACACAAGTCTGGGATCGGTTTCCGGATGAAGAGTGACATCCTTGTTCTTCTCCTCGATGGCCTCGTGGCCCTGAAGAAGGTGTGCATGAGGATGGTGATGGATCTTTGTCTTGAATCTTCCGAAACAGCACAAGTGAACATCACCAGACAAGATAGTGATTCTGACACCGTTCTTGGCACCAAATTCAGTCAAAGACTTCAAAAGGAAGTTTCGCTCACGCTTGTGATGCTTCGAACACCAATGATCATTCAAATCGTCCAAAACTTCAACGCTTCCATCAAACTCATTGACCAAGCCCTTGCTAATGATACCCTTGGTAGCCAATTTTTTGACAGGTTTGAGCACAGTGGAGTTCAAAATCAACTCAAGCCACACAAGTCTAGGGTACATGATTGGAACACCCAACATCACCAACAAATGCTTGGTCTCTGGCGCCCGGTCAATCTCGGCCTGTAAGCGAGAGAAAATGATGTTGTATGTTGAATTTGAGACAACTTGGGAAAGCTTACGTTCAGTACGACAATCAATACCTACCAAAGAAATCTCCTGACCCAAACGCATGAAAACAGAGTGACTTGGTTGTTTAATCCATGGACCATTCCCTTTAGACAAAACCCACAGTGGATCATCCAAGTACTCGGGCTCATCAATCAGTATCTGATGCTGGAAAAGCATATAATACTTGTAGGCGACGTTTCCGATGGTGGAAAACACATTCTGGCCCATTGTTTTATCTTTGTACGAGCCGAATCCGTCAATTATGTCATGATCATCATAAATGCTTACCGTAGGAATCTGAGCCATAGCCAAAGGAAACATGGTCTGAAGGGTAGCACCGTTTTTACCCTTCCACCAACCTTTTCCAAACCATTGAAGGTATGCATTCAAATAGTATTGCTCGAATTCCTCAAGCAAATCTGGAGTCACTTTCACCTCTCTTTTTTTGCTTGAAGACTCCAAATTAAGCCACGGCTCGAGTCCCTTACAATGGACTTTGATCAGGTCACAGTAGATCTGGTCACCTCCTCCCAACATCACATGGTAGTTCTGAGATGAGTGCTTTCGCAATACATCCAACCAAAGTGACAGCTGGTAATCTGAGGTGTCAGTAGCAAGAGAAAATCCATTACATGAGTAAGAAACCACGTTCATGGATTCCAGCGCTGCGGGAAGAAAAAATTGATGAGCAGGATTGAACAAGCCGTTGATGGTGTAGCGTACTTTTTGCTGGTATTCCGCAAGCTTCAAGGCAATGTTAAATCTGTAGAATTGCAAGCCTCCAGACAGCTCATAGTAGACTTTACCAGGAAACTCACCATCGGAGACTTTTCCAGGACCTTCCACCACAGGTCCAATTTGGTATGTTATCTTGGGCACTGCACCCTTAACAACAAGCATAATGGAAGCTCTGTAACTGTCCAGACCGTTTTCCAATGTTCCACAAAGTTTAAGAATGGGACCGCAATGCACTTCCAAGCCTTCGATTGCCGGAGTTTCGGGGCATTCCTCTGGCACAGGGTCCTCCACTTGCTTTTTGTGGAGCGCCTCGAAGTCGTCAATGGGCACAGGGGTAAACCAATCTGGAGAAGTCATTGTGAAGAAAAGATGAAAATGACAACCAGCCTGTAACAAGAGATTAGATGGTCAGCCCTGCACAATGCACCGCAACAGTAGCAAAGCTAATGAGGGCCATCTACCGGAGATGGGGGAGATAACCCGCGCGACGGCCAGCGCATTCGAATGGTCATGCCCAGAAAAATTTTGAAAGATTAATAGCCGATGTAATTTGGATGTGGAAGAAATCGTCCTTTGTTTTTTTTTTCTGTTTTCAAAACACGCTATTGGAGATTTTTGCCAGCATTGAAACTTTAAGTGGTGACGTGGTTTCAGGCTGCGACGAACACATGCTTGGATGTTTGTCTGCAGTAGGCTTTCCACGAGAAACAGCAAGAATAACTTTTCGAGAAGGAAAATAATTAGTGCGAGAGGTACGGGTCTATCTATTTCATATCCAAGTCGCCCTTTCTTTGAATCCACATACATGGATAGCGGCTAATTGTAAAAGAGTAAAAATTTACGGGATTTTTTCCGTCAAGGTCTGCGGAAGCAACTTGCAACTGTTCTGAGACACTAAGTGTCAACGGAGATTACATCCTAGAGGGAAGTAAATGGCTACCAACAATAGGTGGTGGCATAGTATGGAGGATGCGGCTTGATGATAAGGATAGCTAGCAAAAGTGGAGAAGAGCGGAGTTAGAGATAGGGAATGGATGACACGAGGTACAGTGTAGATACGAAGACTTGGATGAGGATTATGGAGGGATGACAGACATACAAGGAATTTTGTGGGCCAAATACCACTCGGCGACAATTGGATGGGAGGGAAAAGGGAAAGTGACTATTGCGAGATGCGAGAAATTCGCAACTTTGTACGAGAAATTCGAGTTTTTTAGTGCGAGGTTTTGAGGTGAGAAATTCGAGATTTTAAGATTCTCAAATGATGACATCAGCTTTCAGGATGAATACTTAAAAACTCAGCACGGAGGAACAATGTTTCGAACACTACATCCTCAAACCTACACTTGGGACAAGAGGTACAAACTCCAAATAACACTGTGAGCTGTACCCGAACCAACTTGAAACTGTGGAGTAATAACTATGACCATGCTGAAACCGTATTGATCCCGTCACGAGGCTGCACTTTTGGCCGGTTATCGCATCACGTGGGCCCAACTTGGCAAAAAAAAAAACCAGGCTTCAACACAGCCTCGGCGACGATCGAAAACCAACAGAGACAAGGGTTGTTCTCTATAATTTCATTTGGCTATCGCTCTGTAGAATTGCTTTGGCTCTTCTCTTTTTGGTAGGCTCAATGTTCCCTCTCACAACAGTGCTTCTTCCAGCATTCCCCTCAGACGCATGGAACTTTTATGCCTGCCATCACTAGAGGGGGACTAGGAGGCTCCGTGTGCGGAAGGCACTTTGCTGTCGTTGTGTGCAGGTGCCGAGAGTTTTCTCTCATAGCTCGCTCATTTCCCTGTGGGTAATAGTGTGACTCGCTGGGCTAAGGTATATGGAGTAGCGATAATCTCAAAATACCGCAGCTTTTTCCTCTTTTTGTGCTTTGCTTTTTTTCTGTTTTTCTATTGCAAGCTTGTCACCGTCACCTCAATTCAAGCTACTTGGTGTCGTTTCTGCTCCCTCTCTTCCACTCGCGTACTCTACCCCAGGTTTTGGTCACTACTCCACAGTGAGTCGACATTGCCTAACATTGATCAGTGCTAGCACAAAACTCCATCAAATTTCACCAAATTCTTTTGGTTTTATTTTCTTTTGACTTTGCATCCGCTACTTCAACTATTTACCTATGGCTCAGGTGTCGCTGCCGCCCGATGGCCCCTATGCCCGCCGAGTGTCTTTCAATAACCTTCATCCGGACGACTTGGAATCTGGAACATCCAAATTTTACTCCTACAATGTTGACGAGCAGGCCTCAACTCGGTCTAATGTGCTAGAGGTCAATAAATTGTTTGGAAACTACACCATGGGACCCGTGGCTCCCACGGTGTCCCGAAAACGTGTGCGTCTTCCGGATCCTCCTTCCAAGCTGATTCTCAAGAACAAGTTGACCCCCACACAGCTCCTGGCCAACTTGCTGCATGCCAAACTGTTGGGTGTGAGCTACCACGGCGACTTGAACGATTTAGTTAAGAATGAACACGATGGCACTGTGCATCTGGAGGCTGACGGAGTGGTTCTTGAAGCAGACGCCTCAGACTCCGATGACGATGAGGACGTCGGCTCCCCACCACCGCAACCTACCGCTCGCCGCAAGCTGTACTCTCAGATGACTGACGAGGAGCTCATGGCTCTAGACCCGCAATTTGCGAAGCCCAGAACCTCCAGCATTGACAACTTCAAATTCGACTCTTCCACGACGTACTACAGTACTGCCCGCCGGGCTTCCACAGGAAGTGCCGCCATTCCTTCTCAAGCAGTGTCCAAGCAGATTGTGTATCCCTCGCTGAATGAGAACAACTACAAGTCGATGTCCTTAACCGTGAGACATGAGGACTACGACGTCGACTCAGAAGCTTCTAGGACGCTCTTAACGGTTATTTCCGGTCGTAAGCACACGTGGAACTCATTGGACTGGCTCCTTCTCACTGAGAACGGCTTGCCAAGAACCACTTCCTTCTTACAAAATGGGGACTGCTTGGTGATTGCTGGCTTAGTTCCTCTCAAGTTCATGGATGGAGCCGAAACCATTCGGAAGCAGCATAGTCTCGACGACAAGCTCTACCAGAAGTGCAACAACTTGCTCAACTACGTTTTGGAGAACTTGCCTGATCCACTGCTCAGGCTCAAGATCACAGTGGAGTTTGTTCTAGATATTCCCCCATCGGACCCCTTGTCGCCCAACTATAAGAAAAATCAACACACGGGAACTCGTTTCATGTTGGAACACCTCTTCAAGCAATACCAGCCTACACTAGTGATAGTCGGAAACAAGTCTACGAACCTCAATTTCAAGTACCCCATTAGAAAGAGGAGACAGAGATCTACTGTCACTGCACCCACCAACCCTGGTTTGCCTGGCTTGCCTGGTTTGGCCAAGATTCCGCTGGCATCAACGCTGTCTAGCGATAACGGACCTGATGCCTATCTCATCAAGCTCTCGTCATTTTTGATCAAGTACCTGACAGTTCCTTTGATTATGGTTGGAAATTCTACGGTTTTTCACCATAAGACAGAGTTCAAGCATAATACTGCTGTGACATTTTCCGATAGCAAGCCGCCGCAAGCGCCGCGGAGCATTCTCGAGCCGGAACGCAAGAACTCTAATGCCTCGGATATCTCCATTGAATCATTTAATGGAAATGGCGATAGTCAAAGTTTTTCATCGTTGGAAACACCAGAGGAACTTCAGCAGTCTGTAAATACACTCTTGAAGTCACAAAGTCCGGACCGGTTTGCAACAATGCTCGACAGCATTTCCCAATATTCATTAGCGCATCTGAAATATTATCTCAATGTTGTGCATGACGATACCATTGAGAAGCTTTCTCCTAGGTTGTTAAACAGCAAGGTGCATCAGGTGTACTCCAGCATTGGCACGGGCAAATCGTTGTCCAAGTCGCATTCCAATGGAGCATCAGGCAAAGCATATAAGGTGAAGAGTTTGATTTCTTACAGTGAAGAGGAAGAGAAGAAGAATGAGAAGATGATCAACGAAAAGAAATTGAAGAAGTCTGTCTCGCGTGGATCAGTGAACACACTGGCGTCAGCCGATGACAAGAAGCCAAAAAAGAAGAAGTCGTTCTTGCAGAAGCTTGGCATGAAGAAGTAAGATTTTAATTCTCACAGACTGGGTCGATTTTTATTAATAACTAGATTTTGTAACTTTTATCTTTCATACACGACATTATTGAGTATACAGAATAGCCGGGACTATACGAGCAAGCATTATTAGCAAGCATTACGAGCCAACAAGGACTAAAAGTTTAACTGATGCAGAGTTGGTGTGGGGTTGCCAGAGGGTTTGAAGAAGGGAGAAAGTTGTAGGGGTAAAAAAAGTGGTAGCAATTGGCATGATAAGTTGCCAATCGAATCTTCAAAGAAGTGATAATTCCTCAAAGTTTATTTGGTGAAATAACAAGGAGGTTCCCAGACACATACGACGTGGAGCTTAAATGTTGACATTTGTCAAATTCAGGTAACTGGTGTCACTCAAATTTTATTCAGGTTCGTCAGAGGTTAGAATTCATGGTTGGTGATTGAATAATGCAAATCACTGATTTTTTTTATGTTTGAATTTGATGACTTTTTAAGACATATATTCAAAGATCCTTCAAACAAGAAATGGATAGTTCAATTCGGGGTTTAATTTATGGTGTACATTTGTGTGTTCTCGCATTTTTCTCAAATTGTGAAGGTGGTTGCAAAAGTTGAGAACCTGACATCCAGGCAACATCAACTTTGAACAATAGGAAACTTAAGGAAATGCAATCAACCAAAGTAATTTGATCTAATTTGAAATCTCCAACTATTCAAGAATTGACACGTGTCCCTGTAACTGCTACTTGTCGAAGGTAATGTCCATAGTAAACGACTGTCAAAATAAGACATTGAAACATTCAGCAGATAAACGAGAGACATCATAAATTGACATGCTGAAAAACCTCATTGAACCGAAACAAATTCTGTTAAATCAATAAAATACCGAAAAAGACAATACTCCCAAAATCAACCTTTGGTTCTTCTTCCCACTAGCCTCCATTATCACCATATCTCACATCCTCTATACAAACTTTACAAAATTCATCTACTATGGATCCAGCCATCTCCATAAAACAAGAGGCACCCTCATTGATTCACGAACCCGCGGCTCCGTCTGCACCTCCAGCACCTCCAGCACCTACTGAAGTAGCCGAGAACGTCATTCAGCCACTCTCTGCTGCTCCAGTGGCCGAGGAACCAAAGGAAAACCACCAGACTCGTCTGAAAGCGAAGTCTGAACAACTCACGGCACTGCAATTGAAGCAGAAAGCAGCCAATGTAGTGTTGCATCTGCGTTTGAAACCCACCTTGTTCCAATCGGACCTTATTGACCTAGAACCATCGGCGACACTGCTGTACACTGTCAAAGAGCAGAACTTTTACGTGTACGACGACTTACCACTCAACAGAAGAGGCTACAAGTATAAACCTTGTCGAGCCAATGGTCAATTCACGTCCAATTTATACCTGACGGGCGATTATGCACCATACACCGTTAGGGCAGACTATTTCGACCGATCTCCAGGCGTGGCTTGCAGTGAAGATATGTCTGCCGTGACTACGCAACATGGGTGGCTCTCTGCCCGGAGCAATATCGGTATTCGTGAAGGAAAGCACTACTTTGAGTTCGATATCGTTAATGCCAACAATGAGTCTGACAAGAGTCATGTGAGGGTTGGAATAGCTCGTAAGGAAGCTGCACTAGAGGCTCCGGTAGGATTCGATGGCTACGGCTACGGATTGCGTGACTTGACAGGCCAAAAGATCACCTTGAGTCGGCCCAAACCGTTTATGCCTGAAAGTATGAACGGATTTTCGTCAGGAGACACAATCGGCATGCTAGTAGAGCTTCCACCATTGGAAGTTCAAAGAGCTCAATGTGCGGAATTTGCTCGAGAATTCCAAAATTCAAGGAAGAAGAAGAGAAGAGGAGGACATTTGGCCGCCGACGACGAAGAACGCAAGCTTAACCTCTACAGTAACGTTGTACGTGACCAAGTTCCTATCAAGTATAAGAACGGACTATATTTCGAGCAATTTGAGTACACTACTACCAAGCAGATGGACCATCTTCTCAATCCTGTTACAGTGTTTGGCGAACGAGCAGTTTTGGAGAAGAACAACGATACGAAACCTGCCATTCCTACCATTCCCAACTCCAAGATCACGGTGTATAAGAATGGAGTATGTGTGGGCACCATGTTTGAGGATTTGTATCTGTTTCTTCCATTGAACGCCAACGAAGATGCCTCTGCAGCAGATGCTAACACAAAGCAGCTGCTGAATCCGTCCTACAGAAACACTGACGATGGGTCGCTAGGCTACTATCCCATGATGTCAGTCTATCTGAGCGGAATCGTCAAGCTCAACGCCGGCCCTGCCTTCAAATATGACATTCCTTCAGGTGCGCTGCCATTGAGCGAGAATTACGCTGTGAAAATCGCCGAGGACGTGTACTGGGATATCCTCGATGAGGTGGAGGCACAATATTTAGACAGCTTTGAATAGTCTTAGTGTGTTGAGTGGACTAAGGCGTTTCACAGACTTCAAGGACCCACCTTCACCATGTCCTCAAGAGTATCTGAGCAACTGGAGCTCGGACACCCATCGTTGCTTCTCATGTATACTTCAGCACATTTTTTGTGAAAGCTGCTTCCACAATCACGCGACTTACATTTGACACCCAAAGTCACCAAATCACCACACGTATGGCAAACGAGCAACTTGCCCAGCAAATCATCGACCAGAAAGTAACCAAATCGATCGGCTAGGTATTCCTTTAGCTCAGCCAAAGATGCTGGAGCAAGAACTAGTCTATTCAGCTGGGTGATTTCTATCCATCCGTCATCAACCAATCTGGCCACGAAATAGGTAGCATCGCTAGCTCTCTGCTTCAACGTGGATCCCACCAACTGTTTCGCGTTACCTTGTGGAAAGCAAAAGCTGAAATTGCTGGCATTGATGATCTCATCTATCACCTGTTTGATGGCATCAAGTTCTGGAGGCGTATACGGCGTACAGCCTTGGATTACGTCGTCAAAACGCGTATTTATAAACACATACTGGAGTTTTCTGGATTCCTGATCTCTGATGGTCTCAATCTTGAACGCATGTTTCTCAAGAGCCACATTAATGGTTGAGATGTACTCTCGTAGTAAAGAAGGGTTCTCGCTGTCGAGACCAAAATGGGAAATTAGGATAGGGAACTTGGTGTCCATTTCATCCTCCAGAACAATCTTACGCGTGCGAATGAACGTGAGAAGGACACGATGACACTCTGTGATGGAAGAAGCCATTTACCTTCTGACATGAAAGAATGGATGGAAACTTGAAGGTTAAACACACGTGATTGCGTACACGTGACCACAATTCTCCAAAAGTTTATATCTCTTTTATACGAAAGGGCCTTCATGGAAGTTGAATCCTTTATTTAACCGTTGAAGAAGCAATATTTTGCTGTATTTGCTTATTCATTTCTTCCCGCACATCCAATACATTTGATGAAGATCTTCCAAAGTATTCCTGTGCACATTGCCACATCTCTGTGGCTGCGAAAACCAACTAAATACTAAATGCTTCTTCCCCTTCTTCTTCTCGTTGTTGCAGCTGCAAGCTGTGATATCCCAATTTTCCAATCCAATTCACTCCAGCTGTTTCCAGCCACCCATTTCGACCAGTTTTCTGCTCCCTGCAGGCTCTTCTCTAACTCCTCCGGACCCCCGCAGGTGGAGTATGGACAAAACGGCCTTCACCTTTCAATTCTTCATCGTTTCGACAACCCACAAGTCGTATCGCTTGGTTACATCATGTACGGGAAAGTTGAGGCAGAAATTATGGGGCTGGCTGCACGCGGCGTGATTTCTTCGCTTTACTTACAGAGCGACGATTTAGATGAGATCGATGTAGTGGAACTCACAGGTTCATACCATGATGCATATCAGACCAACTACTTTGTCAAGGGCAATGTTTCAAATTATGAACGGGGATTCTCGCATCATCTCCCCTCATCACCACATATAAATTTCCACAAGTATGGTCTCGAATGGACCCCACACGAAATGATCTGGTTAGTGGATAATAATGTAGTGAGAAGGGTAGGTAGAGATAATCCTCATGGATTTCCTACTTCACCTCAAAAGGTATACATAAGTATTTGGGCAGGCGGCGACCCCGAAAATAAGCCTGGAACCATTCAATGGGCAGGCGGCCTCACCGATTACGAGCAAGTTCCATATAGTATGGATGTGCGTAATATGCTAGTGGTCAATTATCTGGGAGATATGTATAAAGCTGCTGGAAAAGAGCAAGAAAAGAAAGAGAAAGAAGGAAACGAAGAAAAAGAGGAAAGAAGAAAAGAAGAAGAAGAAGAAAGCCATGGGGAAAACATAAAGATGAAAAAGATCAAATTAATCGAAATAATAAAACAGAACATTCTCGCAATCCCAGACCTTCTCGTTCTAATTCACCATCATTACTTCCGCTGCTTCTAATTCCTGTATGCAACTTGGTGGCTCTGGTGATTGAAACCTTCTGACTTTTTGAGTCTCACCCATCTGACCATCTGACCCTCGCGGCACGTGACTACACAACCTATTGCCCTGTTAGCGAATAACCCAAATTGACCAATTGAGCCTATAAACATCAATCCAAATTAATCACAAAGAGAAAAAATTACCTTCCCAATAACCAAAAAATGTCAGATAAACCTTTTGCTCCAAAAAAATTCTAATTGCATTCCATCAGCTAACCAATGAGTGCCGGCCCCACAAAGTCCGAACTGCTATCAGATGACGTCCGGCCTGCACAAGGCTCACCACCCTCTTAAGTAGCCTTCTGCCCACTAAAACCTTCTGATTCGTGCTATCACATTTCTTTAGCAAAAAGTTACCAAGTTTCTCATTTATAGCGAAGATGGGCGTACAAGGAGTTAGCTTCATCTCGCTCGTCACGCCGGACTCGCAGAAGTTCCGCAACACTATCGACTTTTACCTTAAATTGGGTTTCAAGTTGGTCAAGAACTACTCCAAAATCTCCAGCAACGGAGCAGCATCAGCGGCTAACAAACCTCATTTGCAGTTGGGAATTGCCAATGACTCGTTGAAGGAGGTGTGGTTGGAATCGTTTCCCTTGCAGAACGTCGACTCGGCCGGCAATATCATTCCCTGGCAGGAGTTGGACTTCTATGATGGAGACAAAACGGCACAATTGGGACAGAGCACGGTGATCAAGATCAGATTGTCTAGTTTGGAGAGCGACAAACCAATTTGTGAGCTGATTGAGTTTTTCCTGACTCAGTTGGCTCTTTTGGAAGCGTCGTTGAAATCGTTGCAGGTGACCTACGAGTCCAACAACGGTAAGATCACTACCTCGGATCCATTGGGCAATTCATTGACATTCACGAACCAGGAAACCGATCTCTCGGACCTTAAGTTTGACTCTCCTGAGAGCTATTTGGACTTCCGCACGCAAGACCTTTTGAAGTCCTTGGAATCTGATAAACCCGCCAAGGACTTGCTGGAGGTATCCGTGGAAGAGAAAAAGAAGAAGAAGAAGATTGCCGTGATGACCTCAGGAGGAGACTCGCCAGGTATGAACCCCGCTGTGCGTGCCGTGATTCGTTCCGGTATTTACTATGGCTGTGATATGTTTGCTGTTTACGAAGGTTACGAAGGATTGGTGCGTGGAGGTGACTTGTTGAAGCAGATGCAATGGGGAGATGTTAGAGGATTCCTCTCGTTTGGTGGTACCAATATCGGTACGGCCCGGTGTGCTAAGTTCCGCGAACGTTCCGGACGGTTGGATGGTGCATACAACATGGTGGTCAATGGTATTGATGCATTGATTGTCTGTGGAGGAGACGGTTCTTTGACGGGAGCAGACTTGTTCCGTGAAGAATGGCCATCCTTGATCGATGAGTTGGTTGACACCGGTAGATTGACAAATGAAGAGGTGGCACCATTCCGTCATTTAACCATTGTGGGTTTGGTGGGCTCCATCGACAACGATATGGCCGGAACCGATGCCACCATTGGTGCATACTCATCTTTGGAGAGAATTTCCGAGATGGTGGACTACATTGATGAAACTGCCGCATCGCACTCGCGTGCTTTCGTAGTTGAAGTCATGGGCCGTCACTGTGGATGGCTTGGTTTGATGTCTGGTTTGTCCACCGGTGCAGATTACATCTTTATTCCCGAGAGACCTCCAAAGCATGGTCAATGGCAAGATGATCTCAAGAAAGTTTGCTCTCGTCACAGAGGCTATGGCAAGAGAAACACCACTGTGATTATTGCAGAGGGTGCTATTGATGACGAATTGGAGCCCATCACTGCTGAACACGTCAAGAACGTCCTTGTGGAGTTGGGTCTCGACACAAGAATCACCACTTTGGGCCACGTGCAGAGAGGTGGAACTGCCGTTGCTTATGACCGTTTGTTGGCCACCTTACAAGGTGTCGAGGCCGTCAGAGCCGTCTTGGAAAGCACCCCAGAGACTCCGTCTCCAGTTATTAGTATCTTGGAGAACCATCTCGTCAGACAACCATTGGTTGACTCTGTTCGTAATACCAAACAGGTTGCAGAGGCCATTGAAGCCAAGGACTTCGACAGGGCTATGAGCTTGCGTGACTCTACATTCGCCAGTGCATACCTGACGTACCAACTGATTTCGCTCCACGATGACGGATCTCAGCTTTTGCCAGAGTCCGAAAGATTGAACATTGGTATTGTCCAAGTTGGAGCTTCGTCATCTGCTTTGAATGCCGCCACCAGAGCTGCTGCATTATACTGTTTGTCAAAGGGCCACAAGCTTTTCGCAGTTCAAAATGGTTTCACAGGATTGATTCACAACGGTGACCTCAAGGAGCTTAAATGGATGGATGTTGACGGCTGGCACAATAAAGGTGGATCGGAAATTGGAACCAATAGGTCGTTGCCAAGTGAAAACTTCGGTAACGTCGCCTTCTACATGCAAAGATATCAATTGAACGGATTGATGATCGTTGGTGGATTTGAGGCCTTCACTGCATTGCACGAGTTAGAGGCACACAAGCACGAATATCCAATCTTCAACATTCCAAAGGTTGTCATTCCTGCCACTGTTTCCAATAACGTTCCAGGTACCGAATACTCGTTGGGATCGGACACTTGTTTGAACCAATTGGTCAACTATTGTGATGCCGTTAAACAATCTGCATCGGCCACCAGAAGAAGAGTGTTTGTGGTGGAGGTGCAAGGTGGAAACACTGGTTATGTTGCATCTTATGCCGGATTGGTTATTGGAGCCATGGCCGTCTATACACCAGAGCTGAAGATTACTTTGAAGAGCATAAGAGAAGATATTGACTTGTTGTTCAATGTTTTCAAGAACGACCGTGGAGAAGACAAGAACGGTAAAATTCTTATTAGAAACGAGCATGCATCACCAGTGTATTCTACCGAATTGTTGGCAGACATTTTCCGTGAGGACGCCAAGAACAGATTTGAAACCAGAACTGCAGTGCCAGGTCACGTCCAGCAGGGCTACACGCCTAGTTCTATGGATAGAGTTTACGCTGTGCGTTTCGCTGTAGAGTCTGTGAAGTACATTGAGAGATGGAGCAAGCGTGTGTTTAACTCTGTGCACCACAATTCCCTTCACCACTCCGTCAACAACATTAAGATGATTGATTTGATGAATAAGAAGGAGGAGTCCTCGGTGGTGATTGGCATCCAAGGAGCACAGTTGAAGTTTTCTGACATCAATGCCTTATATGAGAAGGACGCTGATGTATCCTTAAGAAAGGGCCGCACAATCCATTGGTCCAGACTCACCGAAGTTGGAGACTTGTTGAGTGGGCGGTTATTGTTGAGAGAGCGCCGCAAGCAGTAGGGGAGTGTAAGTACCGGAGCAGTAGACGAAAGCTAGAGAGCAAATTTCACGAAGAACATAAATTGCGAAACCGTCGCCAGTGTAGCCTGTCAAATAAGAAATAAAAAAAATAATTTCAGCGGAGAAGAATGTTGCTAATACTAGATGCGCCGCATCGCGCTTACAGCGGTTAGAAATAAACTGGCAGCAAGATCCACAGGGCCAGTGCTTCCAACTAAGGGCGAAGATCAGTCCATGCCAGCCATGCAAGCCCTAACTAGTGATCACATACGATAAATGACCGAACATCTTAACAATGACGAAAAAAAGATGCGTCTGAACGAATGATGTGAGGATGCAATAAGATTACAACAATTGTGTGAAACACGGAAGAATCATGGTTTCGTACGGCGACATGTATGAAGGGAAATATTGCATGAAATCACAGGAAAGTTGAGTGTCCCGCACACACATGCACGAATAACGGTCGCCAGGCAGCCGGGACGCTGGGAAGATGTCAGGGAAAACGAGGAATTAAAGCAAACAGAAAAAAATGGGAAAGACGACGCGGAGAAGAAGTAGGAGAAAGAGATAACGTAAAAGTTTTTTCGTAAACGTGTTAGGTGGATTAAAGGCGGAAAAAAGATTAGTGATCGTAACTCTGACCCTGCAAATGGCCAAACCTTCCAACATGGAACAGCAACAAATGCTTATACGAGAGCTGCATTACGTGGTTGCGATAAGAACGTGGAACATTCTCGTTGATATCCAATACGCTAGGTCTACTTCCCTTACATTAACGCAAGGAACCAATGTTGAATAGCCATGACGTAGAGATGTCGAACGTCGTGCAGATACAGACCCAGTAAATATGTCTCTATGCTTCCAGGCAGATACAGGGAAAATACAGGAAGACAATAGATAGATACGTCGACTTCAAGATCAGATGCAGGGATTCATGAAGTGTATGGGTACGTCGACAACAGTTACGGTGACGATGGCATTTTGCCGAACGGACTTGACATTAAGCTTTAGACGACAGTACTAGGGGCGACGTCAGTGGAAGACACAGCCCTCACCCAAAACAGCAACTTGTCCGCCACGCAAAACATTTGGAGATCCACTATTGTTGCGAGATTTCTTAACATTGGGGTGGTGAGGAATTGCCCCACCAAAAGAGAGTGCATCTAGAAGATTAAGCCAGAAGGATAACAACAAGGTTCAGGAATAGTAACACTGGCATATTGTTGGCCGGCCTCTATCTGCCATCGGATGCTTCCAAGTTGAATTCCGCAATGTTTTTTCGCTAGTGATCTGTCGCCGAGTGGTGGGAGTGCATCAAACAGCTACGTCAGGAGTATCGCAGAAAGTCCTTCCGGGAAGTCAGGCACTTGCTAGAGGGTTCATAGGGAAGCACCCTGACATGTACAACTACAGGGACATGACAGGATTCTCATGAGAGCGGCTGGCAGCAGCGCCGTTGCAAGGGACGCCAGAGTGACATTTGCTGCGACCCTAAAGTTGGATACTTACACGATATAAGAGGCTGTACAGTTCGATGCAGGTCAAACAGTTGAGGTGTGCCTGAAGAAAGCGAGGGAAAAAAAATAATTATGTACACACCAATGTGGAGTTCGGAAAGGTGATGTTAAGGAGAAGAAAATCTTCCGAAGCACAACGCTTATAGCAAAAAAAACAGAAACAACGCAAAATCAGTTTCATCCTTCATCGGAATTGAATGGACAGGAATTTGCCAAATGTGGGAGGCAAAAAAGTGCATGGCACGGAAATCCGGACCAAACTTGCCTTGTTGGGGATTATCTTGCGAACAGTGAAGGTCGGCGCAGCAATGCAACGAACAACGATGGATTAAGTCAGATGCACCCGTAAAGAATCGTCATAGGCCATATGCCGATGCGACGTGTATGCATAGAGTGAAACGCCTGCAGGATGCATTAGTGTATATGTGGTGCCAGCCGCAGGTTACGAAGCCCGCATCTTTCTGTAAGTCTGGTGTCCTTGGCTTGCATGTGCTACTTGAGATCCATAGGGGTGATAATGCGACCACAAATATCCCCCACACCGCCAAATGAAGGATGCTTGCTTGTACGTGCCTGACAGTTTGCATTTGCAGCTTCCTACAGCACCTACCCGCTAGTAGTTCATGCTACCTCGCATCTAACCTGTTCGTGCACCATTTTTACTATTGCATATACTGCTTACTAGCGGGTGTCTAATTGACTGCAAGTGACATCTATGCCCACTTCCACTGGCAACTTTTAATCCCTCTAAATGTAAAGGTTTCAAATAATTCTATATTGGTTTACCTGGAGTATCTATTTTCGGCCCCCCGAGCATTGTCCGGTGGTACCGGATTAAAATCTACCGAATAAAGCCATCGTCGCATCTATTTTTCTTCGATCTTCGATCTGCTTTTAGCTCCCCGCTTTGGTGATCAAACAATGCTCCTCCACATTAATGATTGGTCTGTATTATGCACTGCCTTGCCGTCATCTGCACGTTACCACGCACTGCTGCCGAGCATGCCGGAAATGTGGTGTGTTCGGGTCAAACTAACCGTGGATTTTCGATCCGCCACCGAAGCTGTTCTATAGAAAATCAGCCAAGTTTTTGTTCTGTAACGGTTCTGTCATAGGTTCAACCTCGGGAATTTCTTCCTCCATTTGCATTACCTTGCATGTCTTTCTCTGATACCAGACGGCACCAGACGGCACCAATCACTCTGCTTCCCCTCGCCCTATAGCCATTTCTATTCCCCCATTCTCCCAACATCCGTTCTTTCCTTCACGGGCGCCTCACCTCTCCTAACTAGTCTGTCAACGGTATCGGCCTGCATGTCCACCGCAACCTGCGTAACGCCTATTCCTTTAACGACCGACTGGTTAGGAACTCTCAGAAAAAATTAGTGCTACTTATTCATTCTGTCACGACTTCTTTCCTAGAAACCTCCGATTTTTTTAAACTTTTCACCTCCCGAATCCGCTCGGTTTTCCTTCACTTCCTTCCTCCTTTGACCAATTCTCCCTCGGTCTATTCCCTCATCGCCATCCCACATCGAATTTTCTCCGCTAACTGTCACCGTTTTTTCCCTGGAGTCTTGTTTCTCGTTTCCAAGTGCCATTTAACTCCCTCCTCCAGCCACTCCACAGGCATCAAGAGCGTTAGCACCACCCGAAATTGCCGTCTGTGCCCCTCCCTTGTGCATCGTAGTGCCGCTTCTAAATGCCCATTATGACACTGACGCTCCCCAAAGGTGATCCGGGGGTTAAAAAAAACGCCTTTGTGCATAAACTTTACTCTATGCTAAGCAATCCAAAGCTCGCCCACTTGATTTGGTGGACTGAAACTCCAGAGGCGAACACGTTTGCTCTCTATCCGTCGAAGGAGTTTGCCGATGCTCTCAGCGGCTACTTCAAACACGGCAACGTCGCTTCATTTGTGCGCCAGCTTCATATGTACGGATTTCACAAAGTGCTGGAGCCCCAGAGCTCTGTCCAGAACGTCAAGGATAGCCCCATCTGGGAATTCCGCCATTCCTCTGGCAAATTTAAGAAGAACGATGAGAAGTCCTTGGTATACATCAAAAGACGACTGCTGCTGAATCTGCTGCGGAATCTGGTGGTAGAAAGCGACCAGAATAGACCAACGTCCACTCCCCTGCCGGTGGCCTACGAAACCTATCAGCCACAGCAACCCTATCCGTCATCAGTGGCTGTTCCACCTGTCCAGGGTGTTCAAGGCGTTTACGTTCCCGTTCACTATACTAATCATTACAATTATAAAGAGCAGATTCCTGGCCCCAACAACCGAGCCACCACCACCGTCGCTTCTGCCTCGTCACTTTCTGCTTCTGGCCCTCCCTCTTCCGCCGCTACTTCTGCTGGTGCCAAGCTCTCTGGCTCACATAATGCTTCGAGAGCTCATCCCACTCCTCTAACACATTCACCACACACCATGCATTTGCCTCCACTGCATCATATCCACCATGCCCCCGCTTATGCTACACCTTATCACCCACAAGGTATGATGCTTCCACCACCTCCTCCAGATCGAGTTTGTCAGGTTCTGTGGCAGCAAGGAGCTCCGGTTTACGCCCAGTTTTATCCAGTATCCTCCACTCTTGAACCTTTAAGATCACAGGAAGATTCCCCCCTCAATTTCCGGAAGCCGTGGGAACTGCTGGTCGAAAGACCTCGGAATCCGTCATTGCTTTACGATCCTTTGGCTCCCGTATCCAATGATACACAAAACTCGGCCTCGGTAACATCACTGGTTTCAGAGAACAATTCGCCAAGGCCTGATGTGATCAAGCTCCCACCATTGGGTCGGCCTGCTCTGCCATCACCAAAGAATTTGACGAAGCCATCAGCACCTAAAGCAACTTCGTCCATTCCTCTTGTGCGGACTCTGCCCCAGTCATCCTTGCAAAGAGCTCTGGTTCCTCACTTCCCTCTTGCATCCCTGCAATGGCAGACGAAGCCTTCCCTGATACCAATAAGCAAATCTGCCTTCGACAAGCTTCGTCCTTCACTCATTGAACTTCACTTCCCTCATGGAAACTCAGGCACTGTTTCGGCGCCAGGTTCCATTTCTGGCAAACCAGCGGGCCCCTCTGACTCCATTGGTTCCCATTCTCTGTCAGTATTCTCTGGCATGTCATCTATTCTGTCTAACTCATCTGGGCGTTCGTCCTCATTTGGTTCAGTGTCGCATATTATTGTGTCCGAGAAGAACAATAGCATTGGCCCCCATGAACAGAATCCAGTTTCCCCTCAAGTACTTTCCAGGGTGTCTACAATCAAGGAGGAGAGCAATCTGGTTCCCAAACTTGAATTGCGCAGTGACTCCGAAACTCCCGCTGATGGAACAAAGCCGTCAACCCCTCTCCACAAGGCTAAAGTGGAGTACCTCCTTGAAACGCCCGAACCAAAGCAAGAGAGTGATCTGAAACGGCAGAGAATTGAAACGCTGCAGTCATCTTAGTAAGGATGATATCTACTAAAATTCAACAGAACGAGATTGATTCTGCTCAAGACTCACTATCTTCAATGATTTACGACCTTTTCTCCAATTTTCACCTTCACATCTCCGATGTAGTGTACTATAGCTTCTGATAGATAGAATCTCAAATATATATTTGCAATCTATAACTTTTACATCCACTAGAATGGCCGTTTTTTACCCTTTCCGAACTCCATCCGTGCTGTCTTCTTGGCACCGATCTGAGACTGCTTCAGTTGTTCTTCGTCCGAATCTTCCTCCTCTACTTGTTTTGTTCTTTTCATGTTTGCTTGATTTTTCTTAACTTCCTCTAAGAGTCTCAGCTTGTTCTTGTGAACCCTGTCTTGTCCGTACTCCCGAACCTGTTTTCTGCTGTCTGATCTCATACGGTTCATCAATGCCGCCATGGCTTTCGACCCATTACGAATATCCTTTCGGCTCTCGGGCTTGACATTCTTCGGTGTTCCGTCAGACCCCAAAAAGTCGCCTACAGTACTGTTCTGGTCAGATTTCTCAAGGTCCGAGAGTCCCGTACCACTGGCAACGATTGGCAAATCTAGAAAAAGTTGGCGGTCGGCGGTTAATACGTCGTTGTGGTCATTCTTGGCGCTTTGGAGCGTCGGTAGCCAATTCAAGACATTTTTAGTGTTTTGTGAAAGCGCAAGTTGGAACTTCAACTGTAGAGCCTCTTTCTCTTTTATTTCTTTGCGTCGGTTGACTTTGGACATCTAGTAGAGGAAAAATTACAAGGCAAAAAGAAAAGTGATGGTAACTCGCAGTGAAGGGAAGAGGTAAGTAATGCTTGTGAGAAAAAAAATGCTCCGAGACGGGGAATTGAACCCCGGTCTACCACGCGACAAGCGGTAATTCTAGCCACTAAACTATCTCGGATTGAGATGGAGAACAATTTGGAAAGCTAATTATGGTCGTCAATTTTCATAACCAATTTTCGAATATTAAGAAAATTCGGTTGTAGAGTATCCCTAAAACACATTTTATTAACTTTGTTAAAAGAAATATGTCAGATAAGCAAGTTTGTGTACGAGAAATTAGGAACTTGGTTGTAATCGGGAAACGTCTCGACATAATCCCCACTAATGCCAATCTTTGCAGATGATTGCTACTTTAGTGAGAAATCCTGCCTTAGTTCTACATGTTCATATAGTACTGTTTTTTTTTTATCATTATTATTTGATTCTTCATGGTTGTAAGGATCGAGTGCTACATTGGTTGGAAAGAAGAATAACATAGATAAACATCTCGAATCAATAATTTGCATGGTTTAGATAGAATTCCCATTGCTCGATTATCTGGCTACTTTCTTTGGCAGTTTTGAGTGATGATGAAATGAGGTACATGATACATAAGAAAAGATGCTACCATAAAACTCTTTGCTTTTGTCTTACTTTAATGTAATCGATACAACATTCATCATTAATAGCTCTTTTTATATATCTAACTGCATCACGAATGGCATAATGTCATGAATTTAGTCGAGTGATTATTTGTTTGATCGACGAGCTTATATCACCAGAAAGAAAAACAAGTATCTTCACTTCACAAAGTTCAACAATAATATCGCCAAATTTGTACATCCAACGTCTTTAGCATTGACTAATCAATCCTGATTGCGGTTTCATAACTAGGTTAAAGTCGGTTATTCAACTCCGATTATCCACACAAACTAATATAGCAGCACTCAAAGACACAATAATATATATTCTAATAGACTTGCAACAAGATTTTATGACTCCAAACCATTTATAGTAAGTCAAACAATATTAGATTTGTTCTCTCTGATTAAAGTTTCCCTGCTCTCTATGAATCCAAAACTATAACAAAACACAAGATTTTCATTATCAAAATTTTTGAATCATTCTGAAAACTTGGGGCATATCAGTCCCCTCAACAACAACTTACCTTACATATGTACCTCCACAGTACCAGCATTGACACATGATACCGGCTGGACTCCATAAAGGGGAAAATTCGTTGCAATGTGACTACTGCTACACATCATAATGCTCAACAACCTCCACATTGCTACAATCTCGGTGCAAATGAAGAGCAAAAGCTACTCAACTAGTTAGATCCTAACAATACCCTCAAACGTTTTGTCATGATCTAAACTTAGGGAACAATACAAAAACAAATGTGGTAAAGAAACCGAAACAACTGCATTTGTTGGGTTGCGGCTCGCTGTTATCTCTGACAACCCAAATTGGCCTATGGAATTTCCACCACAATGCCTTACAGTCCTATTATTCAGGAAATATGTACCAAGCAACTACATAATTGATATTTCCTGGTATCGCAATAATTAGACTGTGTAATATGTTCTGTAGGAGAGAAGAAGTGTGGAATGGGAACTAACAATGCATGCATGAGACATGGATTCCAAAAGGGGAAGGTTGTGGCCGACAAAGAATAGACCTCTGTGCTTATCGGGGTGAGATTTACCTCAACTATGTCCGGGGAGGTGATTGTGCCTGGTTCATTTTGTTGCTGTATGGTAGATTTCAGCATGTGGGGGAACATCTTGCAGAAAGAGGGTTGAAGGGAAGATTCTAGTGATGGAAGTGGAAAAGGGGACATAAGAAGCAGAAGAGAAGGAGAGGCGGAAGCAAAAGGAGAGCAAGAAGAAGAAACAGAAGAAAAAACAGAAGAAAAAACAGAAGAAAAAACAGAAGAAGATGAAGAGAGAACAAGAACAAGAAGAACAAGAAGAAGAAGAAACAGAAGAATTTAAGTAATACATAGAAGAGGGAAGGTTTCAGAGTGCACCAAAAATTTGACACTACATGATGTTAATAATTAATTTACCAGATCTTTGATTGATTTTCACCAACGAATCAATTTTAAATCTTATTTCAAGACGTGACGACGATCGGTATTCCGACATGTGGATGTCTTAAATGTTGTGGGATGTATTAAATGTTGTGGTCAAGACTTAGCAATGCTCTCAGGACACACTAAGCTTCCAATCATAGACAAAAGATTCACGCGGATCCCATGTTGAATTTCAATGGGATATATATTCCCTAATCAGTCGATATATCAATAATTTTTAATTCTGAGTTCATCTAGCTTATTGTTCAGTCCAGCCAATATTGACCTTCTTTGATCTGCATGGACTGTTGAGAGTAAATCGAAGGTGATCGGCTAGATGGATGGGGTGGTTTTAACCGCAAATGTGATCGGCCAGCCGACATAATTCCAAGTGAGACATTCCAGAGATTTACAATTAGGCGGGCCACAGGCGTCCTTATGTGCGTCAGGTCAATTCCAACATCTGACCTTACTCGTCGCATATTGCTTTCCTGGCAAGGACAAGATCCCCTAGGGTGGTAAACTAGACATGTAAGTCGGTTATTAACAAGTTTCTTGCATATTCGTAACCGGCGCTCTGTTTAGAGTGAATTTGGAAATTTTTGCGCCATATTGTTTGCACTTGCATCAAACACTGGTAGACGCACCTGTACGGCACGCCGTGCACAAGGCGATGTGGATCCATTTACGATGTGCATCATGCATCAGGCGATGCTGAGATCCAGCCATGTAACCGTTCCGAGTACGCGCTCCCCTTATTCGGTTGGAAGTATATCGTTGCACTAATTATCATTGGCGCACCATATTTATTCCGCTCTATTTTCACCGCCGCTTTTTACCGCTTTGCGTGTTACTTCTTCCGTTATGTTTCCTTGTGACACTAACGCTTTTTCTTTCCTTTTCAGTTTATTGTTAGATATTTTCTGGTTCTAGCCGTATGGCGCTAAGTGTTCCGCCATCGAATAAAGTGTTCCCCGCTGGTATCGTTCGCAATAAATCAATAATTGTTCTGGATTGCCAAGATCACCTTGGTCATGTCTTCTTTATTCTCCTCCATGAATGATCAGTCGTAGTCCGTATATCTCATCAAACGATTTACCTATTTTTCTTTATTTTTTGTTATCTGGATCTTCGATAATCCATATTCTTTTATTTCTCCCTTTACATGGGCCTTATCCGGGTCTCCCCGTTACATGAGATCGGCATTTTTCCGATAACTTTCATCTCTCCCACTATCTTTTCCAATAATCTATCTGTGCACCCGTACCTCCCACTCTCCCTTTGTCCCACACAGAATCTAATCTAATTGATTCCAACCTTTCAGGGCAATGACGACCATCTTTGTGTCGCATCGCTCGGCCCTAGTGGCATACCTTGTGGCGGCAGCTCTAAAACTCCACTTCCGCCATCGCACTCTTCGCATCGTCATTGTAGAACTCTTCGACAAGTCGACACCTACAGACAATAGACCATACTGTGGAACCAGCACCGTGTCCAACCTACGGTTGGCACGATGGTCATTTCTTCATAAGATGCTATTGGCGCAGGTATTAGCGCCGCTGCTCCTTTTTGCTGAGTCTGTTCATGTGCATGAAACTGGTCCTCCTCGACTATCTCCAGATAAACCCATTTGGGCGCAGTACCTGACGGTGGTTGCTCTGGGAGGTAATCCCGAACGGTTTCTTGCCCTTTTCTACCTGCCACAGCTTCTCGAGCGGACCTTGGCCGTGTTTTTGGCAGAAAGTCCCAACGTGTCGTTCTTATCGGTTCAGAGCCATCAGAATATCCCATCGGTGATTCGCTCCATGTCAGGCAACACTGGCGCTGGTTCGCCAGATATCTGGCTCCATTTTGGCGCTGGTGACGTCAATAATCGATCTTCCAATTTGGATATTTTGGCGAACTCTACCTTATGTGGTCTAGCCCTCAAAAACGGAGAACATTCATCTAATTCATGGCAAAGAACAGGTGGATTGTCTTTTGACATTAATCGTGCACTTCCAAATGCTGTTCTCTGGCTTCCACTCTTCAAAGGCGCTGCTGGAATGTTCAGCGAGCCCATTTTTCTCCAACAAGTGCATCTAGATAGCCGCATAGTGTCTGTTTCAGTGAATCCCCTCAACCTTAATTTACATGAGGAGACGTTTGCTTCGCGACACGATCTTCTATATGGATTAAAGACATGTGACTTTGTGCTTGGAGTCGTGGACAACATGTTTGATCGGTATAATCTAGACTTAACACCTCATCGGCTTTGACAGCAACCTTTTATTGTTCCGCTAATGTCAGATATCTTCATCACCAATTTGAAATTTAGTGACACCTGGAGAGAGTGTCCCTACTACCATTACAACAACACGACAACTACAATCACACAATCTCTACAATCTCTGCAGCTTCTACAACCCTTTACACGTCTGCTAAATTCATTCTGCATGGTCCATTCTATTCACACAGGTAAAGTATCCAAGCCAGCAACACGATTCACCCAGGGCTCCACCATCGGATGCTTCAAAATAGGCCCAATAATAGGGAAGGCCCGCAAAAACAGCACGATGGTTCCGAAGAAATCACCAAAGAGGAACATGATTCCAATGCTCTCGATAATAAAACCTATGAATGAGTGCTTGGTCAAGATCAACGCGATGCCTCCAAAGAAAAAAAGAGTCGGCTTGATCTTGGTGGGCCTAGCAAAGAAGTAGATGGCACGCGATGGCCCAATGATTAAAACAACGCCAATGACAAAGAGGATGTTTCCTATGGCAAGTAGACTGGAATCGAAGAATGTCATGATGCCGAGGACGAAAAACACCACTCCTGCGGCAGTGGACGCCACTCCGTATTCTGAATGTTAGTGATGCTTAAAGAAGTCGCGTAGAGATACATACTCTGTCGCTCAGTGAGCCATAATGTGGAATCGAAGAGCATAGGTGTTAGATGAGATTCGCAGGTCGCACACGGATTCGGTATGTAGGTTGATAGAATTGTGGACTCCAGATAAAACGTATTGGAGTATTACTGGCTTTATTAGGTTTTGTGTGGACTCCATTGGATTAATTGAACTACTTTTCAGAATTGAAATTCTGTGATAGCCTTTTTTTTTCCCGAATTATGGTCGATTTGATGCTTTTACGTAGTCGTCAGTAGCTAAGGCTTCTGAGGCGATAGAAATCGGCCTCAATTGAATGTTCCCATGTGACGTTCTAATTTCAGATACTGTTTTCAATTTCCTACAAGTATGTGTTTAATTTGTTCTTCCTGGTCATTTTCCTCTGTTTCTTCTGATTATAGTTTCATTTAAGTTTCCAGCGTTGATGTTTCATTTTTATGAAATTTCGAGAACTCATTATGTGCACCGAATAAATACCCTCTGCCCATACCCCAATTATTTCGAAAGTGGACTTAGACGCAACTAAACGTTCCACCACTTGAATTAGAGAAACAAGAAATAAAATTTGGGTTAAATCACCTGTACTATGATCTTCAATTGTCCCTATGAATCTCATGATGTATTTATTGATGTTCCTAATAAGGCATTCCGCTGTTTTTCTATATCTTGTTTAATGGATACTGCCCCTGATTTGATAATCCAAACTGGAATGAAATTAGACCTGCCTGTTATATATCATGGACCGAATATAATGAGAAGAAGTTAGTTCATATTAAATAGCTATTCTAATCCCAAATGCCACTATCCCTACACCTCAAAATCTCCAGTTTATCCAGCGAAATCATAGCTTTCCAATCCTAGTACATTGAGAACAATAAATTCTCAAGCAAATCACTCATATATATCAGTTCAAATTCTCTTTTTGATTTTTTTTCTACTACCCATCATTATCACCATCCCAAAGTAAAGTAACTGTCACCTCCTCCTTGTCCTTGTTTGGTGAATCACGTGCAGCCATACCCCAGAATCATCTTATCAATCTTCTTTTCATCAAGATGTCTAAACCTGTCAATAATGGCTACGACGACGATATAACCCCCTCAGAACCTCCACCATCCTACTCGGAGGCCCTCAATGCCCCTCCGGTCCTTCCCAACAGACCATTGGGGCCACCACCAAACAGCCAGCAGAATCTGGGTCAATTCACCCCAAATTCTTCAATCCCGCCTTCTGTGCCTTCAAGACCGCTGTCAGGGTATCAACCTTCAGGAACGGGGCTGCAGCCGTCAAATTATTCATATCAAGGATCATCTTCCACTGGTAGAACAAGCTACAGTCTGCAAACCAATTCGGGATCCGGATCTACAAATTTATACTCCAACAACCCTAATCTACCCTTCACTTACCCCCGGGGCCACTACTGCCGCAAGTGTCAGAACACCGGATTCAAGCAAAAAAACGGTAAGCCGTGCATGGACTGCTGGGGACTGCTTTATTTGAACACACATGCTTACAATCCTAACCCCAGTCTTCCCTTCCGGTATCCGAAGAGGTTTATCTGTGAAAAATGTCATAATACGGGAACTAAACGTAAGAACGGACTTACGTGTCAGGATTGCTATGCAAGGTTTGCTCCAAGAAACAATTATCAGGTCCAACTGTCTGGACTTGGCTTCATGGACTTCGTTTCACCGGTATCAAATTACCTCCCTCCAGGAGGCGGAGTCCCAATGAGAGTGCCTCCAGGAGATCCTAGACTTGGAGGCCAGCTATGTGGAAACTGCCGTGGCTCAGGTCAGGTTTATTTCTTGTTGGATCGTGATTTATGTCCCGTTTGCGGAGGTTTGGGTAGATTACTCAATAGTGGACCTCCGCAGCAGTCTGGTTACTATCGTTAAGACTAAGAGACACTTGCAGCTTACAATTGTAAATGGGCGGTCAAGTGTGTAATCAATATTAATATGAGAAGCTACTAATTGGAGTGACATATGTGGATTGAAGGGGACTTATAGCCGAATGGAAGGGTATCTCCATTTCCGTGTCAATACCTTGATGAACAGACAATGGTGATGTACGATAACAATTCTGGGTTGGAGATCTATTCACCAGGCCCTTTCACCAGTATTTGTAAAGAATCGTTTGTATAATGCCATATTCTTACCCAGAAACATCATCTATCTTGATCTGTCACTAATATTGATACAAGGAAGACAATAAGGAAATTCATTAATGCAATTTTTTATGAACTATTCGTAGTTGGATGGGTACTTGAAGTCAGTCAACTCATAGAAGTTCTCCTTGATGTTTCTAACAGAAACAAAACGGTTCAAGATGTTACCTGATCCAGCCTTATCGTTGGTTCCCGACATTCTGGCACCTCCAAACCACTGCTGGGCAACCACAGCTCCAGTGGACTTATCGTTAATGTAGAAGTTGCCAGCAGCGTACCTCAAGTTCTGCTCTGCCAACTGGATGGCTTCACGGTCGCTGGCAAACACAGAACCTGTCAATCCATACTTGGTACTAGTGTCAATCTTCTTCATGATAGCTTCATACTCAGCATCTGGGTAGACGTAAGCGGTGAGAACTGGACCAAAGAACTCTTTGGACAAGAATTCGTGGTCCGGGTTGGAAGTCTGGATCAATGTAGGCTGAATAAAAAATCCAGTAGCCTTGTCGGTCTTGCCACCCTTAAGAATAGTCAACTCTGGGTCCTTTTCGGCCTGCTCAATCACACCAGCCAACTTGTCGTACGATGCCTCATGAATAACCGGTCCCATGAAATCATGAAGGTTGGAAGGGTCAGTGGTGTCGCCAATGGTGATTCCGTCCATGGCCAGCGTGAGGGCAGCCTCAAATTCTGGCCACACAGACTCAGCAACATACACTCTGGAGGTGGCTGAACATTTCTGTCCTTGGTACTCGAAAGCTCCTCTCAAAGTGGACAATGCAGCGTGGAAGACCGATGCAGAAGGATGGATCAAGTGGAAATTCTTACCTCCGGTCTCTCCGACAACTCTAGGATAGTCTCTGTAAACGTCTTTGGCCAAGTTGGAAGCGATTGTGCCATACAACGACTTGAACACGTCGGTGGATCCGGTGAAGTGCAACGAAGCAAAGTCAGGGTCATTGACAACCACATCGGTGATCTGCACTGGATCTCCAGTAATGAAGTTGATCACACCAGCAGGCAAGCCAGCCTCTTCCAAGATACTCAACAAGAAGTAGTTAGAGAGCACAGCAGTGGCCGAAGGTTTCCACACCACGGTGTTACCCATCAAGGCGGGTGCTCCCACCAAGTTTCCGGCAATGGCAGTGAAATTGAAGGGAGTCACCGCATAAACAAAACCTTCCAAAGGTCTGTACTCAGCTCGGTTCCACACACCTGGTGCAGACTCGAGAGGCTGTTCCTGATAGAGCTCTTCTGCGTACTTCACGTTATACCTGAAGAAGTCAGCCAATTCGGCCACACTATCGATCTCGGCTTGATACACGTTCTTGCCCTGGCCCAACATGGTGGCAGCCAACATGTCGTACCTATATTTGGTGGAGATCAAGTCTGCAGCCTTTAAGAACACGGCAGCACGGTCTGTCCAGGGCATGCTGGCCCATTTAGCCTTGGCCTCCTTGGAGGCTGCAATTGCATTCTTGACGTCTTCCACTGTGGCTTGACGAGCAATTGCCAATTGCTGGGAATGCTTGGCTGGATTCACCTGAGTGAAGGTGGGTCTATCCAAAATACGCTTTCCTCCAATAACCAAAGGAATATCCAAGGGGCCATTATCGGTGAACTTTGTAATGGATGCACGCAAAAGATCCCAGTCTTTTTGATGGTTGAAAGAAAATTCCTTGACTGGTTCATTGGCAAGTGAAGATGGAACCTTAACATGAGCCAACTGGGAAGCCGATCTAACAAAATGAGCAGATCCCACGGCAACGGCAGGAAGTCTCAAACGCGAAGCTCTGACAGCCCAGACAGAGCGACAAGAACGGATGGATCTCAACATACTTTTTCTGACTGTTAGTAGTTGGAATTTGAAACTGGCGGAACCCCCGCATTATATATCATCCCATCTCGTCCCTATAGGCAAGAGACAGCGATGGTGGGAACGGGAAGGTTATCGCGAGGGGCATTGCGCGGCGAGTGAGTGGTTTGGTGTACGGGTGTAAAAATGAATCACCAGCTACAAACGGCACGTTATAGCGAGGTGACTCTAAGACATTTGAAACGAAATTGGGATTTGTTCAGTGTTGGAGAGATAAAAATGAGGTGTGATTTGTTAGAAATGTGCCCTTTCTTCTTTTTTTTCAACTTTGAATTTTGACTTATGAGTATGATTTTTGAGTTCGAAATGTGGATGGTTAAAATTTAGATGGAACAGACGTTTGAAAAGTATTGAGTAAATCATCCTATCTATCTGTGAGTATGGAGTTGTAAGCTTCAAAGTCTAAATTAACAAGTTGAATCCTCCACATGCCCAACGTATTTTAATCGGTCAAGAAGTTACCTCCATTTCAACTCTAGACACCTTGAAGAGTATGGGGGTATCCCTTGCATCAGATGTTGAAAGCCCTGTAAACCATTCAAGGAACCACAGAATATGAAATGGTAACAAAATTTCTACTCGAGCAGTGAAATTTCAATTCTCAACCAAAACATTCAGCAGCCTCGAACCCATATGTCCACAAGTTAAGTGAACCTCAATTAATCCAAGCATCATTAAGCATGTATCTGATAGAGTCAACACTACAACTCTTCAAAAGAGCTTCGACCTTGATTAAATAAGCAAACTTCTTTTCCGTTGCAAGGCGAATCTCCGCGGTCATTGGGCAATCAATCCAATTCAAGTGTTGATTTGCTGCAGCTCATTCAATCCTATTTATCTCCGCCAATCTCTTCTCGAACCCTTCGATACGAGCTTCAACACCTTCTCGATTCGCTTCAAACTTCTTTGTGTGTGTGTCGATGGCCAAGTTCACTTGGTCGAGATTTTCATTCCAGGTCTTCATCTCCAAGTGTAAACTCTGTATTGTTTTGTCGATATCCGAAATGGCACTAACAGAATGACCAATCTCAGCGTGAACATGATGTAAAGACTTAAGACGGGAGACCAAATTAGGAACAACCGCCATGGCTTTCTCCATCTCAGGAAGAATCTCGTAAATCGAGTCGACCTTGGTGTCAAACGGCGTCGATGGCTTCACCGCTAAGTCACCGTGGGCAATCTGTGCCATGCGCCTTTTGGCATTCAATTCGTCCATTTCCTTGGCGACACGCTTAATTTCTCCTTTTAGGTGACCCATATCGTACTCGGGGTCGTAGAGAACCTCTAACTTGCGTCCCAAATCGTCAACATGATTTCTGACACTTTTTGATGATTCAAAGTCCTCAACACCGACGATTTCTTCAAGTTCGTGAAGCCTTTTTTCCAATTCAAGAACCTCAGCTTCTGATCTTTTCCGGTCACCAGACGGTGGAATGGAAGATTCATCAAGTCCAGTTAGTCTTTGACTAATTTGCTCGAAAACAGTTCGAAGTTTCTGTTCATGGATCCCGACATCCAAATCCTCTGTTCCTAGAAGTTTTTCAAGATCTTCTGTTAATTTGTCCACCTCGTTTTCATGGATCTTCTGTGTCTTCAACTCCTCCAACTCGGCTTGAATTCGGGCCAATTTCTGCGCCGGCATTTCGTAGACCCTCCGTACATTGTAACCAGAGTTGCCATGGATACTAATTAGACTCCCCAGAAAATCCACCACTTCGTTCTTGTCTGTAATGACACTATGCTCGAAATGCTCTTTAGCTGATGATGGATGCAACACACTTTTGTCCACATCGGTCGACTGCTCTTCAGGAGGATCTAAAACCTCTACAGACTCCACATCTGATGTCTCGAATACCTCGGGGCCCGTGTCGACCGTGTCCCATTCTTTTGGATCTTGTTCTTTGCTCATTGTGCAATTGAATTGAGTGTTTCTGCAGATTCTGTGTTTGTGCCGTTCAATTCCACCGTATATGAGGCAGGAAAGTATTTGGGCGAGTATTTGGACTGCCTGTTTTGATATTTCAATGACAATGAGTGACAGTCAATGACTATTTACGTCAGGAATGCTATAGTGTACAAGAGTTAGACGTGTAGATGATTCGCACCTTATATCCAGATGATGAATCCAACCATGACGTGTCTATACAGATAAATATAATGTAAATGTATGTAGTATCGAATTATATACTTTACCTCTCCTTATCTTTACTCCATCTCCACTTAAACTAGTCTCTTTCACCTCATTTCTTTCACCTCTTCTCTCTCTACTTCGTAATGATTTGAACAACATCTTCATCGTGAACAGGATGCTGTAACCCACACTTCTGTGGAGAATGCTTAGCACTGGAACCCCAAACCAACGCATACTTGAACTGGTTCTTCATGTCTCTGTGAATTGCATCACACACTTGCAAAATCGTCGACTGCGATCTCACAACCATGGGATCGTCGAAATTGGGCTGAATTCCTCTTCTCTTGGTGTATAACCTCACAAGATCAAGCTGTCTCCAGATCTCCTCCTTCAAGTCGTCAATGCCGAGGTCTTCTTCACATGAAATTACCATAGTGTTGGGTTCGCGGGCAAGTCTGTCCACCTCTTCCAAGGAAACAGCATCAGCCTTGTTGTAAACGTACAAACACTTGATGTACGACATGTGCTGGTCGTTGATAATGTCAATGAAGTCCTCAATGGTACAGTTTTCGTCTCGCACAAGCACGTCAGCATTATGGATCTTGTAATCTTTCAAAAGTGCACTGACGATCTTCTCGTCCAAATACTTAGGAGGTGTGATCAGATTCAACTTGACACCGCCAGTTTTCTTGATTTTGAGAGAAATATTGGGCCTTTCCTTGTTAAGGCGAATTCCCATAGTCTCCAACTCGTTCTCTAAGATTTGTCTTTGTTCTCCACCTTTAGTGGCATCTAGCACCATCAAAATTAAGTCTGACGTTCTCGAAACGGCAATCACCTGACGTCCTCTACCTTTACCCTGTGCAGCAGCCTTGATAATACCTGGCAAGTCCACAATCTGCACTTCAGCACCATTGTACTCCAAAATACCTCCGACGGAAGTCAATGTGGTAAACTCGTAGTTGGCGGCTTCCGACTTTGTGTTGGTCACTTTGGACAAAAACGACGACTTACCCACAGATGGGAATCCAATAAGTGACACTCTGGCATCTCCTGCTTTAGCAATTTCAAAACCCTGGCCACCTCCTGAAGATCCTTGTCCTGGCTGAGGTTCTAGAAGTTCCCTTCTGTATCTTGCAAGTTTTCCTTTCAAGAGACCAATATGGTATTCGGTAGCTTTATTTTTCTGTGTTTTGGAGAGTTCCTCCTGGATCTGGGCGATCTTTTCGAGAATACCCATGGTGCTTAGAACTGGAGAAATGAAGAATTGAACATTTGGAGAAATGGAGGTAGGATAGCAGAGTTTGCACCCGTACACCTTCGAAATTGGGTAGTTAAAGATTGGAGGTTTTATAGAGAAGGGAGATGGGTATACTTTCTTAAAACAAAATGATCAGCAAATAAGACTGTCTTAATTTCCATGGAGAATATCAAGATTTTAAAATATTGGGCATTTCGGGAGATTTTCCACTCAACTGGTGAAGATTAAAGTGGTTGCGAAAGAGGTGAAAGTTAACAATTGGCAAATGATCAATAAATCTTCCGGAAGAACGAAAAAAAAAAAAGAAACCTTATTCTACAGGCCACAGCAGACTACGACATAGAGTAAAATCCAGCTTCCTCATTTTGACCTCCATTTCCCATTTTTGTTACACTCCCATTTCCTAGTCTTCTCTGTATATACACACTAGGCTCATCTCTTCGCAAACCTACTACTACCAAGAATACCATGCCTAAAGCAAACGGTCAGTACGACCGCTACAATACCGATCTCAGTGATGTGCTTGGATCTACTGTCCGTGTTAAGAAAAAGATAAAATCTATTCAAAATTTGCTCAGTAAGGAGACCTTACCAGCAGATATTCGAATTGAGAAGGAAAGAGCATTGAAAGCATTGCAACAGGACTTGAAAAACACTCGTTTCAATTTGAAAACAAAAGAGAGGGCCAAAAAGTACCATATGCTTCGCTTCTTCGAAAGAAAGAAGGCATTGAGAAAGTTGAAGCAGGCTACCAAAGCTCATGATGAGGCTGTCGATGCTGACGTTAGAAAAGACATCAAGAAGGCCAGAAAAGTGTTAAAGCACGCCCAAATAGATGTGGCCTATGTCTACATGTTCCCAAAGTCCGAGAAGTATATTGCTCTATATCCAAATGAGCCTCTGCCTGAGATGTTAAAGGATTCTAATGTCAAGAAGGGCATGCAAATCACTGACGAGAAGAGACAGCAGTATAGAAAGAAAATGGAGGAGCTTATTGACTCCGATAAGTTGCCATTTACTTTCGAGGATGCGTTGGCAGGAAAGACCATCCAGGTTGATGAAGATAGATTGCCTGAACCAGAAGAGGAGGTGGATGCTCCACAGGAACAGAACAACAAGCTGGACGAGGACGATTTCTTCGAGTAATTCATAAATGCATTTGTACAATAGTCAACATCATTGAAGCTGAACCAAGCTGTCGTAGCTGATTTTCATGGCATCGTTCACGAATTTGACCTTTACTTCCTTACCTCTGAATTCTTCGAAAAGTTCAAACGTGCACAGCACTTTACCCATCTTTCCAGCCATCTTTGGCGATGCTCTTTTCAATAGAAGAAGTTCTGTCTCATCCTTGTCACATATAATCGCAAACCATGATTCTCTCTGTTGTTTCGGGAAGCTCGGAGCATACATCTTAAAATCCTTATTTAATGGACTGTTGGAGTGTACTAATGTGACACTAAGACTGGTGGAGTCTTGCTGTTCGGCAACAAATTTACCTACTGGCAAATGCGAGGAAATAGTCACGAAGTTCTTCTTTACTTCATTCTCCAATCCGAATCTTTCGGCAATTTGGTAAAGCTTTCCTTGGTTGTATGAACCCAATGCCTTCAAAGTGAGACTCTTATCACTGATTTGTTTACCATCCATTCCAGGAAGTGCATTGACAGGACCCTCATCATACCAAAGTCTCTGTTTGATCGACTGCATCAACTCAATGAGTGTCAAAACAACCTTCAAATATCCCAACTCAGCAGCAACATCAATGTATGCCTGCAAGATACGCAATGCTTGATCCAAAACAGAAACGGTATCCTGAGCATAATCAGCAATTGGAAGCTCGACCCTACTCATGAATGCCTGAATCAATAAATACGCCTTGACATGGGGATCCCAGATGAACTCACATTCCAAATCTTCGGCCTGGTAGCGCATGGCCTGGGACATCTCCATGTTTATCAACTCTTCTCCGTGTCTTGTTGCTAACTCATCGTACTCTGCAGCAAGACACAACATCTTCAAGCATTCTCTGAATCCAGACTCCTTGCTAAGTTGTCCAAGAACAGTACGAACAGTATTGTGCGAGAGGTAATAGAAAGATGAAATCTGCAAGAACGGAGAAGCAATGAGCTCGTCCCTAGCCCCAATTCTGACGCACAGTGACTCTTCAAGATTCTCAATGGCATTATCGATGAGTCCTCCCAAGTACTTCGAAATTCCAACGGGACTTAAGTCTTCGATTCCATAGTAAGTTGGATTATTATGAGCACGTCTGTACAAGAAAGTCCAAGTCAAGAAGTCCAATGCTTCCTGGCGAGACTTAATGGTTCCACTGGCGATTTCCGCACCTATATGGTTGTCAAGTACCTTGTGCAACGAGGATTCAACTGGGAAACCAATGTTTAAGAAATGTTTATAGAAAACCTTCTTGGATTCTTTGGTATAGACAATTGCAATACCACTTGTGTCAAAAGCTGGACGTCCAGCTCTTCCCATCATCTGCAAGATATCAGTCAAGTCCATATCGCGGTAGTCTTCGATCTTGGAATCAAAGAACTGCGTGCCCTTGATGATAACCAAGTGTGCTGGTAAATTCACTCCCCAAGCCAAGGTAGAAGTAGCGATCAAGATCTGGATCTTTCCGGCTTCAAAGAGTTTGTGAGCAATCTGTCTGTCGGAATCAACCAAACCAGCATGATGTAATCCCATTCCAAATTGCAACGATAATCTGAGGGTTTCATCTTTCACGGTTTCCAAGATCTTTTGTAGTTCGAAATCTTCCATTCTCATGAATCTTCTTGGGTTCAGTTCCATACCACATAAATGAATCAAATCGAGTGCAGTAAGACGAGTTTGTCGACGAGAAGCCACAAAAATCAACACTGGCTTTGAAGGAGAGTGCTGCTTAATGGCCATAAATGCCGGCTTGTTCATGGTCTTCATCAAAGGACAGAACGCCAAATTATCTGGGAAGCCATCAATATACATCTGCAAAGGAACAGGACGGACAGATTGTGGGAAATTGAAAAGTCCTTCCTTGACACGCAACCAGCCTGCCATATCAATGGCATTTGACACTGCAGTCGACAATCCCAAAAGCCTAATAGGCTTTTTCGTCTGGGAAGAAATGTAGTTCATACGGCTGACAATCATCTCCAAAATTGGACCTCTATCACTGGCTAAGAGATGGATCTCGTCCATGATCACCAAAGAAACTTCTTGCACAAACTTTCTAGTTTGCCAGTTACGGGAGATACCATCGAACTTTTCTGGAGTTGTAATGATGATGTCAGCCTCTCTTACCTCTCTAGCTTCAGGCAAGGAATCTCCGGTCATTTCCACAAGTTTTCTCTTAGTCGGCTTGCAAATTCGAGATCTCCAGTCGTCAACTCTTTCGCGGACCAATGCTTTCATAGGCGCAATATATACCACTTTAGATGTGGGAAATTCATTGAATGCATGCCAGATTGCAAGTTCAGCAACCACCGTCTTACCAGATCCAGTCGGAGATCCGACAAAAATATTAGAGTTGCTGTTGTAGAGAGAGTGGAAGGTCATTGTCTGCATCGGATTGAAGTAACGGAACTTAGGCTCATAGATGGACTCATAGTCCTTGTTGTGCAATGCTGCGACGGGAAGTGGTTGCAATCTGAGAAGATTGGTTCTAACAGTGTCATTCGTGGGCTTAATAACATGTTGGAAGGAGACAGTGTGTACTGTTTCAGAGCCAATCCACGAATCAGACAATGCACGGACAACAATCTGAGCTGGAGCTGGGTCAGATAACGGGATCATAAAGTCAAGTTCATGAGGAGTTTTCATCAGATTTCTTCTCAAAATGAACTTCTCAACGTGTAAAATCTTAGTGTCACCAGACTCTTCGACAGTAATCCAGAAAAACTGGGCATTTCCATGGTATCGATCATCCCACACAAAATCTGGCTCAAGAACCACATGCATACGTATAACATTGCTTGTGATTGGGAAAATTTCAGCATCGATTTCCAAGTATGGAAACCTGCTAATTAACCGATACAAGGTCTTTCCGGAGCCTTGGTTGTGAACAAGATCTCCAAGTTCTCCAGCTGAAAGATCTCTCAATTGCTCCATAGAAGGGTTTTTGGCTCGAAGATTGCGTAAAATAGAATCGGAGAGATCAAATTGAGAGAGTGGGTGATCAAAAGCCCACATTCTCCGATCAATCAGTTTGCAAATGGAGAGCATAATCTTCGAGAATGCACCCCATCTTCTGTTAATTCCAATCAAGAATAATGCACGACAGATTCTTGCTGAATTTTGGGCAACATAGTTACAATCTGAAACCAATGCTGAATCCTTGAGAGAAATTTGTGAAACAAATGCTTGGAGTAAAATATTAGTCTTCCACTGATTAGACTCCGGATCTCCAGCAACTTGGCAAGGAGTATTATTGTCTGCAAGGTCGGTGAGTTCCTTCTTTTCCTCCTCTCTGAATTTGATGCTGTCAAACTCACTACTCATACTGATCATAGCCAACACATCGGCCTCAGTCGCTCTTGGGTTGAGCATCTGGTTAAAGATCTCAATGGAATTATTGAGCAAGTAGAAGTCTGATGCTGTTCTTCCTAAATCTTTTGGAATGAATGCACCGGCATTCTCATCGAATACAATCATTTGGAGCAGGTGCAATCTTCTAGCAGCATCGACAATCATATTCCGTCTTCGAATAGTGAGAGATGGATCCTCTTGAAGCTCTTTCCAATCAATGGCATATGCAAATGGATTCTGCCTCATTCTTACGTACATGTATGTGTAACCAAGCCACTGAATACCTTCATCAATGGTGGTGACCGTACCGAGGGAGATTTCAGCGTTCAAGTTGTCGATGAGCTTAGCCAGAAGCTTGGACTCGATTGGGTGTTGCTGAGTGATCAAAGACACGTAGTGGTCAAGCCTGTCGCTGGTGGTACACAAGATACCCGTTCCGAAACTCTCGAATTGGGGACGTCCAGCACGACCAAAGATTTGGATGACATCTGAGATTCCCAAGTCAACAAATCCACCTTGCTTGGCATCATACACTTGTGTCCCTTTAACGATGACAACTGCAGCAGGCAAGTTCACACCCCAGGCCAAGGTAGCTGTACAGCAGAGAACTCTAATTGCACCGCTTAAAAACATTTTCTCCGTGAGGTTTCTGTCAGTTCTTAGCAAACCAGCATGATGAACTCCAAAACCATATTGGAATAACTCACGCATGTCCTTGTTTCTGTTTTTTCCTCCCATTTCTCTCTTGTACCTATCGAAAGTATCACAGGATTCTGAGCAGTCAAAATCACCCAATTCTCCATTACCTTGAGCCATGGATATAAAGGTTCTGGCTGTTTTAACGGTATCTTTTCTAGAGTGAACGAAAACCATGACCTGAGCACCGTTTCGGATATTCTCCACGAGTTTATCATACGAAACCCTGTCAATATTCTCTCGGGCGGTTTTCGACCCTGCCTTTCCTCGTACTCCAATGAGCTCTTGCTTCAATGGGCATGGTCTGAACAGTTGGTCAAAATAAAACATTCCAATATTTCTGTTGACGCCAAGAAAGTCGGCCACGTCCATGTAGTTCGGAAGAGTGGCCGAGAGGCCAACTACTCTGATCATCAGCTGTGTACTTTCCACTTGTCTCAATGTTCTAGCTACCAATGTCTCAATGACAGAACCTCTATCTTCGTGAAGCAAGTGCACCTCATCGATGATTAGCAACTTCACCTTGGCCACAAGTTCGTTATCGCCATTCAGCTTTCTGGTTACCACATCCCACTTTTCAGGAGTGGTAACTATCACTTGCGTTGTCATGATCTCCGCTCTCGTTAGTTGCATGTCACCAGTCAATTCTCGAACATTTATGCCTAGCCACTTGAGTTTTTGGGCATACTTTTCCACAATTTCAGCCGCAAGAGCTTTAAGGGGTGCGACGTAAATAATCTTGAACTCATCGTAGTCTACGTCGATCACTCCCTCCTCTGCTTCAGTCACAAATTGTCCAATGGTATGAAGAATAGTCAATAAAGCCACGTCGGTCTTACCGGCACCTGTGGGAGCACACACTAACATATTCTCGTTGGTGTTGTAAGCTACTGGATACACTAAACTTTGCATTTTGTTCAAAGTCTTGTAGTTCTTGAATGTTCCCTGACACAAAAAATCCAACTGACTCACTTTGACCAACTGCGAATCAGTTATATATTTGTTGGTAATGTTTTGTGGATATGGAATGATCAATTCCTCATGAGTAGGATAGCTCTCTCTAGTTGTTCCACTTGGCAACAGATACAGTTTACCAGTAATTGCAATGACGTTACCCACATCTTGCTTCTTAAAAACATGTGGATATTGGCCGGGTCCAGCGGCTCGAGGAGCCAATTTTTCGTTTTTACGCTTTTCTTGGTTGATCATAAGCTGCTGAATACGTTCTTCGGGAGTAAACGTTGATGGATCTCTCTGAGGAGGTTCATCAAGAAGTAACCCACGATTCTGGACAATCTTGGATATAAGCTCAAACTCCTCGAATCCTAGAACATCAAATAATGCTGATTGGACTTCTTCATCGCCAGAATTATCCCTGACGATTCCTCTGACAATGTCGAGAACAACATTCTCATCTTCTTGTCTGTCACTACTAACTCTTTTGCACTCTCTGACGATTTCTTCCACAGCCGCAGCACGTGCAGTGGAGCTATCTGAAATCTGATCGAGAATATCAACGGAAACTGTACTGAAAGATTGTAAAATCAGATCCAATTGAGCCTGAGGAAGGTTCTCCGAGTCAATCTTAGGTATTTTGGTCTCTTTTGGGAAATCTAGCGAGGCCAAGAGGTCCAACATTGGAGCCATGGCCTGCATGTATGATTTTGTCGAAGACACAGTATACTGAGCCATTTTCGATTGGTGTATGAATAGTTGAAGATGATGCTTAGTTAAGTATTGGGAATGGTTGGTACTGCAGGTAGGTGGGTGCTGACTCAGAGTTCCATTTTTGGATATGATGTATGAAATGGGGAAAATGAGTTAGGGGAATCTTCAAAATGGGAACAATTAGGTATCCTGGCAAGACTATTGCTCCTTTGGATCATGTGTATAACTTTTGGTGATTTCATGTACTAATCAGTCTGACAAGAACACATGATGTCTAACATCTGTCGGTTCGCAACACAAAGCAAAATTCTCCCCCCAAAAATCAATTAAAGATAATCTCCTTCGTTTAAAAGTAAGTTCTATCTTTTTGTAAATGAAATGTTTTCTGCTATTGTCAACGTCTCCACATTTTCACTTCCAGAGATTGACCCTTCCTGTCTGCAGTTCGCGATGATAACTATGCTCATCTCGCTCCAAAAAAAAAAACTCCATCTCAATATCTATCATGGCCAAAAAATCCAAATCTGGCAAGAAAAGCGAGCCTCGGAAGGAATCCAAGAAGAGATCGCACCAAGATGACGCTCTGGACGTCGAGGTGTCCGACTCGGAAAAGTTGGTTGAAGAACTAGATGAAGATTTCGATGAGGTAGCTCAACTTCTTGGAGAAGACATCAAGGACCCAGAAGCTAAGTCTGCCAAGCAGGAAAAGAAGCAGAAAAAGCATGCCGATGAGGAAGAAACACAAAACAAGGCTCTTAAGCCCCAGGCCCAGGCCCTAGCTGAAAGTGCCGATGATGACGATGACAACTATGATTTCCAAAAGGCTGGATTCTCCGAGCCAACCATGAAGGCTATCAATCAGATGGGCTTCACTAAGATGACCAAAGTCCAGGCCAAGACTATTCCACCATTGTTGGCAGGAAGAGACGTTTTGGGAGCAGCTAAGACGGGATCTGGTAAGACGTTAGCATTTTTAATTCCAGCCATTGAGCTCTTATACTCGTTGAAGTTCAAGCCCAGAAACGGTACCGGTGTGGTTATTATCTCGCCCACAAGAGAGTTGGCCCTTCAAATCTTTGGAGTAGCCCGTGAGTTGATGGAGCATCACACTCAGACATTCGGTATTGTCATTGGAGGTGCCAACAGAAGACAGGAAGCCGACAAGTTGGCTAAGGGTGTCAATCTCTTGATTGCCACTCCCGGACGTTTGTTGGATCACTTGCAAAATACACAGGGCTTTGTTTTCAAGAATTTGAAGGCACTTGTCATTGACGAGGCTGACAGAATCTTGGAGATTGGATTCGAGGAGGAGATGAAGCAGATCATCAAGATCTTGCCCAACGAAGATAGACAATCCATGTTGTTCTCGGCTACTCAGACCACTAAGGTGGAGGATTTGGCCAGAATGTCCTTGAGACCCGGACCTTTGTATATTAACGTCGTTCCTGAGTCCGCTGCTTCCACTGCTGACGGTTTAGAACAGGGATACGTTGTATGCGAGAGTGACAAGCGTTTCTTGCTTTTGTTCTCGTTCTTGAAGAGAAACGCAAAGAAGAAGATCATTGTGTTCCTTTCCTCGTGTAACTGTGTCAAGTATTTTGGAGAGTTGTTGAACTATATCGATTTGCCAGTTTTGGACTTGCATGGAAAGCAAAAGCAGGCCAAACGTACCAACACGTTCTTTGAGTTCTGTAACGCCAAGCAAGGAATCTTGATCTGTACTGATGTGGCTGCCAGAGGCTTGGATATTCCTGCCGTGGACTGGATTGTCCAGTTCGATCCTCCTGATGATCCAAGAGACTACATTCACAGAGTCGGAAGAACTGCCAGAGGTACTCAAGGTAAGGGTAAGTCATTGATGTTCTTGACACCCTCTGAGTTGGGATTCTTGAGATACTTGAAGGCAGCCAATGTTCCGCTTAACGAGTACGAATTCCCAACCAACAAGATCGCTAATGTCCAAAGCCAGTTGTCCAAGTTGATCAAGAGCAACTTCTGGTTGCACCAGTCGGCCAAAGACGGATACAGATCGTACTTGCAAGCATACGCATCACACCACTTGAAGACGGTGTACCAGATTGACAAGTTGGATTTGGTCAAGGTGGCCAAGTCGTTCGGATTTGACGTTCCTCCTAAGGTGAATATCACCATTGGAGCCAGTGGAAAGTCCATTGAGAAGAAGCACAAGAAGCAGAGAAGAGGTTAGCATGTACCATAGGAAATAGATATCACGAGTTAGAGAGGAAGTTTCAAGACGTCATTTATTAAAACTAAAGGTAGAGGAGAACAAAGAGGTGGATGGGAAGAGATTTTAAGTACCCAAGTATGTAAGTGTAGGTTCAGATTATACAGAAGCATACAGTGGTTCCATGTCGATCGTTGCAAAATCTTCATTCGTCTATTCAATTCCTTCTTTCATCAAGTTTTCGTCCAATGCATCTCGAGTAACAGGTTCTCCCGTCCGTGGTGGGAGTCCAGCCTCCACATTGGCGTCCAAGAGTATTTGGTTCACTGCCCAGAGCCTTCTTTTTTCCTTGGTGGCAGATGCCAACTTTTTAGTCAAGATTTTATTCACACGGTTGGCAGTGGAATATATCAGCAGTAGTCTATCGTATGCATGGCGAAGCTCAGCCAATGTGGATCCATTAGGGATGTCTGGCGACTCAACGTACTCATTCACCACCAGCTTGGTCTCTTGACTTAGTTCTGCCAATTGCCCGTTGTTTTCCACTTCGTGAGCTCCAATTAGTTCGTCCTCGGGGTTTGCCAAGTACTTTTTGTATCGGACATTGGCAAGATCGTATTGTCTTGTGTCTACTGGTTGATCATACAAGTCTTTCAAAGTATGAGAATCCTCAGCCACTGCATCCGCAAACCGTTTCAGGTACCACCACGGCATGCGGAGCTCATAATCCCTATTCAAAAGAGCAGCATACTTCTCGTCCGTTAACTCGTCCAAGTTGAAATCTGCCGGAAACTCAGACTTTCCTTTATCTGCTCGGTATCTCATGAGTCCTATGGCGTCTCTGTGCTGGTGTAAGTCATGGACACCTTTAACGTGTTTGGCCAAAGCGTCCGAACGAGTGAAATGCTTTTCACACTCGGGAATGGGGCAAAAATACGGCTTTTCACCCGTGTGAGTTCGACAATGCGAAATGAGAGCAAACCTCGACGGCTGTTCCACATCAAATCTTGAACAACCCTCCCATTGACAAGAGTAACGAATAGGAGCAGCCGGAGTGGTGACTGGCATGTGCGACATCTGCAGCAAGTGGCGATTACTAACGTGAGTTACCAAGGAAGCCAACGAAGGGAATTTGGACGCCAGACATCCGATCCAGCGACATAGATGTTCCTCTTCAGGAGCCTTCTTGGTCTTCTTTGTAAGTGGTGCCTTGGACTCTGCCGAGGCAGGTAGCAGCGACGTGTCTGGCGACATTTTGGATGTGGAGAAGTTGGAAGGTGTTGGTGATAATGAAATTTATGCGACTGGATACAAGACTGTAGTTAGTCAAATGAGTATTTAGATTCTGGATCTTAAATTTGCCATGTCAATTTGAATGCCTTACGAATCAAAAATTTATTAGATAAAACAGAAAGATTGGGTATTTGAAGTTTCTATTTATCCTCGAAACTCCTAATTTGGGTCTTAAAATATGGCTCGAATTCCACTACTTATATTTACATATCATCACTACTCTTCTGTCTCTCTCTCTCGTTTCCATTATCTATCAACCGACCAAATCTTCATCCAATCTGGCAGCAGGATTCGTCTCTATGAAGTCCAACGACACCTTGTGGCCCAACAACTCTCTGATGTTCGACACTCCGTACTTGATCATAGTAGGTCTTTCAAGCGAGAGACCCCATCCCAACACTCTCAAGTTCTTTGGCAATCCCATAGGCTCCAACATCTCTGGTCTAAACATACCGGAGTTTCCAATCTCGACCCACTTGCCCAATCCCTTGTGGAAGGCAAAGATCTCCATGGATGGCTCAGTGTATGGGTTGTAGGCAGCCTTAAATCTCAAACCGTCCACGCCCATTTTAGAGAAGAAATCTTCCATGAAACCAATCAAGTCACCCAAGGTGATGTCATAACCGGCAAGAACACCTTCCACCTGATGGAACTCGGCCAAATGAGTGGCATCCACAGCCTCATTACGGAACACTCTGTCAATAGAGAACAATCTGGTAGGCTTAGGATCTTCTGCCAACTTCTTCAACATGGCAGCGGAAATGGCGGTGGTGTGGGTTCTCAAAACCATCCGGAGCGACTCCTCCTCTCTCCATGGGTATCTGTAGCCGATGGAGCCGAACTTTCCGTCTTGGTGCACGGCTTGAATGTCTTTGAGGTACTGGTCATCCTCTGGCTTCTTAGCCACAGCTGGGTCCTTCAAGTAGAAGGTGTCCTGCAAGTCTCTGGCAGGATGCTGTTGAGGAACGAACAATGTGTCGAAGTTCCAGAAACCAGACTCCACGTACTGGTTAGCAGGCATCTCAGTGAAACCCATCGAGAAGAAAATCTGTCTGAACTCCTCTCTGACCTTCATCAAAGGGTGCAAAGCTCCACTGGATGGATAAACACCCTCGGAATTGAAGTTGTATGGTTTGAAATCGGCGTCTTTCCAGCTACCGGTGGTAATCATATCGGAGGTGATGTCTGTCTCGTAATTGGTAATAGTCAAGGCAAACTTGGCAGCCTTGTCGACCTTGTAGCCGATGATCTTGGTCATGGTGACCAACTTTCTCTTCTTCAACTCGGCCAACTCTTTCTTGTCTGGCAAAGATCCGGATTTCTCAATTTCCTTCAATTGAGTCACCACCGTGTCTTCAGGCAAGCTCAGTACCTTTGCCACCAACTTGTCACCATCCTTTGCGATCCAGCCGTTCTTGAAAGCCTTACCTTGACCCAACTTTCCTACCAGACCCAATTTGGTGTTGACATCTGCGATTTTCAAACCATCCAAGGACTTGAGCACCTCATCCAACACACGGATCTCATGAGATCCAGACTGCAAGAACTGCTTAGCCTCATCGGTCAACACCCATAAGTCTGTCTCGATCTTATTGAAAGTGATCATTTCTTTGGCCCACAATGAGGTCAACGAAGCCTGTAAAGTATTAGCATCGATCAGTTTGAACTCGTCAAGTTCCAAGGTGTTGGAAATACCAGAGTGCTGGTCGACAGCCTGCAACAACTTCAACGACAAATCAGACATGGTGAGTTTTTTGGTGTCGAAATGGTTGATTTAGTAGGTGGTTAATCTGACTCTTTTTTTTTCATTGTGCGGTGGATTACGCTGGTGATGGTGCATTGGAGCCCGCTCACGCGTAAATCCTAGCACACACAACCTCAGGTTTTACCACCACGACTCTTTTTGCAAAGATCTCATCTGGCGACGTAACTGGGGTTATTTCCGAAATTGGCCTCATGTCATGGACTCATACCAAAGTCACATTTTTTTTTTTTGCTCTTGTCATGTTCCTGTTTTTTGCTATTTCTGCCGTTGCTAGCAACCTCTACCTACAGGTCATGTGTGCTCGTCTATCTGGCAACTCAATCTCCAAATTAGGAAGTGCTTCATCATAAATACAAGGAGTCCAAGCCACGAAGAAAATAGTAGGCGCAAGCATTGCTATACTATTTAAGGTACATAGCACTTGTAAACATTGTCATGACCACATACAAGAAATTAGGAATTCATAACCTGTATGACAGGGGCCCGGTGGGTCTATTAATGAAATGAATGATGTGCGGCTTAGCAACATTGCTGCTTGGGGAACGGTATATATAGTGGGGGAAATGCCCGTTGGTTATCACCATCAAATAATTCAAATAATTATACAATGACTTGCGGTGACATCTTTAAGATCATTATTGCCATCATCTTGCCTCCATTGGGTGTTTTCCTTGAGGTTGGCTGCTCTGGTGCCTTCTTCTTGAACATTCTTTTGACTATTCTTGGTTACATTCCAGGTATCATTCACGCTGTGTACATTATTTCTACTCGATAGACGTCTACTGTTGACAGGGTTAACAGGCTGAGCGGGCTGTTCCAAGCCATTGTGTACTAATAAACATGTTATAATACAATATTATCAATTTGTAGAAGTTTAGGTGTTGTTGAATGGTGTTGCTGTCTACTCTGAGCAATCTGTTTACTTCGAGCAATCATATGCAACCATAGGAAATGCATTGGTGAAATTATAGATCGAATTTTTATTGCTTCCACCGACCACATATATAAGTGACATCAATACTATCAATGTATTCAATTTTTCAATACCTTCAATGCTATCGATTCAATGCTCAATTTGTTGGTAATGTCTTGCCTGTGTGTTCGGTACATCCATCCTATCCGTTTCCGAAGTATCCTTTAGAACCATTGTATTCAAATGACTAACACACCTCCATCTCACACCCTACAGTACTCTATATGTAATCTGTATTTTACTAGTTTCCTTGGTTGACTTAGAAGTTAAGAGTCTTACCAAAAGTACCCATGGCAGCCTCCTTGAATGCCTCAGACAAAGTTGGGTGAGCATGGCACACTCTGGCAATGTCGTCAGTGGATGCTCCGTACTCCAAAGCCAAACCGGCCTCAGCAATCATTTCTCCAGCGTTTGGTCCAATAATGTGGCATCCCAAGACTCTCTGGGTCTCGGCATCAGCGAGGAACTTAACAAATCCGTCAGTGTCCAAGTTGGTCTTGGCTCTGGAGTTGGCAATGAATGGGAACTTACCAACCTTGTACTTGATACCCTGCTCCTTCAACTGCTCCTCGGTGGCACCAACCCAAGCCACCTCTGGGTGAGTGTACATAACAGAAGGAATGTTACCGTAGTTGACATGGCCGTGACCGGTCTTGATGAACTCAGCAGCAGCAACACCCTCCTCTTCGGCCTTGTGGGCCAACATGGCACCAAAAGTCACGTCTCCGATGACTCTGATGTGTGGCTTGGCAGTTCTGTACTGAGAGTCAATGACCAATCTTCCCTTGTCGTCGGCCTCCAAACCAATGGCTTCGAAGTTCAAACCCTTGGTGTATGGTCTTCTACCAATGGCAACCAACAACACGTCGGCGTCGATCTCTTCGGTCTTACCGGACTTGACGTCCTCAATTCCGACCTTGACGTTGTCGCCCTCTCTAACACCCTTGGTGACCTTCGTGCCCAACTTGAACTTCAAGCCCTGCTTAGCCAACAACTTCTGGGTGGACTTAGCAACCTCACCGTCCATACCAGCACCGATGGCGTTCTGGAACTCGATGATGGTAACCTCAGAGCCCAATCTGGACCACACTGAGGCCATCTCCAAACCAATGATACCACCACCGATGATGGCCATCTTCTTTGGAACCTCCTTCAAAGCCAAAGCTCCGGTAGAAGAAACGATTCTCTCCTCGTCAATCTCAATGCCAGGGAATGGAGTAGGCTCGGATCCGGTAGCAATGGTGATGTTGTCTGCAGTGACCTTGTACTCTTCGGAACCGTCAATTGGCTTAACAGAAACGGTGTTGTCGTCCACAAAAGAGCCGTGACCCTTCAAGTAGGTGACACCATTCTTCTTGAAAAGCATCTCAATACCGGAAGTCAAGCCATTGACAGCCTTCTCCTTAGCAGCCTGCAATTTCTCCACATTGACAGAAACATCGCCAGCAATCTCAATACCTCTGTTGGCGGAATCGTGCTTAATTTGGTGGTACAAGTGCGAGTTGTTCAACAAGGCCTTGGAAGGAATACATCCCACGTTCAAACAGGTACCTCCAAGGGAGCCACGGGACTCAATACATGCGGTCTTGTAGTTGAGCTGGGCCAACTTGATGGCATGGATGTAGCCACCTGGACCTCCACCAATGACCACGGCATCGTAATGGCCGGCCTTGGACGAGTTAAATCTGACAAATTGTCTTACACTGGATCTCAACATGGGGGAATGAGTAGTGGATGGTAATTTTTTTTAGAGAGTTTGATTGATCGCACCGAAGCTTGCTTTTGTATGGAGGACAGAGCCCGGCATATTTAGGGTCGCATTGGCCGGGCACGTATGCTCCGAAGATGACCAACGGAAGGTGGCGGACATAAATGGCGTGGAAATAGGCTGGATGACGGAGATTTATGCGTTTGGAGTCATTTACGGCGGTTTGGATCTGGTTCGGGGTGTTTTGGGGTATTTTGGTGGTGATTACTGGTAAACTTCGGAGGTCGAGGTGGAGTCAAGTCACGTGGACCCAAGTGGAGTAGATGGATGCGAAACCTGGTTGCAAAATGGAGAAATGTCCACCGCTGTAGATTTGCGGAATAAAAAAATTATTGGGTGGGATTATTAGGTTCTGTAGAAGGGCTCGATGGAACACCAGGACCAAGGCTCACTTGATAGATAAGTTTCTCGAGTTGTGGGAACTTTGAACTTGTTTCCGTATGCTCCGATTACTAATGGAAGATGACTCAAAACTCCGTGTATTCACACCAGTCATTCGAAATGTTGACTATTCGCCCATATCGCTGGTAGCTGACTTAAATGGATGCAAAGGTCATGTAAAATCTCAATGAGCCTTTGTCTAGGTATTTTGTTATGTCGTTGACCGTTATCGGTATTTTGAATTTAGTACATGTCATTCATCTGACAGCTCGTAATCTGTCATCTCTTGTTCATTTCTAAACACTTTGACTCACCCGGAATCTGTTTATCACTAGCATTTGCGATTCATCCCTCATGAAGTTTCTGTTGTGCTCTTTATCCTGAGCATCCCGGTTCCTGACCTTGTCTTTGCCTATGTCTTTGAGCTTCGGGTTGTATTCCATCTGCAAATTGTGCTTCAGCATCCCCTGCTTTTTCACCAGCCTTTACTTCAGCTGTGCTTCGTCTTTTATCTCCGCCCTACTTCCAGCTTGTGCTTGGACCTCCGCCTTTTTTGCGACGTCTACTTCCGCATCGCTTCCAGCTTGCACTTGCAATTCATTCTTTACTTCAGTACTTTCTTCAACTGTTTCCTTCGGCTAACTTTCAGGTTGTGCTTGCAAATCGGCGTTTTCTTCAAGCTTTTTCCCCACTTCAATGTCTCCCTGTGGTTGAACTTCAGCCCTCTCTTCGTCCTTTTCCTTGCCCTCTTTTTCAGCTGCCATTGGGACTGATGCCCTATCCTGTCCAGAGTTTTCAGACTGCTTTAAATGTCCACTTAATACGTCAACCGCTCTAATGTCTCCCGACGTCACGTCATTAGACGTCTCAGCCAAGTAACTTACATAATCCATCATCTTTTGACATGTAGCTTCTTGGTCGATCAAAAACGATTTCCAAATCTCATTACGCTTTAATGCTTCACACGTCACCCACATGTTGATAGTCTGGAACTTGAGCTCCCAATCGGTACTGCCCAAAATCTCGTCAAATTTTCCAATCTCCCGAATATATCGTGACTTGTAATCATATCTCGTCTTTTCACTTTGCTCATTGTAAAGTGCATTAATTTTGGGATCGTGAACATGCATGAAGAGTGCCTCAGGTATCTCCGTGCTTGTTTCCCTAACAAACTGCGTCCGTAAATCCTCAGTATACTTATTTCCCTGGAATGGATCCAACCGAGAATCAAGACCCTTCGATTTTAACCACCCTCTCCAAGCTCGTATATATCGAAGCGACTGCTGTGGATCTCTTTGAACCATGGTACTTTCGTCCATGTATGAATTTTCACCCTTAAAATCCTTCCTATCTACTCCCACAAATGTCATTTCATAGTCACACAAGTTATAAGGCTCGTTCATAACATGAAGGGCCGGAATGTACGTTTCTCTATCGCCGGAACCAAATGTACCTTGGTAGAGTAATGGATAGTAGAACTGGGGCCCGTAGAAATTATAGTATGCCGCTAGGAATAAACTTCTGAAATGCTCTCTTTTGGACACAACGATTTGTCCCGATTCCACCCCTCTGAATGGTGGAAGTCCATCAAAATCGTGGAACATCACTTCCTTGTCAACATCCTTTACAATATACTCGGAGAAAGGCTTTTCATTACTCCATCCATTTCGATGGACAATCTCGCCCACCTCGAAGCGGGCAATGTCATAGTAGAGTGGAGACGTTCCTTTGTGCCAAGCATCGGGCCATAAAATGAATCTTGTCTCTCTGTATGGTTCGGTAGAAAAAAGGAAATCAGGACTTTTAGTGGGCCAGTTGTCGGCGTCCAAAACAATTGTATGATCAAAAGACGACACCAAAATGGCCATCATTTTCATCTGGAAGTGCTTAAGGCCGAGCTTGCTATACTTTTCCGAGGTCAACTCCCTCTCTATCACCTTACACTTAGCATTGAACTTGGGCAAGGTTTCCTCACATACTTGAGAGTTGTAGTCTTCCTCCGAGTTAATCACAACCTCCACAGGCAACTCGGACTTGACTTCACGAAGCTGAACGACCAATCCAATCGCTGCGGGTATGGACACTTTGTCAGATACAATCACTATGCCCTCACCAGCATATATTTCAGGTGGAGGCATACTCATTGATCGGAGGTCTCTGACAATCTCATCGTGGCGTTCTTGGAGTTCTTTAAACTGAATCTCATTAAGTTTCGTTCTTTTGTCGGTGAGAAAGTTTCGAGAGTACGTAAGTCCCAACTCATTAAGCATATTTCCTCCAATTTCCTTGCCTTTAGACAACGTAGTAAGCTGTGGCTCCCGAGGAGCGTGTTTTAAGATCACATCATCGATCAAAAAATGGAAATAATTTGTTCTGTCGACCAGAAGCCGGTCCAAGGCATCGATCTTGGACTTGAGCTCCTGGTCAGAAGTTCCGACCAAAAGACCATGCAAAACCCCATTCAAAATCTTTTCTTCGTTCGTCTTGAGATATTCCGCTCTCTGCTGGTCTAACACCTCGTAGGACTTAACCATGTTCATAAAGAACACCGAAGCGTAATCTCTGGACATCTGGCCACGCACATCTTCTAGAACAACTTTGCGAAACTCTTTTGTGAATTCATCCAAGTACTTTTCATGCACCTCTTTTTCTATCTTCTTTAGCTTTGCACCATCGTTGGCCGTGAACTTCTCCACGATCACTTTCTTAACTTCTCTCCCGGGTAAGGGAAGAGCCTCTGCTTTCTCGAGGACAGAGCGTAGATTAGAGTCAGCAACCAATTCGGAGTCCACCACGTAGTATTTGTGGTCATGGTCGAATTTCCACACTCCCGTCACTAGAGTTTCTGGAAACAATTCGATAATTTCAACAGTGTATTGGTAGTAGAACAATAGGTTGATTACCACTACCAATGCTACTATAGCCATCACCCATCTTCGGGGAAGTATATAGTTCATAAATATAGGCAATTTTATGAATCTCTGAATACCTAAGGAAATTTTTTGAGGTTCAGAAGTACGCAATGGGGATTGGGACTTGCTAGTACTAAGCCTTGCCTTGAGTAGTTGATCTAGACAACTGCTATATGCATGAATCGACATATTTTATGACAGAGACAGGTTTCGTCAACAAAGGCAGTGGAAGAGCTAGCGGAAGGGCTGCAAATGGTTTCGAAATGTAGGCAGGGGTTTTTCATGAAAGACATTTATGATATGTGGGCAAAATTGGTTGTGGATTTGGTGCAAGGGGCGCTTCGAAAATTTCGAATAAGAATGTAAATAATGTTTCTGGTTGATGACCTGTACATGGGTTATTTCCAATAAGAGGTGTATGTGGAACAGACTTCTCTCTTTGAGGATTTTTCGTAAAATGACTGGTAGGTGGAAATTGCTTCATTTTCCATTGTATAAGTCTATGAGATGTGTTGTGGGAATGACCATGAAAGGTAGTCGATATGCCCGGAAGTGGTTCTCCCTGCCCGAATGTACTTATCCTTGCCCGAGTGTAGTATTCTCTGCCCGAGTTGTCCTGGATATCGTGCTAATGGTCACCAAAATGGGTACACTGCAAATATAAGGGCCTTACTTTCTTCCACACTCGTCCAACCCGTAGATGCCAAAAATGTATGCCATGCGTGTAACCACAAGGTCAATGGCCATCTGAATGGAATCCTTGGCTAAATCGACCTTTGAACCATCGATTTCTTGCCAATTGACAGGAACTTCCTTCATAGCCATGCCCTGAAGCTCGCCCAAAAGTAAGATCTCCACATCAAAGATCCAACGCTCGGTATGCATGTGTGGGAATATATTAGCCACCGCAGTTCTGTTGAACATCTTGAACCCACACTGGGTATCCTGGACCTTTCGGATGCCAAAAATGTAAACCAATGTGTGTAAGCCGTACATCAAGAAATTACGAATGAACAGTCTCTTGACCACGGCATCGGTGTTGACCATATGTGCTCTCAGACCAATAGCAATAGCAGCCTTGTCAGCGGGCTGTGAGCGCAAGTACTCGAGAAGCTTACTCATATCGCTGAATTTGGAGGCTCCGTCAGCATCAGCAAAGAGCAAGTACTTACCTGATCCATGCAAAATGCCATGGGTTACAGCACCTCCTTTACCTCTGTTCTTGGCCAACTTCACCACCTTAAGCGCATGCGGTGCAAGACCCAACGTTGACGCCTGCTCCAACGCGTAGTCGGCGGTGCCGTCGCTACTTCCATCGTCCACAATAAGAATCTCATAGTCATTTGGATGATTCTCTTGTAAATATTGTACGGCCTCATCAAGCATCTTGCCCAAGCGGGCGGTCTCATTGTAGCATGGCACGACTACTGATAGCGTTAAAGACGAATCGGAGATTTTACCTGACGAGAGTCGAGGCGGTAAGTCATGAACTGGACCTTTTGCATCGTTTGTGGAATACTTCAGTTCTGACGGCGTAGGGAGACGTGGCTGGTGAGAGAAGAGAATGATAGCTCCATAGACGAGCGCTAGAAGCGTAGCGACCGCTGAAGCGACATAAACTGGCCACGACATGATTTGATAACACCGTGGTTTGATCAAATCTATTAGGTGAACCTTTGGTTATAGTTTGCCCATGTTATGTGCAGTACACACGCGGTGTCAACCTCGAGGTAACTAAAAAAGAAAAGAGACCAAGGGCATTAAAAATTTGAAAAGAGAGAGTTGGTGATCATGTTAGCAAATGTTTTTTCTTTTTTTTTTCTTTTTGATGGTTTTTGGTTTTTGGATTTTGTAGTTTAGGTTGAAAGAATTTTAATGACAGGATTTATCTAAGTGGAAGATCGACATTCCCGCACTTCTGTCAAATCTGCCTTAAATTAGCAAAAAGTTGGATGGCTGAGGAATATATACTTTTGCAAAAATATTCCAAACTTGACTATTGTTAATTTTATTGATTTCATGATTTCAGAATCATTTTCGTTATAGTTTTAGTCCAACATTGGATTGTTACAGCAGTTGGATTTTTAGAGATATAGCTTGACTACCTTCAGTATAATTTCTACTTGCGACAGAAGTATGTTGAGTTTTGATATAAATTTTCCATTTGATATGATTTCGCTCAAATTCACCATATATCGATCTTTTCTGATTAACTTGTCATCCTATTATACAGAAGTCTACCTTTTTCAGTTTATGGCTACCCATAGCATATACCTCTACCCTCTTCATCATATCATCCTCTCCTCTAAATCAATTCTAAGAAGGTCTCCATTGGTGAACGTTCCCTATTCTGTCCTCTATCGCATCCAATATACTTCCGGTTTCATTTCTGCTCCACTGCTCACCTCCATACAGCATCCCGTCCTACAATCTTCCTCTCACACTTCCCTCCAGTTTTCCCAAGTACTACCTTTCATATGTCCACTAACCTATCACATCCATTTCTACTCATCTATGTTACATTACTTCGAAGCAAGCTTGGTCACTCGGTTGTTGAGACACCGAGCATTATTCAAAAACACTTCCACCAACTCCTCGAACCGAATAGTATCGGATCCATCGCGGATCTTGTCGAATCCCTTGAAGATCTCTTTAGTATCAATCTCCAACTCCAACTCATGTGTGTTTTCGTGCTCCGTCACATTCTTGCCCAGCTTGTTGCGAGTGGTCTTGGGCAGCAGCACCATGGTGAAGTCAAACTGCGTCACCGTGGGAGGGTGTCTCCAAGACGTGCGCCGCTTGATTCGTGTGAGTGTGGGCTTGTTCTTCCTCATGATAGGCTCCACACTGCTCTCATCAATAGGAAATTCCAACGAGAGTGAGAGACGTAAATCGTACATTGACGACGGATTGTGGATGTAGAGGTCAGACAACCGTTTTTTCAGAATTCCCGTATACCGTGGCGGACTCAAGGAGTTATCCTTTGTGATACGGATCTTTTTGGGCATCTCATTGCGCTCGGTGTTCAGGAAGAAGTAGTCAGTATTATCTGTTTCAAGCACCGAGAACTTCTGTCTGGGCTTCGTGGGGTTCTTGCGATTTTCATCCTGGTAGCTCTTCTCCAACTCGCCCAAAAACGTCTTCATGTCGTTCCATCCCACCTCATGTACGCCCATTTCAAACCGGGCCTCCGCTCCCCGTGTATAAATACATTCAGTGGAAACTCCAATGTCTATGCGGTGCCCCGACACTTGGTCCACAATGGTGCCGAATTTGAGTTCAAGCTCCACATATGGCCTATTTTCAACGGCAATCTCCACGAAGTTGGCATAAATCCACTCAGCAATGGTGCGCACCACCGATTGCGGAGGAATCACCCCAGTTATCAGACATTCGAGATCTGCGGATACCGTGGTGCTACGGTCGAAAACAGGTTTCTGACTGAGTGTTGCGCTAGCGCCTGTCTCTTGGGTGGGAGCAGCAAAGACAACGCCAGCATCTCGTCTTCCACTCTGCGATGGAGGTATCCATTCTTGCGCCCAAATTGGTGGAGTCGTATAGCGGTGGGGCTTCTTAGATGTCAGCTTGAGTTTGTTTATACGTTCGAGCTCAGACTCTACGAGCTGATTTCCCTTTACCGGAGGTTTTCCTCCGTTCTTAGCCCCTATATTGTCGTCGCTTCTTTCTTGTTTTACTGTCTCTACCTTCTCCACGCTCTCTAACTCATCCTCGTTGGAACTTGCAAGGCTTGGACCATTCAGCATATCGGAAGAGTGGAATTTCGATGTGTCTGATGCACTGGCACCCAAATTTGCCTCCACTTTATGATGTTTCTGGACTTGGTTCAGTGGTCGACCTCCAGCAGGAGAATCGTTGAGTAGGTCATTGATAGACTGACGCGAATGGAGGGGCGGCTGCTTTGAGTCTTGACCTGGGAAGGTGATTGAGTCATCATTATCCGGAGGCGAATCGCCGTTGAGAATGGATCCGACGTTCATTGGATTATTATTGGTGATGAAGTAACGGTGATGGAGTTGTTTGACTTGGTGTACGGATGTGAGAATGGAACGAACTGAGACCGCCAATCCTGTACTTCCTACAAATGTCTGAAATGAATGAATATGAATATGAAAAGACGTGCTAAAAGGAGCTACTTATATATAGTTTGATGCTCGACTTGAGAGCGGCAGTATACTCTTTGGCTCAATCGCGTGCAATAAATTATTCAGGTGGTCAACACCGCTTAGTAGCCCAAGTTCTTGTTTAATCTGACCTGGACTGCGTCAATGAACTCCTCGGTGGTCACATAAGATGATCTGTCGGTCTTGCCCTGGGTCAATGCCAAGTCCTTGGTCATCACGTTGTCAAGTGCCACAGTGTCAATAACGGCCTTCTCCAAGTTCTGGCCAAACTCTACAACCTCTGGAGTGTTGTCCAACTTTCCTCTCTGGATCAAACCTCTGGTCCAGGCAAAGATCGATGCAATAGAGTTGGTAGAGGTCTCCTTACCCTGCTGGTGCTGTCTGTAGTGTCTAGTGACAGTACCGTGGGCAGCCTCGGCCTCGAAAGCCTTTCCATCTGGGGTAACAAGAACAGAGGTCATAAGACCCAAAGAACCGAAACCCTGGGCAACAATGTCAGATTGCACATCACCATCGTAGTTCTTCATGGCAATGATGTAGCCTCCGCTGGACTTCAACATCTGAGCCACCATGTCGTCGATCAATCTGTGCTCGTACCAGATACCAGCAGCCTCAAACTGCTCCTTGAACTTGGACTCGTACAACTCCTCAAAGATGTCCTTGAATCTACCGTCGTACTTCTTCAAGATGGTATTCTTGGTGGAAGAGAACAAGTTCATCTTTCTGTCCAAAGCCATTCTGAACGAAGACTCGGCGAAGTCCGTAATGGAGGCATCGGTGTTGTACATTGACAAAGCCACACCAGGGTTCTCGTAGTGGAACACCTCGAATTCTTGAGTGTCAGATCCATCATCTGGCTTGAAGACCAACAGCAACTGACCGGCCTTTGGCACAACAATGTCAGTGGCCTTGTACTGGTCACCGAATGCATGTCTACCAATGATGATTGGCTTCTTCCAAGTTGGAACGATTCTTGGAATGTTCTCAATGACGATAGGCTCTCTGAAAACAGTACCACCCAAAATGTTTCTCAAGGTACCGTTTGGAGACAACCACATCTTCTTCAAGTTGAATTCCTTCACTCTGGCCTCATCTGGGGTAATGGTGGCACACTTGACACCGACGCCGTACTTCAAGATAGCCTCAGCAGCATCTGTGGTAACTTTGTCGTCAGTCTCATCTCTGTACTCAATACCCAAGTCATAATACTTCAAGTCCACTTCCAAGTATGGCAAGATGAGCTTGTCTTTGATGAATTGCCAGATGATTCTGGTCATCTCATCTCCGTCCATCTCGACGATGGGATTCTTAACGACGATCTTAGCTACCATGATTTTTTGCGATAAAAGGGTGGAAATAGGAAATTTTCTGATCTTGTGGGGTGCGAATTCTCCACTCTTTATATTCCCAAGAAACTCCGGGGGATATTGTGGAGGTGGATAAGTCCTGCAGAAGATCTATGGCTGGAAAAATCCGACAGTTTCCCGACATAAGAGGTTCCGATTTAGGAGCCTGGGAAACCTCCGAGAACCTTAATCTCATAAGAAGCACGAAAGTCAATGGCTGTGCCATTACTAGTGCTGTTTGGTCAAGACGTCGCTTCGTTCGTTGGAAATTCGGATTCGGAGCCTTCGCTTGCCCCACTCTATACTGCAGGTACCCCTACAGGATATGATGAAGTCGTAATCCATCCGGAAATTGTAGGGTGGAACCGGCGACATACATTTGTCATCAGATTAATACTCGGACCTCGGTGAAGTTCGGTGCCGAACATCCAACATTCTATCTCAACAAATGTTATTGTCAATGTGCACAAAAATGATTCAATTGGTCGCTTATCTGGTTGATAGAAAGCCAATGTCGATTTCCACCATCATTCGTACTTAACCCCACGGCTAACCGCTTTTCCACAAAGAAATTTCTTTCGCCTTTGTGGAAATTTTTCTCCACTTGATTCAGGATTGGTGACCACCTAATTCGGTGGCTTCCATCATTTGCAAGTTCCGCCTTTGTTAACAATTGCTTTGCGTAACAGTATTTGTCTTCCCTATAATTGGCTCCATGGGCCTGAGTTATTGAAGTTCACGTTACAGGTTAAAAGTCGCATAAAATCAAAGCTCTCCATATCCCAATCGGGAAGCATGCCGCTAATCCAATCTTTTGAAGTGTCCACTCGACGCAGGTGATGGTCTGATCCATAGTGAACCTCCTAATTCCCGCGGATTCGACTTGTTTGACGCATCATTTCCGTGAATGGCCGGGCTCTAACCGTTGCAACATGCACACCGCTTTTTGAAGGAATATTTCCGACCTTCTCCTGCCCTCGCTGTCTTCAGAGTTACCCGGCACATACCATTCGCGCAGACTCCTATAAAAAATTATTCTAAGGAAAACTTTTCAACAACTAACAATCAACAACCAGTATGTACACATGGTGTCCATGTTATGATGAAAACCTTACTCAGCTCACTCAGAGTCTCTGGCGATGCTGATAATCTTTTCCTAATCCAACTTATTTTCTGACAACGGACTAGTCTCCTCAACAAAGTACTAACAATTCAGCTTGAAATCGAAATTTTTATTAAACTGGACTCTTGGGTCTCAATGCCTCTATATCTCCGGTCTGAGGCACCAAATACTGTGCAATCTGTTTGTGTTGGCCATTCGTAGTAGTATTCTTGTACTTTACTTGAGACTTGACGTAAATCTGCGCCTCATATTCAATTGGATCAAAGTTATCCACGAGAACATCTGGCAGCATAATCACCCATCCCTTTCTCATCTTGATAGGCAACTTATAGCCTGTTCTGCACGGAATGATGTGCAATCTTCGATTGGAATTGGAGAAGTTTTCAGCCACTGTGTAAATCGCTTCTGGCACTGCGTTGTTATAACCTTGCATAGGAGAGGGTACATCTCTATGCTCTATTTGCAAGTCTGTGTCTACGTTACAATGGATCATGTCTGCGTCGGTTGATCTCCGTACCGTACCAGTAATGCACATCCAGCAGTGCCATTGCTTACGCCGCAAAAGCGACTCGCCATTCCCGTTAGCGGCATTGCCATAGAAGCCATCGTTTACGTCCCCTGGAAAATAGGGACTGTTTTCGTCAACCGGCACAAATACAAGCTCCTCAGAACGACGAAACTTCTTGTTCCACTTATCGCCATTAAGCAAGTACGTAAGCTGTTTAATGTTGGAAGTGGTGGTCCAAATGAAGAGAAACCCTGGCTTGGCGCAGAGCTTATAGAGAGGCATCAGATTCAAAAGTGGAAGAATGAATTGATTCTCCACAAGTGCCCCGATCATTATGACATCAAATTGCAACGAGAAGTTGTTAACCCATTTGTTCAATGTAGGTACAATCAGCTGGGTATCTACACGGACACCATACGGTTTACAGGCGTGTTTGGAGACCTGCGTCGCCTTCAACTCTTTCAATTTCTGAAGCTTGGGGTAACCATCCATAGGAAGATCAACGTTACGGATGTAATTTGTAGATAACTGGCGAGCATGGACGTACTGGTTGGAGAAGTCGTTTTCAACCACACGAGGCTTCTTGGCATTAGGTTTCTGGGTAGCGGCAGGACCCTTGGGGAACGCAGACGGTTTGATGGTGGGAGTGGTAGAGGAAGACGAGCGGGTGCCGTATTTGGAATAGGAGTACATTTAAAAAGGAGGTTGTTCGGAATAAAAAGTGGGCTGTAAGGATGATTATATAGGAATAATAATGGCTGCAAATAATCAGGTTTCAGGGTGAGGCAAGGTATACACAGTCTGAAACCTTAGAGGAGTGGAAGGAATGATATAACAAGGAATATATCTAAAAAAATCTGATAAATCTGAGGAACGTCTTATACTCGTTTCAAAAACTTGAAACCAAGATGGACAATTCGAAACGTCTCTAATTTAGTTTTATGTTACCAACCTGGTTTGAGAAGATATGAGGCTGTTTATAATGAAACCCACTCTGAGTTAATTCAAACACGAAAGTAACTTGTATTTCCAGAATTCGTAAAAAAAAAAGAATTTAACATACAATACTTATCGCTTACAAGCTTCTTTTTTGTGTTCACGGCACTTTTCATGTAACATGCTTTCTTGACTTCTTTTGTTGATGATTTACACTTTCCGTCCATTCCCTGGTGCTCACCAACCATAAATTGAACAACTCACTTGAAACCAGTACATTGATATACCTGAAATGATGAAAAAAGTCCCTATTAGATAGACCCATCATTAAGTCAAACATCTATGCTTGAAAAGAACAACATTTTTTAAAAGTAATCACTTTTCTGCTAAAACAGTCATCTCTCACGCCTCTTCTTTTTGCACCCACACCATGTCTCAATCTTCTCTCAGTGTTCTAGTGAAAACGGTCAAGCTTGATTTGAAGCTATGGCTTCAAAATCCCAGTAACGACTCTTCTCTTTCCCTTCTAATACGTGAACTTAACACAAAACTCCTTGGCCAAGCACAGTTGCCTAATATCTTCGAATCAGAGATGCAAGAATTGATACTATCAACCTGGAACTCCCATTCAGCGTCCAAACAGCTTGTGGATACAATCCTGGAGTTTATTCGAACAGTCTCTGATGCTTTAGTAGATGAAATTGGCCCATTTTCATCTGGGTACGCTCGTGGAATCATTCAATCTAACCAACTAGTGGTAGACTTCTACTACCAAATGTTTGGTGATTCATTTTGCAACACTAAACCTCCACTAGTCCAACTCGAAAACCAGAAGATTGGAAGAGATTTCGTTTGTCTTTTGGAAAGATACCCAGAACTTCTTAATAGCTGGTTTCTTCGTCCTCGACTGTTTGTACCTATGGATTTCTTCTTAGACAACTTTGAAGTGTTTCCACATGAGGTGGCTCAATGCTTCCATTTCAGTCAGCAATTTCCTGCTTCAGAAGATATGGATGAAAGGTGTCGAGTCATGCTTATGAAAACTGCTTGGAAAAGTGCTGATGAACATGAAGTCTTATCTTCCTACTGGAAGATTCAATTCTTCGAAGAGTTGATGCTGCTAGAGAATGTACCAAATCACTACACAGAGTACCTACACCAGTTTCTACTTCTGGTAAAAGAGTGCAAGTCGCTATTTCGTGTTTGTTTTTGCCTTCTTGAGACTGTTGATTCTAAGGCGGTAGAAATGGAGGTGGTTGCGGTTTTGGAACACCGACTACTGCTTTTGTCTCCACAACTGCCCCTAGGAACCATTGAAGAGTTCGATTTGTTGGGGATTATGACTAACGTGGCCAAATTGTTCGATATCAACAACTACTTTGTGACAATTAACCTCCTTTACAAGGACGATATTTCACTGGAGGATTTTGAGAGTCTCCAGTTCTTTCATGATACGGTGGAACAATATTTGTATAACCTACCCAGATTTGTTGCCAAAGAAGTGGACTACTACGAGAAGTTGAGAAATCAAAACGATGATGTGATTCCACAATCCATTCAATTGGATTACCAAAAGGCTATTCCACTGTTTTTATTGAAAAGCTTGAGAAGTTTCTTTCTGAACTCGTGTCTAGTCAACAAGTGTTTGACCATGTGTATTTCGGAACTTGTGGTTTTCGATTTTTTACACAGCAGCTCCGTTTCTGTCGAAATTTTCTCATGTTTAAGAGAAGTGATTGAAAGCTTAGATATGGAGGCTTTTCGAAATTGTCTCTTAGCTGGAAAGGATGGAATTGATTTAAACGATCCCTACAATTGGGTAGGGGCCAAACAAAATATCGACTTACTCGAGAGAATTATTGCCTTCTCTCATGCTGTGTTAAGATCTAAGAAAAAGTATAGAGAAATGAATCAACAAGAGATCTCGTAATAAAGCCACCTGAGATGAATCCTCCAGTGGTCCATTCACCGGAGGTAAGAATCCATATGGAATCAACCTCTCAATCCTCACTTCGTCTGCAGAAGTCGATGAATGCCTTTTTATGAAGTAAGCCGTAATACTTACCGTTACGTTGAAGTATGACTGTACGAGTCCCGATGCGATCAAAAATCAAATGCACTAGAGGAAGTGGAGAGTCATGAGTGAGGAATATAGGTGTCGTGTTGACGTACTCGGAGATATCACACAAGTCTCTCATTTGTTGGCTGAGGGCCAACTTCTCCATTTCGAACCCCAAGTATTCTGAGTTTGACCCGTAGTTGAAATAATCATTCAGGTTATTACCCAAACTAGAGTCCGCCAATCTTCTCAACTCCAATGCCTCTTCTAGCACCAATTTATTATGTCTGTCATGCGATTCCCAGAGCCTTTCTCCGTAATCGCTGGTGCTGTACACTTTACAATAGAGTTCTTCGTTCAAGTCACATTCGAGTGAGAACAGCTGAACCTTATCGAGGCAGAACTCGAGATTTGAAAAGTAAATGGTACCCACACAAATAGAGTTTCTCACTAATGCAATACATCCATCAAGTAATGAGTGTTTGGCTAAAAGCCTAAGCTTTCCTTGGAGTTTAGAGCATGAGACATATGGGGAATGTGATATGTCAATGTAGAGTCTATCAAAATCAGGAGTTCGTTGCCCAAGGACATCAGCAGCAGTAGCTTGCATTTGCTCAAGACTATCAAGGCGTTCAGGCCGCATATTCAGCTGTGACGATGCCAAACTCTCTTTCGGGGATGTTCTGTCCGAAAAGGAAGTTGGCTTGGAAAGAAGGTCTTTTGCTGTGGTGAAAGGGTCCACAGCATCCTTCTCTGGTGACATGAATGGATAGTCGTTGGCAATCAACAAGCATTCGTACAAGGAGTTCTCTTCAAGAAGTCTACCCATCCAGTTGGCCACAGCGATAGCAATAGCAATTGGCAATACGTAGGTGTACGAGCTTGTGAGTTCAAACAAGATAGTCGCCAAAGTGATATTCATGCGGGTCACTCCAGCCATGAAAGCGCCAGCACTTATCATGGAATAAATGCCGAGATCAACACACAGTGTGGACTCACTTGAGCAGATAACAGCCAGAGATGGGTTGTTTTTGAACTCATTACCAATTAATCTGATAATCATAGCAAACAATCTTCCGAAGAGTGCCCCAGCGACCATCGAAGGTACATAGATGCCACAGGGCACCTTGATTCCAAAAGTAATGAAGGTGAGCACGATTTTGATCACTAATGCAATGAAAAGACGATAAATTTCCAGGAGAAACTGACCATTGTCTTGTGGACACAAGGAGCCGTCCATCTCACTTGCTGTGCACGAAGTTGCTAAGTCAAGAACCAACTCGGCAGCGTTCTGTTTGGTGTATGGATTCCAGAAGGTTACTAAACCTGTGAGTAAACTGACACATGCAATCTCAACCAAGGGGTGATCCTTGATGAGTTTTCTTTGGCGGAAAAATTTGGGCCACCATTTGGTGAACTTAATGAACGCAGCACCAAAAATGCCTCCAGCTATGCCAATGATTACGAAGAACGGAAGCTCACCGATACGCCAGTCCAGGGTGTAGTTCAACTCAAAAAGCACCGTCTTATTCGTTCCGTATGGATTCAAGAACTTCAAGAAAAGCGTGGAGGTGATTGCACAAAAAAAGATAAGAAACAATTGATTGGAGGGAAGGTAGTTGTTGATTTCCTCCAAGATAAACAAGACGCCACCCAAAGGAGAGCCGAACGCCAACGCAACACCGGAGGATGCACTAGCAGACAAAATCTCCTTCTTGAGATACTCGTTGTTGTTGATATAGGGAAACCATCTGGTACAAATGTTTCCCACACAGGTGGCTAAATGGACATAGGGGCCCTCTTTGCCAAGTGCCATACCTGAGGCAATGGCAAGAATCAATGCTGCTGTCTTGGCAAATAAGGTGTATGTTCCCAAAAAGCGCCGCAAGACAAACCCAGACAAGATTGTTTTTACCTCAGGAACGCCGGAACCTGCAGCAGTGAATAATACTAATGGCTTCTGCTGCGGTTGCAACGTGGTAGTTTCTGTTTCTGTTTCTTCAGGGGAAGAAGCTGATTCATTTGGTGAGGATGTCGATTCATTTGGCGAGGAGAAGTCTTCTTCGTCAGACTCGAGAGATCCGTCATCGTTGTTCATCAGTTCGAATACCTTGCGTTTCACAGCAGGGAACCTGGATGGAATCTTGGTAGTGAGGGTAATGCGGCCCGCCATGAGCGCTAACAGCACTGTAAGCACTACGTAGATGAAGTAATCCACGCGGAAATGAACATGAATGTTGCTATCAAAGTATGAGGACCATGAGATCCAATCTGGACACTCATCAGTTGCAAAAGCAGAGACACGCGAGGACATTCGGGAACCAACCAGTTTGGTTTTGGCCGTCTTAGCACAGCAAGTCACCATGCTAGCAAACCAGTTTGTTCTACAATAGCCATATTTCAATCCAACCAACATGATCTCGAACTTGTCGATGGTGTAGGCGATGATGGAGAAGAAAAATGCAACCACCACAATCAAGAGCCATTTGGAAAGATCATAATATGCTCTTTGTAGGAACAGAAATGATCTAGGACCATCTTCATCCGAATCTAAATCCGGATGCTTCTCCACGTCGGCATGGATTCCATGATGCACCTCGTACGCGAACTTATTGGACAGCATGTATGCGTTTGCCCAGTCGATGGTCGTGAAATCGTCATAGTAGGTGCGTGCAGCACGAGCAGACGTAGGCACAAACGATAAAAGCCGCAGCGCAATGGTGCGGTTGGTTCGAGTAGTGTAGAGCGAGATTTGGTCGTCTCGAGTAACATGTGGAGAGAGTCCAAAGGATCCTGGTTGTTTGGGGAGCACCGGCGACCGGATGTCCATTTTGCCGAGGGATTTAATGCGAGCTATTTGAGCCTGACGATCGGGCGCCACCTCGACCTTGGACTTGTGTTTGGGCTTGGAGTTTTCCACGATTCGGAGTGGAGAGTTAGGAAGCGTGATGGCATTGCGTAGATCGGGACCAGGAAGCAGCAAGAGCGGCGTATCGGCCGATTTGGGGGTGGCAAACAGAGGGAGGGGCGGCCTCTGTGCCTTCGAGTCTGGCATTTCAGAAAGAAAGTGGTTGGGAATGCTTGAAGACGAAATCTGGGGGAGAAGCCACTGATGTAGGTGGTGCACCCGTCTTATCCGGACGACACGGTGATATCAGATAGGAAAAGGTAAGATTAAAATGGAGAAAAGACAAAGGCGCAGAAAAATCTTGATATGCGAATTGTATAGATGGAAATAAAAATTCTTGAAATGAAAGAATGGGATTATAGTATTTTTTCTTGTTTTCTTACTGAAAGTTCAAAGAAGTATGAAAGGTGTCGTAAACAATATCTGGTGAGTAATGTACTACGACGTCATGCGAATATATTGTGAGAACAATAGAAGGAACTTTAAGAAATGGTAATGGAGAGAGCGTGTGGAGGACGTGGAGATGCTGACTTTGTATTTCCGATTTGGAGCTTCTCTTTCTGTGGTGTTTTCTTCATTCTTGTTTTCATTTTCGGTTTTTTTTTGTTGTTATCACAGTCCACAGTGAACTTATTCCGTGTCAGATAACGATTTCTCACATTCCGAGATACATTGCGAATAAAGCCACCATGTTTGGCATGTGAATGGAAAATCTGGACGTGGAACTTTAAAGGGATCCAATGGCAGAATGAAACATCCTGTCGTAAAGCCAAAGGTAGACTTTCCGAACTTCGGTGTCATTTGGTTGTCACTTGGGTTATTAATGGATTATTGATGAATAATGTCCTGATAAGAGAGGTGGGTCCATTTCTTCTTGGTTACGCGGCCAATACTCCAAGTGGGGCCAACTAATATTAGAATAGGATTGTCAATAGAGAGTTGAACTTTCATTTTTGGAAAGCTGTCTGATATCGAGCGAGATGTACCTTATATCTATAGTAGGCCATCTTATTGGAAAGTGTAAGAAATAGTTGGAACTTTTCTCATAACTCTTCAAATTTCTACTTGACTAAACCATACAAAGGCTGAGTAAGAAAAATAAAACATCAAATACAATTAGGCTTGCACCTTCTACATCTTACATCACGGAATATCTGGACCTGTATTAACAGTCATGCAATGATCAGGCCTTGTAGCTTCTGATGCCGTAGTCTGATCTGAAAATGGCATCTCCCTCGGAGTAGCCTCTTCCCAACCCGAATCCAACACCAATCCACACTGGAAAGGTTCTTCTCTTGAAGAACAAGATGGATGCCAAAACACCGCCGCCGAAGCCCAAGCCGGTCTTGATCAACGTGTTGGATAAGACGAGGTCCCACTGGAAGTTAGTATATGAGTAGAAAGGTGAGCGGAAGTGTATACCAATGGATAATCGATTGTTCGACAATAAGGGAATGCTTAGGTGTTAAATGGACGAATTTGTGAATGGACGAAGAACAAATGTATGAATGGATTACTGGACAAATGAACGACCAACAATCAACAAATGTACTAATAAATCGTTGGAAACTGCCGATGGAGGCAATAAATTAACAAAAGGAAAATTGGCGGAATACAGAACACACGCCTATGGTGTATCAGTGACAATTTTGATCATGAATCGGACACATTTGAAGATAGAAACATCATAAACCATTGTGTCAGCTTCTCGACTCACTCAACAAACAATTCACCATTCAATTTTGGAAAACTCTGAAATCCACAATAATAAATAAATTCAACATACCTTATCGTTCAACAAGTTCTGCGACGTGGGAGTGATTTCTTGTACCTGGTCGGCCATTTTTGTCTGGAAGTTAGTGGTGAACGGAAAAACATGGTGCTACCACATGTTGGGTATCTAGCGGTGTATAATGGGCAAAGTAGCGATGCACTTTCACGATAACGGCGGCATCATGGCTCGAGCCCGCCATTGGCGGCGTCAACATACGATCGAATTCTAGTAATTGCTAGTTTTAGGTCGGTGTTTTTCAGGCTCGAATTTGGTTGGATGATGGTATGTACAGGACACCAATTATCAATGACAATTAAGAATGTGGAAGAATAAGGAGTAGGAAGTAGGACGAATTCTGCAATGGAAGTAAATAGATGTGAATTAATGGTGGGGGTTATTTATATGAATAAAAAGAAGAAAAGATTAAGATGGAATGTGAAAGTAAGCGGTGCATTACACAGTACAAGCATAAGTTCTATTTCATGGTACTTCACATGACTATTTCGTGGTAACAAGTCACAGGACTGACTGTACATCCTCGCAACAGATAAAGAAATCCCCAAGAAGCTTTTGTTGGCCAAGTACGCAAGCATGGAGCCCTATCACATGTTGCTTCTCTCGGTCAAGCGTCTCTGAAAAAGTAATCTTTTTGCTATGAGGCAGTCCAAACTTTCATCAGAATCAGGTTTTGCCTGTTGAAAAGCACCAAGTAAAAGTACAATTGAGAATATCGATCACCCTTAGATATTGACACTATTATAAAGTCAACCTTGAATGTTTACTATGGATCTTATCTCCATGTTTAAAAACACTAATTAGAGATCAGTAGGAACTTCCAGGTTTGTTGAAGGTAAGAGGATCGGTGGGTATACCAATTACCTATGAACGCCTGATATAATAACTTAAATGGGTTAAAAAATGTTTTTATGGTACTTCCTGGAACAACTTTGAGGTCAGTTCTTCAACTCACAATTCTTCAACTCAATCGAAATCGAGATATCACATTGACATGTACACAATGCAAAAAACATACATGACTCCCAGTGATTTGCAATGCTGAAAGGGGTAATGGAGCTTGTTACCTATAAATTGCGGAGAAATTCATGGAATAAACGGAGAAGCAATCGGAAGGAATAAAGAATAAGGTAACAATAATATTGAAAATTGAAATCAAATTCTACAAGTCACTGACATGTAACTGAGGTCTCTGGATCCTAACCGGGGCCCCTGGAACCTAATCGAGGTCTCTGGAAAGTAATTGAGACCACATTCAAAGTCACAGTGAGCAGATTTGAAACGAATGGTCCAATAAGAACAGAAAACATTTCCATAAGGTCTATAAGCAGACCTGACAAAGCAACTCGAAGCCTTGAATCGTGTACAGAATTTAACTCTCACCACATTTTAACAACGCCAAACCTGTAAGACGTCGCCTTAGTGAAAAAGAAGCAATTTGGGGGAAAAATTAAAGAAAACATGAAAGAAATTAAAAGCAGAATTCCAGAAACATTTCACAAACTTCCGCAAACAGCATCGACATCTATGAAAACCAAACTTTGGTCAAAAAATATATCCTACATTAGAGTCGATCTCCCAACTGACGAAGCTCCATGTAGGAGCCTAAAACAAAAGGGTGTAAACAAATATGAAGGAATCTCGACTTTTAGGGTCTGTCTCCAGGTGTTTCTTATGGTAATTATCTTCAAAACATATATACTGAAGTCCTTTCTAACTCCTAAATCCTAGATTTTCACCATAATTACCAGTCTTTTCCATGTCTAACTTTATATGGTTCTAATTGTTCACAATGATTCCTCCCCTGTTGCACCATAGAATGCAGATCCCAGCCTTAGTATCAGACGCAATATTTCCCGCATCGAGCGTTCGCATGGCCCGGGCTGCCAACTGCACCAACAAGACTCAAGCCTTGATGTTGAACATGGCTGCAAAAAAAAACCTCCCTAAGGCTCCGGACATATACTTCCACCCACAATATATAAACCCTCTTACTTCTTCGATGCCATCAAACTTTCTCTGCAGAATTTCCCCTATTATTCTTTCCATCATTTGTTCCCCTTTTCTGTCTTGCAAGCCTCACCGCGAATCCAGTGCGACTGGGTAACAACCTGTCGTACTGCAGGTAACCATCCTCAAAAAAAAATACCAACTCCCTCTAACAACAAATACCATTTCTCTTTTTCACCCCCCAGTCTATGTGGTGTGCTGAGTGCCTCCAATCTCGTTAGTTTCTTGTCCGCTGCTGTCTTTCTGCTGCGTACCGCCGTTCCTTTTTCGCGCTCGTAACGCCCTTCCCCCGCTTATCATACCCGTCCATTTTCCAGTTTGTCGTGAAAACTTACCCGACACCTTTTGCTGCCTCCAATGTCCTCCCACCTATCGTCCGACGACCCCGTGCCTCGTGCACAGACGCCGGACTCGGCGCCCACGCTGATTCCTCGCCTGCCTGTCATTGAACTCACACTGGCATTTGAAAATGCCTCCAGGCCGCCGCCCAACCACGACGAACTCTTCCACACCTCCACCACGGCACCAACAGCGCCCACAAACTCGTCTGCTACTGATATTCCCGCAGATGTGCACCCTCCAGATCCCTCCGATGACCACGAAGACCTGATCAGTCTGTTGCCTCGCATGCCTGGCATCTATGACTTCACTGGCTTGAAGTCCGAAACAAACGAGCTGTACGATAACTTGACTGACAAATTGAACCTGGAAAAGCGTCCAGCCGTAGATGGCAGCCCTATGACCAATTCACATGATCGTCTCTCGCTCGGAGGCAACTCCAGTGTCGAAACTGGTGAATTGACGCGTGATGACGATGTGCCTGTGAAGCAGCCTTCACAAGCGGCATCCTCGACCGAAAAGCTCGTGGCCTCTTCACCCGTTTGTGAAGATGACAGTTCTGTGTCCTTGAAATCAGCTACGGATGGGCTTGATCAGGCCGAAGACCTCGTCTTCGCCCTGAGTACTCCTAAACCAGAAGATCAGGCAGACCAGGTAACCATTCCCCTCGTGGCATCTGCAGTATCTAACCAGTCTGAAGAAGGCGACAAAACTCAGGAGATTGTAGCCAGTGATGTACATCCCGAGCTGTCTTACGCAGGTTCTGCTTCTCTCTCTGCTCTGGAAGCTAACAAGAGTCTCCAAGATGTGCCAGAGAGATCCCTTTCACGGCCTGTACAGCAGTCCCCCGGCACTCTAAGTGCTCGCCTGGAGATCAGCCCGCAGGTGCTCCATCGCAGCGACAACCTAGACGTTAATTCTCTTGATGTGCCAGTGCGTGGTGATTTGTTGAAAGGTGATGTGTCAATCTCCAGAAGTCCATATCTTGATTCCCCTGAACTCGCTTCTTACAAGCCAATGCTTGATCCAGGCAAGCCTAAGGCTGGTTTTGGAAGCTACGAAGAAATTCTAAAGCGTCCTTACGACCCGCTAGACAGGGATTCGGATTCGTTGCGCTCAACGACTTCATCAGGAGACGATGTAAAGCCAAACATTAATGACTCTGGCGCTTTGGGCAAGATCAGAACAGTCCATGATAGTGTTGATGATGATGATGATAAAGACATGGGAGATATGAGTCATTCCACTGCGTTAGAGGAGCCCCTCGGAGGTCTCAATATCCGCAATCTTTTTGACGGGGGAACGCGTTCATTCTCGACCCTGACAGTGTTGAGAAGCCCTCCACCACCACCTCCAATGTCCCAACCTCCCAAGATCAATTCTGCACACCCAACATCTCCCTTCCCTAATCCAACTATTGGCTCCACTTTCGCTCAATCCACTACCCCAGCTTCTCAGACTACCAGCACGTTCCTTTATCAATCGCCAGTACAGAAGTCTCCTATGCTAACACTGGGTCTTAATTCACCGGCTCAGAAATTTCAGGTCAATGGAAGTTCCAAGCCAAGAAAGAATGGTAGCAGAGTTAAGGGTGTATTTTCATCCATGTTCGGAAAACACAGACTGAGTGGAGGAAAAGACAACATCAACCCTGCAACATCGCCAGAATTGAGCATGAAAATTAGTACGCCGTTCAATGCTAAACATGTTGCACACGTTGGCATTGACGATGATGGTTCTTATACGGGCTTGCCTATTGAATGGGAAAGGTTATTGAGTGCAAGTGGTATATCCAAGAAAGAACAGGAACAGCATCCACAGGCTGTCATGGATATTGTGGCTTTCTATCAAGATTCAAATGAGAATGCCGATGACAACGCCTTCAAGAAATTTAAGCAGACGAATTATGGAAATGTCTCCTCAACTTCCCTTTCGAAGACCACAAATGATTCTTCCGCCTCTCTTGCACATTCTTCGCCACCCTCAACGCCGACGATGCCTCATAGCTCTGAACTGTTTGATCAGATCCCTATCACACCTCAACAATACCACCAAACTCCTACAACCACTCCAGCACAAACCAGCACACCTTTGCAGAATGTGAAAACACCAAATTCTTACGAGGGTCAATTCATTCCAAGCAGGCCGGCTCCAAAACCACCTTCGACCCCAAGTGCCACAGCACCCGAGACTTCTCAAACTCCAACTAGCGCCGGTCGCAAAGGTTCTTTCATGGGAAGGCGGTCCATCTCCAGCAAATCTTTGAAACTGATAAAGAATGCCAAGAATGCCGGTGACTTAATTTCCGCTCCACCATTGCCAACTAATGTTAGTGCTCCATTGCGTGCACCACCCCCACAACCTCTGGGTAAGATTCCAAAATCAAAATCGCACAACTATTCCCTTGCGTCGCAGGTACAACCAGAAAATCGTCACCCAACTACAGCGCCCGTCGCTCCAGTCCCAAGGTTTGAGGCCTCGGACTACAATAGAACGAGGGAAGAATTCAAAAGCCATCGGGCTCCTCCACCACCTCCTCCTCCTCTGTCGCAAGGAAAGACACCAGCACAAGCTTTGGAAGAGGTCACCTCCGATAAAGAATATCGCCCACAAGTGGATGAGTCCGCAGGAGTAACCTCTGAGCGTCAAAACCGCAATCTGCAACCTGTTCGTGATGCTAAGAAGGCTGCACTTTTGGCTCAGAAGAAACGGGAAGAGAAGAAGCGTAAGAATCAACAAATTATCTCGAAATTGCAAAATATTTGTACCGAGGGCAATCCAAACGATTATTACAGAGACTTGAAGAAGATTGGCCAGGGAGCCTCCGGTGGTGTTTACATCGCTCACACCGTTAATGCTCCTACTATGGTCGTTGCGATTAAGCAAATGAATCTTGAACAGCAACCTAAGAAGGAACTCATCATCAATGAAATTCTAGTCATGAAGGGTAGTAAGCACCCCAACATTGTCAACTACATTGATTCCTATTTACTTAAAGGTGAACTATGGGTTGTCATGGAATACATGGAAGGTGGTTCCTTGACAGAAATTGTCACACATAGTGTCATGACAGAGGGGCAAATTGGTGCAGTTTGTCGTGAAACACTTAAGGGTTTGAAATTCTTGCATAGCAAGGGTGTCATTCACAGAGATATTAAGTCAGACAACATCTTACTTAACACTGAAGGAATGATCAAGATGACAGATTTTGGGTTCTGTGCTCAAATTAACGAACTCAACTTGAAGAGAACAACCATGGTCGGTACCCCTTACTGGATGGCTCCTGAAGTTGTGTCTAGAAAGGAGTATGGACCAAAGGTTGATATTTGGTCGTTAGGTATCATGGTAATTGAAATGATTGAAGGTGAGCCTCCCTACTTGAATGAGACTCCATTGAGAGCGTTGTACTTGATTGCTACCAACGGAACTCCAAGATTGAAGGAGCCCGAGGCATTGAGCAATGATATCAAGAAATTTTTGTCTCGCTGCTTGCAAGTCGAACCTTCTATGAGAGCAACTGCCGAAAAGCTTCTTGAGGATAATTTTATTCTTGAGAGTGATCATGTATCGTCATTGGCCCCGTTGGTTAAAATTGCTAGAATGAAGAAGGCCAACGAAAGCTTAGATGATTGAGTATGAGTTTTTAATTCGAGCTTGTAGTGTTAATAATCCTAATAAATGGTGGTGTCCGTGAATCCTTTGTCTATGAAATATTTAAAAGCCGCCAGTCATATCTCTTATCTTGTCAACCTCCTCTTGCAATGCTTTGAGATCATCAAGAATATTGGCAGTACTCGAGGACCCGTCCCCATTTTGGTAAAAGCCATTCGGAATCTTATCTGGTAAAGGTGGTGGAGTGTCTCCAATGATTTGGTCGATCGATTGTACTGCTAAAGGAGAAGGAGACTTTGAAACAGACATTGTCCGTCTAGAAGGTGGAGGTGGAGGTGGTACTGGTCGAGACATTCCGAGAGGAGATCTTGGAGGAACAGGAGGGCCAGGAGATGATGATGCAGAACGGTAACGCTGTGTGGGAGGCACCATGAGCCCATTGGTTGAGTGATCATTCGCTGGCGATGCATTTTGATTCAGAAGGACTTTTCTGCTTTCAGATTCCCAATCGATGTGAATTGGGCTGGGTTGAGAGTAAGAGCGCGTCCGACGGTTCGCTGGTACTGGAGGAGGAGGCAACTGCTTCTCATGGCCAATGTTTGCGTTCTGATTTGTGTTGGCCCATGTGTCTCCAGTCATCTGAGAGGTAAATGACTGTAGCGAGATGGATGGAGGCGGCCCGTCATCACCAGACGGTGAGAAGTGGCGCTGCATATCCGCTGGGCCAGTAATGTTAGGACGAAGTTGGCCCTGGCCGCTAACTGGGAAATCATTAGACGGATACTCGTTGGGTTGGTATTCACTGGCTGAGTAGTCTGATTGTTGATTAGAGAACATCTGGGCCATCTGCGCTGGTCCTGTCATATTCGGCCGAAGAAGCTGTGGCTGCGGCAGCGACAGACGAGGCAGCGAAAAGTCCGAACCATGGTGGACATGAATGTTGGAAGGTACTCCATCAATCAGCATGGTGTCCACGGAGTGCAAGTTTTGAAAATGGTTGATTTGCCCCTCCATATCACGCAAGATCTGTTTTTCTTCAGGATCAGGCGATGCTACAGGCTGGGGAATGTTGGGAACAGTCAAATGCTTGGCTGAACTGATGCGGTTTAGAAGCTGGTCCATGGGTAGTGAATAGTCAAGTGGCTGCAGTGAGGTCGAAGCCGCCCTGTCCGGCGTGATGTCGTGGACATCTGTCACGATCTGGTCAGAAAACTTGACCGACTTGAGTTTTTTCAGGCGTTTTTTCGGTGCTCTTTCTTCGGGCCGTTCGCCGGTAAGCATGAACTGGGTGAACAGATCCAAATCCAATGGGACAGCTGGCGCCGATGGCTGCGGAGCGGGGCTCTCGTCCTTGAAGTCGTCATCGTGATCGTCGTTCTGACGTTTTTTAGACAAAATCAGCGGCGGAACCGGCACCGATGCTCGAACCTTGATTAAGGCACGGGAAGGTTCTTTACCTTGGAGAGTATGCGATACCACGCGCAACAAGGCAAAAAACTCACCGATATTTATCAGCGAGAGAATCTTCGAAAATAAATGATTAATTTTCTCCTTTGTCTCGGGCAGAAGCCGGAAGTTACTCAAGAACTGGTACACGTCAGCCATTGAAATAGTTCGCTGGTTGGTGCGAGCTAAGATATCCGAGTACCACCGCATATAAGTCTTAGACTCTTCGAGTGAGAGCTCTTGAGCGGTGAGCGACAATGGGATGCTATCAGGAGAGTAATTTTGAGAGGCGGCCACTGACTCCAGGATGTTGTCTGCGGATGCATTGGTGAACTTGTAGTGTTCCTGGTGCGAGGCTAACTCTGTGTTGGAAGACGAGCCGAACGATACAGGTGGCGGGGCCATGCCTTGCACTGGCGGAGTGTGGGCCTGAGGCACCGAATCCAACCAGGAGTACCGAGAATCCATGAGTGGGATCTCGTGTGGGGATGGACAACGACGAAACGGCTTTGATGTGCACGGAAAGAAGCGGCACTAATGGTTGTGTAGACGCTTTGAGATGCACTAGATGATGATGTGGCCTATTTGGGGCGTTGTAGGAGCAATTGGAAGGTAGTTACGTGGTCTGGATTGGTATCAGGGTGTTTGTCTTTCTGAGACTGGATGTAGTGGTGTCTGCAGGAGTATGTTAACGGGTATGTTAGGAGGTTGTGGAACCAAAAAATGAATAGATCGATGTAGGTATATTGGAAGGTTATGTATTCATCATTTTTGTTGACAAAATATGGTGATTGGCTTAGTTTTTCCGAGAGAAAAATGGTGTTTTGTTGATGATTATTTTGTATTTGTGGTTAGCGGTCAGTGGCTGGTGTTTTGTGGCTGATGTCGGGTGTTGAGGAATCCAATGGGTCAATTTGCATTGCCGAATAGAATTCTAAAAATACTTGGGATTGTTGTCAACTGTTCTTGTGTTTCTTGACGATTATGCTCCTATATTTATGAAACAATATTTTGGCATTTAATCTCAAATCTGAGTCTCGTGGTCCTAAATTTACTTCTCTTTTTGATACGCAGGCTCTTGATTGCTCAATAAGTACGGATCGCTTGAAACTGAAATATTTGGTAATATGATTACCAATACAAACATTCCAAGATGTAAGTTATGATTGGTCTGCTTAAGGAACACATTGCTTCGATTTTGAATCCTTATCTAAGCACTCGAGCCGTGTCCCTTTACCAACAACCGTTTAGTCTGTATTGAGTCAGTCAAACCAGTTGAGTCTCACCACATTAGTTAACATTATAAATTACGCTATTAAATCAATAATACAGGCACCTGGCCTTGGAAGTCGAACAAATCACTGATTTGCTGCTCAGTGCATTGAGCACTTAGTAAGAATCATAACATCCTTACTACCACAATCTCAAGTCTCTCTGAATCAAAATCTTCAATTTCTGAATTTTTGTATTCACCGCTTACTCTCTCATGGCCTCTTGCATCAGAATAGTGTTGGCGATCTGGCGTCCGGTGTTATCGGGAGTCACCTCTTCCGGAATACTGTTCATACCTTGATGGGCACCTTGCAGATGAACAATCTTCTCAATCAGGTCTGCACTAGGCATGAAAATCACCCTTGTTCCAGGGTTTCTACTCATGTTCTGCAAAGCATCAAGGTACCGAATTTGCAAGGCTGCTGGAGAACTCAAAATGTCCGAGGCCTTTCTCATCTGCTTGGCACTTTCCACCTCTGCCTTGGCGTTAATGATCTTGGCCTCTCCGATTCTCTTGGCCTCGGCAGCCTTTGCAAACGAATCACGCACCGATTGTGGCAACGTCAAGTCCTTAATTAAAATGGACTCAATGTGGACACCCCAAGTGTATGCGGTCTTTGAGATGATCTCGGCGATAGACTCGGCGATCTCGTCTCGCTTCTCCACCACGTCCTGCAAAACACGGCTTCCCACGACATCTCTCATGGTGTTCTGAGTTCTCTCCATTATGGCACTGTGAATGTCAGAGATGGAGAAGATGGCCTTTTGTGGGTCGATGATGTTGTAGTAAACCACTGATGTGATGGACACAGATAAATTGTCTCTGGTGAAGCACGATTGTGGCGGCAATTCCTTGGTATTGATCTTGATGTTCACCCGGAACAACTTCTCAGACCAAGTGTTAACATAAGAAAGTCCTGGTTCCACGGTTCTGGAAAGTGCACCAAATGTCTGCACCAATCCAACCTCTCCCTGGTTAACAGTCTGGTAAGGGTTGTCGCAACAGCAACAGAACATTCCACAAAGTCCGAAAACCTTACCTAATCCTGCAATAAAGTTTTGGTAACCATTGGGAGGAGGAGTCGCGTACGTTTTAGCAAAGTCCTTTGCAACCATCTCTGGCTTGAAGTAAGCATCATTTTCCTTAACAATGGAGTCGTTGGACACCACTTGGCCATGCGGAGGAGTATCCTCGTTGTAAAAATTTGTATGGGTGTTGTCGAATTGAGTGCTCATTGCGTGAAGATGAGAAAATGAAAAGTTGGGGAAAGGGCTGATTTATATACCAAGGCAAATGTCAGTAAGTGCACTAGTCACGGCTGAGGTCTGTATACACCATGCATTATGCACAGGTTGTTTAGAGATGTATGATTGGCACCATGATACGACGGGGATAAGGGAGGTACGGATGTAATTGCCTGGAGTGGGGTGTAATAGCAATGATTGGCTGAAGGAGCCAAATTGGTGACTATTGCGTTCCCAAACGGGGCAGGTTTAGACGTGAGCGTTAAATTAAGACTCTGGGAACCTGGAGGTTAGTATTGAAAATCGCAGCCCTGAATGGTTTGGCATGTGGCTTGGCATATTCAACGTCACGTGTACTGCACACCTCAAGGCTCGGCAGTGGGCATATCGGGCCGAGAGTTAGACATGACATTGAATGACGGAGAAAAGATAAGCCACAAGAATGGACGGCTAGGAAAAGGATCAGGGGGAAAATAGGAAATCTGGAAAGGGAACTGAAAATCACTATGGAGAGAGGTCGTTGAGAAGATTGACAATAAAATGAGAAGCATATGTCACAATATAATGGTATGAATTTGTGAGGCTATGCTTCGTAATGGATGCTTTACCTAAAGAAAGTAATATTACCAGGGCTTCGATAAATCAGTACCTACATAATCTATTGGTCATTGATGTTGTGTGTGGAACCAATATTTTTCACTGGCACTCTGAAAATGATGCTATTCAATGGTGGTTATCTTTGATCCATTGAATCATTCATTTCATAAATTTAAAATTGAAAGATACTATCGTTTGAAAAATGATTTAATTGATGATGATGACAAATCATCTGTTTGCTTGAATTTTCTGATTTTAGGACTGACTTCATCAAAGCATTCATGACTTTAGCAATTGCAAAATTGAGTAGTTCCAACTTGGGCAAACGTATAATCACGTCAATGATGTCATCCTGATTTTCCCCACTTACCTTTCCACTCTTTTACTCTCTTTTTCTATTCTTTTTTTTCGTTCAAATTCTTCCCGTCAATAAGTACTGAATCTTCAATTACCCCACCTTATCTCTCCATATCTGCATCACACATCCGTGCACCGCGCATATATTTGACCATTGCGAGACTTGTTCATATCATTAATGAAGGAAGAAAAGGCTACAGAGAACGCCAAACAAAAGGCTACTCGTTCCAAAAGCGGCTGTTTCACGTGTCGAGCCCGAAGAAAGAAATGTGACGAAAAACGGCCGTCATGCTCTGGCTGTATCAGAAATAACTTCGCGTGCGATTGGCCAATGTATCACAATCAGACGTTGAGAGACTTCAGAAACCACACTCTTAAAAGTGTCCCTCGCCAGGTGCTACAGCAACTATCGCCCCAGTCACCCTCGCAACTCACAGAGCTTGATATTTCTTCTCAAGAAAAATTATGTTTGGAATACATTCTTGGACCTTTTGTTAAATTGATGTGTCCTACTCCTGCTGCCGATAAGATCCGAGAACACATCGAGGAGCAGCTACTACGAGATGAAGTGTTTCGCAAAGTATCAATTTGTTTAGGCAATTTCCATAACCCAACTTTTGGAACAGTTGGTCATGAGCAGCTCTTGCAAAATGCACTTGAATCGTTCCGATTAAAGCTCGCCAATTCAGGAAGCAACGGCATGCTCAACTTGGACACGTTGCACAGCGTGTCGTTCTTAAACTTTCTAGAGTTGACAGGAGCTAACAGGCTGCTCCACAAAGTCGTTTTACACATGGAGACCATCTTCCAGATTATGTGCAACATTATCGCCGATGGAACTTATTTAGAAACCACGATTTTCCGGGCTTGTGCCGACAGCTTCTACTACAACTACGGCTTGGTGTTGCTTTGTTCCTCTAAGGGTGAAGCGGAACGGCTACCCAATGTATACAATGTCAACACCATATGGAAAGCTCTTCATATGGACAATGTTCATGATTATGAGCTGAATCCGATTTTGGGCAACAAATTCCCAGCAATCTCGTTTATTAACCGGGCCTGTTATATATTTCGAAACAATATCGTCGAGAGGCGAGCGTTAGCATATCTGTTGAAGGCCGAGATTGATAAAACGCTTCTAACAAAAATGTCACAGCACCAGGAGGTATTGTTGAAATCTGCGGAAATGCTCATCCTCAACATCCTCCATCGTCGGCAAGACGAGGTGGATATTCAGAAAGCCCAGTTTACCAAAAAATGCCTTGCATACTTGCAGGAGTTGAAGGCTGAGGAGGCTGACTTCGTCATCGTATGGGCATACTTTATTTGTGGCGTCTGTATTGTGCTGGAGGAGGAAAAACAACAAATGCGGCAGATTGTGAAGAATGGGAATTTGAATCCGGCGATATATTTCCTGGATATCATGTTACAGCTCATAGAGCAGTCTTGGAGGGCCGGTAAGGGCCTTGAATGTTTGCATGAAGAGCAATTTGTCTATGAACTCCATGAGATTGTTGGGGTGACCTGAGCCAGGCGTTAATTATCAATTCAAATGATCGAAGGTAACCAAATATGATGATTACTTGGAATCGTTAGATATACTGTCGTGTTTATTGACATTGGTGTACTCGCCCTGATAATTTTCGCACCCACGGAATGGTTGTTGCGAACTCCGAGAATGAACCCAGAAACAACGGTTGCAAGATAGCGTAAACTGGAAGGATATGACAAAGGACTTCTTGATTTGGAGGCTCGAAACATATTCCAAAATAAAGTTCATTCGCCAAGTAATCCAACGTCAGTAAAGATCACTTCTCATTACAAGCGTATAACCTGAATGCCCCACAGCTTAAGATGACTTACTTTATCTCTATTTGTTGTCTTTCATGGTTGTTCGAATGATCTGGCCAACGGTCATCGTCTTCAAATGCATCACATAATCCACAACACCAGTAGATTACGTTGATATGGTAAGGATTTGTCAAAAAGTTGAGAGTCACAAGAACAAGATATTGTCCGCAATTTCGAAAGGCATAAAATATCTTGCCGCTGCCAGTTCCCCGTAAAAAAGACAATATCACAATCGCTTGAATAATCGTTCATCGTAGCCAAATGCCCTGACCGCGCCTAACAAACGGCGCATCTGGCGCATAATTATGCGCACTAAACTAATCTGAAGTGGAGACCCACATATATATTCAAGTCAATCCTCCGCATTGCAAAATGACAAAATAATTTTATCTTTCACGCCAATGGGTTCTTTACGCGGTCAAGTTGAGCGTGAGATTCCTGGCTTCGGAAAATTGAAGGGAAATACCTTCGATGGTGGAGTTTGTCAGTTCATGGGTATCCCATATGGTGAACTTACAAAGAGATGGACCCGAGCAACGTTGCTGACTAGTTGGAAAGACGGATTTCATGATGGAACTGTATTAGGACCTTGCACTCCTGTTCCACATTTTGGTGGAATGGAAAGCGGCGATTTTTTCACTCCAGTGTACCAGTTTGATCACTACAAGGGACCATTCGTCACCGACGAGCGGAATGCTCTAGTATTGAACGTTGTAACCGGGCCAATGTCTGAAGAGAAGAAGATTCCAGTGTTTGTATTTATACATGGGGGTTCATGGATGACTGGAACAAGTAACTTGAGTATTTTTGATGGGGTGAAGCTTGTGCAAAAGTCTATCGCTGAAAACAAACCTATCATTGTTGTCACGTTTAACTACCGGTGTGGAATCAGTGGATTCTTGGCCAGTGACCTCATTGAGAAGGAATTGAAGCAAGATGGCTTCAACGGAAATGGAAATTTCGGCCTCACTGACCAAGCTTTGGCCGTGGACTGGGTGTACCAGAACATCCATTTGTTTGGTGGAGATGCCGAGAACATCACCTTATGTGGAGAGAGTGCCGGGTCTTGTTCGGTCAGTAATCAAATCTTCAGCAATATCAACCCCAAATTCAAGCGAGCAATGGCCATGTCCGGGCTCAGTGGGACCATTCCAGCATATTCAAAATCTTATCACGAAAAGCAATTCCAACGGCTTCTCAAGTACTATGATATCGCCAACGATGAAAATGCGTTAGATAACTTGAGAAAAATTCCTGAAAAGGATATGGCTATGGCTACCAGTGAAATTCAAGAAACAAAAGTACCAACCACAGGAAACCCATGTATTGATGGCTGGTACTTAGATTACAATCTCAACTTTACTAACTTTGTGGAACCTCCTGAATGGCTAGATAGTCTTATCTTAGGTAATACTAAAGATGAAGGCATCATGTTCTTCCCGTGCTACACGGGACTCACGTACGAGAAGCTTCTTGAACACTGTGACAAATTTGTGCCTAGCTCTGTGAGTGAGGCTATACTTTCATGGTATGATATGACCGCTGACAGCTCTATGGAAGATATCAACTGGAATATGACTAGACTTATGGGTGATATAACATTCATATTTCCTAACTACCAATTACTTGAAGTATGTGCCAAGTCCAAGACAACTGCTTATTGGTATCACTTCGATGAGCCATCAACGATCGATGGCCCATTGAAAGGCAAATCGAATCATGCCATTGATTTGTTGTATCTATTCGGAAATAGAAGTGATATGAACGACTCTCAGAAGCACTTGGTCAGTGATTATATGACTCGTGTCATCAACTTTGCCAACGGAGAACAGCCATGGGAGCCATACCTCGACAGGAAAGCAGTCATGGTGTTTGGCCCAGTAGCCAATGAAAAGTCAAAGGGTCAAATGATCGAACTGGAGCACGATGTGAACAGAAATTACAAGATATTCAAGAAGTTCAGAGAGATTCCTGGAGAACATCTTAACGAGTTCTTCACTGCACTTGACTGCTTGACCAACGAGCGAAAATTCATAAATTAGCTACTCTATAATTCGAAGTTCAAATATGCTATGCCACGTTTAAGTTCCAGCCTTTCTCGTTCCCTAACTGTGCCCAATCAATGCACTCATGACCATATGGGTTACGGGTCCATGCATACTCCACTAGCTCCTCCACACGTTGAAAGTTACCAATTTCATACTGTTTCAGATGCTTTCTGAATCTCTGAATCATCTCGTCCCTGTCGTGCTGGACAACACATGTCATTCCACAAATAAGAAGCAGCAATGAGAGAGCCACCTTAGCTTTGGAGGGTATAAGGAAGTCCACAAGCTGAATAGCCTTCATGAGTAGGAGTTGCTGGTGCGCTGATGAAGGGGGAAGTTGCTTAATGCTAGTGCCCAATTGCATACGGGCAATGATAACATACAAGTCGAAGAGACTCTTGTGAATCTTGTACTCACGCTTGTCCTGTTTAATCAACTCGATCATACTACTCCGTGGAGTGACAGCATCAATTTGTTTTGTGAAATAGTCCGCTGACTGTTCCATTTCCTCATAATATTGCAACCTCATTCTTAGGGCATTTTCATCACCATTTCGAATGTGTTCCTCTATCAGGGCCCATTTTTTGCGTAGCTCGACCTTTTTGTTTCCGATCTCGGCAATAAGATAGAAAATAGGAGCATTAATTCCCTGCAATGGGTCGATTCCATAACTCATGTCCATTCGAAGAACTGCTCGATACTCCTCAACGGGAAACAAGGTGCCTTTGAGTAAAGCATGTGACGAGAGGATATCATGGAATTGGAAATCGGAAAGGAGCCACTGAATGTCATTAGAATGATTAAAGATCTCAGAGACTCGAGCCAGGCCCCCAAACGATTTTATTAACTGCGAACACAGGCCGAGGAAGCCACCCCAGTTACGTACATCACCAGTGCAGACCTCTATGCCAATAAATATCAAGTAAAATGCAAATAGGACAAAGAAGTCTTCCTTGTTGTTGGGTTTCAAATTATCACCAATGAGGTTGCACATCAGCTTGGCTGCCTTTTGCATGTACAGCCATGGCTTGGAAAAATCACCCTTGTTCTTTCCAAGTTCATGATAAAAGCCACCCCAGGCAGTCACAGCATAAAGGATGGGTTCGCTTCGAGTAGCTAAACCCATGAATGTCTTGCGAAAGTAATTCAGTGAATCTTCGGAGATTGTAATAAACGTACAATATTCCTTATACATCTCCAAATACCGCAAGCCCTCATCGCCCAAGTTCGACATGTACACTGAGTAGAAGGTGCTGTCAATGGTAGGAGAAATTTCGAACTCCTTTTGGAGTTCAGCGAGTTGCTCATCCAGCAATTCTGTTTGCTTCTGTTCCTGTAATTCCATTTGAAAAGTGGTCAAGTCCTGCTTGAAGCCCATAAGGTCACTTTCCACAGCTTCTAAGTCTACAGCAGCAAAATCAATCATCTCGAGGCTCTCTAAGAACTCGAGTGAAGTAGGCAGAAGGCTGGATCTAGTAACGGAAGTAGCCATAGATGACGACTGATCAGACATGGGAGTAGCAGCCATCTTTGACGGAATTTTTCCCAGCTCAGACAGGGTACGTCGTATACGAGCAGGATTGGTCAGCATCAACACCTCATCGCTTTCTGATCTCGATTTCTTACGAATGGGCCATGTACATTCATTTTTCCGTTCTTTACATCGAAGGCACACGGGGTACGCTTCGTCACATTTCTTCCTTTAGAATGGTTAGTGGGGTAGCTCAAAATACCAGATTGTATTCACATACTTTCGTTTTCGACAGGTCAAGCATCCTGCGGTGGATCTGGCTCTGGCTCCATAGAATCTAGTATGTTTGGCCAGAGGTAGCTGAACCGTTACGGGCACCCCCTTTTTTTCGACCAACTTCAAACTGTCCCCATCAAGCGTGTGGTACATTATGTCCAGGCACTTTGAAGTCTGGGAAGGAGCCTATCACAGAAGCCTAAGTCAAATTTTGTATTTGATAGATAAGTGATAGGTACGGAATTCCTGTGTAGGGTGGAATGTGGAGGTAGCGGCTACTTCCTGATTGGGACAATTCTAAAGTTCCACACCTTCAACAAGACAAAATCGTCTCCATCTTCTACTTTCTGCTACCTTTCTTTTGAGCACTTTCAAGGTAACATTTTGAAAAGAAAATTATAATATGGTCTCGGTGTTAATTCTCGGCTCCGGTGGAGTGGGCTCAATGGCTGCGTACGCATTGGATTCCCATGATGACACTACCGTGACTACTGTCATCAGATCTGACTACGATGCCGTGAAGGAGAACGGGTACAAGATCAAATCAGTTGACTACGGAGACGTTAAGTACCACCCTACCAACATAGTGAAAACGCTCGAGGACGCCAGGCAATACGGACCATTTGACTATGTGGTGGTGTCTACTAAAAACACTCCAGACATCACTAAGGTGGAGAATTTGATTGAGCCTGTGGTTACAGAAGAAGTCAGTGCGATTGTACTTCTTCAAAACGGAATTGACATCGGTGCTCCGGTCATAGCCAAGTACCCTAAGAACGTTGTGTTGAGTGGAGTTTCCATGATCTCTTCCACGAACTATGGTGATGGAGTCATTGACCATGAGGGTCACGATTTCCTCAAGGTTGGATACTTTGAAAACACAAAGTTGCCTCTTGAATTTCAGGAAAAGCGTGCTAAGGACTTCGTGGACCTCTACCACAACGGCAAGAACGAATGTCTCTACGACGAGGACGTTAAGTACACACGCTGGAGAAAGTTGGTATACAACGCAACGTTGAATCCAATTTGCACACTTACAAATGTGGATGTGGGCCGATTGGAAATGTTTGGCGGCGTGGAGCTGATGGTACGTCCTGCCATGAGAGAGGTTCTCGCAATTGCTAAGTCTGACGGAGTGACCTTAGATGAGAGTATCATGGAATTCATGATCAGGTCGGATGATGGCGTTTATTACTCTCCGTCAATGCTAGTTGACTTAAGAAAGGGTAACTACGTGGAGTTGGAGGTTATTAATGGAAATCCGGTTCGAATTGCACAGAAAAACGGCGTGGACGCTCCCGTTTTGACTATGATCTATAATTTACTCAAGGTGATTCAGTTAAGAACAAAGGAGGCTAAAGGTGCCATTGAGGTGCCCAAAGACAGGCCACTTCCAGGTGATTCCTTCGTTTTGGAAGGATCATGATTCCTCTTGTGAGGAACTTACATTATACATTGGAGACGTATAGAACACTGGTATGGATATCAGTAGATTACCCTGTGTAATAATAGAGCTTATTCATATTTTGAGGTAGACTATATAATGGGAATCAGTAGTTGGAGAGTACATGGTGAACAACATTCAGAATAAGTTCCGAGAAAAAGATGGTCACAGAAACTTCTCGTGTGAAAAATCATGAAAAATATTATCTTCCTATTGAACTATTAGTCAAGGAAGAGTTTGGAATGAGCCCAATGTGGTCAAAACAGCAACTCAATATGACTAAGTTTTGTAATATGTCATTAAGATCGACAGAAAATCTGAAATGCGCAAATCTACTTATAACGGAATTTATCGTATGAGAAAACCACCTGCAGAAGTACAACTCCAGTGGAAAACTTCCGACGAAGCGGGGTGCTGATTACATGGAACAGTTCTGCAGTGGAGAAGGTGGGATGAATGTTAGACAATTTTTGGTGGGGAGTAGATTTACCAGGTTGTGCAGTTCACTACGGCATTCTTTTTGTGTGGGGAGCAATGAATTTAGAAGCTCCACTCTGTGGGGTGCATGTCATTCGTTGAAGAAATCGGCGAGAGACAGTTGGACTAATGAATACCGTAATCAATGAGAAAAAAATAGCAAGCGAAATAGTAGATATTCCTCTTTCAATCTAAACAACCCAATGAGAAAATTACGGTGGGGAAAATTTTTGCCCATTTTTATGTATACTGGTGTAAAAGTGTCGTTGTAATGGTCACAAAATAACGTATATTGTCTAGCCTTAGTACACTTAGTAGAATTGAAATAAAATCACAAGATAGAATAGAAGATCTTCCACCCGAAACCATTGCGGGTCTCCATCTTGGCATCAAACTCAGCCTTGTGTTCTTCCTCCTCGGCATCAGCAAGCTCAAGAACATCCAACATGTAAACTTCACTAGGATGTTTCTGCCACTTACCCCACTCCTTGAACAATGTAAGACTAATGATGTAAATCACCACAACCACAAGCAAAGTAATGTACGAGGAGAAGAAGTTCGAGGTGTCCCAGTTGCCCTTGATGAACACAGCGTAACCGTTGGTCAATGTCAAGATAAAGAAGAAAATTGCAGCACTGTATGCTCCAATCATCTGCAATGGTGGTCTGTAAGGCACTCTGTCGGTCAAATTGTGGTACTCAATGACCTTTCTGTATCTGATGTAGGTAATGGCAACGAACATCCACGAAATGAATCCAGCAATTGTGGCAATGTTAGAGAGCCACGAGAACACCTGAGATGCAGAGTTAGAGCAGTTGAGGTAGGCCAAAAAGTTAAACAACGCACTCACAGCGACAGCATAGATAGGCACACCCCAACGGTTGGTCTTAGCAAACACCTTGGGAGCATCACCTTGCAAAGCCATCGAGTACAAACCACGCGAAGCACCATAAAGCATTCCGGCACCACAAGAGTATGCAGAGGTCAAGATACAAGCGTTAATGATGTGAGGCAAGGTGTGAATACCAACATTCGTCATTCCAATGACAAATGGCGAGGCCTTGGCAGAGGAGGAGCCCGACTTGATGGCTCCCATCAAACCATCGTCATCTGATGCGACAATGACACCAATCACCAATACACCCAAAATGTAAAAAACAAATAAACGGTAGATGAATCTTCTGCAAACGATGGGCAAGTTTCTTCTTGGATACTCGGCCTCCAGAGAACAAGAGGTAATCAACTCTGGACTCAAAATGAAAGCAAATCCTGCCTTGATAATACCAGTCCAACAAGCTAAGAACTTACCGGTGCTGCCAGGAACCAAGTGGTCGACGAACGCACCTGGGTCCTTCCAGTACTTGAATCCCAACACTCCGTGCTGCTTAGGACCTCCACCAAAGAAAATCACAATACCCAAGATGATCAAACCGGTGATACAGAGAATCTTGATGATACACACGTAGAATTCTGATTCTCCGAAAAAGTTGACCGGCAACACGTTGATCAAGATGGTGATGACCAAGAAGATAGAGATCCAGATTGCTGGGTTGGCACTACTCCAATACTCAATAACAAACGCACAGGCAGTGATTTCCGTGGGAGGAATCATGGCTTGTGCGTAGTAGATGTTCCAGCCAGTGGTGAACGAGAAGGACCTGCCAACGTATCTTCTGGACATAGCATATAAAGTTCCTTCACCAGGAAGGGGAAGCAATGTCACCATCTCACTCATCATGTTCATGATAAACCACACGAAAAGTGCAACCACCAAGTATCCAACAAGTAAGCCTGCTGGACCTGAGGTTGCCAAACCTCCACCAGAACCAACGAAAAGACCAGTTCCAATGGCTCCTCCCAAAGCGATCAACTGAATATGTCTAGATTTCAAGCCTCTACGAGTGCCTGGACCATCGTCCAAATCTCTGAATCTCGACAGGGTTGCTGAAAGTGAATCATTAATACCCACTTTTCTTTCGTCCATAGGCTCAACCTGGACCTGAGTGGTTTCCTTCGACTTCGTCATGGCGTTGAAAAAATCGATGGACTTGATGTCCACAAACGTGCATGGCGGATACTTATATAGTGAATGCCCAGCTACAATTTCCCAACTGAGCCCTTATCTGGGGTACTAAAGTGGCATTTACTCCAAGATACTGCTATCTACATCTTCCATGCACTCCAGGTTACCTTATTCCACAGAGAATGCACATTAGAGAAGAAATATCTCAACATCCGAGTCAAGAATGCAAGGGGGTTGCTAGCCCATGTCAGTACCCCACCTAGCGCGGTCATCCATCTTGTCGAAGGTAGTGGGGCTGGAATTCGGGGCCGAATGTGGACAATAGGATTTGGGGTACAAAACTTGGGGCAGAAGTTTGGAGGTTGTACCCCACGCGAGCATCATTAAGTCTGTCGGACTTTTTCCGACAGGACCGAGTATACATGATTGTTATCAAGATAAAGAAAACGGCCATGGCTCGGATTACCTAAGAGAATCACTAGACAGGATAAGATTTATCGGACAATCGTTGTCTTGGAAAGAAAATGCCATATGGCAGCAAAATGGGAAGGTTTCTGCGAAAGCAACCAAGACTTGGTTGATTTTCCCGTGACAAGAAAAGAATGAATGTTCTTGGTTTTTGGAACGGCACATCCTCTTCACAAAGTTGCGGAATTGCAATGCCATATAGGAGGGGCTGAAATAGCTTAAAATTGAATGACATCGAATTTCTTCAGTTCTGGAATGTCGGGAATGGATACCTATTTCGGTGTTAAGGTTCATAACGTGCGGAATTGATGTGACTTGTAGCGACTGGATTCATTAGTTGGGGCTGGAATCAGTACATTGGCAAATTCGTTACAACAGTTTTCTGACTTCCCTATCCTCTTCAATAACTTTTCTGCCTTTTGTTTCTTTTCCTTTCCTCACTTTCTCTTCCTGGCCCTTATCACAGATAACATGGGCATCCACTTCAAGTACGCACCACACTGATAACATGCAATCTTCGTATTCCATGGATACCAATGCCAGTTGGGTACTTAGCGAATCACCAAGCGCCCTCTTCACATCGGATATCCATCAATCTCATTGAAGGTAATTTTTCTACTTGTGAGCCTAAAGCAGTAGTTACAGATAAGCCGCATCAATCTTATCTCCTCATCGGAACTTCTCCGTCTGCCATCGGTGATCGGATATCACCTCCAATTATTTAATTCGTGGCGTCTCATTGCTGTATCACTATCTCTAGATCTCTCTTTATCTCTCTATCTATCATTTTGGGAATCTCATAGCATTTGTCAATGTTGTTCACTAGAACTTTCAGAGCATTGCGTGGTCGATCCTATTCCACAGTGTCTACCCACAGAAAGCCTTCTTTCAACAAAACCTTCATCCTTGGTGGTGCATTGGCAGTAGGTACTGGTTCCTACTTTTGGTTCAGATCGACCACAGACCCTGCGGTCAAATCGGACATCATCACCCCAGTGTTTCCAGTAGCTGAGGTGATGAGACACAACACCTTGGAGGATTGTTGGATAGCCATCGAGGGCCAAGTGTATGATGTCAGTACATTTCTCCGGAAACATCCAGGAGGTGCTGCTCGTATCTTTCGTTATGCTGGAAGTGATGCCACGTCTGCGTTTCGGCAGATCCACACGAAACTGGTACTTAACACCATGAAAGATGAGATCACATACTTGGGTCCCTTAGGAGAGGGTCAGTTCGCTCTCAAAGAGACTTTTGCTACTGAACCCACCTTTGATGTTGATTCGAAACCATCATTGTCGCATATTTTCAATTTGCTGGACTTTGAGTCCGTGGCAAAGAGAGTCCTTCCCCAGACAACATTTACTTATTACGCTACTGGCTCCTCAGACGAGTATTCTCTTAGAGAAAACCACTATTCCTATCTGAGAGTGTTTTTTAGACCAAAGGCATTGAGAAACGTTGAGCACGTAACTACCTCTACTAATATGCTCGGCATTGATTCGGAGCTTCCTCTCTATATTTCTGGTTTTGCTGGATCATGTTTAGCCCACGAAGATGCTGAGTGGAATTTACAACGAGCAGCATATAAAGAGAAAATCGTCCAAATGGTGCCTCGACAAAATTCAATTGAATGGGAAGAATTCTTTGCTGGTGTTCCAAAAGATCAGCAACAATGGGCTCAAATGCATTTTTACACCACCCAGGAAATGGAGGATATGGATACATATCTTGCCAAATTTGAAGCCCAGCCTACCCTCAAAGCAATATTCTTCAATGTCGATGTAGCTGATTTGGGAAACAGAGAAAAGGACACAAAAATCAGGGCCCAATTCGAAGACCTGGTGGATGACTTGAAGGAGATGGCTAATAATGGGGCCGCCAGATATTGTACCACATTCACTTGGGATCATGTCAAGAAATTAGTGCAAAAGTCATCTTTACCTATTGGACTTAAAGGTATACAGAGAGGTGAAGATGTTGTTCAGGCAGCCGAGATGGGAGTCAAGGCAGTGGTTCTCTCCAACCACGGCGGCCGTCAGCTTGACTTTTCCAGGCCCCCGTTAGAAGTTTTGGCAGAGGCTCGTCAAATGCTTAAAGAGAAAGGTTTGGAAAATGACATCGAAATATATGTGGATGGAGGAATACGTCGTGGATCCGATATCGTCAAGGCATTATGTTTAGGTGCAAAAGGGGTCGGACTCGGCAGACCAATGCTATACGCCATGGCTGGCTATGGTGAGGAGGGCGTTGTTCATGCCATTAAGATATTGAAGGGAGAGGTACGTAACAATATGGTGTTGCTTGGAGCACGAAACATTAGTGAATTGGACGAGAGCTTCATTGACTCATCCAGTTTGAAGTTTCGAAATCCAACTATTAAGAATAGGCTCTACGACACCAATTACCAAGATATGACTCCTCCCCCTTGGAAGGACTAAAGTGGAAGAGAACACAAATGAATTGATGAGAATGTTTAGAAGTAATACATGAGATAGATGTTATAGCGAAGGCGAGGAACAACGTACAAGTATGGATAATGAGCAGATTTGAGAAATATTATTTATGTGTGAAATCAGTCAATCAATTGTGGGGGATTTACATGATCGTATTGAAATCTGTGAAATATCGTCAAATCCGCTTGTAACTTACCAAATCAAGGATATTTTAAACAATGCAATCATTCCCCACGATCTATGTGCTTATTAAATTTCTCCAACAATGAGTCATCGTTCCATTCTGACTGGTGATATTCATTGGTCAGGTTTCCAACCCCTATCGTTTGATTCGGGAAGTTGTTTCCATGCCTGGATGTGCTTATCCGATGTGCCTAATTAAGTAAGAGGCGACAGATTATATGCAAAGCAGAGACATTGGCCCTAGGAATCGTTGGCTGCGAAACACCATTTTCCTTGAACAGTATGGCAATTCCGATCTGGATATCTTGCTCAATGGGAAAGCGGAAGAGCATGATATCACAAAGAAACTCGAAATATTACTTCAAGGAACTTTAATTGACAATATTGGTGGCCAATATATAGCTCTCGCGTAGTTGATGGAGTTTGTCCGCCTTATCGGGTACGCGAGCCATCTACTAATCTAGGAAGTCCGACTGAGATGCGCTCCTGTCCACGGCCGATAAGATGGTATAACAAGGGGAGAAAATCGCCTGGATTTGACGTATTCCATATTTATTCGAAAACCAATTATGACAGTTAAGTCTTCTTCTCTCTTCTCTGGTAAAGTTAGCGACCATTTGCCCATGGTGGTGGGAGGTAAAGGGAACTATTTAGTTGTTGAAGATGCCCTTACTCACAAAAGAAGAGAAGTGTTTGATGCAATGGGAGGTGCTGCTGTTTGTGCATTGGGCCATGGAGACGAGGAAATCATCGCTGAAATGGCTGCTGCAGCGAAGGAGTGTAGCTATAGTTTCTGTGCCAGCATGACCAACTACTATGCTGAGGAATTGGCTAACTTCTACATTGAGAAGTCACCAAAAGGTGTATTTGCCGGTGCTCTTTTTACATGTTCCGGCTCCGAGTCCAACGAAAATGGAATGAAAGTTGCACGTCAGTACTACTTGGAGAAAGGGGAGCCTGAACGTACCATTTTCATCTCCAGAAAACAGTCCTACCACGGTTACACCATTGGGTGTCTTGCCTTGAGTGAGACCATCAGAAAGGATGCCTTTAGACCAATCACATTGTCTGATGAACATGTGCCCAAGGTGTCGCCATGTTACCCATACAGAGACCAGAAGGCTGATGAGACCGTAGAGGAGTATTGTGCAAGATTGTTGCAAGAGATTGAGGACACTGTGATTGCTGCTGGACCCAACAAGGTTTGTGCAATTTTGTGTGAGACCCTTTCTGGTTCCACGTTTGGTACTTCGCCAGCTATTCCTGGTTATTTGCTGGGAGTCAGAGCTATCTGTGACAAGTATGGTATCTTGATGTGGTTGGACGAGGTCATGTGTGGAACGGGCCGTGCTTCTGCCACTGGCGGCTTGAACTGTTGGGAATCTTTCCCAGATTTTAAGGGTCCCGACATGCAATCCATCGGAAAGACTTTAGGATCTGGATATGTCACCATTGCCGGACTTTTGGTGTCACCCAAGGTTAAAAAGGCGTTTGTTGAAGGTACAAACTACATTCCTGGAGCTCAGACCTACCACCAACACGCCTTCAACTGCAGAGTTGCATTGGCCGTGCAGAAGAAGATTGACCGTTTAGACTTGAGAAAGAATGCTTTTGAGAAGGGTGAGATGCTCGGGAAGTTACTCAAGGAGTTGGCTGCCACCACCGAGATCATTGGTGATGTCAGAGGGATGGGATCGTTCTGGTCGGTGGAATTGGTCAAAGACAAGGAAACAAAGGAGACCTTCCCTACATCTTTGGGATTGGGTGCTAAGTTGTCAGCCAAGTGTCTCGAGAATGGTATGACCAGCATGGGAATGGGTGGAACCGTCGAAGGAAAGCGTGGAGATCACCTCACCGTTGCGCCTACGTTCATTTTGAAGGATGAAGATGTGCAGTTTATTGCTGAGACTTTGGTGAAGAGTGTGAAAGAAGTTGAGGCTGACTTGAAGGCTGCCGGTGAGTTGTAAGTGGAGGAGATGAGCTTTACCTGGAGTGAGTAACATCTGGAGAGAGTGCGACCGATAGTTTTAAGCTGAAGATTTATAGCTACTGGAGATTTATAGCGGGTGAAGATTTTATAAATCTGGGAGGTATTGAAAATGAGCTAAGTTATGCTGGTGAGTGTAGTATGACAGATGTTGTTTGGCGTCGTAGTGTATACCCCGTAATGAAGATTGAAAAATAAAATTGTGTTGAACAAATACAAGCACAGGCAATCAAAAGAATTATCAACGAAATCAATATATGACGAAAGATTGGTATTGTTGAAGGCTCACAATATTTTAGACATTGATAGTATTGTAGAGGTAAGAAAAAGCTGATAGAGTTGGGTGTCCAAAGACTATAGGTGTGAGTATCTTTCTAGAGAAAAATAATTACTTGACACTCAGATCGTAAAGTATCCAGCAACGAAAAAACTCCACTTGACATTCGAGAAATGTACAAAAGATGAGCGAAGAGACGAAAAGTAAGAACAGAAGCCAAGAAGATCTAATTGTAACCACTGAGCAGCACGCCACCTATAGAAGCACGTCCTTTGAGACACTAAGTAAGTGGCATTTAGGCTGTTGTGATTTGACGAAAGTGTAAAATGGCTTCCACAGAGGAATGAAACAGCATTGACGAATGAAGAAGAAGGAGAAAAGAAAGTCAAGAAAACAGTCAAAAAATACTTTTAAAGCAACAATCGGAAATATACTGCAGAAATGCATTGATGTTGGCATACAATCATATTTTGCCGACCCAGGGTCTTCTATGAAATTTACAATTTACACTTTTCTTAACTAAGTGAACTTTCTTCACTACAATAGACTACACACTTGCTCGGTTTCACTTGGCAGGCCGATACCAGTAATTATCCAACATATCCGGTACTTTCATCCTAATTTACTTCGTCAACCGTTTAGAACTATTTTACTAATGACCATTCCCACGGGCCACAAACTCTGTGGAATCCGCCTAAGTTTTCGCCACACCCAAGCTCAGTGAGATTCAAAATGCCGTGTGTAGTGCTTTGCCCATAATAGCTTTTGTACCAGGTATTCCTAATAAGTCAACCGTTTTCTGCTCTCTCCTGCCTGGAACCAGCCAAGATTTGCGCTTCAACATTGAATTAAGCACAAGATGCCGAAAGTGCCGAAGAAAGTAAATAGTAAAATCGCAGCCACAAAACTCATTTGAAACATGTAATGAGATACCATGAAATCAAACATTTGCAAAATCGAAATCAACCCCCCACCGCAAGCCTTCCGGTGTCTCGGTTGCTCATCTCGCTGGTTACATAGTGTGGAGTGTCGTAAAGAGCCTGTGCATAACAATCATGCATTGTCAGCGTGGAGGAAGGGGAAGATCCACCGGAGGAAATTTTCTTTACCCTGAATCTGACCGCAATACAATTGTCATTAATTGGTCACAATGCCCAATGTAGTTTGTAAGCGACCACTAGGAGTTGACATTCGCTGCATGCCATGCCACTGTATACAATCTGGTCCTGTGAAATGCCATTTCAACGACTTCCTACCTTCCGTATATGCTACTTTGACGTCCTGTCGGTTTGATGTTCGGTGAAACTCTGACATCACCCACAGGTTAGAGGGCTCTGCCTACTTGGCAATGGCTTCTCATAGGCTCACCTTCCCCCGATGTCGGTAGCTTTTCCTTCACATTGCTCTGAATTAGCTTTCTATGCACTAGCGAAGCCTTCCTTTATGCCTGTGAGATGCGACTTGGTGGTAGCCAAGCTAAAGCTGGTTGCGGAGGCGCGGAATGTGACAGGTGATTATCTAATCTATCAAATCTATTAAATCAGTAAAATTTTGCTCCCCAATTCTCTTCTTTTTTTTTTTTTTAACTCTTTGTAACTATTATGTCTGAGCAGTTTGACCGCAAATCGAGCTCTTCCGAAGGGAAATCGAACATCCCTGTAACAGGAAACCATTCGGACTCCACCAATTTTGTCGATGAGCACCCAAACCCTGCTCCACCCCACTATACTAACTTGGCCTCAACAGCAAAGTCGTTTGGTGTTCGGAAAGCAGAGATTTTGTCCGCTCAATATGAGTCGCCATTCTACAAAACCCTCTTCTTTGTCTCTGCCTTCTGTTGCGCTTACTGTTATGGATTGGATGGAACGCTTAGATACTTCTTCCAGACATACGCTACTAGCTCTTACAACACCCACTCGCTTTATGCCACGGTCAATGTTATTAGAGCTGTTGTGGCTGCTGCTTCTCAACCAACTTACGCCAGATTGTCTGATAAATTTGGTCGTTTGGAGTTGTTCATTGTGTCTGTGATCTTCTATGCTGTTGGTACCGTCATTGAGTCTCAGGCATACGACATCAACCGTTTTGCTGGAGGTGCTGTGTTGTATCAGATTGGATACTCCGGTGTGATGTTGATTTTGCAGGTTTCGTTGGCTGATATGTCTACATTGAATTGGAGATTGTTTGCTTCTTTCATTCCCGCTCTTCCATTCATCATCAACACCTGGGTCAGTGGAAATGTCAGTGATTCTTTGATCTCTAAGCACTCTTGGAACTACAGTATTGGTATCTGGGCTTTTATTTTCCCATTATCTTGTGTACCAATTTTCTTCTGCTATTTCCACATGAGATACTTGGCTCGCAAGACTCCAGAGTGGGCACAGATCAAGGAAGAAGAAAGAGCTGAATTTAAGGGCTGGGGACACTACTTCATTGACTTGTTCTGGAAACTTGATGTCATTGGTATTCTTTTCATCATCTGTGTGTTCGGATTCATCTTGGTGCCTTTTACTATTGCAGGTGGTACTTCGTCCCAATGGAAGAAAGGTTCTACCATCGCTCCCTTGGTCATTGGATTTGTGCTTATTCCATTTTTTGTGTTGTGGGAATACAAATTTGCCAAGTTCCCTATTGTTCCAGTCCCACTTTTGAAAGACCGTGGTGTATGGGCTGCCCTCATCATTGCTTGTTTCGTCAACTTCGTCTACTACATGCCTAATGACTTCATGTACACGGTGTTGATTGTCGGTATGCGTGCATCCGTCAAGGCTGCTTCTCGTATCACTTCGTTGTATTCATTTGTATCTGTCATTGTTGGTCCACTCTTAGGTCTCGTGCTCACCAGAGTCAGATATACTAAGCCATTCATTATCTTCGGATGTGCCGTCTGGTTCGTTGCTTTGGGTCTCTTTGTCCACTTCAGAGGAGATAATGATGGTATTGAATCGCAGAAGTACCTTAATGGTGTCACTGCTGGATTGTGTGTTATGGGTTTCGGTGCTGGTTTCTTCACCTACGTTACTCAGGTCTCTATCGAGACTTGTACCAACCACGAGTACATGGCTGTTGTTCTTTCCTTGTATTTGGCTTCCTACAACATTGGATCTGCTTTGGGTGCTTCTGTTTCGGGTGCCATCTGGAACCAGCTCATGTACGAACGCATTTTCAAGAAGATGCAACAGCTTGGTGTCGACACTGCTTTAGCTGCAGATGCTTATGGTGCTCCATACACTTTCATTATAACATATGTGTGGGGAACACCTGAAAGAATTGCTGTTGTGTTGGCTTATGCTGAGATTCAGAAGAAGTTATGCATTACTGGTCTCTGTTTGTGTGTTCCATTGTTGACGGCGTCGCTCTTCTTGAGAAATCATTACTTAGACACCGTCCAGTCCTTGGATGAGTCTCACTCTCACACTGAGGGTGTTCATGGTGACAAGGCCGCCATCAACGATACTGTGGTTGTTAACAACTACGATCACGATCCAGTGGCTGACTTCTTCAGAGGTATCTTCGGAAAGAAGTCTAAGCAAGTGGCCTAATGCTTTTCAAACTACCTGTCCATACTCACTAATTTTAATGTACATTCTAATCTTTAAAGGATAACTCCATTCATAAATTGCCAACTTATATTGGGTTGAGGCTCCTTAGAGATCATCAATTGTTTTAGTTACTCGTCTGGTTAATTGACTGGTTGATATTCTCGTAAATACTATGAAAACCCCATATTTACAGTTTCATCTTTCCAAAATTCAGTGGCTTGATTTCTCATTCTCTCTCTGTTCACTAACCAAGGCTGTTCTTACTATATCGGAAACTAGGACAAACTGCGTGATTCACTACTTTTTTTGGCAAAATAACAAATGAAGGGTGCATGAGATCCAAAAAAAGAAGGATCTTTATATGCTTATTTATTCGTTGATGTTCATTGGTAATAATCTTTAATTCGAGTAACTGGTGTTGCGACATGTCCTGAACCACTTATCTCAGAACTTAGTCAATTCACATTATTACGTATTCGTGCTAAAATCACATAATAATTCCGTTTAAACCACTACAAGTACTTACTTATGAGTCTAACAGCACAGCGTCAGTTGAGAATTTCTAACTTTCCCTAAGTATCGCGCACAAAATGACTGTACTTGTGAGCATATTCGCTACTCTGGACTCAGCAATGAGAACATCTGTCATCTGCTGCTCTGATGATAAATAACCATACATTCAGATGCTCCATAATTTGCAGCTCCAAAATATATAAGTATGGTTGAAATAAAGTCTTGGTTTAGGTGTGATTGTGCTCTCTTCTATAATAACAAAGAAATGCTGGTTGCTTGATGTCACTAACTAGACAAATTTTTCAACTTAGGAACGGGAATCTGCAAGTACCGTTTACGTGCAGATTATCCTTTTAATTCGTAGTACTTCAGCTTTCATTGCCTTCACTTGTAATTCGTAAGAGTTTGTTTCATTTTCAAGGGGAGGCACTGACAAGCTCGGAATCCCTCACTTCCTCATACATTCTCGTTTCACTAACTGTTGCACTTTTATCTGTGATCATTGACAAGCAGACGGGTTTTGCAAGAAATTTTCTAATAAACTTTGATTCTTAATTGCGCCGAAATCCTTTTTAAGAGTCATTAAAGGCGTGTGTTATTGAACTATTCTAAGCATAAAGTAGGCGAGAATTTTCAAGTTCTCTTTCAGTCAAAGGGTTGTAAGTATAAGTTCTTCTACGTAGGAATCGCCATTTCTACCTTCTTAAAGAGGCGAGCTAAGGAGAGGACACAGGAGACACAACCAAATAAACTCCTGATTTTGAAAGGTAACTAAACTGATGATGTATGCTCTTTCATTTAAATCCTTCAAACCACGTCAAATTATTAAGAGTAGGTTTGATTAGTGAAAATTAAAGTTTACTGTGATCGCTTTCGTTTTGTTTCTGAAAATCTTCCTTGCCGGGTTGAAATGGTTAAGAATTCTTTAAAGGTGTTAAAAATGCTTCTGATAAACATTTAATAATATTAATTGCTGTGTCATCTATGTAAAGAAACAAATTAGTAAAGATTTTATATTGCGGAAAGCTAGGTCGTAGTCACTGTTATGTACGGTGACTCAACTACCCAGATATCCTTAATGTCGATCATTCTGCCTCACAGTCTCTGCATTCACTACTATAAGCTAATTTCTCTGTAATGTAGTCTGCCTGAAGAAAGGATATACCATATTCTACTGCTGAATCCTTGGTCCTACTTACAACTAAGTAAGATGACCAATCTAGAACTCTACACCACGACTTTCTGTGGTGTCACTGTTACCGTCTAACTGTCTTATCGTCTAACCGTCCGATAGAGCATTCGCGCTGGATCCTATTGTTTTCAATTACTACTAAAATCACCAGTTTTCCGTCGATTTATTAATCAGCGTTTGTTCAATACACGTTTCTGACTAAATCCCACTTTCACAGTATTACATTCATCGATTTCTTATTGAATATCTTTTGTTCAATAAACGATGTAACACCACAGTATCAAAATTAATTCTTTGCCATCATCTGAAGGTAACACAACCAGCATCTATTCACAAACGCCGTATCTATAGGATAAACAGCCGACTTTTCAAAGAATGGACCTAGGAAAATAGGTCAGGACCATTTTGGCTTTCTCCGATAAATTGAACACCTCGTTTCCTCCTTCGGGGAAAATATCAAATATCTGAACAAAGACTGAGAAGCTAGTTGTCTGAGAGGAGCAGATATATCTATGATATTTCTCTTATCCTTGAGAGCAGCTTCAAGACTCAAATATGTATATTATGTAATCTAATGGTAATCAGGTAATGTCTGGGTCTCCGCAACAGGAGAATCAGTGAGCCTTAAAATAGACGGATGGCTGAGTACCAAACTGATGAAGTAGTCGGCAAAATAACAACTCCAATATACTCTGGAGCATATCTTGCTTAAACCCCTGAGTTAATGATACTTTTGTAAATTGTATGGATCCAAAGTTCACCTAGTATAGCAGCACAGTATTCCTTTGGAGATGAATTGAAGGCTGACCAAAAGTGAAGTCCTGAAATGGAAAATGACTTGGGGTCAACCTGACGGCAATTCTGTAAGCAAGAAAGAGGCTGTCGTTGTCCGTAGCCCGCAGCAGTTTTGTTTAATTCATAAAGTTCTCGCTTAGCATATGGGAATTTATTGAGAGAACCTATATGCTAGTGCTGGGTCCCCCGGGAAAGTTTGTTGCATGACACTCGCATAATTTTAACTGTGAATCTTGGAAATGGAAGTTATTCAAACCATCAAAATCCCTGTCTTCAAAGCACTTGACCTGTGGCCCGACTGGAAACTTAAATATGACCCTTGGCAACAATGAAGGATGATATTGAAAATGCAGAAAGTTCAACGAGCCCATAAGTTGGAAATGGATTTTTGAACATGAAAGGATCAAAGAATTATAATATTGATGAATGATCAAATGAAAAGGGAACTGGCCAGTTAAAGTTGGAAGAACCCGGAAATCGCGGCATCCACCAGTAAGAAGTAACTATAATGTAATGAATACAAAATTCAATCACTTCAAAAAAAAATATGATACTTGAGTGACGACTGCTTTTAAGGTAGAGTATTTCTGTCGGATGGCAGTAACTTCCTACTTATCTTTTATCCAATAAAAAAAAATTATACTTTGCATGAAAGTATGTTTCGTTTTTAGTGCCCTCTTGGAGTTTATAAATCCCCACATGAACCCCATTATACCAAAATTCTACGTATTGAAGCTGATATTTTGAGAGATATTTAAAGCTACTCAACTTTTAACAAATCACCTTCCATGGTCGACAATGTTGTTGGTTTTAAATTTCCAAATAGCTTATGCAGGTGCTCGTAAATTACGAGCGACGTTATCCTCTGCAACTTCAGATTTGCGCACTGAGTTGCCATAAACTTCTGAACTTGAAGCTAGCAGCCCTCTTCAATGTAAATAAAAGCTTGTAGTTATTGTATGGCTTTGCAAAGAATAATATACAACATTAAATGACTTGCTTTATGTATCCACACTTTCCATACGTGGTCCAGACATTTCAAATATATACACGCACTACTACCACTTATTTAATTTTTGGACCACAAAGCTCAAGGGTCGAGCTTAGTATAAGAGTTCTCTTCTATCTCCATATGCATCGAATCTCTCCCTAAGATAAATTACTTTCGTCGCAGAGAACGAAGAGCTGGTTTTCACAATTCAGTGGATATCATTTCCACTTCAATTGGATGGATTAAAAATTCTCGACTAAAAAAATGTATTCAAAAGGAATTGATGGATATTCAGCTGTTATGCTTTTCTCGTATTTCAAGTTTGGGGTTAAGCATCATTTCATATAGTTCCATCCATTCAAGTAACCCGCGGAAACGCTTTCACAAACCATGCTTCCGAGATGCACGAGTGGCTAAACCAAGAGGAAAGCCAAGATTACTTCATAAAATAAACATCACGCAGCCCAAATAAACGACTAAAAAATATTGAAATGCAGACTACTTGGGAGATTGACACATTGACGCAATTTAAATACGTCTGCAAATATCCTGCAAGTAGTGAATACAAGCCAACTAACTGTAGAATATTTTCAAAGCCATATACGTGAAACAATAGAGTAAGGTAGTTAAGACGCTTGCTATTGGAAGGAACGAAACTCGATTAGCCGGCTAAAATCAGGGTCGCCCAACACGAGGCATATTCATCTGCCGAATACCAAGGAGTATAGAAAATAATTCGCTGGGGATAATGAAAAGAAGCTATCATGAAGGACAAATACGTGAAGGTTGGTGTGGAGTCTAATACGAATCTTTCCGAGTAGTAAGTTAAGTGGTTATTGCGGCCAATATCTCACCAAATGAGAGGGAAAACTGAACAGTTGGAAGACAAGGGGAGTCATTTTAATGGAGGGAGCTTTCAACGATTGATTCTATGTAACCAGTGTAATTTTTCAAGGTTTCTAACACCATCAAATATCTTTATTATAATCACACCCTCTAATACTATAAAGCCAAAGGCAAAGTGTAACTGTATTGAAAACAGGTACAGTTACAAATAGGACCACATGGGATACGGGGGACGAGTGGATCCAACAATCCTGAGAGCTGACAATATTACATTTTTTCGATATTCACATGGTTATACTTGCCCTCGCAAACTGCTTGGTAGAGGGGAGCTGTCAGACACGATTCAACGCTCATGAAGAGAATTACCCAAGTTGGACAAAATGTTACTCCATGTGTAAAATCGCGGTGAACATGCTTGATGCAGTAGCATTAGCGTCAGAAGGTTTTGTTACTTTGTGCATGAAAAGCTTTATTTACGAACTTCCTTGTTTCACGGTGTCAATTTCGCGAGATTTCTGTGAGGTTAGTGATCACATTCCGGGCAAATCGTGAGCTTGGGGCACGGTGCAATGTATTCTAGAAACATTAGTAAAGAAATTTCCAAATTTAGGAAAGATGCTCGAGCTTTTTAATAAAGCAAAGAATCGTGAACCCTTTTGTATCTTTATGTGAAGCCGGGACAACAGTAGGTAAACACCGGAGGGGAATCAATTGAGATAGAAAATTTGAAATTAAAAAGTAATGAGATGAGAATATTAACACGTGAAGTGTTTACTGCTACAATATCCCCCGTTTGTGAACGGCGATAATTCAGGAGATATACTTAGTGCTAGGATGCAGAAAGTTTTTGCTGCAACATTATTCTGAACCAAACTTTCAAAAATAATTCTAGATGGTAGGCAGTCTGTACCTCCATAATTGACTGGATAGGATGACTTGCATGTGCTGGTGAGCTACACTTCTATCTCAAAATGTTACGCTTTCCAGTGGTTTTGAAGTCTCTTACACATTGGTTGTGGCCAAGGAATAACATATTGAGTTGTTTCGTTCTCAATAATCAATTGTATTTTATTTCTAAGAGAAGAATTTCTCTGAATGTGCTGAAGGAAGAAAATATTATTCCTTGCTAAGGTATATAACGTATTTTCTCTTCTCTCAGTTCTTACCGCACATAGGACCCGAACTTGGCATGCCCTTTGATGCTTGTGGACTGTGTAGGAACTAACCTTCATCATCTTTTTTAGGCATTTTATTCTCTCTGCATATAAGCAACTATAGACCAAGATTAATCTGCACGGGGCAGATCTTGTAAATCGAACGAAGACTCAGCTTCAAAATGTGAAAGGAATGATTGAGTGCAAAATCACCCAGAAGCCGTGGACCAATGAATCTACTACTTTCTTATATCCAAAATTTGCAACTTGTGGACTTCCAGGAATTTTTGAGAATGCGGGCAAAAGGAAAATCAGTTATACATGCATATTATCCTCAACTTCATAACCAAAACATCAAAAAATAACTAATGCGTTCAACTAATGTTCAGTATGTTCATCTTCGAGTCAGAGTTTTGTTCAGACGGCCTTGATCGTTACCATCATGGCATACGTACGGGTGAACAGGTCTTTTTACTTCTTCAGGGATTGTCTCAAAAACATTACACTTACCTCTATATGATCACATTGCAACAACTCTGACCAAGGGTGGAAGTTATCTGTGAGCCGTCTAGAATTATGCAATGTAATGTACTGCACTACGGTTAGCTACTCCTGTACTGGACATGCTTAGCCTGAAATGGCTGCATGAGAGAGTTGTTCAACTATTGCAATTCTTAGAAAGGTGAATGAACAACCATGGCAGCCGGATTCACAGTTTCGACTGGAGTATAAATACCCGAAATTATTTCACTTCACTTTTACTGTCCCAATTATCAATTGCCACAGATGAAGCTTTCCGTAGCAAAGTTGGCCGTAGGATTACTCCTGACAACCTCTGTCTTCGGATTGGAAATCACCAGTGATACCATAGAGTATGGTCCACTCGCTGTCCAAATTGGAGCGCTTCATGTTCATCCCAACGTCTACTTTTCTATCGTTAATAATTTGGCAACAGTTATTGGAGGAAACCTTGATATCGAAGGTTCGTTTTATGTCACCAGCACCAACGGTCTTGCTTCTGCTGTCGCGGCCGTAAGTGGAACCATCCATAATACGGGATTGATTGCCTTCGATGCTTTGGGCGCAAATGTTGCTTCAACATTTGACTTCGCTAGTATTGGAGAATTCGTCAACTCTGGATCAATGTTTTTCGGTTCTGCTTTTGGATTATTGTCTCCAGCTACACCATTCACCGTTACATCAGTTCTTGGTTGGGAAAACACAGGTTTGATGTATTTTAAGCAAGCTGCTGGTAATCCATCCTTGGTTGCACTTACTTCTGCCATTAATGACGGACTTCTTACCATTACTAACGAGGGAACAATCTGCTTGGAAAACACATATTACCTCCAAACAACCAGTGTTGTAGGTGGAGGATGCTTTGTTGCTCGTAATCGTGGAACTGTGCAGTTGGCCCTTAATGTTGGGGATCTCGTGTTTAATTTCGATGAAGCACAATCAGTTTATCTTGAAACTGCCTCTTCAACCTTGAATGTTTTAGGATTATCTCTTTCACTTACTGGTATTCCAGTCATTAAGGTGTATGGTTTCGGCAATGGTAACAAGATTAGTATCAACTTGGTGTTCATTGGAACCGGTTACAACCCAAACACCGGTATCTTAACTTTGAGTCTTACTCCATTGTTGCAAGTGAGATTTGACATTGGACCTGGCTACAATCCAAGCAATTTCAGGTACAACGGTATTCTCGGACTTTCAACACAGATATGGACTACCCAATCACCACCAGATACTAATTCCATTCCAAGCGTCTGCTTGTGTGAGGACTTCCCTGTTCCACCGACATCGACATCAAGCAGCGCCTCGAGCAGCACTTCTGAGTCTAGCAGCACTTCTGAGTCTAGCAGCACTTCTGAGTCTAGCAGCACTTCTGAGTCTAGCAGCACTTCTGAGTCTAGCAGCACTTCTGAATCTAGCAGCACTTCTGAATCTAGCAGCACTTCTGAATCTAGCAGCACTTCTGAATCTAGCAGCACTTCTGAGTCGTCCAACACCTCTGAATCCAGCAACACTGCTGAGTCGTCTAACACTTCTGAGTCGTCCAACACTTCTGAGTCGTCTAACACTTCTGAGTCGTCCAACACTTCTGAGTCGTCCAACACCTCTGAATCCAGCAATACTGCTGAGTCGTCTAACACTTCTGAGTCGTCCAACACTTCTGAGTCGTCCAACACCTCTGAATCCAGCAATACTGCTGAGTCGTCTAACACTTCTGAGTCGTCCAACACTTCTGAGTCGTCCAACACTTCTGAGTCGTCCAACACTTCTGAGTCGTCCAACACTTCTGAGTCGTCCAACACCTCTGAATCCAGCAACACTGCTGAGTCGTCTAACACTTCTGAGTCGTCCAACACCTCTGAGTCGTCCAACACCTCTGAATCCAGCAATACTGCTGAGTCGTCTAACACTTCTGAGTCGTCCAACACTTCTGAGTCGTCCAACACTTCTGAGTCGTCCAACACTTCTGAGTCGTCCAACACTTCTGAGTCGTCCAACACCTCTGAATCCAGCAACACTGCTGAGTCGTCTAACACTTCTGAGTCGTCCAACACCTCTGAATCCAGCAATACTGCTGAGTCGTCTAACACTTCTGAGTCGTCCAACACTTCTGAGTCGTCCAACACTTCTGAGTCGTCCAACACTTCTGAGTCGTCCAACACTTCTGAGTCGTCCAACACCTCTGAATCCAGCAACACTGCTGAGTCGTCTAACACCTCTGAGTCTACCAACACTTCTAGCAACACCTCTGAGTCGTCCAACACTTCTGAGTCGAGCAACACTTCTGAGTCTACCAACACTCTGGCCACTTCCAGTGCTTCAGGAACTAGCAGTGCTTCAGAATCTGGTAACACATCAGAAGCTAGTAGCAGTGAGTCCAATACTGGATCTGGTAGCGTTCTGACTGGGGGTAGCTCTCAAACCGGAGGCAGTGATACGAGCCTGACCACAACGGGTAGTTATATTACGACTGGAAGCAGCTCGGACACTTACACTGGATGGAACAATAGTACCTACACCGGTGGTAACACCAACACCAACACCGGAGGCAGCACCAACACCAACACTGGAGGCAGCACCAACACCAACACCGGAGGCAGCACTAACACCAACACTGGAGGCAGCACTAACACCAACACCGGAGGCAACACCAACACCAACACCGGAGGCAGCACCAACACCAACACTGGAGGCAGCACCAACACCAACACCGGAGGCAGCACTAACACCAACACTGGAGGCAGCACTAACACCAACACCGGAGGCAACACCAACACCAACACCGGAGGCAGCACCAACACCAACACTGGAGGCAGCACCAACACCAACACCGGAGGCAGCACCAACACCAACACCGGAGGCAGCACTAACACCAACACTGGAGGCAGCACTAACACCAACACCGGAGGCAACACCAACACCAACACCGGAGGCAACACCAACACCAACACCGGAGGCAACACCAACACCAACACTGGAGGCAACACTAACACCAACACCGGAGGCAGCACCAATACCAACACTGGAGGTAGCACTAACACCAACACCGGAGGCCAACCAACTACAACCAGCTCAACATCAACTAGTACTAATGGTTCTGGCTCTGGTTCTGGCTCTGGTTCTGGCTCTGGCTCTGGCAATGGTTCTGGATCTGGCTCAGGCAATGGTTCCGGTTCTGGATCTGGATCTGGTTCTGGCTCTGGTTCTGGCTCTGGCTCTGGCTCGGGCTCTGGATCTGGTTCTGGCTCTGGCAATGGCTCTGGCTCTGGCTCTGGCTCTGGATCTGGCTCGGGCTCTGGATCTGGCTCTGGCTCTGGCTCTGGCTCTGGATCTGGATCTGGCTCGGGCTCTGGATCTGGCTCTGGCTCTGGATCTGGCTCTGTCTCTGGCTCTGGCTCTGGATCAGAATCTTCTCCTTCCGTTATTGCTACTGGACTGGCTACTGCTGTCAAGATCTCAACTTCAGTTTTGCTTGCAACTATGTTGACCTTGATTATGCTCTAAGTCCCTTCTTCACTTCCGCTTTCATAAATTGGACTTTTTCAACTTTCTTCAAATTTGGTCATTTCATTCGCTCACTACATCACGTCCGTTAATACCACTTTCTTTGACTTCATATTCGTTGCAATACTATTGTTTTATATTAGACTCCATTTTTGTAGATGAGTTCATGAAACCACTGTTTTACTTCATTCAAATATAACATCTATTGCTCCCACCTTTAAGTACGAAGGAACCACTGAGAAATTGCTGTTGCATTGTCAACCTAAGGACCACAAAAAATTGTATTATTCGAACGTTACCTACCCGTATGAACCTTCCTTCTATTTTCTTGCAAAGACTATGGTGTTTCTTCAGCTACCGGGCTGCGATTACTTTTCCGAAAAATCTAAAAAGCATATCCCAGAAAAAGGCTCGAACTCATTACACCGATATGTCTTCTATACTCATGACATTAATATACAGATCTTATATACAACTGCAACTTTTGCAACACTTGAACCCTCCAGTCATGCAATCTCCGATTCCGCATCCTCAAACATCTTGAAAGTATTTCGGACATCATCTCTCATCTGCTTAGCCATATCTACCAAATGAGCGTTAGACTTGTTATACATCACACAATTGGCAAACATTAACATTATGTCTCTTTCCAATTCCTTGACAGTTTCATAAGCAGCAGGTTCATCCTTTTGTTTAATAGCTTTGAGTATGCTCTTCAAGTCCTTTGGATCGTAAACAACCTCCTCGTATTGGTCGGCTACCACAGGAAGCAAGAACGGAGACAGAAAGCGATGTTCCTCGATTGTCTTGACCAAATTAATGGCGATATTCTGAAATCTTTTGTGTTTCTGAGATGTCACCAGTGGTGAGAGTGACCGTTTGGAAGGCCTATCATTGAGGAATTCAGATGGTGCTGATTTTGTTGAATCTTCCAACTTCATACTGTCTGCCTTGGCTGTATTCGCCTTGGTTTTATCTACCTTGGTTTCATTGTCTTCTTTTGCTGGTGTAACCTCATTGGGTCGTTGTTCCACTTCTGGTAGTTCGTTTTCGTGAGGCTCTACGTCCTCATTGGTTTCGTCTTCGACTTCAGAACCCTGTTCTCCCTCAAGAACCGTAGTTTCTTTCTCCCGGATGTTTACAGACTCCGCTGCCTCAGCATCGTCTTTCTTAACATCCAGCTGCACATCCTCAATTGCCGGGCTTGCTTCTTCTGATACAGACATTCTTGTCTTATTGCTTTCAGCTTCCAATTCCTCAGCGTCCTCCATCTCTACATCTTGGACATTCTTCTCATCTTGTACACTCTTTTCGTCTCCTAAACCCTTCTCATCCTCTTCATCTTGTTCTTCATCTTCACCCCTTTCTTCTTTCAGCACCTCCTTATCTATTACCTCAACTGCATTCTTCTTACCATCAGATTCCAGGTAATTTCCAGTCACTTCATCTTTGGCATCATCCTGAGCCTCCGTTGTTGCTGCCTCTTGCGCTTCTTCAGAGTCAACTTCTTCATTTTGATGTTCATCATCTTTTTCGGATAATCCAGTATTCTCCGCCTCTTGTGTGGCCCCTAGCTTCTTCTGCTCCTCCTCCTCGTTCTTTGCTATTGGTTCGTGGATTATATCCATAATTTCTGCAGAGTCGAGGGAAACCTTCGCAGATGACTCGATTTCCTTCCTTAGTGGCTTCTCGTTGCTAATAGATGCTGTTCCAACCGGTGAAACATCAATAGCCAGCACAGGTGGTTTGAGTTCGTGATACTTCTCTGTGAGGTCATTCACCTCTCTCGCTAACATCTTGCTGTAGCGAATGGAGGAATCCACCAAGATTCCAGTAAGTAGAGCCTGAAACTTCAGGGGAGTCAACTCCACCTTAAGTTTCTCATCGTCAAACGAGACAAATCGGCTAAATTCGCTGAATTGTACCAACTTCTTGACGAAATCGCTATCTACGTCCGCGTTGTCATTAGGGTACTGGAAGGTTTTTCTGTATTCTCTGGCTAGGTGGTTGATTTTGTCCAAAAATTGGCCAAGTTCAAGCTCAACCACATGGTGTTCGGTGAGCGAACTAACGTCAATGCTGTCGTTGAGCACGTGCGCCACTAGGATATGGTACATCTCTGCCGCTGAGTTGGAGCTCATGTTGGCTTGATAGTTGAGTTTCAACAACCTGCACGAATGACTGGTGGAGATTTGCAAAGAGTATCACAACCTTGATAATCGATAACTAGCCAGTGAGCTTTGATCTACAAATGGTAAAAAAAAACCGATAAGTCTACTTTTTTTTTATTACCAAATTGACTATATCTCCATATTATGTTTACGAACATCTTCTCTTCCAAATTGCTACAACTTGCTCATAGGATCATGTATTGCAACAAGTGCCCAATATGTACAAAAAACCATTTTCCCTAAGCAGACGGCAAAATGCCCATCCGTGTAAAGCCTGTTGGCCCATTGGTTATTTACTTTCTCTGCATGTTTTGCATCAACATAGCGCTGATTGGTTAGTATAAAGAACGATCACATTTTTCTCTGGTTATACATACTTTTGCTCCTGGAATCTCTGGCCTACCCTCTCACTGTGCTTCAAGAACTTCTCAGAACACTTGGCAATACAAGAAGTCTCCTTGTTGGTCAAGTTGGCCGAGGTGAAATCGTTGACACAGTCATCGAAACATCTAGAGACCAAGTTTGAGTACAATCTCATGAAGTCCTTCATCTGCTTCTGCTCGACAATCTGCTGGAACTCCTGCTGTTCTTTGACGTTTAACTGGTCCATTTTGTTAGTTTTTCGATAAGGTTGTGGATGGCAATCTGTTCTTACCTTGCTCTCACTTAAAAACTTTTCAGGTGGTGCATGCACGACATTCTGGGGTATACGGTTGCAAAAGATGTAGAAGCAGTAGAATGTCATAATTTTCTATTTTTTGTCGAGTCTATATTTTTCTTTGTTTACATTTATAAATTTCTATTTACATTAACAGGCGCAAACCTGTGGTGCTCGAGGAAAAGCTGTCACATCCTTGATGTTCTCCATGGCTGCGAGATAGGCAATCAATCTTTCGAAACCCATGCCAAATCCTCCATGTGGAACACTTCCGTTAGTTCTAGTCGAGAGGTACCAGTCCAAAGTCTCCGCCACCATTCCTCGCTTTTCAATTTCTGCCACTAGTGGCTCGTACCTATGCTCTCTCACTGAGCCTCCAATCAACTCACCAATATCTGGAACAACCAAATCGAAACAAGCGACAGTAGGCCTTTCTGGATCAAAAACACTTGCATCTGAAGGTGGCATGTAAAATGGTTTCTGATCGGCGGGATAATCTGTGATGAACACTGGCGATTGGAAATGACTACCTGCCAACCACTTCTCGTGTTCTGTCAGAATTGAATCTCCCCACGCCACTCTACCTTTCAGGCGGCCCTTATTTTTGATTTTATTAATCAAATCAATGGCTTCAGTGTAGGTGATGGATGGCCATGGCTTTTCTGAAAGGATGGTGTTCCATCTGGTGGTCATTTTGTCCACTTCTTCTTTTGAGTAGCGTGACTTGTGCAAATCTTCCACTCCTCCGAGTTTGTATTGTGACGTATCGTCTTGTATATGCTGAACCACCAGACGAATCATGTTCTCAACGAAATCGGTCAATTGATGCACCTTCTCAATGTAGCACATTTCGGCTTCCAACATCCAGAACTCACTTAAATGCCTATTGGTGTTCGAGTCTTCCGCCCGAAAACATGGACTCAAAGACCATACTCGATTGAGCGAAAGTGCTAGCACTTCCAAATGGAGTTGTGTGGACACTGTCAAGTATGCATCCTTTCCAAAGAACTTTTCATTTACCTCCTTAGAGTTGTTGTTCAAAGGTGTTACAACAAACATCTCGCCAGCACCTTCACAGTCAGAAGATGTCACCATCGGTGGAGAAACTTTGACAAAGTCGTTGGTGGAAAAGTATTTCATAATGGCCAGTTCCACGTTGGATCTGAATCTCATCACCGAGGCCAATGTACCAGTTCTATGGCGGAGAGTAGGTACTCCACGCAAATACTGAAGTGTTTGGTGTTTCTTCTGAATAGCGTAGTTATCGGGAACGTCTCCAAGTACCAGAATTTCGTGAGAGGGATCATTTCTGTCATATTGGAGCTCGTAGTTTTGTTTACCCTGAGACTCGATCCATTTTCCCTTCACAACGACACTCTGGCCGACCTTGAATTTGCTCTGTTCAAACACGTGGTCTGGATCCAGGAAAACCACGTTTAGCGTCAGAAATGATGACCCGTCAGAAATATCTATGAAACCAATGTTCTTGAATGAGCGAATAGACTTGATATGGCCACGAGCAATGACTTGCGAGTCGACTTTTGGAGGATGAGTAAAGATTTCCCCAATTGTGGGTGCTAGACACGAGAGATGAGCTCTTTGTCGGAGTGAAATGCCAACGAATCGTAGCATTTGATGGTGATGAAGAGATTTGTTTGGTGATTGGAGAGTGCGAGTCACAGTGCAGTAAGATAAGGTGGACATTTGGAAGATATGTAAGGAAACTTGAGATGCCTTAATTAAAGATTCGCTTGATTATGATAGATGGGGAATTTGCTAATACGGAGAAGTGCTATATTCTTACTCTGATTAATTTTTTTGGCTAGTGGAGTTATCATATTTCCTTCACTATTCATAAAAATTGAGAAGTTGTCAATTAATAGACACTATAGTTGGCCCTTGAAAAACTAGACTCTATAATACATTAATTAAAAAATCATTGCGGCTGATTTATTTAACTAAAAACTGCTAGAGAAGTCTACGATATTTTATATTTATTAATAAAATTCACACTCACAATCATCACCAATCTTCTTTTTCTCCTTCATAACCTCTAAATTTTTCCGTTCCTCAATCAAACCTATCAACCTGCACCAGTAGTTACCACTATCCACCAATGCATACCCACCACTCCCATAGTGGAGACTACGTCTCTCATGCTACTGGAACCTTGGAACAAATGGTGAAAACTGCCCAGGAAAAGCAGTTTACCCATGTATGTCTCACGGAACACATGCCCCGATTGGACAATGCTTATCTCTATCCAGAAGAACTAGAGAAGCAGTACACTATCAAGAACTTGGACGAAGTGTTCACCAAATACCTCAAACATGCAAATGAGATCAAAACAATTGTCAACACCCAGAAGAAAATGACTATCTTGGTCGGGTTCGAGGTTGAAGGTCTCGACACTGCCCATATCCAAGCAGCCAAAAAGATAGCTGAGATTTGTGACATGTGCATTGGATCTGTTCATTACGTCCATGGAATCCCTATTGATTTCGACGTCGAGAAGTGGATAGCCGCGCGAGATGTTTCAGGCTCAACCAGACAACTCTATAAAGACTACTTTGACTTGCAATATGAGGTTTTAACCACACTCAACCCACAAGTCATTGGCCACTTTGACTTAATTCGTCTCTTCCAAATCGATGAGGTTGATCCTTCGACTGGCAAGAACGTCCAGGAAATTGATATTCAAAACGATTGGCCCGATGTCTGGCTGGCAATCACTAGAAATATTGAATATGCATCATCATATGGTGGCCTCTTTGAACTTAACTCCGCTGCTATTAGAAAAGGTTGGTCTTCGCCTTATCCACGTAAAGATATCAGCGATGCCATCATTGTAGCTGGCGGAAAGTTTTGTCTCTCTGACGATGCTCATACATATGCTCAAGTTGGTCTCAATTACCATAAAGTGTGGGACTATGTGATTAACGAGTTGAAGTTGGAGCACATCTACCATTTGGACCTAAACGAGTTGGGGAAGACGGTTGTAGCAAAGAAGGAAGTGAGCACCTTGTCTAAATCGCCATTCTGGCAACAATACAATTAATAGATATTCATTTATACAAGACTAGTCTAGTCAGATCAAGGGGCGCCAGCTTAGTAAGATCTTCCAAACATAGTGTAGTTGACAGCCTTGTGGTCACATCTCACACACTTCTGGCCTGGCTTCAACTCAGGCTGGTCGTATGGAATACACAAGGACTTGGCACCCATCGATGGAGCTCTCTCATCATACTCCTCATCTTCTCCGTCATCCTTCTTGGCAGAAGCGTCTTTGATCTCATCCTCACACTCTGGGATACCACACCATGGAGCCAAAATAACGTTCTTAGCATTCAAGGTTGGAACGAAGTCCTTCCAGTCCTCAACAACAACACGGTGCTCGTCGAAATCCTTTCTGGCCTTCTCCAACAAACCAACTTGAATCTGCTCCAAAAGCTCAGGGATCTTGGTCTCAACCTCGTCCAACTTAACAACAAACTTCTCTCCGTTATCACGTCTCACAGCAGTCACCTGGCCAGCAGCCAAGTCCTTAGGGCCGAATTCCACACGCAATGGCACACCCTTCAACTCCCACTCGGCAAACTTCCAACCTGGAGTGTAGTTGTCTCTGTAGTCACCCACAGCTCTAATATTAACTCCGAGCAAAGCATCTTCAACCTTCTTAGCTCCAGAATTGACAGCCTCTCTCTGCTCAGCGGATGACTTGGAGGTTAAACCAACTGGGATAACCACAACCTGATTCTGAGCAACTCTTGGTGGCAACACCAAACCCTTGTTGTCAGAGTGAGTCATGATCATGACACCAATGACACGAGTCGACAAACCCCAAGAGTTCTGGAAAGCAAATACTCTCTCCTGATCTGGTCCATCTGGGTTCTCCACAGAGATGTTGAACATCTTGGAGAAGTTTTGGCCCAAGTGGTGCGAGGTGGCACCCTGAATACCTCTACCGGTAGCAGCAATGAAACCTTCACAGGTGGTGGTATAGTCAGCACCAGCAAACTTCTCGTTCTCGGTCTTTCTACCCTTGATGACAGGGACAGCCAACAACTCCTCGTAGATACCCTTGTAGAAGTTCAATATCTGCTCCACCTCTTCACCAGCACCCTCACGGGTCAAGTGGGCGGTATGGCCCTCTTGCCACAAGAACTCTCTGGTTCTCAAGAATGGCTGTGGGTGCTTGAATTCCCATCTGACCACCGAGTTCCATTGGTTCAATCTCAAAGGCAAGTCACGGTGAGATCTGATCCACTTGGCATAGTATGGGTACATGACGGTCTCAGAAGTTGGTCTGATGGCGATATGTTCCTCCAATTCCGAGGAACCAGCACGAGTAACCCAGGCAACTTCAGGAGCGAAACCTTCAACGTGGTCCTTCTCCTTCTCTAACACTCTGGACGACACGAACATAGGGAAGTACGAGTTCTTAACACCCAACTTCTTGATATTCTTGTTGAACCAGTTCTGGATCTCCTCCCAGACGAAGTATGAGTTAGGTCTCAAGATGTAACATCCAGACACATCGTAGTAGTCCAACATCTCACCCTTCACCACGACCTGGGAGTACCACAGCGAGAAATCCTTGGTCTTGTCCACGGTGATACCGATCAACTTGGCGTCCTCCAACTTGGCGGCATCCTTCTCCTTCTTCAATGCTTCCTTCTTTCCAGAGTCCTTGGCTGGAGCTGGAGCAGCAGACGCAGCAGAAGCCTCAGCCTCAAAGTCCACAGTCACCAACTCGATACCGGTGGAGGCCAAATAGCCATTAATAGTAGCAGCAGAAAGTGCAACCTTTGCCAGCTCAGTGGCCAATTCCAAGACAACGTCGTCAGTAGCGTTGGTGATTTTGGAATCGACAACCAACTTGACTTTACCGGCCAAACCGGCGCTCAAGTTGGCCACAGAAACCTCCTTTGAAGAAGTGGAAAAGAACTCGATGATCAAGTCGTCCTTGGCCAATCTGGGTTCCTTGACGCCGGCGGCCTTAGCCACCAAACCCGATGGAGTGTTGGTAGACTGTAAGGCAAACACCACCACGGGGACCGGAGTAGCTGTCTTTGCAGTTTTTGGCTTGAAGATCAAGGTTTTGGTGGCGAGTGCATTTTCAGCACTAACAGTGGTCAACGAGAGCGCAGCCAATGATTGTTCGAGGGCCATTGGGGATGGGTTAGGTTTGGTTGATAAAAAATTTTGGATGTCGCGAATAGGCAGTACGGCAGTAGGAAAGAAACAGAGAGGGAAGATTGGGGATGGGAATGAAGAAAGGAAGAGTGAAACTAAATTGTAAGAGGTTTTTATATATATGCTTACTTGGACATGCGTGTATTCTAGACTATTGAATTAAATTAGGATATGCACTCACGAGTATATGTGGTTTACATTGGGTGCTAATCAGGGCTTGCAAAGGCCACTGAGAAATGAGAGATAAAGGTAGTTCAGAAAGTATGCAGAGTCGAAGACATTATTTGGAAGTTTAGATGGTTGAACTGTCTACTTGTGATTTTTGTTAGTCATTTTTCTTTCAATTTTTCACGCTGATGGCATTAATTGCAAGTATTTTGAGTAACATTATCAGTGAATTTCAGTGGTTCAAGGTGGACATGTGGAGCACTAATATAAAACAAAAGCAAACACAACGATTATACAAAAAAAGGAAAACAATATATTTCTTGAGAACTTAATCTTCCTTCAAAACGAAGGCTTTAATCTCGCTCTCTTCTTCCAATTTTTACTTTGTGACTGTTTCGAGCCTCATAGTTAGCGATGACTCAACATGATTCAAAGACTCAACTTCACCAACGTCTAGTACTTTAACCTAGAAATTCATATCACCACCGTAAAGGCTTTATACTAATTTCTTTTCTCTCATTCCTATGCCTTTCTATACTTTGTTTTCTATTTACCCCTACATTTGCCTTACAACACCCCTTCAGTTACTTACAATCCATAATTCTTCTCTCGTCTATGAAGGTTCGTAACCAATCATGAGTCACCAAAACATCATGTCAAGCCCTACATTGCAGACGTTACCAACGTTCCCAACATGCCAAAAGCATTATATATAACGTCCATATCCACTTCTCTTTTTAATCAATAATTATTTTTTCTTTATTATTGACATTTAAAACCTGGCCCCAGTCAGTGAATGAGTGCCCACACGACCGCGACTATCTATCGAAAAAAATTCATCTATCAAGCCCTAACTAGATAATTCAGTATGGCTCAAGTATATGTCAACGAAAAATCGGGAGCTGACGCCAGCGAGGTGGTCGGCTCCGAGCAACAGCCTTTCCAGTCCGCAGCCTACGCCTTGTTTGTGCAGCCAGATGCCAAATTGTTCGTGTACAAGCAAAAGGAAGACTCAGAGGAGTGGGAGTATGCTGAAATTTCTGCCTCGGCATTGAAGAAGGCCAAGAAGGGTGCTGACGGCTTGAAGAAGAAGCTTGAGAAGCAGGCCAAGCAGGCAGAGGAGCAGAAGAAGAAGCAGGAAGAAGCTTCCAAGAAGTTGGCAGAATTGGACTTGATCAAGGTTGAAGAGGACAAGTCGTTGCCAGAAGCCAAGAAGATCAAGTTGAGATCGATTCAGGAAAACATTGGCTCTCGTGTTTTGGTCCAGGGTTGGGTCCACCGTTTGAGAACTCAGAAAGGAGTTGCTTTCCTCACATTGAGAGACGGAACTGGCTACATCCAGACTGTTTTGACTGGTGACTTGGCCAAGGCCAGAATCACTCAAGAATTGACATTGGAGTCCACTGTCCAGATCAAGGGTGTCATTGAGAAATTGCCTGAAGGTAAGACTGCTCCAGGTGGTGTTGAATTGAAGGCTGACTACTACGAAGTTGTTGGTTTGGCTCCTGCTGGAGATGATTCTTTCTCCAACAAAGTCCAGGAGAACGCCGACCCATCTTTGTTGTTGGACCAGCGTCACTTGACCATGAGAGGTGAGACCTTGTCTTCTGTGTTGAAGGTCAGAGCCGTTTTGTTGGGTGCTTTGAGAAGATTCTATGAAGAGCAAGGTATTGTCGAGGTGACTCCTCCATGTATGGTCCAGACCCAAGTGGAGGGAGGTTCCACGTTGTTCAAGTTGGATTACTACGGCGAGGAGGCTTACTTGACCCAGTCCTCTCAGTTGTACTTGGAGACCTGTTTGCCAGCATTGGGAGACGTTTTCTGTGTCCAGGAGTCTTTCCGTGCTGAGAAGTCTCACACCAGAAGACACTTGTCTGAGTACACTCACGTAGAGGCTGAGTTGGCATTCTTGACTTTCAACGACTTGTTGGATCACTTGGAGAAGGTTTTCACCACTGTAATCCAATATGTGTTGGAAGACCCAGTTGCTGGTCCATTGGTTGAGAAGTTGAACCCTAACTTCAAAGCCCCAACTGCTCCATTCAAGAGAATGACCTACCGCGAGGCTTTGGAGTGGTTGAACGAGCATGGCATCCCTAACGAGGAAGGTGAGAAATTTAAGTTTGGTGACGACATTGCTGAGGCTGCCGAGCGTAAGATGACTGACACCTTGAACGTTCCAATCTTGTTGACTCGCTTCCCGGTGGAGATCAAGTCTTTCTACATGAAGAAGTGCGAGGACGACCCATTGGTTACTGAGTCCGTGGATGTTTTGATGCCAAACGTCGGAGAGGTCACTGGTGGTTCCATGAGAATTGATGACTATGACGAGTTGGTTGCTGCACTTAAGAGAGAGGGCCTTGACTTGGACGCATACTACTGGTTTGTTGACCAGAGAAAGTACGGAACCTGTCCACACGGAGGTTACGGTTTGGGTACTGAGAGAATCTTGGCTTGGTTGTGTGACAGATTCACCGTCAGAGAGTGCTCCTTGTACCCTAGATTCACTGGCAGATGTAAGCCATAGTTTTATAGACGAATCGAGAATGACGAACGGCGTGCGATGTAGAAGATTCTTGAGAGTAATCAGTTTGATGTGAAGAGGAGAAAGATACCAACGGCCCTTTTTCATAACATTGAATATTGAAAAGAATTTAGATGAACAATGAAAACTAACCTGGCCTCAGTTCACCAATACTGTATAAACTTCACAGAAGACTTCCATTTAATCTTTTCATGAATCTAAGTTGAGTCATAGTGCGAAAAATTCTGGCTGGCTTATCGTAAAATTCCGATACCATTGAACCATCACTAAAAAGATATAGATTGATATTAATGAGTTAAGAGAATTTAAAGTTATTTCAATACTAAATTTAAAACACAAAAATCATGTTGAATTGTCAAAAACCCCAAAATCTCTCAATTTCTTTGTTTAGCCTCATCGTATATTTTCCTCCCCAGTCCTACATGTTATAGCCTCCAATATTAAATATTTCACTACTACTTCTTCTCATCATGTCCAAGCCAACTGAGAGCAAATTGTGGGGTGGCAGATTCACCGGAGCCACCGACCCATTGATGGACCTCTACAATGCATCCCTCCCTTATGACAAGATCATGTACGACGCAGACTTGACGGGTACCAAGGTGTACACTCAAGGCTTGAACAAGCTCAAATTGATCACCGACGAGGAGTTGGAGAAGATCCACGAGGGCTTGGAGGTTATCAGACAGGAGTGGAAGGACGGAAAGTTTGAGGAAAAGGCCGGAGATGAGGACATCCACACCGCTAACGAGAGAAGATTGGGTGAGATTATTGGCAAGCACATCGCTGGTAAAGTCCACACTGGACGTTCCAGAAACGACCAGGTGGCTACCGACATGAGAATTTACGTTCGTGAGACGTTGAAGCAGTTGGTGGAGTACTTGGCTGGATTCATCAAGAGCATCTTGAACAGAGCAGAGACCGAGATTGACGTCTTGATGCCTGGCTACACCCACTTGCAGAGAGCCCAGCCTATCAGATGGGCTCATTGGTTGTCATCTTACGCCACTTACTTCACTGAAGACTACAAGCGTTTGAAGCAAATCTTGGAAAGACTCAACCAGTCGCCTTTGGGTGCTGGAGCTTTGGCTGGTCATCCGTATGGAATCGACAGAGAATTCCTTGCCGAGGGATTGGGTTTCAACGGTGTCATTGGTAACTCGTTGGCTGCTGTTTCCGACCGTGACTTTGTGGTGGAGACTTTGTTCTGGTCATCGTTATTCATGAACCACATCTCTAGATTTTCGGAGGATTTGATTCTCTACTCTTCTGCTGAGTTTGGCTTTGTTCAATTAGCCGACGCATACTCGACTGGATCTTCATTGATGCCACAGAAGAAGAACCCAGATTCTCTTGAGCTTTTGAGAGGAAAGTCTGGTCGTGTTTTCGGCTCTATGGCCGGATTCATGATGTCGTTGAAGTCGATTCCTTCCACTTACAACAAAGACATGCAGGAGGACAAGGAGCCACTCTTCGATGCCTTGACCACTGTTGAGCACTCAATCTTGATTGCTACGGGAGTGATCTCCACCTTGGCCATCAGAAAGGAGAAGATGGAGGGTGCTTTGACTATGGACATGTTGGCCACTGATTTGGCAGACTACTTGGTCAGAAAGGGAGTTCCATTCAGAGAAACCCACCACATTTCCGGAGAATGTGTAAGAACTGCTGAGGAGTTGAAGTTGTCAGGTATTGACCAGTTGACCTTCGAGCAGTTCCAGAAGATCGACTCCAGATTCGCCAGCGACGTTACCGATGTGTTTGACTTTGAGGTTAGTGTGGAGAGAAGAACTGCCACAGGAGGAACGGCAAAGTCTGCGGTTTTGAAGCAGTTGAACAACTTGGCTTCTCAGCTTATTTAGTGCTACAGTGTATCCGTCAATATTTTATTAACCATTAGAAGTAAAGTGTAAACGAGTAGAGAAAATGGGACGACATAAATGCAATAGGAAAAACAAGAGAAACCAGAAACACTTCAACCCAGTAATCGACATACTCGGTGGGCTCCGGGCCCAGAGTTAAGGGAGTGAATATCAAGGCAGCTCAGAAATTATAGAGTGCTGCTATGACCCTCACTATAAAGTGCGAGTCGGACTGAGACATGGAAACATACAGCGACATAGACATAACGTCAGCTTCTCACAGTTGGAACATTTCACAGTTGGAACATTTCACAGTTGGAGCATCTCACGTAAATCCATCAATCTCTCATCCGAGAGCTTCCGTTTATATCTCTCGTACTCTCGCGTGATATCGTTCAAGTCTAATTTGGGATACTCAACCTTTTTCTCTGTAGAAGCCAGCGACTGTGTAGCATCGGACTTTTTGCGAGCAGAGACGAAAGAAGCTTCAAGCGAGTAATCAAAGTTCATGGCAGATACCAGTCACTCAAAATGCGACCAAGTACACTTCAAAGGAAGTGAACATTTATATAGGGAAACGATGAGCCCTGGTGGCCCCAGATGGATGCATTAGGAAGCGCCAGTGCATAAGCGTGATGCAGCCGGGTGCAGTAGACTATATACGGGGAATGTGGGAGACGAGGTGAACATAAAATTGTAAGCCAGAGGAACTAATAAGGGAAGGATAGAAAGAGCAGTAGATGAAGAAGTCCGAAGTATTAAAGCTTTAGGTGTAAAATTATAGACATCAAAAATCGCTGAAAAAAAAACATAAAATTACGAAGGATAAATGCAACATAAAATTAAAAATATCGTTCTCAGGCCATCAACAAAAAAAAAACTTCACCGACCATACTTCAAAAAAAAACTGTGATCTCCACATGTCGGCCTCAAAAAATAATGTGCCTCTCTCGTTACTTCTGCCCTGGAAGATCCTGGCCCTAGGGTTTGTTTGCATATTGGCCCAAAGCTTCCACGCCAGGGCCCATGGCTTGTGTGTATTGGCCCCGCACCCACACAGGATACCTAATCTCTGGCCTCCAAAATTGGCCGCTAATTTAGCTTCCAATTGGGGGGTATACGAGTTCCATGCAAGAGGGCCCTGGTTAGCACTGTAGACTCAGAGTGGAGATTATGGCCCGCCGCAAGAAACGGCAGGTCGAGGTGGCCGATCATGCAAACTATGAGCGATCGGCGCTGATCACTGCCCATTATTGTGGCCCAGATCCTGGTCAACTGAAGTGCGTTGCTTGCTTAACAGTGCACATACAGAACCTTTGATTGATGTGTTGCATGTCTCGCTCATGTCTCCTGGTCTCTTCTGGTCCTCCTGGGTCGCTACGTAGAGATGGAAATTGGGGTAAAGGGAGGTCATGACGAATGAGTCCAGAGGGTTAAATGGATATTGCGGACTGTAGGAGCAGCACTATCACTACCTTGAGTGCACACCAAAGATTATGAAGTGCGTTTGGTAGAACCTTTCGCACCATAATATTATTTGAGTCCTTCCCCAGGTCCAGGTCCAAATTGCTAGATCCAGGTTGCCAGGTCCAGGTTGTCAGGACTAAGTGCCAGGCTAAACTCTAACTTCAATTACAGGATGATTGAGCGTCAATTTTAATCAATGACAAGACTATATTCTGTTTATTCATCGAAGTTGCTTATATTTGTATCCTGTATTTGCTAGGTAGCTGGACCTATATCTGTGTGTCAAGCGAGGGGGCTTGAATCATTCGCACTTATCATTATCCGTCTCGGCCCTCTCGGTTCGTATCTACTGTCCTAATTTGCCTGCACTAAATAAATAAGCCCACACCACCTTGCATTTCGTAAGGTTTTCTTACTACTTTTTCTTTTTGAAACCTTGAATTTTCCTCGCCTACTTTAAGAAAGATATACGGTGAATTTGCCACTGACTATTCACCTTAATTCACAACTTTTTTTTTTTTGACTACGTTCACTGCTCATCGACCTCTATTAATTGTGTGCGGTTCAAACTGCTCCTGTTCTAGTTGAACAAGTCACTGTCTTGTCTAACTTTGAAAGCTAACTTTCAATCCCGTCTACCTTACCTTCAACTTTATCTACCTTAACCCTTGACCCTGTCTACCTTGATAACATTGCCTTCTGTCTTGTCTATCTTGTCTTCTACCTTGTCTCATCGTCGTTTCCTCGACTTACCTACTGCAAAACTGGCCGGTAACACATCTGTTTCAGAATCCATCAATTCCAATACTTCTTCCAGCAATTTATCCCATAACCAAGTCACCATAGAATTTGCCATCCCGTATTGATTGCCATGGATCTCTCTCTTGCATCGGCACACTCCCATCTCCAAACCTTGGTTGACCGCTTGGCCGTCTCGCCTGGAAACCCCACTCTCGTAACCGATGCAAACAATCTTGGCCCGTTATTGCATGATATTGTTTCTACCTCCACTTCCGTCATCCCAGATGGGCTTTTGCAGTCGCTCGCTTGCTTGGTCTCACTTACTAACCTGCCCCAAGTTTCCACCTCTTTCTGCCAAGTTGTAGTCGCTGCGTGGACAAGAAAACTGCTTTTCCCTATTTTTGAATCGGCTGTATCTACCAACGACATCTCCATGCCCTATGCCCTCCCTAAATGGTGGCCCTGTCAACTTGATGCAAGTGGAGATGGGGTTGCAAACACTATTGTTCCTGTTGGTAATGTGAGTTGCAATGCTCCAAACGTCGCAAATGCCACTCACTGCAACGGTGCTGCAAACCCACCCATTGCATCAGCCTATGTTCATTCATATTCGTCCTTCTGGGACTTCGTTGTTTGTCTGGGTGAAGAAGCTTCGTTGCAAGCACTCACAGAATTGGCTCGTCTGGCGGTAGTCGTCTTGAATGCGATCGCTGCCATCTCTCGTCCCAACCCCTTATCCCAGCCGCATATGCCTTACATGTCTTTAGTAAATATCTTGTCGACGAGTGCACCACACCGTGACATGGTCATGGTCGTGGTGTTTCAAATGCCCAAAATTTACGCCCAACTCCGTGATGCACCCACAAAGTCTGATTCCAAAGTTATAGCCAGATGTGTGGATTTATTGCAGGGCATGTTTATCGCTCGGGCGGCATGGACAACCGTTTCGCTCCACCTATTGCAATTATCGGAAGCTGCTGAGGTGCAAAAAGCCTACACTAAGGAGCAGATTAATGCCTTACAGTTGGCAGCAACTTCGCCGTTCCGATTAATTGTAGATATGTTGAACCAGGGCCGCAGCTTGAAGTTGCATCGCAAATCCATTATTGTTCCCTGCATCCATGTGGTGGCTGCAAAATTGGAGCAATGGTCTGGATCGTCCGGGAACAAGGTAGAAATGTATGACGACTTCAATCGCCATTGCCATACCCAGAACCTAATTGCGGTGTTATGCGAGTTTGGTTTCTTGGTCTCCCAAATCATGCTCTCTTGGAGTGGCCAAGACATGCTGATCGTCGCGCCAATCAACGAGATCTTTGTTCCAAAAGCGCTTCCTCCTATTGCCAAACCGGACTACTTTCTGGTTAATGCCGAGTTTTCTTGTCAAGATGAAACTGTTGACATGATTCAAACTGTCGATGCCTACGCTGATTTAATGCTGGGAGTCACCCTTGTGATGAAGACCCTACTTAATGTGATCGATGACGAATTGGCAGCTACAAAGGAGACTGCAGCTCCTCCTGAAATCGCCAAGAAGTTAATTATGAAAGCCATAGAACAAATCTATGGCTTGCTAGTTGCTGCAACTTCCTGCTGTTTGCGATTTGAGAAACTGGCATCGCAAGGTGATTTGCCATCAACACCGCCTTTGATTTCTGTTCTTTGTGGTCTTGTTGTTGAAAGAATCATTATCTTCGCAGAAAAGGAGCCATTTATTTGGATCACCTTGTTCAATTTTGCTAATGATGCTTGTTATGCAGACATGCGGCTAGTTGAGGTGTTTGAGGAGTTGATTGATGGCATCCTTTCGAAGACAAACATCACCAGCAACTTAGAATTGGTAGAATGTGGAATTCTGTTGTTTGTGACAACCTTTTCAACTGACGTGAAAGATCGGCCAGGCATCTCTAAGTACTCCAATGCGGATCCTACCAATATGGAGAATGTGGAGGTGGATAGTTCAGAGTACAGGTTGATTTACGCAACCCAACAAATTAAGAAGAATACCTCTGAAGGAGATAATATAAGGAATCTACCAACAACAGCTAGTTCTGTTGCATCTTCGAGACAAAGGGCTAACAATAAGTTTGGAAAGTAATGAGAATGTTATCTGGAGAGTGATGGTGGTGGAGTAGCACTGTATGCAGATGTAGCTGTAGGTGTCGCACTTTTTTTTTTTACATTAGCGAGATGATCATCTCTTGAAATATCTGAGAAATAATCCATCATGGTGTTAAAATCTACATCAGCTGGTGATGTTTCTGTCTACCAGGTTGCTGGTTCCAATGTGTCTCGGTCCTTGCCAGACTGGATCGCCAGAAAGAGAAGAAAGGAGTTGAAGCATGATGCAGACTATATGAACAGAGTTGAATTGATTCAAGATTTTGAGTTCAGTGAAGCATCCAACAAAATCAAAGTGTCTCCAGATGGACAGTTTGCCATGGCAACAGGAACCTACAAGCCACAAATCCATGTTTATGATTTCTCCAACTTGTCTCTCAAGTTCGACCGTCATACCGACAGCGAGAATGTGGACTTCCAAATCTTGTCTGATGACTGGACAAAATCGGTGCATTTACAGAATGACAGAACTATTGAATTCCACACTAAAGGAGGTATCCATTACAAAACCAGAATTCCAAAGTTTGGCAGAAGCTTGGCTTTCAATGCCACCAACTGTGATTTGATGGTTGGTGCCTCTGGAAACGAATTGTACAGATTAAACTTGGAACAAGGTCGTTTCCTCAACCCATACGTGCTAGATACCACCGAGGGAGTCAACTCAGTAGAGCTCAATCCCGTGCACGGTTTGCTCTGTGCTGGTTTAGAGGATGGAACAGTCGAGTTTTGGGATCCAAGAAGTAGACAAAGAGCAGCCAAGTTGTTTGTGGCCGACCAACTCGGAGAGAGTCTCCAAGTCACAGCTACTACTTTCAGAAATGATGGTTTGAATTTTGCATGTGGTACGTCCAACGGAAAGTCGCTTCTATATGACTTAAGAACTTCCACCCCATCCATTGTAAAAGACCAAGGTTATGGCTTTGAAGTCAAAAAGATTCTTTGGATCGATGAAAACTCTGCTGACGCCAATAAGATTATGACTTCCGACAAACGTATTGCTAAGGTCTGGAACAGATTTGACGGCAAGCCATTCACCTCGATGGAACCAAGTGTGGATATCAATGACATTGCTTACGTCAAGGACAGCGGAATGTTCTTCACTGCCAACGAAGGTATTCCAATGCATGCATACTACATCCCTAACTTGGGTCCAGCACCAAAATGGTGCTCGTTCTTGGACAACATCACTGAAGAATTGGAGGAAAAGCCAACCGATACGGTGTACTCGAACTTCAGATTTATCACCAGAGATGAGGTTGCTAAATTGAATTTGACACACTTGATCGGCTCGAACGTGATGCGTTCGTACATGCATGGTTATTTTATTAACAACGAGTTGTACGATAAGGTCAACTTGATTGCTAACCCCAACTCTTATAAAGACCAGAGGGAGAGAGAAATCAGAAAGAAGATTGAGCAAGAAAGAGAGTCTAGAATCAGAAGCACAGGTGCTGTTACGAAATCCAAGATCAAGGTCAACCAGGACTTGGCCAGCAAGTTGCAAGACAAGCTGGAAGATGTCGTTAACGATGATCGTTTCGCGGAGTTGTTCGAGAATCCTGACTTTGCAGTGGATGAAGAATCTCACGAATATAGACAACTTAATCCTGTGCGTGCTACGAAGGATGTGACAATCACCGAGCGTCCTCGTGGCTTGACTGCTGCAGAGGAGTCAGACGAGGAACGTTTGAATGGAGACAAGAATGAATCTAACTCCGAGTCAGAGTCTGAGAGCGACGAGGAAGAGAAGGAAGAGTTGCATAGACAGAAGATCCAAAAGGGATTGGATAAGTTGAGAGAGAGAAAGAAGAAGCAAGAAGAAGCCAACAAGTTCATGAACGAGATGAGAGCAGTGACTGAGGACGAGACGCAAGCTAAGCAGAACGACACATTTGGTAAGAAGGTCAAAGCACTTAATAAGGTTGCCAAGGCCAGAGACGAGGACCGTCATAACTCCAGATTGCGTCGCCATGGCAAGGGAGAGATGGAGCTTACGTTCCAACCAAAGAGGCAAGAGAAGAAGGTCAAATTCAGATCAGACGAGATTGAGTCTGAAGACGAAGAGTCAACACAGAAGCATGGAAGAACCAAGCAGCGGTTTGCAGGCAGAAGAAGTGCATCAAAGAACCAGTTCCGTGGTATGTAGGGGATAACTAGAGGTATGGAGATGTACTGAATGCATTTATAAGAATAGTAAATGGTGTATTATAATGACGAGCAATAATTTGTAAGAATAGCACAACCTTCAAGTGTGCAACTCTAAAGAAGCTAAAGTGAAATTGAAAGAGAGAGTTTAGTTAAGAAAAAAAATTGAATACACGCGTAGTTATACTTTTTTTTTGTATTATTGGAGATGTAGAGTGTTGATGTGACCCATACTACTATGCCTTACTTAATACTCATCACAATATTTTGAACTCACCTCAGCATATTGAGCTCATTACATGATTCTGGGCACCTGAAAGAAGTCTAATCGTCACATGCACACATCTTGTGTCCTAGCAAATGTCCCGAAATAAAGAAAAAGCCCAATCGGCACTCAACAGATATCAGGCTCAAGTCAGCAAAGAAGCTGGAGTGCTCGAATCTGATCCTAGCCAACGTCCCAAATACGTCCAGTCAGTGGAATCACTACCGCAGGCAGAGAAATGGCGTCAGACCATTGTCACGGAGATATCCGTCAAACTCACCAAAATCAACGATCCAACATGTCCTACTTCTGAGATCCGAGAACTCAATGATTCACTCAATAAACTCCATAGAGAAAAGAGAGCATGGGAGTATCATATCAAGAATCTTGGAGGTAACGACTACATCAGCTACGGAAGTCAGGTGCAAGGTATAAACGTCAAGGGAACAAGGTATTATGGACGAGCACGAGAACTCGAAGAGGTGAAGATGAGTAAAGGAAGAGAAGAAGGCAAGAACGAGAGAGTTGAAACAAAGAAATGGAATCCAGCTTTGGAATATTATGGAATATACGATGACCTCGACGATGCTGAAGGTGATGGCCCATATGGCTCCGCTAGCTGGAATGTCCCTATTGACCATGATAAGATTAACGTCATGGCAGAAATTAACACTGCACTTGGAGAAAAGATTCTTCCAGCACCGTTTGTGGTAAGAAAAGATAACAAAGAAAAGCTACCGACTAGTGCAGATGTGGAGAAGTGGTTGGTGGAGAAGAAGAGAGCAGAACTACTTGCACAACTTGAGCTTTAAATTGAGTTTCAAGAGTATACATTAGGTCTAATAGACAAGGACATATAGAGGATGTCAAATTATAGATAATCTGAGGAAAATGTTTGGAACTTAAGCTTACTATCTTTTAATTTGTGAAAGAGATTTGTCCACATCCTTCCTTACGTGGTAACTCTCTCACTCTCTAAAACACTCATATCAAACTTACATTCCATTATGCTGTCTCCACACCGATTCTCTCACGTGTAATGTTTCATCAAGTCCTCCACGGTCTCCACAATATGGACGCCAGCATCCCTATACAATTTTTCCGTTTCGTCGACCTTGTCTGGATACACACTCTTGCTACAGCTCCGAATGACAAACGTGTTGAAGCCCGAGTCCAGACAGTCGACTGCCGAGTTCAACACACAGAAGTCGTAGGCCAACCCCACAAATACAACGTCCGTGATACCATTGGTTTGGAGGACCTCCTCCATCTCGGTCTTGTGCAACTTCCAGCAATCTGTGAAACACAGGTAGTACTCTCTGTCTTGTAAGTATCCTTTCTTGACGAGTGCTGTGGGAAGCTTCCCATTCAACTGCTCAAATTTTTCGAGGAACAGAGACTCCACCGTGGCACCGAACGACTCCTGGACGCAATGATCCGGCCACACAAACTGTTTCTGCTTCTTGATCTCCCCTGTGACACAGTTCTTCTCACCCAACGGATGTTCGAACTCTAACTCCGTGTATGGCTGCACTCCGTGCTGAGATGCAAACAGACAATGGTTGGCAGGATGCCAGTCTTGGGTAACGATAACAGCCAGCCATGGATACTTTTCAGTGTTAAGCAAGTCGGAAATGGCAGGCACAATGGAGCGGCCATCGGCCACAGCAAGGGAACCATCGGGAGGAAGAAAGTCTTCCTGGAGATCAATGACAACCAAAGCTACCTTAAGCATTTTTTCTTGATTAGTAAAATAGTGCAACCTGATCCTTATATATTACTGGAGTGCATGGATCTGGGGATGTGTGTCTGGGGCCTGGGATTAGGATCTGAAGATTTGAAAGGTCGGTTGAAATAAAACGGGCTCAACGAAAAGAAAAAAGTTGGGGAAAAATCTCAAGCTTCACACGAGAGAAAATTAATGTTTCGATGATCTGTCGATTCAAATTCGGTCCTCGATATTTATTGTTAAAGGTTGGTCTTTGCCTTGCTGCGAAATGGTCAGTTGCTAGTGTATGGGCTCAAGTGTTATGTGGAACCACTGCGTAGAAGCTTTTTTGGGCAGGGACACTTACTGATTGCACTTTGCAAATACCCGGGGTTCCGGGGAAACTAGGAAATGGTCTCACTCGGTGAGAATTGCCTCGGAGATGGTTAAAGGTGGTGAATGATCGGAAATATCGCAGTAAACCCAATTATCGTAATGAACATAATGTACGCAAGTAATCGAATTCGCAGCAACTTAGCAACCTTAATGTTCTCGACTCTTTAGAATCTGTGTCCCTTAAGTCAGCAATCTGTATGCTCTCAGTGGTCGTAGTTAAATCAAGAAAGATGGTTAACATGCTTCCAGCTCGTACTCTCAGATTCATGTCAGCAATGACTTTTAATTCGAGCTATCCGAACAGTAACTTCACCACTGAATGTTTCCATGTAACCCAACTAACCTGATTTTACCTCACCATATCAGTTACTCCTTCATTGTTTCACTTCTCTAATCTGCAATTGTCCAGTACTTCTCGTTCACTTCACTCGCCTGTACTACCTCTTCTTCACTTCTCCACTATCACTGCTTATCTCTAGGTCTGTTTCCCCTTCTTCCTCCCCACTCCAATATCCCCTCTCATTCATTCGTTCCACTTTCTCACTATGACTCTACTCCGTTGCTCGATCTCCTTGCTTCCAGCTACCCAGAAACATGTGTTTGGCGTAAGCTAAAGGATGAGACGACGACTGCGCTCCCATTTGCCCCACATCCGGTGAAAACGACGTGATGGGCAAGATAAGAACATCATCCACTACCATGGGCTTCTCGAGACCCGTAAACATCTTCCAAGTGACGATCTCATCGTACTGCCTAGTCTTGAAGTTCTGCTCAGGCTGCATGATGTTGTTCATATATTCGAACACCATGTCTGTCCAGATTCCTGGCCCTGTCCAATTCATGATATCGCCACCAACGTCCTTACCCAAAACCTTCTTCAATTGGCCCTTCTTCTTTCTATCCAATGTCAACTCAGTGATCTTGGCAATTAACTCTCTCAACATTGGATGGCCCTTTTTCGCCTGGATGGTCCACTGACAGAACTGAATCCGTCGAGCATACCACTCTGCCCAGTCGGGTCTGTCAGGGTCAGCCTCAATGCCCACCACGAGCCCTGCTTGATTGGTTTTGTCGTCAATGGTACTCTCATTAGAGATCCAATCGTCCACGGGCTTCAATCCGGAGGTATCAATATCAGAATAAACACCTCCACGAGCAAAAAGAATGAGGTACCTAAAGAAATCCGCCTTCAAAATGCTCTTGGGCATCGAGTTCCATGCTTCAGCCACGTCAGGAATCGATCCATACAAGTCCTTGACTAAGGCGTCACATTGGGCATCAGAAATGACGTTGTGCTTATAAGTGGGGTTTTGAGACGTCCACGAATTGGTAAACTGTCGGTACTGTTGAGGGAAGTCTGCACTTTCGGTGCCCACCTTCCACGTTTGCCAAATGTTCTTTTGAAAACCCTTCTTTGGCTCATAAGGAAACTGGAAGCTGAGTTGCTGTCTTACTGTAGAGAGGAGCGGCAACTGTGGACTCTTACTGGTATGCATATCCATACCAAGCTCCCGCCAGTTGGAATGCTTCTCGAGTTCCCGCTGGAGTGCTAGTTTATCTGATTTTAACTCAGTCTGAGGAGTATGTTTAGGAACCGACGATGACCGCACAAGAGTCATCATAATATATAGTAGCATAACCGCTAGCGCCACCGTACGCCATTTCTGCTTGATACCGATGACTTTAATCATGAATGATGTGGAATATTTGTGAATTTTGATACGTGAAGATTCACTCTTTAAACCGTCGACTTGGTGTACGGGTGTAGATCATGGTCTCGAATGGGAAACACGACGTGTGTACCTGAGTTCTATTGTTAAATACGAGTTGGACGGTTTTGGAATTGACTGGACATTCGCAAGAGGCACAATTCGATTTTGGACCAGAGTATTCTTTGTACTCTCGCGAGGAATTTGGAGTGCTTTGTCTCTAGTATGACGATTAATGTAAAGATGCTACTTGTTCCTCATGGGTTCAGCTTAAATACATAGGAATTAGTTGTTTCCTTCTACCTGTCCCTATACTTTTCAATTAATGCTTTCATTAAAATAATACATCTCTATAGAGTACCCCAATGTCTAAATCCAAATCAAATAAAAAAACACCAACGACCATTCAACCGGAAAGAATAAATAAGCACCGCAACGCGGCCTCTATAATAATAATATGTGGTGAAAGTTTCCCACGATTGTAGTCTTTTCCTTTTTCCCTTTTCTTTATCCCATTTTTCTTTCGTAAAAACAATAATAATACACGTCCTCTCGCAAATTTTGGACCTAAAGGCTTCTGTGGCCTCGTCCCTCACGATAAAAGAACATGAAGTGAACAAAAGACAAACAAGACAAAAAAAAAACCGTAACCGCGAACCCGCAACTGAAGGGGTCCAACCATGAAAAAGAAAGAACCTGAATAATTATGCAGCTGATAATCGTAGATCAACTTTCCTCATTCCTTCCACTTAAAACGATTCAGACATCATCAAAATCAAATTTGAATGCTTACCGACGAAGACATCCCTCTTTTCGTCAAGCATTCCGCAAGACCAATTATTGTAACAAAAGGCAATATTTTATAAGAACAAGACAAAAACAAACATACAACGACTAGGAAACCACTCACCACCAAGAGGTGTTCTGAGATTGGTTACCGTAGTTCGAAGAGTAGCCGCTGTTAGAGCTGGCACCCTTGTCGTAGTTTGAGGAGGAGCCCCAGTTGTTGCTTGCACTGCTTCCCCAAGAACTTGCCGAAGAGCCACCGTAGCCTCCGCCTCCTTGTCTTCTGAAGTCTCTGGAAGCTCCGCCACCTCTGCCACCTCCCAAGACTCCACGTCCTCCACCACGTCCTCCACCGCGGCCGAATGAGGATTCTCTGCTCATTCTAACCAAGAAATCTGGAATTTCCTGGTTGGCTTCGGTCAACAAGGCAATCATGTCCTTCACAATGTTCTTGTTGTTTCTGTTGAAGAAGGAAGTGGCAATACCAACGTTACCAGCACGACCGGTACGACCAATTCTGTGCACATAGTCATCAATGTCATTTGGCAAGTCGTAGTTGATCACATGCTGAACATTTGGAATATCCAAACCTCTGGCAGCAACTGCAGTTGCAACCAAGATTGGAGCAGTACCATTCTTGAAGGCAGCCAAAGCCTTCTCTCTCTCGTACTGAGTTCTGTTACCGTGAATGGCGGTGGCTGGGAAGCCCTGGTCATATAAGAAATCGGCCAAGTAGTCAGCCATTCTCTTGGTCTCGGTAAATACAATGGTCAAGCTGTTCTCGGTGGCACTCAACAAGTCCAAGATAACAGAGCGCTTCTCGTCATCCTCGACCAACAAGATCTTCTGTGTGATGTTAGCCGAAGTAGAGCCAACACGGCCAACTGACAAGAAGACGTAGTCTTTCAAGAAGTCTCTAGCCAACATCTGGATGTTTCTTGGGAAGGTGGCGGAGAACATGAGAGTCTGTCTGTCTTGAACATCAGGCATGTCACACTCTTGGACAATACGTCTGATTTGAGGCTCGAATCCCATATCCAACATTCTGTCGGCTTCATCCAACACCAAGTACTTGACGTTGCATAAGGAAACACGGCCTCTCTCCAACATATCGGTCAAACGACCTGGAGCGGCCACCAAGAGGTCACAGCCTCTCTGCAAGGTTCTGATCTGCTGACCAATATCAACACCACCGTAGGCGACGGCAGGGCGCACCCAAGATCTGTAACAATACTTCTTGGCCTCGTCAAAAATCTGCGACACCAACTCTCTGGTTGGGGCCATGATCAAAACCGTTGGGTAGACCTTGTTGCCGGAGAAGGAGCCAGCGTTGTCTGGGGTTGGTTCTGGGCCGTTCAAGAAGCACTCGGACAACACTGGGAACAAGAAACCACCAGTCTTACCGGAACCGGTTTGAGCACAGGCCATCAAGTCTCTGCCCTTGGACACGATAGGAACAGAGTACTTCTGAACGGGGGTAGGCTTGGTGAATCTGGATAATCTGATGTTCAGCACCAACAACTCATCCAATGGAGGGGACTCGAAGGAGGTGATAGCATCTGGCACATCGTCACCAGATGCCTCGACTGGGATATCATCATAGTTGTCGAAGTTAATACCCGAGGATTGGAACGAGGAGTCATCGGGAGTGCCGAACAACTCGAGCTCCATCTTCTCGTTAGGAGGAGCAGGCTCGTGCTTGCCGTCGACCCAACGGCCAACACCCACGCGTGAGCCCCTGTTGTTACCGAAGCCACCAGAGCCTCTGTTATTGTTGTAGCCGCCGAAGCTGCTGCCACCACGACGACTGCCGCCGCCAAAGCCGCTGCTGCCACCAAAGCCACTGTTGCCGCTACCGCCAAAGTTTGATCTGCGGTTGCCGCCAAAGTCTGAGTCTCTGTTTCCAGAAGCTCCGCCTTGTCTGTTTCTGAGGTGAGGAGGGACGTACTGGGCCTTCGTAGTCTGGGCCTGAGAGTCCGATCCGTTCACCGAAAGGTTGTTCATTTGCTGAGCCAAATCAGTCATTCTTTCTTTGGATTTTTGTTAAGAAGAAGAGGTGTAGGAATTTTTTTCTTAAATAGCCCTGCAGATTTCTTTTCGAGAATTTTTTTTTTTTTTTGGTCTTTTTTGCTTTCTTTTTCAAAGAGATCACGTGATCTAAAACCAGTAGCATAACCAATAGCATAACCAACCTTAGTAAGTCAATTGAAGTTTTGATCATCAGAGACTTTAATCAGAATAAAAATATTTGTAAGATTCAATCATATCATGAAATCTCTGAATCTTCCAGAAAATCCCCTATTATTGACTTTGTCATCAACCTATTAAATTATGTATTGTAATGACCCCATGGGCAGTCATGAGGTAGGCATATGCGTGGGAGATTTGCACGTGACAGGATCTGGACCTTTCATGATCAGTTCAGTGAATGAATATAGAGCAATTGGTTGGATTGGAGGGCTTGTCTCCATCTACCCACAACATGGAGTTGTCAAACGTCACCAGAGCTGAGTATCAGTTGTTGGACATTGAGGACGGTTTCTTGTTTTTGATTACCGCTGACGGTTATATCAAGGACGATGTCAAGGTCCCCGATGGAGATTTGGGAGAGAAGATCCAGTCTGACTTTGACGACGGAAAGGACGTGATCATTTCCATCATTTCTGCCAAGGGCGAGGAGAATGTTATTTCCCACAAGGATGCCCCAAAGTGGTAAGTTTGCTTGGGTGAGGCGTCTAGCGCAATACACAAGATTAGATAATGATTGTAGAGTAGAATGTTTGATGGTTTGTAGGAATGAGGTGGGGATGTATTTGAAACATGTTAAGCATGTCAAGCATGTCAAGCATAACAGGATATCGTACTTTCTATACTGGATATCATCATTCCTATTCTGAGCATTGGACTCATCTCAGAATATCTTCCTTATCATTTTCAACTTGTAGTCAGACACTATGCTTTATACATTATCGATGGCACTGGAATATCTTCAAATGAGATCATCAATCCAATTCATAAATTAATAGAAATACTCGCTTGCTCAGATTAATCCAAAGCAAACTTTCTCTCCCAGATTAATACCCAATGTACCTGTCCACCTCAGCAAACTGGTCTATTTTGACATTCACTTAATTTAGAATCATGCATGAGCATTTACACTTGACAAGGATCATTATACTTCACATCTACATGGTCATCAAACGGCTAGACTCTTTTTGGGTATGCATAGAACAATACATTTCCGGCGTTAAATTCTACTGAACCTATTTCCTATTTTTATTGGTGGTGGGGATTTGGTATTATTACAAAGTTTCCAAGTGAAGGGTACTTGACTATTGTGTGTATTTATCATTTTCGCTAAGCCGTGAATTTGTGAGCATAAAAGGACACCAAACATTACACCTGCAGTACATTATGGAAGGTGGAGATGTCTTTTGCATTAGGGTAATAAAATAAAAGATGAAGAAGATATTGAAAGTGTCCAATAACCTGTAGAAGACATTGTTATCGGTTATTAGGGAATTTCTGAGGGATATCAGTTTGGAAATCCGGATACGCATAAGAAGATGGAGGGTTGAAATTACTAGATAGTCAGGTAGGTACATATTATTATTTTTTTTTTTCCTCTTTTTGTTTATGATGTTTTGTATATGATGGCTATGTGCCCCCCAATAGTGGAAGGGTGGAACCAGCGAGACGAACAAGCAAATATGATTCTCAATTCCAAATTTGAACAGCTTCTTTTCATTTAGAGAATTTCACGTAGGCATAACGTTGGTGAACTCATAGATATTCAATAAACTCCAAATGCAGTCACCAACACTTAGTTTCTTCATTATAACAACTCCTACGTATTGAACTGAGTATCCGAAGATTTCCACACTCAATCCATCCAGAGTAATTACGTTGCAACTCTATATCACATCTCTACCATAGGCTTGATCGTTCAACATACGTTCGCTGATGTATAACTAAGTTTTAACATGTTCAATTTTCTCGATTTGATTGTAATCTTTGCTCTTTCCCGGTATCGCCGTGGCGAAACCAATATAGACCCTGTAAACCTCTGGATCTTTTCATAAAATATTGGCTATTATTCCCACCTACATTTCCAACCGCGACAGGCTATCTGTCTCCGTCTCGTCTGAGTTACTAGAGTCACCAAGAAGCAGAATAACAGCATTCGGATGCGCATAACACGTCCGGTTATCAATATGACTGTAATGGTTCGGTGGAGTGTTGATTCCGCTTCCTGGCAGTGGAATGAATGGCCCCACATGATCATAGTCCAAACATACTGCATCATCGTGGTCTAAACAGGCTTCACTGGATGTGTCTGACTTGTCACTGTAGTCAATGTCGAAGTCCTCCTCGACGTGTAAATCGGCCAACTTCCGTTCGAGCTCATCGCCATTATGAGACAGCTCAAATGCAGACTTAGTGGTTCCGGTCAAGAAGTGGCTGAAAGGTTTCTGCTGTTCTCTAGCATTCCAGTTCAAGTTGCGACTCACAGAGTCAAAGTATTCAGTCTTGGACGAACGAACTGTGGGGAATGGGAAAGGGCTGGCTTGCACCGTTACATAGTAACCCTTTCTAAGCTCAGTGCGTACCTTTCCATCAAATGATGCCCATGCGGTGGCCCGACTGACAGATGGTACTTTCACCTTCAAGAACATTCCGTCTGGTAACAAAATCGGTCTGAACGAGAGCGTATGTGGACAAATTGGAGTCACACTGATAGCACTGACTCCAGGATGTACCAACGAACCTCCAGCAGAAAGCGAGTATGCCGTAGACCCTGTAGGAGTAGCGATAATCAACCCATCTGCTTGTGCAACAGTAAGAAGTGAACCATCGCCGTAAAGCTCCAAGTTTGTAACATATGGACTTGGTCCACGATCCACCACCAACTCATTGAGAACCTGCTGCTCGCAAATAAGCTTCCCGTGGCTGTCGTGGACTCGACATGTGAATCTCATTCTCATATATGCCTTGACTCCAGTGTCAAGTACGGAGGTCATTCTCTTCCGGAACTGTTCGAAACGGAAATTGGTGAGAAAGCCAAGCGATCCAAGTGCAAATGACATCACTGGCGGAACCACTCTCTGGAAGAGATTCAGTACATAGAGGACGGTACCATCACCTCCAAGCGTCACCACCAAGTCGAAGTCTTCCGGATGTTGTGCAGCGTGATCTTTTTTCCAGAACTTCAAGAGATGTTGAGCTTTTTCATGATTTTCGATAATGGTTGGAACATCAAATCTTTTCAGTTTCCGCAAGTTGTAGTCCACGTATATGGTGATGTCATCTGGTCTGTTCAAGATCCATTCGACAATCTCTCGCGTCAAATAAATCAATGAGTTATCACGAGCCTTGGTGACGATCATGATTGCTCTCACATGGAGCTGGATTGTGGCCATGGCGAGGTTTTTCGTTAGCATTCTCACACCGTTGGCAGTTTTGGCCAACTCTGTATGTGAACGTACGGTTTTCAAGTCATCCTTATTCAATTTCTTCAACATCCGAGAAGGAGCCGGTTTGGAATCTCCATGTTTTGATCCAGATGACTTCCTGGAGATTGCACCGAATAGTGGCAGTTGAGAGTTGGATTTGGGAACCAGAGACATGTGTTAGTTGAGTCACGGACCAGATTCCTCTAAGTAAGCTGAGGGCGTCTTGCTAATTGGCCAAGAGGTCAATAATGAAAAACTGGTCAAATGATTGGCTGTATTAAGCAACAGAAGGAGAGAAAGTCCTGTTTGGAGAAAGATAGCTACCAGGTTTATATTGGCCACTATCTTGAGGGAAAAAATTAGACACTTTGATTTCCGGGGTGAGGGACGTGGGGGTGAGGGTGGGGGAGCAAACGTTGACAAAACGGAGCAATCTGAAAAAAATAATAAAATAGGAACGGTCTGAGTGGATGACTCTCTATTTATATGTACTTTTTAAAATTCTTTTATGGACTCTGGGAGTCATTTGGCCGGGGTAGACTATTCTTGTTAGTCCGGTTAGACTCCGAGCTTGCCTTCTGCAGGACCTAGATGACTTCCGGGGTCATATCGGAGTTCTGAATATCCACCATAAAGTAGACCAAGGATTAATCATCTGAATTCGGGTGTCCATTTCCTAATTTGGAGTCATGGACACTTGTATGTTGATTAGCTTTTTTAAAAAGGTTTGCTTTTTTAAGAATTCGTACTTTCTCGGTATATTAATCTACGTATCCTCTATTCGACCTGGTCGACTCTGCACTGCCAGTTGCCTGCCTTAGCGTCTAACAATGGTAACGAAGCACCAAGACACCAGCCCAACTCATTGTCAGCAATAGTCTTAGCAGTCTTCAACTCTCTGCTCAATGGAATGTTGTAGCCTGTGTGGAGCATGGCACTGATGAACGACAAGTCAAGACACCAGCTTGGCTCCTTCTTCAATTGCGAAGCTCCGTCGCCCAACAACACATCTTCCCACAAGTTCAGGCCCGAGCACACGGTCTTGGTCAAGTCCATTAATTCGTCCATCTTAAAAGAGCCAGGGAATCCCAATGGGTTGGTTCTGTCGTAGAAAAAGGAAAACACCCACATGTCAGAGTCTCTGTGGAAAGCTCTGACCAACGATGGTTGGTAAGCTCCGTTGAACGAACATGGAAGAGTCTTACACTCGGCCTTCTTGTTCAAGACCTGCTCGGCAAGATGTCTACATTGAGGTCCGGTGACATCGGAAGGACCCTTGAAGTTAACCACGTAGATCTCATCGTCCGAAATCTTGACCTGGACATTCTCTGCCTCCACATCAGGAGGGAAGCATGGGTTGACTATGGTCACGGTGGCCTTAGCATCCTTGGCCTCGGCCTTGGTGGTGTACTTGGTCAACTCTGCCTTCTTGTTCTTGATGTGGTTATTGACCACTAAAGAGTTGACCTTGTTTCTTCCCTCCATCAAGCCGTAGCCCAAGTGACTGAATTGGTACAAGGTGAACTTGCGCGAGCCAAACGTGAACTCGTACTTATGTTCACCCTCAGCCATAACTTCGTTATCCGGGAATTCTGGCTCGAACACAATCTGAGTAGAACCTCCACCCAAGTCAAAGACAGCAGCGGTGGGGAGCTTCTCTTCCACGCCAATGTTGCCCAAAAGGTAGTTTGTGGTGATCCACGCATAAACACCCTCATCCTTACCTTCCATGATGGAGACACCGTCTCCCTTGACCACAGCAAATGGATAGTTAGTCTCCAAATGCTTACGGACCTCGGCCAAAATGGCGTCACTCTTTTCCTTACCCAACAAACGTAAGCCAGCAGTTGCCTTGACAGCGACAGGAGTACATCCTTGTTTGTCCTTTGGCACAGTTTTGAGGGCAACTTCCAACAATGGATCCAACGACTTGGCTGCACCAACGGTGTCGGCATCGAACGACGACAACCCAGGATTCAACATCTTGAATTCTTCGTTCAATAAGAGTGGTGGCGACACACATGTGTCGAAAGAGTAGACGTGGACACGCGAGCCGCTGGATCCAGCATCGATCATCACCACGTAGTCTGTCTTCTCACACTTTTCGCCTGCTGTCTTGACTTCCTTAAGAGGTTGAGTAGAGTCGGACTCGGACTCGGAACCTTTGGAGCCAGTTTTTGCGGTACTTCCAACCTTAGAGTCAACCTTGGAATCAGCATCGGGACTATCTTCAGGATTAACCTTAGAACCAACTTTAGAGTCAACATCAGCATCATATCCAGCCTTAGAATCAGCCTTCGAATCAGTAGTTTCCTTATCATCATCCAATCCAGGCTTAGAACTACCAAGCTTGTCTGCAAGATTATTTGAAGCCTTGTAAGGAGCCTCAGAACCCTGGTGGGAAGAACCCTGTAAGGTGTTTCCTTCTTCAAGAACAAAATCTGGCGATGCAGGAGGCTTCACACGGTTTACGGACTCGGTAAACGAGCTCGACGAGAAGGCAAAGTAGCCCACCACGGTGAAGAGCACAAAAGCTGCCACCACCACTCGAATATTTCTGGTATTCAACATGATGAGTTGAAGAAAAGAGATCTGATGAGATTTTGGTGCTTTTTCGCGTCGCGTAAGTGCAGGCCACGATAGTGTTGTAAGCAGGGAATTCCGGGTTTCAGAGAGAATTTGGGAGAGAGAGAGAAATTGGAACGGGGAGATTTATGAGAGAAATAGGCAGATACGGATTTGTAGATTTGAGAAATTATTCTTTTTTTCTTGATATAATGGTCCATTTTAACATTTTGGTGCATTTTACTACAATCATCATGGGATTTATCAGTGGTGCATGCTATCTCTAGAGTGCAGGTAGGCTGAGGATAGATGATTAGGAATGTTCTAAGCTTTTAATATTGTGCCATGGGCTATCAGTATCTGTTAATCACTGTAAAGTATATGTTCTTGTGATAATAAAAGAAATTGGTCTTTTCATTTTTTTCTTTGTTTGTTTATCTTTTTCGTTTTTTGTGTCTGCGAGAATGCCTCTAATCATTAGATTATTGATTGACATGGTGAAGTTTTGTGAAGGTTAGGGGAAATCTCGCAATTTCCATATACTTCAGTAAATTGCGTTGCTAGACAGTTAAATTGGATCTACAATAGAATATTGAAGTTTTGAACGAACAAAAGAGAAAAAAAAAAAAGAAATCTCATCATTCATATTACCAGTCTCATTTGTGAATTTTCGACTAGATGTATCATTTTTATATAACCTACCTAGAGTATGTCCATATCTAAGAAAACACTCAAAATCAAGGTGAACTCCCACCTAGAACCTGTCATCGTCCATAAATGAAAGTCGAAACTTTCCCATTTCAACAAATCAACTCTAAAATCCAAATCACATCTACATAAAATTGCGTCTTTCCCAATTTTTCTCATATCCTCTTGCTCTTCTTATCCTCGCAGTAATGTACCTACCTACAAACGATTACCCATGATATCTCCACCCATGAACCTACCCTCCAAAAACCTCAGAAAAGTCCAAAACCCTAGAAATGTTCAAAAATTCTGAGATCCCAAGACCTTCTTATTCTCATAATCCTCAATCTTCCTTCCCAATTGCAAAATTTACAACATTCTCAACTTCCTACAGCCACACTATCCGGAAAAGCCGTCCTGCAGAAAAAAACGATATGATGAAATTTGTATCTCATCGCTTCCTATTTCGCTAATTCCACATCTCGATCTTCCAACTCCACAACTCTGGATCCTTAGCATTATCAAATCATCAAAGCCGCTCCATATTTCCAAGCATAGTCCGCGGCCAATTTTCTTAACCACAATCCGCTAGTTACTTCAATTTCGTCTCATAGCCGGATTCTCATCCTTTTTGATCATCTTTGCACCTACTCAGGTTCCAGCACTTGGTGACTACTATGCTAGCAAGCTATACACACACATATTTGAAAATCCCTATACACCATTAAACCTATAAGATGGCGAAAAGTCCGAGAAAAGTCTCGGCTAACAAGACGTCTTACTCGCAAAAGCTGAATCCAAAGCTGTACAAGACCCCCAGATATGGAGGAAAAGGAGGCAAGTCTTTCCACAACTACAATTTCCAGGCCAAGCGCAACCGCCGCTTGAGCATTGCAGATTCGATCTCCTCTGAAGGCTCCGATGAGATCGCTGGGCTATCCCGAAAGTATTCGACGGGATCTGAGTCTGAGTCTTCTCTTACGGCTATGTCTGAAGACGATGAGACGGCTGCCAGCAGAAAGGGCTCCGTTTTCTTTGATGGTGAGTCTGTAGGACCACTTCGGCTGGCCAAACTGAAGAAAACGAGGCCCCCAACTAGACCCCCAAAACATGCACGAAAGAAAGTATCCACCAAGATGTATAAGACCCAGGCATCTGAATCGTCTGACGACGACGATGACAACGATGACGACGAAGTTGAAGAAGATGATGACGATAACAATGTCGCAGTCATGGACTATCTTGTGGATGACAACGATGAAGAGGCCGAAGGTCTCGGTGCCATATACTCCATGGTGGACTACAGTAGACGGAGCTCCACCGATCTGAGTTCTTCACAGGACTCTCCAGACGTAGATAATGACTACTCGTCCTCAGACGACTCCGAGGTGGATTTTGTGCAATTGCAGGCCGAGCGGAGAGCAAAGTCTATGAAGTCGCTCAGGGCAATTAAGGGCTTACCTAAACCACCAGCTCCGATTGAACAGAACAAACAAGAAAAGCAAGATAAAGTCGCCAAGCGTCGCAAGAGCTCAACTTACCGTCGGCGGTCGGAAGTGGCACTTCCTGAGGGCATTAACTTCAAGTTTGAGTTCGATGATAGTTCTGCGGTGATCAACGAAGAAGACGAAGATGCACTTGAAACTTCCAAACCAAAATCAGAAGAAGAAGATCTCGGAGAGGAAGTCGACGCCAATGGGCATGATTACAACTTTGACTTTCATTTCACAGAACCCACAATGGACGTTCCAAAGTTCAAGGATGACGAGTTCAACTCAGAAGAAGAGTACGAGTTTGACGACAACGACTTGCTTGCAACATTACAGGCGGATAATGACATCGACGAGTTCATCACTGATGTGAAACCAGAGGAACCCCGCACCAGACAGGGCTCGTTGAGCTCCATGAACTCGTTGAACGAGGACGACACGGAGGACCCATTTCTTCGAGAAGAAGAAAAGTACTTGGTCAACGAATTTGAGTTCAATGGTTTTGATGATGAGGACGACGATATCGTTGCCACCGCCAAAGTCATGGACTCGTTCAAAGACACCAACTCGCAGAAAAAGCAGGTTCTCCAGTATGCCAGTTCGAGTGACGACAGTCAGTTTGGCAGCGATCTCGAAGATGAAACAAAACAGACTTTCGATGAAGATGACGGCAATGATTACATCGACCTCATCGATTTTGACACGCCAATCTACGATAAAAAGCCCGAGAAGCTGGACGACCATGCTCCCATTCAGAGCCAAAGTCAGAAGTCCAAGAAGAAGAAGCATCTTGCCAAATCTCACAAGCGTAAGGGTCCATTGGATAGCGAAGATGACGACGATTCGTACTTGTGGAATTATTTCTTCAGTTCCGATGCAGACTCCGAAAATGAATCTGAGCCCGAGACTTACGATCTTGAGGAGCAATTCATGTTGGAGCAGATCTTCAAACAGGATTTGAACGCCAAGAACGGCAACCTGAAAGAATTTTCTCAGGACGGTGCTCGCGAGTCCAGTCTTGAACCGGTTGAAAGTGATCACGAGTATGATTCAGGAGAATCCACCGACGTGGACTTGTCTCTTCCTTCTTCTTCTGGAAACAACCAAGCCGGTTCCAAGGTTGCCAAAGAGGTGTTATCGTCAAAAACAGCAGACTATCGTCCACCAGTGTTGGGCACTTGGGTTGCTGTAGATTGTAAACCATTTGGCATCATTGACGGACTTTCAACGCGCACGTTGAACCAAACAAAGAATCCACGTAAGGGATGGAGGAACTTCAGTATCAAGCCGGATTCAGAGGACTCCGCTATTGAGTTGGATGAGTTGCTCAACATCAGTGAGTTGGACAACGATGACGAGAACGATATTCGGATCTGGCGAGACTTCAACAACAACAAGAAGCATGTACCTCTTGGAGCGTTCAGAAACAAGCTCCATATCAGTCATCCGGTGGTTGTGCCAGAGCCAATGGCTGGCTTCAGCACTTCCAAAATGAACACAGACTTCAACACCAGAAAGAACTCACAGAGTGAAAATCGGGTCAAGAAACCTGTTCAAAAGGCTGTGCTTCCAACCGCAGTGAAAGATTCTCCGATTTCTTCCAAGCAGAGGAGAAGACGTCAGTCAATTGCCGATGCTGTCTCAGAAGGTTACCGGCCGACCAAGTCCGGATTATTCAGTGAGAATGTGTTGGCAGACGTTGAAGAGGTCTTGGGCGACGACCGAGATTTCATGGCATTGATTAAGGGTTTATAGGAAATTGACTGTTACTTAGTTGTGGTGTAGTGAGCAAGACCTTGGTGGTTGTAACATGCGAAAAGAACGGAAGAAGCTGAATAATTCATAGATATTAGGTGAATATGAGGCGAGGTGAATGAAGAAGATCAGACGTTTGAGAATACCTGATTTCTTTTGAAGTCTGGTTCGAAGGTATGGTTATTGGTTATCTGTAACCTTGGTGAGAATTAGCATCTCAAATAGTAGACTGATGGGATGTGATTCCAGCTCAGTATATTGATATTTTCATTTCAACATTGCAAAAGAATTCAAGAAATTTCCGAATAAAACTTCAACCTGACTGCGTTTGGTCGACTATTCCTTTAATCTACGCACTTACTTAGTGAGGAGTGTTGATTAAATCATGAACTGACATATTTCACCGAGCCAGAAACAGACAAAAATCATTAAAGATCATTAAAAAAACAATCCAGTCATTTCCTTTGAAATAAACGTTCCTATTTGCAACCACACAATGTTCATTTTTATTTCGTTTGAAATCAGTCTCTCATTTCCTACTGGCACTTATCTTGATAATAACAGACTGAATAACCCACACCAGAAGGAAAAAAACATCTAGACCTTCTAATATCCCTATTTCGACCTTGACAATTCTAAACATATCCTTCAATAATCTCTTAGGCTTCAATATCCTCCATTTCGTCCAGCTCCTACTTCTTCAACCGATGCCCTATATACACCACACACCTGCACGCCATCCCTTCAAAGTCAAACCCACTCGAAAAATCATTCAAACATTACTACTCCAACTATGAGTGCCGAACCACGCCGCTCATCACGAGCCAATAAGGGAACCCATTCTGGACGTGACGTCCTGGACGTATACTATAAATATGAAGACGAGCCCGAGGTCAAAAGAAGAAGAACAGACGAGGACTTTGAACCAGAAGCCACCGTAACAGAAAGCTCTACCATTAACTTCTCTAAACAGAATAATGCTACCCAAATCAACAGAAGCCTGGCGGGAGACGTGCGGTGTGACCCCTGCGGAACCACCCAGGACAACTACGACGAAGAAAACGATGAGGGAGGAATGATGATCGAATGTGATGCATGTGGGACGTGGCAGCACGCCCGCTGTATGGGTTATAAGACCAAACGGGCCATTCCAAAGCAATACATGTGCAACCGTTGTGGGACGCTAGACAAGTCCGAGCTTGAAACTGGAAATGTTAAGTTTGCTCCAGCAGAGAAACCACCACAGGTGACGAAGAAAGCTGAGATTTCAAAGGAAAAGACGGTGGCAACAGCAGCTGCCTCCACAGGAACCAAATTGCCCGCCAACAAGACGCGGCAGAGCGTGATCAAGGCCTTGGCAAATGTGCTTCTCAAGCACACAACCGTGGACGACCAGAAGGCCCAACACTGGGCATCGCAGATGGAGTTGGGAATACACGCGTGGTCGGGTACCACAGATAAAAAGTATATAGACAAGAGTAGGAGCGTAATGGCGCTTGTCAAAAAGGCCAACGTGTTCCAGCGAGTGGTCGACGGCGCCGTAAGCGTACATGACTTGATTGTACTTCCTCCCGAGGAGATAGACGACGAGTTGAAGGATTACGCAGAGAAGGTCCGCCAGGAACTGATTCGTCGCTCGGTGTTGACGGTTGAGGATGAGCTGAGCAAGCGAATCAGACGAACCCATAAAGGTGAAGAAATTGTGGAAACCTCAACCAACGACGACGAGGTCAATGTCAATATCGCTGCCAGAAATATCGACCACCGTGTGTTCCGAGAGGTCACACCTACTCGAGACAACGTTATTGGCCTGCTGACAGGACCAAACTTGTACCAAATCGCCGATGATGACGAAGAGGACGATACTGAGAAAAAACCGGATGCCGATGGAGAGAGAGAACCCCACGATGGCACCGATTCAGATGAGGAGCTTGACTTTATTTTAGGATCCAAAAGTCCGGAAAAGAAGTCACCAGCTGCATCGCCCAAAGTTTCCAAACCTCCAGCACCAATCAAACTTCCACCTACCATGTCGAACCGGTTTTGGTCTGGCGATATTGTATTCCCTGATTTTGTCCAGTTTGGAGCCAGAGCTACATTTGTTGGCTGTACTAACTACGAAAAACCGAAGGATGTCACCACTGCCAGCTTTCATAATAGGGCCATCAGAGTGTGCAAGGAACTTTTGGAGAAACCACGTTACTCCATCGAAGGTCGGTTGGATCGCAAGCGTGCGGACCCATACGTGGACAAGATCACCTCGTCCAGAGACTTGTATGTGGTTGAGATAGAGGCTACCGACGACAACAAAGATTTCGAGAAGTTGTTTGAGTATCTTTACTCCAGATCGAAGGTCGGAGTACTTTCAGGCCGGGCTCCGTGTGTCAAGGATGCTTATCTTTATGCATTGGATAACGATGCTCCGGGTTACCTCAACTTGGGCCCCATTGCCAGAGGCTTGTATGCTGTGTTCGTTGTTAAAAAGGACTACGTGCCTGTTGGAAAGAGCATATTGAAGAAGTCGCTGCCTCCACAGCCAGCAGCTCCCCAGCATAACAGCAACTTGGATTCCATTCTCTCGAAGTTGGCGGGAACTCCTGCTGCTGAACTCCATCAACCAACGCCTCAAGTTACAGCATACTCTCAGTCCCAGCAACTTCCACTGGAGTTGACTGCAGACCAATTACAATTTTTATCAGAGTTGGTGAACCAAAACCCCCATGTACAGCACAACCCGCAAGCGTTGCTAAGCTTGCTTCAAAATAATCAAATGCCTGGGTATCATTAGGCCGGGGATGGCCATCTGCATGTTTATAATTAATGAGTTACGTGAATGCGTACTTAGTAGGTGACAATGCGATCTTTGGGTATAAAGATCTACTGAGATTATGACTTGAATCTCTCGCTATAATATATCCTTTGATACTTGAGTTTCCCTTGTTATTTGATCAATTGATCTATTTGTTAGGTGCGTTTTTTCGTTTTTTTTAGTGGTGTAAAATTGTCTAATATATTGTTCTTCATGTTGTACTGTCTGATAACCTCGCGTAGCTTCTCATATCTAACTTTCTCCACATATGGCTTCTCCGACCCAGGACGATAGCTTGGTGTTTGCAGACGACACCAGATGGGGTTCCAAACATGCTAGTGGCGCCGAAATACCAGACACGTCCAATTTTTCTCCCATTTCAGAGAGGACTTTTGAGCCTACTCAAATCGATCAAAGTACTAGCCCAGTGTTTCGAGAACGGAGCTATTCTTCGTCGGATGAGAACGATTTGTCTCTTTCAACCATTCCACAACATGCCTTGGGCGACGAGGATACAGATGGCACTATCAGCACCGCGTCTGGACCAGCTCTAGCGTCTCTAGAAGGTCGTGAAGACTTTGAACATGAACGAGACCCACAAAGGCGTCTGGAGGAGCAATTGAATTATAAAGACACTCAAGTGATCCCGGAAAGACGCCGTAAAGCTTTGTCTGTAAGGTCTTTAATAGATGCAGACACGCAAGTCATTGAGAGGGAACCTCGGATTGAGCACAATACGAACATTGCGAAGGACACATTAATTGTGAACCAGATATCCATTCAAAAAGAAAAGAACATTGAAGAAGAGATGCCAGTACCCGAGACTCAAGCTGAGGTTGATAACATTGCAGATACTCAGATCATTCAAGCCGGGACCGATAATCTGGTCATTCACCAACAAGGAAACTCTGACACACAACTCATACCGATTACAGAAGCACATATTCCCAGGTTTCCCACTGATACTCAGATTATACAGAGAAGACCTTCCGATTCCCAAATTATACTAAAAGCTCTGTCAGATACTCAGGTCATTCAGAGACAACTTTCAGACACTCAAATAGTTCAGAAAGGCTTACCGAACACTCAAAGTATACAAAACGGCCCTTCAGACACTCAAGTTATACAAAAGGACCTGTCAGACACTCAAATCATACAGAAATCTCTGGAAAAGGAGATCATGCTGAAACCCTCCTCAGAATCTCGCAGTGGAGACTCAAAGGCATCCAATCCAGATACCACTGTGATTGACACGCCAAAGAACTCTCTGGAGGATTCTTCGGCTTTATGGAAACATACCCAGCCAATTACTCAACTTCCAGATCTTCATCCAGACACGATTACCCAGGTGGTATCGTCACCAACCAAAGTTTCAGAGTTCGAGCCTGATACCACGCTTCTCCTATCCCCAGCTAGACCCTTGGATGAACCGACAACACAAGTGCTCAACACTCAAGAAGACCTCTTCGATGAGATTTCTGAGGTGGATCTTGGCCATAAACCTGTTTACTCCAGTGGTCAGAACGAGGAAAAGCTCCAATCGCAGCTCAGCATAGTCAGTAACGACGAAGACATGCGCCTTGAAGAGAATAATATGCTATACGAAGATAGTGTATTTCAACACAAAAGGAAACGAAGACGCATGGAGTCGGAGCTGGAAACCTACATTAATGACGAAGAAGGTCATGGAGACAATATGAAATCCCCCACTCCTGAGATTCATGATAGTATTAACGAAGAATTTCAAGAGAAACCTACGGCTCATAAATTGGCCTGGAGCCAGTCGTCTTCAGAATTGGAAGATGTTAGTCATGATGTGCAAGACCTCGATCTCAATGCGTTCACTAATATGGAAGATTACGATGAGAGCAACGACAAAATACTTGTCCCTACCAAGCGTAGACGTAATGAGATTCCGGCTACTCAGTCGCAGAAAAGTCAGTCACAGATCAGTCATTTGGAGAGAAGTCAGCAAGAAAAAAGCCTGTCAGAGGTTGAGGCGAAGACGCACACTTCAAAAATGGACCTAAGAGAAGAATATCTGGACACTTTGGATCTTCAAGCCATCCAAAACCCTAAGGCAGTATGGGCCTTCTCACAGTTCAAACATTACCCAGCGAGAGTACTAGAAGCTGGAGAAACGATGTCACTTATCGAGTTTGCAGACCTCGCTCAAGTGGAAATGAAAAACACAGACATATATCTCATGGACTTGCGAGTAGGCGATGTCGTCCATTTGATTCAAAACTTTGGTGAATATATTGTCACTGGATTGGCAGAAGTGTACCCAGATGCTGATTTTCGGTGCATAAGAGGTTACGACACTGTGTATGTTACAAAAAAAGGTCGCCATAATGCTGGAAAGGAAGTCCAGGTGCCGATATCCGATGTTTACATGGAGGTCGGCGAATGGGCTAGTCACCAGCAAAAGCACCATATTTTCCATGAACAGATCGATCTAATCCTGGAGAACTTCGGCGTGGTGAAAGGTCTTATTGGTACACCTCATGAAGTTCAGGATTACCCTCTTTGTGTGAAAACTAGTCCCAAAAAGCTCACGGACGCTAATGGGAAGTCATTGCGGTCAAATCTTTTTCAAGGAATGGTGTTTTTTGTCACATCTATTGAAGGTGAAAGAAAAGACAAATTGGCTGAGGTGATCACCACCAATGGTGGTGTATTCATCGATGACGAAATCAAGCACTACACCATGTTAGAGAGGTCTGCAGATGGGAGACTTCTGCTTTCTCTGACGAAGTTTGACGGCTTTCACTTTGGTGCACTTCTCGCAGATGGGTATTCTCGGAGTGCTAAATATCTCCAGGCATTAGCATTGGGCTGGCCAATCTTGGCCGAGAGTTTTATTGAGCAAGCTATCAGCAATCCTGACATGCTTGACAATTGGCAAGTTTATCTCCTTCCTGCTGGACAGTCTCTTTTCACGAACGGAGTCAAGAGTTTGGAGATATTCGACTTCCGCATGAATTGTGCTAAGGAAATCTCTATGAATAGCCAGCTTGGCAACAACTTACACTTGTTGGCATCATATAACTTGGTGGTCTTGAACAAAAAACAAGATGCCAGAACTCTTGATATGTGTGGGTTTATTTTTCATGCCTATGGAGCTCAGTCCCTCAAAGAGTGTCTGAATGTACTGGAGATCAAAAGCGTTGTTCAAAATCGGAATCTTAAGAACATTTTGGTTTATGACAACGCCGCCAAAGAGTACACTGCATCACAGACAAAAAAGACAGTACGGCGGTCCCAGAAACTGAAGCACACCACTATTGGAATTATAGACTGGGAGTGGGTGGTTCAATGCGTTATCAGTGGATATGTATGGCAGCCAAGTACGACAATCGCATTATAGGCGAAAGTGAAAGATTTCTAGATATTGGCATTGCAATACTTTGGATTACTTCACATTACAAATTCAATCATTCTATTTTTCATTAGTCTATAAGTATCATACATTCATGTTGTTCATGCGAACAACTTCTTCATCATCATGGAGGCAGCAGCTTTCACCAATGGGAAACCGTTGTCATTCTTAACGGCATCTCCGTTCTCCTCCAATCTTCTCAACAAGTATTCTTTGGTCTCCAATGGTGGACCCCAAGGAACATACTTGATGACGTTGCTAACTTTCTCATTCTTGATCAAATTAGAAGTGATCGAGTCGGCCATTCCCAACAACTGGCCCAAGCAGATGTTGGATTTATTTCTGTTGCCCTGAGATAATTCACCCTTGTAGGTCTTTTGTGTGGCTAATTGCAATGACTCAGCGTTGTGAGATGCAACCACCAAGTGGCCCACGGCAGAAGTGTTACTTGCGTCAGCCAACACTGACTCAATACAGTAGGTGATACCTTGGTTATAGTTCTTGTCAGTGTCCTCCTTAGTCTTGTGAATAACATTACGGTCCTTCTCCGAGTGGAGATAAGCACCTCTCACCAACTTCAAGCCCAATCTATAGTTGTTTTCTTTGGCCAACTTCTCTTCCAAAGCCAACAAATCGGCAGATCCTGACAAGTACATTTGCAAAGTACCAACCACGCTCACTGGAGATCCCATAGGGTTAAACTGCTGGTACAATCTTCTCTGCAACTCGTAGACACCTTCTTGAAGCTCATACTTCTCAGCGTCAATTACTCCAACAACAAATGGCGACACTCTCTCTGGGTACTGCTTGGCTAAACTCTGGTTGGCCTCAAAAATAGTTCTACACACAATGGCAGCCTTGGACACCAACTGGTCAAAGTCCTCCTTATACTCTGGCTCATTATAGTGTCTCAACACAGCAGCAGCATTTTTAACGAAACCAGTAGGCTTCAAGGCCACGTACCCAGCAGGAATGGAGTTGATGTCTTGAGCCTGTTCAATGACAGAGAGAGTGTGGGGAATTAAGATTTCGTTGACGGACTTCTGAGTCTCAGTAACAATGTACTCGGGATCGATGTTGTCATTACCATTGCAAGCTTCAATAGTCAAGGAAATCATCATGTTGTGAATTCCACGAGTGGTCAATCTCTGGCCCGTAGCCTTGACTTGCTCGATGGTCTCTCCACCACAATAGATCTTGTAAACGAGCGCCTTGATCACGAAAAGTGGTGTGTAAGGAAACATTTTGATGCAGATATTCAACAAAGTTTTGTTAGAAGTAGCCATGCCAATAATCATAAAAGAGAATAGTTCACTGGCTGTGAAATCCTTCAAGTAAGAAGAGTCAAACGGTTGCGAATTCGAGTTAGGAAGGTGTGGAGAGCCAGCTCCAGTGGCTCCAGCAGCTTCGCGGACGTCATGGATGACTGATGCTGAGTTTGTCTTTGTGGGAGAAGTTTGGAACATTCGGTAACCCAGAGAGAGGTTAGTGGCAGCCATTTTAGCAGCCAAGAGCGATCTAGTAGGGGTAGGTAAGCCAGCCGAGACGAATTTGGCCGAGCGAAGGACAGGTCTATACATCGCACGAATTAAAAAAATAGATAGTTAGTTGATGCTACGAATTTAGGGTAGACCATGCGTTTTATATATTGTATGGTCACAACTATGGATGGCAGTGCTCGGCGAAATGTGGGATGTGATAGCGATAAACGGAATGGGTTGTTGTTAGCGAGGCGCGCGGGGAAGCAGTTTATAGCGAGAGGTCAGCGAAAAGAAGGTGCGAACGAGGACATAGAGATAAAACTGCCTGAAATGGATTCTTTCACGTGATTTTAATCACGCGAGGGTACAGTTTATTCGTGGTAACTTCCCCTTTACGTGTATATCCCTTTTCGGATCTGTCATAAAAACAATACTGCAATTGTGGAGTGTTTCTTTAAGCCATCGATGTTAGTAGTTATCCAACTGAGGTGGATAATATAATTTTTGAAAACTCTGAATCAAGAAGCAGTTTTAGCCTCGCGAAGGGTTGCCTAATATGTTATAAAGTCTATTGATTGGGGAAAACGTAATAAGAAAACAAAAATGAAGAAATACAAGGAGGTCACTAATACCCGTTCGGCTCGGGATTCTCTTGCTACCCTTTGGAATGTTTGGATTTTCGTATTGTCAAAGACGATTGATGACTAGAGGTCATTGGTGTTTATCTGCAGTACCGTTCAATAACGATGACAGTTTTCTGTATAGGGCTCATAGTATTGATAGGAGCACCTAAAAACAACTAAGAGAGAAAATAACCAGTGTGCAAAAAAAATTGGAACAGGTTTGTGGTAGTATTGATAAGTATTTAGGCTCATGGCACGAGCACGGGAGACTTTATAGAATTAAAGGATGTACAGGAAGGATTGGAATAGCTTGCAACGACGTATCCAAGAAACTGTCAACTTTGCTGGGTCAGCTATAATGAAAACGCATGATTGATGGTCATCAACATATATTCTTAATAGTGTTGACGATAACAATTTATTAGTATAATTCCACGTGATAGATCACGTGAAGAAGATCAAAAAAAAGTTTTGTTTCTCTTTATACTATTGACATTAATCAAATTACTAAACTTTCTCATACTTGAAAGATCCAAATAATATTTTTAAGTAAATGTTTATAGCTCTTCAAGAACTACCTGACTCTTACACCAATCAAACCGAATTAAGTTTCTAATTTTCAATTCCGTACATTAGTCTTGTTCGAATCATCAATTCCAAAACCTCATCGTCCTACATACACTCAATCTTCATCTACCACTTCAACATGCTATCACAGAGGTTTCTCGGAGCACGGATCTTATTATGTTCCGGTAGAAGGGCATTGACGGTCAGTGCTCAACTCTACGAGAAAAAGCCAACGCAGACCCGACGAAAACCATCCAAATCCAAAGAGAGAATCTTAATTCTATCACCTGAAGAAACCAAAGACAAAACACTTTCCAGATATGTGGAGAACATGAGCCGTTCTGTGAGGAGAAAGAATATGCCCAAGCAGATTCTGCAACTTGTGGAAGGTAACGTTTATGATAAGCCGCGGGAAAACGTTGCAGAAGCCATTGAAGAGAATATAGATCAGTTCAAGCCAACTGAGAATGTCATCAGCTCTTTCAAAGCACATACATTGATCGATACGTTGGTGACGTCTTTCAAAAAAGATCAACTATTGGCATACGTTCGTAGCCATGATATGCCCATGCCCCGTAAGACGAAGCTGCAGATTGCAGAGGTCATTGTCCGGAAAATCTGGAAGTATAAAGTTCCTTTGAAGAACAAAAAGTATAAAAAGGAGTTGCGCAAGCACGAAAACCAGATTCTCAAGGAGGAGATTCTTCCGGTGTCGAAGTTTGAGATATTTTTGCTCTTGTCTCAGGAGGGAAAGCTCTGGAAGGATGTCAAGAGCACATTGTCAAGTGTGAAATTCACCTCCGACAAGCAGCTGTTGAAATTGGTGGGGTCTGAAAGTCAGATCGAAAATGCCAAAGTCTTGATTTCTTCTTGTGTAGATAACTGTTACAGAGAAGAAGTGGACCTCTCCTCATTGCGCAAATTGTACGAAGAGAAGTTTGGTACATTCTCCGTCAAGGCCGTGGGCAAGTTCACTGAGGTGTACTTCACCCATTTGGAAGACGACAGGTACGAATGGGCGTCTCTCAATCCTAACCAGATCAAGAGAATCAGAAGACTCTTTCTTTGGCACTTGGGTTACAATCTCCACAGAAAGGAGCAATTGCATCTTCCTTCTCCTGCCGTGTTGGCTGCGTCAAGTCTTTTGCCCTACACGAACGACTACTCTGTGAGCTGGAAGGAAAGAGGCTTGCACTACTATAAGTTGAAGACGGAGGGATCGCCCACTGCGAGCGAGATGTTGAAGGAAGATCTTGAAAGGTTTAGCGACGAGAATTTGAGCCATATGGAGGCTAAGGCTTTGAACACCGGTTATGACTTTGGAAAGGTTAATGGCCGAGAAATGACCAAGGAAACTTATGAACTTTTAGAAAGTATTGGACTTTTGGAGGACGATTTGGAGAAGGATATGGAGACTAATACGGAGGTGACGAGTCACAACGAGGAAGTCTCCATCAATCCTAAATTCCAAACAGATTCAGGATCTTCAACAACTTCGGTTTCCATTCCAAAGGAAATCCAATTGTCTGAAAGACAAAGAGATCAGATTTACGAGGAATTGACCGATTTCTCCTACAGCAAGGACTTGAATGGAGTAGCAGACTCGCACCTCGAAGATCCAGTCTTTACCGTGACACTCGGCGACGTCTTGTTTGCAAAAGTGGTCAAGGGCTCCAGATTGGGTATCGAGTCGCCATCGGTGGAGTCCGTGGAGTCTTGTCCCCACATTTTTAACACAAATGTTACGTTAGCCTTTGATCATGCTCTCGCATCCACCATTAACCAGCACGAGTCTGGGTCATTCGACGAAGATCCTCATGTTTACAGCTTGCAGCTCAAGTTTGTGCCCTCGCCATTTGTGGAGAACCTCCACGATAAAACACTCCAGCGGTCCTTGCAAGACCAGATCAAATATCCACCTGTGGAGATGTGGGTTCAGCTCAATTCGCAATCAATTCCAGATCTCGAAACATTACAGATTGTCACCGTGGAAGCAGAGAACAACGCATTCATGTGCTTCCCTAGTGCTGCCACTGACATGCGAATCGGGTGTCAGGTCACCGGAAGGTTGCTTGATGACGATAGTGCAGATACTGTGGAGTCAGACACGGCTCTCGATATAAAATCCTTGCTCAATGCTCCCACCTCCAACTACGCTCGATTCAGTAGACAGAGCGGCGTAGTAGAGTTCTTGCAAATGTCAGCATTGGACTTTTCCGGAAAGAACCCCACATCCATTCATCCATGGATTGTGCTCGACGTCAATGGCCAGAAAGTTCGCTACGACTACTTGAACACCAGCTACAGACGAGAGCTTACACTCCGCGGCGAAAACAACGTTGCTGTTCAGCTTGGAGTGATTGACGGTGGCCGATTAGGTGGACGGAGACTTGAGATCCGCTTTATAGGCGCATCAGGGCTTGACAGAGCTAACTTCGATAAGTTGCTCGACTACAGTGAGGAGTTCATCAATAAGTTATAAAATTTGTACATAGAAACTACTTCTGCGACTCCAACTTCTTGACATGGGTCTCCAAGTTCTCGACGGTCTCTTTCAAACTGAAAAGGTCGACTAAAAGGGCATTGTTGGCTTTGGTATATTCATCCAACAAGTAGTAGTAGGAGGCACCACCCGTGACAGTGACACCCAACAAAAAGCCCACCAATCCACCTCTGAAGGCGCCAACTTTTTTAGGAGCAGCAGTGACTGTGGAGTAGGAACGGACGGCCGAGCGAAGGGCCTGGCGAGAGGTTTGCGTAGCCAATTGGAACATGATTGGGGTAGTATAAATTTTGATTTCCCGGAGGATTTCGCGACCGGCATGGTGTCTTCATTGGTAGGAAAATCCAGTGATAGGATGGGGAAGATGAATATGGAATGGGAAAGGGCATGAGAAGCTTACGCTATGAATTGGTGATCAATTGGGTTATGCTTTAATCAGAATTCCATTCTATCCACCTAATTTTTTTATGTGCCTTTTTTTCATGTATCAATGTAAAGTTATGGAGATAATCGTGGATAGTAATGTGAGAATACAAAGGTGAGATCTGGACTAGACAAAATGATTTGATCATCGGTGGAAATGAAGAGGATAATTCGAATGAAGCGGTCAGAAGCTTGGAGTATTGCTTTCGAATTAAAAAATTGTAACCCTCATTACTCAAAGTTTAAGGATCAAGTCACAGGAAAGTAAAAAACGTGATGATTGGGTAAGAGACATTGCAAAAGTGGATTAAGCAGTTGAATTAAGAAGTCAATTTCGAATTCTTACACCATTAAATCGTTGGGTCTCTTTGTCTTTACTGTACCAATTTAACATAGACTATAACTTCTTCTCAAGACACCATACCCCAAACAAAAGCTCAAAATGTTCACTTTATATACGTTCACCATACTTCCAATACATTTCCTTCAAATTTCAATTATATCTCATTTTAAATCTAGTATCTCTATTGTCTATACCTTCCGTTACCTTCCTCTTGTTGCAATAAACTAGTTTGCTGCGAAACTTCACTACAACTAATAGCTCACTCTACTCGTTATCCCATTCTCCTTTTTCTTTCAAATTATCTACTTGTATTTTTATCCTTCCAACTCCAATCTCTTTAGCATTTCTCCTCTCCCATCTCGTCTTTCTTATCTCCATATCCATTTTCTCTGACTTCTTGCCTCCACATCCACCATATCCGGCACCTAAATCAGTCAAGATCCAAACGAATGATTACCATGTTAATTCCAAAGAACATGTTGCTCTCCAGATTATGCTCTCGAGCGTTTCCAGGTAAAGCTTTGCGATTGTATCCCCTGCTTAATAACCTCAGATCAGCATCCACCCTCGCAAACGCTTCCCATGGAGTCAAATCACCTCCAAAACCAAAAGCAAGCTATGTTCAACGGTTGATTGTCGTAAGTGCCGTCGCTGCTGCAGGTTATGCTGTGGATGAGTACTACTACGAGTCACTCGTTCAACGGTCTGTTCGTGCTCTCTATGTTTTGCTGTGGATAGCTTACGAATACACCCGTAATATCGACTCGTACGAATCTATCGATGATTTGCACGAAATCGCCGCCGAAAAGTTGTTTAGCATGCTTGAAACTAATAGAGGCTTGTATATCAAGCAAGGCCAGGCCATAGCCAATCAGGGTTCGGTGTTTCCTGTGGCATTCCAGCGCCGGTTCGTGACTCTTTATGATGCTGCTCCCAAGGACTCGTGGCAGCTGATTGACCGCATTCTCAAGCGACAATTGGGTAAAAACTACGAGAAAGAAGTATTTGAATATATCGAGCACAACCCTGTTGCGTCGGCTCTGATCGCTCAGGTTCATAAGGCTCGACTTAAGAATACCTCTACTGACGTTGCAGTCAAGGTCCAGCATCCGTACATTGAAAAACAGATCAGCGTAGACTTAATGGTCTATCGCTTTATGTCATGGGTATACTCAAAGGCGTTTGACTTGCCGTTATCGTTCTTTACCAAGTACGTGGCAGACCAATTGGAGAAAGAAGCAGATTTCCGAATCGAGAACTCCAATGCCAAACAACTTGCATCATTATTGGCCCACGATCCGGCTATGAATGGCATGGATATTTACGTTCCTAATAATTATGACAAATACTCAGGCAGACAGGTGTTAGTTACGGAATGGATCGAGGGTATCTCACTCACAGACAAACAACGGCTTATCAATTCCAAGATGGACATCTCCAAGATCATGAAGCAATACATTACCGTCTTTGGAAGACAGATGTTCGAGTATGGGTTTGTTCATTCAGATCCGCATCCTGGCAATCTCTTGGTCCGTCTTTACAAAGGTAAGCAGCAGTTGGTGATCTTGGACCACGGACTTTATGTGGCCTTGCCTCGGAAATTTAGAATGGAGTACTGCGAGATCTGGAAATCTCTTTTCAACTTCAACACCGATGCGGTGGAGAAAATCTCCCAAGAATGGGGCATTGGGTCTACCGATCTTTTGACTGCTGTGGTTCAGCTTAGACCACCCAAGGACGCCGATATCAACAAGAGCCGCAGCTCGTATGAACTTATTAAGTCGTTTTTGGGTGACGAGTCCCGCTTCCCACTCCAGCTTCTCTTTGTTCTGAGGACCATGCGGATGATCCAGAACTTGAATCAGTCCATGGGCAGCCCTGTTAACAGAATTAACATCTTCACCAAATCGGCGATCCAGCTGCTTTCGAATGATCCTTGGACACATAGAAGTTTGCGGGACTGGTTTCTGTTGATTCAAGTGAGAGTATCGCTTTTCTTCAGTGACTTGGTATTCTGGACATTCCGTCTCCGCCAAATATTGACAGGTGACCGGTACGGAGGGAAGGGTGAAGGTATGGAAGACTACATCGAGAAGTACATGAGAGACACAGCGAAGAGTTTGGGAATTGAGATTGTGGATGGAATGTAACATCAGGGAGGGGTCATATGATTGAACATTTAGATAATACATTTTTTCAAGATTACATTACCCAAATATTCACCTTATATATAGCATTGTGAATCTTGAAAATATTATATAAATAATACACCGTTCTACTGCACCATTTTCAAATTTACATCGACGTAGATTCTTCCTACATGGTCTTCTCCATCACCATCCTGCATATAGTTTACAACCTCATCTAAAATTTCACCATACATGCATCTCCTAATTCTACCTCCTAGTAAACAATGGCCGAACCCATCAAATGTGCCTACAATTCCCAGGAGTTGGAGCCTTTCTATGTTGGATCAACATCAGCTACTTTTTCTAAGGATGGCTCTCTCATAGCTACTCCAGTCAACGAAGATGTGGTGATCACTGACATTTCAACAAACTCTACATTGCACAAGTTGGAAGGAGATGGAGAGGTCGTCACTGCATTAGCAATGACCCCCGATGGTTCCAAGTTGGCGGTTGTGTCTCAGAGTCAGCAGCTCCGAGTATACGACGTTGAAACTGGAGAGATCATCAAGCAGCATAAGTTGGCTGCCCCAGCATACATTGCCACCGCCGACGCCACGTCGACGCTTTTTGCATTTGGAGCCACTGATGGTGTTGTCACTGTCTGGGACGCCCAAGATGGATACGTCACGCACTCACTCAAGGGTCATGGAACCACCATTTGCTCGCTCAAATTCTACGGTGAGCTTCACTCAGCTAACTGGATGCTAGCGCTGGGAGATACCATGGGAACCAGCAAGGTATGGAACTTGGTCAAAAGAAAATGCATTGCCACCGCCACTGAGCACACTGGTGCTGTCAGGGGCCTCGCCTTTCTGGATGATGGAGAGTACTTCATGACCGCAGGAAGAGACGAGGTGGTGGTGATATATCACACAGATAATCTCCGCAAGGTAGTCAACACATTTGCTGTGAGACATCAAGTCGAAACGTGTGGATTTCTTCCTTTCCAGGACACTCCGGTGTTCTACACGGCCGGACTGGGCTGCCAGCTTAGACTCTGGGACCTTGCATCAGGAAAGCCTCTTGGAGGCTCCACCAAGCCACTCGAAACGCTGGAAGAGTTAATGGTGATTGACGTTTTCAAGACAGACTCCGAGACGAGTATCTGGATGGTGCTCAGCGACCAGACACTCGAAGAATTGGCTATCGATGAGGCTAGCGTCAATGAAAACGGTATTGAGATCCCTATTGTGCGTACGATTGCGGGAAACCACGGCATCATTTCGGATCTTCGTTACGCTGGCCCCAATTTGTCTCTTGTGGCCATGGCAACCAACGCCCCTGCCTTGAGAATCATCAATCCTCTTTCCAAGTTCGATGTGCAACTTCTCGAAGGCCACACTGACTTGCTCAACTGCTTAGATGTTTCTGAAGACGGTTTGTGGATTCTTACTGGAGGAAAGGATAACGAGGCCCGTTTATGGAGATGGAATGACGACTCTGAGACGTTTGAAGTCTATTCCACGTTTGTTGGACATGCTGGTGCTGTGACCGCATGTGGATTGTCCAAAAACATCGACCAATATCCCAAATTCGTCGTCACGGCATCTGCAGATTTAACAGTCAAGAGATGGAAGGTGCCCAAGCATGCTGGCGAACATGTCAAGTCCAGTGAGTATACCAGAAGAGCACATGATAAAGAGATAAATGCGTTGGCAGTTGCACCTAACGATGAGTTCTTTGCTACTGCTTCTTTCGACAAATTGGCAAAGATCTGGAACTTGGACACCGGTGAAACGGTTGGAATTCTCCGTGGCCACAAGAGAGGACTTTGGGACATTAACTTCTGTCAATATGACAAGTTGATTGCTACAAGTTCAGGAGATAAGACAGCCAAAATCTGGCTGTTGACTGACTACACATGTACAAAGACGTTGGAGGGCCACACCAATGCTGTGCAGAGATGTCGTTTCATGAACAAGAACAAGCAATTGGTTACGTCTGGAGCAGATGGACTTGTTAAGGTGTGGGATATCAAGGAGAGCGAATGTGTAGCCACGTTAGACAACCATGGCAACCGTATTTGGGCCCTTGATGTTAAGGACGATGGACTTACCATGGTCAGTGCAGATGCGGATGGAAACATGAACTTCTGGACCGACAACACGGAGCAGTTGCTTTTGGAGCAGCAAGAAAAGGAAAAGCAGAAGGTTGAGCAGGAGCAGCTGTTGAGCAACTACATCAGCTCCAACGACTGGAGCAATGCATTCTTGCTAGCGTTGACCCTTGAGCATCTGATGAGAGTTTATAACGTGGTCAAGGCGCTGATTGAGGCCAATGAGGATTCCGAGCTGGCAGTGGGCAGCACAAAGCTCGAGAATACCATCAAGGAGCTTGACGATACGCAAATGGCGTCGCTTTTGAAGAGAGTCAGAGACTGGAACATCAACTTCAAGCACTTTGAGATTGCTCAGAAGGTGTTGGCGGTGGTGGTGGACCAATTGAATTTAGATGTTCCAGAGGTTCGTAAGATTGTCGAGGCCATTATTCCATATAACGAGAGGCATTACCAGAGGTTGGACGACTTACTTGAGGAGTCGTACATGTTGGACTATGCTGTGCAAGAGATGGAGAGAGTCAACTAGAAAAATGGTAGATTAGAATCAACTAGGGATATAATAATATTGACAGTGGAAGGATTGGGAAGGTAGAAGCTGAAATGGGATAGAACGGTGAATTAATTATTGGATTAATTCATGGATTCCACAGTAACTCAAACATTCAAAAAATTGAAATCTGGGTACTTGACAACTCCTTTCAAGAGAGAAATGTGGAATTTTTTGGAATTTTTGGAGTTTGTTCAACAATTACGAAATTCGACTTGACTTGACTTACTTTGGGATCAGCAAGAAATCATGCAAGCTAAATTTTGTTCTTCTCGCTTCGACATGCAACACCAGAATCTTAGTAAATGAAAACTTTTGGACTAAGAAATTGAAAATCTTCCAGATCTTGAAAACCAAATGGTTCGTATCAGAATTTTTCCATCCAAATCTTTCCGATCAGCTCCATGACTAAATTTTTGCATCGTTCGATCATTCGGAATATTCAGTCCTGGATATTCTGGAATCTGGCCATATTTCTGGACTTCCGGATTGCTTCTTTCGGGCTTAGGACATTTACTGATTGTCAATTACGGAACCTTCCTACACCGGGCCAAATTGCGCTCCCCACTCAACCCTTAACTCTTCCTTTCCAACTCGTAACTACATTTTTGGAAGCTCTTGAACTCCACCACATAAGCCACATTCTCCCGCGGATCAATCCCTTCATTCTAAATATTTACCATTTTCCCGATTTCTACTATTACCCTTTCTTTTTTACCGTTCCCTTCCCTTCATTTCGCCGTCCCTGCAGTAAAAATCCGGATTTAACTTTGTGCCTGGATTTAGGAGTGCTTAGGTGTGGATCGTGAAAGGGCCAAAGCTCCAATTCTGGTGGACACGCATCACACCCAACAATTCGCGGAGCATCCCGTTGGAAGGTGCCATTCCTGACCAGTACTCCCAACCATGCTCATGTGGTGAGAATATCCGGTCTTGCTCTTGTGTGTACAGTCAACTCCGTTAGAGGTCAGTGGAGCTGTCAATATCAAGATGTGGGAAAGTTACAATGGGGGTGGGGGACCCTGATATACTTTCTGGTCTAATATGAATTCCATGCGCGTTAGCCATGGATAATGGTTTACATGACCAAAACATGTGCAGAGCACCAATGGATAAAAAGCCATACTAAAAACCTGCCCATGTATACTAAATGTCTGCCTCCGTAACCATTAGACCTCTCCTAACACCCAACCCCCACACGCAGCAACCAATTCATTAGTGAACAAGAGCTAAACTGGCACAGATCCGAATATCTGCATGAAGCCGCATGAACGTGGTTACGAACAAGATGCGGTTATGTAGGTACGATTCGCCCCCGACATAAGAACCGAAAAAATATCCCATTAGGTTCGGTCCATGTCGATGCAAAACCGTGCCTAGCAGACTGCCATCAAAGCGGCATGGTGCATCTTGACAATTTGGGGGTGTTAGAGCACGGTAAACTCAAAAATGCCTCAGCTGGCGTTTGTCTCTTTGCTCTTTGCACGTTGCACGTTGCAACTTGGACATCCTCAAACTGGCAGGATAGCCGGAGTGCATTGATCGTAGAAAGTGGTCAACGAATTAGTATCTGACTAACCGTGCATTATACTCTTCAGTGAATATTCGCCGAGAAGAAGAACAAATGCGTAACTCTTCATGATGTCAGGTAGCGTGCGTTCTGCCAGATTGAGGACGCAAGACCCTTTCCTGCATTTGGTGTGAATCGGCGAGGTGAAATTCATGCAATCATATCTGGTATATGTGCGAGCTCGTAACTTCTGCAGGGCGACTTTTTTTCTAAGGCAAGCGATATTTCTCTTCCTTGTATCACGGCAACCAAAAGGCGCACTTCGGTGAACCACTACACTATCTGCAAATAGATTTTAGCGATGATGTTTTATTCAGTTTTGATTTCGTTACCCCCAGTTGTAATAGTACATACAAATGTCGCCAGCGACACCACCAACAACAATAATAAAAAAAAATATATAAAATAACAGGAGGCATCGGGCCCTGGCACCATATTGTTGGGTGCGTTATGGTGTGGAGCCTGGAGACATTGTGGCTATTGTCTTCGATGGTCATGAAGTCTTGTCGCAGCAGAAACCAAGTGACCACATGGTGAACGTCGTCATGTCGCCAATGCGTCAAAAAAAATACTTTTTTATTTTAAAGAAGATCGTGCACGGAAGATCTGTGAGAGGCGTTTTCGTGTTTTCCGACATTCTCAGCGTCGCAGCGCTTCGCAGACGTCGGAAGTACCTCATATCCAAGACATAACTTCTTCAGACGCTCACAGTTAAAGCAGTGGGGCTTGCGCTCATCGCACTTAATGCGGCGCTTGCGACACGTAAGACAGCCCGTGCGGGTTCTCCTCTTAATGACTCGGCGTTTGTTCATCAACGCATAGTTTTGGTCGGTCACAAGCTTCGATGGGATCTGTTCTTGAATAGCGCCTGCGCCAGCGCCCACTCCCGGTCCCACCATCATTTGTCCGTAAGGTGATGCAATCAGAATTCCGTAGGGCTATAAAACAGCTTGGCCCAAAGGTGGGATGCCAAATGTAACTGGTGTAATGCCCGCCATGCCCGTAGACGTAGCACCACGCACGGCCGCCTGTGGAGCCATGTGCGATGGGTATCCGAGGGGTGCACCGCTGTGGGTATACAAAATGGGGCCCATGGACGTAGGGTAGGCAGACATGGGCACAGCATGATTTGCCGACTCGTGAGAGAACAGACTCAGGCGATTATTCTGTTGGGGAACAGGCGACTGTTCAGCGTGCTGGACGATGTTGGTCGCCAGCAGCATACGCAGAATAGAGTCAAGCAGCAGCAGAATCAGGTTGGTGCGTTTGTAAATGTTGTAAGGCAACGGAGGCACATTGGTTGCGGTTGCTGTGTGGGCAGATGCGTTGCCTGTGGCACGGTAGCTGAAGTAATCTGACGCAGGCATGTACGATGGAGCACTAAAAGTACCAGAAGTTGCAGCGACGGTATTTGCAGCTCCCTCTGGCCCTGAATTGGCCTGCCCGGACACCGCGGTTGGGGGAGCAGTGTGCGGAAGGGCAGATGACGGGGTTGTACGGACAGACGCATTGGCAGATGCAACGGAAATCGATGGCACCGACGCCATGGCGTATGCTCCACTCACAGGTTGCGACATTACGGTGTTACCATGGGGCGACACGCTCAGCGCATTTTGGCCCGAAGGTGCTGGCGGCGTAATGTGGCCAGAAAGTCGATGAAGATGCGGTAGGTTGGTCAGATTAAGACGAGGTACCGAGCCTATATTGGCGGGTATGGGCTGCAAATTGACGGAATTCAGTTGAGGCAGAGTGGATGCGTCCAGCTTCACCAGCAGCAGCAGCAGCGGCAGCATATACGACTCCAGACGACGAGGCGTGGTGTCAGAAGGACCTGACAACCGGTGATGAGGCAGCAGCGAGTTGTGTGGTGAGTTGCCAAAAAATGTTATGTGGGCACCCACCATGAGCTCAGACACAGATGGAAGTTGCGGCATGAGCGATGCAAGGAGTTGAATTGAGATAAACTGGATTCCAGAAGGGAGTCGAGACGGTTAACTAGGTTGGAGGAAATTTTGGTCGATGATCTCAGTAGGTAAGCATTTAGAAACAATGTGTAATGAATGATGGAAGTGAAAAGACAATCGCGAAAAAGTTAGGGACAAAAGTGCAAAGCACCAGAAAGAAAATCAGGGAGGAGGTTAGTGTCTTATATCAAAAGAAAAGATCCTCCAGGGGATCAGACATGCAATCTTGACTAACGAAGTTGATTCCAACCCTGTGTAATGTCTGCAGGATGCGCAGGGTGCGTCTGCATGGCATTTTTGCACCAGCGGCAGGTAAGTTGCAGCAAGCCCAGCGAAATGTCGCGGATTCGGTTGTCTTCATAACCTGCCCGCCAGCCATCTGTCCATTTGACCAATTTAGGTGTTCACGCTTTTCTGATTTTTGTCACCCAATGAGATCTATCATTTCGTGAGGACTATCAATGGAAAGATTTCGCAAAAGAAATATATGGGCGAAAATTAACCTCATGACTAAAATTGCAGAAGAAAAAATCTAGGCCCGAACTGCTTCGCGTTTGAAGATGAAACAATGTGGTGTCATATCCAAACCTTCTAGCCTCAAACGATCGCCCCCCACTGACATCACATATTATCATCTTTACGATGACATGTCCATCTGGTCATGAATGTCAGGTTCATCCACAATGATGTTCGATGTGTTCTATTTCCAATCTTACAATTCCCCTGATCAGGATCTCGTTTACGAAAAGACCCCGGCCCTTTTCTCCCAGCGATCTAAACCCTTTCAATACGCGACAGGGCTTTGGCGCCGCAGGCACTGGTTACTATCATTTCCATGGTTCTGTCTAACCGATCTCCAAACTTCGGAAGGGGTAGTAGACAAGGCTTAGAAGCATAGCCAATTCTATATTCTGCACTAAAATAATTTGGAAGCGAGTGAAGTATAGTTGCCCTACGACAAATTAAGAAATCCTTGCGACACGACATTAGGCTCGCAAAGAATAGAAAAAAATATACACCAGGTTGTACACGTAACCGAGGTAATTTAGTAGATAAATTTTACCAGGTGTAGGATTGAGATGAACCACTATGCGACCACATTACAACTTACAGGGGAGTATTCTGAATGGATAATGTAGTGAGAGATCTCAATGGACACCCTATCTAAGAGAGACAAAGTGAAAGGACACGATTAGTAGCACCAGGTCTCCACTTTTCGGCGCCTGACAAGAAAGCCCGTTTGTGCAAGGGTTGCGTACGGCATTAGGTAAAGTTTAGTAAAGTTTGTGTAGCGGGCAAAATTTGCGACATTTCCACCCACATTAGTAGAGTGGGGAGTGCACAGGGCTCATCTGAAGACACACATGCACGATGCACAGTAGTCACACATGATTCCTCTAAGTTGATCCTTCGGCAAACGTCCCCACTGCGCCGCTGATCCTCATGCACACTCTGGTCTCGATCTGAGTTCCACAAATGAATGTCGCTGGGATGACTCGTAATCTTGGAATCTTTTGGCAGGGTTGCAGAGTGTTCCATACATGCGACTTATACGCATTGCCCAATTTGGTGACTTTATTGCAACATAGCCCGGAGGATGAGGACTGATCATTTGGGTTTTTATGCGACTTTCTGCAAGAAGAAGTATACGTGGGGGAGCCGTTTGAACTTGCCTTTCCGGCATCATTGGCATGGTGCGTTGGCCTGCAAAATGTCAGTAACTTTAAGAGAGAGGGCAACGAAAAAAATAGAAAAACCGACGCATGATTTTAGATTGCTATTTCCTTCAGTAATATAAGGATCAGCGGTGCTTTCAACGAACAGATTAGGCGAATGCTTGTTTAGTAGATTTACATCAAGCGGCAATTAGAAGGAATTTCACCAAAAAAAAAAAATCAAAGAGAACAATAATCTACGAATAATCGTACATGTAGGGTCAGTTTTGGTGCGGCCAAAAACTCAACACCTTCGTCAGTGTAGGATGTATATCGAATGTTTTGCAACATGTGGACGCGTGGACCCACTCGCACCAAGACCACACCATGGTGGCAGGGATTGGGCAAAAAAATATTTCTCTTACCCAGTATGTTACTCAGGGCGTCGGAGTTGAGCAAGTCACATATGCAACCTGCAGACATTAAAGATGGACACAATCAATACGGGAATCAATAACCGAGCGATTACAGGCGAAAATCTGTAGCTTACCTATTATCCTGCAGGTCACGCTCGTAACGGCTGAAGCGTATCTGGGTTCGACGAAGGATAGGGAGCCATCGACGAAGCAGACGCGAACACTCTGCCACCTGCAAATGCAGTGACGGGCAACCTCTAAAAGCAGCAATCAGGAATAAGCATAGGACAGCCTCGAAACTAGTAGAGAATATTGGCATGCAGCAGCGAAGAATGTGTAGGGAAGATCGCTAGAGTTTGCAGATCCCAAACTTGGTCCCAATCATAGTAATATGAAACCTTGCGATAATCACAATGTGCAAGGTCATGCAATAAGTATGGTATAGTGGCTGACAGCGAGAAGAATTGAGAGGGGTTTAGGGTTTGAGAATGTGGTTAACCATGGTTATTAGCTCGTGGCACTTCATGATATCATCTGGCGACAGCACTCCAAGATTGTCTACAATTTCAAGATTGCCTACATATCCAAGATTGCCCACAATCTCAAGATTTCCGCCATTTTAAGATTTCCCATTTCGGGATTCTCATTTCAACATTTCCAGTTTCCGCATTTCCCATTTCAGCATTTTCTCCCCATTTCCTTGACAGGTGGTATCATGATTGAATTCACCAAAAAAATACAACTGGATTCAGAAAAATATCGCTATAAATATCCGTAGGTTACGCCAAAGATGATCGCTAGTGGAAATCGCTTGCCAGACGATCACTTTCCAGGGACGGCCACAATCAGAGTCCCTTAAATCTTAGATTAAGTCGGGTTTTGATTCCACCGTATGTACCATCGTTTTCATCGATTGGATCTGACCCCTAAAGCACAATCCCTTGCGTCGTTCATTTCGCAGGTCTTTGTTGGCTCTGATTTTCCTGGCATTTGGGAACAATGCTCTGCATTTGAAATAATACCCTGAGACGATACTCTGGTCATTAAACAATAAACTGCAACGGGCTCCTAGCCATAGAGAAGCCCCCTCACTGAATCTCACTGGGACTATGTTGCCCATTTCTGTAACCTTTACTGGCCCATAATTTTTGTCACACAACCCGCATTTCTACTCGAAACCTCTGGTGGTGGGAAGTTTCTTCATGCGCAGTTGGCTTACTGTGTAAGGATGCATATGCTGGATTGGAATGATGTCGCATTGAATCGGATGGGACATAACTCAATGACGGCGTGAAACAGGGGAACTATAGGTCACGTGTGCAGAAGGTACCTTGTGCCACGCATGCGATGCGCAATGCTCAATATACGAAACGCAAACCTATCCATCCGAAAATTTTACAAAACGACATCGACATCCCGCGGCTTATCGCTTGCCACCCATGGTCATTAATTGATTATTACCAGTGACGTCTCCATGAATCTGCATGCCTGACAATGTGAATGCAACATACAATGCGGTAACCGATACTCGCTTATCTGAGGCGGGCTTGTGCGGGTCCAACGTGTGGTCGTGATTGGCTACGGATTTGGAAGAAATTGGGGAACTGTCTACATCACGTGAACAGGATAGTTAACCAGTGAACTTCACGTGCGCTTTGGTAAATGTGCACCTGTGGGGGGACAGATGAACGGCGCCTCCTTACCTCTGAAAAGGTAAGGAAGCTGACACCCAGATATTTCCTTAAAAGATAAACACCCGTACATCTCTGCATCCGTACATCTCAACATCCGTACATCTGTAAGGTAAAACTTGAAAAGTCTAAGGGGTCTAGATTGGCTATAGCTCGCCACAAAATATAATTCTCTTAAAGATCAGTTCAATTCACGTGATTTAAGGTCACGTGAGTATCGACCCGCCCCATCTTCAATCTCTCATTTCATCCTTTCATTCACAACAACTCTGTTCTTCCCTAAAACCCCTACATGACCGCGTTCATCGTCCTCGCCAACAAGGTATCCATCAGTTTCTTGAACTACTGACATCGCAATTTTGTCCCTTTTTTTCCCGCCCAAGCATCCCAGCTTTTACCCCTGAGAATTTTTATTCCTTCAATACCCGCTGTCTGCTAGCAGACCATCTCGGACTATCACCGAGTGTTTTGAAACCGTTTGTCATTTCCAGACATTCTTGAGTGTATTTTTTCCTTTGCTAGGAACCTCAGTTTGTCCCTGCTTAGTCAGTTTACTTCAACCTCAGTTTATCTTAGCACCTCGCCCCCTTTTTATCCACTGCCTGGTTGCCAACTCCCCAGTCATCTATGGCTCTTTCTCATTTATCGGTGCTCCATGCTCCTGAGCCATACAAGAATGCTGAACCTTGCAAAAATGCTGCCGATTTGATGGAGCAAAACTGCGCCAGTTTGGCCAAGTTAACCCTCACCATCCGTTCCACAAACGACTTGCAGCAAGTATTTGCCAAAATGAGTCAACTCCACCTCCGTGAGCTTCATTTGATAATCGAAGAAGCGGTAGATGATCAACACGAGTTGATGCGTCTTTACCAGCTCATCAAGCTCTGCAACTTGCTGAGTCTCCCCTTGGAATCTTTCTCCATTACCTATCACGCAGACAATGAAGACGATCTCCACAATTCCGTGCGACTTATGGCTGTTGTGGGTCTTTTAAATCAGTTGAACTGGAACCTTTGCAAGAGTGCGACACTCAACTTACACATCAACTACCTTCACGACGACCCTCGCTTGGAGTTGATCGAAGAGTTGCCTGTTGTGTTGAATATTGAAGGCAAAAGACCCAGTGAGGAGGATGTATATGCTGATCAAGTTCAGTTGAAGATGTTAGAGCTGTCGTTCAGTTACTTGAAGGGAATTATTTAGATTCTCTCCTGAATCCCGTGAGTGAACAAGGATCCTGTCATTGTTTGATACCGAATCCTACGGTTTAGGTTTAGCATCTTTAGAGGTTTTGTCGCCTCTTTTGTCTCTGGCTCTTTTAAAATTGTCTTCAAGACATGATTGTTTTACGATCTCAGTGAGATCTCGTTCCGTTCTATAACAATATGACATCAAAACTTACATAGTATGGCTCTGACAGTCACGTAAATTTGTAGATTCCACCTTCGTCCTCTCGGTCTTTTCCTTCTCTATTCTGTCTTCTTCATTTCATTGCCAAAAGAATTTCCTACATACTTCTGTCCTTCATACTCTTCATCATCTAACATCTCTCTATACACGTTGCGAAAACAAAACAAAAACTGTACCACTCTTTCCATGGACCCTAAAGAATACCTTGACGAGGGTAAGTATTTCGAAATTCCTACTCAATATTACGTACTAATGCCAGACTTTGACCCGTCGTCGTTGAAAGTGGCCCAATTGCGTGGCATTTTGTTTGACAATGAAGTGGAGTTTCCCTCTAATGCCAAAAAGAAAGAATTAGTCCACCTTTTCCACGAAAATATCGGTGGCGGTGCCGTCAAACCCAAGAAAAAGTCCAAGGCTCGCGATCTTGTGATTTTGGACGCTCCACCGTTGAAATCCATTGAAATAGAGGATGAAAATGAAGATATGACTACTTCCCCAGAAACAGCGGCAAACACTTCGATTTCGGAGTCTGCCAAGGGAAAGAAGAGAAAATCCATGTACTCCGGACTGGAACTCAAGTTCTCCGACTCTCCTACTAAGGGAAACGTGTTTGAGATCGACACAGACTCGGAGTCGGAGATTCTTTCGCCCAAGAAGAGATCTAAGACGAGTAGGGCGTCTACGCCGCAAACGGAGACCAAGAAGAAGGCAAAGTCGCCAAGAGTGAAATCCCCAATAGTCAAATCACCTGAAGAGACTCCATCGAAGGTTGTTCCACCCAAAGTGAACTCTTCAAACAGAAGTAGAGCTTCAACACCATCCAAATCCTCTAAAGCTATTGTGACACCATCCAAGGCTGCGAAATCTGCTGTGACCCCAGTGAAATCAGCTCTGGCGAAGTCAACTGCATCGCCATCGGGAACTGTGAAATTGGAACCTGGTTCTGGTTCCGAGCACGAACACTTGTCTGAGTCAACCACAGGGACTCCCGTTGCAAGCACCCGCAAGTCTCCACAAACTGTGAAACCAAAGACCGAGTCTCCGAAAATCGTTTCTAGGTCTCCTGTTTCTTGGTCCGCGAAAGATGTCTATCTGGCACACTCACTGCCATCCTTTCAGACTGCTACTCAACTTTCAGATGTTTCCGATAATGCTACCGGCTTTGATCTGGCACTCAAGAAGTTGAAACAAGAAGACGAACACTTCAACGACACCGTGGCCCTGCTCAGCAACATCTCCAGAGACACTTCTAGACACGATCATTCCCGAAAGGATACTACTGATGCTGATTTAGCGAAGCTTCTTGGTGTGGACCTTCATAGTGTCAAACCAAAGCCCAAGGGAAGAAGAGTCATCAGTCCAAGAAACCCAATAATTATTCAGAAGAAGCGTTTGGCTTATTCTGAGACTTTAAGCGGGAACGAGGAGGAGAAGGAAAACGTTGTAAGTGATGAGGATGTCACTGACGAAGAGAGTGAAGATGAGAATGAGCAGAGCGAAACAGAAAGTGAACTGAGAGACGAACATGAGGAGAGGAAATCAGAAAGTGAAGGAGAGGACGAACATGAAGAAAGTGATACCGACGACCTCAATGACACCGATAGAAAGAAAAGTCAGATCAATGGCGAAAAAACCAAGTCAAAAACACAATCCAGATCAAAGGTACTGGGAACGCATTCGACCAAATCATCGTTTCGCAAGTCCTTCTTTTGGTTTTTCCTCTCCTTGCTCTCGTGGACACTTTTGGCTGCCTTTACCCTCTTTGCATACTGGTACCGTGAGCAAACATTTTTAGTTGGTTATTGTGGCCAGGAGATTTACACTACAACTATTCCAGATACTCCAGATACCCCAGGTTTCCTAGTCGAGGCAGGTGCATACTTGGACGAACACTTCAGACCACAATGTGTGGACTGTCCTCAACATGCTCGGTGCTTCCCAAATCTAGAGATGGGATGTTACGATGACTTTGTAGAGTTCGCCCCATGGTACTTCCCATACATGCCAGTTGTGGACCCAACATTGAAGAAGTGTATTCCTGACACCAAGAGAGCAGAAAAGATTGAGATCATGATTGATGTTGCTCTTGACCTATTAAGAGCTAGAAATGCTCACAAGAACTGTGGAAGATTGCCGGAGGATGATGTTTCCGCGGGCATTGAGATGAATGACTTACATGACCTCTTGTTGGCCATGAAGGCACCATACATCACCTTAGAAGAGTTTGAGGAGTTGTGGAGGCGTTCGGTGGTGGAGTTGGAGAAGGAGCCCGAAATAATTGTAAGGCAAGTTACCCGTTTTTTACAAATTTATCAACCAATTACTAACAAAGAACAGGTCGGAATCGTTGATCACGTTGGTTCCACAATTGACACTAACAACACTGTTACAGAGACGGAAACCACGCACAAAGTTTTTCGATCAACGTCCTTATCGCACGTTAGCTTGAAGTGTCAATTGTCAAACACAATGGTCTCACTCGTATTGAAGTTTAGATTGACTCTTGCTATCTTTTTGCTTGGTGTAGTGACCTTACTCGTTGCAAAAGTTAAGTATGACAGGTACAAATTGCACCATCAACAACTTGACACTCTCTACAGGGAGGTGTTGAGCAAACTTCAAAGACAGGCCCGGTTGGCACGAGAGTCCAGTGAGCTTCCTGGTTACATTGGGTCCATCCAGCTTCGAGATCTTATACTTAGCGACGAGACCAATCTTGCACGCAAGATGAGACTCTGGGAAGCCGTTAGTCGCAAAGTGGACCGCAACACTAATGTCTCGCACCAATTAATAGAGATCCACGGCGAGGTGATGAAGGTTTGGGAATGGATCTCGATTATTGAGTGAATGCAATGAAGTGGTGAGTATATTGCATTCTTATTTCATTGTTGATTCCCAGTCAGAACAAGCTCTACATCATTGCCTTCTCATTCAAGTATATAGTAATTAAACAGCTACCTTTGCAACCGAGTCGGTCACGTCGGCCAACTCGTCGTCGCTTTCCTCCGCCAAACCCTTCTCGAATATCTCTCGGCCTGTCATCTTGCCATTGTGCATGCGTTCAAACCTCTCCAAATCCTTCTTCTCCACCTGCATTTCTACCCGGAATTTCTCTCTCCACTCCGCATATGACTGCTTGGTTACCTTGGTTCCATGGAATTTCTTTTGCTCTTCAGCTTCACGAGCCAAAAGCTCCTTGTCGTACTGAGCCTGTGCAGCGTCCAACTTGGCCTGAAATAGCAACTCAGCCTCATCCTTGAGTAATGCGGCCAATGCAAAAATCGATGGCATTCCAATGTTCATCTCTGCTTCTTCATTCAATTTGGTGAGCAACACTCCGATGTCGTCCCTATCGAATACAATTTGCTCGGACAAACTGACAAATTTCTCCGATTCATCTTCAGAGTCCAGGGCTTCGTCCTCAGATTCCTCCTCCACAGATGTCAGGATATCTAGTTTGGGCACCTCTTCTGGATAATTTGGAGGGTATCTCACATCTAGAAGAGCCAGGTGCTTTCTGTCACTGGCCGCATCTAGTGCAATGAAAATGGTGAAGTGAGTAGGAGAAATCAATTCGAGTTCATCGGGATAGATGGACTGGAGCACCTCGATCTCCTGCTGCTGTTCTTCCAATGGATCCATAGAGTTGGTGGAGAAAGTTTGCGTATTGTGTAGAGGACAAATGAGTAGTAGATGGTGAATGAAGAGGTATTGGGTGGGAAGGGTTGTGGAAAGGTATGAATGTGGAAATTGGAATTTTGAATGCTTTTTGGGCTGTTTATTTAGGATTTAATGATTTTGGAGATTATTTGGTGGTGTGGGTGATTTGGATATATGAGATGATCAAGCAGAAATGGCTGCGGAATGAGAACTGATGAACAGAATGAATTGTAAAAGGAAGGGAGGAGAGCGGAGAGTGAGAAAATGGAAGAGATTCAAAAAGTTAAGAAAAATTGAAAATCAGAAAGTAAATAATCCAAATGATTATATTTAGTAGTACGTATAGGAAAGATTAATTCTATGGTGGAACGATGAGCATTTTGGATGCATGAGTGCTATGATGAATATGTTATAGGAATCATTAATCTTAGTGGATGAAATACGAAGGAATGCCATTTTTATATTTGAATTCAACACTATGAATAATAAGAATAAAAGGTGAGAAGATAAAGCAGGACACAACGATCTCTACATTATTGAGACTGGTGAACAAGAAATTCAGATCGAGTACCAGAGAAACTCCTATGGGGAAAGAAAAATGAACAGATCAAACTGGGTAACTTTACGAACAGCAACATCTCCAGACTTCGTTTAACAGTAAATATCCTCTCAATACTACAGAAAATCAAATGAGGGTGAATAGGTTAGTGGGATTGACTTTAACGTACCCTCATTTATATTAGTGCCCAGTGAGACAAGGAATGTGATGTTCACCATCCAAAAAACATTAACAAAAGCACTGACACCAAGCAATGAATCCAAGCAATGACATCAAGCAATGAAACGTCATTAATCCAACGATACCCTGATTCCCACTTTCTAACAGTTATGGATACTTTTGTAATTCATCATCGTAAACTACAGCCTCACCAAAAATCAATTCACTCCCACCATGAACTACAACCTCCTGAAAATCTTCGTAAACCTCATTCAGTCCACAATTCACTTCTGAAGTCGACTTCCCTCCCCATCTCTGAGCAATTTCTATCGATTTCTCTATACCCCTCTTTGACTCTATCTCACCACTTTCATCCATCTCCATTCGAATCACCTACATACCAGGTCACCTCTATAAATAGCCACACCTCCCACCATCTACGACCGTTAACCCCCTTACCACCACAAAAATATATAAAAGACATTAATGCCACCCAATTCCCTCTATTCAATTCTTATTCTAAAATTCCCAAGCCCTCCTTCCGATCTGTCTCCCAGCCCTCCTTCAGCCTCTCCTGCCTCCTGTGTTACAGGTCGCGTGGACTATCTTCATCATCCCCACCACTCTTCTAATGAGTCCCCATGGCCTTTGTCCGCCGGCTACACAATCCACTGATTATGCGTACCCAGAATCTCATCCCCTCAGATATACCAACTTTCCGACCAGCAGGCGTGGCCTGTTGAGCGATACCGACCATGAAAGTGACGACGACGATTACTACCACAACGACAACGATTCGTTTGCCACATATTCTTCCGACGAAATCAACAGGCGAGCGGTGGCTCTTTTCGATTTTCTTCCTGAGAATGACAACGAGGTGGCACTACGCGAGGGCCAGGTGATATGGATTTCGTATCGACACGGCCAAGGCTGGCTCGTTGCCGAGGATCCAGATTCTGGTGAGAATGGGCTTGTTCCAGAGGAGTATGTGGAGATATTCTATGGTGACGACAACGATGAACCCAAGCCATTTGTTCCTCGGCTTTTGCAGGAGATCCAAGGCGAGAGCGAATGGGAGGACACCGAAGACGAGCATTCTCTACATCTGGTAGATAAGGCGATGGGCGAGACCTCCATTAGCGAGAAGTCATAGAGGAGAAAGAGAATAAGATAAAAAGAAAGACAAAGGAAGATAATTGAGAAAGAGATACCGAAAAGAGGAGAGGGAAGTAAAAGTGGATAAGTAGAGGATAAACAGTTGAACAGAGCTTAGCTCATTGTTCGGGTCCGGATAATATACTGACGATAAAATTCAAGCAACGGAAGATGATAGGTAGTTTTTTTTTTTTTGAATTGTGGTCATTCGACACGATAGTTGATTATCATCTTGTTGTGCCTGATACTACTTAAGATTTATGCTCTAAAGCTCGAAAATTAGAAGTTGAAAAGGATGACTTTTGCCCAAAAACTCTGCAAAAGTCCTGGATTAAGACTTTCGAATTTCTTTCTGAGATTTTATCCTGGGTTTCATTCCCATTTGGTTTCAAATATGGTCTTCTGTGGTGCACTTCCAATGGTTTCAAGTGAACCCTTCTCAGGTTCACATCTTTGACCACACATTAAAATTAACTAGATACACTAGAAATGTCAACAAATCACATCTGATACCCAAAGCAACCAGAATCACACCCCTATTCGTATTACAACTCCAGTCTTCCTAATTCCTGGCCATCTCCATCTCTGCAGTACTTTGATCTCCATCTTCAACTTCACCATGGAGACAGATGAGTCGGGCCCGTCTCCGGCATCTATAGAGATTGACGTCAATGACTTTCCCGACTCCGCTTATATTGACTTGCTAAATCACTATGTTGAAGCATTCTTTGATCTCGATTACGAGACAAACGCTAGCCATCAACTTTATCCAAGTCGAATCACCATCGACAGGGCGTACTATGGCCCTCAGGAAGCTGAAGATAGAAGAGAAGAGACTGTTGAAGAGGATGTGGAAAACGACAATTTCTCCGAGAGAGAGGATAGTGAAGATCTGAATGGACACAATGAGTCTCTACTGAATAGTCATTTGAATAGGAGCAAAAATTCTAGTGCAAACTCCAATGGAACTAGCAAAAGAGGGCTAAATTATATCTCTAATGCTACTCGAATAACCGAAGATGTCTCTTGGGAGGCTTCCAATGGTAGCACTAATGGTGAATTTGGTGATATCTCGAATGATACTTCCAATAATATCGGCAATGAAATCTCCAATGATACTTCCAACGATGTCTGCGACAGAACACCACTTGACGATCTTCCAGGATCACTATGGACTGCAAAAGAGAAAGAAATCTTCTTCAGATGCCTCGCCCGTTACTCCATTCACAACATCGACAACTTCATCCCGCATCTTCCTGGAAAGTCTGTCTCAGAAATTTCACAATATTATATGCTTCTAAAACGGGAGCTACGGCGCTTGGAAACTTATAAAACGCACGATGTGGTTTTCAAAGATGCCGACACACCACCTAACCTTAGAGTTCAGTACTGTTATGTCTCCCATACATTCGAGGACGGTGCATCCTACTCGGAAATCCCAATTGCATGTGAACTGAGCCAGGAATGGCTCAGATACGAGGAAGAGCAGAGCTTCCGTATTTGTCTGCGAGAATACAATCAGGAATTGACCAACGAGAAGGCTCGACGCAAAAATATGGTGCTTAAGTACGGCCATGCAGTGGGAGGACCTCTTGACACCCACGAATATGGAATTCTCCACTCCAGGGGCCTTCTCAATATCCAGAAATTGTACCGGGCCAGCAAATTTGCCCAAGAGGTCGGAAACATACAACCTCGAGTATTCCGGTTTGATACTACAACGTTTTTGGATGAGTTGATTCGCCAGAGAGTGAAGGACATATTGGGGACGCTAGTTGTCAACCGAGGACTCGAAGGAGCGTCTCTAGCACAGCCTGAATTTGATTTCTCCGAAAATGGTGATTTGAAGAAGGAATTTGATCAGCATTTACAGACAGTAGTCTCAAGAGCCGACATGTATAAAGCCATCGAGAAGTTAAAGTTATTTGAGGCACCGGTAACGGGTTACAAGTCGAAAAACAGGGATGGAAAGTCACCAGTGATAGACACGTATTGGTCAAACATTCAAAAGTCGTTGCAGTTGAACGTCAAGGACAATGTGCTGCTGATACGTGAGGGATTTAATTGGCAATATTATAAGCCCCATATTCGGGAGTATGAGGAAACTGATGCTTTTTTGGAAGGGGATGAGGACAAAGAATGGGAGTACCATGAAGAGGTGGTGGATTTCAGTGCACTAGGTTATTATAGTGAACCGGAGAACTTGGATAGCTCGAGAGCTCCGGAGTCTGAACAACTTGAGGAAATCGAGGAACTGGAAGATCTGGAAGAGCAGGAAGAATTGGAAGAACAGGAAAAACAGGAGGAACTGAACAAGCAGGAAGAACAGGAAGAACCGGCAGAACTGGACAAGCTAGAAAAATTCAAAAACCTGAAAAGATGCAGAGAACTGGAAGAACCGGAAAAACTGGAAGAAGCCGTTCTGGAGTCTCCAGACGAATTCCGTATCAAAAATGAGGATAGTGATTGGGAAAGTGAATTTGATGAACCGGAAGAAGACCAGGAGGAAGATGAAGACGAGGAGGAGGAAGAAGAACAAGAAGAGGAGGAGGAAGAAGAAGAAAGTGAAGACAAATTAAGTGAAGAAGACGAAGAAAGCGAAGAACTTGAAGAATCCGAACAGCAACATTCAAATGGCAAACAAAAAGCACCAGTTCTTTCGGAATGTGAGCAAGACGATGATAGAAACGATGCTGGGCACTTACCAAATCATCTCGATGGACTCGAACAAAACGGAACTGAGCAATATAGACAAACCCAGCCTCCCTCCGTTCACAGCCTACCTCCAATAGGACGAACAAACAAATTTCCCGAAGATGCCTTGGTGGAAGAGCTACTTTTTCTCAAGGAAACAAAGACCCTCGAGGCATACGACGCTAGAAAAGATGCCCTGCTACACAGTTTGGAGACTCGACGCACAGACATCAAAAGACGGAAGCTTCAACCTCCTACATTTGAGGAGTCGCCACAGCCCACATTCTTTAAAGATATGTGGGGCTCTACAGACATGGACAACTTTTGCGACGGCCACCTTCGCAGATCTTGGAATAAAACATACGCCAAATATTAGACATATCCGGAGCAATTAACAATGCATATTTAGTTACGCAAGCGACTTGGCACATTGAATTGGGCAAGGATTCATCTGTAGACAGAGGGATAAGATGAGATCGACACCGCCTTTGCAAATTGTGCAGATCTGGAACTCACCTAACCTTCTCAGAATAACCTTCCTAGCATGATACCACCAAAAATAGCCAAAAAATAATATCCTTTTTGATCAGTAATCACTTCCGAATTCTGTTTTCAAGGTTGCATTGGCACCTACCTTACATGGCAGATACGTTGCCCGTTCCTTGGCGTTCTAGAAGTGCAAAGTGACATCTCAGGTGTCATTTACACTCTCAGATTGTCATCTTCATAGATTACAATTGTCCATTTTCAACATTTAACCCAAAAAACGCCATAACAACTTGGTTATATTTTATAAATAAGAGTTGAAATTGCTGACGAGCCGTAGGTTTTGAAATGGGAAGTTGGGCGTTAGGTCGTAGGCCGATGCGCATGAAGTCTGAAATCACGTTTACCCTGAGTCCACACAATACTTGCTGAGTTATTTTTCGGCATAATCACATAACTGAACATACAAACGAGTGAAACTAAGCACAGAGAGCTTCGTTACAGGGTAGAGAAGTAAGATTTTCTAAAGATACTCTTGTTCAATTTTATGCAATCATTTTACTTCATAAATGCGATAGCCATGAAGCCACCATCAATTCCCATGAGAACCACACAGAATGCTATGAGAAACAGTGTGGCGTGGCGAGAAAACAATGACAATACACTCTTTTTCTTCCCACCTATCAGCACGGGAGTGTAGAGCTCTGCGTAGCTGTTCAAGTCAGAGACGTCACTAATCACCATCACTAACTCATAAAGCACATATCTGTTGATCAAGTAGAACTTGAATGAGAAACATGCCAATTTGTATACCAAAACTACCCAGTATGCGCCTGCCAAGGGGTAATTAAAGTTAATAGAGGCGAACGAATGCGCCATGAAAACAGGCAAGAAGTTGTTGTTTGTATCCACTAGGAGCGACCCCGTCAGCAACTTTGGAGCCAGTATAGTTCGCTTTTCCGAAGTGGAAACAGGATTTCTGGCCCTCCACCAATTTTCTAATAGATGTAATAAGAAAATCAAGTAAGGACACACAATTTGCCACAACATGAACATTCTAAGGATGGGATGCATGTTGGAATACAAAAGCGAATATTCTGACGAAAAGAGTAGCACAGCACATCCCACATTTTGGATGGCAAGCAAGAGCAGCTCCGCCAAGGTGGAAGACAAAATGGTCAAGCCCCTGGATGACGACGCTGGGAAGCGGACAATAAATATGAGGTTGATTGCATTGTGCAAAAAGTCTAGCAAGTAGTCATTAAACTCCACATTCGCAAACGTATCTGGCATGGGGACCGTGAACAGCATCGCCAGGAGTAGCATCGACCCTGTGAGCACAAGCGCTGATAAGACAAATGGGTTGTGGATCCATGAACACAACACTACATCAATGAAATAGGCAGCCTTAGCCACTTTGCCGGAGACCTGATCTAATAAATCAGTCATGATGATGCAGATGTGCGAAATTAACAAGTAAGTAGAACGTTAAAAAAAAACTTGACAGGTCTAGAAACCACAAATTCGCGTTGTTGAATTTGACTGAAGATTCAAATGGCAGAAAGAAGGTGGTATGAAGGGGAATGTCTGAAGCAAGTTGGGTCAAGTGTAGGTAGCCACGTGTGGGACTTCTGCAGGATCTATGCAATTTGAAAAGGAACAATCAGGGTCCGGAAGTTTAGGAGATTAAGGTCTTGTTCGCAATGGATGGATATCGTAAAATTGAGAGTGTAGATCAGGAAGACGACAATAAGTGACAAATTGATGTCTAGGAAAAGACTATGGGCTGGCGACCCTAGCAGAACTGCGCTATATATAGTGAAGGGCGGGCTTGGTTGTAGGAAATTAATATGTGCAATGTGGGGTATGTGCAGGCACATCGTAAAACCACTTCAAAGGAAAGCATGATATAATCGATAATCACAGGAGAAGTGAGAGGAAACAGAGAATTTTAAGCATATCACATAAAAATACAATTTTCAATTACACTTCACGACGAGGTATGCCTCTTTTCCTAATATCTTGCCACAGTTAATTCTGTCTATTTAGAAATGTCACAAATTGGACCGAAATTCTCCCGAGACAATGCGTCAGGTAGAAAATCTTTGTTGCAGTATGCCGGACCGGCATTCCACATTGCGTAATGGCGGTCTATCAATCCGGCAAGCATCCCGGCAGGGATTTGGCCCCATGCGAGTGAGCAAATTTGGGATTGATGACAAACGCTATGACTGCATCCCCCGGATGTTTATAAATCCGATTTCATCATTTGATTTATTTATCAACGTGTGAAGTTGGAATTCACTGCTTGGTCGTGTCGGAGGGTTTCATGCTCGCCGGCTAATGTAGTGCATGGTGTTGATATTTGAGCGCTTTAAAAGCACAGCCGGGCCCATTATAGAGGCTTTTTAGCTCCGGAGAAATCTGACACACAAGCTATTCAAGCCATTGTTGAACCTCCTCTGAGGTTTTTTTTGTTCGTGGTTCCAACTTTCCTTGCTCAAAATCTATTCTTATCCTCCCTTATTCCTTTATCTGACTATTTTTGTATGGTTATTCGTGTTGATTTTTACAATTTGGTAGATGTTTTTTTTTCTATTTCTAGTATTATCCTTTCCTCACCCCAGCCAGTCAAATAAGTTTCAAAAGACGAGTTTCAATATTTCACTAGACACATTAGTTACTCAGTCTTGGCCCTTCTAACCTCCCTGAGTATGTACATTCTCCTGCAAGCCAGCTCCAGCCTCATGCACCCATGCGTCATGGACTAATTCTTTGCACCGGAACGTTCGATCCGACTGGGCTTCATCTAACTTCATCTAGACTAATCGTGTCAATATTAATAATCTCGAGGTCTAAGCCCTGTCAAAAAAAAAAAAAAAAATGCCGTGGTTCTACTTCAATACTCCTCGTCGTTGATATTCTAAAAATCTCTCATGTACTGCGCCGACATCGTATTTTCAAAGTCGCATGTTGCGAACAAATAGACGGCCCCAATGCAACATGTCAAACCCCAACCCCACTTCAGTCTCTATCGTGTGACATTGGCCATAGCCTTTCTTTTTTCCCTATTGTCTGTAGATAGCTTGTCGAGGCTGAATATCCTAATATCCTGAATTTTCCCAAATTGGATGTTGCACTTTGAGATCGGTGCTGTCTTGGCGATCGACAACCACCTTTGTTCTTAATCGTATTTGGATTAATAAGAAAATCACTTTGCAATGGCAACTAGTGGCAGCGTCATACTCAAGAAGTTACCTCTTGACTAGAAATTTCTTTGGCTTTCATTTTTGGCTTGTCTTTCATAGCTTGAAAGATCATATTTGATTGGCTGTTCGGTTATTAGTGCTTGCGTATTCTTTGACAAATGAGCCTCCTTTAAGCCAGGCCTATAATTACATTTTCTTGAGGCGGGTCGACGATTACTTAAATGCTTATGAATGACGGGTTTCTATTTCTTAGATTTGTTAGACCATTAGGAAGATCAACTTGTTGATTCTTATGGCCCCATCGTTCTGTACCACCAGTTTAATGCCTTCAAATTCAGTTTGGCAATTTGGGATTCAAATTTCATTGCTTTTGATACTGATCTTGACCATCATTTTTCTTTAGGCTCAAAATTCTGGGTCTGTAATATGAATTCGACAATCAGTGTATTCAAACTATGATTTATAAGTTTGACACTTGGAGTGTTCTATCGAATTCCTATTTCCACTGATTCACCTTCATAACATGACCAGATGATGGGACTTCAAGAATGCCATATACAGCAATCAGGATAACAATGGCAGTTGACCAAAGCAATTATTCCAGTCAATCGGAATTGGTAGTGTTCTGGAGTTTAAATTCGATCTTGGAGGGCAATTTCCCCATTTTTTGTCAAAGATCAACCATTGGCGGTCGAACTTCAAGAGTCTAGAGTTAAAAGACCAGAAGCCTTCAAAATTACACAAATAATGGCGAAAATTTCTTGAGGGCTAAAGTATCCCATCTGGCGAAGCCGGAACGCACAATGGGAAATGTTCAAATTGCCAGGTGTTGATGGTTCAAGTCCACAACGAGTCCATCGAGTTCATCTTCCCAACTTGAATCTAAAAAGAAAATCAATAGTCTCAGAGGAAATGAATTAATCTCGCAAATTTATTGGCAAAAGGAGCGGTGTCCATACCAACACCACCAGCAACGGGGGCAGACTTCTCCTCGTCAGAGAAGTTCATATCATTGACAAGGTCTACCCTGGTTAATTAAGGCGTCGATTGAGAAAAATTCAAACATCCACCTGGAACGAAGAGGGAGGTCTACCAAAAGATGACTTCTATTTTCTGGAAGTCTTGAATGGTGATATCCAATCTAGTTCGAAGTCGAAGATATCGTATGGCTAGTATTTCGAAAGCTTGAAATAAAAAGCTTGAAATCAGAAGCTTGAAATAAAGAATCGACAGCACTATTCTCAACCACAGAATGGTCAAATTTCTACAAGAGTGAAAATGATACCAAACAATGGAAAAGTTCATCCCTTTTGAACACTGAATTCGTCTGAAAGGACCAAAATTGGTGTATTCTAACCTATGATGTGAAATTAAAGTAAGTTTGGATGGTGACTATGGATGATATTAGTACATTTGATCAGGATATGATTAACATTTCTACGTGTGCCAACAGGATTAAAAGGGTTAAGTGTCATTCAAAATTTCTACTGGTTCCAGAAAACCCCATTTTGAAATCTTATGCTGAAGAAACGATTATGAATCTAGAAACAAAAATTCGAAACGAGTTTATAAACTTTTGTTGTCAAACTTGAATTTTTGAATTTCAGGCTTTACTTCGAAATGCCATTCCAAGTGTCTACTTCAACTTTTACACCAGTACACCACCTCATGCGACATTCATACTATCCCGAGGGATTTGAGTTCACACCTGTACACCACAATAGGGCCATTCATTCTATTAGATCCCCCTCTCTCAAAATGGGAACATTTCTACTTGGTATGTTTCCTGTATATAACTGCAACGTGGACCTAGACCCATTGCCCCTGCCATACCACCAATTGGCGCATTGAACACATTGGTTTTGCCCCCAGAAATTAACCACCTCTATATTTGTAAATGCAATTTGTGTAACACCAAAATGGTTTGACATTGCTTCGTGATTTTTTAAAGTACCGGTGTACGGGTGTTTTTTCTGGGGCCAAAAACAAGAATCGTTGCCTGGGCAGGGATTCTCAATGGATTTTCTTTCGTTCTGCACATAATACCCCATAATTGGCCACTCCGACCCGTCGACCCCTTCTCATGTGCAGGGCGGACTGTCGTCATATTTTCCATCGACTTCTCACCCAAAAAAATGCCTAACCTATAAATACCAGAAGGTTCGCACGTTTTCCTTCCCCAACTTACACACAATGTCCCAAGTCTACTTTGATATTTCCGCCAACGGCAACAAGCTCGGAAGAGTTACCTTCAAGTTGTACAACGATGTCGTTCCTCAGACCGCTGAGAACTTCAGAGCTTTGTGCACTGGTGAGAAGGGATTTGGCTACGCCAACTCTGCTTTCCACAGAGTGATTCCTCAGTTCATGTTGCAGGGTGGTGACTTCACCAGAGGCAACGGTACCGGTGGTAAGTCCATCTACGGTGAGAAGTTCAAGGATGAGAACTTCATCAAGAAGCACGACAGACCAGGTTTGTTGTCCATGGCCAACGCTGGTCCAAACACCAACGGTTCCCAGTTCTTCATCACCACCGTGCCATGTTCTTGGTTGGACGGCAAGCACGTCGTTTTCGGTGAGGTCACTGACGGTTATGATGTTGTCAAGCAGGTTGAGGCTCTTGGTTCCAACTCTGGTGCCACCAAGGCCAGAGTCACCATTGATGCCAGCGGTGAGTTGTAATTAACTTAACGAAATACGGTTTTGCGAATTGTAGTGTAGTTTCACATGTAGCAATGTCAGGATGTGAACGTGTATCTGGTACTTAATGCCTTGAATGACAATTACTAGCCTACTTCTGGGTACCGAACTCCGATAAGTCAATTGAGTGGCGACCACAATCCACAGATTGAAAACTTGAAGATTGACACTCTTAATACCTCAATCTCTACCATAGACCTCAAATTCCATCGAATGTTGTCTCCCAACAATCTCGTATTCCGAATTAACTCTATTGCACCCCAATTATGGTCATAAATATATCATATGACATACTCTATGCAATAAAGCAAGTCCAATATACCCGGCATACATGAGGTGGTTTGTATAATGTTCTCCACATTCGAACTCACTCGTCCATCCTATGTATCTCTGACGACAACATACATACTCATTCAATTGGTGACTTTTCACCAACTTTCCGGTCTCATTTACATGTTCCACTTTGTTCTATTGTAAAATTTTCAATCTTCCCTCTAATCTCATATGATTTACATTCTACAGTCTTCATTCTCAAATCTCGTCTTATTACTTACAACTTAGCCTCCAAAACAGCCTCGTAGCCACTAACACCAACGTCACCACCCTGCTCGACGCCAACGTAGCTGACGTCCTTAGAGTCAGCATTTACAACAAAGGCATATCTGGCAGATCTCACACCAAGACCCTTATCGGTCAAGTCCAAGGAAACTCCGTTGGAAACCGAGAACTCTGCGTTAGGGTCCGAGGCAAAGATCACCTTAGGCAAGCCGGAAACATCTCCCAAAGAGGCGTCCTTCAACAACAACTTACCCCATGCGTTGATGACAAATGGATCGTTGGCACTCAACACTACCACGGTGGTGATGTTCTTGTTCTTCAATTCCTTCAAGTGGCTCAAGTATGGAGGAATGTGGTTCTCAGTACATGTTGGCGTGAATGCACCTGGAACAGACACAAATAAGATGTTTCCACCCTTGTTCTGTTCAATCAACTTGTCCAAACTCAAAGGAAGAGGTCTGGAGCACGCCAATGCAGACTCCTCCAGAACAGAAGCCAAGTCAATTGGCACGTAGGCGAAGTTAACGCCTGAGGGGAACTTTTGGCCTTGAGAAAGAGTCATTTTCGATGGTTTTTACTTTTTGTAGCTGATTGAAACCTACTGGAAATTGGCCTCTATTATATAGTTTTGGAGGACGCCAGCGCACGTGACCACCACCCACTCATGATCTATGTGGCTCGGAGCAAATAGCCGGAAAATGAGATAAGGTACAATGGAATTGATGATTTTATGTGAACCAATCGGGCTATTTATGGTGGATAAGAGTTTTCCGAACATTCTGCTACTGTGTGGATAGTGTGGCAGCAGTCTATAGTTGGTTGCTGTGAAGTGTGGGGAGTCGCACCTAGGAGTAATGAGATTGATGAGAGATTGATGAGAGATTGATGAGAGAATGATGAGAGATTGATTGAAAAGGTTGAAGGGAAAAAGAATGATGGTAGAGATTGATAGGAGACCAATTGATAGGAGGGAGGCTTTGAATTACAAATGGCACTAGAATAAAAGATGTCTAACAATGACGGTGGTGATTATTAATAGTAGGAAGCCCGGAACGGTGTGGGTATTGACCATGCTTACTCATACAAATCTGGAAGTACGAAATATAGCCAGACATTGTGTATCGGGAAAGACAGGAAGTATTTAGAGATACATGGAAGGATATCAATGGATTGGTTGACACTGTCAACTGTTTATTGTGATGTCATGAGGTGACCAGCAAAAAAACTTGAGTAGTATTCTAAGTTACTATCGGTGATTGTTAGGACGTACTTTCAAAGGACGATTTATAGACAAAGAAAATGGAATTTTTGAAAGTCGAGGATTACAATTGATTGTTCGAAAGGCGGAAAATGATTGCTCTTTTCTTTTTTAGATTATTTTTAATCAGTTTTCAATGGAGTTGAATATTAATTATTGATTGGCAAATATTGAGCTAAGTCAGTGAAGCCGATTATTCGCATATTTCCTTTTACTGAGTTAGAGTTGATAGCGCATGGACTGAGTGTCTTGGATCCATGCATTTTGATGAGTACTCATCAAAAATCTCTTTCGACTTATCTACTGATATTTGAGTCAAGTTTCAAACGACATTTGTAACGTTAATTCATTAACACATCTGGACATCCGCATTCCCTTAACCATGGCTTTATCATGGCTTAACTCACTGACCAATTCGCACTTCGTGGCCATTTACATAACTTTGAGAAATATCCAGACCAATGTATTTTCTTTTTCCGGCTAATTACTATTTATGCCTGCCATTTCTCCATCAGATCTCTCCGTCTATTCTTCTCTCTATTTCTTTTTTTTTTTTCCTCTCTACATCTTGATCTTCTTTACATTTTGATTATCTTTAATAACTCAAATGTGTTCAATCTCTCGTTAGATTATTCCGTTTCTTCCCCGATTCTTACCATATTTCTCTTCAATTTGCTTCAATTTTCTGCAATACCATTCCAGTTCTCTAATTCACTTAAACTGTATCAATTTCCTCCCTTCTCTTCATTCTCTCAATTTCTCCACCCCATCACTAGGTCTCCATCCATCTTATCGCAGTCCTGTGCACACCTACAACTGATCTCATACCAACCACTATAAGTATCAATGCCTCCGTCCGACGATCCGTTCGTGGACCAGGAGAAACCTGCCGAATCCTCGGAGTTCACTTTGCGCCCGCTTAGAATCCAAAAGAGACCCGACTCGTCTTCCTCTACTGCAACCTCCACTCCCCAAAAACCTCCCAATGATGAGTTCGTCTGTCGTCCCATGAGACTTAGTCTGGCGTCCAGCCTACAAGCCCGAAGGAAGTCCGACTCCAGGGATACTCGGCCAAATGTTAAAAAAAGCGTGTCTTTGAGTGGCTCCAGCGAATTGTCCACGCCAATATCGCTGCCCAAAGCGCCCAGTCGAGTTCTGTCTATAAAAATCAAAAAGTTACCTCTTGTTCAGTCACCGCGTCGCTCTTCAGTGGCCGATTTGTCCAAGTGGGACGACATGATATTTGCCTTGTGCTTGGTGGACTTTCACCATGTACGTGGGCCCGAAGTGCAGTGGTGGAAGTCCAACTATCATTCGCATTTTGACCACGACGACGTTCTCTTCCGCAATTTGCCGTTTCAAGCACTTCCAGATGGCTCGCACCTCTTTGAAGAGACTTTCAGCAATTTTAATTTGGTCTACGACTTCAAAAACTGCATTTCCTTGGACAATCTGGTAGATATCGAGACGTTCAAGGGTAACCCGAACCATCTCGAGACGCTTTTCGGGTGTCTGTGTGTCCGTCAGGTGAAAACAGCTGACCTTTCCAGTGAGGAGCTTGAGCGCAACAAAGATATCACTCGATCTATAGTCCAGAAGGCCGTTGTAGTGATAAGTCGAAAGCAGCCAATTTTCACTAAAATAAAGGAGAAATTGTCCATTATTACCCACAGCTACTTCCAGCAGGTCAACTTTACTAACTTCGAGGTGCTCGAGGACTTATTTGAGAATCTTAACGACTCATTCAAGTTGGTGGAGGATGACGATAAGTTGAAAAGACCATTACTCCCAGATGAAACCATGCTCTTGGAAAACCAGAAGAACGAGAAGCAAGAGGAGTTCTACGTCAATTTAAACTTGCGCCATATCTTACATCAATTCCGCTCTAACCTTCTCGTCATCTTGAAAGCACTACTTCTTGAGAAGAAGGTGTTGATCTATTCCAACAATAACTTGGATCTTCTCACTCAGTTCCAGAATAATCTCATCGCATTAATTCCTGACCTCTTGAACCATTTAGAGCTATCCGGTTGTCCATTGAGCGATTACACCGAGAAATACTCTCCACTTAATAAACCCAGTTCATTGAAGACTAATGATAGGCAGTCTATGCTAAGGTTTTTCGGGTTGCCTTTGCAAATTTTCAACACAAAGGGTTCTTTCTGGAACCCCTACTTGCCTCTTCAACAGCTTGATGAGTTGAAAGCAACGACGTTTATGGTCGGCTGCTCTAATTTGCTAATTGCCAATCAACTGACTCAGTTCAAGATCGATGTCATGGTCAACTTGGACACATCCCAAGTCACATACCCACTTGGTAAACCAGAAGAGCTTGTTCTCTCTGCTAATGATAAGAAATTCATCACAAGTCTCCTTGCGACACATCAAAGTGGTGAATCGTTTGTTGGTAGTGACGACCACTTCCGCTATCAATTTGAAGACTACATCCGGAGTCTTCTCGCAACTACCAGAATGAATCAGTATATGGAAAGATTCAAGAGTCCCCCGCCAGGCTTTGATGTTCAATTAAATCGAAACTTGGGCAATTTGAAAAGCTTTGGGGAAAATTTCGTCAATGCCTGGTTCCAGACTCGCAACTACAAAATCTGGGACGCCCTATGTGATGAGTTCATCTTTAACTTTCACGAACCTTGCCACATTGCCTACACGTTCACTGACATCGCTCAATCTAATTTATCGTCGTTCTTATCGTCGTTCAAAAAGGTTCCAACTGCTCCCAGTCTCACTGATCGCGCCAACCAGTACTTTTCCCATGCGCACAAACCACAAAAGTTCATTTCTGAAGAATCATCGGAGTCTGAACAGAAAGAAACTCTCACAAAGAATGACACAGAAAAAAACAAGGGTTGGGGATGGTTCAAGAAGTAACTGTTATTTGGTAATTAGTGTGGAGGTAATATGCAGTTCGATGACCTCGATGATTGAAAAACCAGGAAAACTAGCAAAACATCACTCATTAGAAATGAAGCACCCATTCCAAATATTGGTCACCGACAAGCTGGGCGAGCACTTGTTTGTGTCTGTAAAGAACAAATTGCTTGTCTTCCGTTTGTCCGACGGTGTTTTGGTGGGCACCTGGACAGATACCGTCGACACTCAGACTTTCCAGGAACAGAAGTTCAAGGCCAGACACGAGGCACAGAAGTTGAAACAGGAGCAAGAGCCAGCATCCAAGAAGGCTAAAACTAACAAGAAGGAACCAAAGGTTCCAGTTCCAGGTCCTGGTGCTCCCGTGATCTACAATTACATTCGCTCGTTAACATTAACCAGAGATGAGCATCACATTATCGGCACTACCGACAGCGATAAAGCTGCAGTTATCTTCCTGATCGACTATTCCAAGGAGAATTGTCTTGCGCTTGTTAAGCGTCAAACCTTCCCGAAACGTCCATGTGCTGTTTCCACTTCTATCAATGATGCCGACTTGATTGTTGCCGATAAATTTGGTGACGTGTACAGCATTCCAATTAATGATGAACGTATTATCGATGAAAAGGCCCTAGTTCCTATTTTGGGACATGTGTCCATGTTGAGTGATGTTTTTGTGGCTGAGCATGACAACAAACAATACGTCTTGACAGGTGACAGAGACGAACACATCAAAATTACTCACTTTCCCAAGTCGTATGTTGTGAAGCAATGGTTGTTTGGTCATCGTGAATTCGTTTCTTGCTTAAATCTTTGTGATTTCAACAAGGACATCCTTGTTAGTGGTGGAGGAGACGATTATTTGATGTTGTGGGACTGGTTCAACGCAAAAAAGCTAGCTAAAGTGGAGCTCCGTGAATTAATCCAGCCTTTCTTGAAAGAGGATCATTACCCTCCCGAAAGATTTAGGAATGAGGATTCGCCAAAGGAGATCTCCATCACAAAGGTTCAAACCCTCACACACAACGGTGCTCACTTGATAATAGTCTTATGTGAAAACACGAACTGTCTTTTGACATTTGAAGTTAAGGAGGATTTCTCTATTGTTCACAAGCAGACATTCACAACCGACAAGCCATTGGTGGATTTTGCTATTGTGAAAGACTCGATTTTTGCAGCAGTCGATTGCGAAGACGGAGAGTTGATCGAGATTTACGCTCTCAATGATGACTTGCTTCTAGAGAAAAAGGATGACGAGTTGGCCAAGAAGATCTCTCAAGCAAGTGACTGTGAAGTGGAATCCCGTAATGACTTTTATCCATTGTATTACATCAGCTCGTTGAGAAAGAGAAGCGAGCATTAAATGCATACGTAACTATTTTTTTATTAGATTAAGTATCTATTCAGTGAGTTCCTTGTCCTGCTCTTCTTCAAGGAACCCTCCCTGCTTGTAGAGAGCATAGTACAAAGAATCCTTGTTCTGCAAAAGGTTCTCAGGAGTGTCAAATTCGGCCACTTCTCCTTGCTCCAACACGATGATTCTATCAGAGTCCAGGATCGTATTCAATCTGTGCGCAATTGTCAAAATTGTTCTGTCCTTGAATTCGGTTCTGATTGTCTCCTGAATAACAGTGTCAGTTTCGACATCAACAGCAGCGGTGGCCTCATCAAGAACCAAAATATGCGATGGAATCAACAATGCTCTGGCAAGACACATCAATTGTCTTTGACCCACAGACAAGTTCGATCCACCCTCACTCATTCTGACATCCAATCCTGACTTGATTTCTTCGTCGCTCTGGTCCCTGTTTTCATACATCTTTAAAACATGGTCCTTCAAATGAGATAGCTCCAAAGCCTTCCAGATCTTTTCATCCGTGAAGCTGTCAGTTGGATCCAAGTTGCTTCTAATACTTCCCTCAAAGACTTGTGCGTCTTGTGGAATGATCGACAACTTGTGTCTCAAGTCAGCCAATCCTAACTTGCTCGTGTCGACTTTATCAATCTCGATGTGACCAGAGGTGGCTTCAATAATTCTGAACAAGGCGAGAGTCAACGATGACTTTCCTGCACCGGTTCTTCCAACAATACCAATCTTTTCATGGGGCTTGACCGATAAGTTGACGTTCTTCAACACCAAATCCAACTCTGGTCTGTATCTGGTTGAGTAGTCTTTAAAATTGACTTCTCCATTGGCTGGCCAATTAAGCGCTGGTCTATAATCTTCAATAATCTCTGGAGCTTCAGGAGTCAATCTGGAGTATTCCAAGACTCTTTCCACGGAAACGATATTAGTCTCGACTTCAACTGTCATTCTAACAATCCAGTTCAATGACTGAGTCACTTGCAAAGCATACGACACAGACAAACCTACCATACCGGCGGAAATGGAACCTGTTTTCAAAGTCAAAATCGCCAAACCCGAAGAGCCCAAGATGATGACCGAACCCAAGAACTCCAATCTGACAGCTAACCATCTGTTAGCATTGACAGCTGGGTAGTAAGCACGCATGTTCTTATCAACTCTTCCTTCGTTCAAATGTTTGAATCTATCTTCCTGACCATAAGCTCTGATGACTGAAACACCATTCAAAGATTCCTGGAAGTTAGCGAAGATAGGCGATCTGGAAACGGAATCCAAACGACGCAATTCTCTTGTGGTTCTCAAGTAGTACTGCTGATAGTAAACGTACAAGATACCCAAAGGTCCAACAATGAAAATGAACTGCCAAGTGGAGAAACAAATAACGATAATGGTAAACATAACTTTGGTGGCGTTACTGAAGAACATTCCAAACACTCTTCCCAAAATCTCATCAATCTTGTAAATGTCATTCGAGAATCTGTTCAAAATACGACCAATTGGCGTGGTCTCAAAGAAAGACATTGGAGCTCTCAACACAGACTGGGCCATACCATTATGCATCTTGGTAGATCCCCTAATAGTACAGTAGATCCACATGAAGCAAGTTTGAACCAAAGAACAAAGCGAATAGCCGATACCCAACGCAAAATAGATACTTAAGTACTTTGGCACATCAGGGTTGTAACCATACTTCGTGTTGACCTCAGACCAGTGCTTCAACCAAATATTCGAGCAAACGTTCACAGCCATTGAGGTAACTGTTGCACCCAAGAAGACCATAACATTCAATGGACCACAGGCTTTCGCATACTCCTTGTAAACATCCCATTTCACTTCACCTTGTTCCAAGTGTTCCTTTCTGGCCTTAGCATCTTCGTCATCCTCTTCTTCTTCCTGCTCCAAAATCAACCGTTCTTCATCGGTTAAAAGTGGAGCCACCGATGCTCGTCTTAAACTGCTGACTTCGATTTCAGACTCACTCTCCAATTGAGAATAATCCACGTTGTCTTTCGTCTCTTCTGAATCTGATCCAACCTTCTCAGCCTTTGTGGAAGCAGCAGAGGAAGAAGCCATAGTAGATGAAGATTTTCCTTTTCCGAAATCAATAATAAGTTGGCGCAATTGACTCTTGTCTTGAGACATAACTTCCAAGAGGGAGCCTTGCTCAACAATTTTTCCGTCCTTAACCATATGGATATTGTTCGCCACATTTAAAACGTGGATAGCATTGGTAGCCAAAATTCTACACTTGGATTTCAACATACCATTTGGACCCAAGACATGGTCAATCAAATGTCTTCCAACATGCTCATCGACAGCACTCAAAGGATCATCGAAAAGGTAAACATCTGCTCTTGCGTATACCGCTCTGGCCAATGCAAGTCTGGCCTTCTGTCCACCAGACAAAGAGATTCCCTTTTCTCCAACTTCTGTCCTGTCACCTTTTGGCAATACTTTCAAGTCAACAGATAAAGCACAAGCCTTCAACACGTGCTGGTAAAATTCAGGGTCGTACTTGTGACCAAATAAAATGTTCTCTCTGACAGTACCGTTAATGATCCAAGGGACCTGAGAGGCATATGCAATACTTCCGTGAACTTTAACCTCTCCATCGAGCTTGTAGAGATCACCTAGGATTGCCTGGATGATTGAAGACTTTCCGGAACCAACTTTTCCCACAATACAGTCCAAGTCTCCCTTCTTGACATCCAAGTTAATGTTGGACAAGGCAACCTTGTAGGTTTCTTCGCCCTTCAGTTTGGACCATAAGAAGGTACCATTCTTGACAGAAACTGCTACGTCACCAATGTTGCTCACCTTTGGAGCTCTGATGACGGCATTTTCTTGCAACTCGGCACCAGTCAAAAATTTGCTCAATCTAGAAATAGCAACTTGAGCCTCCACAACATTTGTGATCACCATAGGAACGACAGCCAAGGGGAATGACAACAAGTTGAACAATGACAAAGCTGGAAAAACAATATCAGTAGACAAACTGACATTCTTGTTAGTCAAAACAAAAAGACCAAAAGTGCTACAGCTGACCAAAAATGGAGCCAAGTTCCACGAGAACATGGAAGCAGCACCGAAAATACCCATCCGCTTCAAGTTTGCCAACTCCTTATCATTTCTAACATGGTAAAGCTTCTTCAAGTATGGATGTTCCCAGCCATACAACTTCAAAGACTTAATGTTGTTTAAGATTTCACTGATCAATCTGGATCTCTCGTCTTTGTACTTCATCTGAGTCTTTTGCAACTTCTTTTGATATCTAGCGATGACAGCATTCAATGGAATCATGACAATCATTATTGCCACACCGGCCCACATGGAGTTACCCAACAATCCGTGCAAGGAATACAAACACAAGATAATTTGGAAAGGACCAGACCAAATGATCTGCAAGTTCTGCACCAAGTCCTGTAATCTTTGCACATCGACAGACATTAAGTTCACGATGTCTCCAGTATTGGACACTTGCTTTGTTTCATTAGATAACACCAAGGACTTATTGTAGATGACGGTGGTTAAGGACGATTTGATTCTCATACCCAACTCGAAAGCTCTCTGGAAGTACTGATGCAAGAAAGCAGTCTGTGCCACCGAAACTACAAACATTCCAGCGGCGATCATGAATCCTCTCGTGAGGGGAATGGGCTCACCCTTATCGAGGGAATCTGAGTAATCGTTGACAAAACGAATCAACAAACGAAGTAATTGAGGCTGAACGAACGCCAATGAATCTTGCAAAGCCTTGAAAACACCTCCAATCAAAAATGGAAAGCCAAAAGACTTGGAAATTGCCCAAAACAAAGAAGAGGTGGACTGGTGGGACCAGTTCTTGTTGAAAGTGGAGGCAGTGGTGGAAGCTTTGAGCTCGTGTGGCAAAAATGGCAAATCTCTCTCGGTCAAAAACTGGTAGAACCCCTTTTTCATCAATGGACCCATCCAATTGAAAGTGATTCTGGAAAAGACGTTAGCTCTATCAAAAGGCGAAAGTGCAGCTTCTGAGCTGAACGAAGCGAGAGAACGGGGTGGGAAGTAAATTTCCAAGCTCAACAAAATGAATGTGTTGACAGCAGACATAATAGACAAAGTGGAGAGCTGGGAGCTCACCTCACCTCTCAAGTTGAGCGATAACACCCTGGTCGTGTGGAAAATGACCTGGAAGAGCCAGAAGAATAGCAATACACCATTTGATACAGTGGCCTTGAACTGTTCAAGGTAGTGGATAGCGTACGCAACTGCCGTAGCAGCCACATTGATGGAGATTGCTGTTTTCAAGATATCAAATGAACCACGGTATACGACGGCCAACAATACGGAAAATGCCACCTGAAGACCCGCCAAAAGAATCTTCACATAAAATGTCCAACTCACTCTATTTCCAGCGCTCACTTTGCGGTCTCTGAGCACCTTCACTTGGTAAAGGCCTGTCAACACCATCAATACGCCAGCAGCTGCAAACAAGATTCCCAAGAAAAAACATGGAGTCAAATCGTTGTAAACTGGCGATAGTGGGCCCCATCCATCTTCACAAGTGCACGAAAGCCATCCTAGCGGCTGTGGCAGTGATATTGGTTTTGAAGAATTGGCATTGGATAAGGACGAATTCAAATCACTGGCCAAAAAGGGCACCTGGTTGAAAGAGCCCCAGTCAAGCATATGTAGCCCCGGCAGAAAGGTGTCTACTTGTTCCATGGCAGCTTGCAAAAGTAGAAAAGTCCCAATGGAAGAAACAAGTGAGATGAAATTTACCTTACTAGTGGCAACGGCTTACAAATGAGATATTGTTCCTGTATACAAACGCGTAACCTATCGAAGATGAGGATGAAAGGACGTCAGCCTTATCCCCGATTTGGATAGACATTCTATTGGCTATGTTCTTTTTTGTTTTGGGCACTCCACCCTGGAAGTTGGTGCCGATACTGTAAAGCTTTTCTTGGCCCTTTTTAACTCTATTTGCTTTACTCCTGCTATACAGAACGGCATTCTTGTAACCCGAGTCCGCATTACCACCCTCACCTTTTATACCGGCTCCAATCGGCTGGTCCACTCTATGTACAACACATTTCAGGTAAGACATGCAGAACAAGAAGAGCACAAGCAGGAAAACTAACCAAAATAAGATGAAAACAATCAGGAACATCATGTGCCATCAGTAATTCGTTATTGACCACGAAGAATTAGGCTCTCGAAAATCGACCATGGTACAATTTGTCGAAAAGTCAACACATAAAGTGGACCAAATGACAATTGAAATTGCCAATTAAATTCGTAGGTAAACGACACACGGAAATCTGAAAAATGTCAATTGCGACACACCAGTCAATCGTATTCGCTTGTCTTACTTAAACAATCTCTTCAATCTCGACTGCTTCTTTTCCTTCTCATTAGCAGATCCCGTAAGTGAGCTTCTCTTTTGGTAATGCTTGGGTGTATTCGGATTGATTGAACCCTGAGGCAACTGTGGGTTTGGTACCGCAGTTCCAAAGCCGCCACTAATGACGTTAGTACCGGATTTCAGTGATGAGCGCAGGTGGCCCTGTTGACTGTGAGGGCTACCCTGAGCTGATGGAACGTTGACTGGCTTTGGCAACTCCAAAAGATACTCTGGGGCCTTGTCGCCGGCAGTCAATTCCTGATAGAGCGGAATGTCAAGAGATTGGAGTGTCTTCACGTCGTCAATGCTTTGGAGTCCGATCAAGAAGTCGCGAGGCTTCAACAACGACTCCGAACCCAAATAAAAGTCCTTGTTAAGAGATGTAGAAAGCTCATATATCAGGCGTACCTCGGAGAGTGTTACACCTCCAGCAACAAAGCAAAACACACGCTGTCTGTTCTTGGAGGACGTGGGGCCCGAGCGAGTGTTGGTGGGAGCCCACGAAGCTTTCACTCTTGGATTTCTCATGGAGCCTGACTCACCACCCACTGGATTAAGGCCACTCTTGCGTGGAACGTCGTCTTCCAATGGCTTGTCGCGGAAGTATGGGAACCACTCCTCGTCCAATTCGTACTTAGCGGCGTTGTAGAGGACTCGCTTGAGGCCCGGCGCAAACCTGGAAGTGTTGTAAGTTCCATCATTGTTTATGGTATGAAATGTCTGGCGCAGTACCTTTTTGTCCTTGACGGACTTCTTGACGATGGGGAAGTCTAACTTGCGGAGATTGAAGAAACACCGCAGAACAAGCGAAATGATTTGATTGTCCTTGACGCCGATGAACCTGGCGAGCTTGATAAAATCGCTCTCGGCGAGACCACCTCTGTAAAGACTGTAGATTAACACAAGTCTCACCTTGTCGTTAACATGTAGGTCGTCTCTAGCCAAGAGCACAATCAAGTCGTCGTGCAAACGCTTGTTGTGGACGCCTTCGAACGATGTGCCTTCAGCCGTGCATGTCTGCTCGAAATCTGCGGCGAACTCGGCCAATTTGCGGCTGGCGTTGATATCCAAGCACTCGTCAATCAATGTCTTGTGCAAGGTGACCTGACGACGCTCGTCATCAAAGCCCTGCAAGTGGGCCACCACATACATCAAGTCCGAAGAGGTCTTTGCCTTTGATCTATCGACCATCAATGGATTGTTCTTTATAAGGTCGTTGATTCTTGAAATGATCAATTCCGAAGCCTCGATAATGTGCATATGACGCAATGCAACCCAAGTATCGTCATCCTCGGAGTCTAGTGAAGTCTCCATCTTCTGCTCCTCACCACGCTCGTTCTCCACGGTATACACGTACTTGTTTTGTCTCTCCAATCCCTCCACAATGTCCATAGCCATGGCCTGGTAAGTAAACTCATGCAAGAGCGGAGCATACAAGTCCAAGGTCCGGTCACAGATAAGTAAGATAGCACGTGGCTTATCTCCAGCAGATGGAGGTGGGTAGTTATGGTTTGCACGCGCATACTCGTCGATCTGGCGCTGGACTTCGTCTGCGATCAATTCAGGTAATCTGGCAGCTTGGTGAGTAGAGTCTGGCAGTGAGTAGAAGCGGATAAGCGGATACTCGTCGGCTACAACCACCGCATTCACAATGGCACGAGCAGCACGGCGAACCTGAGGCAACACCAAGTCACCACAGTTTTCGTTATAATAAATTGGCATGGAGTTAGGAGTTAATCGATCAGCCAAAAATACTCGAGATTCCACAGGAACCATAGAAGCATGAACAACGTCGATGTTGGCTCCATGGCCAAAGAAGGCATCAACGTCAGGATTCTGCAAGAATTTGGACAGATGAAAAAAGTGAGATGCCTCTTCCTCCCATTGACTGAGAGGAACAAAGAGTCCATGGCCCACCTTGTAGCGTTTGGACTTGACATCAGCCAAAATGCAATTGAAGTTGAACACCAGCAGCTCCACCAAGTATATAGCTTGAAGAAATGGCTGCAACGGGCGTTTTTGGTGGATGGACTCCACAGCAGTGACGACCCGTAGCAATGTCAGTTTGGGGATCACCAGAAAGAGCACCGTCTCGGTTTTACGGTCCACAACCAACGCATAGAGACCGGGAGGCTGTGCGACCAGCTTGATCTTGTCTAGGAGGTAGTTAGCCTGGAGCTGGAAGAGCGACAGGGGGTCTTTCTTCATTAGTAGTTGGTGACAATTGCGAGACCGAAGGTGTGCATGTGGAAGAAGTAGTAGGTGGACCAAGTAGATTAGGAACGGTTGGGTTTTTAATGATTTCGGATTGTTTTGTGGATTAGATGGATTGATTTCGTGGTAGGTGAAGTTAGTGGGTCTGAACTGTCTTTGATTTTTTTCTTTTTCGGTGACATTTATTTTTTTACGTTGCCTTTCTTTAAGGGTGAATGTGAAGTTTTGTTCATATGCGAGTCGACATTAATTCTGCGCATTGATTAGATAATGATTTATTTGATTTTGGTGTATAATCGTTAAAGCATGGATGAGGTAATAAATAGAAAAACTTACTTTTTCTATTGCATGTTATTAAGTTGGATGTGTCTGTTTGGTGGAGATGTAATGTATTATTAACTCATGGCACAAACATGACAATTATTACAAAAGTTCTAAAAATGAATCAATTATCAGTTCTTCTCTTGTCTTTATGACATTTGGCAGCACTGACGGATCTTTGAGGCTCCAGTAACTCAAAGATTATGAGCAATTTCTTATTGTTCTCGTGTTTAATAATGAAAATTTCTGGGTTGTTGTTAGTGGTGGCTCTTCAGGTGATCGCTATTGATTTCATCCCCTTGAGCTGATGACTCTGATTTCTCTTAGTCTTATTCTTCATTCCGACGGATCAAGCATATTCATATCTATTAAATCCAATGCACCTTTTCCTCCTCTTATCTGGCTTGATCTACCTAATGTGTCCAATACCTATTATAATGAAGAGTTCACAATGTCGACATAGCTCTGCTGAGCAGTACTGTGTTCTGAAAGCCTTAATTTCCTTTACTCGCCAACTTTTCCTGGTTACATTGCATTACTTTTTCGAATTAGAGATAAATCTTGAAGTAGCACCAGATGTCTCTTCTCCTTGACATTTTAACCTTGCCATAACCAACGTTTACCCAATCCAATGCTATAACTTGCTTACATATATACTCCACTCAATTTCCTTTTATATTCCTCTTACTTTCTTTTTTTTTTTTGTTCTTCTTCCTATTTCTCACCTTTTTCGTCTTGTTCATCTTCTTTATTTTCTTCCCCGTCCACTTATCATACACGTCTCTCCACCAACCAGATTCATAACTCAAATCCCCAACCAAAGCTCTCCTGCTCCCAATTTTTTTTTATTTTCATCTCTTCTACAATATATCTTTATCCATTTCTCTCTCTTTAATCTCTCCAATTTTTCCATCCCCTCCCTCTCTTCTCCCCGTTCATTTTCACTTGCCATTTCCATACTCCACATCCAGGTCCTACACATACCCATTCCAAAACTCAATCTTCATTCCCTCCACCTACACCTCTAACCTCAACTACTACGTCACACTCCCTACCGACCATGGAACGCCGCAATGGCGACCCGCCCACCCAAAACTCGGCGTTGGTGGTGCTCTATGTCTCCGGGTGGTACTTCTTTTCCATGTCCATTTCCGTGTACAACAAATGGATGTTCGGCAGAGGCCTCAACTTCCGTTTCCCACTCTTTGTCACCGCGTTCCACCAAACTTGTCTATTCTGCATGAGCACTTTGGTGTTATATTTCCGCCCACACCTCCGTCCCACCATCAACAACGCCGGTCTGCGATTCTGGGCCTCCCTAGCTATCTCAGCCAAACTGTACCTGCGCCAGATCATGCCGTGTGCTGTAGCATCTGCTGGAGATATTGGTTTGAGCAATGTGTCGCTCGAATACGTCTCCTTGTCGCTCTATACCATGCTCAAGACGTCCAGCTTGATTTTCGTGCTCATTTTTGGCCTTTTGTTCCGTCTCGAGGTTTTCAACTGGCGTCTTGTGGTCATTGTCATTGTTATGAGTGGCTCAGTCATCATGATGACCCGACCATCCGACTCAGCTAATATGGTAGATGACGACCATCAACCTATCGGAATCGTGTTGATTTTGGCTGCTTCGATGGTTCTGGGCTTGCGTTGGTCTTTCACCCAACTTCTACTTAAAAAGAACGAGTACACTAAGCATCCCATGCTGACCATTTTTTACATCTCACCATTCATGACGCTAGTACTCTTAGTGTTTGCTTTGTTTGTCGAAGGTTGGGACGAGTTCATGACCCTGCCAATCTGGGAAGTCAAGGGAAATTGGGGTACCATCGGCCTCATGATTGTGCCGGGTTTTCTTGCATTTATGATGACTCTTTGTGAGTTCCAGCTCCTCTCCGTGGCACAGGTGCTTACCTTGTCTATTGCGGGCATATTCAAGGAGTTACTCACTATAATGCTTGGCTCAATGATTTTTGGTGATACCTTGAGCGTTATCAACTGCGTGGGATTGGTGATTACTTTCCTAGACATACTTTGGTACAACTATTACAGGTATACGGAAAAGGACAAGTCCGAACTGGGATATGCCACTTTGCCGGACCAGGAGGAATTGGGTCAGGGCGAAGCCATAGAATTAAAACAACACTAAACTGTTCAATGCATAGAAACTTTTGAATTCTGTATTCTTTATTTTGAAGATTCCTATGCCAAAACATAGTAAACCTTGCCGATTGGTGTTACCTCTTTGCGTCACGTATCTGACATCTCTATGCTATCACCCTTATGCCTTAAAAATGGCCCTTATGCCAACAAAACCCAGTGTAATCAAAACCTTAAGCTAAACTCTATTATATCAAAATTTATGACGAGTTTGACAAGTATTATGACGTACCTTATACAATCATCAAAGCCATAACTGTGCCTGTCAATAAAAGCACGTATGGAATAATGCTAGCTTCCCGAGAAACAAAGTATGACTTGACTGACAAGCCTTCTGACTTCAGCGTGTGGGCATTGGCTGCACTAGCACTAGCCATGGGGCCGCTAACGGTTGATGCGTCGCCTCCTGTTAGGTATACTTCGCCTGATTGAATGGTAGCCATTGTAAATCTAGTAGGAATGGTTTGAGCATTGGACGAATTGGCAGAGAAAAATGTCATCGTGTAACTGTTATCTGACGTGTAGTTAACTGACGTCGCAAATGGAATGAATCCAGATTGGATGTATGCAATGGTTGTTCCGGCAGTCGCATTGGTTGCATTAGCTGCCTGAGACGCTGAGTATGATGCAAACGTCGATGCTGATTGAGAGAAGTCAAAATTCAGTGTGTTAACAGTCACGTTGGGATTTCCTGCCGCCATAGCCACGTTTCCGGCCTCATTGTCCATGGCCAAATACACGTGCGAGAGGAAGGGCAACCCAAGCGAGCTGTAGCCCAACAAGGTGTCGGGCATGACGTTTAAGAAGCAAGCACGCTCGCCATTGGTGAAGTACAAGAAACTTTCACCGTAATATGCGTCATAGATCAATGCAGAAAGAGGAATGGAGACATCGAGGGGACCGAATTGAAAGTGTATAGTGGCGTTACTGCTGGTGATATCCAGACAGCGCACAATCCATCTTCTATACTCGGAGTTGTAGTACGCGTTTGTTTGGATTGCCAAGTCAATGATGTAGTCCAATGGCAAGAAGGAGTAGCTAAGCCTTGTATCTAAAACCAAGGGGAGCGGCACACCAGATGATAAAGTGACCTGCTCGCCGGTGTCGATGTTTTCGAGGAACAAGGATTCCAAAGCCATGATTGGGAGGGGAGCAAAGGCCCCCAGTTGCGTGTTCCAACCCTCATATGGTATGTATGGGAACAGGTATAATGAGCCAGTAAAGTACTTCTTATTGACCGCACCCAAAAGCAATTCACCGCCCGTAGAATTGAGATTCTCGTACCCCGAAAGAAACAATGAGTAGCCGCTGCCCAAAATACGGCCCTGTTGCTTCAAAGTTCCTAATAACCCGAGATTATCAGGATGTCTGGAGAGTCCCAACCCTCCAGCATACATGTTGGAGTCGTCGGCCAAAATGAACCGGAAATCTGTCAAATCGACCTTGTTGTTGAGAGTAGTACCAAGCGAGAGATTAGCGTAGTACATCACACCTTCAGCAAAGATGCCGTTGGGGTATCCGACCGAGGTCAGCGCCGCAGTGTTAACGTTGATCGTCAGAGTGTATGTTGAAGTTGTGGAGGCCTCTGTGGTTGTGATAACGGTCTCCGGAGTATATGCGCCTGCCATATGGCAAACAGATGCGGCCCACTCCTCATTGGAGTAGGAAATCGACAGCGCAGTGGATGCGCCTGAGTGTTCCTTCAAGTATGTGACAAGCACTGAGCAATCGATGATATCCAAGCCATTCATGAGCCACACATCGGGCTGGAGCAAGTCCACGCGGACGCCCATTTGGTTGCCAGTGCCGTCAGTGACTTGGGCGTTGTAGTAGGCATCATCGGAGGGCACAGCTAGTGGGATAGTGATAAAGGTGTTTGTAAGGGAAGTAGTGAGTGATGGGGCCAGTGCCGCAGACGCAGAAGACGACGATGTTTTTGATGACGACGTAGACGATGACGACAGCGCCGCAGAGACCATGGAGGCTGCGGAGGCCACCGAAGCAAGAGTGAGCCAGCGCATGGCGATGAAAACGATGGAGTAGTAGGCTGGAGAGAAAAAAAAAATATTGGCGTGGTGCAGGGCCCGAGGATTTTGTAGCCACGAGGGATTGAGGCCGAGCGAAGGTGCGGAAAGATAATTTGGATAAAACCTTGAGGATAAGGGGGGGGAATTCAAAAGGTGTTTTTTTTTCTTCTTCTTATTATGGAAAGAGTTGGCGGATTTGAACGAGTGCCGATTAGTATATTTGGAGGGTTCCACTTAGAACGGAAACCGTATTTTTTGGTTCTAAGTAGTGGGTTCTTCGTGGAATTTTTTGGTGATGAGAAAAGTCTGGAGGAATGGCCTGACTGTAGAAACGGATTTCTTTGAACAGACAGTGCGTTAACTAACTAGCGATGGGGTAAGGGGCGGAGCGGTACAACCGGGGAGAGGCGGAGAGGGTGGGTACTTTTTATTTTTGGCTTCGGGAGGCACCCGAGTCTGAAGAACTATATCAACGGCTATTGTCAATGACGTAATTGTACAGATGCTGGGGCTGGGCTTACACAAATAACATTGAAGGAGGAGAAACTGAAGGGAATGGTAGCAGGGAATAAAGACTTTTGTTAACAATAGAGAAAACAAGAAGGAAAGCATTTGAAATGGAGCATAAATAAATAAAAGAACATCTCAAAACTCTGAATTATTTGGTGGGAACCTGTCAAAGTGAAGAGTCAAATGCACACCTCGCAATCGTAAATTCCTACTGTACAGTCGTCCTTCAGGAAGTTATCAATAAGCCACCAGTAGTTCTCAATATGTCTAGCTCAAGAAAAAAAAAATAGGAAAGAAAAAACTTTGTAGAAGAATTTTTGATAGAATTTTCCCCTGTGGTTTTCTTTTATTATCTGAAAAGCTTACACTAAAACTGAATATATTCTCCTTTTGACTTGTTTGGGTCGCGCAGGATCTTTTCCCACCCGATTTTCATCATTTTCTCTGCATGGAGCAAACATTTGGCACCAAGTCCACGACTTCAAGCGGCAAATTCTCCAATTTTGAACCAAATCGATCCCTTTGAAGGGCCACCTTTCGGAGCCGTTTTTTTTTTTTTTTTCGGTGTTCTTTTCGTTCCCTCCTGTAACTCCCTCGGGCACTTCCCCGTCGTAATTGCCTGCGGCACTCTATGCAATGCCAGGGCTCCTGTATGGCCATCTCAACGTCGATAGAAAACCCACTAAATAACGGCTTTTGTTTTGAAATTCCCTATGTGCCCATCTCCCAGTCCCATCGGATCCTTCATTTTCCATTTCTGTCGTCGTCTCTAACCTTCACAACACCACCACTCTTCTACTAACAAATCCCCTGTTCCCCGTTTTTTCTATGCATCCTCCTCTCCGAATTGGTAAGCTAAAGTTATACTTTTCCTGCCCGCAATCCTCACCATACCTCAAAATCTCATTTTCACTCTCCACCTACACTTTTCACCTTTATTCCCTTAACTATCCCCCACATTTCTGTCGCTTCGCCGCTTAGCGGTCTATAGCTGTCGTCTGTCTTGTCTCTTCGCACGTCGTCTTTTCACCGTGTTTGCAAGACTTTTCCCCGACCGTTTGTTGTCATCTCACTCATTGACCATGGCTCCCAAACGTAACGGAAAGAAGCGAAGACTCAAAGTGGGCATTCGCCCACAGCTCATCATTTTGGTGTGCTTTGCATCGCTCTTCTCCTTATTAATTCTTGCCATCGTGTCCAGTGTGTATTTCCTGAAGAATCTTTCCAATCTTCAGGCTGACCGTCTTGAGGTTGTTTCTCAGCTTAAAGCTACTCAGGTCAAACAATCAATCCAGTACATCTACTACCAAGTCTACTGGCTTTCGCTGCGTGACACCGTCACCAGTCCTCTTTCTTACTACCGTGCGGGCAACAACTCCAATTCTGTGTTCTCCAGTGCTCAAACTGCGCTCGATCTGTTTCTAGCCACTTCCGAGACTTTTGCATCAGCCAAGCTATATGATCTCGATCTAAATGTGGTGGCCAACTCTAGTAATGACCAAATCAGAGTGTCTCAGTCAACTCAGGATGCGTTGTACCCGTTACAGAAGAATATTTCCGTGCCCACTACCATCACACTGTCCAATTCTTCCTATGCCGCATCTTCGGGCTTTATCACGGGGCCCTTACCCAACTCCACGGACGTAAACTCCACTTACTTTTTTGGCTTGACGCTTCCAGTCTACGCCAACACATCCATCATCTTGGATGAACCCACCATCTCGGGCTATCTAACCGTCATTGCTAATGCGCAAACCATTGAGAGTGCGCTAGAATATCTGACCTTGGGCGGAGGAATAGACTCCAGCTATCGAGTTATTGCAATTAAAGGTTACTACGCTAATAACACAATGGCTGGCGATCCCAACGCCTTGATAGGTTGGGAGCTAATATTTCCTATATCAAACACCTCTCGGGTGACTCCGAACAGGTTTTATCCAATCGACAGTTCTCCATCTGTGCGACGAGCGCTCCGACGAGGATCAGGCACTTCCACCCACATCGAATCCATGTTTGGAACTTCGCTAGCCATAGCATTTACACGAATACGGATCGATAAAACAACTTTCTGGAGTGTGCTCATTGAGCAGCGACGAAGCACGTTCTTGGAACCCGTGCGAAAGTTGAGAGATATCATGATCGGTGTTGTGCTTGGTATTGGGGCGTTCATGTGCCTCATAACGTTTCCACTTGCAGTGTGGTTCGTCAATCCTATCACCAAGTTAAAAGAAGCCACGGAAGCAATCACAAGATCCAAAAAGGAAAAAGATAACGCCGCACATACAAACAGTATTAATCATCCTAGTGGAGGCAGCGGCGGTGGAGGGATTTTCTCCAACATATCTACTCCGCCGAGTCATATGGATGAGTCTGAGGTGCCCAACAGACACATCAGTAAGCGAAACTCTGTGAATACTGCCAGTTCAGGCAGCTCGACTGTATATTCTACTGGTATCAGACTTCCAGGAAAAATCCCTCAATCGAAGAAACTCTTCAAAGACGAATTGACTGAGCTTTCCGATGCATTTAACATCATGACAGAAGAACTCGAGAAGCAATATACGCACTTGGAAGATCGAGTCAGGTTGAGAACTAAAGAATTGGAGGCATCCAAAATTGAGGCTGAAGCTGCCAACGAGGCCAAGACAGTCTTCATTGCCAACATTTCTCACGAGTTGCGTACTCCGCTTAACGGTATTCTTGGAATGACCTCTATTGCTATGGAGGAAACAGACCATCTGCTGATTCAGGACTCTTTGAAGTTGATTCATAGATCGGGAGAGTTGTTACTTCATATTTTGACCGAGCTTTTGACATACTCCAAGAACACATTGAACCGATCCAAGTTGGAAAAATCTAACTTCCAGATCCTCGAAGTGGTGTATCAAGTCCGGTCTATTTTCGGGAAACTAGCTCTTGACCAGCGGGTCAACTTCAGAATAACTGTCAAGCCTAATGTATTGAGAAAACTCATTCTTTTTGGAGACTCAAACAGAATTATTCAGGTCGTCATGAACCTTGTCTCCAATAGTTTGAAGTTCACACCTGTGGATGGCTCCGTCGACGTAATTTTCAAGTTAATTGGAGAATACGACCATGAGGCGTCGAAGGCCATAGATTACGAGAAGGTTTTGGTCAAGAAAGCAGACGAATACGAAAATACCAGTGAACTCGAGGATAACGAAGACCACCCAGAGCAAAATGGCTTAGACCAGATGTCGGGTATTAATTCGCAGAACGGTTTTTTCAAGCCGAGATCTAACTCCGCATCTATTCCGTTGAATAACTTAACTCCAGCACGCGATTCAAACTCGGTGGTTCACTCAACCAATGATGAGATTGACACGCAAAGTTTGGTAACTATCACCACAAGTGAATATGAGCGGAACATGTTCAATAATCAGTTTGTTTATTCCAAGCCTCTTCCTCAAATTCCAACTTCGAGGCACAGCTCACCTCCAACGTCGCCCAATGCGACTCGCTCTTCTTCAATTCATGAAGAGAAAAATGGTGTGTTGAAGCCTGAGCCTTCGGAGCTCTTCCCAAGTCCACCCGAGAAGTCCTCGTCCCTCGGAATCCACAAGAGCTACCTGGATACTCAGACGGGATTCTCCACCTCTACTAATCAGCTATCTAATAGTGAGTTGGTCAAAAACGACAAGGTGTATAAGATGCGGAAGTTGTATGTTCCCAAATCTTGGGCTATCCAGATTGAAGTCAGAGACACTGGATCTGGAATTGAACCTGCTCTTCAGGAGAAAGTATTTGAGCCTTTCATTCAAGGTGATCAGACTCTTTCAAGAAGTTATGGTGGTACTGGTTTGGGATTGTCAATCTGCCGTCAGCTTGCTAAGATGATGCATGGAACATTGACTCTCCGTTCGACTCTCGGAAAGGGATCTTCATTCATTTTCACATTGCCTCTTCCTCAGAATGGTGAAATTGTTGTTCCCGATCAGGACATGGAAGAGTTCAGCAACGATGAATTCAATCCAAAGTCCAAGGTAAACAGGAAGGTTGTTTTCGATATACAAGAGGGAGACAGTGAGGAGAGTCCTAAGGTGGAAGAGAAAGAAATGTTTTCTTCTGAACTGTCTGGTGCTACTGGAGGCTCTACACCGTCATCTGAATCTTTGAAACCCAAGCTGCCCAAGAAGCCAACTCTCCGTCTTAATCTTGAAGACAAGCCAGTCCTTTTGCAGGAGTCCTCGACAGGTACCGTAAACCAGTTGCCAGCAGGAGACTCTATCCTTACTAACTTGTCACATATCAAGATCTTAGTTGCAGAGGACAATTCGGTGAACCAAGAAGTCATTAAGAGAATGTTGCGACTTGAAGGCTTTACTGACATTACCATGGCTGGAAACGGAGCAGAGGCAGTGGAGTTAGTGCAGAAGGCATACGACTCGTTCAAGCAGTTTGACATCATCTTTATGGATGTTCAAATGCCAAAGATGGACGGGCTCACTGCTACGAAGCTCATCAAGACCAACTTACGGTTTAAAAAGCCCATTATTGCATTAACAGCTTTCGCCGATGAGAGCAATGTTAAAGAGTGTTTAAACTGTGGCATGTCAGGATTCCTCTCCAAGCCGATTAAGAGAACCAACTTGAGGCAAATTATCACCAAATTCAGTCCTGATCTATTGAGTGAGGTAGTCACTACACCACGAACAGATGACGAGGAGAAGCGGCTTGGGTTTAGCCCCATGTCACCCCTCAAATAATGAGATAAAGATAATCTATGGATTAGATCGTCGAATGTACCCATTCCTAAGAGATGTCTAACCATCCATACACCAAGATTCAAAAACGTTAGTGAGACAATAACACTACATCGGGCCGTGACTGTACAGTCACAATTAGCATAGGAAATCATATAGAAAATTCGGATCTAAATGGGTGGCTTTTGGCAACCAGCACAATATTAGTATAAAGGGTTATACATGCAGTGTATGACGAAATAATAATGTGAAACGGCATGAGTGTGTGCAGGATTCGTCAAATTACATGCCCATCCTCGCATCTATTTCTGTTCTATTTCTGTCACCAATTAATTTATCATACAAATCCATTTTTTTTTACATCTGTTACTACCCCCAGAAAATCCAGGTCAAATACCTAACTCCATAAGCTTCCTGCTTCACCATCAAAGAATACGTTTACGCCATGTCGTTCTACCTGGCGTCAAACGTCTATGAAAAGATAGACAGAAATGGCGTGGTAGACAGAAACCAGCGGTACCGCTCGGCATACTTTGGTTTGGGGCTTCTTGCCATTTTGGTTTGGGGTTCTGCTGCGCTTGTTCTGTCAATTTCGTTTTTTATTCGCCAGGATGGCGCCCATTTTACATCGCAAGGTTCATTCTTTGAAGACCTTCGAGTGTTTCCACATCTGCAAGTGGAAAGTTCCCGGGAGAAATTGACATTCAGTGATGTTCGTAGCGGCAAGTTCCGTCCCAACTTCAAGCAGGTGCAGTGGATCCACAGCCCGGAATCTGTAACCAACGACCAAGGCACTTATCTTTTAACGGATAAGGTGGAAGGACAAACAAACTACGTGGTCAAGAGCATCTTAGATGAGGCCTACCACTACACCCTCTATAATGAAAGTACTTTTAAGCATGGCGGAATCGAATACACCATCGATTCGTTGGTTGCGTCGCCAGACTTAAGTAGGGCCGTTTTGAAGACGAATACCACCAAAGGTTGGAGACATTCGTCTGAGGCGCTCTACTGGGTGCTCGACGTACACACGGGGCTTATTGACACGTTGAAATCTGTCCACGATAAGGTTTCTGTGACATCGTGGGCCCCAACATCCTCAAGCATTGCATATGTCTACAAGAATGACGTTTTCGTCAAAGACTTGGCCTCGGGTCACACCACACAAGTGACCAATGATGGAAGTGAGAACATTTTCAATGGTAAGCCCGACTGGGTTTACGAGGAGGAAGTGTTTGCTTCGGATATTGTGTTGTGGTGGTCTCCTCAAGGTGACAAGATAACCTTTCTCAAATTCAACGATCTGTCGGTTCCAGAGTTCACTATTCCATACTACGTCCAGAGTGGACACGAGGACTATCCAGAGTTGGTTTCCATCAAGTATCCCAAGCCAGGATACCCAAATCCTACCGTAGAATTGGTGGTGGCACATGTGTCCGGCTCAAAGGCTGTTGTGCATGCTACGCTGCTTGACACAGAAGAGATTGAAGACAAGCTCATTACTGAGGTTCTTTGGGTGTCTGACGATTACATTTTGGTGAAAGCTACCAATAGGGCCAGCGACATCAAGGAGGTGTTCTTAGTGTCTACTGAAGTGGATGCTAAGGCTCAGCATATTAGAACTGACCATGCAAAGAACTCATGGTTTGAGGTCACCAACAATGCAGTTTTCGTACCTAAGAATGAGAGCTTGGGAAGATTTGCCGATGGTTACATCGATTTGGTCGTACACGAAGGTTTCAACCATTTAGCATACTTCACTCCTCCACAAAACCCTCACGGAAAGTTGTTGACCAAGGGCCAGTGGGAGGTGTTGCATAACCAGGTTGACTTCCAGAAGAACGAAGTGATTTTCACTGCAACGCTTGAACTGTCTGTCCAAAGGCACTTCTACTCGGTGAATTTGGTGGAGTCTCTCTCTGCCGCAACAATCCAGGAGCCTAAGAGGCTCACAAATGGTACTTCCTGGTACGGAGGCTCATTTTCCTCTGGTTCGAGATTCTTGCTTTTGAATTATCTCGGTCCGGACGTGCCAGCGCAGACATTGGTTGACTTGCACACTATGACCACGGTAAAGGTTATTGAGACCAACTTGGATGTTCGTGATTCGGTTGCAAGATACGATTTGCCAAAGCAGGTTGTTTCCACTGTTAACTTGGGATTCGATAAAGAAACCGGAGGCGATATCATTGCTAACTCGGTCGAGATCTTCCCTCCTCAATTCAACTCCTCTCTCAAGTATCCCGTTTTGTTCTATGTGTATGGAGGTCCAGGCTCGCAAATGGTCACAAAGGAATTTGCCGTTGGGTTTAGCGAAGTTGTTGCGTCGGAGCTCAATGCCATTGTTGTCACAGTGGACGGACGTGGAACTGGGTACAACAACCATAATGCTGAGTCGCGTTTCAAGTTCTGTGTCAGAGACCAATTGGGACATTACGAGCCTATTGACCAGATTGCTGCCGCTAAGGTGTGGGCGGAGCGTTCATATGTGGACAAAGAAAGAATGGCCATCTGGGGCTGGTCCTACGGAGGGTTCCTTACTCTTAAGACATTGGAGACCGATACAGAGAATGTGTTTTCATATGGAGTCGCCGTAGCACCAGTCACAAAATGGAAGTTATACGACTCCATCTACACCGAGAGATATTTGAGGACTCCACAAGAAAACCCAGAAGGGTATCAAACTGCCAGCATCGAGAAGACTGAGAACTTCAAGGACGTGACTAGGTTCTTGATTATGCACGGTTCGGGCGATGACAACGTGCATTTCCAGAATAGTTTGCGACTTTTGGACGAGTTCAACTTGGGAGGAGTGGAGAACTTTGATTTCATGGTGTTCCCCGACTCTGACCATCTGATCCGTTACCACAACGGTAATGCGGTTGTATTTGACCGTATCTTGGGATGGCTCCGCAATGCATTCAGCAATCATTATGTATAATATGTACGATAACCAAAGATAGCTAAGAGGATTGGGGAGTAGTTGTATGAGAATGAGTTGAAGCAAAGAAACGAGTTGCATGAAAAATAGTGGAACAAAAATGTGATGAACGATAAAAAGATAATGTGGAGAGAATTATCACCAAGCCGTGCTTGAGAGTGTATTTAGATGTACTTGCAGAATGAATGGAGAAACATGTATAGTAGTCCATAACAGACGAGTTGAAGAGAATTGAAATTACATTCTCCTAATCGAGGTGTCTATGAATCATCAAGAAAACAGATCTGCCATCGCTACACTCACCTTTCAAGCACACAAAACACATCGCTATTGTTGAATCTATGGTATTACACTTTTCGCAGCCTTCTCGTCTTTTTCTTGCTTAAGCATCAGAAATTTTATTATCCAACTACCACTCCCTTCAAGCAATTTTTTTTTCCCAAAATACTCTCTATTTTCCAATTAAAAGTATTCATTTTCTCGTTCGAACATCTCCTTTTTCCCAATTCCAAGTTTTAACATTGGTCACTTCAACTCTCCATCCCGTCCGGGTAATCTCATCTCTCACGTGGCTACTATGTGCCATCCCTCAGACCTGCCTACCATCGAAAATTTTTCTATATATTTGTCGCATTTCCCACGTATTATCTCATCACCTAAACAACAATGATTATTTACTCTGACGTTATCTCCGGCGACGAATTGTTGTCCGATGCTTACGATGTCAAGCTCGTTGACGGTGTCGTTTACGAGGCCGACTGTAACATGATCCAGGTCAAGAACGGTGGTGAGGTTGACATTGGTGGAAACCCATCTGCTGAGGGTGGAGATGAGGAGTTGGAGGAGGGTGTTGAGACCGTCAACAACGTCGTCTACTCTTTCAGATTGTCCCAGACTTCTTTCGACAAGAAGTCCTTCTTGACCTACATCAAGGGTTACATGAAGAAGGTCAAGGCTCACTTGGCTGAGACTGCTCCAGACCAGGTTGAGACCTTCGAGAAGGGTGCTCAGACTTACGTCAAGAAGATCATTGGTAACTTCGGTGACTGGGACTTCTACACCGGTGAGTCCATGGACCCAGATGCCATGATTGTCTTGTTGAACTACCGTGAGGACGGTACCACTCCATACGTTGCTATCTGGAAGCACGGTGTCAAGGAGGAGAAGATCTAATTCTAATTCTGCTGGTATAGTTTAAAGGTTCATTCTGAATGTTGTCGTAGTGGCGATTTGTATTCTATTTTCGGTATATCCTCAAGCAACTGTTCTCTAGAGTGGTGAAACTTTCGGCATACTTATACATCTGTGCATGGAAGTTTTCCCCTATCATCTTGTTAACGGCGTAAACCCTGCTCTCGTCAATAAGTCTTCGTGCCATGTGGCCAACTTGCTCTCTTTCTGCGTAGGTAAGTCCAGAGACGTGGTTCTGGTTTTCGTGATTACTATCATTTCCAGGCCCACATACGGCCCAAGTCACTATCATTTTGATGAATTTAAAATCTTGCGCGTTGGCAATTCCATTGAGTGCAAGGAATGCCTTGGACTCGGGTAAAAGCTGTTTGTAGTTACATGCGTGCCGGCAGCACATGGCTACTACAAGACCTTGGAACTTGGACTCGAGAATCGACGAATTGAAAATCAGTTTCAACGTCAAGTCGGTAGCTACTCCACAAAGATGCTTTGAAATACCAACCACACCCTTTGGAGCCGCAGATTCGAGGAATTTATCGAGATCAAGATGCTCAATGTCTATTCTCGATCTTTTGATGACAGGATCCAATGGATGGGGAGCCTCCTTGCAATCTTTAAGAATTTTGTTGTCCATCTTCATTCTGTTGACTCCTCGATCGATGAGTCCGTATCCGTAGACTGTCAGCGTTTCTTCGTCCTCTTGGTGAGAGATCTTGTAGTCGTGAAGAATGCATTTGTTCACTGTTCTAGACAATTCGCCTTTTCCACATCCAAATTCCACGTAGAACAATTGTGGAGAGAGCAAGTTAACCTCTTTGAGCTGTCCCACCAATGAAGACTGTTGGTCGATATGTTTTCTGTTGGCCTTCTCTTCGTGCCAATGGTCTAGTCCTGGGTGGTGTTTGACATAGACGTCCATGGGAGACATTTTATCGTTGAACTTTCGGAGGATATCGATATATTTTGCCATTTGGGACTGGTTGATATCCACTTCCTCTTCCTCTCTCTCCTTTTTTTCTTGTATCTCCACCTCGACTCCTCCATCTATTACATTATCCAAGATATCTTTATCTTCACTGTTGTTCCTCAATTGACTGTTTCTGTTTCGTTCAAACCATGGATCTGTGCTCTCCACAGGTTTGGCAGGGCACTTAGTCAAATGAAATTTCAAATCCTTTGCCCAAACGCTATGTTTGGGATCTAATGGGCATGGTACCCTCTCCTCCTTGACTTCGGTGGCTGCTTCCGTATCGTCAAGTGCTATATGTTCCGAGCAGTAGCGCCTATCCTTTTTCCGTTGCATTGCACAACGTCTTCTTTTTTGGACCAAGTAATATTCGCATTGATTAGGGTTGGCTTTTTTCTCCTTTTTGATCTTCTTGTCTCTCACGAAGTCTGACTTTCTCTTCTGGGGAACCTCCACCGTTTGTCCGGCAATATCTCGCATATCTGCCTGTAAATATATTTTCACTGTAAACTCGAAATGATTAATATATGTAATTTATCCAAAAGATCTAGTTTATCCAATAAGTGGTTTATAAAGTAGTTTTAGTACATGTAATTTCTCTAGATCTACTACCTCCATAGTGTAAGTGCGAAAAAAAAATGCGATGATCATCACCAACTACAATGAAGAATAAGAAGAACGAGCTATGGAAACTCGATCTCCTAGAGGTCAAATTCAAAAAGGCCAGTCCCCGGTTCCCAAATACGAAAAAGTTGCTCAATGCGAAGAACAACTCTCAGCTTCTCAAGAAGCTTCCCAGATCCCATGACGAAGCTTCCAAGCAGATTCTAGCATTGAAATCAGATCTTTTCGAGAAAAAGTTCCATGGATCTTACAAGAAGTTGCTTCGTGAAGTTCAAAGAAGATTCAAGCAGGACCAGAGGTCATGGACCGATGCCCAGAAGTCATTAGGTGAGTTTTTCAACAACGAGAAGAAGGTTGAATTGCTCCTCCAGTCAAGATTGATTAAGCTGGTGACCCTGGCCATTCTCACCACAAAGGAGTTGAAGATCTCGCCACCAGATTATTTTCCAGACCACTTGAAGACTCTAATAACGGATAAGAAGAACCCAGCAAACCCATCGCACTTCTTCATCACTTACTGTCAGAATGACAAAGCTCTCAATGGATACATATCGAAGTTGTGGAATGCCAAAGAGATCAAAACCCTTCTTGGAGAGATCGACTGGTCCTTCAGAAAGATTAGAGGTGACTTGTCTGAGGCCGAGAAGGATGCTCGTGCAAAGGCTACTGGCACGAAGGTGAAGAGTGTGATGAATGAAGACAACGACGAAGAAGAGAGCGAAGACAGCGATGATGAGAGTGGTAGTGAGGAAGAAGGACATGAAGCAATGGATGCAGAGGAAGCGTTTGATAAGTTTGCTGGGTTCGATAGTATGGTTGGAGACTCTGACGAAGAGCAAGAGTTTGTTGCTGATCCAAACGTCAACTACAACGAAATCACCGATGAAGAGGCATCGGACAGCGAACAATCTGAATCAGAGAGCGAAGATGATTTCTTTGAAGGCGTTGAGAAGGAGTCTAAGACAACAAAAGTTACCTATAAACTACCAGAGTTAGCTACCGGATACTTTTCTGGAGGTTCAGATGACGAGGAAGATGTGGACAACGATAAGGTGGTCAAGGCTGCCACAACCACCAGGAAAAATAGGAGGGGCCAGCGTGCAAGACAGAAGATCTGGGAACAGAAATACGGAAGTGGAGCCAACCACGTCAAGAAGGAAAGAGACAGAGTGGCCAGTGAAAGAGAACAGAGACAGCAAGAGTACGAAGAGAGACAGCGCAAGAGAGAACTTAAGGCCGCACAGGGTTCGGGTGCTAATGGTGTTCCTCTTGGCACCGGTAAGTCTCTGTCTGCTCCAGCTACGGCAGCAGTGCATCCATCTTGGGAGGCCAAGAAGAGGGCAGAGGAGAAATTGAAGAATGTCAAGTTCGAGGGTAAGAAAATCACCTTCGACTAGATACATAGTGACTGCTAGTTTGATACTTCCATTAAGATAGATTTGGCTAATTGAAGCCAGACGTGTCTACTTTAAAGGATTCGCCAATTTCATCATTGGACATTTGTGAGCATCCGATTGGAGACTCGAGAATGAATTTGTACTGGCACTTCTCCGGCTCGCTGACAGAAACTAAGTCGTTCAGTGGGCCACAGACGATCTGCACCACTGCTGACCGCTGTGGACCATTCCAGCATTTGCTTCCTTGCGTGTAATGTAACGAAGATCCGTCGAAATTGGCAAATCGACCAACCAATGTGTTGTCCTGGTAAATAGCATCTAAAAATCCAAGCTTATACGTGTACTCGCCGATCTTTTTGTTGACCCATTCACCCTCCACAGCCCGGAGAATCTCATTGGGTCCGTAGTTTTTCTGAAGGCTGTCGTCGTGAATCGAAAAGTCTGCCATTTGAGCATTGATATCCTTCTCAGCAGAGGATATCTTTTCCTTGAGTTTAGACAACGATCCCGTAAATCTTCTTTTCGGAGTCTGACCCTCATTTGTGGGTTCTTTTGGCTTGAAGTTCGAAATGAGTTGACCGTAGTAGTAATGCATCATATTGCCCAAATTAGGTACAATAGCGATTCCGGGGGTGGAGACAGGCAGCCACAACTTCAATTTTTCTGCTAATGATGCAAAGCCCTCCTTGAATTTTTCGAGGGTTGGCTGGTTTTCGCTTTCCTGAGGCTTGTTGGAAATGTACTCCTCAAACAGCTTTACACATTGCTTAACTGAGAGATCGTTGAAGTTGGGGTTATAGTTCTTGACTAAGTCAGCAAGCAACTGCTCAAGCTGGGCGACTCTTTCCTTTTGTGCGTTCGAGGAAGCGAACAATTGTGAGAACTGGTTCTCAATCAGCTCGGCATAGCTAGCAAGCTCATTCAATATTGATTGAGAGAAATTCTCATCGTTCGCTTCTTCATCTTCTGCCTCTTTCAACTGCTGATTCAAACTTTCGAGGTCTTGCGTTTTGGATTGCAATTCACTCTTCATACTTGCAACCTTTTCCTCTAATTTGGCTTTATTCACCCTTGCCTTGGCCACCAATTCATCCTTGAACTTTAATGCGTTCACCATGGCCAGACGTTTGTCATTTATGTAATTTTGGTACTGCTGCATCACTTCACCGCATCTATTTTCACACTTTCCGCTAAGATACTCATCAGATCCGTCACAACACACATCGTAGTCGCAGACACCATCGTTCACCTTGAAATTCTCGATGTATTTAGGTATATACCCCTCATTGGCACAATAGAAATACCGAGGAGCATCCTCTGTGAATTCACAGGCATTGGTCCCTGGCTCATCAGATCCATCTGGACAATCGCAAAAATTGTCATTGATCTGGTGAGCCTGGAGCACAATGGACGGATCCAGAAGACATCTCCATGTTCCATCGTCACTTACATCATATAAGTGCTGGTTTTCGGGAGAAACTCCCATGATGTGGCCAGCCACTATCGTGGCTAGAGTCAAAAGACTAGGTATGTAAAGCATTTATGGCTGCAATTCAGAATCAAGTGTACTAAGTCGTATATATTTCCGTATCAATCACAGCAAATACGCTTTTCCAATCTACTTATCCTTAAATTACCTCCCCGTAGACTCTCTTGGACTAGGTTTGCTACCTGGTATAGATGGAGAATGGTTGATTGCCTCCTGCATACCTTCTTGATTTTAGATTTCCAGGTTGAACTACGGAAGACTATGGAGAAGTAGCGGACAGTGGCCAATTTCAATAAGAGAGGTATCCGCTGTCGACATTTCAATCGCCTAAAGTGGGATCTTTTTTTTTTTCAGAGTTTCTACTGTTTCTCTCTTTCTCGTTGGCACCACCAAACTCCCAATCTTCGACCATCTCAACTATATATCTGACCCTCGTCATTCATGGCTAAAAAGTCTGCTTTCATCGATCAGCCATCGGTGGTCAAGTGTAAACGACTCATTCGGCCGCTAATCTCCAAGATCCATGTTCTCACTGACCTCTACGTCAAGTATCCCTCCAAATTCCATTTCGACATGGAGCTGTTCACAAGTGCAAAGGTTGACGGGGGAAATCTACGATTCACGCGTCCCTCGTCAGCTAACGACCGATTAGCATCTCTAAAGCCATTCATTTCCCCAGAAATGTTCCAGGCGTACACGGAGATCTTCTCCATTTTTCGAACCATCGTAGGCACAATTTGTGACCTGGAAAGAGGCGGAAACATGGCCAAACTCTCCTCTTTGGCGGCTCTTCATATTGGAAAGTCCATCTCACTTGGAACTAAATCGACCTTCTACAAACTTAATCAGGTTTTGCTCTTTGAGCCCGATACTTTCCCTCGTCATCTCCAGAAGTTCCATAATGAACTCACTGACGATATAGACGACTGGCTCGAGATGGAGCCTGTGGCCGTGATGTACACTCATCGGAACGATCTCGTCATTGGCTATGTTCTCCATTTTTTGGTTCTCAATCTGCGCACCTTGCTTTATCTCTTAATTCCAGTTTTGGTCCATTGGCTTCAGGAACAGGAGAGCCAGACGTTGGCAAACTTGCTGAAAACGCTCTTTCTGGAATATTGGCTCTTTCTGCCCCATAGACTGGAGTATCGGGATGTCTACAGCTTGTGCCATGAACTTATCGACCCCACAGATGATCCAAGTCTTCCAGTTTTTTGGTTACTACACCGCATAGGCTTTTGGAAGCAAATGATCAAGGATCTCAGGATCACCTCGCTGTTTGGCACGATGAAAGGTTTCGATAATTACGAAAGTTTATTGCTTGACTCTTTGGCCCGGAGCAATTGGCTTCTGCTTGCTCATATCAAGGCAGAAGAACTCTATGAATTGCTCAATAGGAACGTTCAAAATCCTAATAACACCACCATCATTGTGTCGATTGTTTCCGAGCTCATTGCATCGGTTAAAGGAGAATTGAGGTCTGCAACGTCTTCCCACCGAACGTATGCTGTGCTCTATTCTTCATATGCTAATGTTAGAAAGCTAGTTCAAGCGTGGTTAGCATTCAACCCCCAATGCTTGTTCAATTCTCTCGATAGTGGAAACGACGACCTTTTTGATGCTATTTTCCTGTTGTTGAAGTACACGTATATGAAATGTTTGCGTATCATCAAGTATTTGGATGACAACTGGACTGCGTCTCGACTGACTAAAGTGAGGGAGATGTTACATAAGTTCAAGTTTCTACTTCACCACGTGGATATCATGACGACTACGTGTGGCATTTTGAAGTCGTACTTCCTTGAGTCGGCCAGCGTTTCCAATGACGGAAAGAATATCGTTGCTCTTGCAGAGTTTTTCGTTGATTTGATGGGCGAAAATACAGAAGAAGCTGAAGTGGCCAACTTTTTGCTTTGGATTTATGGGCAAGGGGACGAAGAGATGTGTCGCCTTGCTCGAGCCTATTTTGACGAGCTCTACACCGAAGACACCTGGCAGGCCAGCCGTGATCTTGAGCATGTACATTACATATTGTATGAATAGATAGACTATAAAGGGAAGCTAAAGAGATGTCGACTAATTGAGAGTTCGAAATTTTCCACCATCCGCAGGGACAAACTTGCCATTCACGCTCTCGTCCTCCAAAACCTTCACGCAAGTATCCACCACGTCCAGAAGGGAGACAGTAGGTAGATTGGCAGATGCATTCTTTCCCATGTCTGTCTCTGGTACCAAGGCCGGCAATACGGCATTTACACGTATTTTTCCATTCAATTCTTTGGCCAATGCCTCAGTTAACCCTAAAAGCCCTGCTTTCAGAGCAGCATAAGCTGATGTCCCAGACACTGCTGTACCCGTAGCAGAAAGTAATGAAGATATATTGAGGATTGAAGGTACTGGGGTTCTTTTTCCTTGCTTAAGCATTGATGGAATAGCCATCTTGCTCAAAAGTATAGGAGCCACCAAATTGAGGTCCACGACGTCCAATATTCCGTCATCCGTGAGCTTTGGCATGAGCTTGTAAGTTGCTAAACCAGCACAATTGATGAGAATATTAGCCTTCTCGAGATTCTCCACAAGAAACCCATGATTGTTGGGCTTCACGCCTCTAGCAAGAGACATGAGGTCATACGAAACATACTTGTGTTGTTGGTCCTTAGAAGTTGGAAGCTTTCTGATGTTATCAACTAGTAAGTCTTCATTTCGTGCAACCATGGTAATTGTGCTGCCTAGCAGGGCCAATTTGTTGCTCAATGCTAATCCAATCCCTCTGGATGCACCAGTAATGAAAATATTCCTCCCCGAAAGCATACTTACGAAAACAATCTCACAGATAAGATGAGTTAGTAGGTGAAAAGTTGATTGCTGCGCAGTATTTGCGAATTTTGTGGGGGAATGGCAGGACTTGAGAGGAATGGAAAGTAAGGTCTAAAAAAATGAAAAACAAAAACAAAAATCTGAAAATTAAAAAACAGGACTATTCAGAAACAACTTCTTCCTCTGGTAAAGAGAAATAAGTAGAAACACGAAATTTTCGAAAGAAGTTCATTCTAAACTAATCTCTAGGAGATCTGCAAGTTCTTCTTCTCCAACAAGCAGACTCCGTGGCCAAGCTGGTTAAGGCGTAAGACTGTTAATCTTGAGATCGTGAGTTCGATCCTCACCGGGGTCGCTTGAAATTCATTGCCTTTATGGCCAAGTTGGTAAGGCACCTCACTAGTAATGAGGAGATCGTCAGTTCGAATCTGGCTGAAGGCATTATTTTTTGACATCTTCCACTAGTGTCAATATTTGTTTATACTAGTGATCGTGGTTTCCTTTTTATCTTATTTGTGAGGATAGAAAGTCAACGTCTGCGAGGCATTATCTCAATGCTTAATTTCTATAGTTATTCGTTACTAGATGTTTGGACAGATTGTCACAAAGATCCTAACAAAGTCGCCAAAAGGGGAGTATTCGGACGAACTATACGTCAGGGCTCCGTCAACTTCTCTTTTTTGCACCCATTCGTTTTGCAACCATCAATGAACTTCATGATCTGTATATTCACGACAAACAGAAGGTCAGTGTCATTGTATGCACGTTGCCATAACCCCACCATTGATTCAGGTAATAATTCCACGTGGATTAATCCATAGATACCATAGCTTCATAGAAAATGGGACACCATGCCTGAAATCCTTGTTGATACCTTTCCCTTTGAAGTCATTGACACTATTCTTCTTTTCTTGTCCAAGAAAGCCTTGAGAACTTTTTACAGTGGGTTATCGCAGGATTCGGAACTCAGGCAACTTGTGCTTTCCAGAATGTACAAAGAGATAAGAGTGGAGGAACCCGATCAACTAGTTGAAGCAGTTAATACCAATGTGAGAATTGGGACGATGCGTTGGAATTATCAAGAGAAACACCTTTCATTTTTCAAAGAATACCCGTCATTAGCATCGAACATTGCCGATGTTAAGCTCAAGGTCGGGGCTCCTTATGACTACACGATACTTGAAAAGATCCCACTTACGAACATTTCGCATTTAGAAGTCACTAAAGTGAAAAGTTTCAAGCCATCTTTGGTTCCTCGCACTTTGAAACTGATAGAACTCTCTTTTCTGGCCGCTGCAATTCCCATGAGGATGGACGGATGGCCACCTTTGTTGTCTTCCTTAAAAATCGTAAACTACAACAATTTAAGTCTCATTGAGCTTCCAGAATCCCTCAGAGAACTCACTTGCGAGGATCTGTATGAGGCATGGGACCGGTTCCCTTCAAAACTTGAAAAATTAACTCTCCACTATGTGAAAGAATTGCCACTCGAGAGAATTGACTTTCCAGAGTTACTCGAGGAGTTACGGATTACTCGATGTTCTGTCTATGATATCGAGAAGTTAGTGACCAGGTTACCTCAAAAATTGAAAAAGATATATTTTTCAGAGTATATCGCCGACAAGATATCAAGTCTCGAGTTTCCTGACTCAGTTGAGAATTTATCTCTCAAGTTCTGTAATCTCCTGGGTCTTGAAGGCTTCAGATTTCCGAAATCTCTCATAAAAATCAATTTGAATCGCAACGATGTCAAGAAGATGCAAAACTTGCAGTATCCAGAGTCCTTGAGGGTGCTATACTTGGAAGAATGTGAAATCACGACGCTAGATGATTTTGAGTTTCCCAGTCTGCTTCGAGAATTGTACTTGTCATATAATCCTATTACCAGTTTGACCGGTGTTAGATTTCCTGAATTGGAGGTGCTTGATCTAACAACCTTCTCTGCAACAAATGAACTTAGTATGAGGAATGTCAGACTTCCTTCTACTCTCAAAGTATTGAAAGCTAATGGACTCGTAATCAACGATTATGTGAGATCCCGTTTCCCTCCAAGCTTGATAGAATTGGAGGTAGCTGTCAGTGGCAACTGGCATAGTATGCGGCTTCCTCCTAGCTTGCAGAGCTTCAAACTAACGGTTCCGTTACGCAAGGGCAAACGTAGAGGAAAAGACAAAGCAGAAGGCGAATTCAATGATAACCTTTCTCATCTTAATTTTCCCACAACACTACAACTGCTTATTATAGAAAATGGGAGAAGTATCGACTTTGACTGCAGGCTCCCCTTCTTGCAGAGATTGGGCTTACATGATTTCGAGGGCCTGGTGAAGGTTCCACAGTCGGTGAATATTCTATCAGTGGATGTTAGACATGCACATTTCTTGAAAGGAATAGATGTATCTCAGAAATTGGAAGTATGCAACATTTGCTGCCTGAAGGGCAGCTTCAACGAAGAAATAAAGAATTTGAAGGACTATCAAAATGACCATGGTTTGAATTGAAAGGACCTTGGCAATTGCCATCGATAAGCTGGTTCACTAATTACAGATTCAAATGTCTCAAGCACAATCGCTCATAGTAGCTCTTCGGTATAAATTTACAAATCAATAATGTCTTTGACATTGCTTGTAATTGCTCTTTCTGTTCTTTTGACTTTATTCGTAAATCATGTATACTTGTACTACACATGTCTCCTACTTGGGTATTTGTCAACAGAATCTCTCAAAAACCAGGTTGAGCTATTGATTCTTATTTGTCAACCGTGGCTATAATTCCCCATTTGTCTCCTTTGGATTAATATTGGAGATTGAGTTTGTAAAGATCAACAAAAGCGTGTCTCGCTCATGGCTATTGACGCGCCAATTGGACATTCTGCGGAGAAGAGAAATGAGTCTCCGATAGTTTTCCCTACATCAGGCCAAGAACTGAACGCTATGGCGGATGTCCTCATTGATATCTTTCCTTTAGATGTCGTAGGTAATATTTTTCTCTTCATGACAAAGAAAGCATTGAGAACTCTCTGCGATGGATTATCAAACGACTCGGTACTCAGGCAACATGCAATCTCTGAAATTTACAAACATATGAGAGTGACAACATTGGACCAACTAGTCGAAGCTGCAAATGACAATGCTCACGTAGGGACGATGCAATTGCGTTACACGGACGAGTTCCTATCATTTTTCAAGGGAAATCCGACTTTCACTTCTAACATATCCAATGTTGATATCCTTGCTCTGCTTCCTTGTGACTACACTTTAGTCAAAGAGATCCCGTTTCAAAGCATTTCACGTGTCTGTTTATATGGCTTGAAATCATTTGAACCTTCAAGTGTTCCTCAGAATGTGAAGCTGTTGGACCTTAATTTCCTTTTTGACCAAAGTTCAGAGAAGATAAAGGAGTGGCCACCTTCATTGACTAGCTTAAATATCCAAGGACACAACGATGTAGGACTCATAGAGCTTCCACAGGGACTCAGAGAACTCTCCTGTCAAGTTCTGAAGGGGTTGTGGGAACTTTATCCTCCAAAGCTCGCAAAATTAGAGCTCTCTAGGTTAAAGCTGTTCCCAAATCTGATTCTCTTTCCGAAATCGCTCCATGAATTGGAAATCTCTGCTTGTCAGGGTCTTGATGTTGAGAGAATAGTGGCCAATCTACCTCCGAAATTGAAAAAGTTGTGCTTAGCGTACACCTTTGGTGGCTTGGCGTCAGATCTCGAGTTTCCAGATTCGATCGAAGTTCTAGAACTCAGGAGCTGTAAAATTGAGAGTCTCGAAGTCTTAAAGTTTCCCAAATCTCTAATTAAACTCAAGTTGAATGGAAATAGAATCAAGAAGTTGGAAAACTTGCCCCAATCACTCAAGGTACTACATGTGCCAGGATGCCCGATCACTTCGTTTAATGATTGTGAGTTTCCTAGTCTGCTTCGAGAGCTATATGCTTACGGCATTCTTCTTACCAGTTTGGATGGGGTCACGTTTCCCGATTTGGAAATCCTAGACATCGAAATAACACCTAAAAATGCGGGGCAATGCATCAAGAGTTTGAAGAATGCCAAATTTCCGAATACACTCTTATCACTAAGAGCCTATGGACATCATGTCGGAGATTATCTGGAAACAAAATTTCCCCAAGGCTTGTTGGAGTTGGAGATATCGGTCAAGGGGAAGCCACAGAATATATCCTTCCCTCCGGAATTGGAGTTGCTCAAGCTAATACTATCGAATGGTCGAACTAGTCAGCTTTCTCAACTCAATCTTCCAGCAACGTTACAAGAGCTTCATATTGAAAATGGGAAATGCTCTGAGTTCGACTGGAACCTTCCAGACTTGCAGAATTTGACTTTGATTAATATCAAAGGTCGAGTGAATGTACCTTCGTCCGTCAGTAAACTAATTATTCGGGTTGGAGTGGCACAATGGTTGGAGGGTATGACAATCTCTCGCGAAATGGATGATTGTCAGATTACATGTCGACATGGCAATTTCAATGAAGAGGTAACCAAACTCATCGAATGCTACACAGTTGAAAGGATGACTCCAACTTTGAACTTACGTGAGTTCAAGCGGCGAAGGATTAGTTAGGAGTAACAAGGAACTTTAAGTGTTGACGATGCTCATCGTTTTTACGATGAACAAAAGCGTTGATCTAAAGTAACCACTGGTGAAAGACGAAACTAGTTAATTGTAAAGTTCTAACTACAAGGCATACCAAATAGAAACCATGCAAATCGTATATTACTCGTTGGACAATATCGCAGAAAGACCCATGAGTCCCAATAATGTGTACCTAAAATACATGTTTTCTGTAAGCAAAATGGTCACGTAACCCACCTTCGGCAAGTAGCCCTTGACTGTTCCCACCAAGTCAGTTTTCTGGTTCAAATAGTTCTGCTTTCTGGCGTAGAGCAGAAGGTCGTCCAACGCGTTGTTGTCACCTTTCGTAAGCAAAAGCTGTTTCTCGCCGCTATGGTGCTCACGAAGAACACGATGCACAATAGGAATGGACTTCCCCTGGATCTCGTACACAACGACGTCACCGACATTCGCCTGAGTATCTCTGTTCCATAAGAACAAGATGTCACCTCTTTGGAATGCAGGCTCCATGGATCCGGACAACACCACCACAATGGGCGAATGAGAGTTTGTGATGACCGAGAGGGTTTTCCATGCGACAAACGCGGACGTAAATACGTAGGCAATAGTGAGGAGCTGGGACAATTGCTGGCGGAGATTCATGGTGTAGTTGACGAAGAATGGCGTGCAGGGAAAAGTGAGGTAGGAAAAAGGATGGGGATAGACAAAATGATGGAATGAAGTGGTTGTCGATGAATAAAATAAAAGGAAATTACTGATTTAGAAATGAAGAGTTAAATGAAATAAACGAGAGAAATCATAGTTTGAAAATAATACGATAGAAATGAGAAAATGAATTGTATGGTGTAGATGGAAACTCGAACATTAATTATGCGAATGTACTGGTGCCATAAACAGTATACGTGGAGATAATGCGGAATCGATCAGAAATGTAGAAGTGATATGAAGTGAAATGAGAAAGGAAAATAAACATAAACAAAGATGCAGATGATAAATGGAGAAACAACTTAGACCAAATCGATTCAAAGTGATCCGAAATTGGCCATTTTTTTTTTAAGATTTGCAACGATTCTGAATCGGGGTGGATTTTCTTGTTAGTATTTCTGACTATTTCTGATTATTCCTCAATGTTTCTGACTTTTTCCACTGTCTACCGTCGGTTTCCTTTACAAGTCCTTCCATTCACCATTTTACACTTCTGAATCTCCCATTTCATTCTGGATGTTACATCTAGAACTCAATCTTTCATTTGTCACTTTCATTTGTCATTCTGTTTAGCTCATGCATTATCTTCATCAGCAATAACCCCTCTCCATCTTAATAGTTCCTCTCTCTACATCTTCCAATATTTTCCTTTCTCTTACTTTTTCTCTCTCCTTTCCACATTTTTCCTTGAAACTCACCTGTTGTCAACTCACGCAATAGGGTTATGATCCGACCGATCCGTGATCATCTGCGAAGCACTCTGACGTATGTGAATCTGTAATGTGTTACGAGATCTCCTAGCTGAGGGATCTCCATTCTCGAAATGCATTTTGACTCCCATTGCATTTAGCAACTCCTATTGTAACATCATCATGATAATTTAATTCAACCTCGGTTGAATCTCGATTTTCTGTGTCTTTTCCATCTGTCTATTCTCTATGTCAAATTCGCATTCAAATTTATCCCTCATTTAAGTTGTTGCTTAAGACTAAAATAGTCACATAAGTAGTCAACAGTTACTTCAACAGTTACTAAAATAGTCACTTTAACAGTCACTTAAATAGTCACTTTAACAGCCACATTCCAGCCATTCACGATCACCCTTTTCCTTTATTGCCCTCCATTTTTCTCCATCCTCTTCTTTTTTTCAACCATTCTCTCCCTTCCATTATCCTGTCCCTCTTCTGGTTTTTCCGGCCAATCTCCACAAGTGACTATGCAGCTGCACATCCTCGTTGCCATGAACAACTGCCAAACTTGTCACCCACAAGAAATTTCTTTACTACTTTATTTCTCTAGATTGATTTCCCCCTTCCCTTTCCTTTTCTCTAATTTCACTCCTTTTCCTTCCCACTATCCCTTGCTATATTTGCTGGGCCAAGCACGAGGAAATTACCGCAATATATGCCTGGAGCCAGGACTGCGAATCACTCACCTTTCAAACACTCAAACTTACACCTCTTCTACTCGCTACTTCTGTCCAGAAAGGCCGTTGCATCACCGCCATCGCCGCCTCAACCGTGATTCAATCCATCTGTGTCTCCACTATTGACGCCTGATCATTAGCCGCCCATTGCCACTGCCACTTGACTTTCCATCCTCGGCTTCCATCACGTAGGATCCAATGTCCTCCTCTCCCAGCCAAAAGGATAAGGCCAAGGCCGCCACATCGCCTACATCGCACCAGTCACTGGCATTTGCATCTTTGTCGCGGGACATATCGCCCTCGACTTCACACTCGCACATCGCCACCTATCCGGTGCCGTTGAACTTGTTGGATGTGTCACTAAAATTGCATGATCACAAGGGAGACCACCCACTTCCAGGGGTTCTGGCGCAAGAAGCTCATACATGGCTGTCTCAGCAGCACCAGCAACCTCAGGCTCACTCTCACGCACAGCCAGTGTTCAATTTTCTGGCGCTTGGTGGCCCAGTAACGGTCCGCCTGGCCCTGAGTCAACAACGGGATAATACTCACCAGCCCCAGCTTCTGCATCAATCACTGAACTTGCCATACGCGCCTCCTCCACAAGTACAACCTCTTCAGGTCCATCCCAGACCTTCTGGCCCCACGTCCACCTTATCTTCCGAGCACACATCGCGCGGTCAGTCCGTGTCCTTCTGTGACACCGAGCCGGTTGAAAGAAGCCGCCGTTTCACCATATCTGCTCAACCTTCTGCTGTCAATTTGACTCTGCAGTCTAGGCATGGACTGACTATGCAGCTTCCGATGGCTTCCCGTAAGGGCTCTATTCAAGGCGAGCTGAGTGCCTCCGCCAGTAGGAACAACTCGGCCCTCGGCTTCAACGCGCTACATCTCGGCATTTCGACTTCGGGAGCTTCAGTTTCCCATTCTGGCTTCCGCGTAGATAGCCCATGCTCAGTGGACACTGGTGTTAATCTGATGGCACTGTCGGACCAAAGGGGCACTCCATCGCCTCCGCCCACAGTCAGAAACACATCCGCGGGCCATGTGGCATCGCCTTTAGCATCTCCCCTGGTTGCCTCTGTTGTCAATGAAACAGATGCCGCATCAGCACGCAGAGGATCTCAGACCAGTCCAGCTCCCACAAGACAGAGCTCTCTACTGAGACGCAGCTCCACGAAAAAGTCAAACAAGACCGTGGTGTCATATCCAGTGGGCCCACCAGTGCCTTTCCAGCAATATTTGACGAAAGAGGATGACAAGAAATGTCACATTCTATTGGGGTGCACGGGCAGTGTGGCCACCATCAAAGTTCCACTCATAATCAACAAACTCTTTCAAATATTTGGAACTAATAAGATTTCTGTACAGTTGGTGGTGACCAAGTGTGGCAGTCATTTCTTGAAGGGGTTGAAGATACATAAAGATGTGAAGATCTGGCGTGACGAAGACGAGTGGGCCAACTTCACTGAGTGGAATGCAAATGTCACAACCACACCTTCAACGTCAGAACAGGGTGTCAAGAAGCATAAGAACATACTTGACACCATGGTGTTACACAATGAGTTGCGAAAATGGGCAGACATCATGCTTATTGCTCCGCTAAGCGCCAACACGCTTGCGAAGTTGGCAAATGGTATCGCCGACAACTTGCTCACATCGATTGTCCGTGGCTGGGGCCCTGTTAGCACGTCTGCTGGACCTGACGGGCAGTTGGCTCAGAAGAAGCCCATTTTGGTTGCGCCTGCCATGAACACTTTCATGTACACGCATCCTTTAACCGCAAAGCACCTAAATATTCTCGGTGTTTCTGAAGAAGGTTTTGGATTTGAGGTCTTGAAGCCGGTAGAGAAGGTGCTCATATGCGGAGACATTGGTATGGGAGGCATGAGAGAGTGGCTGGATGTTGTTGAGATTTTGAGACGCAAGATCAAATTTCTATGGGCCGAGCAAGCTAAACAGCTTGACGTGAGCCTTGAAGAAGAAAATGAAGAGGATGAGGATAAAGAGAATGACGATGAAGATGATGAAGATGATGACGATGATGAGGACGATGATGACGATGATGACGATGAGGATGAAGATGACGATGATGCAGACGGGGAGACTCAAGTGGAAGATGTGGGCACAATACAACCATTTAGACCCGATGAGAACGAATTTGGAGGCAAGAATAGTCCAGACAAAGAGATCTCGGAGGCTATCCCTGACGAGCTTGCCAATCAGATCCAGCGAACCATTAGTCCTCTCAGCGAAGAAGTTCGCTCAATCATTTAGCAATACATGCATTATGGTGGAGTTGAAGTAAGGAACAATAGGTATGTTTTCTAATAGGTACTAATTTCAGGTGTGACAAGAAGTGCTCATGTTCCTGGACAGGATTAGTCAATTCTATAATATCTATTTCATCTCGTTCCGGAGATTACTTTAGGTTTGAGTTTCCTTTTCTATTCATTCTTTCAAGCGTTTTCTATTCTCGTAATTCCAGACGTCGTTATTAGTTCATAATTGGTCATCTTGTTTCTAATAGAAAAACCGAATTTACTGAAGCCACCAGTTCAAATCAATGTCGGACAGTGGTGTAAGATAGCGGTTGTTCGAAAAGCATCTAGTTTAGTCTAGTCCACTCACTCACTCTAATCTCTACTATACTCACCCGCAAGTTCTAGCTCGGTGGAGGCGAGGAGCGGACGCAAGTATCGACAATGCAATGAGTCCCAATGACGGACCAATTCGGCGATATCGTGACCATCCTGTTGAGCCTGTTTTAATTCACGATGGTGGCGAAGCTGGAGCAGACACATGAGGTTATAGAGAAGGCAATCCACCAAATCGTCGACCTTCTTGGGACGAGTTTCAAATTTCAACAGTTGGAGTAATGCAGAGGTCTGCTTTCGATAAGACAACTGTGCAAAGTCCAAGGGTAATGAGGGCAATTGTAGATCAAATGGAGAATGATTTGGGTGAGAAAGCCAACCAAATAGGAGCTGGGTCCTGAGAGTCTTGGAATGAGCACTAGACATGCCACTAGACTTGTTGACGAAGCGCGAGATCCAGAAGTTGACCATTTTGTTGGAGTTCATGGGCATCACAGCCACTCTGTGAGTCGACGCACCTCGTGCCTCACATGCAGCGTAAATCATGTTCTCCAAGGTGAAATTGAGTAGCACATTAGGAAGTGTTGATGTTTTTCCGTTTGAGCGAGTGCGTTGGTTTTCAATGGTGATGATATCTGGCCACCGACCTTGTGGCATTAAGATGTCATTGACCACACCTACCGACATATGGGCCATATAGGCTTTTGAGTCCACGAGGGAGTCTGGATCGGTGGTCCTGGGACGGTACGTCGACCCGTATTTTTCATGGAGATTGAGGTGGTTCCAATCGACAATGGATACTTGGGTGTCAGAATGCGCCACTTTACAGTAGGAGAAGTTTTTGATTCCCACGTCGACGGAGACAATGGTGGGAGAGGCCGGTAGTGACGAGAAGAACGCGTCGTAGTTGGCCATTGCAGCGACACGAGCAGCCTTGGTGGACGCGGTGGGGTAGCCGCAATGGAGAGCCAAGCTGTTGAGAGTGGCTGTTTTTAGCGTGTTCATGAGATGAGGAGATGTAGAGAGGTTAGAGAGACATGTAATGTAGAGAGTGTGAGATGTAAAGAGTGTGAAATGTAAAGAACGTGAAATGTAAAGAATGTGAAATGTAAAGAATGTGAAATTGATAAGAAAAGGAAAGAAAATAGAAAATGAAAATATCGAAGAATTGAGAAGGTGAAGGAAAAGTTAACAGAAATTGGACGGTGTTAGTTAATGAATACATGAAGAAGAATCGTTTTCCATTTGGTGTGGAGATGAGATTAGGTTGGGTATGTGACGGATTGTAATGAGGGTTTGGACACCGCGATGAGCCAAAAACGATGGGGTTGAGGACCGAAATAGGAAGAGATAAGCAAAGGTGGAAGGAAAAAAAAAAGAAGTGTAAAGAAAAGAAACTGGAATGAGAAAGGTAAATTGTATAAGCTAGAAGCAGAGGAAAATGGTAAAACAAAATTTACAAGAATAAATAGAAATTGCAATTCGCAACGGAAGAGAAAAGAAGTCATCTCAAGCCTATATTCAAAAGAAAGCCCACGTCAACAACCTAGGAGTTCCGAACATATAGACGTGGGCCCTGGTATCAGAGATGAACGCAACGAGAGTAAAATGTTGATTATATGCGCACTCGACTCATTTCTAGATAATACATATCTGTACAATTTCTCAAATCCATTTCTCAAATCCATTTCTCAAATCCATTTCTCTCAATCCAGTATTCTAATAGATTTATTTATAGTACATCACATTGCATCCACTCCATTCGAATCTATCATCTTCCAATCCAAAATTCAAATCCATCACTTTCAATCCAATGTTAATAAATTTCTCAATCTATCCACTTATCATACACAATCCTATCTATATCGATCTCCACAGTCACGTCTCTACCTAAAACTCCATTATACCTCCTTCTCTTCTCCACTTCGAATTTCATATCCTTATACACGGTCCAAATTTATCCACCGTTTCCGACTCCTTCCTCTAATTTATCCAGATTGGGTCTCAATTGCCCATTTCCTGTGTGCACCGGCACATTCGGGCCGGTGCGCGAATCGTCACTGCTCTTTGCACCAGACCACACAGCCCAAGGCGCATTCTCGGCCTTAGTAGTCACCAGACTCTGCCAGATGGGACTCATAATGGCACGAATTTGGCCAGGAAAGTTCTTCCGTGGTGGCGGTGTAGGCTGATTTTCGTAATCGATGAGTTGAATTCTATTTCTTTTTTTTTCCTTCTCTTCTTTCCTTTAGTTTTGAATATTCTTGCTCCATTTTTTTAATTTAATTTGCTTTTTTTTTTTGTGTATGATTTTATTATGTCAACTTTTTTTCACTATTGCTGGTGCATTCCATTAATTTCCATCTTTTTCTCCTATTGAGTACATTATTGCTGCGTACACTTTGCTCTCTCTGCGCAATTTCGTGGGTGTGCCTTCCTCCCATAGACGTTGAAGTGGGGGCGACCACCAATGCAACCAATACTCCTATCCCAAGTAGAATCGTCTATTTGTTGATTTTCTTTTCTTTCTTTTTCCTCTACTTTTTTAGATCTGAACTTCGCCTGTTCATCATATACAATTTGCTAAAAATCTCCGAAATTTTTCTCTCGCACCGGTGAAACTCCCAAAGTTTCCGCCAGTTCTATATGGTTTTCCAAGGGTAATTTCTTCTAGTCCCCCCTCACCTATTATTGGAGTTTGAGGCGGGCATAAATTTTCTCATTTGAGAGCGCGCCGTCCTGCAGGCAATACGATCAACACGGGGCTGAACGCCAGACGGAAATTTGTCGTCTGCAAAAATTTTCGCATATATAAGACCCTCCGCGCTCGCACATTTTTCTGTTCGATCACATCTATTCATTCGTTACAATGCAATTCAAGACTGTCGTCCTCGCTTTGACCGCTGCCTCTGCTGTGTCTGCTGCTAACGCTACCAACGGTACTAACAAGACCAACGGTACCTCCTCCTCTGCCAGCTCTAACGCTGTCGCTCCAGTCTCTGCTGGTTTGTTCGGTGCTGTTGCTGCCGCTGGTGTTGCTATGTTGTTGTAAGCAACTGGTACTTATAGACCTATAATAATACGTTAGCCTGAAATGTTTCCCACTTGTAGCTTTTTGTAGTTGTATAATGAGATCCTTCCATCTTATCCGAAGAGATGATTTTCTCCCGCCTAGCATTGCCCATGTTGCGTTTTTGTTTTCCGGGCCGAACTTTCCATTAGCCTATTGGTGTTTAACTTACACACTCACCAATCCACCCTGTTCCACTTAAAGAAACTTTTATATTAATGTATTTAACTGAAGTACAATTTAATCTACTTGTCTATTCCATTGACTGGGGGATTTCCTATATCCTTGTTCATGGTTTTTTGCCCCATTCCCCTTAGTCACCTGATCCCCATCACGTATCCTCTATAAACTACCCTCCACACTCATCCATTGTCTGTCCACACTGTGTCCCGTATTATCTGGGAATTATCTACACACAACTATGGCACCCCGTCCACTCTTCCTTCTAAAAATAAAGTCTCCTGCCCGATGTGGTACCTCTATAGCTTCATTTGTGAATTTCACAACTCAACTGTGTAACTTCTTTTTGGTCTGGTATCTCGGGTATGTGAGTCTATGTATTTTCCATATAGTTTCCACACTTGTTCAACTACCGTATTGTTTTCTTTTCTTCCCTTGATTAGCTCATTTTACCTCCTCGTTTCTCTTTCGCCTATTCCTCTATGATAAGTTTTCCTCTATATTATGTACTTCCTCTATCTTTACTTCGTTCCTTTTATCTATAAATGTCTCCCTACTTATTGCTAGGACGTGACTTGGGTCCCCAGTTCTTTGTAGGATTCTCTTGATACCTTACCATCTTCAACTTCCTCAACTTCGTGATCTTATCGCTCTCGGCATTTACCGTCTCGAAATCAACGTCGGCCTTTGCAACCGTCTCCAAGATCTTGTACCCAACCATCCCACTCGTCAAATTGGGATTGTTGCTCAAATCCTTTGATAACGTCTCGATCTTCTGTCTCAACTTCTCCTTTTTAGCCTCGTCATTCTCCTTCTCAATCTTTCTCTGGTACTCAGCTACCAATTTCTCATTGCTCTTCTTCAACCATGCGGTTGCAACTTGCAACACAGACTCCCATGGGGCATTGGTTTTGACGCAGTTTTTTTTGGCATGCGTCAACGACACCTTGTAGCCCAAATTTCCAATGGCTTTAGCAAAATCATCAATGGCCATGGGTGGAGCCTTCATGAAACTCAGCAACTGATTCAAGTTGAAGTAGAATGGTGTCTCCAATTCGTTTTTTGCCAACGTAAGCATACCCTTAATTCGTTCCCTGGTTCCATAAACCTCCGACGAAGCCTTGCTGTTGATAGCCAACACAGAGTCGATGAACTCTTGGTCATGCAACTGTCCTCCCCACATTGGGCCCGCAAGATGGTATGGTCGCTCACAATAAGTACAATTCTCGCCCGGAATCTGTGCTATCCGTGGAGTCTGGAACTTCTTGTCGGTGATTCTTCCAAGGCGTTGGTCCACAGTGTGGCCACATCCCACACAGTGGTATGCGAGCATAGTGTTGGAGGCCAATTTCTTCACCTCAATGGGGCTGGTGGTGATGCGAACAAATACTCTAAAGTAATAGTCAATGCTCAAACTCAATACTGGCTCAATACATTTTTTGTAACGTGCTGCTGCTGAGGCGATGGTACCCAAGATCAACCGGATTCCAGCCTCGTGGTTGGCCTCCAGGCCCATGTCGGTGTTACCGAAATTGTTGCCACCGTAAAGAGCAAAACACTTCTCAGGGTAGCCATTTCCGGCTAATACTCCAGCATCTGTGCATGTCACCAATAAGAGTCCATTGTCTTTAACCAGCTGCACCGCCGAGTCAATGAATGGTGCTGCAGTGCCATATGGATCCAAATCAATAGCATGAAACTTCTCTGAATCAGATATGGATCCCATGTATTTAATGGCGTCTCCCTGATGGCCCACAACCTTTTCTTGGAGACCGTTATACTCTGCGCTTCTGTTGATAGACTTGACAGCCTCTGCAAGCAAGTCATTGGCAACAATTCGGGAAACGTTAGGGATTTCATGACCGTATCTGATAGCACGAAGCCCAGTGGCTGAAAGAGCCTCGAGGATTCGAATGAAAGGTGTAGAATCACTTGAAGGTTCACTTTTAGAATCTTTGGTTTCTTTAGGTGCATCGCTGACTTCATTCTTGGACACTTCTTTGGACTCTTCTTTTGAACCTTCAGTAACTTGCTCGGTTTCTCCACTTTCGTCCTTGTTCAACTTTCTCCGCTTTCCCCGGAGCTCCTTGGTGCCCTCCTTGGATGTCTTATACTGCTCCAGCCATGCCTTTATGGCCATTACAGACAAGTCTCTGTTGAACTGTTGGATGTGGTTGTAGAAGACTTTATCCTGCTTTGGGGCCAAGATGGTTGCACGGCCCTCCTTTACCACATTGAAATCTTCGATATTAATAGACATGCGGCCAGACTTGGTGAAGTTTCTGATGAATGCCTTGAACATAATTTTTTCTCACTTGTGCAGTGCAGTGTGGGGATGAGATGGCTGATAGACTTGGATCTTGCAGTTGGGTCCAGATGACCTAGTGGGGTGTATTCGGTGACTATTTTTCAGTGGGAACCATTTTGAAACAATAAAATAATTTGAGTAGAATTAATTCAGGGAGAAGAAGTAATGATGTTGTGCAGAGTAAGTTAAAATATTGAAAACTACAGTGTAGTGAGAGTCAGTAGAGGTTCTGAATAAGTGAAAAAAACTACATAATAGAGATTTTCAGAATAGATAAAATTAATATTCGAATTTTCGACCATGTAGATTTTCTCCTTTTTCGTAAAGTTTATTTGTATCCAATCTAACTTGAAGTGATCAGAGATGGCTGCGACAAGCATGGTATTAGATCATTAAACCAGAATTCATAAAATTTTCAGAACAGTTTTAAAAATTGTAGAATTCGACCCATCGTACTATTACCCTCCTTCAGTGACTTTATACTTCCAAAACTTCGCCTAACATTACTCCATTTTTCCCAATGTTCTGCTTCACACTTTGAGTCGTACCTCCAGATTCCCTGCACCTGACCAATCTCCACCAACCATCTACATGTCTTTGGAAAACCTAATACAGCCCCAGGACCTCTACGAGCTCGACGTAGGTGAAATCAACGATAACGACACTGAGTTCGACTACTACTCGGACTCGGGCTCTGAGTTTGAGCTTTCGGCACAGGAGCAATGGGAGGAGAGTATCAAGCAAGTCACCGGCCTTGTGAACTTTGTCTTGTTTCCCATGATTGGGAAGTTGCTTGGGCGTCGTACCGCACATATAGTGTGGAGACACTTTGCAGAGTGGTGGTTTTAACGGAGTGGTGTTTTTAATGGAATGGAAGACCTTAGGACTATATGGGTTTCGGTTTGGGATGGAAGAGGAACCCAATGCCTAATGGAAGAACCTAATGGCTGAGCCTAGGAAGAGAAAATAAATAGTAATGGATCTTACTGAAAGACTCATGTAGGTGTTATTTCCGATCGTCCATTATTAGCTAGGACAAAGAGCATTAGAAAGTGTCTTGTTATAGCAATTGATTGTCTATCTCTGACCTAACCAGATTCTTCCTTGTTTGAGTATCTAATACCTGATAATCACATATTCCAATGTTTCAAATCGTCTATCTAGCCTTAATCTTTTTAGCATCTATATGTTATTAGCAAGACTCAGGAAACTGGCTACAACACGAGGCTCAACAATCTCCGCTAGTAGCATGTTATTGAGTGGATCCACGATCCCCAGATTGACCCGCAATATGATATCCTTTATCAATCGAACGTACTCGTCCATTGACAGAATTGGATCCAGATTTCCTCCTGACGTACTTGAGTTATTTGAGAAGATAGACGAGTTTTCCGAGTATGCTTTGATGGCAGAAAGCTCACTCACCTCATCAGCCGCAATGCTGTCCACCAGCGCCCGCACTATGGTAAACATGCTCACCAATAACTTGAGCACGATTTTCATGGTGAACAACGGGTCAAGCTTGATGTTTATCTCCAACTTCTCGATAAGCAACTGGCGAGAATTCAACTTGATGGGCAGCCCAATCATGCCCGAGCTTGTGGTTGTCTGTGACCCGGTATTTGACTGGGTGTCTGAATCACCAAATCCTGAGCTGGCACGCGAGTTTCGGCTCCGTTTGACCTCAACTTGTTGTGTAGTTCCAATATCGAAATTCTTCAACAAGAGAAAAAAATTCCGGGAAAAATTCACGTAATGTGGAGCAACTGGCAACTTTGGTGGGCGATAGTTTTCCAAAAAGGGATCCACGCCCTGACGAGAGTTCTTTCTCATATTCAATTCTTGGGCCTGTTTGCTTTCGTACGCAGATTGTTCCAACAGAAAAGACTTGACCAAATTACCAAACGAGATTCCGAGCTTCAAGAGCTTGTTGACAGCGACCGGATGAAGCTGTTCCCACCGAGGCTCTGTGAGTTCTAAGCTTTTGACATCCTGGAAGGTAAGTTTGTAGACTCCAAGAAAGAAGCATTTGGCTTCCACTCCGGGCTTCATTGGTACCGCATCAAGAACGTTGGAGATCTTCGAGATTTCCTCAAGCACTATTTCGGCCATAGGTTCTTCCGAAGTTGGTTTGGCGTAAGATGTGGATATATGTCAGGTATGTTTTTTTTGTTTTTCGATGGGTTATGAGTATATGGAGAAGCGAAGCAGGACGTCAAACTCGGCTGGAGATTTGGACGAGAAAGAGACCGTTCAGGACAAATTGTTTATTTGCTAATTAGGAATTCGTTAAGGGATGTTTTTGAAATTATCCAAAAGGATTTGTTAAAGGATATTGAGAAGTATGATTCTTTTGAATTTAAGTGTTAAGTTTTGTTGAGTGTCTCTTCTGAGAGACGAGTAAATAAACTTGATAGAAATGTAGGTGGACATAATATTCTTGTTCCAGATCGTACCCTCTCAAATTAATTTACCTTATCACATAATTATATCTTTTAACCATGAAAATATATAAAACACTCAAAAAGAATAACAATTCGACAATTATTGTTCATACCTTTGTCACATTATTCTCCTCTGTAGTTGTACTGCGCACCCAGACTAATGACCATTTAATTCACCACTTGCTAACATCTACATCAATTGCGTTCACACACCCTTCCCTATGTTACTAATACTACTACTAATACTACTCCTTGCATTGGTAGTAGCGATCCTTCTCTTTGGAGACTCGCCAAACTTCAGAAATACTCCCATCCAGTCATTTCATCATTTCTTACTTCGAACGAATGCCTCGATTTCTCGCCGAATCATGGCGAACGACCAGATTTATGCTGCCCTAAGATGGCTGGTGCCGCTATTCTACGTTATGGTTGTCTTGTTCTGTCTTTTCGAGTTTTTTTCCTGGGTATATCCAGCATTAGACTCTGATATCTTGAATTCTCAACTTCATTCAGCTTATATTGCATTCACCATCGCCAGTGTATTTCTTTCCACGGCTTTGGTCACGTTTTCGGATCCAGGAACAGTGAATTCTGCCAATGTTGCCGCTGCTTGTGCTAAATTCAAAGATAACGGCCTCATTTTCTTTGGCAAAACATGCTCAACATGTCACACACACAAACCGGCAAGATCCAAGCATTGCTCCGTGTGTAATAGGTGTGTACTTTTATTTGACCATCATTGCATCTGGTTCAATAACTGTATTGGATACAATAACTACCGTTGGTTCATCGCATTCTTGCTTTCGAACATCAATATGATGGTTTATGGAGCGTACTTATGCTGGTTGGAGTTGAGACAGCTGAATGCACCAAATGGCTGGTGGAAGCTCATTGTTGCCACCACGGAGAATAATCGAATATCCGGCATTTTGCTTCTTTTGGCCTCCATAATATCTGTCATCACCTCACTTTTCACTTGCCTCCACTTACGATACTTGTATTTAGGAGTCACCACCAATGAGGCGGAAAAATGGGGTGAGATCGAGCATCTAGTATCTTTGGGCGTCCTATTCTATGTCGTAGAAAGAGATATCTATGTGGAAGAGGCATCAATGAGGCAAGCAGATGGAACATATGAGGTGGTTTACCTTCGTTTAAATGATGACCAAGTCGTATTCAAGGGAAAGGGGGACTTGACATTTTTGAAGATCACGCTGATGGAGAATGATTTGAATAATATTTATGATGGAGGGTTTGTCAATAATGTGAAAGAGAGGATATTTATATAGACATGGATAATGGCATATACATAGGTAAAATCATAGGTGTATACCTGAATCGTAAATTTCATTAAGCCCTATTATAATAAGGCTGATCATCTTTGATGCGCCAAGTCACTGGACATTTGCTTCATCTAAGAGCTGAGTGATTCGTTTTGGAACTTTGAACAGTTCAGTTGTTCGAATTATCGTTCTGAGCAGGGAACTTGATGACCTAATCGACACTGGTGGAGCAGGTTCAAGTTTTTCCATTTGAGACTCTTTGGAGAATTGAGTTTTTATTACTGTCTCTGCGTTTTGTTTCGTGATTATACCTCGCAACACTGAAACATAAAGGTTCAATGCTTCCTGAGGAAACAGTAACAAATGCAGAAGCCCAAAACTGGCTGCACTGAGGAATAGCCTAAACATATGATTCTGTTCAATCTCAGGAAATATCAGTCCGAGAGCAAGCTCATCGTAGTGATCAATCATGTCTTTACATAGCCTCAGGACATTGGGAATAGACTGAATGTTTCTCTCCTGTTGAAGCAGGTAGCTCTCTACGATAACGGGCATTTCGTCATCCAGAGGCGTGTGCTTCCCATTGACATCATCATCAGCAACAGGTAAATCATTTCGACGTTTCAGACGGTTCCGTTTCTCATCGATTAATCGCACCTTATCAGATAATAAAACAGACGACTTGTCGGGCTGGAGCAATTTCTTTTTCGACTTGCGCTGCTTCAACACCAAGCGGTCGTATATATCTGTTTCATCTTGTATATCGGAGAGTTCTAGCTGTCGTTTGCGAGACATACATGGAGAGATGAGTAGCTGGTACTGCGTGGGCCTGACAGCCAGGGTTATCACAACCATTGTTCCGATACATAAAGACGAAATCGAGATATTTGAGATACTTAAGTCCACAATTATGTTTGATAAGTGTGGAATTTACGAGGAAATTGTTCAACTTCGAATCGTAGTGTATTGGTAGGCAGATATCCCATGAAATTGTTAATTGAATGTGTCCCAGACGACATACAAAGTGGCTTATGGAGATATGGATGAGTAGTGAACGTAAAGCGATAAGAGGATAAATCAGGTGTACTTGAGATCGAGATTGCCTTAAAAAATTGGAATACTTTACTGCTAGGCAAGAAGTTCCAATGTCGGAAATTTGAACTGGGATCCTTTCCCTGACAAATAAGAAGCTACACGGTTTTGTTCAATAAGAACTACTTGGCACTTGAAAAGATAACCGGAAATCCTCAAATGTTTGATACCACAAAAAAAAAACTGTCACCTTATGATTTCCACTTTCACAACTAACCAGTTGGTTTCACAAAAGTATACCTTGCTGCAATATTTAATAAGTTAAACATTCTTCGCTTTCATACCTTAACTACCAGACTAGAAACACGCTATCTCTGCGATACGCTCAATATGGCCAACGCACGAATATCACCACCACACCATAAAATGACAGACTTGAAAATATCAATTTTTGCCGCACAACCATCTTAAAATCCATAAAATCATCATAAACCTTCGGATTTCCCTCTCCATCTTCTCCAATGTTACCAACCCCACAACCAACTTTTCGGTTTGCGCACGCTCGCAGATGCTATGCTTTCAAGGAACTAGAGCCCAGTCTTATCCCATCTACTCTGACCACCGTCTGTAATTACCGCCATCGAGGCTATTTCTCCACGCATTAGTGTCCTAGTACTTTTGCATTATTTTGCACCCGTTGTCTGCTTCCAACATCGACATCGTGTCACATAGCCAGGCGACAATATAATGAACGGAGGCATCCAGGGCCAGCAGTACCTGCGGCACAATACCTCGGCAGGAGGTGCTGACGGAGCATCTGGGAACGGTGCTGGATCTACCAGCAGTCTGGACCAGCGCCTTCACAATCAAAATATCATGAATCAGGGAATACCTGTGAATCCAGACCAGTCACCACAGAATAACTATGTGGAGGGCGGCGACGACCGCTCTGATGTGAAAAAACAGGATCCGACAGATTTTTCCGCATCTCCCAACTACTTGGACTGGGATCACAACATTTTGCTTGATCTGAACCCCGACTTGCTAAGTACTTTTGATTTCAACCCAACAGGAGAGTCTGGCTCCATCATGCAGAAGATCCAGTACCAAAGCAATGTCCACGATCAAAAGCGATTTCCAGAGAGTGGTTTTGCTGTGGGCCAAAGCCCAGGCCACGCTTATACGGGCGTCAACTCTGTCAATTCCTCCAATGTCCATCTGAGTCTCGGCAATCAAGATCATAACGCATCTCTTCCGATGCACACGCAACAACAGCAACAGCAACCACAACTGGGCATCCAGCCCCCTTCTCAAGGCACAATCACGCAAGATGTGAGACGCCAGCGTCGTCCATGCGACCACTGTCGAAGGAGAAAGACCAAGTGTGTAATTATTCCTGGAACCAATAACTGTGTCCAGTGTGAGTCGAAATCGCTCACATGCACTTATGTTCAACAGGCAGCTAAGAAAGATGATCCAGAGGAGTCTGCTGCCAAGCGCGTGAAACGACCCGAAGCCACTCACTTGGAAAATGGTGGTGGTCAGTCTCTGGATATTGTGCCTCCGAATGTGCCAATCCGGGATGTTGCGCCAATTCAGGACTACTCTGCCATGAGCAACTCACTATTGCGAAAAACCCTCTCGTTGCAGTTTCCTCGCTCGTCGTTCTATGTGGGTCCTACGTCATATCTCTTTGATAACAATCTCCTAGATGTGATAATCACTGCGCAGAACTCAAACACTGACTCAGCTCTGAGTGGTCCGGGCCGAAGGTCTGCGCTCTCAAAAATTGAACAGGTCAATTTGTCAGACTCCATTTCACTCCGAAAGGTGGGTGAGAGAACCCAGTTCGTTCTCAAGGATGACCAATCGAAGCTGCTGTACCAGAGCATGCTGAATGATGTGGACGCTATCGAGAAATTCGTGGCTCCTCATGGCCAGATCTTGATCGATCTCTATTTTCGTATTATACACCCGCTGTATCCTATCCTTCACAAGAAGGTGTTTTTGGAGAAGTACAGCAGAACCCACCGTGAGTTTAGCGCTCCACTCTTAGCAGCAGTGTATGTGCTTGCCATCCATTGGTGGGATTATGATCCACAGCTCAACCGTTTCCCGAAACCAAATGTCGAACACATTTTGAGAATTGCATTGACCAATTACCTCTCAGAGATTCTCAAAAGACCTAAGTTGAGTGCGGTACAGGCTGGCTTGCTTCTTCTACAGTGTAAGCATATTGTAAGGGATTTAGGAGCTAGCATCGAGAGTCCTACGAACTCTGCTCTGGCATCTGCACTGCTTAGCTCATCCTTCAGTGACTCCGACTACAACGACTGGGTTCTATGTTCGCAGGTGGTAGCTTTGTCTGAGGAACTAGGATTGGGCCTTGATTGTGATCAATGGAAACTTCCCAAGTGGGAAAGGGGCCTCCGAAAGAGACTTGCCTGGGCTGTATACATGGAGGATAAGTGGCTTGCTTTGAAGAATGCTCGCCCTTCGCATATCAACAGTAACAATTGGGTGGTTCTGCTGTTGGTCGAAGAAGATTTTCCGGAGAAACATGGTGATGGAGATCTCAAGGAAGGCTCCTCAGATATTAATAATGGCAAGAAGAATTTCATGAATTTGATTAGTCTTTCAAGAACGCTCTCAGAGATCTTGGACTCTTTCTATTCCATGAAAGCCATGAAGGAAATCACTGACATAAATGATGTGTTGCGTCTAGCCAAGCCTATGCAATTAAACTTGAGATCGTGGTACCACTCGCTACCCGTGGAGTTGCAAATGAATTCTGTACAGCCTCGCAAACTTTGCTCAAATGGGTACCTTCAACTAGCATATTTTGCGGCGGAACTCACTCTTCATCGAAAGATCATCACCATCTTGCATCAGCAGAGCATTGAGGGTGTTAATATCCATAAGGAGCTTCTAAATGTTTGCCGAACAGCAGCTAGGACAAGGCTCTTAGCCTCAATTGAGTTTGTTCGAGATCTCAAACCAGAGCACATTCATTCATTTTGGCATTCCTCATCGTCGGCTAATTTCACATTGATTGGTACTTTTGCTGCCCTTTTATTTATCTCCTCTCCCACGAACACCGAGGCGGATTATTACAAAGAGCAAGTCTTCAACTATAGATGGATTCTCAAAATGTCTTCCAAAGGATTCGTGCAAGTTGGGGATGCATTGCAGAAGATGGATCTCGTGTTAAGTCACATACCAGGATTGCTTAACGAAAGTGTGGAGCAGCCGATGGTGGCGCCCAACGTGCCAACAATCGACTACAACAAGGTTTATCAACAGCAGTTGCAGCAAAACCAGAAGAGTGAGTTACATAATGTTCAGTCACAACAGCCTCAGAGATCTGGTCTTCCCCAACAAGGGCGGCCCCAACCTCAACAAAAATATTCATATGGGGCCACTAACAATTCACAATTCCTCAATAATCGCCCTAGCCCTACTGGCTATAATGGCAATACTGGAAAAGTAATGGAACTGACCAGACCTAGCTCTGCTCAACAATACCGTGTGGGACCTCAGAACACTCAATCCCCATATGGATCGCCTCTGTCGTTTAGCGCACAGACATATACCTCACAACAGGGCACCACTAGGACTACTCATGCTACTAGCATGAACTCACCCAAATCCACGCAGGGATTGTCTCCGAAAGAAGTTGTTCGGCAGTCGAAGTCGTCATTGTCGGGGCAATCACGAGCCAATGAGCAGGCAGTGGATAGGCGGTCCAGCTCAGGTAATCACAATTCAGATTCAGCATCCAACAAGGACAACCAATCGTCGAGGGCCAGTAGTCCTTTGATGATGCGGTCGCCGCTTATTAGGCAGCAACTGCATCAGCAATAACTATTTGGTAGGTAGGTGACCCTCGCCTGAGACTTACGAGAATACACACAAACATTTCTTTCTATTTCTGTTTTAATATATTTCCTATTTTACGTCCTAGAAACTGCCAGCAGCTGGGTATCCAGCTGGGTGTCTAATCAAATGGAGTCAAGTATGCTTCGGCAATGACTCTCGCTCTGGCATTCAAGAACAATTTCATCTCACTGATCTCCTTATCAACCTCCTCCATAAACTCAATGATGAAATCTACTAACTTGTCCTTCAACATTTGTTCCGTGTGGAAGTTGGTGATCAAGAATGAAATATCGTAGCCTTTCACTGGCACCCTTCTTAAAATGAAGAAGTTCTCCGCTCTCTGGGTCAAAAACTGTGTGAACTGGTGGACTAGAATCTGCTCGATCTCATCAGCCTGCTTGATTTTGATAGAAACTCTCACCGAATTGATGGAGGGCTCAATGAAAATCTTCTCATTTTCATTTCTGGCAATAATCACAGGATTCAAAATGAGTTCAGGGTTGTGCGAGTTATCGACCTCGATCTCCGGCCTGTTGTGTCTCTCCACTAGCTGTGATGAGAAGTCTTCCAAGCAAATTGCGGCAGTCAACGAAGTTCTGACGGCGGTAAGGTAGGGTTTCAACGACTGGGACTGAACAGGTTAGTAATGGGGTAATTGGATACGTAAAACTCGTTGGGAAGTTGCGGACTGGTACTTTGGAGTCATTCCGTAATTGTTATAACACCTATTTGTTCGACATACCATGATCGAAGAAGATCTAGGGGGTTGTAATAGTGGAGCAGTAAGATTTGTGAGTGGTGATGTGTACAGGAGGAGGATAAGGTGTTGTAGTGAAAAGAGCGAGAAAAGAGTTAGAAACAAGAAAATCAAAGAATGCATGAGGATATGGAAAATGGAGAAGGGGTATGTATTACGGGAAAAAACTATGGTTATTCATGGGTAATTTTCAATAATTAAAACTATTCGTGAAATTTAGCACTTCTTTTCTAGTAGTTCATGAGAATTGGCTTCTTTTTAACAGTGCGAACTTTCTTGGACTCCAGAACCACCTCCTCACTGGCACCACGTTTTCTGCTTGTTTCCGCTAATAACGGAACAAGTTGCATAATGCTGGACTCAAGTGCTTGTAAGAAAGCTTTTGTGGCCGCGTCTGACGCCTTCTCGGTCCCCACCTCTTTTATGTAGTGCTTATCTATAGCTTCCTTCAAAGATTTTACGTTCTCACTCTTTACATTTTCCCACGCTTCCACCTGTGGCCTGTGGTATGCCAATATGGGACCCAGAGTTGTAAGTTCGATCAATGTGCCTTGATTCTCCTTAGGGTCAGTAAAGTCTGAATTTTTGCTTGCTTTGACCTCATCAGTCGATGGCACGTTTATGTTTTCCTTCTTATCTTCGTTGTTCACAACTCTCACCTCCAAGATCTCATCCTCCACAAGAGAATGATTTTTGGAGAGCCAAACTGCCAAGCTCTTGCATCTGCTCTTCAAGTCGTTTTCAAATAACTCTTGCTGTTTTTGCTTTTGCAATTGACGCTCGGTAACCAAGATGTCAAATATCTCTTGCAACTCTTCAGAATCAGATTCGAAGTCGAAAACCGCTAACCGCTCATCTTTGGTTTCCTTCAAGATGCTCAAGAATTTATCAAAGGTACTGAATATCTCACTGTTCGTCTCCTCCTGTTTTCTGAGACTGTGTTCCACTATATCCTTTTTGACCTTTAAGGCTTGCTTCTTTTCATCCACAATATCCCAGAAAAGCTCCAACGGCGTGGATCCATTTCGGCCACAAAGATCTATGAATGCATCTTCATCTTCAACTTGTGGAAGAACGTCTTTAAATGATGTGGTACCTGTAATGGTCACCTTGGTAGTCAAGAACGCCCTGAACGCCTCTCTGGCTCGTCTGTCAGCTGTGTAGTTGCTCTTTTCTGCCTTTTCAATCTTCCTCTTGATTCCTTCAATGAGACTTGGGTAGATCTTGTCCTTGTATGTTTCCAAGATATCTAGCTTGGTGAGAATTTGAAAGTGCTTATTTGCCTTGAACCTTTCGTCCTTTTGTAGACGCAGATAGAGCTCTTTCCAGGTGATACTTTGCGAGTCATCGCTCAGAGTTATTTGTATTAGGTATGCTTCAAGCTCGCCCAATGCTTGTTTTTTGGTCTCCAATCTGGCCTGTTTTTCTTCTTCTGAAAACAGACGCACGTAGTCGTGATAAATCTCCTCAATGTCCGAATCAGGAAGTATAGCATGCTTAAAAATGGGATTATCCTCCTGGATAAGTAGTTGCTTTATCGTGGACCATCTCGTTGTAGTCTTAATCTTTCCATCCTTTTTATATGTGACCAATACGTCCAAGAAATTCTTACGAAAGCTTTCAATTAGCAGAGTCTTGTTCTGTGACTGCTCCTGCAACTTTTTAACAAGGTATTCATCATAAAGCGTTTTGCGCTGTAACGAATCGTCAATCAGCCAGTAAACTGGGTTCTGGATAAAGGTCTCGATCACACGATCAAATGACCAAGTAGAGTCAACATTTTGGCTTTGAAGCATCTCAAAAAACGCTGCTGTAGCTTCCTCTTTGCTTTCATAAGTTGGAGGAGTCGCTAGGAGGCTCTTTTTCACATTCTCTTTTGAAAGCTTCTGATCTAGTTCGGAAACTATAACCTCTGCTGTTTTTTGCTTTTCCTCCGTTATTTCTTCAGAAGCAGCAGCCTCAACAACATCATTGACCTCCTCCTGCTCCTCAAAGTCCACGGGTCGCTCCCAGGTGGTTTCTCCAGTGGTTTCATTATAGTAGTACTCTTTTCCATCATCAGTTTTGTATTCTTTCCACGTCAGCGACAGCAGAGCCTCGGGATTTTCCCAGCTGGTTTCCTGTGTTACCGAATTGTAGTAGTATACTCTTCCCTGGTCGTCTTGAACCTCTTGCCAGTTGCCCATGGTGGAGTAGAGGAGAATGTTAAGTCTAAGGCTAGATGAGAGTATGTGCACACTGCCGAAGATTTGACTAACTTGAAGGTTTGAAGATTTGGAGATTTGGAGATTTGGGCAAGTCAAACGGATATTTCTATTAATAATATTTATTTATGAAATGAGAGATCTTATGGTGCCACTGAGGAATGATAATATATTCGAATATAAAGCAATCATACATTTCAGTAGATCTACTGAACTACCAAAGTTATGTCCCAATATCGAAGAAGAGAAGAACTTATTTATCTTCATGAAGCTTAACTTCGGCTGATTTTATACCTAAGCCTATTGAATAATATATTTTTAAATTTTTCTGATAAATTAAGCTGTTTCACAATTTGAAATCGTATAATTCCCTAAAATTTCATACTGAATATAAAGAGGCAACTTGTCCGAGCGGTTAAGGAGAAAGACTTGAAATCTTTTGGGTTTTGCCCGCGCAGGTTCGAATCCTGCAGTTGTCGTTCTTTTTTTGTTCATTCTTTTTGCAACCAATTATCATGAAAGTATCTTACTCGATTAATGATTTACTATGTTTTCGCCATGAATGTGTTTTTTACGGAGTAGATGTACTGGATCTACTTCCTTTGCCCCCGTATCAGCAGATCCTATTGGATGAACTGCCTTATCGGTACACAAGGGCTAGTGATTGCCCTAAATCATCACGATTGCACGGGAAGTTGAGACTAATTCCTCCGTCCTCATATATTGTAAAAATCAATGGCGAAGTGAGACGTGATACTGTCGTTTATTTGTGTGCTCAAATGTATGAGGGCGCTGATGATGACGGAATGGGAGAATACGCAAACTCTTATTGTGCAGATAGCCATGGAAAGGTTGGATATAATGAAGCTGGCTACGGAACTACTGGGTATGGAAATTATCCCGGTACAATGTATGGGAATTCGAGCTCCGGTAGCGGTGGAAACCTATGCTCGGACTCAATTAGCAATCACAGTCAAAGTTATCAGGCTGTTGGTCCTGACTACTGGATGACAGACGACAGGGCCACAGACGACAAGAAGTTTAAGTACTTGCAATATTTCGAAAAGTACATTTCCCCTAGTCACTCACAAAACTGTCTCCCGCATTCTCCTTCAGAATCTCTCCATAAGTCTGTGAGTGACGATGAGCTGGGTTCCAGTGACAGCATAAGCATTTACATTAATGGTCGGAGTTGAGACAGATGGGGAACCAAACTTCGTTCTCGAAGCGTTCTTTTTCCCAGTTTTTCTACTTTCCCTATTCATTGATCTTCTCCCGCTCAACAAATTTTCTGTTTTTTTTTCCTCAATTGAATCTTCCATTTCATTCCTCTCTCCCATTTTTCCTCCTCTATCACCAAGTCCTGTATGCCCAGATGAGCATCCATCTTCGACTTCAATGCCTAGTAATGATTCTCCGGTCTCCGACTGGTACTATCTCCGGCTTGCTCTGTATGTGATCGTTGAACTTTCTTCAAGTGAGTATATTAACCTCTAGAACACCAGACCCAGAGCTCTTCCAGTCACTCCCATCACTCTATGAAGAACTCCAGGTGGATCTTCTCACATGGAGGTCGCTTGTAAGCACGGCCCTTGTTGATTTCTATGGATTGGTTGGTCAGGCTCGACACTTTGACATCTTGACACACGAAAAGACCCGTCCAGGTCTACAGAGCATCATCCGAATTCAGAAAGAAGACGTTGACGTCTTCTGTACCAGCATCAACAATTATAGCTTCGGACTCGGTGATTATTTCGGGTCGAAGTATACGATGAACGGACGTGTGGTTGTAGCCGAGCAGCTGGCATTTTTGGGCATGGTTTCGCCTATGGCAACCAGATAGCAACAGAACCTTCACATATAGAAGCACATGAATAGTAACTAGAGAATCCACATCAGCATATTTCATGCGATACCTGACACACTACCAACATTAAATGTGAACGAGTTCAATATTAAAGCAAAATACAGAGTGCTACGTAATACTTTGTTCTATTGTCGAATTCATCCTCCACCTTACCTAGCATTTAGCCATAGTAATTGTCGCACTAATAGTTCTTTCTAGGTAGATTTCAACTACGTCACTACCAATAGTCCAAATAAACATGTATATTCCCTTCTTTTCTATCAATTCTGCACCTTTCACTCGATTTTTCATATGTTTTCCACCAACATTTTTTGGCTATTTTCCCCATTTTCTCACCTCTCCCCCATTCCTAACTCTTACTCTTATCTTCCTCCACACCTGCACACTCGCACTATCAACTTTGACACCTTCGCCTCCACTTACCTTCAACGTATACTCCTTGCTGTTTTGTGTCGCTTCTCCCAATTGCAATATGAAGCATCTGAGTAAATCTGTCCTATCGTTCTCGTGGGCGCTATGTGCTTTTTTGGCACTTTTCACCCACACAGCAGCGTTTAGTCCAAAGGTGAATGTAATTCCCCAGTCGGAATACGTACAAGATATCTTGTACTTTGACGACTCGCCCAATGTCATCGCTTTACGGGAGCAGTCTGTCGGTGCTTCTTATGATGATGGTGTAACGTGGACAGATATTGATATAATGGCCAAGAAAGAAGTCAGAAGTGTCAAGTTCGATCCATTTATTAAGGAAAGAGCGTTTGCGTTCACATCGGGAGGAGATCACTTCGTCACAAACGATAAGGGTAAGACATGGTCCAAGTTCTCTGTTAAAGATTCTAAGGGCAATGCTTTGCTGGGTGTTTCTATGGTGACAGTGGTCCCCAACGCGGCTGACCCTAATGCTCTCATTTTCAACTTCAGAGTTTGTGAAGATTGGTACGATAACCCACTGAGTTGCACAAATCACCATTTTTACACTGTTGATGGCCTTAAATCTGGTCCTAAGATTTTGTCTGAGAATGTTGTATCATGTACATACGTAATGGCTTCCAAGGAGTTCACCACCTCCGATAAGCCATCCACAGTATTCTGTTCCCGCATAAAAACAAATTCTTTCGGCCATGTTCTCGACTCCCTGTTGGTGAAATCTTCCGATTACTTCGCTACTGAGCAAAAAGTTGAACATGCGATATTGAACTCGGGAAAAATCATCGATCTCCGTGTTGAACTGTCATTCTTGCTTGCGGTTGTTCAGAGCGACCGTTTCAATGAAAAGTCTCAGGTTTCCATTCTTGTGTCTAAGGATGGTATCAACTTCGAATACTCTGATCTTGAATTTGAAGTTTCCTATGGTGCTATTTTATTCTTACGCTCGAGCCCTCTGTCGATCTTCTTGTCTGTTGGAAAAGGTCTGAGAAGCGGTGCCATTACCCTGGCCACAATCTACGCCTCCGACTCCACAGGCTTGAAATACACTAAACTCATCGAAAATGTGGCCATTGGCTCTACTTCCAAGGTTGAAAATGTCGACGGAGTGTGGCTCACCAATGTTCTTTTGGATCATGACAAGTCCGATGATGACGACATGATGGACAGTTTCTTCGGGAGCAGACACTACAAGCGTGCCAGTAAAATCTCTGTTGATGATGGAAGAACTTGGCAAGATTTGGCTGTTTTGGATGATGACTCCTGTAAGGCCGCAGATGGGTGTTCACTCCACGTTGTTGATATCAGGTCCTTCGAGAAGGACGGCAACTATGTCTCTGGTCCAACCCCAAATATTCTTATTGCATCAGGGACTACTGGGTCTCATCTTGGTCGATTCAGAAAGTTCAGAACTTACATTTCCCGTGACGGAGGGTTGACCTGGAGATCAGCTCTTAACCAGGGTGCTGTCTACTCCTATGGAGACCAAGGTAACATCATTGTTGCCCTCCCTTTCTCTGGTAAGAAGGGTACTCCTTCAGACAAGTTGTTTTACTCTTTAAACCAAGGTAAGTCCTGGTCTGAATTTAAGCTTGATACCACCGTTTATCCCATGCAGCTCATTACCACACTTGATGGCACTGGCAAGAAATTTGTTCTCAGTGGCTCACATCCTACGAAAGACTATGAGTATCATAGTGTACTTCTCACCATCGACTTCTCTGATGCCTTTGACGGTGTCAAGTGTGACCCTGAAAAAGACTTCGACAAGGTGTTTGCTCGTGTTGCAGAAGGTGATTCGGGCTCCCTGTGTATCTATGGACACACTGAGAGTTTCAAAAGAAGAAAGCCAGATTCAAAGTGTTTCGTCAGTACCTTATTTGAGGACATGAAAGTCACTGAAGATCCATGTGATTGTTCAGAAAAGGATTTTGAATGCTCGCCTTACTTCAAGTTGTCTAACAAGAATGAATGTATTCCAGATCCTCCAAAGATTGCTGAGCTTTGTCAGCGGGTGAAAACGAAGAGTGTCAAGATCCCAAACAAACAGTTGGTGGCAGGAAACTTGTGCAAGTCAGATAAAGCTCCTTTCATCACTACAGAGGAATTCCAGTGCAAAGATCAAGGAGAAACACCTGAAAAGAGCGTCCAAATCGTTGCCAAATTAAATGAACTTGAAGGCTCGCTTGCACAATACACCTATGTTAAGACGGAGAATGAATTGGCTGATAACATCATTGTCCAGACAGACCAAGGAATTGCATACGCATCTAACAATGGTGGCATCTCTTTCGTCAGAGTCCCCATCTCTGAAAAGATTGTTGGCTTTACGGTCGGTCCCGTCCATGGGGTGGTGATCTTATTTACATCTGGCGAAGAGTTTTACATTTCAGACGATGGTGGAAATACTTTCACAACACGCAAGGCACCTGGGCCACCAGCACTGAAGGTTCGTCCCGTTTCTTTTGATCCTGAAGAACCTAAGAATTTTCTATGGTTTACTGGAAACTGTGGTGAAGCGGGTTCAAGCAATTGTGTTTCTTACCAATCGGATGATTTTGGAGAGACTTTCAAGAAGTTGGTTGATAATGCAGTTACCTGTGACTTTGTCTCTACTGTTTTTGGTTTGGTTTCTCAAGAATTGATTTACTGCACTGTTCAGGATGGCAATAAAAGAAAACTTATTTATTCCACTAATCTGTTCTTGGAGAACCAACAGAACGTTTTGTTTGACAACATTGTGTCGTATGCTGTGAGAAATAATTTCGTTGTTGTCGCAACTATTGATGAAGATCTTCAAGAGTTGAGAGCAAAAGTTACAGTTGACGGTTCTAACTTTGCCGCAGCCGACTTCCCAAGCGATTTCAAGGTAAAAGCTCAAACCTCATATGCGATCCTTGATTCAGATGCTCATTCCATTTTCATGCATGTCACCACAGTGAGTGAAAGTGGTCATGAACGTGGCGCAATCCTCAAATCCAATTCAAACGGTACATCTTATGTATTGTCCTTGAGCGATGTCAACAGAGACAGCACCGGATATGTGGACTATGACAAAATGGAATCAATCGAAGGCGTTTTGATTGCGAACACTGTTAACAATCCAGATTCGACACAGCCCAAGTTATTGAAAACTCAAATTTCCTTTAACGATGGTAGTCAATGGTCATTCTTGCCTCCTCCTCTGGTTGACGTAGATGGTAAAAAATATCCATGCGCAGGGCAGTCACTTTCTAAGTGTTCTCTCAACTTGCATGGCTTTACTGAGAGACCAGATTACAGGGACACGTATTCATCGTCCTCTGCAGTTGGATTCTTAATTGGAGTTGGAAATGTTGGAGAAACCTTGGATAGCTATGAAAAAGCATCAACATATTTGTCAATCGATGGTGGACTTACATGGAAGGAAGTGGCTAAGGGTGTGTATCAGTGGGAATATGGAGACCAAGGAACAATCTTAGTACTTGTGGATGCCATCAATGAGACGGATAAGATTATTTACTCGACTGATGAGGGTAAATCCTGGCAGGAGTTCAAGTTTTCCGACAAGAAGGTCCGTGTATTAGATTTGGCCACCATACCAACAGACACGGCCAGAAAATTTGTAATTTTTGCTCGCAATGGTGAGAGTAAGGATGGCTTTTCAGCGATTTCTATTGACTTCACTCACTTCTTCAAGAGACAATGTCAGCTTGATTTGGACAATCCGGACAAAGATGACTACGAATATTGGACTCCAAAGCAACCAGAATCGTCTGAAGGCTGCTTATTTGGACACGAGGCAAAGTATTTGCGCCGTGCTTTGGGGCATGATGACTGCTTCATCGGTTCTGCTCCTTTGGAACAAGGATACAAGGAGGTGAGAAATTGCTCTTGTACCAGAAATGATTATGAGTGTGATTACAACTTTTACAGGGATACTGATGGAACCTGCAAACTCGTGAAAGGATTATCACCAGCTGACCACAAAGCAAGTATGTGTGCGCTGCCGGACACCTTCCAGTACTTTGAGCCAACGGGATATCGAAAACTTCCGTTGTCAACTTGTGTTGGAGGAAAAACATTTGATGCTTTTGACCCACGTCCTTGTCCTGGTCACGAGAAAGAGTTTGCAAAGCATTATGGAAGAGATATGGGTGCTGGAAAGATCCTCGTGGTCATCCTTCTTCCATTGTTTGTATTTTTCGTTGCTACTTGGTTTGTTTATGACAGAGGTATCCGTCGAAACGGAGGCTTCTCGAAGTTGGGACAGATCAGATTAGATGATGATGATGACTTCAACCCCATTGAAGAGAACAGTGTGGATGTAGTTGTCAACAGAGTCGTTCGTGGAGGTATTATCATTGTTGCGGGCACTATTGCATTGCTAAAGACGATAAGAAAATTCGATAGGGCTTTGATGGAACGCTTGACTTCTTCAATTTTCGGGCGTCGTCCTGGAAGACGTAACTACGTGCGTGTTCCAGATGATGAAGACGAACTTTTTGGCAATTTTGACCACGATTACGAAGAAGAACTAGAGGATGGAGCTGATGTTGACTTCGAAGTTCGGGATGAACCGGAGGAGTTCACTGACTTTGTTGACGAGCCTGCCGATGCAGATGCAAGACTTTTTGATATTGACGAACATTCAGATGATGGGCAATCCGCTTATCGAGACCACGAGACTGAAGAAGATACCGAAGGTGAGCCTCTAGAGTAGTCTAAAATAAAATAGAATTTAGTTGCAATGAATGACTGAAGATTACATGCTAATCTCGTACTAATAGAAAAATTACCCACTATTCTAGTAAACTCATAGAGTTGCAAAAAGGTAAAAAGGATGACACGGACAGGAATCGAACCTGCAACCCTTTGATTTGGAATCAAAAGCTCTGCCATTGAGCCACCGCATCACTTTCTGGTATATGAAAATTTTTAATAATCCATATCCATAAGCTTTTGAATGTTTACATCCGTACATCCCAAGAGCGGTTAAATATTGATTTATGCAGTTTGCTATTTCTTTTCATATAAATGGCTCTGTGGCCGAGCGGTCTAAGGCGGCAGACTCAAGTTCTGTTATCGTAAGATGCGCGTGTTCGAATCACGCCGGAGTCATTATTTTTATGATTATTTTTTCGTTCAATTTATTTTTAAGCTTAGACTTCAATTCAACAATTACAAACTCTCCAATATACTCTTTATTATTATACCCGTTCGGGCGACCTATTCGCCCTATTATTTTCTTTGAATATCAATCTCATGCAACAACTCTTCTGGATTAACCGCATCCATCATATCATCCTCGTGGATCCTTTGACCCACATCCGATCTCTTCTTAGTGTCCTTGAAAAGGAAGAACATAGGAATGAGGAACAATGCCCCGATTAGCGCCGTTGACCCAATAGCACAAGCAAGCGAAATACCAACAATCTTTCCAGTGGATAGTCCCTTCTTTGGGGTCTCCAAATCACTAGAAGACTGGTAACGGTAGACATCTTCCAATAATAAAGAATTAATCATACCGAGACCAGAGCTCAGCAGCGATGAAAAGATATAAGGGATCCAAGAATTACCATCAAACAAAGCAGCATTCACTAAACCATAATTTGTCAAGTTAAAAACTCCAGAAAGCATGAGCACTTTGTCATTGTCAAAGTATTGTTGTGAAGGATTTGCGGAATTGGCTTCAGATAATTTGACCAATTTCAAGTCGGTGAACTTGGTATTAGAATTGAAAGCAATTCCACTATCAATTGAGTTCCAGTTAGAGCCATTGAATCCTTTCACAAATCCCTCACCGTATGCAGCCAATCTGTTTGTCAATTCACCACTAGATCTTTCATTGATGATGTATTTTTGAGGTCCATTAATGTCATTATTCAATGCAGATCCAGCGCTCAGTAACAAACCAGTTGCAAAGTTATAGACTGCAAACGTCACATCTGTCCCATTGATGGTCAAGTTTCCGCTCAAAAGTACTTGATTGGAGCTCAAGAACTTTGCATCAGTAACGTTACCCCCAATTGACAGCGACGAGCCACCGCTGAGAGGATTGGTCCATCGAGTATTCTGCACATCGTAAATGCAAATCGATGGACAATCCAATGAACCTGCGTTATCGAAATGACCACCAACTAGCAATTGCTTCCCTTGATCGTAGTACACCAAAGCATTAACCTCAATGTCGGAATTATCATTAGTAGAGAGTGTCGCTGGCTGAACCGATGAAAAAGACTTGCTATTCAAGTTGTAAATGACAAGCCCTGTAACGTTGTTTGATCCGGTCAGAACACTTCCGTTGGTACCAAGGAAAAGATATTGCACCAGGTTATCAATGTAGATTGTGGTAACAGCTGCATTATCTGCCCAGGATGCTGAACCATTGAGTGAGGAAGCGACGTTGTTTTGAAGCAATGCAATGTTGGAGATAGATTGCTCAGCGTTGAACTTTCCACCAATCACGCTCAAAGTCGGGTTCACAAAAAATGATGACAACAAGGAGCCTGAAGTGACATTGAGGCCAAAACTATTGAACTGAGTGTTGTTGTTAAAATAGGCTTCACTGTTTCCATAGAAGTCCATAACTCCAAAAGAGGAACCTCCAATAATTTGCTGGTCCCTTCCATCAAGGGTAACTGCCGTCGAAATGTCGAGATTTCCACTGGAAGTTGCCCATTCATGATTTGTGTTGTCCCACACCTCATATTCGTTGTTATCAGTAGAGAAAACAAAATATTCATTACCCTCAATTTCGATTTGAACAAACCGAGAGTAATTTGCAGAGGTGAAATTATTTCCAAATGAGTACCATGATCCATCCAAATATAGAGCGAAGTTGTTGGCAGTACTTGTCGTCAGATTGTTGTTTTCCAAGTTCTTGAAAGCACTAGAGTTTCCGCTGGAAGAAGCTGAGAATGCACCAGTGACAACAAATCCACCATCGAAATCATGTAGAGCCGATATGGTGTTATTGAACAGAACTCCCAAATACTCCACATCTGCTCTCTTTAATAGTTTCCTCTTCGCAAGTTGTGCAATTGTTGAGTTAGAGGTGGAATTATAGCCCCCAATACTGAGAGTTAAAATTGATTTGTCCAGCAATGAGCTGTTGCTCGAAGTGAAGTCACCTAGCAACAAAAAATTGGTAGAATCTGAAGAGTTTTGCAAGAGGACCTGCCTGATAACAGAGTCCAGGGAAAATTCACCGCTCAATAAGTTAATTGATGAATTTCCAACGAAAGAATTTGTATCCTTGATAATTGTCTTGTTTCCGACCTTGGTGTAAACAAGATCTTTTTCGAAGTCAGTAAAATTACCCAAGGAATACTCAAACAAACCATTCAACGAAACGGTGAGAAGTTTTGAGTCAGTCTCGTTGTTGGAATTGGTGGTATTAGTGGTGTTCTTCAGGTAGTAGTGGTCCAAGGAAACGATATTAGCCACCACTTTATCAACGACAACCCACGGACGTTCGACTGAGGGATCAATAGCACTCTCGTACAGAATAACTACTCTATTCTTGCCGTCACTTGTCGAAGATCCATTGAGATGACCATAAAACAAAAAGTCAAACTTGTCGTCGAGGTTATTTTGGTACAACTGCGAGCTTGCGACTACTTGGTCGTCGGTGTCAATCACCGAGACAGATACAATCGATCTGTTGCTGCATGATCCATCCGCAGAACATCCTGGGGTGTACAAAAGAATTGAATAATATCCAGCATATGAGATATTAGGGTACAATGTGATGGCCGCAGAGTTGTTGTCCACGACAGACACAAGATAATTGGTATTGGAGACGGAGTCAGACAAAGATTGCACCGACTGCCAAGTTCCATTGTTGATGGCGGCCGAGTTAATCTCTGATTCTCCACCGCAGTTGGAGTCGTTCAAGGTTTCGTTACCGTACACACGGATGGAGTTCAGATACAATTCAACACCTGAAAGCTCTGCCTTGGACCCGTACCAAGCAGTCACAGTAAGACCCAACTTGTCGATGGCCACATCGTTAATGAGAGCAAACTCCTGGTAGTTACGGCCGTACCCCAAGTTCTTGGATTTGGTAGACGAATCATAGTACATTGTGAAAGAGCCATCATCATTAACGAACATGTTATCGTCCTCCATGATGAAATCTGCATCGTCGATATTGTCATCGGTGTGTTCCTGCAAGTCTGATCCAAGAAGCAAGGGACACCATGCATCACAGTAGGCGAGCTCATTGGTGGATGGGTCAACGTAGGTCAAGTTCATGATACCATTGTTGGGGTATGTATATAAGCGGAAGAGACGAATACCATCCGAGCTGTCATTAGGAACATAGAGTCTAATCTTCGTGGGCGAGATGCCCCGCATACCGAGCGGAAGTTCAGCAAGCCATTGACCACCCTCCCCGTCTTGAACTGACCAAGTGACATCATTGGAAGGACAAATGAGCGACGAATCTGAACCCGAGCCTCCATTAACGTTTGAGATAGTAGCGTGCTTAAGTGAAACCACCTGTTCAGCAGATATGAGTGAGGAATTTGTCGAGTTTGTCGAATTGAGCGACGTCAGGTTTAAGGTAATGTTGTGGGTCAAAAGTTCCGGCAAACCCAAGGTGTCGAAGGAGCCTCCAAAAATGATGGAACCCTCTTCACCGTTGTCGTACTTTGTGATGGAATTAACGGTAGAATTCTGGCCAAAACCCTCGAATGGAAGCGACGAGATCGACTTGGAGGTAAAGTTGTACACTGCAGCACCATAGGTGCCGTTGTATTCAAAATCACCACCCAAGTAGACAACATCACCGTCTACAAAGGTTGTTATCACATTTCCTGACACCTCGTCGGCTCTTTTCAGAGTCAATGAGAAGATGGTCTCCACATCGCCAGAGGAGACATTGTATATGATAGGAGGCTGGTATGAAACGTCATTGAACGAAGAGAAGTCGCCCACAATCAACACCAAGTCATCTGTGAGCTGCTGTAGCTGTGTAACAGAGCCACCAGACACAGTAGCGATCTTCACATTCTCGTTGGAGGAAGTATTTCTCAAGTACAACGATTGCGAATCATCACTGGAGGAGAGAAATGCTGAAGCATTCGTGTAGTCGTAAAAGGAGAGGCCCGAAAACAGGCCCAACACGCCAATTTGGCCGCCAAGTTCCAGGAACTGGATTCCTGGGTGAGCCACCAGCGAGTCAGCGAACACATTCGCCAATAGTAGTAGAAGCAGAAGCGATGTAAACCACGACATGCTAGATAAGCAAGGGATAAGCAACGAGTGGAAGGACCTAAGCACAGGTGATTTGAATAGCGATGAGAATCGGGTAAAAGAAACAAACAAAAAATGAAAAGTGAAAAGAAAATTGGAAAAATTCACTGAAAAGAAGGTGGAGATTTGGCTCTGGGGATTGGCAGAATCACCGTCAAGACCAGTGTGAGAAAAAAAATATCACAATGATTTTACGCAGGTTGAAGGATACAAATGTTTATGTTTCGCATGAATAGAATGTTTCAATATGGAGAGAATAAAAAGCAGCGAGATGCCCTATGGAGTAGATGGTAGACGGTTATTTTTCTGTGTTTTTTATGGGGTGAAAGATGGAGTTGGCGTGGTGGAAAATGCTACTAGGTGCCATGTTCTAGATATGGTAGAAAAGTAAATAAAGTGCTGGGCCTGTGTAGGTGTGAAAACAGAGATAACGACAAGATGGGTGGAGGCTACAAAGAAAATGGCAGAAAATAGGTAAAAAAAAATTAGAGATAGGTTTATTGTTGTTGAAATGGCTGAAGTTTTTGGATTTTGGGATTTGTGCCAGCCGGAGAATTCGCCCACGACGGGGCGTTGAGGAGCAGTTCCAGGGCACCTGATACTGGAATGTAGACGGATTTGAAACAGAATAGGGTTATTTATAAAACTTGTAGAGGAGGTGATTCTGAAGTTAGAAGAACTGATAGAGATTGGATTTTGGATGGTTTTCTATTTTGTGTCTAAGTCATTGTATTCTTGACTTTATTTCTTTCATTTGGGACTCGTCGTTGGTGGGTTGATATGCTACTTTCTGTAGGAACATGCAGGTGCAAGAGGCAATAAAAGAATCAAAGATGGTGGTTCTTTGATAAACGTGTTATTTGGAGATCAAAGTATTCAGATGTGTGAATTACATGGTGACTAATTATTGAGGTTGATTTCAGATCTTTTTATGTAGAAACCAATTTTTGGTGGCAGTGTTTATGTTTTTTGTTTTGATGCATGGCGATAATAATTTATGAATATTGCGAACAACTGCTAGGATGTGTAAGTATCTGAAAAGATAGTATATGTAGAATATTGAGTGGCATTGATGAAAAAGTAGAGATACTAACTGATTTGAGTAAATTTAGTCGCTGGTTGATTTTTTGGTAAGAAGAGAGGTCAATAATGATCAGGAGAATGAGTTTTCCATTTGCGAGAATGAATCCTCCCCCCTTCCCACTATTTGTGTGGCTCTAAAGATAGGAATTGTAGAGAATCTTGAATTGAGACTTGAATCGAAGCTCAAAGGTCAAATCAATGGTACTCAAACAAGATGCAAGAGATTGAAATACGTGAAAATGAATTGAACAGCGATACAAGCATGATACAGCATGACTTCAAATGCATATCAGCGCATTTCATATACTTGTTAGTAAGCAATAAACTTGGTGTTATTACATTTCATGTGTTACTTCTTTGCTGTCTCAAAAGAAATATAAGAAGTACGTAAACTAGATCAAAAGTTTATTATAAGATGTATTCGTTGTGGTCAGATTTTCACCACAGACTGCTTGTATCATATCACAGATCCATTTAATACTAGGGTATCATTACTATCTTTATTAGGCCTCTTATCACTAATATCAGCCATAAACTAGTTAAATTCATTTTTAATCTCGTTTATTCTCATCGTGCTCTGATCGACATTAACAATTTTGCACCCACTCTCAAATTCTAATTAATCGAGATGATCTTCGAAACCCCTTCAATAACTATTAGATCTATAAAACACCTCAAGATTATCTACCAGGAGTCAATTCCAGATACTCTGCCTAGCCCTCGTTTAAATCATTTTATGATCACTCGCTGTCCTCACATTACCCTCATAAACACTTCAATGTAGCACAATGAAAAACTTCTACACTGACTCATAATCCGATAGCAAATGATAATTAAGAATTTGCTTGGAAGTACATCTGATCTCTTCTGATCCCTAATTGATTCCTAATTGGTCCAGGAAGCCCCCATTTTCTCCCAGTATCTCCTATCAAACTATTCCGGAGGCACGGGTGCACAGCCATATACCCAACTGTCAAACAATCTACTGAAACCCAATGGCTCTTTCTGTTGGCGTCGACCCTTCGACCATTAGGCAACTTCTTCTTCAGCATACATTCCTGCCCCTCATATCTTTGCAACTGACACATAATGCCGATTTGATGTTCCAGCAGGCATGCCAGAACTCACTGATTCTGGTGCTTCAGGCGATCCAGCCCTATGGAAACAATGCCAAACACGGCGTCACAGGCCAGGCATACAAACTCACAAATACCCAATTGATTACGAGGATGTACGGGCTGTTTCCAGTACGCTTTGAGCCCCTGTTACCAGAGTTGCTTACGGTGCATAATCCTTCAGATTCAAAGCTCACGGGACTATTCAGTATCTCATCGTTGGAGCTCATCCTTAAGAAATTGTCTCAGTCACAAGATGCTTCTCAAAAGAATCCCTTTTCCGACTTGTACTTGAACATGTTTCGTCGTGTGATCACCTCAAACAAGGTAGTTCTGTTTGATACATTGAACCATCCTGTTTCACAGATCTTTGTCATTGATTTCGAGAACGACTCCATCGAAGTGCTCCGCCAGATGATCGTGGAGTTCCGGAACTTCACTTTCCCCAAATATTTCCAGATGTCCGATCTTCTAGTGCATGTATTTATCTTGTACAATGCCAACGTTTCCAGCGAGTCAGAAGTTGCAAAGTTTCAGAACGATATCCGCACCAATCTCACGGTGACGTCTACAGCCGTGCCAATGTCTCTGTCTGAAGCAGATACCCAATTTGTCCGCGTTGCTTATGACAATGTAACCATAGACTGTGAGGTCCAGAAAATGTCTTTCCAGCAAGGAAAAGCGACACAGGAAGGTGATGAGGACGATCTTCAAATCCCAAGGGAGTTGGACATAACTCTCCGAGGCAGCATCTTCGAGTACATTTCAAAGTTTCTCATTCCTCATATGGAGCGAAAGATCCGAACATGGGATGACCTGATTCTCTCACCCAAGAAATCCATCGCCAGCCAGTTCTTCTCTGTGTCAAGGAAGCTTTTTAAGAGCTCGGGAGAGCTGGTCTCACAGGCACACTCTGTGGAGTCATATAATTCAGTGCATAACTATTATCACCGATCGTCGCCCGAACAGTCGATCAGAAAACTTGCAGATTGGTCTTTGATGCTCAAAGACTTCAAGTACGCTTATTCGACTTACGATCTTATAAAAAAGGACTATACTAATGACAAAGCCTGGGTGTACGTTGCAGCAACCCAGGAAATGTGCATCATTTCTCTCCTACTTGCGCAAACTCAACCATTGGCATCAGACACGCTACCACAACCTCCAGACAAGAACACCCTCCGGAAAATCAGACACGACATCATCGAACCATACATAGACAATTTGTCGTACACGTTCAAGTCGCGGTTCAATGTGAAAACGTACGCTATCAAGTCGTATTTGGTGGTCGCCGAACTTCTCCTCAACATGAGCATCATGTTTAATATCCCGTGGTGGTGGAGCGATCTTATCGAAAGCTACTATCTCAAATGTATGATGGAAATTGATGCGCATTTGGCCTCCATTGGAAATGGACCACAAGCTATTAAGGCAGTTCTCTATGAGCGCATTGGTTACTCCATTGGACAATTTTCTTACGTGCCCTATGGTTACCGCAACCTTTTAGCCTCGGCTTTCGAAACGGAAGAAAATGAGAATAAGGAAATGGAGAAAGAAAAAGATGGCACATATGTGAATGTACTGAAGATCTTACCACCGAAAGATAATGCCATCAAGGGCCTCACCAGGTTCCGCAAGCGTTCCTTGTGGTACATTCTATCCATGCGGGAATGGTTAAAGCTCGAGAACCTGCAGCAGGTGAAGAGTCTTGTCGATGATGGTGTCCTCCAATTCAACATGAAAGAGACCACTGGCGAGTGGTACGACCGACATGATCTCATTTTGGCTACTATCAGGGCCAGCATCGGAGAGTGACGATCTAATGGGTTGTAGATTCCGTAAATAGCATTATATATACTGTAAAATAGAAGGGAATGCGCCTAAATAAAGCGAATATGCAAATATGAGTTAATCTAGTTCTCGGATAGCGAGTTTCCGTCTCTTATCCATGCTGTCCTTGATATCAACATTCTCCTTCGTAGTAAACCATGCCATTACCTTGTTGAAGGCATTGCCAGCATTGGGAATGGGAGATACATCTTCAGCGCCTTTCAAAGCAGACAAACTGAAGAGTTTGGACTGGACCGAGCCCAATTCCTCCTGAGTACCTTCACCGTCATAAGTGGTATAATCCTTGGGGTCCACCCATTTCCTCTTGATCATGAACCTAAATACAGCGTTACAAACAAGCAGAACAAGAGACCCTAGCGGGCCAGGAAAGAATGTAGCCAAAGCAAACAGATCGGACCTGTCTCCTTTGGATAAGTTGTTATCGAAGGTTATAGTTGGAGGTTGCAGTAGTGTGGGAGGTAGACCTGGTGTTGCGACCCGTCTGGCAGTAATTGGAAGAAGATATGACTGGCGTTCGTTGGAGGTACCCTTGAGGTAGCGCAAGTACACCCAGCTGAGGACAAATCCCACCAGAGAAAGGAGCCAAGTGACCTTGTAAGAGTCTGAGATGAGATTCAAGAATGCCAGCAGCACAAGAAGTATGAAAGGTAAGTAGGTGACTTTGATACGTAAGGATCCTCGGAAAAGGATCACGTAATGATCGGAAATACGCTGTTTGACAGCTACAAGAAGCGCCATGACAATGGCTATGCTTGAGATCACGACGGGAGGAACAGATGTACCAGCACCGAATATTGCCGTCTTGAACGAATAGTAGAGGTACAAGGACATGTTGGAAGCCACCAAAACAAACAGAATGAAGCGCAATAACTCTTGCAGGCCCCACATGCCTTCTAGAAATCTGCCCAAGTTGAATACTGCCAATATCGTGAAACCAAGCAGAAGTAGCGAGTCCTCAATGAGACCTGCAGTGATAATCACCCATGGTCGTAACAACACGGGAGATACAGTGGGAATGAACGTGAGAAATGGCACATAGAGCTCGTGTGGATGAGGAACGGAGCCAGATTCATCACTCGAGGAGTCTTGAGAAGCAGATTTGTGGGCAGCCACCACAAGAACAAAGTATGTGTAATATTTTAGGAGAAAATTTAGAATTGTGAGGGAGGCAATGGCCACCAGAAGGATGGACGCGACTTTGCCGGCGTTCATGCTGTGCCTGGTCGATGTAACTTCTGAATCAGTGGTGATTTTTTTCTGTTAGGTGGAGGTACCCAATATGTAGATACCTGCACTCCAACTTCCAACTTACCATCCTATTTTACCTAAAATATGTGGAGACGGCCTCTAAGGGTAGAAAATATAAGGAGATACTCCATACAGCCACGGGCCAAGCCTTCTTACAGGGACTTGATTTCGGGGCCAGTGGCCAAGTCACTATTTCTTACCATTGTATTTGGATCAGTGTTAGTGGATGCCACCAAGAATAGGAAGGAGATCGAGGCCCTCCGTGCAGCATACGAAACGAAGTTTCGCATTTTGGAAGATATAACTACGAGAGTCAGAAACAAAGAACCCGTGGATGTGGCACTGGAGCTCAAGGTGGCCAATGCCATCACACGGAACAAGTACAACTCAGTAACAGATGTGGAGCTCGATGATCAGTTAGAGGAGATGTTGAAGATGGCAGAGGAAGAGGAAGAAGGAGATGAGGTTGTGCAAGCCGACATGGAGCCTAAGAGAGCACTGGCTGAAGAGAAAAAGAGTGCAACTTTCTTATAGCTAATGATTTGAGTCTTCTATAGTATACATTAGCAATTTAACACTTACATACGTCACATTATTCCTCCATACCCACTAGATTCCCAGAAGCTTTCTGATAGTACGGCGATGACTGTCGCCTGATTCGACCACCTTACCTTCTTGTTGCAAACGACGAATACACTCATTAAGCTCAAAGTTCTCAACACGAACAGTCAGCTTCTCGTTAAGCTTATTAATCAAGTCCACGAATCTCATGGATGTCACATCGTCCAAGAGCTCAAGAACCTGGTGAGTCAAGTCTTCTTGCATTCTTCTCTGGCCTGTAGTGGTTCCTGTTTGGACCATGTCCATATCGATCTTTCCCGTTTGAGGATCTGTGGCATAATCCTTGATGGCCGATTTGATCAATCTAACAGCCTCTTTAACATCAACAAGCTCCACATACTGACTAAATCTCATCTTGGCATGTGCTTCGGCCAACCGGATCATAGATTCAAGCTGTCTGGTGGTTGCTGTGATTCTCTTTTCACTAGATCTGGACTCATCTCCCATCTTTCTCATGTCCACGTACGCACGAACCAACTCAGACTTACTCTCAGCAGTGATAACTGGATTTATGTTCTCCTTGGCATACTGGATGTATGTACTCAAGGTTTCAACAGGCAAAACAGCGCTGTTGGAGACAGAGTCAGGCACATCTTCCAAGTACATGTCAGTGATATGCCTAGCCAAGTGACGGTCAATAGACTCATCAATCTTATCCAAAATCAAGTAGACAAGATCGAACCGAGACAACAAAGGTGGAGGCAAGTCGATGTTGGAAGTAACTGGCAAGTTTGGGTCGTAACGGGAGTTGATAGGGTTGGCAGACGCCAAAATCGAAGTACGTGCGTTCAAAGTAGTAATGATACCTGCTTTGGCAATGGAAATGGTTTGCTGTTCCATAACTTCGTGCAACACGGATCTTGTGGCGTCGCTCATCTTGTCAAATTCATCGATACAACAAACACCTCCATCAGACAACACCAATGCACCAGACTCCAAAACAAGCTGCTTTGTGTCAATATCACGAGTGATATATGCGGTCAAACCAACTGCAGAAGAACCTTTTCCGGAGGTGTAGATACCTCTGGGGGAGATCTTGTGAACATATTGTAAGAGTTGAGACTTTGAGGTAGATGGGTCTCCACAAAGCAAAATGTTGATATCACCTCTGTAACGGCCACCTTTTTGGAACTGTTTATTGGCACCTCCGAACAATTGAAGCAAAATTCCCTTTTTAACGTCATCCATCTCATAAATGGATGGAGCGAGGGAACGTGCCAACAACTCATACAAATCGTCTCTCTGAGAAATTTCTTTGACTTTCTCGATGTCATCAGCACTCAACTGACGCTTCTGATCGATTTCCTGAGTTTCAGTAGCCAGCTGCTGTAAAGTAGAGGCGTCCACACCAAGTTTCTTAGAGTCAATTTTGCTGATATGAACAACATCGAGATACGTCTTGTACAAGTTCTTCAAGGCTCTTTGACGGGCATTGACACGCACAGGCAACGATCTGAAGATTCCACACACCTCAATACGGTCACCTGCCCTGCAAGTGTCCACCAACTCGTCATAGACACACAAGTTGACTGAGTGAGGAGTCTGTCCATCAGGAACCAAGTCTGGTGTCTCTTGTAACTTGATCACCTGCTTATCAGCAAACGAGGATCTGTTGTGAATTAAGGACATCGAGTTCACCTGTCCACACACTTGACGGGGACATTTTGTGGGCTCAGAGATCACACCACGGTCAATTTCAACAGCAATGGTGTGGTCACAAGCATTACATTTGAAGAAAGCAACTTTCATATCAGGGATGATAGCACTAGCACGCAAAACAAGACCCTTGACGCTCACGAGCTTGTCGATGTCGTTGGGGTTCAACTCACGCATGCCTTTACGTACAGCGTTAAGATTGTAAGGACGAATGGTGTAGATGTTAGTTTCAATGTCGTCGATGGACGCAGGGACGGCAGTCAGGTCCAGGAACAAAGATACCAAGCAGTCTTTGACGGTCTGATCCATGATAGGAATGACTTCCTGGGGGTAGTTGATAAGTTGGTAATACAACTTCTTGGTGGCAGGATATGCCAACAAATTGGCAGCATCCAAGTTCAAGTTGGTTGTTCCCAAGTCCTTCATGGCATTCAACTGGCCCACATAGTAGAGCTCCAGGTCCTCAGGCTCCACTGGCTGATTATCCAACGCTCTTCTGTACTTCATCTTGAACAGCATCAAAAAGTCCCGGAACGCATTGGTACAGTCCTGAATCGACACATTGGTACCCCAAATGACACGCACAGGCTCTCCTGAATCGAAAATCTCTGATCCAATCTGCGAGCTGTCCAGCGATGGGTGGCCCGAGTGATGGTGGCCCTGTCTTTCATCAAACATTCTTCTTCTCATTGGAGACGACAGAACATCGGCGTTTAAATCGGACCGGATGGGTCTACGGACAATTCTGTCCACATCAGATGTGAGGTTATCGGAGCGAGCTCTTGAGCCATCGGAAGGATGGTGGCGACTCGACGACGTGTAGTGAAGAGGTGACGAGATATCTTTTCTGGATGATGGGTTGATATCGGAGCCCGGGTTTGACGACGACGACGCGAAAAAAAGCGGGGACGACGGCACCGGATTCTGAGTTTGAGACTGCGACTGTGACTGTGAGTTGGACGCATTGCCTTGGGCCAGGCTTCGGATTGGCGACAGAGACATGGTGAAGAGTAGTAGAGAAGACGTTGATGCGCGTCATTAAGCTGGATATGGTAAATTGGGTGCAGCGTGCAGGAGAAGATGAGAGGACCATGAATAATAGAAAAGAGGGAGACGAAGGAGACTGAAGGGTTTTAAGGTGAGATGAATTTTATATGGGTGCTTTTCTGATAGTAGATTTCTTCAAAATATTCTTTTTTTTTCATTTTTTTGTAGATGATCATACAAGGTTTTATTTTGTAGATTTATGTACTAGACAAATGCAGTAAGATGACAACAAGAGGTTGAAACAGAACCAAGGGTGATAGAACTACAAATAAATGGGAGAAGAAAATGCAGAGTTTCATTTGATTAAGATATTTGTTTATTTTGTTGTCTTTTTTCGTCGTTCACCGATATATTTCCTTTTGGACGATTATTTCTATGCTCCACATTATTTCTGGTCCATACGCGTAGTCCTGTACCTCTCAACTTTCAACCTTAACTATTACAACCTTAACTCACTACACCATGGCCACTCCCCCAGCACGTACAGATGCCAAATATCAGAAATTTGCAGTGGCAGCAACACGCTTGCCGGCACCAGAAGTAGAGGTGCGGCCACCTTCGCCAGTGAGAAGATCCGGGTCTCCATTGAGAAGGAAACAGATCCACGATCTTGAGAATGTACCTGAGAAACGCCAGAAAACCACAAGATTCACCTCAGACGCTCAATCGGTTGTGGAGCCATCAAATTTGGACCACATGACTGAGTCAATCGACAGAATCGCTAACACGTTTGCGCTAACGGCCACCACCTTGAGAGATTCAAAGGTATTCCAACAGACGATACTAGATGAGATCAAAGAGTTGAAAACTGCAATGGCACAGCTTCAAAAGGATGTTCTGGAATTGGTCCAACAGTCTAGAAAAGAACCGATCAGAGAGGATAAGCATGTCGAAATTGATGTCATCTCAGACACCAATAGACCAATAGACTAGAAATCTATGTTCTTGGTAGTCTGTTCGGGCTCTTCAGACTCCTCAACCGGAATTCCCCATTCCTCGATTTCAAACTTTCTTCTGCCGTTACGGAACGCATATTCGCCGTTTCGAACCATCATGAGACCTCGTTCAGATAATACAGGGACCTTGATGATATTCACCAATCCTTGCTGAATCTTCGATGGCTCGTTCTTGTACGCTCTCTCCACCAAGGCGGCCATATCAGGATTAAATGGTTGCAAGTGGATAACACCATCCACGAAACCCTCGAATGCATGGGTGAGGAGACTCTCTCTTGGATACAAATCTAGCGGGAGTGATGCCACTAGCACAACATTAGAGTACTTAGCTAAAAGTGCTCGTAAGGAGACAAAGAAAGGTATGATATACGTTGGCGACGAGCACTGTGGCGCATATAGCGAAGGGTTGAGGAAGCCCGCCAATACAATTCTCACCACCTGGTTTTGCTTGGAGTGTTTCTCCACGAGCTGGGTGATCTGAGCAATTGTAGTAGCATATGAGGTTCCAATTGGAACAAATGACATTTCCTGAGCACTCGGACCAGGAACAAGACGTTGAGTAATATCAAACTGGGTGAAATAGTGTTCATTCACTGAACTGGATGGCTGGTCAGCCTCTTTTGTTTTATCGCCATTGACTCCATATCGCCAGGCGATTTTCAAGTCTTTCTCCGCCATATTGGATACACTAATCTTGCTAGAATCTTGGGCAATCTTGTTTTTCTTCTGGTCTTTGCTGCTTCCCTTGTATTCTCCTGGTAAGTCTTTAGCCCAAGCTGAGGGTGCACCAATCACCACGACGTGGCAATGAAGAGCATTCTTTTCGATTCGGTTATGCATGACACCTTGAGCAGCGAAGTTACGAAGTAGAACCGACGCAAAGTCGGTGGTCCCTGTCTCTTCAATGAGAAGTGACGTTCCAAGCGGAAGTCCCAGGTGCATCATAATCTTGTCCAAATCTGCGCAGCCAGTAGAAACAGTTGGCTGGGAAGTAACAGTGGAAGGTCTAATTGCTGGATTGGCTGCAAGAGAGTCAGCCTCGGGAGTTTTTTCCCTGTTAACACTTGGCGATGGACCACGACCGACATTAGTAGCCAATGGGTTTCTTGGAGCTATTGGCACTCTACCATTAACAGGAGTACGCAAACTTGGGGCTCTCGGGGTTGGAGTAAGCGTGTTTCCTGTAAGAGGTTCATTTCTCTTCCGAAAGGACATTTCGAATGGTTATAGGATGTTGGTAACTACTTTGATGGTTCTGATAGAGAAATTGGTGCGCGGGCCCACGACTGTATAGGATTTGATCATCAAAGAGATGAACGATTAACCAATATGAAGAGGTAAATGAATAGAAAATAACTCGAACGTCTCAATAGTACAATCTTCGACCCAATATAAGTTTGGAGCTTCTCGAGCCTGAGATGTTGTAAGCGACTGGTTGAAAGAGGCTGTAATGAATTTCAAGCAGAAGGTGCCGATAAATTGTTTCTGAGGGCTAGAAAGTGAGGTGGAGATTTGCTGTTAATATATTAATACCAAATGACTTTCATTTATAGGAAATTTGGCGGTATTGGGAATGATCTATACCCGGTTGCACAAAGTCAAAGACACAAAGCCAAATAAAAGCCCGTACACCAAGGAAAACATCCATACACCAGGTGACAAAACCCGTACACCTTCATCTAAAACCTTCATTTTACCCTGTAAACCCTTTCACGGGGAATTTTAAGTAGTTGGAACTTCGATTTTCGATAGTAACAATGTTTTGGATCCGATCAATACGTCAGTGAGTACGTTTTCGTTCTGCACACGTGATGCAGTACAATGGTCTAGAGTAGTCGTGACAAGCAGATTTTGAAAATCGCTGAACTTTAGAGATGAAAAAGAAAGGATTGAAAGAAGATGTTATTTATTCAATCACTGTAACACCAAGTTCAATCGACGAAATTTTCTGGTGGATTTGACTATAAACTTTACCCTCATTTCATGGATGTCTCAAATTACTACTCTCAATTCTCCTACACACTGCGCACAGTCATCCTCCTCCACATTTCTTATCATAATCCCTTCAAATCTACATCATGGGAGCCCTTGTTTCCATTCCCTTGGCTGGAACTAGCTGGATTGCATCGTGCTGTGGTGCTGCAGCATGTTCTGCATTGTGCTCTTCGATTGGAGGTACATTCTCCTCGGCAATTATGACTAGATTGACCTACGCCTTCTTGTTGATGATCAACTCTCTCCTCTCATGGATTGCGCTCTCACCGTTTATCATCAACAAATTGGCGAAAATGAGCTTTGGTCTTATAAATAACAAGTGCGGCGACGGCAAAAACTGCATCAGTTTTAGTTCCGTATACCGAATTAATCTTGCCCTAGGTGCTCTTCATTTGGTTTTGGCAGGATTACTTGTGAACGTTCGGTCGACGTCCAATCCACGTGCAGTGATCCAGAACGGATGCTGGAAAGTGAAGATCTTTGCTTGGTTGGCACTTTTGGCCATCAACTTCTTGGTGATTCCTGACAACTTCTTTGTGTTTTACGGAAACCACATCGCCATCATCTTCTCCACAATCTTCCTTGGAATTGGCTTGATTCTTCTTGTGGATTTTGCACATGCTTGGGCAGAAACATGCTTGGAGAAGATCGAGTTGGAAGAGTTGACTGGTGAAGATGAGTACAATGCTGGTTTCTGGAAGAAATTGCTTGTAGGAGGTACCTTGACCATGTACGTGTGCAGCATTGTGTTGACGGTGTTGATGTATGTGTTTTTTGCCGGAAGCGGATGCTCTATGAACCAGTCTGCCATTACCATTAACTTGATATTGTCCATTATTGTATCTGGAATTTCCATTAACCAGAACATTCAAGAATCAAACCCAAACGCAGGATTGGCACAGGCGTCGATGGTGGTATTATATTGCACATACTTGGTTCTCAGTGCAGTTGTATCTGAGCCTGACGACAAGATGTGCAACCCCCTTGTTCGCTCCAGGGGAACCAGAACCTTGAGTGTGATCATGGGTGCATTGTTCACTTTCGTGGCATTAGCCTACACCACCACACGTGCAGCTAATTCTTCCTTCTTTGAAACAGAAGCTCCCGCTGTTGAGACTTCTGTGAGTTCACAACCAAGCGAAAGAGCCCAAATGAGATACCAAGCTATCAAACAAGCCGTGGACGAAGGTTCCTTGCCAGAAAGTGCACTTAACCAGCTCAATTTATACGAGGAAGATGGAAGAGCTGGTGGGGATGAGCATCAGCTGGTGAAATACAACTACACATTGTTCCACCTTATCTTCTTTTTGGCTACTCAGTACATATCTACGCTTCTCACTATCAATGTCAACCAAGATGATGTGGGCGACTTTGTTCCGGTGGGTAGAACCTATTTCTCCAGTTGGGTGAAGATCATCAGCTCGTGGGTGTGTTTTGTGTTGTATGGATGGAGTCTTGTTGCTCCTGTGATTTGGCCTGATCGCTTCAATGTGATGCAGCTTTAAATAATGCCAACAAAAAAGGAATAAAAGAGGGAAATCAATGAATGAATGTCGTGAAATTAGAGCAATTCATGGGGCAATTCATGGGCTTTTCAAATATTTCAAGGTATTACAAATATCCTCGATTGTATTGATTCATTCTAAGTTTATGATTTCGCACCCAAGTTCTTCTCCTCGGAACACCTCTACTATACCAGAACTTGCTGAAACTTCCAAAATACCACCATTTACAAACAAAATTTGGGACCATTGACATTGTCTATCGTCTTCCCCCCCCCACATTCCGTTTTTACTACATCCTATTGTTGCTGGACTCGTCAACTACCCTCCCCGGGAACATCCTGCAAATAGTCAAAGCTCACCATTCGATTGGTCAAGCCAGTCCGGAAAAAAAAAACCACAATCGCACTATTAGTGGAAAAATCCGTACTTAACATTCAAATAACCACTCACTATGTCTGCCATTATTAACAAGGCCACTGGTTTCGTGAACTCTGCTGTTGCCAAGTCCACTCAGCTCGCTAACTGCGCCGTCTACTGGGGTAAGGTTGGTGCCGAGGTTGTCAAGGTTGTCTACAAGGCTGAAGGATTGGCTCCACCATCCCAGGCTCAGTTCCAGAAGACCTACCAGTCGTGGTTCAATGTTTTGAAGACTCCAACTGAACAAAAGGCTTTGCTTAAGAAGCTCTCCTCTGTGGAGGCTAACAAGGCCACTGCTGCCAAGGTGGCCATCTACGGTGTCCAGGCATTGGCTTTCTTCTCTGTTGGTGAAGTCATTGGTAGAAGATCTCTCTTTGGCTACCCATCGGTGGGCCACGCCGAGCACCACTAGATGTGGATGCTGCTTGCATTATTAAAAGAGGATTTAACTCCTAGACGTTTGATTCCGGGTATATATATATTCAACGCCATTTTGAGGATACTTTTGTAGAATGCATTGCTTATTTGCTCTATTGAATACATGCCTTGGTAGGCCCTATTCTTGTTCCTTCCGCCTCTTCGATGCGGCAATCATCTCTTGTCTCTGCTTTCTCTTTTGCTTGACGACCTTTGGCACAGTACTGATCTGTTTTCTGGAGGCCTCATTTCTTCTAATATTCTTCTTGTCTTGTGCTGAGAGTTTACTCATGTTCTCCATCCATTCACTGTAGCCCGAAGTGCATCCAGATTGTTTCATCACATTGATAATCGGCTTAATGGCCAAACTATCCTCCTTGGTGAAGAAAGTGACTGCTTTACCGGCTTTCCCTCCTCTACCGGTTCTTCCGATTCTGTGAACATAGGCCTGTGCTGTTTGTGGTACGTCGTAGTTAATCACAAGATTGACACCTTTGAAGTCAACTCCTCGAGCGAGCACATCGGTGGTGATAAGTACCCAGATATCTCCATTTTTGAATCTTTTAATCACATCGTCTCTCTGTTTTGGTGTTCTCTCTGCATGGATCACGTCAACGTTCAACTTGTCATATAATAATTCATGAAACAATGCTTTTGCTCTTGTGATCGATTGCAAAAAGATTATCACGGGGGGTTTGAATTCTCCCTGTTGGATCATTTGACGCACAGCAACCAACTTTCCGTCTTCACTTCCTGTGAACACGATTTTCTGATCAATATTGGACGATGCTGCTTCCTTATGGCCCACAATGATTCTTACTGGGTCCTTCATGATGGTGTTGGCCAACTCTTCCACGCCGGCAGGAATTGTAGCGGAGTAGATGGACTTTCTGAGTTTTGGATAGGTGAGCTCCGCCAAAATAGCATCTGTTTGCTCGACGAAACCCTTGTCGAACAATCTATCGGCCTCATCAATCACCAACTGTTCCACTGAGGAAAGATCCATGTGACCGTTCTTCACCACATCTATTAGACGCAATGGAGTGGACACGATAATGGCATACTTGGACGCGGAAACAAGATTGTCCAGGAGTCTGGTGGCGAGCTGTCGAGACAAAATGGCGCTCGGAAGGCTTTTGTGGCCCTTGGTAAGCGTCTGGAGCTGTTGGTGGATCTGCAGAGCCAATTCATTGGTTGGTGCAATGATAAGTCCACGAACCTTGGAGTTCTTGGCTGGAGCGTCTTCCAAAAGAAGCTGAATCATAGGAATCAAGAATGCCAATGTCTTACCAGAACCTGTGGGGGCACATGCGATGACATCTCGCAGGTGCAAAGTAGTAGGAACTGCCTCACATTGAATAGGTGTAGGCTCTACAAACTCTGCGTCTAGAAGATTGTGCAAGAGTCTTTTGTTCATGTTGAAGCGGGATACAAGATCCTGGAACAGGCCAATAGGCAAGGGAACATCGTGACCGGAGACCTTGGCGCGAGATCTCTTTCTGAATGCATCTGCCTCTGTCTGGGTGGAAATCACCACGAGAGGCTCAGACTCTTCATCATCGCTGGCGTTCTCGTCAATTTCGTTGGATTTCTCGTCATTTTCTTCAGTAGCCCCATGATTTTCATCGCTTTTCTTTCCTACTTTGGTTCTGAAAAAGTCTGTCTCCTTCTCCACCTGAGCCTTGACATTTGTAGGCTTTGCGATGGGCTTCTCAGGTTTGGGCACCGAGAAGTCTGCAGCCGTCCGCTTGCTATTCTTGAGCGAAGCTCCACGAGAAAGAATCTTGAAAATATCCATTTCTTCTCCTTTTTTCTATAAGTCGCTATTGTTTCCGCAGTGTTTCGTACTAGAGATGACCTCAGTAATTTTTGCAATCAGAAAACCTATAGATGTCACCTGCACACACCACCTCCACCTTGGTGAGGAATTTTCTCTGTGGAAAAATCAGATATAACTTGAATATCGACTACTCCAATGTCTGTACTGGCAGTCTCCAAGCGTTTCGCCAGAAACATTTATTTGCATACGGGTCCGAGAGTCGGCGGAATCCGTAGAGACCCTACCGAGGTTTTCACCACCGCCTCAGGCCATTTCCACGGTACTAACCCAGAAAACTTGAAACACATCAAACTGTTCTTACTGGACAAATATGCTATTCCTGATGACTTGGCTTTACAAGTTTTGACACACAAATCCTTTGGTAACGGTATTAAGCCTTACAATGAGAAGTTGAGCACCATGGGCTCCAAGTTGTTGAATTTGACTTTGGCCAAGTACGTAGTGAGCAAACAGACATCTAACGAGCTCGCGATCAACGGAAAGAACTTGGACGTCTTGGGAACACCTATGGCTAAGGAGTTAGGCGGAAGAATGGCGTTAGGTGTGTTTGCAAAGAACTCGAAGTTGAATACCATTATGTTCTGGAAGTCTTACAACTCGCACTTGAGCTTCGAGCAGAGTGGTGAATTGAAGGTCAGCGCACAGATGATGTATGCGTTGGTAGGTGCTGTGACGTTTGTTCATGGTAAGAAGGCTGCCGAGCAGTTTGTAGAGGAAAAGTTGCTTCTGGGTAGCACGTCGCTTGAGGCTATTACTGAGGAGCTTTTGCAGAACCTGAGGAAGTCTGACGCTTAAGGGTAGCAACATCTGACCGGGCTGGGCCGGTCTCGCATAATGTACATAGGAACATACCATAGAACGAAGGGTGAAGATTGTAGGAATTGAAAGTTATACGGATGTATTAGATCCAATTCGAGAGACTATAGACGGAATTGATGTCATTGACCTTAACCAATTGTTCGGCAAGGAGATGTCGGTAGATTTCAAATCTGGGATATCCATTCATTTGTTCTATTTGGTCTCATTTATTGACAAAGTGTTCAAGCATACGTTATACGAAGATCATGGAGACAATGAAGTATTGGTATAATCATTTAGTTGTTAGCATCCAATATCATGGTACTCTGACCTTACCCTCTTCGTCGCTTTCTGCATTTTGGTTTAAATTCTCAAGGCACAATTCCTGGAGACTATAAAGGTCTTGCTCGAAGATTCTAACTTCGCCTTTGTAGACAGATACCCTCTGAATAGATTGCGGTAACTTTAAAGAACATACCTTCTTATCAAACCTTAAAGTCAACTCCTCTAAATCTGAAGGGAAAACAAGACTCCCCTCATCAAGACTGACATCCAATGCTTTCAAGTTTGCAAGCAGGTATGCATCCTTCCATTCAAAATTGGGTAATCTCACTTTAAGCCTTTCAATTGTCTCTGGAAAACTTACATTTGACAAAGAAAAGGGCTCAGGACTCCATATATTGAGAACCTTCAACTTGGGAAATGTGACATTTTTCAATCCTTGGAACGAATTGTGACTAATATTAAGAGATTTGAGCAGTTCAGGAAACTTCGTAAATGTCAACGATTCAATCCCACAGTTTTCTAGCAGAAGGATTTCGAGAAGGGGAGGGAAGGTGACTCCAGACAAATCTTTAATTGGATTATTATCTAACTCCAATTCTTTCAAACTCTTGGGTAACTTAAGTTCAATAATATCCATTGCTTCGATGCCACATGCTCTTAAAGACAAATGAGTGAGGCGCCTGGGAAGTTTCAAACCTTCTTTTGAAAATAAAGATAGTGATAGACGCAGTAGATTGTCAGGAAGCTCCCAATCCAGAACAGTGCCACGAAATCCCTCATGTTCATTATCGGAGTCATCGGAGTCCTCGGAATTGCCATCTGTTATGATATCAGAAAGAGAGTATCCGTTTTTCCAAATCACGCTGATGCTCTTAATCGTTTCAGGCAATTCCTTCAATGTTATATCCGAGTCTACCAGGTAAACCGTCAAAATCTCTAAGTTAAAGGGAAGTTCATTGAAATGAATGACTTCTTGACCCGAATTCAAAGTAAATCTCCATTCCATAATGATGTCGATATCGATTTCAACTAGGTTATGAGTTCTGATCAAAGAATCGTAGGTATTATATCCAAATTCATCTCCACTAAAAGTGATCTTGGGAATTCTTTCCAAGAAGCTACGATAAAATTTCAAAAACTCCTCAAAATGACTGTCTTCTTCAATTATCTCTAAGTGTTGTACTTGAACATTGATCCTTCCAGAAGCGAGTCGATGAAACTCTGTAGGCGACACAACTCTAAACCTTTTTTCGTCTTGCCGCTCAGGATCTGTGCTTATGTGTCCATATAGTTCGGCTACTACTAGAGCTTTCCATTCGTTTGAGAATTCTAGGATGTCATAAAGGTTCCTCAAGGTGTCCAGAGGCAAGTAACTAAGTATTTGTGCGAATACTTCCATTGGCAACTTTTGCAAATCCATGATTTGCACCAGGATCACGGGCGATAAGGTGCTTGGGATCACATTTTTGAATGAATAAGTCATGGGTGTGGTCTCTGGAACTTCAAAGGAAGACACGTTTTTAGAATGTAAGGGGTGGTTTCTTTTTGTCGCAATGATTTACACTAATATCCTTGGCCGGATGAGTCAGAAGAATATCTAAAGCTTCTCTACATTTGATCATAACACTCGGCGAATTAAATGATAGAGCGACGAGTTTTATCTTGTTCTTTTTGATATGATGTTAATTGCTGGAATTTTCAAAACAACTTTCATGGACTAATGGTTTCCTGTAGTGTTTGGGATAGTTCATATCACAAGGATTTGTTAATATTCCAAAAATCTCTACCGTTAACCAATTTTTTTTATTTCGACAGTAGCATTCACATCACGTTACGTAAACACCACTGACCTTGTACCCTCGCTACAAACTTCATAGCAAGTCCCTATGGTGGAGATTTCATAATTGAAAGTCACCAATACACTTGACATTAATTCAAACCAAGAATTCTTAGCAACTAGTTTCTGGCAGTAAAAACCGTTAGTATTTACGAGGATCCCTACAATAATATTCACAGGAGAGGATGTCCATAAGATAGGATGTCATAATTGGTAAGTATAAAGATCCGCAAAGAGAAAAAAACAATAAGCAGCATACCCTTCTCTTTGTAACCTATTTTCTTTTCACCACTATAATCAAAATCACTCAATATTTCGTGCGAGGTTGAATCCATCGTGAATTCCACCGTCCAAATACTGTAATTCAAGACCTGTCAATGATTTCAAGCAAAAAAAGCCACTAAGATGATAAGTCAAAATCACAATAGATCATAAATTCACATATTCCTCATCTAATCTATAATAAACTCGTTAGGTCAAACCTCTTGAGTTGCCTGTCAGCTTTCAATCGTGCCCATTCAAAGAATATTAGCTACATTATATCTTAAGAAGGCCCGGGTTTCGTGAAATTCGGCAAATGAACCCAGTGATCCCCACCTGAATCGTATATTCTCTAGAATCCCGAGACATTCGGTCCATCCATTCCTTGTGCCGAAATCTTGATGTGGTGCACGGGTGTTTTTTATTATCACTTCCTGTAGGTTTCGGTACCCCACAAAACATGTGATAGTGTACCCACGGATCTCTACCGCGTTCTTTATAATTATCCTGGTCTCTTCTACTTTCGTGGAATTAACAATCAACAAAACGGTTTTCGGGGTTTTCTGTCTTCAATTTTGTCCTTGCTCTTGTTATTTTCAAAAGTTAGACAGCAAGCTTTGCGGAGGCTATAAGTAACATATTCTTTCATATTACCAGTCTTCTATATAGTTAACCATCATTGGCTATACATCAAGTACTGGAATTAACGAAAGATACCGAAAGTACCATCTTTAGGAAAGCAGACATTAGCAAAAATCATGGCTGGTGATGAGGAACTCGCTCACGCCCTTTCCGGTGCCGGAGGAGGCGCCTTGTCGATGATTGTGACCTATCCATTGGTGACATTGTCGACTTTGGCCCAAACTACTAAGAAGAAGAAGGAAGGCGACGAAAATGGAGAAAAGGTGCTGTCAACGTCAGCTGCACAGAAAATTTTGAAGGAAAAGGGCTTTTTGGGATTGTACTCGGGACTTGAAAGTGCCTTGTACGGGATTACCTTGTCCAACTTCATCTACTACTACTTCTACGAGTTCACGTCCAACGTCTTCTTGAGAGCAAACAAGACGGCTGGTAGAAAGGCTCGCGGGTTGTCGACAGTGCAGTCCATCATCACTGGTGCCATCGCTGGTGCCATTACCGTTGTGGGAACAAACCCATTTTGGGTCGCCAACACCAGAATGATGACCAAGGCAAAGGAACACAACGGCTCTTCGCAGTCTGCCATGAAGACCATTTTGGAGATCATCGAGACCGATGGTGTAGGAACGTTGTTTGCTGGCGTCTTTCCAGCGTTAGTCTTGGTCATCAACCCAATTATTCAATATACCATCTTTGAGCAGGTGAAGAATGTGATCATTGCTGGCAACGGTGCTGCCTCATTCACTGCCATCAAGGCATTTTTTATTGGTGCTTTCGGCAAGTTAGTCGCCACCACGCTTACTTACCCTTACATCACGTTGAAGTCACGGATGCATGTTAAAAAGAAGAAGTTGGAAGACTCAACAACCAAGGAAGTCAAACTTTCCATGGTACAGGAGATCAAGAAGATTGTAACCGAGGAGGGCCTTGAGGGATTATACCGTGGATTGGGCATCAAGTTGTTCCAGTCGATCTCGACTGCTGCTTTCTTGTTTTACTTCAAGGAAGAGCTTTTGAGTGGAAGTATTCAACTTGTAGCCATCCTCAAGGGCACCAAATTGAAGAAGCAGCTTAGAGCATAAAATAGTTATGAATAAATATATTTGGACAAGTGAGGGAAATGTAGGTGGTGTTTGATCCCGATTGCTTTTGGTTTCTTGAGATGACTCTCAGGTGACTATAGCTTCAAGTGAGGTGAAATATTAATGGACGAAACAAAGAAATGGTAAAATCGAATCCACTACTAAATTTAGACCATCTTAATTGTATAGTTTTGTTTCTGAAGCTTCATATCTGGTAATGTGAACAGCTAAGACTTTTGGTTGTTTTGAAAATAGGGCGTCAGCCCTCGCTGATTGGACTACCATTTCTGGATTCCTTTTTGCAACTGCTACTGATTCTAGAATCATTTGGAATACCTTTTATAAAATATCTCATTCGAAATACCATTTGATAAAATATCTCATTCGTTACCTGAAAATCACTTTGTAAGATAGTCGGCTGAGTGTGAGCCCGAGAAATTCCACTACACTGAAGTCAGCACAATTTTAAGGACTATGGCAACGAATCTTACAGAAAACTAGTGACTTATAGAAGCATAAAAAAATTCGAGAGAAACAAATTCGAAAGGGGACCATTGTCTTTGGGCGTCTTCCAAAGTTCAGATAATAATAGCCTCGTAGTTTGAATTACCATTTCAATAAACCATACAACTTAGTGCCACACAGTCCCGAAATTTCTAGGTTTGAACCCTGGGTACTGCCACTCTTGATGTTAAAAAGTATCGGCACAGTGTTGAGCCATCAACACACGAATAGCACCAAGTATGGAAGCAGCAGCACAATCCTTAAATTTTAAAGAATAAAACCTTCGTAATCCAGTTGAAGACAGTTAAGGACTACCCGAAAACATCTTGAAGACCTGCTGAAAAGCAAGTTATAAAACCATTGGAAATGCCTAAAAGTCTGCCTATGCAACCTACACAAAACAAACCCAAGAATACTTCGGACTTTAGATCTACTAGCTCGCTACTCCGCTTTCAGAGAGATTCATCTTTTTAACAGCTAATCGATCACTTTGAATGCCCATCAAAACTTCAACAAACGTCTACTTAGGGTCCCCAGAGCGGTGATTTCTTGCCATCGGCAATGGATACAAACAATACATCTAAACCATTCAAAAGTTCAATATGCCCCCCACGTTCATACAATATTTCAGAGCTTCAAACGCTAACCAATGCGACAGCTCGTTTTCCTCATTTCACTATTCTTGACCGCGGTTTCTCCATTTCACTATTCCTAAGTAAACACTTGAGATATTCGCGCGGGATACCCCAATTGTAATGATGACAGTGCGGCTTCTGCACGAAATTCGATCACTGATCAACACCATCACCGAATATGGCCGGGCGACTTCTATACGTCACTCCGCATATGCAATAAGCATTAGAATCTTCGGCTGGCGGGTCATTCGATGCTCACAATCTGAAGTAAACATTAAAAAATGAGGGGTCGATGACACCTAAAACAATCTGCCAAAGCAAGATTCTAAATCCAACATGACAACCTTGTCTGATGCAAAGACGAAATCACTGGTCCTTCATGTGCGCACAATGCATGCATCCGCAGAGCCGTCTAGATAATACAAAGGATTGGACGTCATAAAAATAGATGGACACCCACTGCGCCCCATGGTAGAGAAAATATCTTTGTGAGTGAATCCCAAAATGGCACCATGAAAGTGCCACCGTTGCAATATATCAAACCCAGAACGCATGGTGCCAAATGTAGGTTCTCGTAAGTTGGATTCCGTCATTGCCAGAGACAGAGTTCTTATGCCGTGGGAGTTATTTTTACTTTTTAGGTTTTGGATGATTTCCCGAGGGCTTGAGATTAATTCTCGTTTTTTTTTTCTTCGTAAGTGTTTGAAGTTCATAATCCGGTGGTCGTTAGTTATTTTTTTTTTTCTAGTTATTTTTTGGGGATTTTTTTTTTTTTTAGCTCCTTTTTTTTTTCGTTTCTCATTCTCTCACTCAACTACCTCGTTTCCGTCCTGCGTAGTTACCGATCACCATGTACGGCTTGTCTCAAAAATTGTCCCGGGATAACCATGTTGCAACGTCATGAATTTGAAGATACCACCATTGGAATCTTGCCACGTCGTCTAATCATCTCTGTTAATCCCTAGCACAGAATCCCTGGTGGAAATTTATCCCCGTCGTCCCCTTTGGACGGATTGCCGAGGTGCAGGCTTGACTGGCCCTTCTCCTGCAGAGCCATTTTTTGTCATACACAAGAATCCAAGATGTACCTCCAGCCAGATTTTCTTCACCACTTACTAGTTAGTGCTTTTCACTTCTCTTCTGCTTCTTTATTTACATCTTCCAGGGTTCCTTCCCTTTTTTTTTTTATTTTCTTATTCCTCCAATTCTGGTGGGTTCAACTCCGTTCGTCTGGACCCAGGCCTGCTACTGTGATTGCGCTTCGTGGCCTTGAATCCATCCAGTGACTTCAACTTCACTAATAAGCAAATATCGAAATTCCCCAGAGCAGCAGACTGCTTTTACCCAACCGTTTCAGTTTCCCACTTTTACGAAACTCGACCGCTGACTGAAAAGTTTCAAACTCCAGACTTGCTGTCATCACTTCCCATCGCAAAGTCCGCTTGCCTCCATTGCTCTTAAACGAAGTGGTTCACGGCTCCTTTCCTTGTTTTGACGCTTCCACATTTCATTCCTTAACAATTAACCCACGCGTCTCCGAAGTTGAACTTTCATGGGCCATTTGCCTGAGTTAATTCCGTCCATATCACTCACATTCACATTATAACATTATGGAACTCCGACAGGACCTGCCCACCACAGACAGACCAGCAGAGGACCGCCGAAGCTCAGTTACCACGTCTGACACAAGCGAATTGCACAAGGGCAACTCCCATAAGCGTCCCGTGGCCCGCAGAGCATGTCTTTCATGTCGAGAGAAGAAAATTAAGTGTGATGGTGAATCACTCCTGATCAAGGCCCCCAATGCCCCACTCGTTTGTTCCAACTGCAGATTTCTAGGCATAGACTGTGTGTTTGTTCAAAGCATGCGAGGTGGTCGTAGACGCAAGAGGGTGCTGGAAAAGACAATGTCTAAACCCGAATCTAAACACGTGAAGATGGACAGGTCAACACAACCAGATGCTCCCGGAACTTTCCACTCCGAAGCCGCCAGTGGGACCAACGTGGCTCCCTCAATTGCGTCTAACCACAGCTCAAATCATCGTCACATGTTGGATGATCCATGCAAGCTCAAGCTTCCATCACCAACATTACTGTACCTGTCATTTTCTGATGGTCCACACAGACTTTTCAAGCCACTGTATGAGCCCAGCGAAAATACATCTTCCGGTTATCTCTACGATTACGGTGGCCTGGTGCATGGTCCACCAGGTCCTTACAGTTTTGGTCCACCACAGAAATTTAATGGTAGAGACCAGAGAGGTTCAGATCAATTTAATCCTCCTCCACATTTGGGAATGCACCCTCCACCATATCCACACGGCCCACCTGGCCACTTTGCACACCATCCACCTCCCCCACACATGTACAGAATGGGAGATTACTACTATCCTCCACATTTCCATAACGGACCTCCCCCACCTCCTCCACACCATCATCATCATCATCATCATCCTCCCCCTCCTCCCCCTCCTCCCCCTCCTCATCATCACCTTCTGCATCCAGCCTATGGGCTCCCGCCCCCTCACGCCATGTCTGTGTCCCCAAGAATTGAATTTCCAGAATCCAAGGCTTCCGAGAACCCTTCCAGAGGCCCAGGCACTAGTTATTATGTTCGTGAGGGAGATGCATTGTCTTCAAGAAAAGACAGCGGCATTCATAACCATTGGCTGAAACCCAGTTCGGAAGCTGGTCCAGTTTCTTCTGCGCCACCTGCGTCAACCACTTCGCTGAAACTGGCTGCTCCTCCTCACCTCGATTCAAAGAAATATAAAAATACTGAGACATCTTCCGTCTCGTCAATGAGTCTACCGGAAACAAGTGCGGCAAGCGACCAAATAACAGAGTCTGGATTCCCAGCAAGAGCTGGAGGTTCTGATTCTCCTACTTCTATTCGCGATGACAAGAAGGTGACATCCAGTCGACATTCCTTTGATGACCGCGATCTTCGAGAATATAATTTACCCCAGTGGTCTGTATTGTCTGAGGTGTTTGATTTCTATTTCACTTACGTCAATCAAAATTTTGTCTTGCTACCCAATAAGAACTTTTTTTTGAAGAGATTGGCACTAAATTCTGATAGTTCCATCATACATGCAATTATTGCGGTTGTTTGCACGAAGCGTAGCTGGCCATTTGAGCAGAGTGAGGCCCATTGGTTAGGCAACATGGAACGCTTTTGGGACAACTTGAATGACTTTGGAATGCTTCTTTGCTATACATTGATACACCATACTTCAAAGGTGAGAGATAATCTTCACTATAGTGTTGACATTAGCGATAAGATGTATGAAATTATTCAGGGAAACCGCTACCTTGAAGTGTTGCCAACTTCAAGTAATCTTAATTCGAGAAAACGCTATGAAAACGAGGCACTCATTCGGATGATCTGGATCTATTGGGTTGAATCGCAGGTTTTCCGTTTGAGGCAGGGTCGTCCGTATTCCAAGCTATTCATGATGAGGAACGACAATATCATTATGCGTGCTAACTTGAGTGATTTCTGCAACAAAAAATTCCCGCTTCCGGTGAAAAATGAAAGTTACGTCAAATGTCAGGATTCCAGAAGGGGCTCATGGGACGATCTTAATAGCGGCTTCTGTGAAGACTCCAACACACCGATAACGGCAGCTCTGCTTCTCCAACAAGTAATGGACAGAATCGCCTCCAATGAATTGACCAAAGATAACTTGGTTCTGAATCCACAGTTCAAAACATTTCTCAGAGACAAGTTCTATTTGGTTCGTGAAGATACAATTATTTTGAATGCCCATTACATGTTTGCTAATTACTTGATTCTACATGCAAGCTCTATTCAAAGATGTCATTTCATCAAGCATTTATTGACTTTTGAAGCACTTATGCGTTCCACAATGAAGGTCAATTCCCAAAAGGCAGATTCTGGAGATTCGGAAGACTACATTCCAAGATTGAGCGCATTTTCCATAACTAATCTTATCAATTTGGAAGAGCTTCCGTCCCGTGTTGCTGACATTGACGAATTTCAGTGGACTTGCTTGCTTGAATTGATTGAGGATACAATCAGCACTTTGGATCTTTTCAACATACACCTTGGCATCATTCCATCCGAAACAACCCCACGTTTCGCTGTATTATATGGAGTCACATCTTTGGATGCCACGCGTGACTGGTTCACGTCGCAAGAACTCATCACCAGTGGTGAGCTCACCTGGCTCAAAGCGTGCGATTTCAGCATCGTGAGCGCCAGTTTGTTAGTATGCGTTATCCCCAGTTTAATTGTCCTTCGCAACTTATTTGAGATCAAAGCTGACGGTTCAAAGTCCAAAATCGTGATGCTTAGAGGCAATGCCGAGTATACATTTACTATGGAGGTACCGTCCAAGGTTTTGAAGGGCTTCCAGAAGGATGTTCTTCTCAGAGGTTTTGAGAGAGTGGCCGAGTTTCTCAGATTTCGTGCTCAATATGACACTATGCGCAGCTTACAACAGGATACTATCACGAATATCAATAAGGTCAGCCACTACTTAGAAGAGATACTTCAGAACATGAAATAGAGAGGTGTTGGTAAACTAAAAATCCGAATGCAATTCTTGTAATCTTCAACTGATAGTAGACACAGACGTGTAAACTGATTTTCGCAACCATTCCGCTCCCCCACATTCGCGGCCTAACATTAACCGTCCCCGAAATTCACGTGGCCTACGAACTTGACAATCATACTCGCTTCTTCTACATTAAAATCATACTTGCTATTCCAAAAGAGAAACTACTTTATTTCAGCCTCACTGCTTTTATCCAGTGAGTCGTTTGCTTTCATTTTCATCAAATCTTCTCCGGTTGTCGACCCTTTCTACTATTCTGCAACCAGTGACCATGATTAATGTGTTCAGACCACATTTTGACCACCCAAAGACTTCGACAGGTGCCTTGGATACCGTTGAAAGTCTAACACGTGATGTTCATTTGAAGCCAATTCACTCCCACAACGACTACTGGCGTAAAAGACCCTTACTAGATGCTTTACTGTATGGTTGTGTTAGCGTCGAAGGAGATATCTGGCATTTTAAAGAGGATTACACAGTTGGTGATACCATTACCGCAACCACACTGAAGTTTTTGTCCGATGAAATGTATGTGGGTCACAATCAGATCTATTTGAAGCCCGAGAATACTCTCGATAAGGTGTATTTTGATCCAATGTTCAGTTTCTTGGAAAGTGCCAACAAGGAGTTCTCTGTTCCAATCCTTGAGAACTTCAATGCGAAATTCGGGCTCTTCTACGATGCTCCCGAGATTCCGTTGTACTTCTGGCTAGATTTGAAGACTGAGGGCACAGATATCTATGCCCATTTGAAAAAGTACTTGTCCAGATTCATCGACAAGGACTACTTGGCATTCTACGACCACGAAACAGGTACGATGCTGCCGGGTCCTGTGATCATTACTTTGACTGGAAATGTTCCCTGGGATGTATTAAATAACGAAACAGAAACCACTAACAGATATGTCTATGCGGACTGTCCACTTCACGAATTTCTAGGCGCAGGAGACGATAAGATGAAGAAATTCAAGAAAACATGCGTCTTTGTCAGTGCTTCATTGGAGCAATTGCTTGGAAAGGAAAGTTACCAGACTGCTGTGAGAGGAGACTTTTCCGATGAACAGCAGGCCAAATTGAAGCAGATCTTCGATGTGGCACACGAAAATGGCATCAAAACAAGAATCTGGGGAGGCGTGGATTGGCCCATCCATGTGAGAGATAGTCATTGGACCACTTTGTGGAGATTGGGATGTGATCTCATCAATGCTGACGATTTGGCAGCTGCCGCAAATATCTTCTAATCAATAATTATTAATTAATCTTAGAGTCGAGATTTTCTCGTCTCAAAATAAATAGTCGAACCATTTGGAGTCTAGAAGTTCTTCTTCAAATATTCGTAAGTGTAGAAGATGGCTGCATTTGCTGGAATAGATCTCATCAATGTGATTCCGAGACCACGGTATAAGTTGAGCATGCCACCAGGTCTGCTCGTCAAATGCTTGAAAGCAGTAACAAAATTCAACTTCTTGGAGGATCCAGAAGTCATGTCGTACGTCTGAATGTTCGATTTGATGGTGTCGATGGGGTAAATGGAGAGGTTGAACATGAATCCTGCCACAGCTCCACTTACTAGTAGATTTGTATTCTCTTGCTTTGGGAATTTGTTATTCAAAGTCTTCAAACTCTCCTCATATGAAGCAAACCACACTGCTGTTCCACCCATCTCTCTTAAAAGTGTCAGATTGAGCCCATGCCAGAGCCCAACCGTGCCTTCGTTGCGAAGAATCTTCTTAATGATGGACATATACGATTCGCTGGCCGTAGAGGACTGGAGATTGGCCACCTGAAGTTTACACTTGACCAACTCAACTGGAGTCAAGACAAAAGAGGCCGAAAACCCTGAAAATGCTCCAGCAATACACACTCGGAGTAATGAATCACTAGGAATGTCAGTGACTTTGGATAAACCCACCTGTCCATACTGGAAAGCACTAAAAAGCACAGCACTCTCCATACATGCACCTACCATGGGTGCTCTAATGCCCTTGTAGAACCCATTGAGGATACCTTCCCTGTGGAAGATGTCCTTGATAATTTTGGTTGTGGACTTCTCATGGTGAGAAGATTGAAGTCTGACCTTGACGGTATCGAAGGGAAACTCGATGAGTTTGCCCAATGATCCTGCTATAGCTCCGTAGGTGATTTCTTTAGCAGCATTAACCATGATTTAGAAAGGGTAAAGTTTGTGATCTAGCAAGATGATGTGGAGATGGAAGGAAAATTAGGATATGATGGTAAACAATTATATGGAACTCAAAAAGTGGATTAAGGAGAAAGAGTCAAAGCTCAAGTGCAGATTAAGTAAAGAAATACCAAAATTTTCCAGAAAAGCAAAGATCACCGTAACATATAGAAATGAATTAAACTTTTCACAGCATGTAGTTTAGGCGAAGACGATGAGGCGCAGATCTCAAAATACTGAACGCCCGAAAACTAACGAAAAAGGCAGGACCTGGAAAAGGAGAATACAACGCTATATCGAAAAACTTATTCAAAAAAAGGGCTCAGAAAGGTTGAATGTCAAATTCGTAAAAAGTCTACATCTTTCTCGTATCAATGATTAATATACTATATGGGACAGGAGAAACGCTTATCTCAATGGGATGAATCTAGAAGAAGCGTTACCAGCTCTACCGTGTCTGACAGGAGTGTAAGTGATGGAGAACTCACCCAAGTAGTGGCCAACCATCTCTGGCTTGATCTCGACGGTGTTGAAAACCTTACCGTTGTAGACACCAACCAAAGAACCAATCATCTCTGGAACGACAATCATGTTTCTCAAGTGGGTCTTGACAACAGCTGGCTTCTCGTTCTCTGGAGCAGCCAACTTAGCAGCTCTCAACTTGGCAATCAAACCCATTGGCTTGGAGCCCAAGCCTCTGGAGAATCTTCTTCTGACTCTGGCACCGCAAAGCTTGGTGAATTCGTCGGTCTGCAACTCCAACAACTGTGCAAGGTCAACACCCTTGAAGGAGAAGGTCTTGAAGGTTCTCTTCCTTTGGTTAGCTGGATGTAGTTAGTATATGGAAATAAGGACGATTAAAGGGGCGAGAAACAACCGGGAAAAGTGCTGGAAATAAGGATACACCGCAAGGAATGCCATTCTAAGGAAGATGGATCGGTTCTAGACACTGAATTCTGTGTCTGAATGTGGATCGGATGGTAGGTTCCATTGATGATATAGATTCAGGAAGTGAAGGAGGGAAAACTGGAAGAAATAGGGGACAAAAACTTCTCACAGGATGAGTATCCGCATATCACAGACACATAGTTGGTTTTGTGGTTTCCATCGCCATAGTTTGCAGATTCAACATACTAGTCTCAGCCATGATGTTCGCTTGGTACTTGTGGTAAGAAAAATTTAGAACCAGAAAAGTGTGAAAATTTTGTCGAAACGGAGTGCAGAGGGGAATGCGGACGAGGACTGCAGGTTATAGACATTCACGTGATGAATTGTGAGGGTTTTGCTGAACAATTCAATGTCTTGGTGTACGGGTGGTGTCATGAATTATCTTCAAATATTGTATAAGATAAGTAGGTGCACGTGATGTTGTGACTGTCTTTTGACAATGCACCTCATTAGGTTTATTTCGTGACATTGGATGTTCTCAATATCAGTTAAAGTTAGTGTGAAATAATTTATCAATAAACAAGTTGCCCAGAAGATCAGTTTTTCATTTTTCCTTTTCAAAGTACTGACTTAGTTACACCTTACTGAATTCACACTAGAGATATGTATTCTATATGCACAATCCGTATCCAATATCTTTGAATCATGTCTTGTAGTATGATCCAGAGCTTATTCATGAGAGATTTTAAAATGATGTAAATCAAGTTCAATTTCAAAGGTTCATAATGAATTTCCCTTTATTTGTTTTCTCTTGGAGTCTCACGATAAGATATTGCAATAAAATTAACCTTCAACTCCCATTGTCACGTGCCGTACCCTTAATCTTAACGACTAAATCAACTTCACTCAACACTTGCTAAAATCCGTATTCATCCCTTTAATCTTACCAAAGGTTACCCCTATAAATTGTCTAAATTGCTACATATCACTTAAACCCCACGTATCTTATACCTGTATCCCCATTAATGTATCATCGATATCCACTAATGTCACACCCGTACACCACGCCGCATCACCTCCACCACCAAAAAAATTTTCCACTCACTACCAAATTTTCTTTTCTCATCAAAGGATAGTCTGCACTTTTCCCGCTTAAACTGATTATTCTAAAATGAAGTACTTGGCTGCTTACTTGTTGTTGGTTCAGGGTGGTAACACCTCTCCTTCCGCCTCGGACATCTCCTCTTTGTTGGAGTCTGTTGGTGTCGAAGTCGACGAATCCAGAATCTCCACCTTGTTGGGTGAATTGGAGGGCAAGACCATTGAGGACTTGGTTGCCGAGGGTAACACCAAGTTGGCTTCCGTTCCATCTGGTGGTGCTGCTGTTTCTTCTGGCTCTGCTGCTTCTTCCGGTGCTGCCGCTGAGGAGGCTGCTGAGGAGAAGGAGGAAGAGGCCAAGGAGGAGTCTGACGACGACATGGGTTTCGGTTTGTTCGACTAAGCGTCTCAGCTAGTTGACTTTCTGTAATAATACACTCCATTCTAACAATGACGTAGGAATTGTAGAAGATTGATAATTGTGGAAACATTAACCATCCAACTGCTTATGAAATTCATACAATAAGATTTGCTTATGGTGTTGAACGGATAATGATATGTCTACGATATTCATGATCATCCTTTATTATCATTAACCTCTTCTCTGTCTTTCATCTCGGGATATCTGTCTATGGTTGATATAATGCCAATATCATCTTAGCTGCTCCACTTGATGTGCCAATCTCACTTCATGGCAAACTCAAGCTTCTCCATGAGGATCCGGAATCGACCCATCTGAATCTTCAAGTCAGTGTTCGCTACCTCTTCGTCACTGTCCTCATCCTCGCTATCTGGACGCAAGGAATTGGAATCTTTCTGGAGAAAATTCATCTTTCCATTCAACTGCCGAAGGTACTCGAATTTCTGCATCTTATACACTAATTCCTCGTTCATCTCAATCAACAGTGCTCGTAGCTGTGTATACTGTTCCTTCAACGTGTCAATTTTCTGTTGATGGCTCGATATATGATCTTTAAGCTCTTGTGCAACTTCAACTTGATACTTCTTGACTAACCCCTCACGCTCTTCATCATTTCTATTCTCTTGAAATCTCTCTTGGTCGTCTTGTACTAGCAAATTCGCTTCTTCTCCCTCTTTCCCATCCTCTGTCTCAGTCTCAGTCTCATCTTTCTTTCCACCACTCTCAATGACCTCGGGATCTTCCTGTTCAGTCTCCATTGAAAAAGAATGCGCAGCAAATAAATATTCCGGCTGTGGAAGCTCCTTGACCAACTCATTGAACATACCTACTCGGTCTCCCACGTCTCCAACCAGTGAGAAATCAGGTAGCAAAATTGGCTGGATCATTATCTCGATCTTGGCCAACGCTTCATTCACCTTAAACACCTTTTCCTTTTCATTGTTTACTATCTGCTGCACAATCTGATGCACTGCTTGACGATTGAATCGGTCTCGATTATGTCGTTTAAGACGAAGGTTAGCTTTAAGTAGGATGCTCTTCATTGTTTCTTCGCTGATATTGTTCTTGCTCATCACTGCACGGAGCTCATCATCTATTACCAACGGTTGATTGAGAATCCGGATTTGTTCCTCTATGAAATTCTTAATATATAAGTAACTCATGGTGAAGAAAGAGTGTTAAACGCGTTGGTTGCAAAAGTTTAGAGATGCGTGGATTAAGTTCGAACTTACACCCGTACACCATCTGATATGGAGTCCATCAACCCATGAAAATTACACAACTTTATAGCATAGAAAATGGTTACGTAGTAGATTATGAATTTAGAAGTTCAAGAGTTTTTTTTTCAAATTTTGAAATATCATTCAAACTCATTAAAAAACTAAACCCTCTTTCCAAACTATGGTCACGTGAGTACAAACAAACCGATAAGGTTTAATCGTAATATTAGTACCCTGTGATAAACTTATATATTTGCCCAGATATGAGTCGATTTTCAGCAACTAACGGCACAAATCCCATTTACGATCCTATACGAGACCATAATGGGTATAGATCTGGGGCAAGGGTTGCACGAGTGCAGATTTTGATTGCACTGTTTCTCGGGTTATCGGCATTCACGGTATTTTGCTTTCTTAGAAAGAAATACCCCCGAATTTACGTCGCTAACTTCAACCAGCTGAATATCAATTATTTCCACAGCTTTTCGAGACAAAAATTGCCAAAGTTGCCGTCAACCTTATTTGGTTGGATTCCTGTGGTGTACCGAATTGACGAAAAGCAAGTACTTGAGCATGCTGGGTTAGATGCTGTGGTTTTCCTAGGGTTTTTCAAGATGTCAATCAAAATCCTTGCTGTATGTGTTGTTTTCGCGTTTACTATAATATCCCCTGTTCGATACAAGTACACGGGACGGGTAGACTTCCCGGATGGGAATGATGATGATGATGATGATGATAAGAACGGAGATGATGATTCGGCAATGATAAAATTGGTAAGACTTTCGAAAAGAAGTATATCAGGCTGGCTTATTCTGTTCATCAGGGACAGTGGCCTGGACGACTACGAGTCATTCCTTTGGATGTATACTGTATTCACTTACGTCTTCACGCTTGTGGTGCTCTATCTCCTCTATCGGCAAACCACCAAGATTGTTGCCATGAGACAAAATTACCTTGGTCAGCAAAGTTCAATCACTGACCGCACAATAAAGTTGTCTGGGATTCCGCCTGTACTTCGGGAGGAGGAGGCGTTGAAGCGCCATATCAATTCTCTAGGCGTGGGAGATGTTGATGAAATTGTCATTGTCAAAGAGTGGAATACACTCAATGATCTATTTCGTATGAGAAAGCGTATTTTGAGGAGACTCGAGGTGCAATGGGTAGAATACTTCAAGAAAAACGGTTTAGACAACACTTGTGACTTGAGAACATCTCGAATCAGCGCTTCCCACGGCGACACCATCCACTTGACCGACTCTGATTACCTGGGTGTGCAAGAAAGGCCAGGGAGCCCCGAATCTGCAACTTCTACAGCTGCTTCCATTATTGATCAGATATCTGAGCACTTGGATGACCATTCCAGCGCTATTTATGGAATGAATACCAGTGTTAGCCACCTTCCTTTGTTAACAGATGACGATATGTATCGTCCTCGATTTCGGAAAGGCTTCTTTGGGCTCTTTGGACCCGATGTGGACAGCATCAACTACTATAATGAGCAACTCGAAGTTCTCGATAAAGAAATTCGAAGAAGCCGGTTGAGGGAATATCCACCCAGCTCCACGGCTATTTTAACAATGAAATCTGTCGCTCAGGCCCAAATGTTGGCCCAGGCGGTGCTAGACCCTAAAGTGAACCACTTGATCACCAGTTTGGCACCTGCTCCCCATGATATCATCTGGGACAATTTGTGCTTATCTCGGCGAGAAAGAAACTTCCGCATATCCATGGTAATGATATTCATTGGGTTGATTTCTATCTTGTTGGTCTTTCCGGTGAGGTTTTTGTCTAATTTCTTGAATGTGAAAAGCATCTCTAAGGTTACACCTAAGCTTGGAGAATTCTTGAAAGGACACAGGTGGGCAGAAACATTGATCACTGGAATCTTGCCTCCTTATGTCTTCACGATATTTAACATCGTCATGCCTTACTTTTATATCTGGATCACTCAGAAACAAGGATACACTTCACATGGAGATGAGGAGCTCTCCTCAGTGTCCAAAAACTTCTTTTACATTTTTGTCAACTTGTTTTTAGTTTTTACCCTTTTTGGTACCGTCACCCTTAGTGACACCGCTCCCCAGATCGCCTATCAGTTGGCACAGTCACTCAAGAAGTTGAGTTTGTTCTACGTGGACTTGATCATTCTCCAAGGCATAGGAATATTTCCTTACAAATTACTCCTCCTCGGAAATCTTCTCAAGTATCCCATCGGGAACCTATTCTGGTGTAAAACGCCCAGGGACTACTTGAACCTCTACAAGCCACCTGTGTTCAACTTTGGGTTGCAATTACCACAACCCATATTAATATTGATTATCACCATTACATACTCGGTGATTTCCACAAAAATCGTCACAGCTGGCCTAATCTATTTCATCGTGGGATACTTTGTTTTCAAGTACCAACTTCTTTATGCATGCATCCATCCACCACATAATACGGGAAAAGTTTGGCCCCTAATGGTACGAAGGGTCATATTGGGCTTGCTCATTTTCCATATGACTATGTTTGGCACTCTTGCTTCGGAGAAGGCCATTCTTTGCGCATCTTTGCTAGTACCACTTCCATTGTTCACAGGTTATGTGTTCTGGTACTATCACAAGCACTATACATCCCTTTCCACGTTTATTGCGTTGCGGTCGATTGTTAACAATGAGCTTCCATTCCGTGGTGACGACGAGGAAGAATTGTTCACGGCAGCTACTAATTCAACCGCCAGAGAGCAAACCTTGGACGAAAGAAGAGAGGTTAATCAGAGCTATGAGTATCCATACTTGTACGAGGAGCTCAACGGTCCCATGATCGCTGTAGACCACGACGAAGTCCTCCACGTCAGTGCAGACGGTGCACCAGTGAGGAAAAGCATTCCAATTCTTTAGACTAAGATCTTGTAATCATGAACCGGATGAGTTTCCCAATACTATGGACAACGAGTAATGGATAAATGACATGAGCGATTTGGTTTCATGTAGCTGTGTGCCGAGCTTGTTGTTCAATAACTCAAGGAAAGTCATCCCCGGCGAGAAACAGGCAACTAAAAGTGCCATGGACACGTACTTGGTCAACATCAGGAATGCTGTGGCTGTCAACACAATAAGTGTAGTGGCAAGATATGACGAGCCCGTGTTAATTCGCAATGCTTCGATGGTGTTGAAAACTCCTAATGCATCCACAGCTGCTGATGCAATTATGATGTTGTCGTATGGCCAAATAAGCATGATAATTGGAAGGCACTTGACCGCCAACGACATGCTTGTGGTTACTAGTAGTACAGTCGAGAAATACCCCCGCTGGAAACGGCTGTGCATGTTATTGTTGGTAGTCTGCGGCCAGCGCATGAGCTTCCAATAGAACATATCGATTAGGTAGCAAAATGTCACTCGCTCTGTTGTTTGCTGGCAAATAAAATAGAAATATTGCCAATGGACAGGTGCCAGTAACACCCTATCAGCGATTATAGCTCGATGTTGACTCTTTTCTTCGTATGCCCATGTAAGGTAAACTTCAAATAATATGGTGAGAATATAATACCGAATGAGTTTCTTGTAACGTGCAAGAAAGCTCTTGGAATCCGTGGACTTTCCTCTGGCGTCACCGAAAACAGCCTCCTCAACGACATTATACGCCAAATGTCTGTACGCTTGAGGCTTGAGAAGTAATACATCTAAGAATATCATGACATTATCAAATTCAATGTACTTATCAGCCAAGTTACCACATTGAGGACAGATTGTTAGCTTGATGTATTTGCTTTTGAACTCCGAATAGAGACATTCTATGTCTGGATTGGTGCATTCCACACAGATCATTCCATGCTAGATGTCGTTGAGAGTAGTAGTTGTTTAATATTTACAGAACTATGGTGTGCAGTCCATGATATAAATTCTGTCAAATGTGATCTTCTATAAATAATCTTAGCATACTTGAGGGGGCGGGGCGACTTCTGGAACCTTCCCAAGTTCGAATCCGGCTGCCATGAATGCTTTGGCAACTTCTGGATCAAATTTGTCGAGAGAAGCAGCGGCAGCTCCCGATGGTTGAGAAGCACTAACCGAACCAAAGCCGGCACTAGAGGAGTTGGCGGAGTTAGCAATTGCGCCGAATGCTGATGCTGCTGATGTCGTTCCAAATCCAGAAGATGTTGGCGCTGTACCAGATGCGGGAGGAGTTGAGCCAAAACCACCAAATGCAGATGTGGATTGGCCAAATCCCGTTGAGCTAGCTTGAGCGGGTTGGCCGAAAGCCCCTTGTGTCGTAGATCCAAACGGGTTCGCGGCCGCAGTGTTTTGGTTAGTATTGGTGGCGGGGCCACCAAATGCTGATGAGGTATTATTTTGTGTCGAGCCAAAAGCAGAAGGAGCAGCTCCAAAGGCACCAGTAGAGGTAGAGTTTGGGGCCAATTGGTTCTGTGTTGCCGTTTTCTGCTGCCCAAATGCTCCTGATGCAGTGGAGTTGCTCGATCCAAATCCGGACTGGCCAAATCCAGAAGATCCGAACCCATTAGACCCAAATCCGCTAGAACCAAATCCGCTTGTATTATTAGGTTTTGAAGCCCCAAAACCTGAACTTCCAAATGCAGAATTAGAAGCGGTAGCTCCGAGTCCACTGTTGGAGTTGTTAGTGGCGGTAGCACCGTTATTTGATCCGAAAGGACTCAGCGAATTGTTACTTGATTGTAATCCAAAAGCACCAGGGCCAGATCCGAAAGCTGAGGATCCAGACTGCCCGAAGCCCGCCGATCCAAACCCTGAAGAAGTTTTCTGAGATCCAAATGCACCACCTGTGGTGTTTGATCCAAAGCCAGCACTACCAAACCCAGAACTCCCGAATCCTGAGCTCGTCGAAGCCGAAGGTGCGGGATTAGTATTTCCACCTGAGAAACTCAGACCAAAAGCTCCTCCTGAGTTAGAACCACTCCCATTGCTACCGAAACCAGAATTGCCAAATCCCGCGCTACCGAAGCCAGTGCTGCCAAAAGTTGAACTGCCAAAACCTGAAGGCTTACTAGTAGCAGAGGATGCGAAAGGATTGGAATTTGTGCCGAATGGGTTGCTGTTAGAGGCCAGACCAAATCCAGAAGACCCAAATGCACCTGAGCCTCCACCGAACGAATTGTTTCCCACGGTATTTTGCAACTCAGCCATGCTCTGCTCGACAGTCTTATCAATAAATGGCTTCATAGTATCCCTATGAGTGATGCCCACCTGCTGGTACCGCGCTGCGAGTGTATCCTTTTTGCGAACCTCATTTATGCAGAATTCCATGTCTCTCTTCTTGAGGTCAATGTTCTTGTTGTAGTCATCAACCTTGTTGTTCATCAGAGCTTCCATGTATTGGATGCGTAGTTCCTCTGGTGAAACATCTCGACCCGCAATCAAGTTGTTTATGGCAAACTCACCTGTTCCGTATGCTGTGAGTGCAGGGTTCATCTGGAACAACCTGTACTCATCTAGGTCCTCTCGGATGTCTTTGGCTATGGTCGATGGGTCCAAATTCATGAACTGTTGGGCAGAAGTTACTCTGTTAGGCTGTGCCACCTCATCAGGGTCCACATGTAGGAAATTACATCTGTTTCCATTTCGGCAAATACCTTTTTGGTAGAATTTGCAGAGTTGTTTGGGAGGCATGATGAAGTTAGCGACTTGAGAAAGAGTATAGGTGAGTTTCGAATGTGTTTTGGAGAGGTGTACGGATGTGCCCGAAGACATTTTGCACCCAAAGATGGGCCCCCAAAATTCGAAATCAGAAATATTCAAAGCAGATTTCAACTTAAAAAAATGGAAGGAGATCTCGTGCAACTGCATCTCATTCCTTTCATAGTTACGCAACTATACCTTGTTTGTGGTCTCGAAGATCATGTGGTGGCAGTGGCTGAATACATCCATTTGTTGATCGCAGAGAACTATCCACCTTTGTTAATCTGCTCCTCCGTAAAGGAAGTGGTGGATATTCCCGTAGAGGAACTGTTCATCTTGAGCATCTACTCAGAAATTAAGAGGTTGCAAAGTGGAGACAAAAAGTAGACGCAATAGTCGAAATAAGTGTAAACTATGTTGGCTAGATCATTCCACTATCTAGTTTTCTGTTCGTTTCAATGAATGTATCGATCATCACATGGCTCTTCTGGTTGCTCTCCATGAATGCCTCTTTGTAAAGTGGGAGAAGTTGGTTGATCACGTCCTGCTTTGTAATCTCTCCTCTGGAGATTTTTTGGAGAAACCCCTCAAGAGCCCGTCTCAAAAACGGCTTGGAGAGAGAAATACGGTCTATCAAGATGGCATCAAATGCCTGAATTAATGTAATACCGAGTGATGTGGGAATGAAGATTTCAGATTTGCCTGATTTCCGCCGACTAATATAGTTTCGCAGAATGATTTTGTCAATGTGTTCTGCGATAGTGGCATCTGTTCCAATACCGTTGGCATCCATCAATGCAATTAATTCTGTTTCAGTCATGTAGTTAGGAGGCGAGGTTTTGCCCTCTTTTAACTTTGCGCTGTGCACTTTAACGGTCTCGTTGCGCTGAAATTCAGGAAGCTGCGCTGATGACTTCCAGTCGGAGTAAGGATAGACATCGAGAAAGTTACGTTGAGTCACCTGGACACCACCAGCAGTAAACTTCTCGCTTCCCCATTGTAACTCAACACTAGTTTGGAGACCTTTAGCATCATCGGAACAACATGCTAAGAATCTTCTTGCGACGAATTCGTACACCTTTTTCTGATCTCCACGCAATGTGTCGATATTCACATATTTGACAGGATAAATGGGAGGATGCGCCTTATCGTCATGCTTGCCTCCACGAGGATTTCTGAACGCGTTACCACCTGTTAAACTCTGTGCATAACTTCCCCACCTTGGATCTTGGGTTTGTTTGGCAATGTACGAAGGGAGATCCATCGACTCCGGAAACCTGTCCGTTTCTGTTCTCGGGTACGAGATGAATCCGGCTGTGTAGAGCAGCTCTGCAGCATCTAAAGCTTGTTTTGCTGTCAAACGGAAAAACCGGGAGCAACACTTCTGAAGCTCCACGGTGGTTAGTGGAAATGGACGATAATGTTGAGTAGGTTTTGTAGAAACACTGGAGATGGTCGCAGGCGAATTACCCAGCATAATTTGTGAGTATAATAAGTAGACAAACGCCTTGTCGAAAAGATGGCCTCGAGTCCACGAAAAAGGTACCTTTTGGCCCTTGTGGTCTACAACCACGTCAATATACCAAAATGGTTCTGGTGTGAAGCGTCTGACACGAACGTAGCGGTCTACCACAAAGCTGAGGGTTGGAAACTGACATGTTCCATACGAGACAACCTCCTTATCGCCTACCATGTTCTTGCTCTTATAGACATTAGTTAGAAACCTAGTGAAGGACGTTCCAACTCGCAAATCAAATTCTTTTCGACATTCCACAGCCTCCACCAACTTCATGTCGAGTGCCTGTGGGCTTCTAGCCGCCGACACCACGTGTGAAGGCTCCAAGTGGGAAAACTGAGCTCTCCACGTATTACCCAAAGTGATGTTCCGATTCTTCAGCTGAGCTACGTGCAAGATCTCCCAACCTATGTACTCACCCTCACGATCACAATCTGTCCATATCATCAATCTATCCGCGTTACGTGCCTCCTTAACGATGTTGTCGTGAATTTTCTGACTTCGTTTATCTTTGTCTTTGGATACTGAGGTAATGAACGGTGCATCAAATAGTCGACCTGGAAAGCACTTTCCCCACGCGTATTCGGGTCCAAAGTCCGTTCCTAGAATGTGTCCTGATACGGCTGTCATAGTGACGTCGCAGTTTCCGAGTCCAGGAAAGTTGTAAGTGAAGTCATAGTTCTTGACGAACTTATACGTGGAGTCTCTAGGACGAGAACGTCCTCCGGAGAGCACATTCGCCACTTCCTTGGCAATTGAGTTTTTTTCAGCCACACAGAGAATTCTCATGTGGAGAAGTGGTGTGTGTTTAGGTGGATTTTTGTTGTCTTTAATGTAACCTGGTGTTTGATCTCGCGATAGTGTATGTTAGAAAGTATGGAGAAGTGGTTGAGATTGGGGTTGAGTGTTAGAAATGTGAAATTATAAAATTGTAAAAGAAATTTATATCATTTCTCGTTAAATGTAAAGATTATTCTGATTTTTGCACTTGTCTCCTCTTTCTAATAATTATTGTCTCTGTTTCTTATCTATAGGCGATGCCCATCTCTTCCTGTATTGTTGAACTAGTACCTTATTAAGTCTCATCGATTTCATACAGATCTACATCCACAATTTATACAGATCTGGTTCCACATACAGACCTTTTACCACTGTCTATACTGATCTATATAGCACTGACTTCCCATGCTCAACATTAACGAACGTGTGGATAGCCTTATCCAGTGGATCAACAATGCCCACAATGCATCACTCAAGCTGTCCAATGCCTCATACATTTCACCAAAACTTATAGTCAAGCATTCCGACGACTCTGGTCGTGGTCTTTACGCTGCAGACTCCATTGGTGCCAATGAGCGCCTAGTGAGGATCCCTCCGCTGTTTCTAATGAACTTTACCACTGTTCTTGCACACATCACAAAGCATAATCCAGAGATTACTCTCACCGAGCCATATTATGCAAATATCTATGTGCCTCCAACCGTGGATGACTCCGTTGGCAAATTATACTCGAAATTGAATCTTTCGTCACTTTTGGAACTTCTGTCCTTCCAGCTTCTTGCCATGTTTCTCGTTCTCGAACGTTCCAGAGGCACCCTGTCTTACTGGAAACCATTCATCGATATGCAACCAGAAATCAGCGAGTTGGGGTTGGCTCCCGTCATTTGGAAGGTGTTAGATGTGGCCAATTGTGACCTTTTGTGGCGGATGCTTCCGCGGTCTGCCCGGAAACATGCTGAAGCTGTGGTTGCGAGGTTTGACAAAGACTACTTGACGATTCAACAAAAGCTTCCACTGGTGGGACAGCAAATATCTAGAAATAACTTTCTTTGGGCGTGGATGTGTATTAATTCTCGTTGTTTATATATGGAGATCCCTCAGGCCAAGGATGCAAGTGATAATTTCACGTTGGCACCCTACGTGGATTTCCTTAACCATCTGAATGACGACCAATGCGGAATCAAAATTGACACACTCGGCTTTCATGTGATGACCTCGTGCAAGTATCTTCCAGGGGAGGAACTTTACTTCAGCTATGGCCCTCACTCCAACGAATTCTTGCTCTGTGAATACGGTTTCATGTTGCCTGAGAATAAGTGGAACTATATTGACATCACAGATTTCATCATACCTATGCTTCGGCCAGCACACGTGGAATTTCTTAAGATCTGGGGTTACTATGGCGAGTACACTGTCAACAAATCTGGGATGTCATTTCGAACAGAGATTGCGTTGGCGACGCTCCAGGAGACTTCACCCCAGGATTCTCGAAGACTCAAGGTATTTATAGACGGAATTTCAGATGGTCAAGTTTATTCTCATAGACTGAGGGACTTGCTCCGCAAAATATTGCAGAAGCTTATTAATGATAGCGAAAGGAAGCTAAGCAGCCAAGGCGAGTACGACGAAGAAACATTGAGAAGAATTACTGCTGTCCAATCTTTATTCAAAGATATCCAGGAAATTTCACTGATTGCTTTGTCGGAATAATGATGTCAATACCTTCTCACTAGCTTTGTACGAATAAACTTGCCACTAGAAGACAGATTTTTCGAGTGCCAAGCTCTCACGACTTCTCTCAATTGAAAGCTTCGTAGTCACCAAATTCACCAATGTCTTGTTCATGGGAGTGGGAATTCGGTGTTTGTATCCCAAACCAACAATATATCCATTGATCCAGTCGATTTCAGTAGTATTGAGGCTACGCAAGTCTTCTCTCATGGAAGAACTATTCTGGCTAGTAAGCTTGCATATTTCCAATACTGTGGCTAGAAGACGGTCGTAGTCCAAATATGTGCTGGAAGTTGGAATATCATCTAACTGTGGGTATTCTTCTCGGAAACAGTCCACACATTCTTTGACCACTCTCTTCATCATTTGAACGATATGTTTCCCATTGAGCAACTCTCCATTGAAACAATCTAGCACTGCCGTTAGAGGGTTTATGCATGCGTTGACCACCAATTTTTCCATTTGAATCAAGAGAAACTCGTCGTATGGTTTATATGTAGCATTTAGAGCTGAAGCATCCAACACAGCCTGGATAAGCTGCGGGTGTTCAGTAGCCGATATTTCTGGACTTGATGAGTCTGGTATATGCGAAATCGCTAGAGATCCAAGCCCAACATGATGTATACTGGTTGGTGTCAGTTTATATGCTCCATGGGTTGAAATTGCCTGGTAAATGTTGGGCACATGGTGTGGCTGGGACCAAAACCGTTTCCTCAATGCGGGAACCATTCCCATTCCATTTTGGAGAATGAGAACATTCGTATCTTTGGAAATATTAGCAAGGTATGGCTGAAGAGCATGGAATGTTGCATAAGTCTTTGTGGAGATAATTAAGTTGTCGATATGTCCAATTTTGCCGTCCTTGCCCACTGGAGGGCCCACAAGTGCATTAAGCTTCACTTTGCTGCTCACAGATTCCGATCCCAGAGGTCTGACTACCGAAATTGTAGAATTTTCGTTGTGAAAAGCTTCCAAACGCCTTCTCGACTTGAGGAGAAGTGTTGGTACCAATTTTCCACCGAGAGCTAACTCGTGTGCTACTAGGGAGCCCATGGCACCCGCTCCTAGCACATATACAGACATGAGTACGAATCTGGAGAAGATTGAGGTTGAGAGAGAGAGATGTAGGTCAGTTTGATGCAGGATCAATGGTGCTGATACACTAGGAAACAATTGGAACAAAGAGATCTTAAGTGAGAAATGTAGACAATGTCATGTATCATGAAATGGAAATCAATAACTCATTATCAAACTGATCTATTATCACTCTGACTAAGGGTATGTAAGTCATGACTTAGCTAAGGTCCATCCAAACTGCATACAGGTCCTCCAACTTACCAATCTCCACTATTATCAATTCATCTACATCTCTCATCATGCTTGTTATCGGACTCACCGGAGGAATTGCCAGTGGCAAATCCACTGTCTCCAAGGACTTCAGAAATCTCGGCTTGCTGGTAGTGGATGCTGACGTCATTGCTAGAGAAGTAGTAGAACCAGGCAAGAAAGCCTACAAACAAGTTGTGGAGGCGTTCCAGAATGACGTTCCTGACTTGGTTCATGAAGACAAGACTTTGAACAGGCCAGCATTAGGGCGTGCTGTTTTCGGTAAGAAGGACAAATTGGCCATTTTGAACAAGATTGTCCATGGGGCAGTAAAGAAGGAGATTGCAAGACAGTTGTTGACCTTGTACGCAAAAGGTCATGGCCTGGTGGTGCTCGACGTACCGCTCTTGTATGAGTCGGGTCTCCACTACATCTGTGGAGCGACAGTGACTGTTTCATGTCTGAAAGACCTCCAATTAAAGAGACTATTGGAAAGAAACCCAGAATTATCTGAGGACGATTGCAGAAAACGAATTGACAGCCAGCTCTCCTCAGAAGAGCGCAACATCCGTGCTGATATCGTCATTGAGAACATCGGCACACTAGAAGAATTACATAGAAGGGTTACTGAGGTCACCAAAGAATGTATTCCTTCCAAATTTTGGGTGGTTGCAGACTTGTTCCCTCCATTTGGAGCCGCAAATGCAGTGCTCACCATCGCATATCGTGCCTTCCAAGACTATCGTCGTGTTTCGCAATTCAAAAAGTCAAAATAAGTTATGCTCTCCAGTACTGAGCCAAACTATGAAGTGCGTCAATAACTACAGGTAAGAACGCATTCACGGAATCGCTGATGAGATTCTGGAAATGCAAGATGGCTTCTTCTTCAGTCATCTCGAGAGCAAATTTGTCTTCGACCTTCTCAACGGCTCGCTTTTGGTCGATCTGGATATCAGGAATATTCGCGTTCAACATCAACTGGAATAAATTAAGAATCAAATTGCTGTTTCTGCGGAGCGTCGTGTAGGTAATGAAGCAGTAGCTCTTGAAAATATTAAAATTTTCGTGATCCATGCCGCCCATACCGTCGATGACTTGAATTGGAAGTTTCATCAAAGGTGGGAAGGGCTTGGGGTCCCTACCGAGTATGTAACCAAAGTCAGCGTGCCAGAACTTTCCGTTGGGAGAAAGGAGCAAATTATCGAGGTGTCGATCTCCCACTCCCAAGATATATGTAATCACACAATAGCCGGCACATGATTTCACGTAGTTGTCCATGACAATAGGGGAAACTCCTAAATCGCTAGTAATAGCTTGCTGCTGTTGCTCTGTAGGAACGGAATTCTTCTTTTTTCCAAGAACACTTTCTGCCTCTGGCTCTTCGTGTTGTAGTTTTCGACTGTGTAGCTGGAGATAGCTCAAAATTCCATTGCCAGCCACAGTGCCTGTTGGGGCAGATGCTGAACTTCCCTGTACTTGTCCAACACCAGACACATCAGCATAGGATTTTGAGAGCACTGAGTCCAAGGTCTCATTGGGAACAAACTGGATTAAGCCTGCCACAGGACTCGTGGCAAGAATCTTGTATGGAGTGAGCTTCAAGTTCAAATTCTCGTTCTTCAAAAGTTGGTCCATCAACGTAATGATCTGTATCACCAACTGATCCTGACGAAGATCATCTCCAATCTTAAACATGAGAGCGTATTTTCCGTACTTTTTCTTCTTGGAGCTGAATATCTGTGATGAATGTTGCTGCTGCTCTTGGTAGTTGGTTATGGTCTTGAAGGTGATTTTCAATGGAGAAAGGGAACTTTTAAAAACCGAGGATTCCAATGGGTAGCATCCACAGATCATCACCGATGGATCCAAGGGCAATGGGAACGGATGAGGAAACTTGAGCATCTCATTAGAGTTGTCCGCAAGATAATCTTGAAGAAATTGGACCTTCTTGCTTGTAGCCTCATTTTTCTTGAAGGTTGTCCGGATAAGTTCAACGAGACTTGTGAGCTTCTTAATGAAGTTAATTTGCATCTTCAAGTACTTGTATTCCGGCAGTCTGCTCAATTGACAGTGTTCCTTTAGTTGCTCGATATAAGTGTTGAGAACTGTTTGGTAGATAGAATGGTTGGCACCCTTCTGAGATGGGCCAATAATTGTGCTGCTTTGCGTCTGTGAGCTGCTTAGTTGGTCCTCGTTTTCAACTTTCACGTACCAGTAGAAGAAGTTTCCAAGTTTACCATTCTGAACAGACTTCTCAATCAAAAATTTGGCAAGCGGCGCCTCCTTAAGAGCATCTCCACCTTCTGTCAGCACGCTTTCGTACTTGAGTGCCTGGACTAGCTGGAGCAAATACAAGAGAAGTTCATCGGGATTTGCCTGACGAAGTCTATCCACAGCAAACACTCTGAGTTTTCTGGCATAGGCGTAAATCTTGTTTATCTTCTTTTCTTCGTTCGTGTTGATATCCTTGGCATTGGAGTTGGTCGTGGAGATCATTCTTCGGCGAAGAGATGCAGTAAGAGTATATGGGCTGAAACTGTTACTTAAAAGCTCGAGGGCATCTCCAATATCTATCTTGTCCACGGACCAGTAAGGAAGGATTTCTTTAAAAGCATGATCAAGCTCGTATTCATTCTCCCAATTGAAGCATTTGAGGAATTTGGTTAAAAACTGCTTGGTGGATTGCAGAGGAGCTGCTGCTGGTGTGCCATCATCGGAAAGTGAGTTTTTCGAAAAGTAATAGCGAAATTTCCAAAGGAGACGTTTGTCGTGGTCATTTAGAACAGCACTAGAAGGTTTCTTCAAGATCTTCCAGAGCTCGTCACGCATTTGAGGAGAAGGTTTGACTTCTTTATCAAGGAGGGAGGTATTGTTGACATTCGTGGCTAGTGTTTGGAATTTCTGCTCAATGGGATCCACTTCCAACACGTTTTGACCGGCCACAACACCCTGGAGACCCACCTGACCTGGTTCATTGGCCTCAGTGTTGTTGAAGCTGTCCAATGTCAGTTTATGAAAGCTGGGGTCGTAAATCTTGGCCAATTGCAAGTCCTCACTCTTTGTAGTTGGAATCTCTATTGATCTTATCACCATTCCAGCAGCTAGTGGCCCGGTCTCGTTGGCCACAACCTCATCCATGTAATTTGACAGGGGAACAACTTCAGGCACCCAACAGTTGACATCCAGGTACACTATGGGCAACAGAAAGTTCGGAAGTTCCATGTACAAGTAATATGGTACTTCTTCTGTATCCCCGGAAGTAGCCATTGATGCTCTGAGCTTTTCCACTGCTGGAAGTGATAGGTTATCAAGCCATGAAATCTTCGGGTGTTCCCCATCTTCATAGTCAATGATATGCTTTTCAATAACCGAAGTGCCCTTTATGTCTCCATATACCACCTTATCCTTCTCATCAGCTAATCCCGGTGCGATTGCAACCTTGTAGGAGCCCTTTCTTAGTGTTCCGTTCTCGTGGTTGAAAAGAGACAATGTTCCCGTTCCATAGACAGATGCTGTCGTTTCGACAATTTCCATCACAGTAAATCGAATGTACGCACCGTATCCCACTTGGTGGTAATCCACTGGAAGCCTGACGTATGTATTCCACACCCGTTTATTGCTGGAGAAGACTTTGTATGGCGTTTGAACTTCGGAGGCAATTGGGTTGTGGTTTCCGTCGAGCACTTGAATCCGAACGAATAAGTCGGAGTTGGTGCTGATATCGGACAATTTTTGGAATACTCGGGTGTTCTTGTACTTCTCTGAGCTGGTCACCACCTTATGGGTATTGGAACTGGAGGTCTGAAAGTAGCATAATTTGACAGAAATTGGGATCAGGAGATACTTGGAAAGGCCGAAGTTGGCAGTGTTAGAACTTGACGAGAAGCTGCCTATGTTAGCCACTGATTCCAGAGTTGGCATGTGTGTTTCTTAGCGAGTATAAAGTATAAGTGGTGAACGTAATCGTTATCTTCGTGCACACAAAGGATAGAGAGACAGGAAAGGCTGGAGAGAATGCTATTAGTTAATGTTCACCTTCATTTGAAATTATTCAATTGACAATTATAGTTAAATAAACTTCTATATATGAACTGTTGGCCCGGGGGCATGACTATGTATGATTTCTATGATGAACCTGAGTGTAAACCCGTGATATCACCGGAAATGAAATCGTGATCAACTATTGATCATGGCGTATTATTTAGTTGAATACGCAATTCTTTCCTAGGTGTATCGCTTCATGCCTCTGTTTTTGTATTCTCTCTCGAACCTCACTTCCCTCCTCTTCCTTTTCTCCCTGTCAAATATTCTGCCCGAACCACCTGTACTTCTGCTCAGTTTCTACTGATTCTTCGTGTTCCTCATCACTTGAGCTTGATCCAGACTCCAAATTGTAGAAAATCGATTGTGTCAGCTTAGTACGGTTATCCTGTAAAACAGAAGGGATGAACTTGACGGAACTACTCCTGCGTCGCCTGATTCCGTGCTCAGAAGAATGAGAATTCTGCGGAGGGCTTTTGGAAGGTATACTTCCACTTGGACTGGTGTCGTTGGCTGATTCGTTGCCAAAGTGGAGAGTAAACTTCTTCTCCTCCTTCTTTTTCTCTGGTCTTTTCTCTCCCTCTTCCTTCTGAATGGCCAACTTCCTTTCCTCGCTTTCGGGAATGATTCCAAACTTGGGCGTTGTTGATTGTGCTCTTCTGCGTTGAAGTGACCGTACTCTGGCAAGTCTCTGAATGACATCGTTCATATTGGCTGTTTCTTGATCGGAGCCTTCGTCCCGTGGAGATCCCAGGCCACCCGATATCGTTCCGGGGCCAAACGACTGGGAACCAAAAAGTGTCGATCTCAATAGATCCAGCGATGAATTGTTGTGAGAATTGGCATTTCTTTGCAACAGCGTCAAACTGGCATGTGAATTGACCTTTGAATTCAAGTATTGGACTGGAATGTCGGATGCCAGAGAATACCGCAATTTGAATGGATGGAAGATCTCCTCATTCAGGCGAAGCTTCACCAAGTCAATGGTAGAGTTCGACCGAGTAGGCTCAGAACCGGGTGATACTTCTGGAGATACGGGATGAGTTGGTGGGTTTGATAAATCAAACGCTCTCTTGAATGCTTCATCATTCATAACTTTTATAGCAAACTCCGACTTCACTCTGAACGATTTCAAACGCCGGGGATCCCAATCTTTCGCACCTGGGCAGAGAGGATTCAGTGTTAGTGGTTTCTGATCTTGCAGTTGAACTTTGAAAGAGGGTCGTGGGTCATTTTCAGGAACGGGCTTAAGACCCCCAAACCCTATGGCAGGATACTGCTGGGTTTCGTCAAAGGCATCCTTTTTAATGAAATTTGTTTTGTAGTACACGATTTCTGTTTCCAAATTGAGTACTCCGTCCAAACCCTCTTTCTCCAAAATTCCAAGACTATCTTTCTTCAAAGTCCACACCCCATCTTCCCTATGGGCGTAATTTAAAGATGCCTCCGGGATTTCCTCAAAAATCGGATGGTTGACAAAATAAGACAATAATGTTGACACAACGTAGCCATGTGAAACAACAATCACCATATCGTTCTGGTGGGAAGGCTTATCATAAGTAGCTAGCAACTTCTCAAAATAATGACGACATCGGGCCTGAAAATCCTTGAACAGTAAATCCGGCTCGTTCCAGGGTCCAAGTTGTGTGGTGGGCCGGAAATTCAGGCACAATTTTTTGTTTTGTAGTAGTCGAACATTCGGGGTGTACATCTGGTAAGCCTCCGTGGAGTCAGAAAACGGAGGCTTATTCTTCATTTTGTCGTGGATCCATTCAGAAAGCGCAAAATCGCCGAGCAATTGAATTTTCACCTTCAAGCCAGACACTTTCGCTATAGCATTCTGCAATGCCGTGGTCAAGATATCAGCTGTTTGACAGCACCTTAAATACGGACTGTAATGGATGTAAATGGTCTTTTTCGGAGACTTTTCAAGATCCACTAACAGAAGAATCTGCTTAGCAACGTCATTCATCATGCCCACCGTTGAAATGGTCACCAGCGGGTCGTAAACCCTATAATCAGGGTAAATGGGAGGATCATTTGTGGCGGCAAAATCAGCCCTGGGGCCGTGTCGAAGAAAAAAAAGGTCGGCCATCACGACATTGAAACGATTGTGGGGTAGCAGTTGGGGGTAATGATTTCTTTGTATTTTCTTGTCGAGCTGGCTCTGGTGAAGGTATAAAATAGACTTATGATGTCATCTGATCAAACCCAGGGCCGATATTAGGTGCAAAGTCACGTGCGTAAGTCCAGTGACGACAATCCCTATTGTTTTACAGGTATATAAAGAGGCAGGAAAGTGAGAAGAATTGAGGGGTGACTTCCACATCCAGTAATGGCTCATGACGTTTAAACTCCTTAAAATGTTCCGTTTGCACCCCGTTTCATTTAGTTTATCACATGCAATCGCAACTTTAACGGTGTGAAAAGATCATCATCTGGTGTACGGATGCGCATCTAGGGTCTTTGTCGGTTCAGATAAAAAAAAATGTCAACAGTATTGTTTATATGCCGTACCATGTCAATACTGTGAGACGGTTGGACTTCAAATGAGATGTACGGGTCTTATTGTTGGCCAACTCGCATATTGGCCTTATCTTGAGATCTTCAACTATTTATTCTGTTTGTCATGTCTGAACTAACTGAAGCACAAATATCACTCCTCAAAGATGAAGCACTAAGAGGTAAGTATAGTCGTCACGTGATTTCTTTCCGAAACTTCAGTGTTGTTCATGTTACTGTTTCTTCGTTCCCTCATGCTAACATCTAGCACGCGAGTCCTCGTACTCTCCCTATTCAAAATTCAGGTATGTCGACTGAACGGATCCTTGTCCAGGTCTTTGCCAGTCTAGTTTTTTCCTCTCTCTGTTTTTCGATTATGCTAACCTCAAAGAGTTGGCGCCGCTGTTCTTACGGTGGATGGTCACGTGATTACTGGAGCCAATGTTGAAAATGCTCTGTATGGTGGAGCCATTTGTGCAGAAAGAACAGCTATCGTACGTTCGGTGGCTCTGGGTCATCGCAAATTCCAGGCAATTGCCATTTCAAGTGATCAGGAGGCGCCAATTTCTCCATGTGGAATTTGTAGACAAGTGATTCGGGAATTCTTCGATTTGGGTGCTCCTGTATACATGTACTCTTCCTCTGGAGACAAGTGCATAGTACGGACCCTTGAGGAGCTTTTGCCGCTTAGTTTTGGACCTGAAAACCTTGGCCAGTGATCATTTGAGTGTTCAAGTTTATAAAATTAAGGTTTTGAATGGCTATAAAATTGGTTCCCTTGAGCAGTATCGACTTATGGCATGATTTATATACAGTCTCATAATACTCACATCATCATCTAGCGAAAAAACTTAACTAGGTCATTAATCATGTCAGTTTGTAGTGCACCACAGTGTGGTAAAATTACCGAATCGGCTCTTAAGTGCCCTGTGTGTTTGAAGTCAGGCACCCCAGCTGTTTTTTGTGACCAGTCGTGTTTTAGAAAAGGCTGGACAGTCCATAAATCCATCCACCCTGCAGAAGATGGCAAGCCTTTTGACCCATTTCCAAACTTCGATTACTCGGGAGACTTGAGACCCGCATACCCATTGAGTCCTCGCCGAACTGTGGGCCAGCAAATCAGGAAGCCAGATTATGCTCAGGATGGACGTCCGGTGAGTGAATTGAAGAATGATCGTACAGGTAAGATCACCATCTTGACTGAGGCAGAGATCAAGAAGATCAGGAAGGTGGGACTTACATCCAGAAAAATCTTGGATAAGGTTGCTGCACATGTCAAACCAGGTATCACCACCGACGAACTCGATGCCATCTTGCACAAGGAATGTATTGCCTACAATGCATACCCCTCTCCACTCAATTACTATAACTTCCCCAAGTCGTTGTGTACTTCTGTGAATGAGGTGATCTGTCACGGAATTCCAGACCAAACCGTTTTGAAGGATGGTGACATCATCAACTTGGATGTGACCATTTACTTGAATGGATTCCACTCGGATCTTAACGAAACCTACTATGTTGGAGACAAGTCTAAATGTGACCCAGATACTGTTCGTTTAGTGGAAACCACACGTGAGTGCTTAGACTTAGCAATCCAGCAAGTAAAGCCTGGTTTGATTTTCCGTAACCTTGGAAATGTCATCGAAGAGCATGCTACGAAAAACGGCTGCTCAGTTGTGCGTACTTATTGTGGACACGGAACCAACTCGTTGTTCCATTGCCAGCCCAACATTCCTCACTATGCCAAGAACAAGGCTATTGGTGTTGCCAAGCCAGGTATGGTGTTCACAATTGAGCCTATGCTCTGTTTGGGAACTTATAAGGACTTGACATGGCCCGATAACTGGACTGCTGCCACCAGGGACGGTAAGTACTCCGCACAGTTCGAGCACATGATGTTGGTTACTGAAGATGGTGTGGAGGTGTTGACAGCTAGACTTCCAGACTCTCCAGGAGGGCCTGTGAAGAGAATTTAAATAGCAAAGAGATATCAAATAGCATTATTAAATAATGGGGTTTTAGAAGGAGATAATGAGTTAACGGCAGAAAAAAAAAAACCGAAAATTGTAAACAATTAAAAAGAATGGACGAGTCCGGAGTCGAACCGGAGACCTTTCGCATGCTAAGCGAACGCGCTACCAACTACGCCACACGCCCTGGAAGAAGTGGTCCCTAGCAGGATCGAACTGCTGATCTTGGCGTTATTAGCACCACGCCTTAACCAACTGGGCCAAGGGACCGTTTCTTGTTGAGTAATTTTCCTGACTCTATTATAAAGTTTTAAAGTTTTCAAAAATATCCAGTATCCTTAAAATTACCCTCAACGGGACTATGACCATGCTGTTCAATATGGTCCCTGATATACTATCCAATACACAAATGTTTTAAAGATATTATGTGTAGATTTGTTAGGAAATTCACTGAATGAATATCTTTATATGAAATATATCCTACACCGGAGGTATTCTCTTTGTTACCAGCCAAGAAAGAACCACTTCGTAAAGCTCCTCTTGAAGATGAGAACTTGCTATGAATTGAAGTCTTCCTAATTGAGAAATTGAAAAACACTTCTGTGTGTTTATCGAGAGAGAATCATCAACTTTATTTTCTGGGTACTATTAACCTATTAAACCTTCATTGTTGTCAACTCCTGAAATCGATTCATCTCTCTGTATATTTCAATTACAGTAAGCCTTTTATTATCGTTTCTGTGCTTTCCAAATAGCCTCTCTGGTTTTGTAACACCAATATTCCTGGAAGAGTATGCAATGGATTGGTGAGTTATATGTTGGGTAAATTACTAATCAGTTTTGTTCATTGTTAATTGAAAGCTCTTAATTCGGGTCAACTATGGTTCTGAAAGCTTCAAATTTACCTTTCAGTTTTTTTTACACTGCATTTTTTCTGTTTTTGACTTTTCTTCGAGCCTGTTTCCACTTGGTGACCATTCCTATGACAACCTTGAGTATCTCCATGCATAGGTTGAATACACTAAGAAGAACTATTTGATCCAATATTGAAACAAATAGAACATAAGCATATGGAGCAAGCTCTTTAATATTTTCCGTTTTGGATTTTTAAGAGTATCATTTATAATTTTTATCAAACGTCCTTTCAGTTGTGCATTAATGGAAGGAAATTTCGCAGCCATAATCCTAGTTCATCAAAAATCGAAATACACAATACTTAAGAATATGAGATCAGGAAGAAGATCAGAGACAAAAAGACCAAAAAAAAAAAAAAAAAAGAGGTTGCACTCAAAGTGAAAACTACAATCAAAGGGAGAAACTAAGAAATTATCACAAGCTATGTTGACCTCAGGTCGAGCACTTACTGAGACAAGAACAACTACTGCCATAACCATGATTTCTCTTCAAAAAAAAAATGAAAAAGTCGATTCATCAGCAATAGTCCTGGATCTGAATGCCTTTTAAAGCTTAATTTCTTTCTTTTACATCACTCTCAGCTTCCTCATGAGACGTTACGTTCTCCACCACATGAATCCAGATGGCGCACCACGTCTCCCACAGCAGGAGATAGGAATCCATAACCAGAAACTAAACAATAAAACAAAAGAAAAATCACAAATGTCCACAAAAGTAAAATGGAACTAGGCATCTAATTGTATCCACTAATTAAAAAACACACACTTCTACAACCTTCCCATCTCTTAGGCTTCACCCACACGTGACCTTCATCACGCGCCAAAACCTCCACCATCAAAAGATAAAAAATTGAATTCCTCCAACTTCAACATGTCGTCGTCAATCCAGCTTTTAAACCCAAAGGCAGAGTCGTTGAGACGTGATCAGGCACTCCAAGTCAACATTGCCGCTGCTCAAGGCTTGCAGCTGGTATTGGCTTCCAACTTGGGTCCTAAAGGTACCTTGAAACTCTTGGTGGACGGATCAGGAAACTTGAAGTTAACCAAGGATGGAAAGGTGTTGTTGTCGGAAATGCAGATCCAGCACCCTACAGCAGTTATGATTGCACGTGCTGCCACTGCTCAGGATGAGATTACCGGAGATGGAACCACGACGGTGGTTTTGTTGGTGGGAGAGTTGTTGAAGCAGGCTGAACGTTATATTAGCGAGGGTGTGCACCCCCGTGTGTTGGTGGATGGCTTCGAGACTGCTCGTGAGGCTTCATTAGAGTTTTTGGACAAGTTCCGTGTTATTCCAGAGAGTTTCGACAGAGAATTTTTGCTACAGGTTGCAAGAACATCAGTGGCCACCAAAGTGACACCAGAAATCACAGATGTGTTGGCACCAATCGTCACCGACGCTGTTCTCTCCGTCAAGGGCGAGGAGAACAACCAGTTGGACTTGCACATGGTCGAAATCATGACCATGCAGCATGGAAATGCCACGGATACCTCTTTAATCAAGGGTTTGGTGCTAGACCATGGCGCTAGACACCCCGACATGCCTCGTCGGGTGAAAAACGCCTATGTTTTAACTTTGAATGTCTCTTTGGAGTATGAGAAGACTGAAGTCAACTCGGGTTTCTTCTACTCATCCGCAGAGCAAAGAGAGAAATTGGTGGCTTCGGAGAGACAGTTTGTGGACGCCAAGTTGAAGAAGATTGTGGACTTGAAGAACCAGGTTTGCGACCTCGATAGTGACTGTGGCTTTGTGATCATCAACCAAAAAGGTATTGATCCTATGTCGTTGGACGTCTTGGCCAAACACAACATTTTAGCCTTGAGAAGAGCAAAGAGAAGAAATATGGAGCGTTTGCAGTTGATTGTTGGTGGAGAGGCTCAGAATTCCGTGGACGACTTGTCACCAGAAATTTTGGGTCGTGCTGGATACGTGTACGAGGAAAGCATTGGCGAAGACAAATTCACTTATATCACTGAATGTCCCGAGTCCAAGTCAGCCACTATTCTAATCAAGGGACTGACCAACCATGTCTTGCAGCAAACCAAGGATGCTGTGCGTGATGGATTGAGAGCAGTTGCCAACGTTCTTAAGGATGGGTCTATTGTTCCTGGAGCAGGTGCATTTTTCTTGAGCTGCAACCATCAGTTGTTGGAGTCTAAAACAGCAAAGGGACGTTCCAAACCTGGTATAAAGGCTTTCGCTGAGGCTCTACTTGTTGTTCCTAAGACATTATCCGGAAATGCTGGTCTTGACTCTTTGGAGACCGTTTCCGAATGTCAGGACGAGATTGCAGAGGGCCATGTCGTGGGAATCGACTTGGCTTCAGGAGAGCCTATGGATCCTTCGTTGGAAGGTGTTTGGGACTCGTATCGTGTGTTGAGAAACGCCATCCTGGCCGCCACGGGCATCGCCTCCAACCTTCTACTTTGTGACGAGCTCTTGAAAGCAGGAAAGTCGTCGTTGAAGGGTCAGGGCGGTCCACAGGGAGCCCCACAGGGTATGCCACAAGGCATGCCAGGGATGATGTAAGAAGAGAGGAAAGTGAATGAAGGAAATGGCCGAACTACTCTTTTTTAATCGGCAACTTTAATTATGGCTACCTTTCACGAGCGTGGCGCTCGCACATATAATGGAAAGTTGGATCATGTACTAGGGTGGTATGACCCTAGTTTGATGGAGATAGAACCCTTATTTAACTCAAAATATCACCAAAATCGCCTTGGGCGATGGTTCATGATCTTTGTAAGTGTTTGCATTGTAGGGGATAACCAGTTATCAGATCGCAAAAAAGAATAATTACTAGTTGTTCTCGCTAACTACATTAGCCCACCACACATATACCCGATCCAAATTGCCCCCTCAAAGCCTCGAGCCAGATGTGAAGGAGCATTCTCGGTTTGTCTAGAGCATGTCGGATATTCTCAAATGTTGCTTAGTCTTGCCTCGAGAAGGGACTGCACGTTTCATGTCTATGCGCAAGTCTCGCATAGGTCGAGTTTTCACAACAAGTACCCAATCGCTCCGTAAATCAGTAGATAAGCTGTTCAAACAGAAACCAAAGTACGTGAGGAGTTGTCAAGCTTCAGCACGCAACTCGCATACACCTCACAGCAGTGCCCAATACCTTGCAGCAAAAAGGTACTCAGTGTCAGGAAGCCTTACGAAATCCGAGGGCAGCACATATAGGTTGAGTGCGCGTTCGGATTTCGAAAATGTGGTAGCGGACCATTCTACCGAGGGGGATTTGCGCCCGTTCGGTAGATTGGTCGATCCCTTGCGTGCGACAGAAGTGACGTCCGACCGAAACCATTGTCTCAAGATGCGATGGCATTGGCAACCGCTAGCAATATAAGTGACTATAAAGTTGAGAAAAGTGTATTAAAAGGAGAGGAAAATCCAACGTTCCTTTGCGTTGTGCAAGTGTGCGTTGAGCAGAGCCTGCGAACCATCTAAGGCGGTTCGGGTGTATCCGAATGCCACTAGCATGGGGCGCAGTGGGGGGCTTCCACTGGAGGTGAATTGCAGTGCATAATAATTGACGAGGCCCGCCTTCTATGGTTATGTTGGTGCCAGATGGCTCCAATGCGGCAGCAACTAAAAGACATCTCGAATATGGATAAAGAAAACCTTCAAATGTCGCACTCATGCACCAGCGGCTAGGGAGGAGGTCCATGACATTGTCGACTGTGCATGACGCATGGGACACACACACACTCCTTGCATCCGGCGATTAAAGTTTCGGTATAGAGTAGCCCTGTAGTATGATTTGGAGAGTCTTCTGTCACCTAAAGTATGATCGCTATGGTGGATACTGACCTTTCATTGCCGGGGTTTAAAGCTGTCTACATTCCCACACTTCCAACCACTAATTTTTGACTTTTTTTTTTCCACTGAACGTCTCCTTGCCAGCGCCGTTCTCCACATCCACAAGTTTTTCATTCATTCCACCCATCCGTTGCTGGGCCCACGACTTGATGTTGTGGTCGCTCCTTCTAGAATAACAGTATGTATTTTCCTTCGTGATCAATGGCGCTTTCTCCACTCCACTCTTTCCTTCCATACAAAGGCCTTATACCAGCTTGCATCTTCACTATGATTAGCTTATTATAAAGTTTTTTTTTTTTCCTTTCGTTTGGCGTTATTGTGCAATCCAAATTTAAGGTTCCACGAGTGGTTTCGTCGGTCAAACAATGATGTCTGAATTCCGCTCTCGCTTTTCGTGGCAACTATAAAATCACCTCTTTGTTGGAACATTCATAAATTAAAATGATTATATAAGAAGCTGCTATCTCAGCAGGAGGCTGAACCTTGTGGTCCCAAATTTAACTATGTCCATGGAGAAAACGCCTTACGAACTACCAAGAATCACGCTAACAGCATCAGCATCTTCACATAATGAGTCAATGGCAGAATCAGTCTTGGCCTCCTCCACCCCAGTCAGCTGCACTTCCCAGATCTGTGCCAGAGAAGTCAGAACTGTATCCATATAGCCTGCCCAATCAAAAATATATACGGCATCCATACTTGCCGGCCGAATACGAATCATCCCTGGCTGGTGACCATCAGTATCCAAACAGACAGTCACCCAATGTGAATCACTCCATGCCACATCCAGGAGAACATCATCAGCTTCCAGTAGGAGCATTACCATATTCTCAGCCACCACTCCAACGTGCTGTTGGCCCTGATGGCCAGTATCCATCCATGACGAACCAGCAGTTCCCAATCCCTCCTGGTGAATTCACTAACCATTCCAACTACGTGGCTACCAAACAATGGGACCACCTTGATCTCGGACAGCCTCAGGGAGGCTCCGGTGAACCCTCTGTTCCTAAGAAGCAGTGGTCTAAACGTGGATCTGAACTGGGAGCGGACTCAGAAACCTCCAGCCAGAGAGGCTCAACGAGTAGTACAAGTGGGCGCAGTGGGCTGGATTCCACAGCTCAAAAGGTCACGAAGCGTTCTCGTATGGGATGTTTAACATGTCGCCTGAGAAAAAAGAGATGTTGTGAAACAAGACCTAAGTGTTCAGAATGCCAACGTCTCCGATTGAATTGCAATTGGCCAAAACCAGGCACTGAACATAAGAACAAGCCTAAAGAGGTGAAGAACCAGGAAAACATGATCGACCATGATATTTACGGGCCAATTAAAGTTCTTCGAGGGATAGTGGAGTACAGAAGCAACTAGATTGCAAGGAATTTTGATATGTAACAAAAAGTTGTGTAGACGAGTAGCTAGTAGCCTAAGAATTGCTCAACCCCAGTCTGTGAATTTTCCAACTGGAATGATACGAAGGCTGAATTTAGTAATTAAAAGAAAACACCATCTGGCAATTTGAAAAGCCCTCAAGTTATCATTTACCCTAATGGGGGATTCAAAACAATTTCTTTGGCGACGGTATGCATATGTAAAAGCTATGCTATAACAAGAAGAAAATCACAATCTTCTGGAAGCACCCCCCTAAATCAAAACCGGTTTCCAGAACCCCAATGGAAGTTATCAAAGCAATTCTACCTGTTCTAGTGCCTGTTTGAATGCGACCAACAAGCTGCCTCGCGCTTACAATAGGGATGATGACCGCCCTAGTTAGATTACGCAACAATAGCCGTTTGCGCATGGCTTCGAACTCCATATGCACTGAAAGAGAAAATGAATCGGTGGTCAGCCTCGACAATTATCCGAACAGAATAGCCAAAAGGCGTGGCTCGATGCGAGATCACCAAACCCTGACGCAGCGTATATTTGTTCTTTCCTTGTAGTGATAATAATCACGGTAGTGCGGCAGGGTGACTTGAGGTGTACAACCACCCACAGTAATTTTGTTCTCCTGAATGTTTGAGCATTCGGTCAGATATTTTACGAGACCCTGAATTTCTCGACGCTCATCAATTAACATTCTCCATAGAAACCATGAAGGCTGGGACACCTCGAGGAAAATGCATGGCGACTATGTTTAGTGTGGTATCAAAATGGCTCGATGTGGTCGGAGGCACGATGGTCTAAAGTCCCCGCTGGTCAATTGGCACGGTGCCCCCAAACTTCTGCAGGAGAATGTCTTGAGGTTTGCATTTCTATAATCCTGCAGAAAAAGAAGTTCTTGTATTGGTGTCTCGGGCGATGAAGGTCATTTAAGATTGCTAATTGCTCTGTTATCATCAACCATGCATCAAATAAGTGTAGTGGACCACGATGATGATACCGGGGATGCAGAGATCTACCTTGCTTGGGATAGCCTCCCTGGAGTACCCTTATTGACGCGGCTTTCTGCACTGCGTGTCCTTTGATGCATAGCTTGCAGGAATTCTGTGTGAGAATGCTCTAGTTTTCTTGAGAGCAGTACATCCTAAGTTTTTTTTTTTTTGCTTAGGAAGGACTTCTTCCTGCGCAGTAACATAAAAGATCCGTACATCTCATTCATAAACATGCTAATGGATCTTTACCCCGTTCAGAAAGCGAAGTCAACAATACACCCGTACACCACGAACCACCTAACCTCATACTCTACCATACTATACTATCTTATTATACAAGGTAAATGTCGGAAGTAGTAACTTTGCGAGAGCGGCAAATCAGTATGTGAAAACAATATTCTACATTTCACAATCCTATTTACTAACCCCCAGATGCATTGGAGCGTATGCTCCACCTCAATAAGGATGGTGCTAGTGACTTGACGTTGGCGTCCAAGTCGGAGGAAATCGTATGGAAAGTTCTTGTGATGGACCGTACATCACAGGCGGTGATTTCGTCTATTTTACGTGTGAATGATTTGTTAAGATGTGGAATCACCGTTCATGCGGTGATCCTGGCTCAGAGATCGCCTTTACCAGATGTTCCTGCCATTTACTTTGTGGAGCCAACTGTTGAGAACGTATCGATAATCATCGACGATTTGCAGGCTGATAAGTACGAAAGTTTCTATATTAACTTCACCCTGAGCATCAATAGAGAGCTCTTAGAAGAGTTTGCCAAAAAGGTGTCGTTATGTGGAAAAGGTGCCAAAATAAAACAGGTGTACGATCAGTACTTGGATTTTATTGTCACCGAGCCAAACTTGTTTTCACTTGACATGCAGAGCACTTTCACGAAATTCAACAACCCACTGACGAGCGAAGATGATATCCATGGCATTGCCAGAGACATTGCGGATGGATTGCTTGCGAGCTTGATCACCATGGGCTGCGTACCAATTATTCGGTGTCCGAAGAACGGCCCAGCAGAACTTGTTGCCACACAGTTGGATTTGAAATTGCGTGACTACATCAGCAACTCACGTAACTCCGTGAGCCATCCTATTCAGCAAAGACCGGTTTTGATTTTGTTGGATAGAAACATTGACTTGGCCTCAATGTTCTCACACTCCTGGATTTATCAGTGTATGGTCAGCGACGTGTTTGAGTTGCGTCGTAACACTATTAAGGTGGCAAAATACGGTGATTCTGATAAGCCCCAGATCAAAAGCTACGATGTGGATCCCAAGGACTTTTTCTGGAATAAAAACGCACAATTACCGTTTCCAGATGTGGTGGAAAATGCAGATTTGGAATTAGGGTTGTACAAGAAAGAGGCACAAGAGTTGACTCACAAGACAGGAATCACGTCGTTGAATGATATTGACCCCAACGCGAATACTGACACATCCCTTATCCAACAAGCCGTGGAAGCATTGCCCGAGTTGACCGCAAGAAAGACAACTTTGGATATGCATATGGATGTTTTGGCTTCTTTGCTAAAGGAGTTGGAGGCACGTTCGTTGGATAAGTTCTTTGAAATCGAGCAGAACTATAATGACCCAAAGATCCAGCTGGAGTTCTTGGACCTTTTAAAATCTGACTCCAAGAGAGATAACGCTGCTGACAAGTTCAGAACATTCTTGATTTTAAATTTATTGTCAGACTTACCATCCAGCTTCACCTCCGACTGTGAGCAGATATTCGCCTCTAAATACCCCGAGATTGATATGAGTGCTTACAAATACATTACGAAGTTCAAGCACATCTTGAACTTATCGAAGAACATCACATTGAATGATCAGGCTGCAACTAACAAACATTCACTCAACCAGAATAATTCGGCGCTCTTCAACGGTTTGTCTTCCAAATTATATGGTTTCACTGAGGGCAGAATCTCTGAAGGAATCAGCTCATTGGCTACTGGCTTGAAGAAACTCTTACCTGATAAGAAGAACCTTCCAATTACCAACATTGTGGAAGCAATCATGGATCCTGCTCATGCGTCCAACAATCTGATGCAAATCACTGATGAATATTTGTATTTGGATCCCAAATCCCGTGGTGGCCACGCTAAACCTCCTAAGAGGCAGTCATATGACGAGGCAGTTGTTTTCGTTGTTGGCGGAGGAAATTACTTGGAGTACCAGAACTTGACGGAATGGGCCAACCAACCTTCTGGAACTCCAAAGTCGATCGTTTACGGAAGCACGGATATCGTCACGGCAAAGCAGTTCTTAGCCGAAATCTCCACTCTCGGGAAATTGGAAGCATAGCGATTAAAACACTTCATACAGTAGTAAGTCATCAATTTTCTATTACTAATGGTACATCAAAGGTAGCCCTTTGTAGACTCCAACACTTGCATGGAACGATGCGAGTCCAAGAATAAAAGTTCACATTCGGAAACATCGTCGACAGAGATCTCTGTGCGGTTAGCGGTCTTGGCCAAAATACCCGCTGGAGCCAACAACTGCAAAGCGTAACGTAATGAGCTGTTCACACCAAGCTCTGACAACTTGTTCAAGCTGTCTCCAGAAACAGCCAAACCCTCCAAAGCAGCACGTTTCTGGATAATCACGCGAATCTCCTCCTGGTTGTATGGCAATGTCTTCACAATCAACAAACGGTCAATCAAATCTGGAGGACAGCCGTGAGGGTACTTTGTGTCATCATCGGTACCACGGATGGTGGTCAAACCTCTGTTAGAAGCCAAAACCACAATCGGAGCCATGGAGCTCTCCAACGCGCGGTTCAAGTAAGTGAAGATCTCAATGTCCAACATATTGACCTCGTCAATGAACAAGACACCGGGAATCAATTCAGCAACACCCTGGTCAATGTATTTGGCCACAACTTTGTTGACCTCGGTTCTCAACTTGTCGGTGATTTCAGTCTTCTTGGGCTTCAACAACTGACCCATCATGGAGAGCACATCTTGTCCACCCTGTGGTCTTGCATTGGCTACATCCAAATCGTGCAATGTGACCTCTTGAACGATCTCCTTCTTCTTGTGGACTTCTCCCTTGGGCAAAGGAACGTACTCTTCGGCCTCCAAGTCGAACTCAGTGGCATATGCATCGGATCTTCCAACTCTCTTGACTGCTCCGGTGTTTGCCTCCACATAGATCACATCTCCGACAACAACACGCTCCTTTTGAATACTTTCGTAGATGCTAGGGTCCAAACGCAAGTTTTTGGTACCCTTGGCGGTCTTCAAACCCACGATAACATGTGAAATGGTCTTACCATAGCCACCCAATGGGTTCTCGGCCTCTTCAGGGGTTAACTCGATCACTTCTCCTTCATAGACCTCCTTGGTTTCTTTGATTCTCAAGCCAATGGCCTTTCTGAAGTTTTCCATTAACGCAGCAGTCTTTTTCACCTCGGTACTATACAACTCTGAACCAACAATCGGACAGAATGGAACCTTAGGTCCCAACTCCTGGGAGATGGCCAAAGCCAAAGCTGTTTTACCAGTTCCTGGAGCACCAGCCAATAAAATGGCTTTACCACTCATTTTCTTTGTTTTAATTAAATCAACAATAATTCCGCATGCTTCTCTTGCCTCAGCTTGTCCAACGAATCCACCATCAACTTTTTTTGCGATACCATGCTCATCCAACCCCAATCCTCTGATGTGAGTATGTGCGGCAGTACGAGACTCTCTGGTCTGCGACTCGCTGACTTCGTTGATCTGGACCATTTGTGGAGAATAAGAGATGGGTTTTTTCGTTGTGATGATAGATGTAGGTTTTGATGTTTAAAGACCCGTACACCACATCCAGTAGTAGGCGACTGGTGGAGTCAGTTGGGGAATTTATTTCCGTGAGTTGGATGGATAAAATAAAGTGGAAAGCTGGTGAATTTTTGTTCTGATGAGTCAGGTTAGTTTCGACCTTCCAAAATTCTCGAATCTGATGACTTTGGCTAGGGAATTTTCAATGTTGATGTCCAGTGCGATTGGAAATTAGATAAATGATTTGAAGAAATCAAAGAGATTGACATGAGGAGTTCGGAAATCGGCTTGAAAGTAGATATGATTGGGCTGGTAGTATATACGACTTTGAATGGTAGCAACAGCTCTGCAAATGACAGTAAATGGAAGTATTACCATCGTGTACAAGACGCAGTTGAGTGAATCAGCAGGGTAAACGGGGAAGAACTGCCCGAGAATAATAAAATCAGTAAGTAACTCCCTTGGATCATTGCAATAAATGGAATAAGAAAGATTTCATCACACCAGATTTGCCTTTGTTAATAAAAATTTGTATACATCTTCACGACGAAGATTCACGGAAAGCTGGACAACATGTTTGAACTCATAAATTACTCAAAGAATAATCACAAGATTATCGAAAAACCTTGTCTAGAAAAAATTACTCCTACTTCAAAAGTAAACAAGTCGTCCTACGGGATAAAGGTTTCTGGGAAACGTCATCAAAGTCATATGTGGAGATCGCAATACATATATGAAAATCACGGGACAAATTAAGCTTAACAATTGAGGGAATATTGCAGATACTGGTTACCGCTGATAAGCCTCTGCTAAGTGAATTTAAACCCTAACTTCGGAGATGTCATGGTGAAGTCATTGGGGGAGGTCCTACCTCAGACCACTTGCATCACAGGATAGGCTTCGCCAAAAAATACGTCAATAACTAGTTAGGAAACATTAGACAGCGCTCAGCACACCCTGGATTAACTACACGACAAGAATGACCACAGGTGAAGCACGTAGCAAACAGCTAGCATAGACCTTAAAGTCAGTCCCCTGCAAAATCACCAGCCCCGCATCAACTTAACAGAACCTAATACTACTTTGTTTATTGGTGAAGGGGCAACTACGTTGGATGTAGGCAACAAAATGGCCTGATTTCATAGCAAGTTAGACTTCACTAAAGATCTCATAATCCATTTTGCTTAATATGTACCTGGCAAGGAGCCCAATTAGGAAGGACCCCCCATGGCTTCATTGCAACCGGAATTCCATATCATGTATAGACGGAGCTAATAAGGTTTATGGCTTGAACTATAACGAACAGGTCAATCAGGGCTAGACTTCACATGATGGTACCTGAGTGGAACGCACCAATGCTCATTTCTTTTCCTCGTGTTGCAGGTTGCTAATAAGCCAAAAGGTGGAGACGGTGTCACAGGCTAAAGTGCATTTTCTCTTCCTGGCAGCAATAATTTAGGAGGTGATGCGCGTAACTGTTGCTCAGATCCAGAAAAAAATAGAATCCCCTTGCAGATATTTTCTGACGATCACTGCCCATCATCTCTCGGTAGATCGAGTGACATCACAGTGTTCAAGACTGTGTAGAGGTTCAGACGAAGGACTTTATCCTGTTGTGCATTACCATTTGAAGAGCACCGAAGGAATCGCTCGCATGAGCAAGACGTAGCAATCGAAGTCCGAAACCATATCAAGAGATTTGCCAATCCAGATGATGTTCATTTCACTCACGCTAGTCGATTAGCACATCTGCACCTCGATAATGTTCTATTGTTTTTGTTTTACCACCGAGTGCTTGAAATAATTGAGTCCCGTGACTCTGACACTTCATCCCGCAACGTTTAAAGTGTATTGCTAGTGTTGGGTTGTTTGGCACAGGGTCCCAAGGTTATGTGCTTCTGAAAAGCAGAAACCACTATTGACAGGAATTAGCGGGGCAGCAAAAGATAGTAAGAGTATTCGATGTAAGGCAACTGTGCCCGGAACTCCCCCCCTCTTGTGATGTCAGAAGCGAGCTTTCCCGAATTCTGTTTCTCCACTGACTTTAGTGGTCTACGTATAAATCTAAGAGATTATCCGAACACTGAGTTGTGATACACAATCATGCATTGTCCGGTATTTTCTACGTGAAGGCTCCCTGCAATGTATCCTGCGCGACACTGCAATAGCGCCTACTACTCTCCGGCTCTTGCATGGATGGCGAATTACGTTATATATACTAAAGAGTCGTATATGGTCTGAAAGAACTTCGGAATTGTTACAGAGAAGCCTCGATTATGTTGGGGTTTGTGCTTCCTCGTATTCATCGTAACCCGTTACTTAGAAGAACTGCACTGGTTCTTTCGGAACAGGATGTGACCTGGAATTCGAAACAAACGCAAACGTAGACGAGAAATCTCATAACTTTCTTATCATCACATATCTGCTTGCGAATTAACGGGGAATAGGACTGAGTTGAAGCGGTATGCCGAGTCGAGCCCACAAGACCAAGGCGATTTATGAATGAATTGTCCCCTCGGGTCTGCAACTGCTATGCATTCTTTGACAGTAAATACTTCGGCTTTCATTCTCTCGAATGAACCCTCGGCCAGTTTGGTAGTTCTTCTCGTGGAACGTCGCCTAATAGGTAGTTCAGCGTAGAAACTTGCGATTTCCGCCCGGCATAACTCGAGCCGCACTTCCACCGAACTAATTTTTTTCAAGGTACCACGATCCACAGAAAAGTGGTTGGCACCAGTCTATGCAGTTCTTGACTTAGTCCTCCTCCTCTATCTCTAACTCATCCACAGGCTCTTTAGGCTCCTGACTCTCTGACCATTGTGTAACATCATCAATATAACTCAAAATCGTAGCCACAGAGTTGCTGTCCTTCAGGCAATCTAGAGGTAGGAACTGTACCATACCGAAATCGTCCACCAATTGCGCAATTGCCTTGTTAAGCTTTGTGAAACGGGGATTAAGCAGCTTGTCAGGGTCCGATTCCAATACCAACGGGTCAGGATTCAAGAACCGCTTCAACTGCTTTTTAGAAACTTCACTCTTGATTAAGTCAGTCTTGGAGAGAATGTTAATGTGCGGCAACTCAAGTAAAATCATGGCAGACATGGCACTTAAAGCGCCACTGAAGAATTTTGATCTGTCAACGACAAATGGAGCCTCTAACAAATATGTGGCACATAGATTGAAGTTCAACGAAGTCTGTAAATGACGAACAATTGTGGGCAAAACAGGAACATGCGTATACAACTCGATTTGACCAGGGCAATCGAAGATCAAATACTCATCGTTGAAATCTCCGATTTCCTCATCAAGCCAATCCAAATTATTCAAAAGATACTCAAAGCAGTACACCAACGCTCCGTTAGGACCCAAATCCATCTCTTCCATAACATCCTGAAGAGAGATTAAGTCACGAATATCTATGGTGAACTCAAATTCGGTAGGTTCAGCAGCAGGATCCAAGTTGACAATGTGAGCTCGTCTTCCAATCGACTGCATGTGTGCAATAATGGAATTGCAAAAAGTCGATTTCCCTGCTCCAGCAGGACCTAACACGAGAACTCCAACACGTGACATATTAATGTTAGAGTATAATTGATGAAGGATGAGAGTTGTGATGAGTATCGCATGAGTAATGAAGGTGAGGTAGATGAGTCGTGCGATACACAAAACTACAAGCTCCAGGCTGATGTGCTGACCAACTCATGTATTGATGTATTCATGATCGACACCAACATGGATCGTAGTCATTTTCCATCTGTATTGTCACATTGACATTATGTTTGGAGAAAACATCCTCACACTGCCGTTTGAGATAAACACTATTCTCTCCTCTGTAAATTTGAATATGAATGTAGCCTCGAAGGGTCTTGTCTGTTGGCCAGAACCTTGGAGTGGTGAACGACTTAATACCTCGAATGGTAGTGATATCGTTAAGCGCAGATCTGATAGTTGACTCTTTAGTGGAATTCAAGCGGAGTAGAAGTGTGGAAGCTGTGGATTTCATCAATGGAATTGCGGTCATGAAAATCAATACAGCAATGATGATAGATGCCACAGGATCGAAGCCTTGCCAGCCAAAAACTTTAGTAAGTATTGTCGAAATGACCACTCCTACTGATCCCAAAGTATCTGCAAGAATGTGCAAGAAGATACCTCTCATGTTGTCATTCATGGTTTCATCACAATCTTGTGAGTGACTTTTAGTTTCAGAGGTTTCATCTTGTTCGTGACTAGATCCATCCTCGTGAGCGTGGCTGTGAGCTGCTTCTTTGTGGCTGTGACTATGTGAGTGTGACTCTTCAACTGCTGGCGCATGTGAATGCGAGTGTCCATGGGAATGGCCATGAGAATGTCCATGAGAGTGGCCATGATTAAAAGCAAAGATTCCCACCACGTTGACCAAGAGTCCCAAAATGGAAACAACAATTAACTCAGTTGTCTGCTGCAAAGAAACTGGATTGAATAACCTTCCAAAAGCTTCGAAAATGATACTGCCTGAGATACCCACAAGTAAAGTTCCATTCGCAAAACCAGCCAAGATCTCGAAATTTCTCAATCCAAAGGGATACTTTCCACTGGAATTGACGGGATGCTTCAGCAATACACCGGCAATGAGCCCAAGGGCTAATGATGCACAATCAAGTGCCATGTGCAACGAATCTGAGAGTAAACCAAGTGATTTTGAGCGGAAAGAATAAAGAAGTTGCACGAACATGAAAGAGGTATTGAGCAAGAGAAAGTTGAAAATTGCTCTAGTGTCTGAATGTTTCATCACTTCGGTGAAGATGCGTGGGTTCTCATGGGATTCTTCGTTGGGAAGAAATTTGAAATCTTCTGAATGGTCAATCTTGATGAAGAGAGGAAGCAACACGGAAGCCACAGCATCCAAAAACGATAACGACTGAGTCTTGAGAATAAAAGTCTGGAGACAATATGTGAAGAGCGACACGGTAAACACGTTAACGTGGGATTTGAGATGTGCCTCAGGTAATGAGAACAAAAGTAGCACTACCGTGGCTAAATTCATACCCCAGAGTGGCAACTTGACCTGGTCCCAACGGCAAGCTACCAAAACCACACCGGTAAGAGCCATTCCTCCATATATGACAAACGGATTCGCCTTTAGAGCACCTTTGGTTACGATCATGAATCTCAAGACGAAAAATGAAGCAACAATAGCAACGTAGCCCACCAACACACCACAAATGTCGACCCAGGAATCGCCATAGTGGTAAAATAAGTCGCATAGAAAGATAACACCAGTATACGGATTGAAAGCATTCAAATAGAGACAGAAATAGACTGTAGCGACTCTGGCAGCAGGTAAGAGCAGACAGGCGACGAAGAACATGAGCAAGCCTCCCACAGTATTCAAAGAGTTCATACTGTTAAAAGTCTCTACCGACTCTTGTTTAGTAGCATAACGGGCAACGGCAAGGACCACACATGCCTGAAAGGTCAGCATCAAGATCCTAGCAGCCCAATCTGATTCTGCAGATGAAGAAAGGGCAAAATCAGCAGCCAACACCAACAAAGGAAAGGAGACTAAAACGGGGATAGTCTGTTGGAATTTAGACTCATTCACCGGTGACAGAGGAGGCGTTACTGGCGCTTTCGATGGAACAAATGGATTCAGAACTGCTCGTTCAGACGGAATAGTTTCTAGCGGTGGTTTGTAATTATTTGGCAAGGAATTGCTGCCAAAATTGAACGACAGATTGACGCTGTACTCGAACTTGGACGGACTGCCGCCATTTTGACTCGGCAGGTACATATCTGGACGATGTCAATGTTTGGAGTAGTGGTTGACTCGTGGTTTCAGGTTGCCTGTATATGGAAATGATGTTTCTACAACTGACTGAAAGAAAGTGACAGTAACGAAGGTGATAAGAAAAGTGAAATTATTGTTCCTGGCAGTAAAAGTGGAAATTTGACCACTTAAGTTTATATTGGGTCAAAAAGTGCAGTTTCATGAAAGTAAAAGGTTGGATAGTGTTACATAGATGAATGTGACAGGGATCAGCGGGTATTAGAGGAAGAAAGAGAGACGTGACAGAAAGAAGATCGAGGAAAATAGAGCAGGAAAATTTAATATCTGGAATCTCATATTCAGGGGGCGAGACAAATTGCCCCTTTTCATTAACTCTATATGGGTATCTATTAGTGTTTGATGGTCAATGCCATGTGCGCATTTGGTGGTAATGGCCAAAGTGGAAACTCGTCGTCCTCAAATGTATCAAAGATGGCAAAAAAGTCGATTATTATGTTGTCGAATTCTATACCCAGAAAAAATTTAAAAATCTAGTAAATCTAAAAGTATATCTGAGACCAATCTCATCTAATATTTTGCATCCAAATCTCACTGTCCTCATTATCTCACTAGTCTGAACCATATAATCAACCTCAACGATTCATCCCTACTACACAAAACTAAACCAATATCTTCAAAAATAATAACAGAAAGAATAACAACACATTATTCTTCCCAAATACCTCTTAATATACTTGATTCCCACTTGAATCATTCAACCCCCAGAAGTCGTGCGCGCACCAGTGGCAACCACCTCCATATTCGATCTGCAAGTTCAACATACTACCTTTCTTGACATTGACCATGGCAACTTTAGAAGAATTGGAACAGGACGAGCTCATTGACCAGGAAATCACCTCGTCGTCCACACAGGACATCATCAACAGAACAAAACTCCTCCACAACGATATCCAAGTGATGTTCTCGGAAAGTCAACGACTTTCACACGAGAAGGCTGTTATGACCGAACGCATCAAGGACAACCAGGAGAAAATCAACAACAATAAACAATTGCCGTATTTGGTTGGAAACGTCGTGGAACTCTTGGATTTCGACGCCGATAAGGATGCGCTAGAACAAGGAGCCAATGTTGACGTCGATGCAGCTAGACTGGGGAAACTGGCTGTCGTTAAGACCCTGACCCGCCAGACTATCTTCTTGCCGCTCATAGGCCTTGTGGACGCGGCTACATTGAAGCCTAATGACTTGATTGGTGTCAACAAGGATTCGTACTTGATTTTGGACACCTTGCCCTCAGAGTACGATTCCAGAGTTAAGGCCATGGAAGTTGACGAGAAACCAACAGAGAATTACTCGGATATCGGAGGATTGGATAAACAGATTGAAGAATTGATTGAAGCGGTGGTTTTGCCAATGAAACAGGCAGATAAGTTCAAGACTCTTGGTGTTAAACCTCCAAAGGGTGCCTTGATGTATGGCCCGCCAGGTACGGGTAAAACACTTCTTGCGCGTGCATGTGCCGCTCAGTCAGGTGCTACTTTCTTAAAGTTGGCTGCTCCACAATTGGTTCAGATGTTTATCGGAGATGGTGCCAAACTTGTGAGAGATGCATTTGCCTTGGCCAAGGAAAAAGCTCCCACCATCATCTTCATAGACGAGTTGGATGCCATTGGAACGAAACGTTTCGACTCGGACAAGTCCGGTGACCGTGAGGTGCAACGTACCATGCTTGAGCTTTTGAACCAGCTTGACGGTTTTGGTTCTGACGACAGAGTGAAAGTTTTGGCTGCTACTAATCGTGTGGATACATTAGATCCCGCATTGTTGCGTTCGGGTCGTTTGGATCGTAAAATCGAGTTCCCATTGCCATCTGAAGAGGCCCGTGAATCTGTGTTGAAGATTCATGCCCGTAAGCTTAATTGTGACCACCTGTCGATCAACTGGCGTGAGTTGGCCCGGTCCACAGATGAGTTCAATGGTGCACAGTTGAAAGCAGTCACAGTCGAGGCTGGTATGATTGCGTTACGTAACGGCAAGTCTGTCATCAAACATGAAGACTTTGTGGAGGCCATTGGAGAGGTGCAAGCCCGGAAGTCCAAGTCGGTGAATTTCTATGCATAGTTAGAGTGGTGTGGATGTGGATAGATGAGTAGATGAAGTGTCAGTGTGAGTGTAGGACAAGTAGAATCGATACCGACCATTGTTTGCTACGTCATTAACACAAGGAGGCCGTGGTAATGTATCTTGTTTACAGCTACAGCTATTATTTTTTATCTTTTGCTTCATTTTCTATGATTTCAAAAAAGTATCATCTATATAAGTTGCAGATTGTAAGGAAAGTGAAAAAGCCAGAAGCACAGGTTGCTCAAATCAATGAGAATAATGACGAAGTAATAAACAAATCTTCGTCATCATAAAATCTAGCCAGTGGGCATCCAGCCATATTATCGTTGAATTTGCAGACACGTTGTTGTTGAGTAGTTGATTCAACCTGTCGATTCAACCAATCACCATCATCCAGACTCGCAACCTTCTACAAATTCCAAATGTGCTCTTTATTTCCAGCCCTATTTCTGCGCCTTCTTCAACTCCTCTCTTAACTTCTCACTGAACTCATCCTTGGCGTCGTCATCGTCCCAATCTTCCTCCCACAAATGTGCAGAGTTCTGCTGCAGGTTTGAGTCGTTGGACCAATTGGAGTCTTCAGGGAAGTCCTCAAATTCGTCGTCTTCTTCTAACGTCTTGATTACCTTGTCTTCTTCTTTTTCTGCCATTATAAATTATGAGTAGTAGTTAGTGGAGATCGCCAACTTGCCTTTGGGAGGTGGTGTGCAGGAGGGTTATATTAGGAAGAATTGGACATATAAGGAATTATATATCGGAATAATGTAGTGGCAAATTGAAGATTGGAAAGTTTTAATTGATTCCATAGGAAATAGGAATGCAATTTACTGGTATTTATCTTTTTCTTCTTCTTTAGTTTCGGTTTGCCTTCATGTTCTGTACATGTAAATCAGTTCTCAGTTCCTCCATAGCGCATTCTTAAGATGAATTGAAACATTCAAATACGACAACAAGTATGATATACAAGTCGTCAATTTAGAAATTAAGAATAATCATAACTACTTTGAACAGCTCGTTTGCTTTTTTTTCTTTTTTTGAATTGCCTCTATCCTTTAAATTAATCATCCTTGTTTCGTCTGTCGCAGCCCTGGGATCTCTCCAGTATTCATATGAGTCATTATGTGAAGGTAGACAATAAGTAATCACACCAAAAGTAGAAAGAAGGAAAAGATTAATAAAAAATATAATATGAGTTTCTACTATCTACTCAGTGACTATACTACATCATCCTCAAATTAATAGCTGAAGTCTCATCCGTCTATATTTACAAGTCACGTGATCAAATCCAAAAATTTACTCTTCTCACAGATCATCACTACCCTAAAGTTCTCCAATCATCATGAAAGAGGTGGTTGTCGACGTGGCCCCAAAGTGCATTAAGGGCCTAGAGTTCAGCGCCCTCTCGGCAAGCGACATCGTCGCCCAGTCCGAGGTCGAGGTCACCACTCGAGACTTGTATGACTTGGAGAAAGGTAGAGCTGTGAGGGAAGGTGGTGCTTTAGATACCAAAATGGGTACCTCTTCCAATGCTGTGGAGTGCTCCACCTGTCACGGCACATTGGCTACATGTCACGGTCACTTTGGCCATGTGCGTTTGGCGTTGCCTGTATTTCATGTGGGTTACTTCAAGGCAATTATTCTGGTTCTCCAGTGCATCTGTAAGAACTGTGGTGCTCTCTTGTTAGATGAGCAGACCAAGAGAAGTTTCTTGGCAGAATTAAGAAGACCAAACATTGACAACTTGCGCCGCATGAAGATCTTAAAGAAAGTTGTGGAGCAATGTAAGAAACAGAGAAGGTGTCTCAAATGTAATCACTTGAACGGTGTGGTCAAAAAGGCGGCTAGTGGTGCTGGCCCTGCAGCTTTGAAGATTGTTCATGACACATTTCGTTTCGTGGGAAAGAAGCCCACACCTGAGAAGGAGTACTGGGAAAAAGAGTTCGATGAGGTCTTCTCAAGAAACCCAGAGCTCGAAAAGTTCGCCAAGCGTGTTCACGAGGACTTGAATCCACTTAGGGTTTTGAACTTGTTTCGCCAAATCTCACCGCTTGACTGTGAGTTGTTCGGTATTGATGCCGCAAGAGGGGGAAGACCTGAAATGTACATTTGGAGATATTTACCAGCACCCCCTGTTTGTATCCGTCCATCCGTGATGATGGATAGTCAGTCCAATGAAGATGACTTGACTGTGAAATTGACGGAAATCGTTTGGACGTCCTCACTTATCAAGGCAGGTATCGAGAAGGGTATCTCCGTGAATAACATGATGGAACAATGGGATTACCTCCAGTTATCTGTGGCCATGTACATCAACTCCGATTCTGCCAACCCAGCGCTTCTTCCGGGAGGTATGGGCTCTGGTGGAGGTTCTAAGAGCAGTAAGCCAATTCGAGGTTTCTGCCAAAGATTGAAGGGTAAACAGGGTCGATTCAGAGGTAATTTATCCGGTAAGAGAGTGGATTTCTCCGGAAGAACTGTCATTTCCCCTGATCCTAACTTAAAAATTGATGAAGTGGCGGTGCCTGACCGTGTTGCCAAGATCTTGACCTACCCAGAAAAGTGTACTCGTTATAATCGTCAGAAACTTCAGAGATTGATTTTAAATGGTCCTGATCAGCATCCAGGTGCGAACTACGTGGTCAAACAAAACGAAGTTGGAAAGAGAAACTTGCGTTTTGCTGATAAAGAGAAAATGGCTAAGTCATTGCGCATTGGTGATGTGGTTGAGAGACACATTGAGGATGGTGATGTTGTTCTTTTCAACAGACAACCTTCGTTGCACAGATTGTCTATCTTATCGCACTATGCCAAGATCAGACCTTGGAGAACCTTCAGACTTAATGAGTGTGTTTGTACTCCTTACAACGCTGATTTCGACGGTGACGAAATGAACTTGCATGTTCCTCAGACAGAGGAAGCAAGAGCAGAGGCCATAAACTTGATGGGTGTGAAAAATAATTTGTTGACTCCCAAATCTGGTGAGCCAATCATTGCTGCCACCCAGGATTTCATCACTGGCTCCTACTTGATTTCCCACAAAGACAGTTTCTTTGACCGTGCTTCTTTGGTCCAGTTGTTGTGTATGATGTCAGATGCGGATTTGCAATTTGAAATTCCTCCTCCTGCTATTTTCAGGCCAGTTATGTTGTGGACCGGTAAGCAAGTGTTTTCGTTGCTCATAAAGCCAAACAAGAAATCGAAGGTAGTCATTAACGTCGACGCTAAAAACAAGACCTTTACTCCCCCAGCGAAGGGCTTGCCTAATGAGATGTCGCCTAACGACGGATTTGTGATCATTCGTGGTTCTCAAATTTTGAGTGGAGTGATGGATAAATCGACATTAGGTGATGGTAAGAAACATTCTGTCTTTTATACTATTCTCCGAGACTATGGACCCGATGAGGCAGCTACTGCCATGAACAGAATGGCAAAGCTTTGTGCTAGATTTTTGGGTAACCGAGGCTTTTCTATTGGTATTAATGATGTCACCCCTGGTGCCGATTTGAAGAATAAAAAGGAAATGATGGTTGAGGCGGCATACGCAAAGTGTGACGAATTGATTGACTTGTACAACAGAGGAAGGTTGGAAACTCAACCAGGTTGTAACGAGGAACAGACTTTGGAAGCCAAAATTGGTGGTTTGCTTTCGAAAGTCAGAGAAGAAGTTGGTGATGTGTGTATTAATGAGTTAGATAACCTTAATGCTCCATTGATCATGGCCACCTGTGGTTCCAAAGGTTCCACCTTGAACGTGTCGCAGATGGTGGCAGTTGTCGGACAGCAAATTATCTCGGGTAATCGTGTCCCCGATGGATTTCAAGACAGATCTTTGCCACACTTCACAAAGAATTCCAAGACACCACAGTCGAAGGGTTTCGTCAGAAATTCTTTCTATAGTGGTTTGACTCCCCCAGAATTCTTGTTCCACGCTATTTCGGGAAGAGAAGGTTTGGTTGATACTGCTGTGAAGACTGCAGAAACCGGTTACATGTCTAGACGTCTTATGAAGTCCCTTGAAGATTTGTCGTCGCTGTACGATAATACTGTTAGAAACTCTTCCAATGGTATTGTCCAGTTCACTTACGGAGGAGATGGGTTGGACCCATTGGATATGGAGGGAGATGCCAAACCTGTTAACTTTGACCGTCAATGGGATCATGCATTTAACATCACATTCAACATCAAGGATAGAGGTTTGTATCCATATCAGATTATGGACGTTGTGGAATCGGTTTTGCAGCCTCTTGAAGAGAAGCTAATCAGATATGACAACTTGGGCAACGTTATTGAGGGTGAAATGGGAGACAGAATCGAATTTATTGACCAGAAGGATGCCGAAAGAGCATTTTACAAGTCGATTCGCGACTATGTTGGTAAGAAAGCCACACAACTTGCAAACTACAGAAACAATAGGAACCTTCGACCTTATCTCACTAAGATTGAAGAGGACGATGGGATGGTTCTTGAAGAGGACGAGTTGAGCGAAAATGCTGTCAACCAATTATTGAAAATCTCCAGGAAGTCCGTTCACAAGTTCTTGGAGCAGTGTCTCTACAAGTATTTGAGAGCCAAGGTCGAGCCAGGAACTGCTGTCGGAGCTATTGGTGCTCATTCCATCGGTGAACCAGGTACCCAGATGACCTTGAAGACTTTCCACTTTGCTGGTGTTGCTTCTATGAATGTCACGTTGGGTGTTCCTCGTATCAAGGAAATCATTAATGCTGCGAAGGTCATTTCCACCCCTATCATCAACTCTGTATTGGTCAATGATGAAGATGAGCTTGCTGCACGTGTGGTGAAGGGAAGAATTGAAAAGACAATGTTGAAGGATGTTGCATACTTCATTGAGGATGTGTATAAGAACGACATGGCTTACTTGTCTATCAAGATCGATTTAAGGACCATTGAGAGATTGCAGTTGGAGTTGACTTTGGACAACATCCGCCAGGCCATTGCTAACGCACCTAAGTTGAAGATTTTAAACAATGAAGTATCTGTTTATGGCAGAGACCGTGTCAATGTTTTGGTGACTTTGAGGGAGACAAAATCAGAGAGTTTGGCTCGTACTGCTGCTTCAGACTATAAACTGAGTGATACTAACAACGCTTTGTTCTTTAGAATGCAACACTTGAAGCGGTCATTGCCTGATGTCGTGATCAAGGGTCTTCCAAACATTTCAAGAGCAGTTATTAACATCAGAGATGACAACAAGAAGGAATTATTGGTAGAAGGATACGGATTAAAGGAAGTCATGAGCACTGATGGTGTGGTGGGCACTAAGACCAGCACTAACCACATTCTCGAAGTGTACCAGGTGTTGGGTATTGAAGCCGCTAGATCATCGATCATTGGAGAAATTGACTACACCATGAGTAAGCACGGAATGAGTGTGGATCCTCGTCATATCCAGCTATTGGGAGACGTGATGACTTATAAGGGAGAAGTACTTGGAATCACCAGATTTGGTTTGAGTAAAATGAGAGATTCGGTGTTGCAGCTTGCATCGTTCGAAAAGACGACCGACCACTTGTTCGACGCCGCATTTTTCATGAAGAACGATAAGATAGAGGGAGTTTCGGAGTGTATCATTTTGGGACAGACCATGAGCATTGGTACCGGAACAATCAAGATGGTGAAGACTTCTGAGTATGAACAGAAAAATTTGGAGCCAAAACCCACATTATTTGAGAATTTGTGTGAGGTGGGCGCTTGAATATTGTAATAATAGATTCATTGGTAGTGTCGCACACAGTACATCAACATCCTCAGAGGTAGTATCCACAATCTACAAAATCGTTTATCATCATGTCTGACTCTTCCTACGGATATGTTCACTTTAGCAACGACAACCAGGCCCAGTATATAGATGAGTGGAAGGATTATTACATACTGTATGATGATATCGATACCACAACTCTAATGGAGGCCACAGCCAATGTATTCCCTCAATTTCTATTTGAAGAAGATGAAGATGGTGCCATACCCCTCAACTCGTCAACCTTTGGTGCCAGATTGTACAAGAATAAGAACTCGCTCAAGCTGAAGGCTTGGAGTGATCTCAACGTCGATAGCTTGAGAATCTCACCACTTACTAAGAGGTTACCTGATGGTACCATTTTAAACTCACTACATTTCGATCAAGTTGACGATGCCGATGTCAGCATTGGAGATTTTCTTTCCAATGGATATAATACCGAGTTGACAAAACTAAATCCTGATGTTTCAGAAGTGTCGCTCACTCATGATGATAATTGGCTCAATACCTCGTCTGACTTTCCCACTCATCATACATTCAGCAACATAAAGCTACGTTCTAATAGCACCACTCAAGTCAACCAGCTGAACCCGGCGATAATACAAACTCCCAGAGTTGGAAGAACTCGCCAACCCTCTCAGGATAAGTTCCAGACTCCGATTACTCGAATTGTGAGATAGAATACAAAATAATGTCATTCAAACTCCATCGCATCCCTTATATCATTAATAATACATATCAGCAGTGCTCACTCTGCTAGTAAAGTAATTTTATCCCTGTCTATTTCTCCCCTGAGATGTTGCATCTTGGCACGCCGGTCTTCCGCCTTCTCGAGACGATTTTTGAGACGCACCATACTCAACACAAACGTCGCCAACACTTTGAAGGTGATTTTCTCTCCTCCTTGCTTGCGTTTCATTTCGGCATAATCAGGGTAGATTCCACATTGTGTGAGCTTCACAATGTCGTTCTTGATCATCTGGTTAGAGTTCTTGATGGACGACATCACAAAACTGTTCATCACTGCCAAGTCATTGGCCCGCATATTCAAATCAAAGAGCTTCGCCTTATAGTAGTGAAGCTCGTTTCTCAAGAGTCGGGTTTCGGCAGATGATCTATTATCACCTTTCGCCAGCGACGCAAACTTGGCAGACGTCAACTTGGAATTTAGCTGATCAATCTGACCTTGAAGTTGAACGTTGGCCCTTCTCAAACGCAAGATTTCGTCGGAGTTTTTGTTTAAATTTTTTGACTCCATCATGGTCATGTCATTAAGTTTGCTGGCAAGCTTAGTGCAATGTTTAGAAGCTCTGCTGAGTTCCTGGTTTAAGTTTCTCGATCTCATTTCAAGTCTATTCTTATCCGATCTGAGAATCTTAGTATCCAATTCCAAAGCGTCAACTGTTTCCTGGAGCTGCAGTTTGTCAGCCTGAGCTTGCACAAGCTTCGCTTGAAGATCCAGAAGCTTAGTTCGGTATTCGCTCAGCAATTGATCAGACTCTGACTTGTTGAATGTTTGTGCAAGTGTTAGCTTATCAGAAAGTTCTTTATTCAGACGACGAACTTCTTCTAATTGACTCTCAAGCAAGGCAACCATTGATGATGAAGAGTTGTTGGAGACTGAATCATATCTTTCCCGCTCCATGAAAACATCAAGTTTGGTTTGGTAGTACCTGATTTGGTCTTCTAAGTCTCTTTGCAACTTGTCGTTCTCATTCTGAAGGGTGCGTAAGCGGAACTCAAAATCAGATTTGATCTTGTAAATTTCAGACTTATTTGAATCTTCCGTGAAAGCATTAGACCTGTAGTCTCTATTGAGGTCTCTAATTCTGGACTCCAATGCTTCAACGAGAGAGTCCTTATCCTTTATCATATTCTCAAGTTTAGAGTACTTTCTTCTTTGTTCTTCTAGTTGTAAGTCTTTGTCATCAAGCTCCATTTGCAACTTGCTGCGCTCTCTGAGATATTTGTGGTACTCCTCACCAGTAGACGGCTCAGAGGATTTAGAACGGCGGAGCTCTTCTTGAAGCTTCCGAATTTGTTCGTTTAAAGTATCAATTTGGAGTTCGAGACGCGATCTCTCAGCATCCTCGCGCTTCTTGTGAACTGACTCAAGTTCAAATAATGCCGACTCATTGTATTTTTGAGATTCTGAGAGTTCTGTTCGCCGAAGTTTTGAAGTCAAATTGTCGATCTCCCTGTTCAAATCATGCACTTTCCTATCAGACCCTCTTTCCTTCGCTTTAAGCGATTCGGACTCCAACTCTGCGTTCTCCAAAGCATCTTGTAGAAGACTATACTCTTTTTCGTAGAAATCAAGCTTGTTCTCCAACTCGTGAATTTCTTCCTTCAACTTTGCAGCTCGATCCGATTCTGAGCTCATTGAATAAAGTTCATCTTGAAGCTTGGCAATCTCATCTTTAAGTTCATTGTTGGCATCAGTTAATGCCGATTCCTTATTCTGCAATGTTTCGATCTGCGATTGATAATGCTTGAGAAGACTTTGATTGTCAAATGCAGAGTTTTTTTCCACCAATAATGACTGAACTTGATTTCGAAGTTCAGACTCATAACTTTCCTTCGTGTGGAGCTCTTTCGTTAGGGATCTGACCTTATTCTCAAGTCTGTGTAACTGGGCCTCTTTGTCTGCGAGCTCATCTCTGGTTTGAGTCTCTAGACGTCTCAACTTGGATTTCAACTCGAGTGACTCTTGTGTTGCCTCCTGCAATCTCAAATTCGACTTTGAAGCGTCCACTGATCGAGTTTGGACGTCTTTATATTCCAGGCGTAGGCGCAGTACTTCGTCCTCTTTATCTTCCAATTCAGAGCGTAGTTGCCTGATTGCTGACTCCATAGAACTTTGCTCGCGTTCGGCATCTTTGAGTTCTTGTTGGATTGATTCGATTTTTTTCTCGAGAAACTGGTTCTCTTCACTCAAATTCTGCACTTTTGCAGAAGTATCTAGCGGGATCAGGGCTAACTTGCGCTCAAGATTGGACAACTTTGATTTCAAATCATTGTTTTCCTCGTGGACAGCAGCCATATCAACATCATTATTGGATACATCATCCAACCTGCGTCTAAGTGTCTGGTTTTCAGTTTGTAAAAACTCCATTTTATTCAATAGCTCGTCACTTGCAGAAGTGTTTCTTATTTGTTGCATCAACTCGGAATTTTTTAGCTGAAGTTGATGAATGTCATGGTCCTTTTCTTCTATGATCTCCTTATACAGCGCACGCATTGAGTTCAAGCTTTCAGCCAGATCCAGTGCTGTTGAAGACGCTTTGCCGTCGAGTTCGTTCATAGCCTTCATCAACTGCTGTTTCAACTCGACGTTCTCGTAGGCCAAGTTTCTGTTTTCCTCTGGAGTCTGCTTCAAATACTTTGTTAGCGTGGCTACCTCGATTTTCAAGTTGTAATTCTCCGCCTGAAGTTCTTTATTCTCATTCTGAAGATCTTGGATCGAATTTGAGCCATCGTTGACAATTGCCAGGCGTGATTTGAAAGTACTATCGAACATTCCTCCCAGATCGAATCCTTTGAAGTTCTGGTGGGTTTTGCCTATAAGCCCCTCATTTCCTAGCGACTGCAAGGTGTCAAAATGTTCTGTGGTATTATCAAATGTAGACTCCACTAGCGTATTGTTGATTTTCTCGTTGTTGAGTGTCATTCTTTGAGGTACAGGCGACGATTTATTCCGCGAGGAACCGTCTCTACGCCGACCAATGGGGGTGAACTCGAGTGCGGATCCGCTGGGTCGGGGAGTACCCACCAAGTTGCTCAAGGCGAACATTGAGATGTTCTTTCTTTACTTGTCCAGTATAAATGTATTTGTCTAGTATAATTTATGTTTGTTTGTGTCGCGGTCAGATTGCGTTTTGTGCAGGACGCGATCAACCTGAGATGGGGAACAATACGAAGACCAAGTTGGAAGTCCAGCATTACTCACCAAGTTGAAATTAAGTGGAGAGATAATTAGGCACACGATTCCCTGGTTTTAAAATGTAAACTCAGGTACACCTAGAATAAAAATAGATGAGCAAATTATCAGATTTTGGGAACCATTATACTCATCCTTAGACACTTCCCTCTTACTGGCAATTCGAAGTGGCAATCTGGAAATCCTCCAATGCCTTCAACGCCAGACCCGATAAGATAGCTTCACGTGCCAAATCCACACCCTTTTCCCATGAATTGCAAAGACCAGCAACCACAGCCAAGGCACCAGCATTCATTACAATGTAGTCTACCAATGGATGACTGCCAATATGTTTAACAGCAAATTCTGGAGAGTCCTGGCGCAAAATATGAAGCAATATCTCGGCATTCTCATCGGGAGTTCCGCTCTTCACAAGACTTAAACTGTGCTCTGCCAATTTGAAATCTTTAGGAGAAATGGTTAATTTGGAGATCTCGCCATCCTCATTAATAATCCAACACTTGGTCAGACCGATAGGGGAAATTTCATCAAGTCCAATCTCACCCCAGACAACCATGGTTCTCTCGTGTGTAGTGGAACGCTTGGCCAATGCAGCGGCAGCCTCAGCATATGCATCTCCCAACTTTTCAGAGTAAACACCCAAAATTCTAGCTCTAATAGGAATAGGGTTCATGAGAGGGCCCAAAATATTGAAAATCGTGGGGATTCCAAGTTGAGCACGGATGTGTGCCACTTTTGCCATACCTGGGTGGAAAGCAGGAGCAAAAAGAAAGCAGAATTTCAGCTGCTTGACGATTTCTGGAGCAGTATCCTTATTTACCACACTCAAGTCCACACCAAGCGATTTGAGCAAGTCACCCGATCCAGAAGTGGATGTAGAAGCCTTTCCTCCGTGTTTGCAAACATTAATGCCCATACCAGCGGCTACGATGGCGGCCGAAGTCGAAACGTTGAAGGTATTCTGGCCATCTCCTCCAGTTCCCACAATGTCGACGTATCCCAGGGGATCCACTCCAGCTGGGTGAATTGTGTCAGAGAACTCCAAGATAGTCAGCACAGCAGCGGCAATGAATTCAGGGTCGTGATCGAGACCTCTCATTCTTAAAGCAGTGAGAAAAGCGGCAGTTTGGATATCCGTGGGAATTCCCTTAAGAATAGACCGTAGGACCGTAGCCAAATCATTTGGTGTGAGGTTTGGCGGCTCCAAGAAGAGCAGTTTGATATACGGCGTTAGCACGTTATGTGTAGACATAGTGATAATGAAATGGTAGTTGCTTCGGCGAGTTAAATAGGTGAGGTAGTGTATAGGAAAGTATGAATCATTGGATTGGAAGAAGAAGGTAAAAGTCAAACCAATAGAATGAAACTCTTTAGATTTTTTCAAAACAAATCTCGATGCGTTGTTAATGCGTTTTAGTTTTATTTCTACTTCATTTTTTATGTTTTATTTTTTGAGTTTTGAGTTTTGCCTTAATTGGCAGGTTGCATGACTCAAGAAGTTCTGCTGAGATAAATTGGTGAGTCAGAGGTTTTGATTATGTTCCTTTCTTCCATAGTCACTGTGGAATTTTATCTATTTAATTTTTCTTCAATGCAATGTTCATTTGTTCTAATACATTACTATGGTTTGGTGCTTAAATTCCACACATCTAACTTGTGAATCACAATTTATGAAGGAAACTTGAACTTTCTTCTTTCACTATCTTTGGCGAAACACATAACAAAGTCGATTGTTAATTGTACAATTTTACTTCCATTTTCTTATCGAAATATTCTCGATCTGTACGGGTTGATTTAATACTGTTTTGGTTTACAGTTTTCATATCATGTATTCTCGTTCCTTTACTATGGCCCCACATCAACTTCGAACTCCATTTCCTTGTCAGCGTCAATGTACGAATCACACATACACCAAAGTGTGATTTTATGATGTCCAGGGTTTGGAATTGTAAACTCTAGAGTAATGCTCTGAGTCTCATCCTTGACCTGCGTCTTTTTGATGGCATAAAGTTGACGGGTCTCAGAGTCTCCCACCACGATCCACCATCCTTCTGTTTTAGAAAATGGGAACCGCAGTGATGCAACAGTCAAATCATCCATCTCTTCGTCTCTGTCAATAATTACCGTGATTGACTTAGGCTCGTTGGCCACAACTCCGCTTTCCACATCAAGTTCGTAACGCACATCGATGTTGGGGAAACTGTTTACAAAATCAGCCACATCATGAAGCTCCACCTCACTCAATTGAAGGAAATCATCCCTTTCATCATCTTCAAGAGACATGATATCATAAATGGTCTCCACATTGTACTTCTTGGCTCTTTGAAGCATCTGTTCGTTTACATGTGGGATTTGTCTCACAGGACTTTCCTTGTTCCACATCCCTTGTACAATCATTTGCGACAAATCCATGGCCGTCAAAGCATTCAAGTGTCCCTCACTAGAGAGAGTATCAACACAAGCATTGACAAGTTTCAACACTGATCCAAGGAGTTTACGTTGGTCATTCTCCAAACTTCCCTTCACCGGGATTCTCGACAAGTGTGCTTGCAAGAGCAAAAATGCTTTAACGTGTGGAGAGTCAAAATCGCTATCGCTCGTAAGTTTGAATGGCACTTTACTTGCAATGCTAGCAAGAGTGTTGTACTCATTAACACGAGCAGGTAAATCATCGAACTCTCCGGCTGAAGTTACAGCTTCGATAATGTTTCTTAATCTCGCTTTGCCACTCAACTCGCCAAAGTTCTTCATACTGGTGTAGGTGACATCGTAATGACTGGAAATCATTGCTCCATTTAGTGGGGTGATAGCTTCCTCTAATTCCTCTGATTCCTCAGAGTCCTTTTCGTCCTCAATTTCAATGAGCCCTGCTTCACTCAAGTCGTTCAAAGTATTCTCCACTAGGTCCGAAAGGTATTCCGATATTCCAAGATGAGTCACATCCACGAGACTGTAGAAGCTCGGATTTTGGGCCAATCTGCGATAAAAGAGAGTAAATGTGATCCAGTCAACACAATCTTGTTGTGAACGGAAAGTTCTGGCGGCTATCTCATGCATGAATGGATCATGTAAGCTGAAACTCAAGTTACTCTCCAAGGGTAATGGAGAATTTAAAAATTTCGAGTAAAGGGGAATCTTGGGCTCATATACGTAAGCCAAAACGTTTCCATTTTCGCAACAACCAACCATTTCAAGTAACTCAGTGATTGAATAGTCAGAAGATTGGAGAATCTCATTGCCTTGAGTACCATAAATGACCACGTTGGTACTATGTGGAGCATAGACTGCAGTGGCTCTAGTTGCGATTAGCAAACGAATTAATCCTTGCTCGAATGCACGCTCTGTGAGTAATTTATCTCGGATCGACATATTCTCTTGATAAATGCCAACACCCTTCCGAAGTGTATGCTTTAAGGTTGCATCTTCAACTTTCTCAATCAATAAGTCCAATCTCTCCTCATACTTAACAAAATTGACGCTGGAAAGTTCTAAAAGTCTCGAGGCAAGCTCTAATCCGTTGTTTCGCGTAGGTACGAACACTAAACACGAGCTTGTAGTCTTCAAGAAATCGGCACATGAATGTGCCAATGTATTAAGATTCTTCAGGTCAGAATATGGTTGTAATCTGATCTCCTGAATTGATCTAATCCGCTTTGATGGATTAAAATTGAAGATTGAAGACTTTGAGCAGCCAAGCCATTCTCCAATTTCTCGGCCATACAAGAGTGGCATTGAAAGTGCTACAAAACGAATCTCACGTTCAAGATGCGCAGCAATGAATCTCAATCTCGAGAGAACGACCTCATATGCTACACCAGAAAATCCAGACCCAAGAAGTTGTAAGTCGTCAGCAACTATTAAGTCAAGGGTTTGGATTGCTTTTCTCTGTCTCCAACGACGAGAGACGACGTCAAACTGTGAGGGAGTCGCAAGGACCAAGTGACTCCTCGAAAGGATTCTGGCATCCGCAGTTGCGTCTCCCGTTAGTTTAGAAATCACCTTAGCAGGCTCGGTCAAACTGGAAAATTTTCTCTTCCAGATCTTCAATTGGCGATCCACTAGTTCTTGAGAAGGTTGGAGGTACAAAATACGCTGCTTGTTTAATCTCCAAGCATTCAAAATAGCAAGTTCAGCACAAGCAGTCTTGCCGCTTCCTTTTGGGGCTCCGATAAAGATATTCTGACTCGTTTCCCATAAACTGCGGAAGCACTGCGATTGCAATCCATTAAAGTACGAGAAATCAAAAGTTGCGGACATAACCTCATTTTTCAATGCTTCGATTGGAACTGTTTGTACATCAAGGAGTTCCGTTGGTGAACTTGGTTTCTTAGGGATCTTCATGTTGAACATCTTCACTGGAATTCTCCATTGTGAATTCAACCATTTCTCACTGGTGAATGTCACATAGTAGGCGGGTGCCAAAGGATCAGCAATCGGAACAAAGAAGTCGATCTCAACGGTCTTATGGGCTTGTTGAGAGGTAATCTTCATATTATCTGCATAATGGATAATCTCTCCATCATTATCCTCCAAGGTTAACAAAAATGACTCGCTGCCTCCGTGTACTTTCTTATTCCAATCCCATGATGGTTGTACTTCCACCAGGACTCTCATTAAATCTGGCGAAACAGGTTGACCTTGACATTCAAGTATCAATTTTGGAAATTGTGATAACAATTGAAAAGCGAATTGACTGTGTCCCTTGAAATTAATTGCTTCTGCAAGTTCCGCTCCAGATAAGTCGAAATAACTGATGAATGGTAAATGAGAAGCCTCAGTAGCTCTGATAATTTCGGCAGATGCCAACTCTCCGAATTGACGGAATGGTGAGTTTGTATTCCACATCCTTCTCTCAACAAACTTGCACAACTCAAGAGTGATCAAAGTGAGTCTCGCCCACTTCTTCTTAAGACAAATTTGGTGAATTGCACGTAAAAGACGACCAGCGGATTGAGTTACATAAACCATATCGGCCATCAAAGCAAAACCTTCTAATCGCAACCTTGAAATATAGGATTGAAGGAGAACGTTGATTTTGGCAAGAGGATCGGATGCATTTTCTTTGATTGGAATAGGGCATTTATCTGCGAGCTTTGAAACCTCCATTTTTTCTTCTTGTCTGACTGGAACGTACTTGAATTCTCCCGAGCCTGCAAATATCCGAAGGACATCCATTTCAGACATCCACAGTTTGAGCTCAGTATTGTAGGCTCCCATGGTAGGATAGCTGATATAGAAATGTGCCGCTATCTTTCCCAATTCGGTTGGTTGCACATCACCAGTTTCCGCATCGTACATCACAAGCTTATGTTGCTGAAGTAGCTCTAGGGCAGAATGCACTAGATCAGCCCGTTTCCAGTACAAGGCACCATCGTCAGCGTATTCAGTACCCACCTGATAGAGTTTTGGTGCAGACAACATCCGAATATATAAGTATGTCTGGCCAAGCCACTCAATGGCATCCTCACGAGAAGTAACCGAACCTAAAACGACTTCAGCGTTGAGATTATCGGCTAATCTGCTCATGAGCTGACTCTCGATAGGAAGTTGCTGGTTCAATATTGCCAAGTAGTATTGTAATTCCTCCTGGGCGGTGATGATGACACCTTCACCAGAGCTATCATATCTTGGTCGACCAGCACGACCTAACATTTGCAAAATATCCTGAGGTGAAAGCTGGACCCACGCACCCTTTTCGGGATTATAAGTGTCAGTCCCCTTGATAATCACAGTATGCGCCGGTAAATTGACACCCCAAGCCAAAGTTGCCGTTGATACTAACACCTGGATGTGGCCCTGGGCAAATAAATCTTCCACCACGCTACGATCACTTTTGTTTAGACCAGCATGGTGAATTCCAAAGCCTGATGGTAAAATCTCAGAAAGATTTTTATTACTGGAATTCTCCGCCTCCTGCCTCAAAATCTCCGATGTTCCAGCACCAGAACGATGGACTCCAAGCTCATTTTCAGCAGCTTTATCCCGAAGCCACTTGGCGGTCTTAACTGTATCTTTTCTAGAATGAACGAAGATGATAAGTTGGTGTCTGTTTTTAATGCATTCCTCGAGCTTTTCGTAGCAGGCTTCATTCATGGCTGCAACCTTCTTGATAGCTTTCTTCTCTTTGATTCCAATGTACTGCTGCTCAAGGGGACATGGTCTGTACAGCGCATCAAAATAAAAAAGTCCTTTCTCGATATCGACACCCAAGAACCGAGCGACGTCTTGGTAATTTGGTAAGGTGGCCGACAATCCGATTAATCTTGTCTCCGGTTGCCGTTTTGCTCGCACGATGATACTCTCGAGGACTGGGCCTCTCTCATCATGCAAAAGGTGAATTTCATCTATAATCAACACTTTGACGAGACTAGTGAATGATTCCTCTGTGGCTTTTCTTGTGACAACATCCCATTTCTCGGGGGTCGTGACTAACACCTGGGTTTCCATGATTTCTTTTTGGCTCAATGACAGGTCACCAGTAAGCTCATTGACAACAACACCAAATTGGGCGGTCAATCTTCTCTGAAACTCTCTCATCTGCTCAGATACTAAAGCTTTCAATGGTGCCACATACACCGCCTTGAACGACTTCAAGTCGAACTTTCCAGTTTTGTCATCTCGATAATTTCCAAGCATTCTTAATATAGTAAGCATTGCAACGTTAGTCTTACCAGCACCTGTTGGTGCACACAAGAGAATATTGCTATCACTGAGAAATGCACTTGGAAAAACCTTCGATTGAATTCGGTTCAAGTTTGAAGTTTCCCCGACAGGGAAAGCCGGCTGTGCCCATTCAGGCAATTCAGAAATTTCAACGAGCTTCTCGTTGGAAATCTCCAAGGACGGAGGTGCTGGCGGAGCAGGAACACTAATAATGTCGTACAACTTTTTGTTTTGTTGGTAAGAACCTTTGCTAAGAGTTATTTTTGAATTTGCCATAAGATGGTGACCCTGGTCAAATACAAGACCTTCAAGATCAATTATCTTAGGTTTTCTTTGAGGGATCTCTTTCATTTCCAGGTCAAGCTTGGTTCGTTTCGTGGTTTGATTATCTGAAAGCAGGCCACTTCTAGATCTCTTGTTGGATTCATCGAGAAGATAATCCAAATTCTCACTTCTTATTTCCGCTAGTGCTTTTTCTCTATTCTGATGCAATTGAAGTCCGTATACAATTTGCCATCTGTTTTCAACACACATCTTAACAAACTCGAGATGCTTGTAATCAAGCGTTTCCAATAAAGCCATCTCCAATTCCTGATCGCCCAAGTCTTTGTTAGCCATACTCTTGGAAATCTTCTTGCAAACCTCCACAATCTCCTTATTGTCGGTATCTGGTTCTAGTGCTGACAATCTTGCAAAGTAAAAATCCCTCTTTACCTCGTGAATCAGAATCGTGTTTGCTTCAAGATTCACACCTGGAGTTATAGTTTTGGCTGCTTCCTGAATTTCCTCTTGCGCTGTCGGTTCTTCAGGTTGAGTGGTAACTTCTGGATCCTCGATAGTATGTGTGGGTTCATTCACCTCATCTTCTTCAAACACTACAGCGATAGTCTCCGACTCGCCAGCTTCCATATCTTGGTTTAGTTGAATATCATAATCGGTGATCTCCTTTGTTAGCACCACCAACTCACGCATCTGCATGTCATCTAGCTTTGTTGATAAAAGACTTTCGATTTCCGTCCTTTTATCTTCGACAGAAAGTTCCTCGTTCTTGAGACACTCAAGAATGGCATCGGCAGCTGAAAGAATGACGCTGTGCAGCTCATCGGGTATATGTTTTCTTATTTCTACCGTCAAGTTTTCGAAATTGGCAGCATTCTGTTTGTTGGTAGGTCTATAGTTTATGCTCTCGAATTCCAAATTCGACAATGCGTTGAAATTCTCTTTAGTACTGAATTCCTCTTTTTCGGAACTGTCTCGACTCTGAGAGACTAGTATTCCTCCGCTTTCATGTGTGACTCTGCTTCCCATATCTTTGACAGATACTTGACCAACCAAAGAAGTAGGGTTGTAGTTTGGCCGAGCATCCAGTGAGTCTGTCCCAGTTTTGCCGTTCGAAGTACTGATACCATTTTTGGGCGAATTGTTCCCCGCCTTATCCGGAATGTGTTCTGGCATGGCTGTCTGGTGACAAGTAGTATGAGATGACTTGGTACGATAGATGAGTTTTCTGCAGTACGATAATAGTGAAACTTTTGGTTTACACAAAAAAAAACTATCAAAATGATACAAAAGACCTTCTTATTAGCACAATTTATGAAGGCAATCTCTCCTTCTGACAACTTGGCTTCTACTCTAGTGGACTCTTTTAATATGTATTGAGTAATGACAGATCTATAACATTTAGTAGACGTGGTTGGAGAAGTCGTTCTTCTCGAAGTTCCAAGTGTCGTCAGAGATTCTGCCTCTCAACTCTGGCACCTCGGTACCCTTGACATAGACATCCTCGAACAAAATGGACATCTTGGCCTCAGGTGGAGAGTCAGCCTCAGCCTCAGCGACCTGCTCATCGACGTACTTTCTAGCAGCCTTGTCGTAAGACTTGATCTCCTCCTCGCTGGCCACATTCAAGTCCAAAAGGACGGCCTTCAAACCTGCAATTGGATCGTTTCTAGATCTCATGTGCTGCACCTCCTCTCTGGTTCTGTAAGTGGTTCCTGGGTCGGACATGGAGTGACCACCGTATCTGTAAGTCTCGTACTCCAACACCAAAGGTCCATTGCCGCTGGAACACCAGTCCTTAGCAAACTTGGAGGCCTGGTAACAAGCCAAGATGTCCATACCGTTGACCTTCAAACCTGGAATGTACTGACCTCTCTTGTAGTACTCGGTCATAGCAGAGGATCTAGAGGCAGCAGTACCCATACCGTACTTGTTGTTCTCACATGCGAAGACACATGGCAAGTCCCACAACTTAGCCATGTTGTAGGCCTCAAACACCTGACCCTGGTTGGCAGCACCATCACCGTACAAAGCGAAGGTGGCGCCTCCGTCACCCTTGTACTTGTGGGAAAATGCCAAACCAGCACCCAATGGCACCTGAGCACCCACGATACCGTTACCTCCGTAGAAGCCTGGAGCAAACATGTGCATAGAACCACCCTTTCCGTAAGACACACCAGATCTCTTACCCATCAATTCACCCAACACAGACTTAACTGAAGCACCTCTCATGAAAGCAAAACCGTGACATCTGTAAGAAGTGATCACGGAGTCGGTCTTGGTGATGGCATTCTCAATACCAACAGCAATGGCCTCCTGACCAACAGACAAGTGACAGAAACCTCTGATTTTCTTGGCCTTGTACAAAGCATCGGCAGCCATCTCCATTCTTCTGATGATAATCATGTCCTTGTACATCTGCAACAAGGTCTCCTTCTCGGTCTCAAATGACAATTCAGGAACATCGAGGTTGTACCCTTCAAACGAGTACTCTGGCAAGTCAATCTTGACCAAGTCAGTGGCAGTGCTGGCCAATGATCTTTTGGCTCCAGTAGCCAACACACGTGGCAATGGGCGAATGGCACCTGTACGAAGCATGTTTGATGAAGAAAAGTGTGCTAAATTAGAAAGGTGTAGGTTCTTTTTCGAGCTTTCATCTTACGCACCAGGCTACGGGAGGAAGCGTTCCGCCGGGGGTGTACTTCCGTAGTCACGTGAATGTATACACGTGATACCCGGCGATGCACGGCTTCAATTTGACGTGGTTTATCTCTCCCATTTTGCAATTGTGGTAACTGAATTACATATTCTTTGACGATGTTGAAAGTTGCCCTGACTAGCAAGGAGTTCAACTTTTTTCGGGCATTTGAAAAGCTCTTAGATAATTTGCTCGAAATTCGGGAGACTTTATTCAAGTTGAGCAGAAATAACAGCTGGCATACTTGCTAAAATTGGGAGTCAGTTGAAATTTCTAGCAACAACTCCCAATTTTTTTTTTATATGTTAGTGTACTATTCTTGGTCTGTAAGTGCAGTTGATATTATACCAGGTATCAGAGATGGAAGGTTGTTTGGTTCCAGTCAGATTCAATCACTCAGGATCTTTGTCGAGAAGGACTCGACGGAATGGAAACACTTCTCTTAATTACGTCAACCCGTCTCCTTTTCTACTTAAAATTTCATCTCTTTTTTATTCGGCCCAGTGAAATGTCAAATTATCAAACCCTTAACGCGTTTTAGCAGCCATTGATCTTTTGGAGTAAGAGACAATGGAGAACCAACACCATAAATTTCGAAGAAGCAACGAGTACATTCGAAACTAAAACAGATTGCATCGCCTCACCAAGGTCAGTGATAGTCGTATTTCGATTCATATCAAACTCTTATCCCAATGTCACTTTTCTACATTGCGTTTACAATTTCTCCAGCCAAACTTCTGATGCTCAAAATTACAAATTTCAGTTTTGAATAAATTCTTGTCAAGCCTCCTTATCCCCCTTCCTCATCCCCCCCCCCCCCCCTGCCCCCTGCCTTCTTTCAGTTGAACTCAAATTTGTAGAAAGAAATCACCATCTTTATCGTCTGATTGGTGTATGGGTTTTTATGGTGAATCAACCAATCCCACTATTTGCAAGTCATCAACTTCATCAGAGAATCCCTATTATGCATCCCCAGTTGGACAAAAACAGATTTGACACTTGCGAGAAGTTGATGGACGCTCTTGAAGAGTGCCACAAAAAAGAATTTTTGAAACAGGCTTTGGGAATGTGCAACTTCGAGAAAGATGAACTTAGTAAGTGCTTACATCTTACCAGAGTGGAAGATTCCAAGGAGCGGATCCGCTTGAGTAGACAGAGACAGAAAGAAGTTCTTGAAAGACAGAAGAAGATCGAAGAGGAAACTTACGGTAAGAATGGTTACTTGAAGAAAGTCATCGAAATGGAGGCTAAGAAAAGACAGGAAAAGTAACGAAACAGAGGATAGAATCTATAGGAAAAGAAGAGCAGGCGGAAGAAAAAAATTGAATTGAAATGTTTTACTTTATTAAGAATCGAGGTTTTCATTTGCTTTCCTTGTCCCCTCATCTGTCACAAATCACTTGTATATATCTAATGAAGTCATTACGTTTAATCTTGACGAGTTTTCAACACTCTCTTGACAACCTTATCTTTGGTCACAATGTACACCACAGCACCCCAACCCGACAAGGCGTCTCTGTCCACGGCATTTAATAGCGCCTGACTGATGGTCTCGAACAAGTCTTCTGGCTCCAAGTTGGGCTCATATAACGACTCACACATACCATACAACTGGTCAGCAGCAGTACCGCTAACAATGAAATCCTTCGCAAAATCAATACATCCAATCAAGTCAAACCCACAGATAAATGGTTTGTTGGTTTTAGACTCCAAACCAGCAACAATTGGTCCAACGAAGTATGGTCCAAATCTTCTCTCGTACAACGAGGAACTCACCAAGTTTGCCAATGTCTTAGGCTCTATTTCTCTCTCCTCTCTCAATTTGTACAAATTGTGTTTCAAGCGGAAATCCTCCTTCAATGTGAGAACGTCGGTGGCCAATCCTGTCAACCCCAAAAACGTCTTGTCTCCAAACTGGAATACTTTTTCGAAGTTGTTAGACAATCCTAACGACTGGTTTCCCAACCTCAAGTCGCATGCAATTGCTATGCATTCTTTGCCTACCATGGCAACGGCGGCACCACCTGGATGTTAGTATTATGTTGAATGCGACCCCGATTGGGGACCAAATTGGGATAAAAATGTCTCGAAATTAGACTATCTCTCTCTTCGGTTGAACTGGCAGTATCTGAATTAACTAGATAGTTCTGTAAAGGCCGTCGCCGTTGGAGAACACCGAAAGCTCGTGAACCGATAACTCAGAACAAATTGCTCTTTCACCACGAATTCCAACATACCATTAATGGAGCTTGGATCTGACATTCTGTACTATTTAAAGACCCTGATTTATGGATGATTTAAAAGGCAATTAGCCAGAAGCGTATAAGTCTAACTAGATATGGTAGAGGTTGGTGGCGTCTGTTCAGTTGAGGAAGTGGTCACGTGCGTTATCACGTGTAAGTACTCGCGAATAGTTTCGTTCCACTCATTCTAAATCGACTGTATCGTTCTTCTGCTTGATATACTATCAAAATCTTATCCCATAGTTCTACAAACTGTCACTCACAATCATATTTTCCTAATAGTCTGCAGCATATTGTCTTTCAATTAAAAAGCAAACATAATACATTGATCCCCACCGTATTTCATTATATAGTTACAACAGACTAGTATTCTAGTCCTCTAAATCCTCTGGCTCGTCTTCCTCCTTGATGGTATTGGTGCTGAAGCTCATAATGAGCTCCTTTTTAGCTTGATGTAACGCCTGTTCATTGTCCACAGCAACATGCTTTCCATCAGCGTTCAACAACTGATTGATTGGGCTACTCTCAATGTCTTTGAAGTTTGAGAGACTGAAGGTCTTCGGAGATTTCACTAACGAAGTGCCCTCTGGCATCTCAAGCTCATGTATAGATCTAGGAGCATCCGTAAGAGCGTATTTCGGGTCGTTGATTAAGATCAGGTGCATCTCATTGGATGTAGTCACCAATTTGTCAATCTCAAGCTTCACGACCTTGGTCAACTCCAGCTCGTCATCCGCATCATCAAGTGCTCTCTGTTGAACGATTTCCAATATCTTCTCGTCACTCAAGTCTGGATCGGTGGCCCTGAGTTCCTCGATTCTCTCTTCTTCTCTATCCTCCGCTTCAGCATCAAATCTCAATTTTAAGCCATAAGCGAGAAGAACCAAATAACTCTTGTACTTGCTGAGCTCAGTTTTGTACTCGGCAAGTCTGGCTTCGTAGTTGGAAGTGATCAACTTGTAATTTGAACAGCCAGAATATTTACGGAAGCCTTTCATGAATTTAGTCTTGCCCTGGTTGAAGTTGTTATACAAACCCTTTAAGTTATTATAATACTTCAATGTCTGAACAAACTGTTTCAGAATACCTTCGTGATTGTTTTCTCTTCCTTCCTCGATATCTTCGTCAATAACATAATTGCTGAGGTAGACTCCTTTCGGAAGTTGATCCCACTTACTGATATTTTTTGCCTTCTTGAAGGAATCTCCCATATTCAATAGAGAATCCAAGTTTGTCCAACCGTACTCAAGAGAAGACATACTCTCCTCCAAAGTGGGGATTGCTGTGATCTTGGAGGCCCAGAAGTTACACGTATTGATGAACTCCCGTGCAACTTCCATTGTACCAGCTTCGAAAATGAAAACCTTGGGCTGCTTCTTGGTGACTTTTGGGAAAGTCAAAGAGAAGTGAATCCTGGAATTAGGGCCGGAGTGTGAAGTCTTCTCAACTTGAGCAATAGTGGAACACAAATTGTAATTACCAACATTTGCAGCATTCTTAAGCCAGTTACCATCCCCGATATTACTTTCCTCTTCCTGCTCATACATTAGTGAGGCATTGGACTTGCGGAGTTTCTTCATCTTCGTTTGTTGCTTCTTGATAACCTTGGGATCGAAAGAGTACAAACGAAGCTCTCCTTTGGAAACCACCACGAAGTATTCTGTAAATTTGTGTGAGAAGACGCCATTATTTCCCGTTCCAACAGTAGAGTCGGAAACTGGTTCTCTATTAGAGAACGATCTGCTAAAAAACGACATGAATCCCAGCTTCTGAGTCGTATTCAAAGAGGCAGTCAGAGCTGCAGAAGAAGCCACCTGTGGCTCGCCCAAAACAGTGTCCGCCAGATCGTTATTGAGGATACGTAACTTGAGTAAACCTTCCTTCAAATATGGCGAGCCTTGCAACTCCAACTTCAAATCAAACTTATCCTGGAAGTCATCAACGTCGAAGTCCTCCAACTGATACTGTTCTTTTCTATGATCTCCAACTTCCAAAGCATTGAGGTTGGTGTCATCAGCCACCAACGAGATTGTGTCCTCATTTCTAGCTGAGGAATTGTTGGTAGCAACTGAAGCTCTGGAATTCCTTCTTGTGAGCTGATTCCCATGACGAATGTGGTCATAAGATCTCTGGTTACGTAAGGTATTGGCTGCCGATCTCTGCGCATTAGCATCAGAAATAAGTGCACGGTTGAATCCGAATCTTGCGTCCTTGTTAGGACGCGAGAAGGTGGAGTTCGTGGCGGTCACCTGCGATACTGACGAGGCACCTGAAGTCATACGCTTCATGGTGAGTGACATACGTCTGTTGGCATCTGCATCAGCTGACCAAATGGAACCGTTGGAAGGCTGGCGAGAGAGCTCATTGATATTATCATTGAAATTGGGAGACTGTGGTCCACGGGGTGAAGCTGGCAACTGAGGCAACAGTTTATCATGTGGATGGTTCTCGTCGGCATGTGAATAGCTTGAGCGAATGGTTTCTGCTATCGAGTAACGCTTGTTGGACTGTTTTTTAGGGGTTGCTGGTGTGCTGTCGTCGCCCTTCTTCAAGTAAAGCTCATGGTGGGACAAGTCCTCGTAGTACATGTTGAGCTCACGCTCGATTTGGATTCTCTGTTTGATGGACAATGACTTCAGAGCCTTCCTGTTCTGTTGGAGAAATGTGGATAAAGTATTCTTAATGTAATCTGTTTGTGAGATCTTAGATTTCTTATTGAGCTCCGAGTTGTGGAGGGCAGTGTTCAATAAGATCAAACTGTACAACACAATGTAGATCTTCTCAAAGTCCTGGGTGCAAAACACATTCTTGGGGTGTTGTTTCAAGTACGACTTGGTGAAGGCCGAGAGAATACGGTCAATCTCCTGCGACTCTCCTTTCAAGTAGAGCTTCAGGCACAAGCGACGGGTGGAGGTCATCAAGCTGGCATCCCACTTAAACATATCCATGTAGTATTCACGAATCTGAGCACTGTCGGCATCGGGGGCAGCCAAAAACTGCGTGTATTCTGCTGGGTTAATCAGCACAAATTCTTCATTGTATAGTTTGGCAGCAATGTCTCTAAAGTCGTTTGTAGGAGCTTGTTCACGCTCATCGTTCAGGTCTTTATCATTACCTGTGAGTGTCTCATCGTCGGGTTTAGAGCTCGAATCCGAGTTGGAGCTCAGCTTGTTCTTGTTGTTCATACCCTGCTTGACGGGGGAACCGTTCAACTTTTGAGATTCGTTGTAGTCTGGGAGAGAATTAGCCGCGTCTACGTCGTGTGCGACCGGATACACGACCGGAGGAGCACTTTCAGTCATTACGGAAGTGGGCATCTCTTGCAGTCAGGGTTGGAAGCAAAAATAAGTAGTAGGAGAATAGAAATAAATAAGGATAACATAGGTACTAAAGGGCCCCGCACTCATAACGCCAGAAGGTATTCCAAAAAAATAAAAGAATGCGGTAGGGCGCCTCGCGAAGTTGTGGAAGCCATGCAAACGTGCAAAAAATGCGTATCGGCCTGCCTCGAAGACAATATTTCCGACCCCAGCAGGCCCTCAAGGCAGGACGGGACTAGATTCCAATTACGAAATCCGCGATGTCATAGCAACTACATTTTCGAGGCTTTCATGTGAGCAAAATATTCTAAAATCCTCGAAATAAAAGTGACCGTGGCTTATTCCCGACTTCATGCCCTGATGATTCCTGTGTCGCTACCGAGCTTAAACACGGTATAGTTTCAGACATCAATGCGAGGTGCGGATCCCGGACGGCATAGAGCGGGATTGTGAATTGACGAGAGGTCCAGTTACTAAGAGCTGGGAATTCAAGAGCTCAACGGGGCGTTGCTTTTTCTTTGTTTTCATGTTCGTTTCATGGCTTCCCGCGGTCCCATGCTATTATCATCTGTATTTCTGTTTTATTTAATGACGCTAAATTTTTTATTCTATTGTATCGGAATTATCTTATCAAATTTATGTCTAGTTTATTAGATGTGTGGTTGGTTCGTCTGTAGTTACTTGTTCCACTTGGAGACGCTGCCTCGCCTAATGTTGAGGTTGCAGATCAACGCTAGTAATTTACTTTTTTCCGTTGAAGCGAGCTTATCTGCCGGTCTTCCACTTTGCCAACCTACCAGCCTACCAATCCACCTGTCTGGCCATGCTGGGATTGTTTGGCTATCCAGATGGAGTTGTGGCCATTAGGAGCCCAAGTTTTGCAATATAGGATGTTTCAGGCTGAGCGGATATGTGGTTACGTACGTGCCTCTTGTTCCTCACATTCAATGCTGCATTTTGGCTACTTCAAATTGTGGTACTCACTGGTCTTATCGTGTGGTGCAATCTACGGTCATAACTAAACCCTACCTTGCTGCTGCGTTCTCCAGCCCTGCATTGAATGATCGCACAGGTTGGCCTCAAGGTAACGATCTTATCTTAACCTCAGGGAAAAGAGAAACCTTTAGAAGAAATCGTTACCTGTACCAGCTGAGCCTTTTGCACAATTTGTAGAATCACAACGTGGTGAGGCTTCGCAATCCACGTTCCAATAGAGATCGATGCAACGAGGCTTACTGGTGTCTCATGCGATAAGTTCCATACTACAAGATTGCAGTCTATTGTGTTCAATTGGACCCGCAGTCGATGGATTAGGCAACGACTTGGCTCTATCAGGAGAGACATGCATCTGTGAGAGGCTGAGACTTAAACTGTTGTACTTTGCATATAACAAATCATAGGAGCTTGAGCTATTTTTGTCGATTAATGGTTATATATAGCTAGCATTCTGTTGTCGTACCTGACAGATACCTGCAAGGAGTCGGGAATGCATGCCCAAAGTAGATTGAAGTGTGCCGGAAATATTCAGTCAATCTGGTTGGAAACTGAAATTGCTTCACTTGCATGATAATTCTGGCCATGGAAACATTCCAGTGCAGGTTTGACGTTTTGTTGCACTTATGGAATGTTAATCCTGATTCTGAATTCCCCATCTTTGGATCGTATGCAATCCCTTGTTAATTTTCGGGTTGGCATTGTAAGTTCAATTTCGCAACTACTCTTTCCACACCCGTACCTCCTTTTGCCCTGTTAGTAATTCCAGTTAAGCCTTAATGCCAATTCGATTAACTTCAAAGTTATATACTCTTCATCTTCGATTCGCGGAAGTCTCCCTATCCAATAAAATCATACTTTGTGATCTTTTCTGTAATCACTTTCTATAAATTTGTTTCCTTACTTCAACGATCTTGATTATATACTTAAGGCTCAATGCGTGATCGTGCTCAGCTTGATGCTAAATCACTCGCTGTTCTTCATCACTTGGAGTCCTACGTCAACGGCGACGAGCAAGCTGATGCATCTATAGTTTCTGACTACATAAGGTTCATTGGAATGGACCATGCAGTGGTGGCGGGGCCTGGAGACATACTTTCGAGTGCTGTCTTGACAAGCTTTGTTCCACTTCTCTCCAGGATCTTAAATTGTGACTTGTATGCTGACATATATGTTCAATTGTTGACAGCCATGTTGGAACAATTGTCATTTGGAAATGTCACTAAATATTTCTCTGAAGAGAATGTAATGGAAGCTTTGAACTCTTCTCAATACGCAGTTGTCTACATGGCAATTCATGTCGTGAAGGTCAATTTGTCCCGTGGAGACGTTGAAGTTGCCAAATTTTTAGTGAAGTTTCCAGCCTTGCAATCGCTCACTAAGAGATTATTGGATTCAGTTGATGTTCCAACTCGCATAGTGTCTGATACTGAAGAATGCATTCGAATATTTGCAGGGCTGGAACACTTCAACATCGCCGGATGGGAATTCATTGAAGATGTGCATAAATCTAGTGCCATGAATGATGCAAGTCTTTTGGGACGTTACTTGTCGGTTATCCAATCTTTAGCGCTCAAAATCTCTTCTGAAACAGCACGTCTTCTTTCGGACTTTGACATGACAAAAATCCTCAATGAGGACCCCGAGACCGCTGACCCATTTTTGGCATCGATGCTTATTGCATTCTACTCGTTCATGTTGACTAAGGTCCCCTTCTATCTGATTCAAAAACCTGTTGATCAGTGTGTTCAAGACTTCGCTAAACGTCGCCAAGAAGACAGATTCGATTTTATTGTCGACCCTACTTTGATGGATTTGTTGTCGAGGGCGTCCCTCGCTTCGAATGAGTCCCAGAGCTATTTAAAGTTGGAGTTCGAAAGGATTCCACTGTTGACCAGGTTTGACTTCTCCTCCCCTGAAGATGTCCGGTACTTTTGCAAACTTGACTTGTCCGTGATACCCAGGAAGGCCGAATTCTTCGACAGCAATTTCACGAGTTGGACGTTCCAGAATCTGTCGTATGCACATTTTCGTTGCTTGATTCATTTGATTGATAATGAGGAGCTATTTGCAATGCTCGTCGACAGCGCTAAGCTAGAAGAAAAAGTTTTGATCAAGCTCCCACATGATCTTCTTTATGAGTTCGCTGAGAGAGTAACTAGGTATGATTACTCTGCAACCCAGCTTTTCCGCCAGCCTTATCTTGTCCTTAATCAGCTCATAGTAGCGGATCCGGCCATAGTGAATCCAGAGATCTGGGAGTTGAAGAAACAGGCTTTGCAGAATTTATTGTTGTACAGAAACGTCGACATGGGAGCTTGGAAACAAGCTCTCATGAGCTGCTACAAGGAAATGCTTAATGGCCGCCTCGTGAAGTCCGTGGAACCGAAAGTTGATGTTACAGATGAAGCTATGTAAGTTCTTATTCTTTAGATTTATACTTCATCAGCTTTTGGAGTTTAATCTACCCTTCTTTTTGTTGACCTCTTCCTTTGTGGCATCTGAAATTCGCTTGAGAACCAAAATTAATGATAAGTTGGAGGCTACTATCCAGGCACCAAGAATTCCATAGTTTCGGCCCAAGGTTCCCCGCCAAGTGTTGAAAAACACGACTTTTAGGGCCTCGTATGCATTATACATCGGGGTAGCATATCCATACCGATAGAATCCCGGTGAGAGCACTAACGGCGCAAATGTGGGTGCAATGTTAATGACGATATAGAAAATCATGAACGGAGCCAAGAGTGCTTTCTTATCTTTGTACAAAATCCAAGACACAATGGTCTCATTGATACCTCCACTAGCGCTAATGAAAAGGAACATAGTGAGCCAAAGAATCAAGAAACCTGGGCCACCAAAGGCTGAGTCGATGGGAACCCTGAACGCTATCGTCATAAGAGAATATACCAATGCCAAAACAAAGTGGTTACATTGGGAAATCATTATACGGTACAAGACGTAGTGCCCGAATTGAAGCTTATCCTTAACACTATTGTGAAGATCCACTGAGAAGTTAAACTGGTGGAAAGAAAAAATTTGAGCGTAGATAAGTCCAAGCTCTGAAGGTCCCAAAACTGTAGATGACAGACTCAGTCTCTGATCTACCATATTAATTGAAGGAAGCACACTAAGCACTGAGGGAACTTGAGTTGAATTAGAAGAACGGACCAAGTTTTGTCTTTGATCATCCGTGAGGTAGTGTTCTACCATAGTTGCGTACACATGAGGTGCAAAGTTTGATAACCAAAGGGATTCCATTATGCGCAAATTCTTGGTGACGTACTGGGACAATGCCGAAAAATGGCGCCCGGATTCGTACACAGCCGAGACAATGTATTGCAGTTGGAACGCATATACTGACAGAGCATTTCCTGAAGAAAGCAAGTCGTAGACAATTTGAGATGCAGTTGCATTCACGTAGATACATGCCCAATATTTCTGCTCATGAACTTGTTTCTCCACCTCTTCAAACAAACTTCTATCATGTTGGGAAGCAATGTCGCTGAGTTCCAGCACATTCGCAAAGCGGAAATCTCCATAAGTAGAGGATTCATTGATTAGTCCCCTAACCGCTTCTCCAAGTAGCTCCGGAGCAGTAGTGGAGTTCGTAAGTTGAACCTGACTGTCTTCAATCACTACCAACATTTTCATATTGGCAACCCTGTATTCACGACGATAAATTGAACCCCAATAAAGAGACAAGACGCCGATGAATACCACCATTATGAGGATGTAGACTTTGCCAAACATCACAGCCAACTTTCGTCTCTCATCCCAAAGTCTATAAGGTTTTTCGGTTTCAGGTTTCTTCTCTGCAAGGCCATCTTTTTCTGACAGCTCGTCATGCTGGGAAAAATTCGACGAAGGTTCAGTGTTTGTTCCTGTAATCCTGGTTCCAGTGACATTGCGGGAAACGGCCTCATCTAGGATTGATTCGTCCAACGGATCTACAGACTCTGACATTTTGAAGATGACCGGATGATGAGGATTCTCAATTCCTGGTGATTATTTTCAATCTAAAGCTAGAACACTCAAGAAATGTAGCCGAGCTCTTGTGGGCGATCTTAACTCAAAGAAGTCCAAATACTGGGGCTAACGAGGAGTAACATGCATGGACCAACTTTCATGCAGAACTTCTCTTGATCAAAACATTGAGTTTAGAAAGAAATCACTAACGGTAGACTTAAAAAATATTCATACAAGTGAACAAGACTCATCAATTGATTCTCATTAAGTCATTCATATATCCTATTTTAAGGCATATGTCGATCAAATTCATAATAACTTCCTAATGGAATGCAGAAGGAATTTTCAACATGCAGGATGATGTGTGCTGCCAAACACTAAAGATGGTTTTTAGGACTTGACAGCAATTTCATATCATCGTTGACAATCTCCTTAATTTAGTTGAATATCTTCTTAACTACTTCCCTCTTGTACTTGGATATTGTGACTTGGCTGTTCTGACATGGCAGATTCTCTCCATACCATCTCAACAGGACAGTCGTCGGTCCAGGCGTTCCAGCCAGAGGCTTTGGAAGAGCGTCCTCCAACAGAAAGACGTCCCTCACTTTTGGAGAGGTTCACCACTGCTGCCTCTAGTTTTATCCTGACGGATTCCGAAGCCCAACGGAAGCCTAGCGTCGTGGGAAGTGAGACTGGTGGAAGTAGCATCCATAATTTCACCAGTATGCGGACTGAAGATGAATGGTTTGGCTCCTCGCAAATTTATCGTTCTCTTACCAACAGAAAGGAACCGATTGAAGAATTTCCCAGCTTGGAGGAGTTTAGTAGCGAGGATGAGAATGATCCAATTGCGCTTACAGGATCCAACACTGAGTTTCAGCCGCATCCACCGAAGCCCCGTAGAAGAGAAAGCACTATTGTTTCGACAATTCAGTCGATATCACGGAAATTTGGCTTTTGGGATTCGGACTTTGCTGCTGAGAGAATTCGAATCGCTGGAACGTTGGTAAAGAACTATGTGTATTTGTTGAGTGGTTTTGCAATTGCACTTTCCATTTATTGGGGATCTTACTACCAACGTTCCACTAGATATAAGAATGTTCCCTTCGCTGTCATCATCGGAGATACAACCTTGGGACAATTGCCCCCTATTTTGGGTAACCTTGTGCTACTGTTTTTCCAAAATGTTCCATTAGTGAAAACTTTGGGCAATTACCATATATGGTCCTACGAGCGCATACTTGCAAAGGCTCAGGAGCACAACAACACTATTCAAGAAGAAGTTTTTAGACAAGTGCACCATCAGCATTATAGGGCTGCATTCTTTGTGCATGAAAACGCAACATTGTCTATGTATCAGGCGCTAGTGACGCTAAATACCACCTTTAATCCAGCCACAGAATTACTTTCCGTTGTTTACGAAACAGGAAGTGACTATAATGCGGTTCACAACTACATTTCAACGTTGACTGAACAAATTTCGAGGGTGTTCGCGGGCTTCATGGTGAAACTGCCATGGGTTGGATACATGATGCAGACACTAAATTCGACTCAGGTTGATAATGTGTTCAATCAAGCTCCTCAACTTTTCACGTCTAATCCTCGCTTTGTGGTAGATGATAGACTTCCAGTTCCTGAACAAGTTGTTCAGGCTCCATTGCAAATTGGACTTATCTACTTGTGTATCTTCACATTCTTCCAATTTGTGTTCTCCGTCCCAATCCATATGTACATCGCATCCAAGATCAAAGGTCTTAGGTACGTGGGCTACAGAATTCTTGCGGCGCAAGCTGCATATGTTGTTCTTGGGTTGGCCTATGTGTTATTGAATACTGCTTTTCAAATCAGTTTCACAAAAGCGTTCGGCAATCTGGGATTCTTGGTCATTTGGGCATTCGCATTTTTGACAATGTCATCTGTTGGTTCACTTATTGAAGTTTTGGTTTTGTTTTGCATTATTTTAAAGCCAGCCATGATAGGACTTGTCCTTCTTCTCGTTGCAGTTGTCAACTTAGCTCCAACCATCTCGCCTATCGTGCTCTGTCCGGACTTTTATCGCTATGGGTATGCTATGCCAGTGTTTAATTCATATCAACTCATGCAAGTTGCATTTTTCAATTCATACAAGGGCCATATGGGAAGAAACATCGGTATTCTATGTGCTTGGATTGTTGTCACGAATGCTATGATGCCATTTGCCATGAAGTGGATGGCCAGTCGGCTACCTCAACAACCGGGAGCTCTGTCATAATTTACAAATGGTATTAATTTCTTTGTACGATTCAATTCATAATATAGGAAGCCTAAGTCATTTGTAATTTTTGGTTATATCGAAATACGATGTTGAGAGAGGTGCTCCAGCTTCTGAAATCTGACAACAATGCAGGTGCGGAATTGCAATAACGAGAAAGCATCAATTCTGAGTAATAAACAGCAAAATTATGGGGCAATAGGAATGTCAGAATTGGTATTGGGTACTTTAGGGGTCTTTCGAAACTTTGAATGTGTTTCAGATGAAAATTGGATTTTTGCATTGACTTTGTTGTTTTTTGAATTTTGAACAGAAGCGGCAAACAACTTATTATTCTGCGAACCATGTTGGAGACCAGAATCTGAGCAATATAGGTTTTGAACTCATAATACGGCAGTCTCAAAATTGAAGAACACAAGCAAATAGTACCACTATAATACTGATGGTGAAGGAGAAGCCAAGTACTGGAAACTTTAACCGTCATGAATCCGAGTCCTTCATTACTTCTTTTATGAATTTTGTCAACACAACCTACAAGACTGAGGTTATATTTTGATTTAATGACCATATGTTTGTACGTAGATTAAGATCTCGTCACTTAAGAATATTAACTTCTAATACAGCCTTTAATATATGTTAGCCATTTGAAACCAACTCCACCAAAATCCCTGCAGAGAATTTAATCGGGCTTGATTTGCTTGTGCACCTCAAAGGAGGAGTTGGTTGATATAGTGAACAAAAGAAACCCTATAACGACAAGAACAAAAAGAGCTAATCGCAATTCACCCCGTTGGGAACTTTGGTCTTCAGGGACTGCTCATAAAAGATCTTAGTGTGTCCACACCTTTCGCCGACATTTTGCACCCAGGCCAAAAAAAAACCTCATCATATAATCTTCTTGCATAGTCCAATAGGAAACTACCACACGATGCATGTTCTTCTTACCAACGACGACGGTCCCCTCGATGACCTCGCATGCCCCTATATGAAATATTTTGTTGACGAGATCAACCGTTCGACCGATTGGAAAGTATCGATTGTGGTTCCGAATCAGCAGAGATCATGGATTGGAAAAGCCCATTTTGCAGGTAGAAGTCTATCAACATCGTACATTTACACCAAAGAAAGCACTCACGTCTGTAATGCGGATATCAATAAGTTTGAGGGACCGTTTGAATCACCTTCGATAGAACTTATTTCCAAGGGATACCAAGAGTGGTGTTTGGTAGACAGTACACCAGCTGCTTGCACAGATATTGGAATCCATCACTTGAAGCAGCATCAAGAACCAATTGATTTGGTGGTCAGCGGTCCCAATTTTGGAAAAAACTCAGGAAACCTTTACATTTTGGCCAGTGGAACAGTGGGTGCAGCTATGGAAGCAGTGACGCACGGCATTAAGTCGATAGCTCTCTCCTACGAGTTTAGGGACATTAACCACAATTTTGAGATCTTGAAGGAAGCAAGCAAAATCTCTGTCAACCTTGTTGAACATTTATATGGTGAATTGAAGAAACAGAGCGAGGTCGACCTCTTCTCAATCAATGTGCCATTGATTCCATCACTCGAAAGCGGCAAAACGAAGATCAAATACGCTCCAATCCTAAAGAACACTTGGGGGTCTATCTACACTAATTTAGGTGATGGGAAATTTGGCTGGGCTCCTGATTTCAAGCAGGTGTGGAAGGATGGACTTGAAGATGTAACTCACTCCGACAGCAGAGTGCTCTTAGACGAGGGAATCAGTGTCACACCACTCAAGGCATCCTTTACTGTTGTGGAGCCTCTTGAGGGAGAGATCGTGTTGAATCAATCAGTCAAAGAATTGGGCATGAAAAAGGAACATAATAATGTGTTTTTGATTACAATTCCTGAACTGGCATATATTTATGAGCCATATGTTACCGTTTTCAAGAAATTAGGTTTCAGGATTGAGAAATCTCTCCTGGTATTGGAGGAACTCAAAGCAAACTTATCACTTAAGGTTTTCCATTACTGTGAGTACGAAGATATTGACCTTGACTTGGTGCAATCTCACCCACAGCAATACTTTATTCCTTCGTATATTTATCGTAAGGCATTAATAAGAAAGCATTTCTTAGCCAACACGATTCGTCATTATACTGTGAAGAATCCAGAATCGATACTTCATAAGGCTTTCCCAGAATGTTACCAGTTGGAGGTTGATTACGCGGAGTTTCTCGATGATGCATTGGATGATGCCTACGAGCTCAGAGAAGAGATTGAACTGGGTGAGAAGACATGGATTCTCAAGCCAAGTATGAGTGACAAGGGTCAAGGAATCAGGATATTCCAGACTATCCCCCAACTTCAAGCAATTTTCGATTCATTTGAGCAAGATGAATCTGATATCGAAGGTGAAGATGAAGAAGACAATAATGGAGTTATTATCTCCCAACTACGTCATTTCGTGGTACAGGAATACCAAAGTCATCCATTACTTTTGCTGGAGTATTTGAACAGAAAATTTCATTTGCGTACATACGTTGTCTGTAAAGGAAACCTCAAGGTATTCGTTTACGAGAACATTTTGGCGTTATTTGCCAGCGTTCCTTATATAGAACCGGGCAACTCAGAAGAGGATGAAATCATCGAATTGGCTGGTCACTTAACCAATACTTGTCTCCAAGAAGGCTATCAACCAGTCGTTGTCCCATTCTGGGCCTTGAGGGGTGTCGAGGAACCCAAGAAAGCTGCAATTTTTGATCAAGTCAAAGCAATAACCGGAGAGTTGTTTAAGGCAGCATCCTCAGTGGACAGAATTAATTTCCAGCCCATGGATAATGCCATTGAAATATTTGGTATTGACTTCTTAGTTGATGCTGATTACGAAGTTAAGCTTCTTGAAGTCAACTCGTACCCAGATTTTAAACAAACAGGAGACGACCTCAAGACGATTATTGACGGACTTTTTAATTCCGTTGCAACTGAGTTAGTGAGCGAGATGTTTGATTTGCCTGCCCCCGAATCAGCAGCAAGCTTGCTTCATGAAGTTTTATAAGCTATTGGGCTACTGATTTATATCCATATTAGTTAAATGGTATGTGACTACATATACAATTTGGCTTAATTTTTGAGGTCAGTGACTCTCTGCTTGACAGTCTCCAAGACACGGTAGAAGTAAGCCCTGATATCTTCCAAATTTGCCGGCTTGACATAGTTCACGTAGTCGATGAAAGAAGCAGTGCTGGATTGCTCTCCAACTGACTCTGCCAGCTCGGAATCTTCAACAACAGGCTCCTCAGTTCTTTCTTCAACAATTGGTTCAGGCTCCGAAACTGGTTCAGGATCGCCAACAACTGGAGCTTCAACAACTTCTTCCACGATTGGCTCGGGCTCAGAAACTGGCTCAGGATCTTTAGCGTCATGCTCTTCAGCAACCAACTCTTCAACGATGGGGTTTTCGACGACAGGTTCCTCTTCCGCAGGGCTGTCACCTGTCTTCTCGACAATTTCGGGCTCCTCGACCGCAACTTCAGAAGTCTCAGCCTCCTCTTGACGACTTTCGTCGTCAGATTCAGAATCATCCTGAGCAGGTTCAGCATCAACAAGCTCAATTCCCTCAACAACAATTTCCTCAACAACAGGAGCCTCCTCAACTATCGCGCCGCTTTCTACTTTGATATCCACTTCTGGGATTTTCAAATCTGGTTGGTAGGCCTCTGAAACAACACGAGCTTCTGCTTCTGCACCATTATCAACATTGGCGAGATTCAAGCCAAGCAAAAAGAAAAATACAAATTTGGAGAATAACATCGGTAATAGAGAAAAATTGTGGGTGGAATTTGAAATCAAGGAAGCTTTCATTATACACTCCGATTTCAGTGCAAATCCCAAAATTGATCTGAATCATTAGCACCCTCAATACAAAATTTGTGCCTTATGCGATGGAGGATCCATTAAATTATTTCATGTTTGTATATATAAGAAAAATTGATTCAAGGAGACTGTTGGCGCTCAAACAGAATGTAATTTCACAATAATAACCTGTAAGGCGCCTAATTCGCTTACTCCACAATTTGTTTATATGCATCACTTGAAGAGCTAGGTACTACTCTATGCTTCTCTGAGAAGTAGTTCCAACGCTTCAGCTATTGAAGGTTTCGATTGGCATGCTATTTCATTAGTAAGTGATTTCCTATTGAGTATTTCATTTTTCCTTCTGCGATCAACTGTGAAGCCGTGGGGTCAGACAGATCCTGCAAGGAATCGGTTTTATCAGTTGCACTTATCAATGCACTTGGATGTTTCTGTCGGCACCAAAAAGAACAAGGATACACTAAGTCACTTCGCTTTAGTTCAATAATGAAATAATTAACTGGAATTGATGTTTTTGTGTAATTGACTAGGAGATTACACCGAATTCGATTTGCATGTCTTTGTGTCCATTAATTCATCGAGGGAAGCGCTCTTTAACTACAAGTCGTGTGACTAAACGGCCTATGTCTCAAGCTTTGTTCACTATAGCCATTACAACACTTGTAACTTAAACTTTCCTATGACTCAAAAGCACACATACTCTATGCATTTGAGTAAACCCGATTGCAGTCCGGGGACGAGGTAGGAACACTGTGGAACTTCTTGATTCCCAGAGTAATGTGTGAACCGGAAACACTCTTGCTTGCAAGTGTGTAAAACGGGTTCAATGGAAAGGTCTTGATATTATGAGTAAAAGAAAAAATAAATAAAAAAAACTATACTTCTCTCACGGCTTTACCTTTATCAACCCGAATTCCTGGTGTGTCGGGAATGAAAACGTCGTCTATATACCGATCAGCAATGTCTCACTTCATTCTGTCATCTCTTACTCGAATAACTCTAAGTTTGATGGCAAAAATATTCTACAAGTGATGGAAGCATAGTCAGTAACTTCCAGTACAACAAATATCCATCCTCCTCATACCAGCCAACTTATCGATGTCCCCAGTCTGCTATACAGAGAACACTCACGTGAAGACGTGCGCGCACCACCTCCACTGTCGACAACTAAAAAAAAACTTGCCAGACAGATCACCTCTCCATATTCCCCACCGTTCAGCCAAACTTGGATTTTGCTCCCCACGTCTCTTGGTACCGAATCAATTGCATACCTCCCAGACGTGTGTCGCCCAAAGTCTGACCTTCCATTTCCAGACTATCCAGACTTGCTGAACCTCGTACAGTTTTCCATATATTTCCACCACAGACTGGTCACAGCTGCCCATGTCGCAACGAAAAACCCATAGAGGCCTGAAGAAGGCAGCCGTGTCTTCCACACAGACAGGTCAGCAAGAGCTACAGACTTTGTCCGAGATGTTTCCCGATTGGGAATCTGAGGACTTGTCTTCGTTATTGGCTGAGCACTCTCAAGACGTCGAAGTGGTGATCGATTTGATTGTCAACAATAAGGTTTCAAAATGGGAACCTATCAAGAAGGAGCCCAAGCCTAAGAAAAGAGACGACATAATAACCCAAGACTTGCATTCTACCCCTGCCCAAATAAATTCTCATGGAGAGAAAAAGCACCAGAGGGAAAAGCCCAAGACTGACAAGCGCAGAGAGAAGAAAGCTCCTGTTAAGAAGGAAAGCACTAGTGCTTCATCCTCTGCACCATCTGTTTCTGCCCCTCAGGTTGCTGCTGCTGCCTCCACATCTACTTCCTCTGCACCTGCACCATCCGGCTCATGGGCTGCTGCTTTGGCCAAGGACGTGAAGCCAAAGCCAAAAGCCGCTCCTAAATTGGAGACTGCTGCACAGGAACCTGCTACGGAGGCCCCTGCAACTCAAGAGACTGTTGAAGCCGAGCCTGCAGCAGCTTCAGAGGTTGTATCAGAACCAGCTTCTGAGCCATCTGCTGATTCCGAGTCTCAAAAGGTTACCCAACCAGCAACGACTACCCCATCTAGAAAGGCTGAAGTCAAGCCAGCCACATCGTGGGCTTCTGCAATTAAGCCTAAAGCCAAGCCTCCAGTGAAGAAGCCAGAGCCAGCGAGAGCCCCAGAACCAGCCGTTGAAAAACAAGCTGAGATTGAACATGAGAATCCAGAGCCAGCTGTAGCTGTGGAAGCTGTAGCTGTGGAAGCTGCACCACAAGTCGAAGAGGAAGCTCAAGCGCCAGAGCCTGTCACTAGCGCTCCAGTGGCCACTCCAGAAGCCGCCCCAGTTTCAGTACCAGCCGATTCTGCCGTACCAATTGCCGAATCTGAGGTTGTTTTGCCACACCAAGTCAGCAATATCGGCGTCTCTTTCGGCTCTTTGTCCTTGGAGGAGGAGAAGGCCACAGAAGCAGCTGTGCCTGAAACAACGACCGTTCCAGCTGAGTTTTCTAATGACTCCAAGTTCAGCCAACAGAGCCAACCAGTACAATCTCAACCTCAGCAAAGCCAACAGCCTCAACAGCAGACTCAACAGTCGCAACCAGCCTACCAGCAACAATACGAACAGAAGCCAGCCTCTAGCCAAGGATATGACTACTACTCGCAATTCCAGCAGTCTCAGCAGCAGTACCCACAGCAAGGTGCTGTTGGTAACATGCCAGCTCAGTACGGTTACCCATCTTATGACTATTCTGCTTACAGTCAATTGGGCCAGGGCGGACTCGGTTCAGCTGGTTCTCCGGGTTACTACCCAGCTGCTGTAACCAACGGTGCCAAGGGAGGTGCAAATGCCAGCAACGGAAATGCCAGTAACGATCTTGGCCAATCTCCATTGGTGCAAGGAAACTCCATGGCTCAAGGTTTGCAAACTCCACAACAGTCTCAAGTGCCAGGAGCTGCTCCATACGGATTTCCTAACTACTACAACTACTTTTACAACACCCCATTCTATGGTAATGGTGCCATGGGTGCCACTTCGACTGGTTACGGTATGCAACAACAACAGCAACAGCAACAGCAGCAGCAACAGCAACAGCAGCAGCAGCAACAACAACAGCAAGCTGGTAATGATAACGTTGAGGGGGAGAATGCCAACGCACAGAATGCGGGAGCACAAGGCCAATACTACGCTCAATACTACGCTCAACCAAACCAATTTGGCTCCAGAGTTGGCTATCCATACAATGGATTTCCAGCCAACCAGACATATCCGCAGTCCTCAGGGCAGGGTGAACTGGCAGATCAGCCGCAACAGCAACAACAACAGCAAGCTCAGGGTCAACAAGGCAACCCACAAGGTCCTCCTAGTGGAATTCCTCAGTACCCTCAGCAAATCCCCCAATATGGTGGATACCAGCAGTATCCACAGTACGGCAGCTACCAGGACAACAATCAATACCGTGGCTGGTATTAAGGTTGCTGCGATATGGGTAGCATAGTTAGCAAACGGACACATACTGGGTTTATGTTTGTATGAGTATAAAATGACATGCGATCTAAAAATATTTGTATGTGGTTTGTATGGCACTAAAGCCGTACTGAATCACTGAACATTCGATGTAATAGTTAAGAAATAGGCTGTATTCTTGGAATGGGAGCGTTCACGATCTGCAGATAAACTAAATGAAATTCTCCCCACTTTCTAGTCACGTGGCAGTTTGCTTTGCGCAATGTTGTCAATAAAAACTCAATGAAAAGTAACTCAGGCCTAATAAAATCGGTCGAAAATGTGATAGAAGTAATCTTGGTGGATGATATACTCGTTTTAGTATCTTAAATTTAGATATATTCTACATCACTCGGGATCAAACGCAATTACTCCCCCAAAGCATTCATTCCGCAGTGCTACAATTTACGCAGAGCCTTCGCATTCTCTGTCATACTCTTCACTCCAAGCGCGAACCCCCATATATAGTGACTCCCGTTGCTCCCACATAGAAAAAAAGTCCTACTAAATTTCTTCCCATAGTAAAGACCAACAGTATGTACTAACTGACGTATATCATTATCACCAAACGCGGCGCGCGCACGCTACTTTCTTCAGCAACCTTCCACACTCACAACACCAATGCTATCGGAATAGGTTGTCAGCTGGTCGACATATGTCTGTTGTCTAGTTGTGGGCTTTTTTTTTGCCCCTGAACAAATGTTGTTGCTGTCGAGCCAGCAGACTTGAGAATTACAATTTTGGTACTGCAGACAAATAAATGTTTTATTCTCACCAGCAAACTCTCTCCTCATAACAACCCGCGATGTTTTGGTAGTGTGTGTTGTTAGTACTTCGTTGGGGGAGAACCTTGTGAGATTTCTATCTTGTTGTCGTTGTGTTGCCTTTAGTAAGCAACGTAAACAACACCATACCTGCATTCTACTGATGTTCCTCTTATGTGTCATTATACTAACACCCAGTGTCCACTGAAAAGAAGAAGACTACCAGAAAGAAGAAGGACCCAAACGCCCCAAAGAGATCTTTGTCGGCTTACATGTTCTTCGCCAACGAGAACAGAGACATTGTCAGAGCTGAGAACCCTGGTATCAGCTTTGGTCAGGTCGGTAGATTGTTGGGTGAGAAGTGGAAGGCTCTCTCCACCGAGGACAAAACTCCATACGAGAACAAGGCAGCTGCTGACAAGAAGAGATATGAAAAAGAGAAGGCCGAATACGCCAAGAGACAGTAAGCTCTGGGGCCCTAGTGGCTGAATATTTGTACCATATTGTGTTCTTATCTTCTGCTGTTTATTCCTGTGGAGTGAATGGCGTATGTTAGTTAGTTTTGTATAGCTGCAAATTGTTTATTGTTGTACTTTATTATCCATTAGTTCAGCCATTAACGGATGTACAGGTTTTTCTTATATAAGTTCCTCACCCTTTCTGAAGTATCACCACCCAAGTATGTCTCTTCCTCCACCCTCCTATAACGATAATAAAAGGTCTTTCGCATATCCAACGGTCCATAAAAGGTGGCCTACTATTTTGGAGGGCGCAATTGAGGATATTAACCAATACACTAGCGATCATCCAGCAGCCTCAACCTCTGGTGGTTCGGTCATTGCCAACTTGCGTAAATTGTTAGAAGATTTCCGTTCAGATGCACTCGTTGATCCTTTCGATGAAGAAGACGTTGAAATAAAGCCCGAACTTCGTATTTACAACGTGGAGTTGGCCAAATTTAATGAACAGAAGCAAGTCACTTGGCTCACAGGTCCATGGTTGTACTTGGAGTGCTACTTATACCAACTTTTAGACTTGTGGTTCAAGAAGACAGAGGACTTGGCTGATTTTGATGTCTTCGAAAGATTGAAGAACAACACCTTCAAGCAATCTTCCTTTGGAGTGTTGGAACTCTGCAAGAGATACGAAGTTCTTGCCAGGCAATTGGTGATCGATGAAGTTGATGAAGAGGCTTTGAGACTTTTATTCAACGAGTTTATCGATATCTCCTTGTGGGGTAATGCAACTGATTTGTCTTTGTTAGCAGGAAATGTCACTTTGGAGGACATCAAAAGCGTTCAGGGTGCTGAGGTGAGAAAGAAAAATGAGGAAAAGATCATCGTCAACGACATATCTAAGGTGTGGACACACCTCAAGCATTCTTCGGAGAGAAGAATTGACATTGTATTGGATAACTCTGGTTTTGAGTTGTTTGCTGATTTGTGCTTGGCTTTGTTCTTGCTTGACTCGAGATTGATCAACAAAGTCGTTCTTCATTGCAAGGAGATCCCTTGGTTTGTAAGCGATACCATGCCCAAGGATTTCAAGAACTTGCTTGAACAATTGAGTGACCTGTCTTTTTTCCCTGAGATTTATGGTAACAATGAAGACAAGAGTGCGATTACGTTTTTGTTCACCAAAATACAAAGTTACGTTTCATATGGACAATTGACCACGCAGCACCATCCATTCTGGACCTCTTGTGAGAACTACTGGGAGATTCCACAACATAGCGACTTGTACCAAGAATTGAAGAAGTCTGATTTGATCATTTTCAAAGGAGACTTGAATTACAGAAAATTGACGGGTGACTTGGAGTGGGACACAACGACTCCATTCATCACAGCCATTCAACAGTTGGCCTCTTCTCAATTGCCAATCTTGACGCTCAGAACGTGTAAGGCAGACGTTGTGGTCGGATTGCCATCGGGACTCAATGAAAAGTTGATTAGAGAGTACAAGGCCATGGGCAATGATATTGGGGAGTTTTGGACCGCTTCTGGAAAATGGGCAGTTATTAGCTTCTCTCCTGGAAATAACTAGGATAATACTACGTCTCTAAATGATGCGATTTACTTCAATTTATCATTAATTTTGATCAACCCGCATATATCTCAATTTGAAAGCAGTGACATGATAAAAATTCTTTTAAAAACGGTGCCTCAATTGTACATCAAATTTGTGGTTATGCTCGGAACAAAGACTTTTTCGAAAATGTGAAAAAAAGGGGTACTTCATCTATCATCTCTTCGAGCATGTACAAGATCTCTCATATTTAACCCCTCTCTCGCCCCACTTATGGTGAGATCCCCAATGTTATATGCAAAAAAATACCCAATGCAAGTAGTGACAATAGCGTAAAAGTTTTATAACTCGAGGTATCATGAGAACAGTTTTTTATTTGATCGCGAGACAATGTATTTATTGTCCACTTCGCCGCCAAGACTATTCTTTGTAGTCCTAAACAGTATCTTTGTAGTTCGGAATCGCAAAGTGAACCGGGTCGGAATTTTTATTCGCAGTTCCGGTGGATGTTCTGCCATTTTGGGAAATGCGTACGCCCTCCCAATTCGGACACCACAACCCCACACAAATCACTATATAAGGTAGGCGTTAAACCAAATTCCTCTAAGAATCATTGACATTTGTCTACAATGGCTGATATTGACGTTGAAAAAGTTCTTTCTGAATTGACTCTTGCCGAGAAGATTGGCTTGACTTCTGGTTCAGACTTCTGGCACACCTACAAAGTTGAAAGATTAGGTGTTCCATCAATTCGTGTTTCAGACGGCCCTAACGGTGTTAGAGGTACCCAATTCGTGAATGGTGTTCCAGCAGCCTGTTTCCCATGTGGCACTGGTTTAGCTGCTACCTTCAACAAGGACTTGCTTTTCAAGGCTGGTGCTCTCATGGCTGAGGAGGCCAAGCACAAAAGTGCTCACGTTATCTTGGGTCCTACCACCAACATGCAGAGAGGTCCATTGGGTGGAAGAGCGTTCGAATCTTTTTCAGAGGACCCTCATCTTGCTGGTATGGCATCTGCCTCTATCATCAATGGTATGCAAGACAGCGATATCGCAGCTACTCTCAAGCATTACGTTGGTAACGACTTGGAGCATGAGCGTAACGCTTCCGACTCTATCATTACGGAGAGAGCTTTGAGAGAGATCTACTTGGAACCTTTCCGTTTGGCCGTCAAGTATGCAGATCCAAAGGCTTTCATGACTTCCTACAACAAAATCAATGGTGAGCACGTCTCACAATCTCACAAGTTCTTGGAAGAAATCCTTAGAAAGGAATGGGGCTGGGATGGTTTGGTTATGTCTGACTGGTATGGTGCATACACAGACAAGGAATCTATCAAGAACGGTTTGGACTTAGAGATGCCTGGTCCATCTGCCTTGAGAAATGCTACCGCAATCTCTCACATGATTAGCTCTAGAGAACTTCACATTAAATACTTGGATGATCGTGTTCGTAATGTGTTGAATCTCATCAAATGGTGTGCGAAGTCTGGTCTCGAAGAGAGAGGTCCACAGGATAGAGACAATGACACACCCGAGACAAAGGCCTTGTTGAACGAGATCGCAAGCGAGTCCATTGTTCTTTTGAAGAACGAGGACAATATTCTTCCACTTAAGAAGGATGAGACGATCGCTGTTATTGGTCCTAATGCCAAGTACTCCGCATACTGTGGTGGTGGATCTGCTTCTTTGCTTGCTTACTCCACCTCCACTCCCTTTGATGCTATAACTGAGAAGTTGGGCAAGGCTCCAGAATACGCTGTTGGATGTTACGCTCACCAGGCTCTTCCAGGTTTCGCAATCTCGGCTTTGACTAAGAACCCTGTCACCGGCGAACCGGGTATCAACTGTAAGTTCTACAATGAACCTTCTGGTACTGCTCAGAGGGATCAGTTTGATGAGTTCAACATCTGTCAGTCCCCAATGATTTTGTTCGACTACAACCACCCAAAGATCACTGATGAGATCTACTACATGGATGTTACTGGAATTGTAACACCGGAGGAATCAGGAGAATATGAGTTCTCCTTGATTGTCACAGGTACTGCCCAATTGTTCGTTGATGGAAAGTTGGTCATCGACAACAAGACATCCCAGGTTCAAGGTGATGGTTTCTTCGGTACTGGTACCATTGAGGTCAAAGGATCTGTTCCAATGGAAGCTGGCAAAAGCTACGAAGTCAAAATTGAATTTGGCTCCGCAAAGACCTCTCCTCTCTCGAGACAGGCTGTTATTACCTTCGGCGGTGCCTTGGGTATTGGTATGGCTAAGATCATTGACGACCAGGAAGAGATCGAGAAGGCCGTTGCCTTGGCCAAATCGGTTGACAAAGTTGTGTTGCTGATTGGTTTGAACTTCGAGTGGGAGTCTGAAGGTTTTGACAGACCTAATATGGACTTGCCATTGTTGACTAATGATTTAGTCAAGGCAGTTTTGGAAGCTAACCCCAACACTGTTATTGTAAACCAATCTGGCTCTCCAGTGGAGATGCCATGGTTGTCCAAGTCTAAAGCCTTGGTTCAGGCTTGGTACGGTGGTAATGAGGCAGGTAATGCTATTGCAAATGTTTTGTTTGGTGATGTCAACCCAAGTGGTAAGTTGTCTTTGTCCTGGCCACTTAAGAACGTCGACAACCCAGCCTACTTGAACTTCAAGACCGTAAAGGGTAGAGTTTTGTACGGTGAGGATATTTATATTGGTTACCGTTACTATGACAAGTTGCAAAAGCGTGTTGCCTTCCCATTCGGATATGGTTTGTCTTACACGTCTTTCGATATCACTGACTTGAAGGTGAATGTTGATGAGACGAACGATAAGTTAATCGCCTCCGTTCAGGTTAAGAATACTGGAAAACTTGAGGGTGCAGAGACTGTCCAGTTGTACGTTTCTCAAAAGGAGCAGACAGTTGACCGTCCAATCAAGGAGTTGAAGGGCTTTGAGAAGGTGACCTTGAAGGCCGGTGAGCAGACTACTGTTTCTTTTGAACTTTCCTTGAAGGATTCTGCATCCTACTGGGATGAATACCAGGAGCAATGGAGTCTCGATGCTGGTTCCTATGAGGTGCAAGTTGGTAAATCATCTGATGACATTGTGTTATTTGAAGACTTCAAGGTTGAGAAAACAAAGTTGTGGGTTGGTATCTAGTTCTAAATGGTTTAGCGAATATGACGTCAATGATAAGAAAAGACTAGCTTAAGGATGAGCTTTCCGAAAGAGTGAAACACTCTCGATTAGACTAAGTTCCGCTAGTAGCTTTCCAAAAGAGTGAAACATTCTCGATTAGACTAAATTCCGCTAGCAAGGGCAACTCCTAATATAGCATTCGTTGATTAACCGTTATTCTTTCTTAGAGAGGTCTACTAAACAGTGCCACAATTCAAATCCCAATTCGTTATATACTTGAACGACAGTTATATCGTTGAAAGACTAATGTTGTTGTTTCCTAAATTTCTCCAGCCTTTCTAGAATTGCATGCCACAATCTTAAATTTCTCCACGGCGATGTCACTATCGTTGACATCGTTATTAGAAATATCCGTCATTTTGATCAACACATTTTTAATGATGAAAGTCCAGACATCATCACAGAAACGATATGTGTGTAAGTCACCCTTGAATGTCAACTTCGACTTGCACAACCCCCTTTCCGCCTTCAAGTTCTCCGAAACGATACGGTCGAAGTTGTTCAAGATACGCATAGCCAACTGGGGCTGGATCTTCTCATCACTAATGAGCGTATCCAAGGCATCCGCCAAGGCGCTGCCAATTGTGCTTCTTCTATAGAGTTCGTAATAAGCCGGTGCACTCATGTTAGGTATGTGATCAGTGGCTTTAGTTTTCACTTGAGAATTATTAGTTGTCTGAAGCGGTACGGATGTCAAGACTATATACAATACATCATCAGTTTAATGCTTTACGGTTATCCATGGGCTATCGTGAGTACATAAATTACTTGAAATGTAGTTCTCAATCAAGATATCCATCGCCGCTAACTCTTTGATTGTCAACAACTAAGATTTTCTTTGGAAAGTTGGAGGTCATTTTTCTTCTTGTTTTTCTTTACAATCATTCCCCGAGGTTCAGCCCATATGAGGTCTATACAAGCATATCAACGCCAGCATTTCAATGTTTATTGGAAGTGTCATACTCAGAACAATTAAACGAACCTCTCATTGACGTGAATTCATAGAACCCATTCCATTTTCAAGAGTGTACAGTGCGCATAGTAGTACATACTGTGAAACTCCACCAACAATATTTCTGCTCTAAGCTGTATCACAATGAATTCAAATGAGGAGAATCTTACGGTCAGGGAGAGGTTTAGACATGAAGTCAACCGATTCATGCAAATAGAACGTGCAGATCTGAGACAAGACCTGGAAGATTATCAGAAGTTAGTTGCTTCTAATTTGCGGGGGTTCATGTTCATCCAGAATATTGTTGACAGTTTGTCTTTGTTCAGCAGTAATGAAGAGCTCAAGGAGATTAATACCTCATACCTACCATTTATTGCAATTTCCTTCTATGAATCTTGTTTGACAATGAAACTACTTGCTGATCTTAGTAATGGAGGGTTTCTGTATGAGAAAAACGACATGCTTCAATTCAAAGCAAAAAACTTGGAAAATGCTAAACTCATGCTGGCTAAATTTTTGCAAGATTTAGAGAGCTTCGGAAGTATTCTATCTAAGAAACAATCTATTATACTCAACACATTCCAGAATACTGCCGACCCTTCTGTCGAGGAGATTTCTGGACTTCTGAGAAATCCAGTTTCAAGGAGAGCAGAGAAAATTGCAAACTTTAAAGTTGAACGAGAACTTCGTCAGAGGCTCGAATTATTGGACGAATATTATCTAAAAAGTGAAGAAGATGTCGAGGAAGAAGACCTCTTCAAGTCATTAGATGAGGAGGTCGTGAGAACTATCTTCGTCGATCAGCTCAAATATTTCGCCTTGAAAGCTTTTGAAAACTTGGAGCTGATAGCGCTAGAAATGCAAGTCCTCGGTAATAGACCACTTTTTGAAAGGCAAAAATTACAGAGGGATCGCGTACCTAAGGAAGATGAGTCGAATGACTTGGGTTATACGACGAGGTTGGAGACTAATCCGAATAGACCAAAGAGAATTTCGGATATTCTAACTAAACAAGGAAAGATTCTTCAACCTTTCACAATTACTAACAACAAGCAAGAACTCAGGAGGCAAGTTTTTGGAACGGGCCAAGTTTTACCATCAATGACAGTGGAAGAGTATTTAGATTACGAACTTTCTCACGGAAAGATGCTCAAGGGAGAAAGCTCTCAACAAGTTTACACCAGTGATGATGACGACAGCGATGCAGAGCTTGAGAAGAGGAATTGGGACGACTGGAAGGACGACAATCCCAAAGGCAGCGGAAATATTAAGGGAAACATTGGATGAACTAAACATGCTTTGATACTATTAAACTAAACTATGCTGTTACCCAAGTCTCGTTCAAGCTCCTTGAGCCACTTATAGTACTCAATAGTTAATTCCTTCAATTTGATCACACCTAGCCTCTCCGAAGTGTCTCTTTTGATGAACCACATGTCGTCCGTATCTTCAAAGGTTTTCAAGCAGTTAATGATTACCATGTAAAGCTCAAGAACCTTCAACTTGAATTGTTTGAAGTCTTCAGATTCTTCAGAGGCTAGTACAAGATTCTCTTGTTCCAATCTAAATCTTGTGATGAAGATATAGAGAGATTCAACCGCGCCCCTCTTATCGCCAGAGTCAGACGAACCATTATTAGAAGAGCCAAAGAGTCTCCAAGAGTATAAAAACTCATAGCATTTCAAAGCATTCGAGAGTATTAGGTCGTTATTAGCGATCTCCAACAAAATGCCATCCACAAGAAGATAATGTCTCACAAACAACTCATTTTCACGGAATTTAAATATCCTTGATATCTCCCTTTTTGAGATCAATGTTTTCACGAGACTAGTAAAAAATGTCTTCAACTCTCCCTGCGAAATCAAAGGCGATAACTTTTCCAAACTGCTGATAGATTCGCTCAAGTCAGGAATTTCTAAAGACTCTTCAAACAAGTTACGGAGGAAGAGGGTTTTGAGTGCAATCACACCAGTATCTTGGATGGGGGCATCATTCAAAATCTGCACTGCTTTCTTTTCAAATTTAAAAGATTCTTTGATGAAATTTGGTTGAGAGTCAGGATTGGCAATGACGGAGCCAGAAAGCTTGAAGAAAGATTTTGACAATTGCGCAAGTTCGTGAAAGTAATTCGCGTGCGCCAAAATATCACCCAGAGGTCTAGAGAAGATCGAGGACAAGAATGACTTCAATTGTTGGTGTGAGTGTAAACCACTCAAGAGGAGTTGTTTGGTCTCTTCAGTATCAATGGCTCTGAATGCTTCATAATCTGCCATCTCAGTGAAGAACTGTGAAGGCTTGTCGTCGTATAAGCACACCAAGCCCGATAAGAACTTGTTCAAGGGATTACTGATTTGCAATGCCTGGGAAAACTTCTCATTAATGATCTTGGCTTCATTCCTGTTGAGCAAGTCCAAAACCACGTTCAAAACAATTTGCTCGTTATGAGATTTCAAGACAATTTCAGAATAGTAATCAAAAGCTCCATTGTAGTCTTTTCTTTTTATCAAACACAACAACTCTGGATACTTATTGACCACAGCTGCCCAGAATATTGAATTTTCTGGCGAGCTCACTCCATCTTGCTCAATACCACTTCTGGAGCTCAAGCTCTTGAAGCAAACATCAAAAATTACATCAAATAATGCATATCTTGAAAACTTTTGAACAATTGCGTCAAGGAAGGTTAGAATGGAATCATTTGGTTCACACAACAACAACAAAATGAAAAGATTGAGTAGAATGGTCTCGTGACTCGACTTAATGCTTTTGAAAATACTGGCAGTGATTAAGATTGAGAAAAGGCCGAATCCTTCCCCCGATCTGACGCCAGACATCTCATCGAGAATTACTTCTTCATTAAAGCCTCTACCAATCAATCTGTTGATTGTGTCCACTGCATCCGGTATCTCACCCATTTCATCCATAATTTTGGCAACTTCGTCCTCAGGAATTTTTGAGCTAAGGTAACATGACGCTAGTCTAGTAGCAACTTGAGAATCAACCTTATCAATACCCCTTATTTCGTCCATCAACTTCTTCTTAGTATTAGATGAGAGTGCGGAAGACAAGGAAGTAAGAAATGATGCAAATTCATCTGCTTCCGTAGTTTGTCCAAATTCCTCATAAAGGTGAGCCTCACGGTATACTCCAACACCATTGACTTCGCACGTTAAGACGTACGTCGGAGTGACTTGAAGAGCAAGTGATTCCCTGCTAATCTTTCGAAACTCTTCACAAATGAGGAAGAGTTTATACCATAACGAAGCGGTGGATACTCCTATCATATTGCTTGTATGATTTATTGTTCGACGCACCTCCTGACGTAGTGAAGGGTCACCTAGACCACTGCAATTTTGACCTGATTTGCTTTTGAAGATGGTCAATGCAGTCTTCACAATGCTATCATCGAAAGACCCGGAATTGAAGATAAGGTTCTCAAAGTATGAGTCCCCACGGCGCAAATTAAGCTCTTCCGAGAGCGAGATTGGTTGAGAAATCGAAGGAAAGACCCCCGTGACGACCGAAGTAACGGTATTGAAGTTATAACGCATTAGAATGCTGTAAGAGCCTGATTTCCAGAGAACAAAGTACTTTACAACCGAGCGATCCTCTGCTTCTTGAATATGAAAATCTTGAATCTTGAACGCATTTACTCCTCCGTTCAAGGTACTGGGTGGTTTATCTGGACTGAAAGTGAGATTTGCCGAAGCTGAGATATAACTGTCCGTGATCTTGAATGATTTGAAAACATAGCCACTGGAAGTTTCGACTTCATTTTCCACCGTGTAAACGACGGACAAATATCTTGCCGAGTCTATATTGTGAACTTGCATGTATCTCGAAGGAATCGAAGTCAACCATGAAAAGTTTTGGTCTGGCCCTTCTAATTCTGTAGTATTCTGCACTTGCTTGTGGCTTTCGATGTTCCAAACCTTCAATCCTTTGCTCACACTCAATGTTGCAAATTCATTGTTACTGATTCTCGCGATGTCAACAACTGCATTACATGATATTCCATCAACAACAATGTCACTTTTGTTTAATCCAAGAATACCACTAAGACTCAAAGATAGGAAAGCGGATGATTCTGCGAAGTTAAATATATCCACTGCAGACAAAGCGGAAATCCTTGAAAAGTGAAGCAATCCACCGTCCTTCATAGATATGATGAGGTTTTTCTCATCAAGAGATTTCATAAAGAATGGAGATGAACGTAATTCAAATGAGTATGGGACCGAGATGTTCACCCAATCGTTGAAACTATCCAAGACTAATCTGTTGGTCAAGTTGCCAACAAGGAAGTCTGAGAGCTCAATTTTCAAGGTGATCAATAAATAGCTCTCATCAATCAAATCAATTACAATATATGGCTCCTTATCCGATGTCAGCGCCACAAAGAGAATCTCGCACATTCCCTTGGCAATGATAGGGTGTGGTAGATGAATTTCGATGCTTTGGAATTGCACACTTAGCGACGTTACCTCATCTGTCAAAATTGGTGTGAGATGAAGTACTTTCATGTCATTATCAACCCCATACTGGAGAGAAGAGAAGAAATGGCCCTTCTGAGAAGAAAGGTCAATAAACCCACCAAAGCCAAATACCTTACTTTTGAATGACTCAACCGAATCAACTGATTGCTGTTCTTTCATATATTTTAACGGCAAGTTGACACGTTTCAGCAGTAAGTGAGACCCATACCCCACTATGTTGGAATAGCTGAGGGCCATGATGAAAAGTCTTAACGGTTCGATAAAATGATCAAAATACACTCAAATTCTTCAATGAGGATGTACGGATTTATTGACTGAAAAAGGAAGAAAGCAGTGGACAACAGGGACATACAAAAACCAATTTAAATAGATTTAGATTCAATCAGGACCAAAAGAAACAATAATTCTTTCTCGCGTTAGTTAATAATATATTGCATTTGAGAAGAAGTTTCTCCATCATAGATGCAAATAATGCATGGTTCACACACGACAATTGTTCACAGCATCATTTCCTCTGAGTATGGTATATGTGCTATGAAGTGGTGATGTCTTCCACAATATTTTACAGATTCGTACACCAAAAGGAGCAATCTACGATACACTTTGATGGAACTGGTATAAATGTTTTTGACTTAAAGCATGAGATAATCCTACAGAATCAACTTGGGCAAGGTCAAGACTTTATGCTACGCCTTTATCACCCGGAACAACCTGAGCTTGAGTATGAAAATGACCAAGATGTTATCCCAAGGTCAAGTTTCGTTCTAGCAAGACGTTCGCCTATTTCAGTTTACAATGGCCGTTCTCAAAGTGCTGCAAGATATGTTACTGGCAGACCACGAATCACTAAATTCAAACCCTCAGCGAATATGGCACCAAGTGCAGCAGTTCACCAAGACACAGTAGTGGATGAGACTATAAGTGAAGAGGATAGAATTAAGCAGATGTTCGAGAATCAATCTAACGTTTGGGCGCAAACTCAAGACGAACTTTCAACTCACAAAGTGGTGCATTATAAACCAGGGACTGAAGATCTACCTCCTCCCGGATATGTGTGCTACAGATGTGGAGGTAAGGACCACTGGATTAAAAATTGCCCCACAAATTCAGATCCGAACTTTGAAGGAAAGAAGATAAAGAAGACCACGGGTATCCCTAAGAGTTACATGAAAACAATTTCCAAGGAAACAGTTGAGTTTAGATTGCAGAACCCGGAATTGAATGAGAGTGGGATTCATACAAATGAGAATGGGGACTTGATTGATGCTGAAGGAAATACTTACATGATTACTGAGGATGGTAATTATGTGATGACCTTCGCAGATTCTAAGACTTGGGCAACTTATCAAGAGAAGCAACAAAGTGCGGCTTTGAAAGCACAACGAGAATATGAGCGTGAGCTTGTCAAAAAAGTCATTGCTGATGGAAAAACAGAGTTTCTTAACCCTCTTACATCAGAGCCTCAAGTGTTAAAGGCGCCTATATTTATGACACCTTGCTGTCAGAGTTCTGAATCTTTGAAACTTTTGAAAAACTTCAACTATAATCAGACAGAATTGGAGCAAGCACTCATTGAAAACGACTTTCACTGTCCCAATTGTGGTAAAGATGATGTGTTTATTGATTCGCTAGTTCAGAATGTTAAATTAGAGGAAGACTTGAAAACTTACAAAGCATCCATAGACCTAGTGGATCCATCCTCTAACAAGCGATCAGCATCAGACCTCGAGGAGAAGTCAGACATCAAAAGACAGCACATGAATCCTATGGTTGGGCTTGGAGGTATGCCGTTTCCCATGATGGGAGTTCCGATGATGGGGATGCCACAAATGTTTATGCCACAAATGGGATCAACAAACACAAGTCTCAATCAGCAAATGCCTAATGGTGAGAAGAAGTAGTATAGGAGTTCATAGTGATGTATTGAATAGACCTCTAGAACCCTACAACTAGGGGTTACCCGATCGCAGTTTATATGCATATAAATTTAAGAAGCGAAAAATTTGCACAACGACTCTTTTCATAGGACTGCTTATTTGTATGTAAACACTACTAAACAGGGGCAAGATTCGAGGATGATCAAAATAATCAATTTCAAACTAGAGTTTGTGACTTTTGAGAATGATCACAACGTTATAAGTGCTGATGGAATCTACCCAGAAAGAATGCTTCCTTTACTAACAATTAAGAACGATAGCACGTATGTTTTCTTGACAATGGGTTCTGACACCTTAATGAAGATATTCTTAATGATGAGACAACAAAAACAAAGCTGGAATTACCAACTGAATCTCTATGATTGACAAGTTTTTGCACTTTGGCTGAATTTGAGTATCATTTTCTATTTTGAGATTTTTTCACTAACAATATAGGTATGTTTTGGGTTGATTCGTATTAAATGAGGAATTATTGCACTGGGCACTGATATTGCATGAGTGACAACGCATAATTGTGGGCCTCAGAAACCCACTTAAACTGATTTTCTTTTGTCTGATCTGAAAATTAATGCTAACCTCACAGATTGTATGTATCTATTATTCGGAAGATAAGATAACATGATGATTTCTTAGATGACGAGTCAGAATCGGGATTCCCGTTGACGACAACCTTTTTTTTTTTTACCATTCATGCATTGCTGAGTCGTCTTATTTAGTGAATTACGATCATGGGACTAACATTTCAGTTAATATCGCAAGAATACTTCGCCATTCAGCTCTATTTTTGCTACTGTTTTCTGTGCGGATACTGTTAAAAGATGAATTGAAATTATTGACAAGCATATGTCTGATTCTTTAAGAGATGAAAAATTTTCATGTCTGATAACATTCTCATAGAAAATAGGAGCTGGAATTGAGATGAATTCTCTCCACTCAAAGGTATGTACGAATCTTCAAGTATATGATGATTTACCACATTATCACGACGGTCTACTGTGCTTGGTGAATTGTAATCACCTTGCCGTGATGATATAATCGGCCTTGACCGGCCGTGGTTCCTGAAAGCCCTCAAATTCATAATTGGATTAAATTACTAACTCATAGGTATGTTAGATTTCCTATTCATATGATGATTTCTTTTGTTTCGATTTATCCATGAGACTCCAAAAACTTAATTCGATTTGCATGTCAGTCTGATTATGGATTTATACCTGTTCACTACAATGAGATACTAACCCAGTAGATGTAATTGAGAATGGCACTTGTCATATCAGCAAAAGTTGACAAATTGGTAAATTTTCAATCGGGATCGGCAAGTAGCAAGTATCTAGTATCATTTTTTATAGAACGGATTAAGACAGAAATGAAATTCATTTTACCCCTTTTTGTAAGTCCTTAGAAATGATAAGTACAATTGGTGTGCATCTGCAATTCCTGTTTATGCGCGGCGTTCTGAAATGTAAGATGTAGGTCGGTTCTCGGAAAGCCACTATCATCTTCCTCAGAATTCGTACGATTGATTTTCCCATACTAGTTCCAAATATTGCGACCACCATCCTTCAATGACGTTGAGTCGAGCTCCCAGGCCAGATTTAAAGGCGCCAATACCTAAGGAGCCACCTTCTTATGAAGATTCGGAAGCTTCCCGTTCTTCGTCACCTTCTCGAGTCCAGAGCCCCGAGAATCCTAGGAAACTACTCATGAAGATTAGATCTCCTTCTACTCAAAGCTTGCAACTTGCGCAAACTACAAAAAAGAAGAACATTCCATATCGACCACTGAAGGAACAACAAACATATATTGATCTGTTGGGTGAAAACGGCATCAATTCGTTGACTACTTTTTCAACTGGAACAAGAACCGAGTATTTCGATCTTCTTCCTTCCTTTCAGATGTTTCAATCCATTTTGAAGAGAAATGACTATGAATTTGATGAGGACACTTTGGGACGCCCACCTGAGTATGGAGATACTGCGACCTCTTCTCCAACACCACCCCCTGAGCTTTCTCCCGTTAACACAAGAAGTAATATTGATCAAATTCTTAATTCCGTTAGTGGTCGCCTCGAGGGGTATAACATTGCAGATGATGAGGATGAGAATGAGGGCCAGTATCTTTTCTCGGATAACGAGTCCGAAGACGGATTACAAAGAAGTCCAAGATTACGAAGCATAGCATCTAATGACCATACTGAACATAATTCAAGAAGTAATAGTCGCCAACCTGGAGGTGCTGTTACTCATGAGAGTTATGGGCATTCGGTTCTCGACAACATCGATAAGCTTCCTCAGGCTAGATCTTCACCATTAACGATTGAAATCTATGTCACAAAAGATGTACCTATTCCGAATGCCAACAACGAAGTCGAAACAAAGCTTAAGGAGTATTCATGTGGTGATGTTGTTAATGGTTATATCATTATATCGAACACTTCAGATCGGGACGTTGATTTCGGCTTATTTACTGTCAGTTTAGAGTGCACAATCAAGGCGATTTACCTGTCTTCAGATCCGGCTACAAACAAAAGAAGTCATAGGATTCTTCTCAAGAAACTTTTGAAGATGTATGACCTCAATGCGAGTTACAATTATGGTCCCATTCCTAGCTCCGCAGGTATTCAATACAATCTTGACGATGTGGACGAAGTTGATGGGACAATCATGGGACTTCCCAACGACAGGATTCTCAAGGCTAACCTGAGATACAAAAAGTTTATCACCTTCAAGTTCCCCCAGATGCTTTTGGATAACACATGCCCGCACAACGTTTTGAGGCATACTATGCCACCCCCTTCGTTTGGTATTGATAATACCGCCTTCCTCGACAGGGCAAGCACGATCACTGTCAATAAGGCATTGGGATATGGATTTTTGAGCTACCGTGGAAGTCCTGTTAAAGTTAAAGATTATGCTTTCGATGATATTAGTGTCTCATATACCATAGAAGCAAAATTTATTGATAAGAAGCACGCAGAAGATCAACAAACTCCTGTTCATGCACATGATATCAATCGCCCTGATAGCGAGTCCAAGTATATTATTTCCAAGAGCTCGCAATATTTCTTGCGATTTATTCCTGACATCAAAACTCAAGTGGATACTTATAGTAGAAACTATAAGAATTTCAGGCATGATACTTTCGATACTATTGGTATCGATGGCATGCTTTTCAGAAATTTGGTTAAACGGTCGACCTGGAACTTTATCAATTTTATGAACTCAACTCTTGAACAGGAAATTCAAAATGCTTTAGACAAACGTGAGTATTCAAGTCAAGATATCAAGCGGAAGAATCTATTCAACAACTTGAATGATTCCAGCGAGAACGTCCTTTTGAGGCCATCTCACACCAACATCCACCTGACATCCCAAATTCAAGATCAGCAGAACTACTACATGGAGCGCAAAATGATTGGAATTCATGAACCAGTGGATATTTTTGGAAAGAAGAAAAAAAGATTGTTGCTGACAATGGTAAAGATCGGCATTGCAACTCTATATGCACAGGTACCTGATAAGTTGATTTCCTACGGCTCTCCTCGATTGATTCAAAAGTATAACGATGGTGTGAAATCTGAAGCTGAGGCCCCAGGCTCTTCTCGAGAGTCTTTCACTCCTCTTCACCCTGTGTTTAGTAATATGGAGGAACTTTACAATCGTGATGACGATTCAGTGCTCAAGAATGTGAAGATTGAGATTGTGTTTGATAACTTGGAAGAGACCGCTCGCCCACCAAGTATTTCACAAATAGAGTGCAACATCGTTGCATGGTCTTACCGTACGGACTACCCAATTCCAGTTTCGTTCGAGCATGATTTCTTCTACACAAAACCAAATGATTCAGATTGCATCATTTATGCTGACGATGTTGAGAACACGAAGGTGAACTTGCTGAATTTGAAGGAACTGGTTAATAATTACATTGACTTCTTAAAGGAGTCAAAAACCTATATTACACTGAACACATATTCTTACTTGAAAGGCTTGAGCAAGCTAGGGGTGAAGAAAGATTCCATTAAGGAATATTTCCAGACGATTTTGCCAACTACTCATCATCTGATCTTGAGTGAGGACAATTGGATAGCTCATCAAATTGAGAAGGGGAAATTGAGATGGACCAAAGAAATGCTGGTTCCATTGAGAGTTATAAACAAGAATAATATTACCTTACCACCCAGTTTTCAGAGTTGTTTGGTGGGTCGCCTTTATTGCCTACAACTTGTTGTCAAGCTTAAAGGAGCAGAGGAACCTGCCAATACCTTAATAATTGATGTTCCTGTCTTAATCGGGTGAACTTGTTCCTTTGACTAGATTCCTCACCCCTATCCCCAAAGCATGAGCTTTGATGGTGATGCTTTTGGGGCGACCACTACTGGTTCTTACGTCACCGTTATATGCACGACATTTCGGTTTTTAGAAAGCATGTTTCAAACTAGAAGAAATGAAAATAATGACAACAAATCAAGTAAGATAACCTAGATGGTCTCTGACGTAACCCGAGTGTGTCAGTAAATTTAGAAATGAGCATAAACTGTTTGTTGGAAAAATCTAGAGTAAAACTGATTGATTGGCTACAGAAATTTTTTACACACCTTCCTAATTGAGTAGGTGGGTGTCGATGCCGCGGTGGGTTATCTTTGAGTCATAAAGAATTTTCACTATTTCTCTTTTTTCTTCCCATATCGGTTATCATCTTCTGACATTACTCGAAATTCATACTATCTGAAGCAATGATCAGATCTTTGGGAAAAAATCTTTCTTTGTTCAGACGTGGTTTGGCAACAAGTGCCCCATTTTCCAAAACTTCTCAATTGGACAGAGCTACTCTTACTTTGAAAGATGGACCAGTGTTCAATGGCTATTCTTTCGGGGCTAATAAAAACATAAGTGGTGAAGCTGTCTTCACCACTTCTTTGGTTGGATATCCCGAGTCTATGACTGATCCCTCCTATAAGGGACAGATTTTGTGCTTCACTCAGCCTTTGATTGGAAATTACGGTGTCCCTTCTTCGACCGAAAAAGACCAATTTGACCTTTTGAAGTATATGGAATCGGCTCTGGTGCAATGTATTGGTATTGTTGTAGCTGATGTCGCATTGGAATACTCTCATTGGACTGCTGTTGAATCCCTTCAACAATGGTGCCAAAGATCAGGAGTCGCAGCAATCAGTGGGGTTGATACCAGACAATTGGTCAGCTACTTGAGGGAAAAAGGTTCTTCTTTGGCTAAGATTACCATCGGTGAAGAGTATGATGCAGAACAAGACGAAGCTTTTGTTGATCCCGGTTCAGTGAACTTAGTGCACAAAGTAACTACTAAGGCACCCTTTCACGTGTCTTGTCCAGAGAAGTTTGACAAGGGTTACCACGTTGCAGTTTTAGATTGTGGTGCCAAAGAGAATATTTTAAGGTGTCTTGTTGAGAGAGGTGCATCCTTGACTGTATTCCCATACAATTACCCAATCCACAAGATTGCTAACAAGTTCGATGGTGTCTTCATCTCCAACGGCCCTGGTGACCCAACTCACTGCTCCCAGACTGTGGATAACTTGAGAGCTACCATGAAGTCGAACGAAGAATTGCCAATTTTTGGAATTTGCCTTGGTCACCAGTTATTGGCTTTAGCTGGAGGAGCAAAGACAATAAAATTAAAATACGGTAACAGAGCTCACAACATTCCAACGTTGGATTTGCTTTCCGGAAAGTGTCACATCACATCTCAGAATCATGGTTACGCGGTAGATGCAGACACATTGAGTGCAGATTGGATGCCATACTTTACGAACTTGAATGACTTGTCCAATGAAGGTATGCAGCACAAAACCCGTCCAATTTTTTCAACTCAATTCCATCCAGAGGCTAAGGGAGGACCATTGGACACTTCGTACTTGTTTGACAAATTCTTCAAGAACATCGATGTTTATAAGAGCAACAACGGTTTGAACTTGGGGAACATCAGAGACTCATTGTTGGTGGACATCTTGCCCAAAGAAAGGGTTGTCTAGTTATCGTTTCCAGACTAGCTTTCTATGTCATAACTTTAATTTTTATCAATAAAAGAGGATAATAAGAAACTACCGAGAGAAGTTTTTCCAACTATTATGCTTATAAACTATCGATCACCAATATTGAAGATCGCACTACATTATTGATTTGGTTTAATATATGGATTTAAAGATTTTCGTATGCCATCAAATATCATCTGTTATTTCGTACCCGAATAATTGAGAGCCAGCTAGTATGCTAGTACTATCGTTTAGAAATTGCTTCCTACTGTATAGGTGTGTCGCGTTGCCTGATGTGCATGTTGTACCTTACGATTTTTGGGTGTGAAAGATTATCACGCAACTTGGTGGCTGGCTTGTACGATCTCTATACGACGTATACGAATATCTAAACATCTGTATAAATATATTTCGATTTGGAATATTGATGCTCTTCTAACAACATTCAGATCGTTATGGATTTATGGACCAAATCTTCCACTCTCACTTCTGTATTGGGGAGTGACATCGCACGCAACCAGACGTCATATCTAGGTATCCTCAACCACTTGCACGAGCTTTCAACTTCAGATTTGAGCTCAAGCGTTGCTCGGCTTAGCTATGTTGAAAAGTTGTGGGCTTCGTGGTATTTGTATATTGACAATGATGTCCTTGCTACTGGCCTTCTTTTTTTTGCAGTTCATGAAATCACCTATTTCGGTAGATGTTTACCGTGGGCCATAATTGATCAAATCCCGTTCTTTAACAGATGGAAGATCCAACCAGATAAGATTCCAAGTACTCGAGAGCAATGGGAGTGCTTCAAATCAGTTTTGAAGTCTCACTTCCTCGTCGAGGCATTGCCAATTTGGCTCTTCCATCCATTATGCTCTACTTTGAAGATTTCAATTGGTGTTCCCTTCCCTTCGTTGCAGGTCATGGGAATGCAAATTGCTTTATTCTTCTTTTTAGAGGACATGTGGCACTATTACTTCCATAGATTGTTTCACTGGGGGTGGTTCTACAAGAACATCCACAAGCAACACCACAAGTATGCGGCACCATTTGGCTTTGCAGCCGAATATGCTCACCCAGCAGAAGTCATGGCATTGGGAGTAGGAACTGTGGGCTTCCCCGTACTTTACGCATTTTTGGCAAAAACATTCCCAACCTGGCAGCTTCCAGAATTGCACTTGTTTGCCATTTCTTGCTGGATTGTGCTCAGATTATTACAGGCAGTTGATTCCCATTCGGGTTATGATTTCCCATGGTCATTACATCACTTTGTTCCATTCTGGGCTGGCGCCGCACATCATGATTTGCATCATCACTATTTTATCGGAAATTATGCAAGCTCCTTCACTTGGTTTGACTACTTTTTGGATACTGAGTCTGGGCCTACAGCTAAGAAGCATAGAGAGCATAGAAACAAAGTAAAGGCTGAGGCTGTTGCAAAGAAGAATAATTAGAAAATGGTATAGGAATTAAGTGTTACACCCTTATAATCTTCTGTAATGTTTTCCAAGTATTGTCATTCCTTAACCCACTCAAAGTTTAGGGCACTTGCCCTGAGAATTAATGATTCACGTGATGCCAATGAAAGACTCCCTCTTGTTGCGACATTACTGGACATTATACGACATTTATTGCAGACGTTTCTGGCTGATCGTTATATGCACGGTTGTGTAAAATTTTTCACACAGTCTGTGCGACATCCACCATTCTCACTTTAGCTGAAGACTCTTCTGCTTTTTTTTTCCTGTTTGTTCTCTTAGCCAACTCGATTACAAAGTATGTAATTTCCTTCACCAGAATCACTGGCAAACTCTCACATTCGAAAGAATTCAGTCTCTGTTGCAACGTTGCTGGCAAAAACATTTGAGAGATGATCACAACTGATTGAAGAATGAAATGTTTAGCCATTGAAAGTCACAGAAATTCATTTAGTTATTATCTCATACTAACGATTATAGATGTCTAGATTGAACGAATATCAAGTTATTGGTCGTCGTCTCCCTACCGAGGCCGTTCCAGAGCCAAAGTTGTTCAGAATGAGAATCTTTGCCCCAAACACCGTTGTTGCCAAGTCCAGATACTGGTACTTCTTGCAGAAGTTGTACAAGGCCAAGAAGGCTTCCGGTGAGATTGTGTCTGTCAACACTATCTCTGAGTCCACTCCAACCAAGGTCAAGACTTACGGTATCTGGATTAGATACGAATCCAGATCCGGTATTCACAACATGTACAAGGAGTACAGAGACGTTACCAGAGTTGGTGCCGTTGAGACCATGTACCAGGATTTGGCCGCTAGACACAGAGCTAGATTTAGACAAATTCACATCTTGAAGGTTGTCGAGTTGGAGAAGACTGAAGACGTCAAGAGACAATACGTCAAGCAGTACTTGACCAAGAACTTGAAATTCCCATTGCCACACAGAGTCCAGAAGTCCAAGAAGTTGTACCAATTCAAGGCTCCAACCACCTTCTACTAAGCGTCTCGTGTTTTTTGAACTCATGAGTGTCATCGTCCACATTTATACTAATACATGTGAAACATAATAAACTTTATTGTAGAATAATCATTTTGCTTTAGCACATGAAATTCTTTTCAAACGTTCAATTTGTGGCCCTACGTCCTGCATGATATTTCTTAATAGGAGATTAATAAGTGTTGTCGACTAATACCAACAATGTCCTACGGAGCAAGAGCGTTTGAAAGGTTGCAGGGAAAAACAGTATTGATTACTGGTGCTTCGTCTGGAATTGGCGAAGCTACCACCCGGGAACTTGCAGAGGCTGCAGAAGGAAATCTTAAATTCATTCTAACCGCAAGAAGGAAGGATAGATTGGAGAGTTTGAAAACAGAGTTAGAACTGAAGTACCCTTCTATTAAAGTTGCTGCTGTCCAACTAGATGTATCCAAATTGGGTCAAATTCAATCATTCGTGGAAGATTTGCCAGAGGAGTTCTCGGACATTGATATTTTGATAAATAATGCTGGAAAAGCCCTCGGGAGGGAGGAAGTTGGTCATATTGATGAGAATGACATTAGGGAGATGTTTGATACGAATGTGTTAGCATTAATAATGCTTACACAGAAAGTATTGGGGGTTTTTAAGGCCAAGAATTCTGGTGATATTGTGAATTTAGGATCGATTGCAGGGAGAGATCCGTACCCTGGAGGTGGTATATACTGCCCTACTAAAGCGGCAGTGAAATCTTTCTCCCATGCATTACGGAAGGAGTTGATCAATACCAAAATCAGGGTTATTGAAGTTGATCCAGGAAATGTTGAAACTGAATTTTCCAACGTTAGATTTCGTGGGGATTTAGAGAAAGCTAAAGCGGTCTACTCAGGAACCGAGCCGTTGGTTGCAATTGATATAGCCGAAATCATTGTTTTCGCGCTTACCAGAAAGGAGAATACTGTTCTTGCTGAAACTTTGGTTTTTTCCACAAACCAAGCTTCGGCATCCCACCTATACCGTGAAAACTAGTTTGTATTGCATATAGACTATATTTGATACATAATAATAGCTTGAGGAAATCATCGAGATAAAAGTAGATGATGAATTGGGAACAAGCCTCCAAAAGTCTACTCAAAGACCCTTCTAGATTGGAATTGTGGCAAACATTGATTTATGATGCAGAAAGTTCGACAAAAGAGACTCCCCACTCTATACTGGGTCTCTCTCGAATTTTTGTCATAAGGCAGTCTTACCGAGCCTTCCTAGCCAGATTTCCATTGTTCAGTAAGTATTGGTCATCACTAGCTAAATGGGAGTTTAAACTTGGAAGCAGGGAACGAGCATCCGAAATATTCATGGAGGGAATGAAGTTTGTCTCGTTTGATATAGACTATTGGGTCACTTACCTCACCTTTATCTCAGAGTCCATCACAGATGATACAAAAGAAGTATTGGAGTTATTTGAAGAAGCGAGATATAAAATCGGTTATAGCTACTTTAGTGGAGAATACTATGCATTGTACTTATCTTTCCTTAAGTCTTATGCAACACACGAAAACAGGTACATGGAGAAGTATGCCCTTTTGCTACGCCATGTTATCGAGCTTCCAATTTATAATGGTGCAATTTTCCTCAAAGAGCTTCTTGAATATATTGCAATCCAGAATATCAGAAAGGTCAATCTCGGTTTCTTGCTTCCTGACCACCAATTGAAGCAGTTGAAAGATCAAGAGAATAACAATTTTTCAACAATTTCGCAGAAGCTTGATAAGTGCTTCCGAAATACTTTTGAAGTCTCTCAATTTAAAATTCATGAGATGTATCTATTTGAGTCTCAACTTGGTAGGCATTTGCAATTTTCTTCATCGCAAATGACTTCCGAGGAAGTTGATTTATGGCATTTATACCTCGATTACATCGAACAAAATTATCCTTTCCTCTTCTTGCAGCAGGTTTATGAGAGATTGCTTTTGGTCTCAGCGTTGTCATCTGAGTTTGCTATACGATATTTCAATTTATTACTACTCTTGAACAAAAGGAGCCAAGCTCGAAGCGTGTTGGAGCGAATTTCATCATTCGTTCCCACAAGACAGAAATATGATGCTCTTGTCCGCCTTGTTGATCTTGAAATACATAAGAATAATCTTCACCGTGCAAGAGATTTGATTATCAACAATTTAGAGCTCAACAATGATATTCCGTTTGAGATTTATGAAAAGTTAGTTCATTTGGAGTCTTTGGTTAATCCCCGAGATGATGGAACCTATTTATGCAAACTAACAACTGAAATTGTCTTGACAACAAATTCAACCAACTTCTTGATAAACCTCAGAAATTATAAGATTGTTCCATCTGTTTTGGTTGAATGTCTAAAGCTGTTTCTTGCAGAAGATGGAGAGTTCAATAATGTTGGAAAACAAATGAATACAGAACAGTTTGAGCGATTACAGGAATTCTACTTCAGAGTCTTGAGTTTGGAATCAATAAGTCGGCCAGCGCCTTAGGTGTATTTCCAAGGATTAATTGTCCAGTTCATAGTCCATGATTAGGCACGTGACTATTGTTCCCATCCAAAGACAAATACTAAAAACCCCTAACCGGCGGTCAAATTTCCATTGGTTGAGCGGCAAATATAAAATGTAAATCAGAACAATCACAATTAATGAGGTCATGCTCATGTAAATTTCTGGACTGAGAGTGAAACTCAATGCTCCATGTAAGACTTGGTTAAAGTTTCCACATTTTGTGAGCCTCAAAATTCCGTTGAAACCTATACCAATCAGTATTAAAAGAAGACTAGTTCCCAAACATGAACTGACACCCAAGGTGGGGCTCAACTTAGTAGACAACAGAATATTCATAACGATGTCGTTAATTGAGTTCACTATGGAGAAAACAAGGAGACCCATGGTGTATTCAGAAATTTTCCAGATTGTGCCCAAATTCTTCAATAATTGAATGAGTTCTTGAGTAATGAAAGAAAGGAATCCCAAAGAATTACAAATGCTCACGATGTCAGCAAGTACATTACAACAAGTCTCATCTGCATAATTCCTAATAACCTCGAATGTTAGATAAAATGTTGTTGCAACGAGCACGACATATCCCATACCTAACTGAAGGGTATTAAAATTTAATAGAATGCAGCTCATTAGTACCATCCAAAGGTGAAAAATTCTTGACGTGAATAAAGTATGCAAGATAGCACGTTCACTCTTCTTCAGCCTCATCAATGTCCGCCTAGAGACTGGAATGAACACAAAAATAAGGCAATCAAATGCATCAATAAAACGTTCCCATAAAGAATAATTGGAGGTGGCTTCAATGTAGTCTCCTTCATTAGCAAGCGGTTGGGGAATCAAGTAGGTATGCTCGTCATTAACATTTACCTTATTCGGTATGTCTGCCTCCGACCCCAAATTTCCAGTTACCTCTTGAATATTAAAATAGTGCAAGCTCCATGTGTAGATAATAAATAAAATACACATCAAACTGCATTCCAAAAAATTCACCCGGCTGTCTGACATTACGTACGCAAGTACTGAAATCATCACTATTACCCAAATTAATCCATAAATTATGGCCATATTATCCTTTGCGGAAAATGGGCAAAGAAAGCATATGAGGCCAATGACTATAGTAAAAGTTATCAAATTAGCGCCAATGACTTGTCCTAGGACCAAGTCAACCGAGTCGGACTTCATTGCAACATGGTAGTTAAACAAATCAGGTAGTGAATTTGTGAGGGGTATTATGAAGAAGCTTAGTACCTTCTTGTTGATTCCAAAAAGGTCTGCAAAATTTGTCACACAATAAAGTAAGTAATTCGAAACAATCAAACTTAAAATCAATATCAAAATTCCAATTATCAATAGCAACCCAATGGAATATATTAAGGCTCTTCCAAGGCCAGGGTCATTGTTAGAGCAGTAATATGACTTGGCAACGAAAAAAAACTTTGAGTTGCAATTGTCTGATATATATTCACATGAAGTTTGGTTAAGCAAATGATCCCAAGAACATATAGAATCTTGTATTCCCATGTTGTATACTCAGTTGTGATTTCGATAGTAGACAAGAGAAAGTATTGCCTCTATCAATAGTCACATTGTATTGTACGCACTCTGTCCTACATACTTTGCAAGATTGCGCTAGAGAAGAATTGGGGATTGTATGGCCCTATACCGGCTTGCTTTTGTCGTAGTAAAATTGAACTACCCAAGGTTTGGAAGCTCGGTGCTTATTGATTGATACTTACTTATTTAAGTATTAAAATACTCATTTCGAGCTGCGATCAGCACCATTTTCATTTAGGTATCTTCTCATGCCACACTCAACTTGATAGGATTTCAAGCTTTATGAAACCAGAATCGTATTTATTCAATTTTGCAGTGGTAAATGCAACGATATTGACTAATGTAACCAAGCAACAATTGTAAAATCCCGTTAAAGATAGTTTATTTTGATTGAAGTCAAGCCAAGCTGTTTTTGAAGCTTTCTAGATTCCAACATACCCCAATGTACATTTTATTTCCAATGATGAACGTGGGTATTACTTTCTGATCTCGACAAGTGAGAATGAGGTAAATAGTACAGCAAGCTTGGATACACACTTTCAGATTTGTTCGGGGATTGCTTAGTTATAGATCCAAAGTTCAAACTGGCATTCAAACTTTGTATCGTTTCCAGGGACTAAAGTGTCGTCTCGCCGCGATAAACCTTGCCCAGTAAATGGCGACATACCCTCATCTTTTTAGCTTAAAAGTGATATAATGTTAACCACAAACTTTATTTGGCGATTGCTGTTATTGCCGAGCATAAAGATTGCAGATCGAGGGTCTATTTAAAATTTCCTTGAATGATCTTGACATAGCGTCTTTGTATTCAATTACCTATACCACTTCATAAGATCAAATGAGTAAATGTTCTCCTCAATCGTCGTTATAAATTTATTCTGAAGTTGAAAGTTGAAGTTGACGAAAGGTTTCCCTTGCCGTTAGGCGGCGATGTATAAGATACTTAAGCATACAGTGATTGCTTCGTTGGTAACAAGATGGTTCCTGAAATAATGCCACTTGTACTGTTCGACTATAATCGCAGCGTGAAATCTCGAAACATCACATTTCACATCCAAACTTGTCCTTGAATGACTGGTATTCACCATCCTTCAATGTTAAGTCTGCTACTTCGATGTCTTTCTTTATGTCTTCAATTAGGGCCTCTATGTTGTGTTAGTAGAAGTAATGTACATCAAGCGATTCTCGAGAGGAAAATAACGTACCTTTGGTTGTGTAATCCAATTCTGGTCGAATATACCCGAGAATGGCCAACTTGATGTTTGCACCGTAAAAGTCCTTGGTGAATTCATGAATAACGTGGACTTCAGCTGTCTTTTTCGTATTGTTGTAAAAGGGATTCCATCCAACTGACATTACAATAGGCAAAACATTCAAATCTTCCTCAGACAACTCACAACCATAATTGAAATCAACGCGCTTTCTTGAGAGTAAGGAGGGTTCTATTTGTTGGTCTGTATTAGCGGGAGAGAGCTTGCACCACCCAAAGTAGACACCTGTGTCCAAAGCATTAAGTAGATCATCCACTGGAACATTTGCCGTTGGAATGCCTAATTCAGCCGATCCCCTTCCAAACCCACTCACAACTTGTGAAGAACATAAGATTGGGAAAGGAGATTCGATATGTTCTGGAATAGGACGTCGAATATTCATCTGATAGTTGAAAAGGTGTTGATTCTATTTATGCTACCTCAATCTCAGAGAATACACACATGTAGTTATAAGAATTACGGTGACTGCATACTACAATGACTAACATTTAATCAGGAAACATTAAACTGACTTAAGCTCTTAGAATCTTGCCTCCAATTGAGACAACAAGGTCTCCGCATCTTTAGCGAAACCTCTGATTCCCTGTGCCAACTTTTCAGTGGCCATGGCATCCTCGTTCAACAAAAATCTGAACTCAGACTCGTCGTTAATGTAGGAAACTTTCGTGTCTTCCAAAGCTTGGGCAGACTCAGAGTCCAAAACTTTTGGCACATCTTCAGTAGAGTTGAGCAATTCCTCCAACAACTTTGGAGCAACAGTCAAGTAATCACATCCAGCCAAAGCCTTGATTTCACCAGTATTTCTGAAAGAGGCACCCATGACAATGGTGTTGTATCCAAACTTCTTATAGTAGTTGAAGATCTTTCTGACAGAAACAACTCCCGGGTCGGACTCGGCGTCGTAGTCCTTTCCAGTTGAAGCCTTGTACCAATCCAAGATTCTACCAACAAATGGAGAAATCAATGTAACCTTGGCCTCAGCGCAAGCAACAGCCTGAACAAATGAGAATAACAAAGTCAAGTTACAGTGAATGTTGTGCTTCTCTTCCAATTCTTTGGCAGCCTGAATACCTTCCCAAGTAGAAGCAATCTTAATCAAGATTCTGTCCTTGTTGATACCAATAGATTCATACAACTTGATAATCTCAAGTGCCTTCTTGATAGTAGCATCCTTGTCAAAAGACAATCTAGCGTCGACCTCCGTAGAAACTCTTCCTGGAACAATAGCCAAAATCTCTTTGCCGAACTCCACCAACAATCTGTCCAACGCGATGGAAGCCTTTTCCTTAGGGGAAGATCCCTTGTCATCGGCGTACTTGATTGCGATGTCGATCAAGGAGGCATACTCTGGTTTCTTTGCTGCGGCCAAAATCAAGGATGGGTTGGTAGTAGCATCCTGGGGAGTGTACTTGGCAATTGACTCGAATTCACCAGTATCGGTGACGATAACAGTTCCGGTTGCTTTCAATTGCTCTAAGGAGTTTGACATTTTTCAATGGGTGAAGGAAACTCCGCGATCGGTGGTGGGGGTCGGACACACTATATACTCCGCTTGTGAATATGATGGACGGGTAATAGTCGTTCGCTGCAGTCGCAAAAAGTTCAACAATTATTAATCGCGGCTAATCTGGATCTTAAACCAGAAATCATCCCTGCCTCAATATTTACTATTCAGCGGAGGTGTGAATCCTTAGGTATCATACTTGGTTTTACATATTAATTAGTTTTACATCAATTATCTATTTTGGACTGTTGTTTTCCGCACATAGCTCGCAGGGAATACTCAACTTCACAACGAGAACAACCAGAGGAGGCAGTGATTACAGATGATGTTGAGTCCATTTTTTGGCATGATGTGAGTGTGCAAAGGTCTCCACTACGGGAAAATGTTCCTCCGGAATATTCGGGTGTAGGTTTTACTCATTTTCAACACTCTCGGATATTCGGTAAGCTCGGATTCATAATGATTAAATATGGATGGAGCCTGAGGATACTGTTTAGTACAGATGAGTTGGCTACCTTGTGTAAAGTCTCCTATAATTGGCAATATAATCGCGAAGTAACTCAAGTAAGTAGTCGCGACTAACTTGATGCTTACGAATACACTATATTCCCTAGACTCACCGACATCTTTGAAGTTGGCAATCTCATTCCATAAACAACGGTTCGAGATTCATTTTTGTCTTACTTCAATACAGCCTTACTAAATTGTATAAACTATAAAGTACGAAGAAGTGCATGAATCTTAAAATATGACGTGAGACTTTTTGCTCAAGAGGACTTCAAGAGTGAGATGCCTACATTCAAAAATAGCCAGATCACTTTTTACATCTGATCGTGTTTATAAATGTTGATTCTGCAACTTTCTCTACAAAGGTAGGTACTAGTACACTAGAATGTAGGAAGCCATAAATACTGCACACTGAACACACAGCAACTTAACACCTCAATAGGATTTCGATAAAATTTAAACATGTCTACTACGAAGAAGCTATTACTCAAAGTCTCATCTGGCCATGATACCGAAAATGAGGTGGTTCCTGTTAATACTGGGAAGTTTGTAGATATCAAGTCTGATATTGGTCTTGCTTCGGTTAGTGTGTATATTCGCAATTTTGACGGTAGCCAACTCCATCAAGATAACAGCCTTTACAATGCGGGTGACAGCAAATATTTAAACGGTGATGCCAGCAACATTAGCAGCAAAGATTCGTCAGGGTGTTTACCCAATCTTCGGATCATTTTAAAACTTCAGCCAAGTCAGACGATTTCGGGCTTGGACTTGCTTTTTGGAAATGATTGCACTACACCGATTAGAGATTATGTTCCTACAACACTCCTTGCTACGGGACTCAAATTCTTTTCTTGGTTTATCAATCCAACGATACAGGCGGACATTTACTGCGAGTCTCCATACATATATGCTCCTGCCTTAAACAGTTTCTCAACTATCGGAATATCTGATAGCTCAGAAGATTTAGAGAGTCTTATCGTGAACGATGAAGAGAATCTAGCTCTGAAATCGAATGAATCCATGAAGATACCAAGGAAAAGAAATGAGAGGATAAAGCACTTTTGCAAATTATCGAATTGCAAGCAATTTCAGTTCCAAGAAGGAATAGAATACTTGTTTGTATTTGACACTAATTATTTGCACTTGGGGGATTCGAATTACAACGTTGCAATCCCAACGTTTGGAAATCGGACATTTGATATTAATGTCCTTCGTTACGCTAATAATGATTTGAATAACTTTAATTGGACATTGAAGTCAGGAGGAATTGATGGAATAGACAAAGGAACAAGTGGGCTAGTTCTAAACTTCTCTTTAGTGAACGAAAGCACCAATTGAATAATTCGCTACTTATATTACATTTTTCCAATATTAGATTATCACATTTTTTTTTGTAGATTTATGATTTGTGATGCAAATAAGGACAACCAATTCTACAAGATAAAAACAATTAACATGATTTCTTGTATTTCTATATCTCTCAAGATTGCTAACACATCTAGTGTCCCATTAAACTGCAAAATTTAATGAGTCAAATTTCTGCAAAAAGGGAATTTAAAATGTTTCCCGTTCTTTTGGGATTTGGTTTACTATATTATAGTTCGTTTATGTAAATTTGTTATTATTATACCATCACTTTTATTCTATGGTGATTGATAAAAAAATCTCTTTGCTTCTCCTACGCTTTAAGATGAGTATGTTCCTTTTTTTATTTATCTTTATATAAGATAATCTAACAAAGACTGCCAAAAAACAAATATCCAATCTACAATGATTACCCAAAGGATGATGAATGTCTTTTCTTTTAAAATGAATATATTCAACTCACAATATAATACACAATTATTAAAGAAGATATTCTATCCCACTGGGCAACAACGATTGTAATTAACACAGCGTATTTTTAAATGTATATTCCAAGCGCTTACTTTATAGAGAAGGAATCTGTTCCATGAACTACAATAAAACAAGGGTCTTGCTTATCACAGACTATCGAAGTTCACTATCATTCATTCTGCACTATGATTTCATATATCATGAAAAGAAATTCAATGCTCTTTACAAAAGATACATGACGACAAACGTTCGAGTCAAAACTACGTTTCAATAGTTATAGCCAATAAAAAAGCACCTGAAAAGTATTAAATTTGCTAAATCTTGGAGAAAGTATTTGAGATGATTGCGATTCTGTGGATGAAAGTTCAATTCTTTCCGAAGGCAAAAAGAGTTAATCGTCAAATGGTTAAGACAATTGCCCTTTAAGCAATTCATATTAGTTCGATTCCAATCTAACTCATTATTAAATAAATTTTTTAAAAGAATATTTAAATTAATTAATTAAAATGACTAATTCTGTAAGAATCTCCCACAAAAGCTACAATTGAAATTTCAGCTAGATCAGAAGAGCGTCTGAAAGATTGTTTTGATATTGTAAACACAACAATATTATATAATTTATATATCAATGGCCTTTCTAACAAGAATAGCAGTAATTGTTGATGAACGGTAGGATTCAATAGAGTAAGAACGAAGTAGAATTTTTAACTTTAGTGTTATAGAATATGTGTTCCTTAATATTACTGCCAGTTATTACACTGACAACTGTTAGATTTGAATAAACTTAGGAAGTGATTTTAGTTTAGTTCACGAACCATACATTTACTAAAGAATCATTTAAAGAATGATATAGGATGGAATTTATAGCATTGTTTTATGCGGTTGTGAGCTACATAAGCACATGGGTTTACCAGAAGTTTTTATAAATTTAACGTTGTCATCGGGTTGTTGCTAATTAATTTGTATGCCATGGACTAATTGGTTTCATTTGTATTTGGATATGTTTCATAGGTGGACTTCTACTAAATTGATATATAGTCGTTCATATGTCTTGATCTGCTGATGATAGCCAGATATGTCTCAAGTATGTTTTACATCTGATTTTTGAGATTTACGATGAGAAGTATACTTGGAAGAGCCTATTGCTCCTTCGGCCACGGGACGTTCTTTACCGACTTCCAATTTTTCTGTAGTGACCCGAGTTAATGCCTGCTTGTCGATTGTTGTATCTGGATAGTTATTTTCTGGAAGTGGTAACTTGCCTAGCCGAATGGTGAGAGCTTTGGTGATTATAGCAGTATTTTAGTAACCTTAGTTTATCTACTCTCAACGAACTATGACCATGCTTCTCAGTATAGTCCCTGATGTAGTACCCATTATACGATTGTTTGAAAAAGAACTATACAAAATATTTGGTTTATGGGACACATTCAACGCCATTAGAGCTGTTGGTAGAGTGTAGTTAGTATATCTACAGATGAGAAGGCTTCAATTACTAATTACAATGAGAAACATTTCAAAAGTGCGTTCTTTATCTCGAAAAATGATTCTGAATCATTATCTGAGTACTCACATACTTTCAGATTATTAATCAAATACTTTCATTTATTGATTTTTCAATTGTACGACTATCATACTGTGCTTGCACACAAAGCGGCTCCAACTCCACTGCCATCCTTAGCAATCTTCAAATGAATTCTCTTTTCAGAGCCTTTCAATGGATCAATCAAGTGAAGAGCGTCTAAGATTTTCTTCTGGAAGCCAGGGTAAAATTCCACGACAGAGCCATCACAGCCAACTTCGAGATCCTTATCATCACTGGCATATTGGTCTTTAACTCTCATAACAATGGCAGCCAAGGGAATAGCCGAGAGATGTGCTGCCCTATTGGAAATAGCTTGAGTCAATTCCTGAATCACTTGCCGTTCAATTGTGGTAGTTGGTAATCTTAATTGATTCTCAAGAATTAATTCTGACATTCTGAGTTCAGTGGAGTCATCAATTTGCAAGTATGATAAAACCTCGGAAGACAATAAGAATGGTTCGGTAAGTCTATGTGGCAAATTATTTCCTCTTGACTTATACAAATCCGTGAAGATATGTCCTTCATTGAAGAGCTCAATTAATGTCACCCTGAGCAATTCTCCAAGAAACATCCCGCTGATTCTCTTTTCAAAGAGGTGATATCCTTTATTGCTTGTCTCTTTGTCAACAATATCATCGAACTTAGTTCTCGGTAAGATCTCTAATGAATTGTCAAAAGAACCCCACTCAGTGTTGATTACCATTCCCTTGATATCCTTTGGCAAAGTAGCACCAGCAAGCTTTGGTATATTTGAAATGTTTTCAAAATAAGCACCGTTAGTTCCAGTTCCGAAAATGCAACCAATTACAGTATTCGAGTTGGTCTTCTTGCTGTCGTTGACATATGCCCTAGACAATAATGTTCCAACAGTGTCATTCGCTAAGGCTACAATAGTCACAGGTATATTCAAGATATCAATGTGCTTCTGTAACATTTCGACAACATCCCTTCCCACGCAGTCGGGTAAGTCAAATCCTTTCGTCCAACGTATCAATTTACCGCGGTCAAGAGCGGTTTGCTCAACGGGGAATGAGAAAGTGAAACCTAATTTCAACTTCGCAGTGTCATTCAAATCACTGTGATGTTCCACTAAGAAATTTTGAACTTTTTCTGCCAAAAAACTAAAAAGATTATCGGAACTTGAACCTTTCATCAAATCAAGAGGCACAGGGGACTTCGATTGTTTTAAATCAAAAGTATGGTCTCCTTTCAAATCAATTGAACAAACTCTGAAATTTGTGCCACCCAAATCTGCTGCTAAAAATAATCCCTTTTCCTTTCCAGTTGGAATAGAGGTCACATAAGTTGGAATCATTGGCATATACTCTCTGGTAGGTGTATCGTTTGCTAAGCCAGCATCCATCGATGCAAGGAATTGGTTTGTTGCTTTGCAAAGAAAAGCTTTGTCAATTGCAAATTCTGCAACTATTTTGTCTAAAGCGTCTCTTAATTTTGTGTCCATGGTGATGAATTCTTCGTAGCAATAGAACGAGTATTACGTTTTAGCGGTCTTTATAGTCAGGTCACGGAGTGAAGTGCCGCGAAAAGTGGGGCGGTTGACAAGCCCCTCATTATTGCAACTCCGTACTGGACCTCTGTCCAATAATTTACAAATAGAACCACTTTCCTTTCAAATTTGACTTGAATTTAGCTATTTTCTTTATATATTCTCATGTAGCTCTGTTTGCATTCTTTAGTTCGAATAAGTGAGATAGGAGATGGAAATATCGTGCATACAGTGGAACTTTATGAGGAGGTCATTTGTTCTCAAGTTATGAATACCACAACCAACATGGAAAAAGAATGCAATGCACGGCTGTTAATCAATGCGCACAGGTATCTCATGATTTCGAAATCATGGTGTCCTGATTGTCATTTTGTGTACAAGATATGGGATTCATTTGGCTTACGCGACAAAGTTCACATAATTGAATTGGACAAATTTGACAACCAGAACGAAGCAGTCAGGCTAGAAGCAGAGTTTACTGCGATTTCGGGAAGAAAGTGGGTACCGACGATATTTTTCAATGGTAGAATGTTGGGAACTGAGGCTGATTTAAAGGCATGGCAATTGGATGGAACTTTGAAGCAAAGATTCATTTCTGAGGGTATCATATAATTACATGTTCAATTAACAAAAGATTTACCATCGATCACGATCGAAACTAAACAGACAATGGAAATTCACCAGCCCATTGGGAAATTTCGGATTTCACGGCATCTAATTTGGCATCTTCACCGTGCAAGACCTTCTGCTTGAAGTCCTTTAATTTGTTAGCCTCCTTTGGTAACTTGGACTGGATTTCTTTAGCGTAATTAACAGCAAAGTCGATGTAACCCACAATCTTCTTGAAATCCTCCTCTCCCAAACCTCTCGTGGTCATTGCAGGTGCACCGATTCTGACACCTCCTGGAACCAAAGCAGACTTATCACCTGGAATAGAGTTCTTGTTCAATGCGATGTTGATTCGTTCACAGATGGTCTCAACTCTAGCTCCATCGATTTGTTTATCTCTCAAAGAAACCAAAACCATGTGAGAATCAGTTCCATTGGAGACCAACTTGTATCCTTTCTTAATGAACTCTTCTTCCAAGACCTTTGCATTCTTCAACACTTGTTCTTGGTATTCCTTGAACTCGGGGGTAGCAGCTTGTTTGAGAGCAGTAGCCAATGCAGCAATCGTGTGATTGTGTGGGCCGCCTTGATGTCCAGGAAAAACAGAAAAGTTAATTGGGTTTTCCAAATCATACAACACCTCCTGTCCTGTCTTGGGGTTGATAGATCTAACACCTCTTCTGAAAAAGATCATTGCTCCTCTTGGGCCTCTCAAGGACTTGTGAGTGGTAGTGGTCACAATATCAGCATACTCAAATGGAGAGGGTATGACACCAGCAGCAACTAAACCAGAAATATGTGCCATGTCGACAACCAAGTAAGCACCGACCTTGTCAGCAATCTCACGCATTCTTTTGTAATCGATCAAACGACAGTAAGCGGAAGTGCCAGCCACCAAAACCTTAGGTCTGTACAAGATAGCAGTCTTCTCCAACATTTCGTAATCAATCAATCCAGTTTCCAAATCCACTCTGTAAGGCATAGTCTCAAAGTAGGTTGAGACAGCAGAAATCTTTCTAGAATCGGTCTGGTAACCATGCGATAAGTGACCTCCATGTGGCAAGTCCAATCCCATCAATCTTTCATGTGGCTTCATGATGGCTTGGTAAACTTGCAAGTTTGCTGGAGATCCGGACAACGTTTGCACATTTACACCCCACTTATCAGGGGTAACATTGAAAGCCTTCAATGCTCTCTCCTGACATAAAATTTCCATCTTATCAATTTGCTCATTACCACCATAGTATCTTGCACCAGGGTACCCCTCTGAGTATTTGTTACACATGGGGGTTCCCAAAGCATCAAACACTGCTTTAGTGGTGAAATTTTCACTGGCAATCAATACAATGGAGTGCTTTTGTCTGTCGACTTCAGCCTTGATAATTCCATCGACCTCCGGGTCGCTATCTGCCAAACGGTCCTCGACCAAGTGCTTGTGAGTTTCAGATAAAGAGTACGACATTGAAATGCTTGCGTTAAGAAAGAATTAAGTGATTTGAAAGAAATTATTGGGGTGTCGTGCATTATATAAGAAATTACACGTGAAATGACTCTGATCTTATTCTTCGGAGTCACTTTCAGTCCTGTGTAGTAAACCATCAATTGATATACAATGGAGTGAAAGGAAAATAAAAATGATATTCAATTAATCGGTGGAGCCTTCAAAAAAAGAATTCATTAGGTGCTTGTGTATTTGGTTAAAGATACTTGCACGGATGCAGAACCGAACTTTGCTGTTGAAGTGTCAAGGTCAAAAAGCCCGGCTAAATATAAGTAAACAATTTGCAAGACTGGCCATTCAAAATAACGTAACTCTCAATCTGTGAGCAATTGCAAGTTTGGGAACTACTACACACAAACAACTGATACCGCTCACAGTGAACAGATATAAGTTGTAATTCGAATAATGCGTTGAAATCAAGAATAGCGTGATTGGCACCATCATTAAAAACTTCTTTGTCGGAGTGTACTGATCTCCGTTATCAATTTGTTCCCACATAGTCAAGTTGTCGTAAGCACCTGAATTGAATTCAAATGGAGTTCCTTTAACCTGATGAAACATTATATAAGAGCCAATGTTATAAACCACATTTGTTAACGTCCATTTCCAGTCATTGTCTAGCACAGTTATGAAATCAAAAAACAATTTAAGGAAGATGATTAAAACAATATGGATTACCCAAGCGCCTTTGTAGTGTACCCAATCTGCGTTCAAATTTGGATTCAAAGATTGATCAATCTTAGTGTCCAAAGTATCAGGCTCAAGATGTTGAATGATGGACGACGATCTTCTTTGACGATGCGAGACCGCATGGTTGTGAGAGGGTGTTGGCGTAAGGAGTCCATCTTTATCGCTCAAACTGTTTCGTTTCGGACTTGTCATTGTTGAGATTGTTTGCAGTGATCTAAATCAAAATCAGCTCTGTTATTGAATTGAAACTGTTGCGACCAAGTGTTGATTGCTCGATTCAGGTTGTCTCTTAAAGTTAAGCGTAGTTGCCGTCCTACAACATCTTCCTGAGTGTGATCAGTGACGGTTACCCGGATTCATTAATCACGTGCATCGTCATCTAAACGACGATATGGGGATTTTAAATAATACAGAAAGTTAATGTTCCAAATGAAATCTGTGTCCTTATCTCCTCAAATTGTGTCATCTTTCGATCTTCATCTTCAGGTTCAATATTTTCCAAATCAGAAAATCTACATTTACAAATTTAAGGCAATTGCGAAAAAAGTAAGCAAAAGGCAGGTCACAAGAAATTGTAATTACACCCAGTAAATATATTTGTGAAAACCACAATTCATTAATTAAATGTTAGTCAAAGGAAATGACACTATTTGGAACTTCGTATTCATTTTGCAATTCATAGGCATTATTCAGTTCCAGGAACAAATAAACCTCCCGAATGCCAACCCGCAGCAACAGCAGCCATCCATTTGCCATTAGCTGAAGGCTTGGGAACTCGCTCAGGTTTACAAACCCTACTACTATGTCCTTCCAGGACAGCACTTCCATCGCTCCGATGTGAAAGATCACCCAAACCTAAGCAGCCTTGAGATTTCAGTTCTAAACCCCAACTCAATAATTCCCCTGAGTCAGTTAGTGCCATATAGTGATAATCTCCTATAACAACCTGAATAACACCATTATTCTGTAATTCAGGAATAACTACGGGGTGATCTGTACTATCCTCCACTGAGTTTGACTTAGTTCCAAGAAGGACCAGTCCATGATTGGAAAAAACCGCAAATGATTCGTAGCAGCCGCTTAATTTAGTGAACACAGCCTCACAATCATTCACTTTGTTGAATCTCGAAAGCCAGCGATTGAAATTGATGATCGGATAGGCCGGTGAAAGCTCGTACGTACCTGCTGCAGCAGAACTAGCATTGATATCAAAACGGAAAAGGCCCCCTTGTTGGTGCAGAAAGATAACACAGTCACTTAAAGCAATAAATTCAGAAATCAGACACAGGTCAGGTATGACTACATAGTTCGCTGTAGCCTGATTCGTACCGACTTCGAATTGCTCCTCAGTAACAGGTTCACGGGAACACCAGACCACAAGTCCAACGCTCACCATGTAACAGACAGAAAGATTCCAGCCAGCAAAAATTTTTGTAATTTTACCCAGAAGACCTGGAAATGTCAATGCTACGCCAACCTTCCAATCTGAATTTCCACTGTCCCAAGTAAATACGGTACCGCTATCGTCGAGAGCCAAGAAGTGTTGTCTCCCACTCGAGATTGACTTGATTTTGTGCTGCTGCTTATCAACAGATGCTCTTGGAAGTTCCATCCTGGTTACGAACAGGGATTCCCGAGGCAAATTCCTCATATACTCGGTAGGAAAGTCTAGTTGCTCTGGCGGCCTTCTTAATTCTGGGCTGTCTGGTAGTCGCAAATGGTTGGGTGTTCTCCTGAAAGCACTACTAGACCTGCCCCACCTGTGGAGGATGGGACTTGGGACTCCAAATGAATCTTCTAGATTGAACCTTGAATAATCCTCCACAGTTGGACCAGGAGTAGCCATTTCCCTCCTTGCGGGTGCATAATCGGCTCCCACACAAAATATGTTACCATTTACCAATAATTGAAAACTAAATCCGCCGGTCAGGACGCATTCAATGTTGTAATCTGCAAAATTAGGGACCATTGTAGGGGTATGGACCCCTGGCCAACCAGAGCATACATGATCCTGGGGAATATCCCGAGAGTAATACCCCAAGCGTCCGTGCTCTGCGGAGCCCCATGTATAAAAATTAAGTTCTTTCGATGACCTTAACTTGAACAAGGTTTTCCAGTTGTATTCTTTTAAATTAAGCGGCGTGATTCTACCAAATTTGGACAAGAATAGTTGATGGTATGCCTCATTACTCGTTAAGAGAATTTGAAGTTGTTTGCAAGTCAAAGATAAATTAAAGACATCGGTCGGATCTAGAAACAAACAGAGATTAGATACGACTATGTCATCTCCAAGTTCCACAAATTTCAACATCTTGTAGTGATTAAGCTTGAAGTTTATTGCCACTGAGATTGTTTAACTATTATATCAATCTTATGCAGACCTATTTACTTCTAAGTTCCCCATTTATTACCATAGCATTCACTACTCAACTCAGAGCAGCTTACCCTGGTAAAATAATTAAATGCTTGTACGAGCAAGGACGAGTTTCAAGAGAATTACATTGAAGTTGAGCAGTGTGTCTACCATTGGCGATGTGTAATGTTCGCAAGGACAAATTTTAGTAGTGCGCCTGTCTAACGGAAGGAATCATAGCGACAAATTCTTTTTCACTTTTCGTGTCTTGTTCTCATCAAAGCTACAATATTCAACTTCCATTCTTGTCTATTTTGTCACAATTGGATCACTCAAGAAAATTGTTCTTGTAATATTCTGCGTGTTGCTCATTGAACTTTACCAAACATACTTGGCTTGATTATTGAATGGCTATCAATCCGTTAGAATTGTTTCTTTGAATTCCTTTCACGATGGCGAAGAATAAGACGACAATGAATGATGTATTTTTATTTATTCCAAACTTGATTGGATATGTAAGAGTACTTACAGCTATTTTGTCGTTTTTGACAATGAAGAATCATCCCATATGGACTACCATCCTATACGGAATTTCCGGGTTTCTTGATGCTTTTGACGGGTATGCAGCAAGGAAATTTAACCAGGGAACTAGGTTTGGTGCTGTCTTAGATATGGTGACAGACAGATGTGCAACTTCCTCGTTAATCTGTTACTTGTGTGTGATCTATCCACAATATTGTGTTGGTTGGCAATTGCTAGTATCGTTAGACTTGGCTTCTCACTACATGCACATGTATGCTATGTTGTGCTCTGGTTCTTCGTCGCACAAAAATGTTGATGAAAAGTCCAAACTTTTGAGTTTGTATTATAACAACAGAAAGGTGTTGTTCTTTGTGTGCCTCGTGAACGAGTTGTTCTACATGGCCTTTTACTTGCACTATAATAACTTTTTCTGGTTGGGAACGGTGCTCGCGTGGACCAGTGCGCCTATTTGGCTCTTTAAACAAGTTGCAAATGTGGTGCAAATGAAGAACGCAGCCATCACCTTGGCATCAATGGATGCTCAAGAAAGGTCATTAAGAAGCGAATAAGCTTACAGTAAGGTCTGTGGTGCTGCTCAGCAGGTCTGCGCCATTTATATTATGATTTTAGGTAGCCAAGGTTACTCTCATCGCTAACTTTCTTGCGTAAAATCTCTAAGCCCGCCTGTGAATGACTCTTGAAGTTCTGGAAAGGGATGGTGTTCGCAATCTCATCCTTGAAGTCCGCACCAGCGACAGCAACTCTTTGCTCTAAACGGAAGCATTCAACGAGCAGCTTCAAGTCCATTGATTTCTTGTACCCAGATATTGCAATGCTAAGAAATCTGAGGAAGTTCGTGAACAGCTCCTTGCGATTCAATCGATTACTTGATGTTTCAAGGAAGACGCAGCTACATCTAGCAAGTTCGAAATATAATGCCGCAACCAATTTTTGATTCTGGGTTCTGGTAACCGCTGGTATCAACCTCAAACCAATTCTGTTTGCTTCATCCACACTTTGAATGTTGTTCAATAGTGAGATCATTTGTACAAGAGCTTCCATTAATACTGCGCCGAATCCAATCCCTTTTGCTATTTTAATATGTTGTGCGATGAGTGATAACGCTCGTGAATTAGCGTCAGCGTGAATAAGTAACCTCGTTTTGATTAAGTTCAATCGGATGGAATTGAATAGATTTGGTCTTATCCGCTTTGTTGAATTTGAAATTTCACGAGAGAACCATTGAATCGCACCAGACGTATTTTCATTTGCGACAAGGAGACTTGAATTGAGTCTTATCACATCTAATTTTGACTCCTCATCCATATCTCCAGAATTCAAAAGGACGTCAATGCTTTCTCTGGCCAACAGGACTTTGCCACTTCTCAAACTGGACTCTATCTGTAGAAGTAGTATTTGCTTCTGTAATCGCTGATATTGAGCGACATTACCTGTGTACGTTTTCAGCATTTGTCTAAGTTCATTCATCGCACTTTCTGGATTTTCCCTCCAGAAAATGCCCACCTGTTTCTTCAACGATAAATCAAGGACGTCACTTTTGGACCCAAACTTTAATGCGTATGTTAGTCCCGTATCCACATAAAGTTCATTTAAGTATGGTACCCCAATTTGCACCAAACCAGGCTGGCTAGCTCAGAGCATTTCACAAACGAGGGAGTTCCGTCATTGATTGAAACATATAGGGCTCGGAATAAGCTTTCGCATAGTTTCTCGGAAGGATCACCATTTGATAAGTAGCTTTCTGTAACAAAGCAAAAACTTACAGCTGCTAACAGCAATGACACAGTTTGCGACTTCCGAGATAAAAAGTCTAATAGTTGCAGTTCACCATTATTTTGAAATGAAGTTTGACTTACCCATAACGTTGGTTTATCTTTCATGAAGTTGAAGAGCCATGACAAGACATAAGTCAAAGTTCCGTTATCCTTGTTTTCTCTAGCAACAGAAATGGCCTCTTCAATAGAGTCTAGAGCCTTCTGATCCTCACCAAAACATTGATGAAGCGATGCTCTTGCAATCAACGCAAAATGATAGAAGTATCTCGATCCTTGTGACACCATGTAATCAAAATATTGATGTAGGGAATCAAACGCAGCGAGGTAATTACCCTCATGTAAGTGCTCAAGGTATCGTAGGTAGTGAATAGAGGGCGAAGGGCCGCTGTGGCCTCTATGAACGGTGGAGAACTCGAGATAAGGAGACGCTAATTGTTCCATTATAGATCGCAACGCTGGGGAAGTCGGAGAGCCATACCTTTCAAGAAAGTTTATTTGAGCATCAATCAACGAATCGAGTTCTGCTTTTGTATGGGGCGTGACCACAACGTCTTCCTCGGGGAGCGTAGCTGTACTTGTGATCAGACCCAATTGGTCGTTGAGTGATTTATACAACATTGCATCAAGGATCTGATTGTCTTCACTAGTTTTGTTGAAATCGTCCATGTGATTTCTAACCTCTGTCGTTGAACCAACAGAATGGGCCCTTTGATTAGTACCCAACTGATCAAAGCCATCCATTTTGAATGTCTCATAGTAACTTCGTGAAGACTCACGAAAATGACAAAAGGATTGGAAGACAAGCATACTTTCATCAAAGTGTAATAGCTTCGCGGCGACAACGATCCTTTGAAGGAATCTACCTATGATTGATCTTGGCGAGGCTGCCATATTGATTCCACTAGATATCGTATTTGGATCCAATAATAATGAATTTGCTTCATTGATCTGGAGATGCATGTCCTCTTCGCTTTCAATGCTCCACGCGAGGTCTAAAAGATTGAATATAGCCAATTTGGCTGATAATCCATGGGAGTTCGAATGCGGTGGCATTCTTGTCGAATTCCCATCGACTTGACACTCAAGAAACGCTTCACATAACTCACATAACGTAGGCGCTACTTTCAATTCCTTCGTTTGGTCATACTGTCTTCCCTCAAGATACTTCACTAGAATATAGACAATGCTCCTCTGATTTGTTAGCAGGTTGGATAGATAGAGCTTTACTAAGAGCGTCAATGCAATATTGAGCGGCGATATCTCTTCTGATACGATAAATTTTCTTTTGCATGCCATAGTAGACTCCACAGAGTCCAGAGGCATCCACATTTGTGTGCGTGAACTCCACCATTCTACGTGAAGGACAATGTATCGGATATAACCAACCTTCTGAAACAACACCACCACGACACCCCGTCATGCACGACTACAGCAACTGCTTTGAGGATCTCATCGCAGAACACAAGGCATATCTTAACTGAGAATTTCAGGAGCTTCATGGGACCTCAATTCTCAAGGAGTGATCGACCAGATTATAGAGAATACAAATTCTCAGTTGCCGATGAAAGCCCGATACTTTTTTTAATATTCGTCTGGTAAGTTTCTTTTATTAGGGCATATGCTGCATGAGCTATTAAGAGAGCCAATTGTGTAATCCAGTCACATTACGGAGGCTCTCAAAATTAGGAGGAACATAACGCATTCACCAGAATGAACTTTTCCAGGACAACCAGACGTCAGACCAACGTCAGTAACTACACTACTTTGCAATTGGATGTTAAAGAAGAGCCTCTCTCGCAGAAATGTGTTGCAATCACCTATTTGGGACAGAACCTTTGGCTGTATGGGAATGATGTTCTTGAGGCAGGTCACTTTTCTTTTGAAACATTTGTAGATTGGGTACTATATCTTTTTTTTTTTGAAACAAATATCAGGGAGAAGGTTCTTTTCTTTGTAAATAACGTATACTAGGTTCTATATCATGGACTACTGATGTAATCATAGTCATGTTAGTGCAGTGGCTGAAATAGCGGCGTTGGAACTGCTGCCATCCTCGTCAAAGCTCTCACCATTCGACTAGATTTTTTTTTTTTTCGAACAGTTTTGTACTGGGTACTATATCAGGGACCATTCTGGGAAGCATGGTCATAGTCCCCCGCTGAGAGTAGATAAACTAAGATTGCTAAAATGCTGCTATCATCACCAGAGCTCTCGCCATTCGGCTACGCAAGTTGTAATTTCCATATTATGATTTTGTTTTTAAAAAAATTGAATACTGGGTACTATTTTTTTTTTTTTTTAAACAATTGTATATTGGGTACTATATTATGACACCCTGTTGGCGTTTTCCTACAACAAATATTCTCACTAGTACAAGCAAAGTAAATGTAGTATCAAAATGGGCGTGTGGTCTAGTGGTATGATTCTCGCTTTGGGCGATGGTTCGGTATACTGAGCTGTTCCAAATATGCGAGAGGCCCTGGGTTCAATTCCCAGCTCGCCCCGTTTTTTTGTTTCTTTCATTATTCCTAACAAGATTCGTCTTATTACCAAGTTATTTAATCATCTAGAAGTGAGTACTGATGCAATAAAATGCAGTCCCCTCCTCTTTCCGGATCCAAACCATAAGTATAATAGTAACCTTCGGAAGTGACAACATTGATATGAATCAAATTGACCGCAAGTATTTCCTTTGCAGAGTGATGAGAACTTGGGGATGATATGGGACGCAAACTATTTTCAGAACCACTTTCTCTGAGTGGTAGACTTCCGATTGACACCAAATCCTCTTGAGTTTCATTATTCATCATAGCAATCGACCTTACATCTTTCGTCAATGTTTGAATCTTCAAGGACGCAAAATGTCTCGTCGGTTCCAATATAGAAGAAAATCTTGATGGAAGAAAGTCTCCCATCTTTTGAGCCGCTTTTCTTCCAAGCGTTTGAGATGACCGACGAATGATCCTGGCAACCGACAATCGGTTCTGGTCAATGACAGGTTCAGTCTTATCTTTAAGTTCATCGTTAGATATACCCGAATTAAAACTCTTAAATGAATTGGTCGACCCTTGAGATAGTTTCCTTTGTTTGACAGGTAATTCAACACTACCGTCGTCACATTCCGCATCACCATCGCCTTCAACATCTACTTCCGCCTCAGCATCACTATCGTCACCATCATCCTCCATGATATCATCCTCATCGAATTCAAGTCTCGGCGGAGCACCAGTAATGCTTTCATTTTCTTCTTCAATCGTTCCATAATCAGGATTCAATTTTGTCTTCTTCTTTGAATCTTTCTTTTGCTTCTGTTTGTTAGCTAACAACTCCTCTTCTCCCAAGCGAAATATGTGAACAGTTTCACTGGAACTCGTGGCTACAACGTACTTATTATCCCTGCTAAAACTGAGCGAGAATATCTTCGTAGGATAAGTACCTCTTCTAAATTGGTAAAGTTTAAGACCCGTTTCCACATTGAAAACTCTCACAATAGTTCCTTTATCGGAGGCAGTCGCCAAAAGGGACCCATCGACAGAGAGGCACATGGCAGCTAGGGCTGATTTGTGTGCTTCAATTACCGCGAGCGGTTGCAATGACTTCAAATCAAAAATTATAACATCACCCACTCTGTTTGGAGCATTACTCACGGATTGAATGTTATTCTGAACAGAATTGAGACCACCATTCGTGTTGACACCCGAAACAAGAAGCGAGTCATGCGCAATTGTTTTCGGCGGCGACGGATAAGCCAAAAAGCTGGAACCAACTTCGTCGTCTGTATTATCCGATACAGCACATAATCGGTTACTATTGGGACTTGTCTCAATTGTGTGAAGCAATTTCATCGTAGCGATATCGTAAACATAGATTTGCTCTTCCAATAGAACCACCATTCTGCATTTGCTAAGTTTGACCAGTAATACAGATGTAGGAAAAATTAGATCGCAAATTGCTGTTTGTCTTTTGGTATTGACAACCTTCAATTTACGTGGCAGAGAGCCAGGCTCCTCTCCCAGAGCAACAATGGCAAGAAGTGAAGTACAATATAGCATCTCCACAAGTCCAATTGATACTTCCTTCTTGATCAGGTAGCACTTGGAAAATGAAGGTCTGCAAGAGTATATTCGATACCCATTGTTAAGACCAACTGCGATACATGATGCGTCTTGATTGAAGTTGACAAAGTTGACGGTAGAAGAGCCAATTCTATTCGATTCTGACTTAGTGAGGGGGTCAGGATCATTCTGTGAGCCCGTGTCTTGAAACTGCAGGGGAAAGTTCATATAAGCTGCACCTGCTACCTGAGATTTGAGCATGTCCACTGATTAACCGAAAATTTGTCAGGTTGTGTATGTGAGGTTCACGGTTTGCTTCTGAGGGATGTTGTCGTGGAGACATTGTATGGCACGAACATGTTGGCACGTCTAACCCGTACCTCCCAAGAAAACGCAGATGCAGAACTACGAATCGATGAGAACTGGGCTAGATTCAAAACTGAAGTAACAAGGTTCAATTGAGTTTGTCAGTTGTCTTAATACTGGGTTTACACTGAGTTTACAATTAATTTACACTCAGTTTTAGTTTACACTCAGTTTAAACGTAGTTTACACTGTGTTTAAATAAAATCAATTCTTTTCCATATACATTTTGGTTCCTTTTAATAGGAAGCTAAGATGAACTTCCAATGAGAAGTGTTCGGTGGACTTCCAATGAGAAGTGTTCGGTGGTTTGACTTTGATAACAATAATTATTCGATTTGTTTTGCAAGCCACGTTGCAAACTGAATAATCATTGCGGGCGTAATGTCATGTACCACCCCGTCCTCATAGTAGGCGGCGGAGTCTGAATTGGAATTCAAGTACATATTGATCCACAACTCTGATATTTTTGAAGGGACTAAGGGATCATCTTTGTAGAAGGTCGCGAACATCTTGATCTTCTCAAAGGGAAAGTCATTCAAAATAGAAGCATCTTCTGCACTGACTAACCGATGCAAGGACTCAGGATACTTAAGCTTTTGTTCATCTGTTAATCCCAACTCATCATAATTATAGTAACAGTACTTATGATTGTAATTAGCAGTGCCAAATAATCTGTTCACTAACAAACTTGATAAATCTGAGCAGCCCACATTCGGGTTAATAATGGAAATCAATTCTGGGTAGCGATTGGCAATGCGAATGACACTGTGACCTCCAACTGAGTATCCACTTAGAATGTAATTATACCGAATCTTCACCTCGTGTGCTTTACATGTGGCATTGATGTACTTCTCCAAGTTCAAATAGGAAGGAAGAAAGTCGATGCACAACTTCACATCATAATCATTTCCCCGGATGCAACTGATCATATCAGCTCCGTGTGCGTCGTTTCCTTCATCCCAACTAGAGTTCCGAAATTTATCCACAGTTCTTGCACCGTGATTTCTACCGTCAAAGGTGACCGCTATCAAAGGGGCAGAATTAAGTTTAGCAAACTCATCAAGAATTACCTTACCAATGGCCTCAGTATAAGTATAATCTCCCTCTCTATGATGAATGAGAATTAGGACATTGATGTTGATATCTAAATGATGACGCTCGTTGGGTTTGAAATTCTTAACATAATCTTCAAGAATATTGGCATTATAAACAAAGGTTGATACACCGCCTATCACATGTTCCTCTTTCGAGAACTTTAAACTGTCTGTATCGAATTTAAGCATAGTTGTAACTTTAAAGTGGTCTAAAACTCCAAAAATTGAAAAGTTGGGGAAGGCTTGAGTGCACTCTCTATGGCACACACTCCATAGCCCCGGGACCATCTCCGACGAAAACTTAGCTAATGAACATCTGCAGTAATTAGGTAACCAAACCGATTTCTCATGCTCTTTTGACAAAATTTGAGGTAAGTGATTGTTGACAGCTGTACCATGACCGGAGATAAAACCTTATATCCGGAAGGCAAGTACATAGTGCAAAATTGAGAGAAGGGATACAAGTGATTGGCGTCCTACAACAAACTATAGAGAAGCTATGAATTGAGGCCATTAACACAAATACCATAGTATGTCTTCTTGGTTGTCTACAAAACCGATCCCCAAATGTGGTTAATTGGTTCGGATTTACTGCTGGCTCTTTCCCCACCATTTAGTAGAAACGCTTCACATGCGTCTTGCACAATTCAATTTAAATAGACCCCTTCCCGAATTTTCCACACTAAAGAGACAGTGAATTATGGCTCCCTCCAAAAATATACAATCCGAGAAAGAGAAAAAAGGTGCAGACCCCATCAAGGTCAACGTACCCAAAAGCGCCCCTCTCACAACCCAGCCTGATAAGGTCTCCTCCCCAGTTGGCAGTGGAGAAGATCCAAAAACAATCTTAGACTACACACCTAAGGAAGAAATCCCTGTCCTTGTGAAGAAGTTGAGAGATAACTATCATGCTGAGCTTAAATCTCATTCCATCCAATTCCGTCTTAATCAATTAAGAAACATTTACTTTGCGATAAAAGACAACGTCGATGACATTTGCGATGCTTTACGCAAAGATTTTGGGCGAGCTCCAACGGAAACCATTAACTTGGAGTATGCTCCCCTCATGAAGGAAATTGTACACATCATGGCTCACTTACATGAGTGGGTTAGACCGGAACCAGTGACTAACTTACCCATCTCCATGAAAATGGACCCTATCTACATTGAGAAAGAGCCATTGGGTGTTGTACTCATCATTTCCCCATTTAACTATCCATTGCTATTATCGGTGTCCTCTCTTATCGCTGCAATTGCGGCTGGTAACTCGGTTGTCTTGAAAGTTTCCGAGTTTACTCCCCACTTTGCAAAACTTTTGACAACTATTCTAGTGAAGGCACTTGATCCAACTACTTTTGCAATGGTCAATGGTGGTATTGAAGAGTCTACTGCCCTCTTAGATCAGAAGTATGATAAGATCATGTACACTGGTTCAATTCCTGTTGGCACTATCATTGCCAAGAAAGCAGCAGAAACCTTGACTCCGGTCCTTTTGGAATTGGGTGGTAAATCCCCAGCCTTCGTGTTAGATGATGTTACTGATGCAGATATTACAACTGTGGCAAGAAGAATTGCTTGGGGTCGCTTCACTAATGCCGGCCAAACATGTGTTGCTGTTGACTATGTGTTGGTACCTGAGAAGTTGAAGGATAGGTTGGTAAATGCGATAGTGAAAGTTGTGAACGAGGATTTTTACCCAACATTGGACTCTAAGGATCCATCTTATACGCATATTATTCACCTGCGTGCCTTCGACACTTTGAAAAAGATGATTGAACTGTCGAAAGGAACTATAGTGGCAGGAGGTCAGACAGACAGCTCTCACCGCTACATAGCTCCAACAGTGATTGACAACGTCGACTGGGAAGACTCAACCATGCAGCAAGAGATCTTTGGCCCAGTGTTACCAATTTTGACGTACTCCGATTTGAAGCTGGCTGTGAAAGAGGTGGTTAAGCGTCATGACACACCATTGGCGTTGTATATCTTTACGTCGGGTTCTACTCGGCGTTCAAAGAACACACAAGTTGACTACATTCGGTCTGCTGTCAGATCAGGAGGAACCATTGTCAACGATAGTATTTTACATGTTGGTTTGGACAATGCTCCTTTTGGTGGAGTTGGAACTTCCGGCCAAGGTGCTTACCACGGCTACTTCTCTTTCAGGGCCTTCACACACGAAAGAACCACGATGGAGCAGAACCTCAAGATGGATTTTGCCTTGAAAGTCAGATACCCCCCTTACGGCGAGAAGAAGAGTAAAGCTGTATCTCAAGCACAAACCTCGTACAATGGTAGTGTGTGGTTCAGTCGTACTGGCAACGTTGCTATAAGGGGCCCAGGACTGATCTGGTCTTCGTGGACTAGTTTGCTTGGTGTTGGCGCTTTGATTTATCTGGTAGTAAATGCTATTTAATTAATTACTTTCATATGATTTTGTTTATTGATGTTTTCAAATTTCACGTAAATCATGAAAGTTGAAGTTAGCCTCTTGTATTATTTCCCTGGATTAACAAACAGAAATCCCGGATAATATGATAAACAGCCTTTTACACTGGTTGAGTGGTTCTGTCTGGGCTCTGTTGGCACTAAATATCTATCAAGTGCAAAACATCCATACACCCTCGAGTCTAATACTGAATCACTGTCTGTGTGAGAAGTAATTATCAATTATGTCTGACAAAGTTTTGATTAAAAATGCCGGCGAGGTCCATGAAATCGAAGTAAATGATGGTACCACAGGTCTAGAGTTTAAGGAGAAAATTTTCGGTGTAACCCAGATTCCGGTTGCACGCCAAAAGATTTTGGTAAAAGGAGGCAAATTGACCGACGAAACTTTGATTTCATCCCTTAAGATCAATCCTAAAGTGCCAATTATGGTTCTTGGCACACCTGACAAGGATTTGCCTACGAGCAAGCCTACTCCACAAGTATTTTTGGAGGATCTCAACGAAAACCAATTGGTGAAAGTTTCGCAAGATCCGTCTGGATTGGTGAACTTAGGAAATACTTGCTACCTCAACTCTTCCTTGCAAACTATTTTCTCATTGAAGGATGTTTCCAACAAAATTGACTCATTCTCAGACAATCTGAAGCCTTTAATCTCCAGTTTGAAAAGTTTATTCAAATCCATGAATAAAAAGCAAGAGAATGTGAATCCTACACTCTTTCTCATGCAATTTAGAAAGATTTTCCCCCAGTTTGCGGAACAGGAAAGAGGTTTCTACAAGCAACAGGATGCAGAAGAAGCATTTTCACAGTTGATGAGCGCATTGGGCTCGTCAGTTGCCATTGACGATTACTTTCGCGTTCAGTTCAAAGTTGTTACTAAGTGTTTGGCTTTACCCGAGGAGGCACCAAAGATTGATACTGAATTTGCCACGAAAGTCAATTGCCATATTGATATCAAGACAAATTTCTTGAGAGATGGCATCCTAAATGGATTAACAGACAAGTTTGAAAAGTACAATGATCAATTGCATTCGAATACGGAATATGAATCAACAAAGACAATCTCAAGATTGCCGAAATACTTGACTGTTCATTTCGTGCGCTTTTTCTGGAGAAGGGACACTCAAAAGAAGTCGAAAATCTTGAGAAAAGTCCAGTTTCCGTATGAGTTGGATGTTGCAGAAATGCTTGACGATTCTATTAAAGCAGACAAAGTTTCCATCAGAGATAAGTTGAGAAAGATTGAGAAAGATAATTTTGAACTCATCAGGGACTTCAAAAAGGCAAAAAGGGATACTTCCTTGACACCTCAACAGCAAGAAGAAGAAGAAGAGCTTAAGTTGGTTTCCATCAAGTCGAAATTCGCGGATGATTTCTCGGACATATTGCCAAAGGGGTTCAACCTCCAGGAAGCAAAAGAGAATCCATCATCAGTATATGAATTGCTGTCGATAATTACTCACCAGGGCTCTTCTGCTGATTCCGGCCATTACCAAGCATTCATCAAGGATGAACACGATTTAGAGGGAGACAAATGGTGGAAGTTCAATGATGAAAAAGTGTCTGTCGTGAACAAAGAAAAGATTGAGCAATTGGCCGGTGGAGGAGAGAGCGACTCCGCTTTGATCCTTATTTACAAAGCTAAGGGGTTGTAGAACACGAAAATAGCAGAAATTATGTAGCAACAGAGTAAAATTACCTTTATTCGAATCCTATTCTACATGCTATGAACTAAACTCTTGAAATGGTCAACTTCGTCCCAACAGTTCAATGGTTTTCCTTGATTGTCTTTCAAACAAGCAATCACAGATTGTCTTGCATCTTTAATATCGGAACTGAGTTCAACCTGGACCAATTTAGCACTTTCTTGCAAGATCTTAGTCAAGTTTGAAATCTTTTCATTCGATGACTTCACCGAGAGTTTGTCGTCTCCTTCCTTCAACAATGAACTACCAGTTGTGGCTTGAAACTTCTCAACTGTCTCGGCCTCCAAATTCTTCAATTCGGAGGCAACTCTTTCCTGAATATATTTTTCGGTATATTGAGACCTGGTATAATCAGACTCTTGGGAGTTCTCCAAGTGCGATAAGAATGAAGCACTAAAGTCTACTGGAGCCTTTGGGGTAAACACCTTAGTTTCTGATTTCGAGACTGATGATCCCATAATGCTAACCTGTTAGTTCTGAATAGAAAATATAGAGATATACACCGGAAATGAAAATATCAAGTGTATCACAGTAGATGCTTACTTACATTTCACTGAGTTGTAGCCTATGGAAGGTTGTGAGTGAGAGTATTTATTGGACAGATTGTCGTGCGCGAACCGGTGTTAATTGACACCAACATAAATGTGTCTTGACATTTGGATTGGAACTATGAAATCATAAATGTTGGAAATATAACTTCAGAAAACCTTAGCTAAAAGTCTTAAAACTCCTTTGAATAAGTATCTCGAGCGACTCAAGGTACGCAACTTTTCTGTTGCATTCATTGGAATACTCACACTAGTGAACCCGTGTCAATAGAACGGAAAGGAATCATTCAAATTATACAATAGTCTAGCTCCCAATGATTTTGATACCTATGGTTGTTACTGATTACAGAGATAACATGTTAGTTCGAGTACGTAGGGAAAGCAGAAATTGATCCTCGCACGACACTCAAATTCTCCTCCACCTGAATTGGCATTTCTGGTTGAATTAAATAGTAATCGATTATGTCTGTCCAATACCACCAGCCTTCCAACTTCGACAAGTTTAAAATGGGTGCCGTTATGGGCGGTACCGTTGGTGTCTGCGTTGGCGTTTTGTTTGGAGGTTTCTCCATTTTGCAACATGGTGCTGGCCCCAATGGTGTCATGAGAACTTTAGGACAATATATCATGGGCTCCGTGGCAACTTTCAGCTTGTTCATGTCCATCGGTTCTGTCATCAGATCTGAGACTGAATACCAAGCATATGAAAGAGCAATGCTCCACTCTCAAAGAGAGAGATTGAGAAAGATTTATGGCTTCCAGAGCTAGCTTCGAATACCAGGAATAATGTATATAGGGTAATCTATAAGGAGTGGTATTTACTGTTGCGTAGTTTCTATTCGGCTGGACCCTTTCCAACATGAAAATGTGGATAATGCAGACCATCATCAAGGTGATACAGATACGTCAATCCAAACTCAGGAACCTTGTACAAACCAGACTTGCCCATTTGCTTCGCCATATCCAATAATTTGTTTTTAGGCTCGAGAATTGGCTCAGAGCTGAGCTTGAAAGTGCCGAAATGGATGCCGAGGACATAACGTGAGTCTAAAACGGACGCAATACGAAGACTTTCCGCAGGTGAGATATGCCTTGGCTTCTGGTGCCACGACGGGCAATACTGTCCAATGGGCAACAAACTGAGGGTAACAGGTCCAAATTTGGAGCCGATAAGTTCATACAATTCTTTGACGTATCCGGTATCCCCAGCATGATACAACAAAGATTGACCGTTACGTTGAAGTATGAATGATCCCCATAATGAAGTGTTGGAATCCACAATATGTCTTCCTGACCAATGCATTGCAGGAACACAAACAATTTCGAGATCATCAGGAAATTTCGCAGGAGATTCTTGATTAATGAATCCGTTAATGCTGATCTTCTCCCACCAATCCATTTCTATCACTTTGTAAATGCCCTTTCTAGCCAAAATTTTCTTAAGACCTAGCGGAACTATCCAATAAGCCAGATTTCCAATCTGTTTTGCTGCTTCCATATCAAGATGATCGGGATGGTTATGGGAAACAAGAACAAAATTGAGGTTGTCCTTTGTAGCATGCATAACATCATCCACAGTCATAGGTGACAGAACCAAACGCTTTGGCCCAAATGACTTGCTTATTAGATGATCACTAAACATAGGATCAGTTAGAAAGTTAATACCACTGATCTGTACCAACGAGCAAGATTGTCCAAGCCATGTGAAGAGCATTTGATCACTTACGCTCGTGTTCATCGTGGATTTTTTTGTTTTATAAAGATCAGCAAAGTCATTCTTTTCGAAGCATAATTGCAAGATCTGGGAATTATGTCTCATTAGTTCATAGTTTGGCTTGAATGTCTTGAGAAGGTGGTCGACTTCAGCAAAGTCTCCTTCTGGTGATGGATACATGTCGTGAAGTTCAATCTTGTTGCCATAAAAACTCTCGACGAGTTCCATTATTCTCACTAGTAAGAACTCGAAGCCTGTCTGCGGCCTATATTCTTCAAAAGGATTAACAAACATTCCCAGAACAACTGCAGATTCGAACTTCCTATACTCATTTTGCTCCAAAGTTTCTGGCAGTTTCTGACGATTTCGGATCAATAAAGAAGTACGGATGTGCATGTATGCCTCAAAGGATGTATACGATATGAGAAGTCCTAAACCAACTTTTGCTCTTGTCGAGAGCTTGAAGGGAGCAGACATGTGCACTTGTTATGCTGGTAAACAAGATTATGATTTGTACAGAAGTATCGCGAGAATGCGACTTCATCTACCAGACTATCAAAGTGACGACAAGTTCTTGAGGAGATGCTTGAATCTATGTAGTTAATTAATGTTTTCTTACCACACCAGAAGCATCAGCCTGCTTCAATATATGCTTCTTGTAGTCGTGAATATTTCCTGGGAAACGTTGCACCGTCGAGTTCTCGCTAACCCAAATCTCATTGCAAACCCGCTCAATTGTTGAAACATCATGCGAAACCATTAAAACTCCACCCTTGAAGTTGATCAATGCATCGGCGAGTGCATCTAAACCTTGAGTATCCAAGTGGTTAGAAGGCTCATCTAGAATGAGGATATGTGGTTGGTTCAAACAAAGTGCCGCAAAAGCAACTCTCGACTTCTGACCACCAGACAACAATTGCATCTTCTGCAAACCAAGGGATCCAGTTATACCAAAGGATCCCAAGTGGCGTCTGTATTCCTCGTCAGATTTACCAGGGAATGCTTGCGCCATCCAAGAAACAGCTGAAAGGTTCAAGTCCATTGCATCCACGTGATGCTGGGCAAAATACCCAATTCTTAACCTTCCATTCTTTGAAATATGACCCTCAAGGGGAGACAATTGACCTAACAACAACTTCAACAAGGTGGTTTTACCAGTACCATTACCACCGCAGAAAGCAATACGAGAATCCATCTGCACATCAAGTTCTGCATTTTTGAGAATGATCTTATCCGGAGAATAACCGAATGTGACATCATGCATCTGCAAAATTGGAGGGGAAAGACCATCTGGATCAGGAAAGTTGAATGTGATCACCTTATCATCTTCAGGAGGTTCCAAGACAGGCAACTTTTCCAACTTTTTGATACGAGATTGAGCTTCCGAGGACTTAGCAGCATTATATCTGAACTTGTCAATAAATGCTTGCAAATGCTGTCTGTATGCCATCTGGTTTTCATACTCACGACGTTGGTTTTTGATTCTTTCTTCTCTTGTGGCATAGAAGGAATCAAAGTTGGAACCTCTGTAGTAGTCCAAACGCTCAGAGTGTTGATGGATGATATCAGTTGCAACTTCGTTCAAGAATGAACGATCGTGCGAAACAACCAAAACAGTTCCCTCATAAGTTTGTAAGTATTTTGCAAGATACGTAATGGAAGGAACATCCAACATATTAGAAGGCTCATCAAGCAATAATAAGTCGGGCTCGCAGAACAAGGCACGGGCCAAGGATAATCTCATTCTCCAACCACCAGAAAAGGAGTTGGTTGGCATCGATTGTGATTCTTGCGAGAAACCAAGTCCGAACAAAATAGAGGCAGCTCGACTTTCTGCCTTATCAGACTCCATTTCGTATAATTTTTCACTGATTTCTTGCAAATGTTTGTCCAAGTCGGCCCTCTCATTATCCAATTTAAGCACTTCATTAGAGCCTTCTTCAAACTCCTTTCTCAAAGCATCAATTTCTTCAGCTCTCTCAGTGATTTTCTGTTCTTCTTGAATCAAAGTTTTACGCCATACATCTGCATCCAAGACAGCTTGCAATGCAGGGGTATCATCTCCTCTGAGTTCCTGCTCAACGTGCAAAATGGTGATGTGCTTGGGGATGTTCAATTCTCTTCTTGATAAGGCTCTCAATAAAGTAGATTTACCAATACCATTCTGACCAACCAAACCGTATCTTCTTCCATGAGCCAATGTTAACCCAGCATCACTAAGGATTCGCTGACCGTCACCAACATATAAATCAAAATTCTCGATCTTGATATCTTTCGACTTACCTGCACTAGAGCCGAAATCAAGAGGGTTAATTTCCAAGTAGAATGAGTCGTAATCTTCACTTTTCTTCTCGCTCAATAATTTAGAAGCCTCGTATTTCACAAACTGATTATTTCTCTTAGCAACCTTCTTTGCGATCTTTCTCTCCTGCTTCTCCAATTTCTTTTTGTCAACTCTACTTTCAACTTGTCTTCCAGCATGCGAAATGTCACGAGAAGACCCAAGCATGTCTAAAGATGAATTAATGTCTCTCTTGCTGTTGTTTTGTCTCAAGACATTAACATCCAAAAGTCTCTTCGCACGATCTCCAGAAACCTCCAACTTCGCCATGTTCTCCTTCAATTTATTGCTAAGTTGTTCTGTAATGGCACTGGTCAAGGAATGAACTTGAGTTTGGACACCTCCGGCGTCAATAAGGAGAGCTTCAATGAAAGAAAGTTCCTTTGGCACATCAAGTTGTTGTGCAGACACAGAATCTTCTGTAGCATTTGTAACATGCTGGATATATCCAACTGCATAGTCAGCAACAATGGGATCAATTGAAGGTACTGCCTTCCTGACCTTTAAGGTGATGTTCGACATGCTACTGTTGTCTTCTTAAAGTCTGAAAGATTTTAACTCAATGTGAAGTAAATGGGATGTACTGGTGCAGAAGTTAAAGAACCGCACAAAGAACCAAATTTCCAGCATTATATATTCTATTAAAGCACCAAATTCTCTTGGGCATCTTCGTCATATTCATAAGAATCAAGTGGATCATCCCTGTAGGACGAATTTCTGGCAATTCGAGACTGAACCGCATCCTTGAAATTATTGACGGCCCCACCGAGTCTGCTCCAAAGTCCTTGAACATCCGCATTGATAACCAGCGCAGTACTGTTATCATCATGATATGTATCAATTCGATTATTAATGCCCCCGAATAACGACAGATTAAAATCTTGCATATTTCTCTCATATGTTGAATCTGCAGCGTTCTGCAAGGCAAATGAGCGTAAATGTATCCGAGAAGTTTGATTGCGGCGATTAAGTTCCATAGCGATAGTACGTTTGGCTTCAGCAATCACGAGCTCCCTTCTATTATTTCTCGAGTCCATGTTGTTCTCGTCATTTAAGAGCTGCTCCTCATCATCGAAATCGGCCCAAGCTCCATACATGTCGGAATGAAGCCCTATCCTCTTCTTCAATCTCTCGTAGACATTGAAAGTTGTCAAGACCACAGGAATCAACAAAAGGCGGGGTACCCAGCTATTCATTAAGTCAAACAATCCTGTCAAATGTATCGACTTACCATACCAATCTTCAAAGATAGAGCTTCTATCAGTGAAAAAAGTCAAAAAATTGTAAGACAATGGAATGGTCAACCGAGCAATATAGGAAACATAAAAGCATGTTGAAACTGGATCAGAATGTCCCGGCACCAAATGGTACATGTTGAAAATCTTTAATCTGGTCAACGAATTAAGAGAGCAAAACAACATGTACAGAAATAAGATTCCCGAGAAGATAGCTTGAAAAAGGTTGTGATTGTGGATGCCGGTCTTGAAAACAATGATATTGACAATGGAAAATTTCGTAGAGTGGAAAAATTCCGATTGAATGATGACAAAGGAAATTACAAAGAGGAAGATCGAAAGTAACCGAGCAAGAACTGGTTTTGCATAGCATTGCAAATAAAAGTTAGCACTTGGGGAAATAAGTCCACCAAAACTAGACATTATTCGCAACCTTTCCTCAGGGTCCTCAGTCGCTTTGGCTTCCAAAAGTGTCTGCAACCTGGAAACATTGGCAAGTAATGTATCATATTCCGAGTTATATGCTCGGAGTTTATACATGTGACCTTGAAAGCTGTAAGTCAATGTGTTCATGAAAGCTTCATTTAGTTGCTCCCTAGTAATTGATCTAGCATCACTATGCACATACTGTCGACCCACGGATTCCTCAAGCTCAGAGGGTACTTGATTCGCCAAATTGAGGATCCAGTCCCTATAAGCAAAGTTTTCTTCAACAGCACTGGAAGTGAAGTTGTTCTTCAAAATCAAAACTTGGAGGATATCTTCCTTGAAAGAGATTCTGGTATCTTCTAGAGTATCAACCAATTTAGGTACCTTCAAATAATAATGATTGAGATTTTGCAATATGTTTCCTTCATTCCATCTATTGCGAGGAATCGTAATGAGCCCATGAGCCATTAGCCAAAGGGCCAAAACTAATGCATAGATGTGTGACATTGAGATTATCATGGATTTCATAGAGCTAAGTGAAAGTCCTTTTTCGAGTATGAGATAAACACCACCTGCAATCGAGAGAAGTAACACCATTGCTTGAAATTTCAAATTCTGTCTTAATGAAGTCTTGAGCTTCATAATCTTCAGATAATTGCCGGCACGATAATACTCTTGTAGCACGGGTAGTAGCAACCATGTCAAAATAAACGTTGACCAATAATTAGACTTCCACATCATCAATGTCGTATTATCACTTATTTCGAACCCTTGGATTGGTTTTCCAGATACATGTGACACATAATCCGTAGGCAATAGAAATGTAATTGATAACGGCAAATACACCGCAAGTACGATCGGAAAAACGTAGTATAGTGGGTACTTGAATAAATTGATGTGGAATCGAAGAAATGCCAACGACACCGCTCCAGCACCAATATAGCATAGGAGCAAAGGAATCCACATTGGTTTGTTTGGTTACACAGTAGTGTAGTAGATCACTTTGGCAACGGAATGGTAATGTTGTACACACGACTTGGTTATGGATCATGGTGAAATCAAATCAGTTCAATTCAAGGGGGAGTCTCTAAGAAAAATATCGAACATCATCTTCGCTTGCTTTCTATTTTCACATACAAACTAGAATCTTGTTTTTATATTTTGGCCCACAGGTCAGTTTGAGATAATTATCGGTTGTTCTGGTTCCCCTATCAAAATTCCACACGGAAGGATCGGTACAATTTGCTAGTGAGATATATATCCATACAGATTGGCCCATTAGGAAAGCCGAAGAGCATCTCAATTAGGTCCACCGAGTGACTCTGATCTTGAAGTCTCTCTAATTCCCATAAGCATGAGCGAACCCATCAATGAAACAGCAGTGACTGACTTAGCAAATCTTTCGCTCGATCCCCCCAAGAAGAGAAAGTCAGTGGGCTTCGCCCCAGAACCAGAGGAAGATTTGAAGGAGCATCATAAATACCTCGAGGAACGAAAGAAGGAGAAACTTAAATCAAATCCATTCTGGAAGATTCCTGCTGAGCTTTCTTATCTTGAACCTCGTCAGGAGGGTCCTAAACCATTGCCGGCCCTCCCCCAGGTGACGAAGCCGAAGAAGACAAAAAAGTTTGAGGATTTGAAAGATCTCCCCACTCGTGCTGTCAAGGAGATATCGGTTGTGAACAAGAATACGCCATTGAACTTCTACTACCATGAAATTGGCATTCCAGTGGGAAATGACAGAATACTAGTAGATGTGAAGTACGCTGCCCTATCAAGTTTTGATATTTCGAAGCTCAGCAAGTACTTGATCAATCTCACTAACACAAGAGTTGGCTTGGGTTTTGACTTCGTGGGCGAGATTGTTGCAACCGGAAGCAACTTCGACGGCCACCCTGACTTTAAGATCGGAACCACGGTATTTGGGGTAACAAATCCATACGAAAGAAAGGGTGCTTTACAAACACTGGTTATCATCAACCCTAATGATATCATTGTGCCCATATCCTCTGAAATGTTACAGAAAATGGAAAGCATTGATGTCAATCTCGTATTTTCGACGAGCTCACCATTTTCTATAGATGAGGACAACACTCAGTCCACTTCTTCATCGGATTTGTTTCTGTCTGATGGGGAAGATGAGGGGCCAAAGCCAGTATCGACTACAGCTTTAAAGCCAATCAAACAGGATCCATTCAAAATAGATGGTGAACTTCCCGCACTTGCCAAATTTGGAGTCTTTGCAGCTCAGTTTTGCAGAGCCAAACAGGCCCTCGACCTCATGGATAGTGTATTTCAGAGACAAGGGAAAGCCAATATTCTCATTAACGGCGCTGATACCTGTTTGGGATACACTTTGATTCAGATTCTTAACTCCAGCCTCTATAGAGACACTTTACAGGCATTCAATATCATTTTAGTGGTCTCCGAATGCGAAGTTGCAAAAACAGAAGCACTTGTGACCAGGTTAGGTAGTGGAGGGATGAGAAAGTTCCATGTTATTTCTTATGACGTTGAAAACACAGATCTTAGGCTTAAAGGAGAAAAGTTGCCGGTGTGCTATAAGAAGCCACAGTTTTTTGCATCGGAAGTTTTAAACTGTTTGTTTGAACCCTTTACAGATTTCAATGCAATCAACAAGTCAAATATCAAGGAAGCCAAACTCGATCTTTTCGTTGATATTATTGGAAGTAAGAAAATGTTCCAAAAGGCGTTTGACTTGAAGGATCTAGATGATGGCAATTTTCCATTCAAAGCACATATTGCTTCTGGCCTTAAAGCGTCGTCCTTGCTAGGAGTTGGAAAAGAGCCATTGTTTACGCGGATTTTGAAGCCAAAGAACCTTGGATCGGCGTATGTTTCATATTGCAAATTCACTCTTGCAGAGCCAAGTTACCTGATAGATAAGTTGGTGGATTATAGTCTGAAAAGTGTGTTTGATCCATGGTCCATGAAATGGAGTTCAGATCTTGCAAATCAACTTACGAAATACAATTACTATGAAAAGTTTGATTTGGAGATACGAAACACATGGGTACATGAAGGCTTGCAGTTGGTGTTGAATGGGGAGTTAAAGATGCATATTGAAGACTTTGTGGACTGGCGGACAAACTTCCGCAACTTTGTAGATAAAATCAAGAAGCATGATGGGCAGGTCGTTTTCAAGGTGGAGCCGTTTTAGTTACTTTCTAGCTGGATTGCATTTGCGAAGAGAAATTCGCGTACATAGGAGTAAATGGAGACTAAAAGTCAATAAAACTTGCGAACCTACAAGTTATTGAGGTCAAATATTCTTGAGTAACAGTTATAGGAAACTTAAGAAAGCATAATAAAAAGTAGTTAAGAGCAATCAGCATTGTCATTGAACAGTTTCCAACACCAATACAGATTAGAGCTACCGAGTCGTGAGGAGAATAGAGAATAAGTTAACTACTGAGCACTCCACAAAAAGCGGAACATAGAATATCAGATCAATCGTCCAATAGGTACCAAATCACTTAACAGGCCAGCACCCAGCAGTAACAGTTGGGCCGATTTGGGCATGGAAAATGTTCGTAAATGATGAGAGAACATCGTGTATGATAGCGAATCTTGTATTATCCTTTATTGACCATACGAGGTACAGAATCTAAAAATATCAAACCCTTTCGCTCCAACCCACCCACCCACGTCAATGGTTTGCAACTGCACAGCCCGATCGGGTCGCGTTGCGCCCCAAATTGGTTGGCTAAAAGGCTATATATAGGCAAAAGGGACCTGGGTTCGGAAAAGTGGTCTAGACTCGGGCTCGCTGACTACAACTGACCATCAATCCTTGACCACAAGAGGTATCTGGAGGAGACAGCTACGTGAGGAAATTCGAGCAAGACCAGAACAGAAAAGTAAGTCCAAACGAAAAAGAAACGCAACTCATTATGAACTTCTTTCGCGCCCATGCACATCTCGTAGGGATGTAAAACTTCCAGACTTCCGGTGTTCGTCACATACAAGTTGAATCGAACGCGCCTACATGCACGCCGGTCCCACCAATTTCGTCCTCACAGATAGAACTAGCCCATTTTTATACTATTGCTCTATCTGTGCAGCATCGGTGTCCCCATCTAATTTGCTGACCTCAAAAAGTCGCATCTGCTCACCAAACTCTGTTGAATTTCCCTTTGGGTGTTCTCGTATGTCCTCATACCATGAGTTCAATGAGTGTACATTCTCTCATCGACAAGTACACCAATACAGACGAGAGACCGGTGGTACCCCGTTCACGAAGCGGTCCACCGGTGCTGGAGCTTAACAAGGAACGATTGGATAAGTATCATCTGAAGGATGTTAATAGACCAGACATAGAGTCTACCCACAGCCAGACCGCGCCACCCAACCCATCCATCAACACCCCTTCACAGACCACAGATCCAGCCCTATTGGCACTTTTGGGTCCCAATATCACATCATTCCCCTGGAGCGAATCTGCGTTCGTAGAAGCCCTCCGGCTTCGAGCGGAGGAGGAACGAACGAAACAGGAACAGATTCGTCTCGAGATCGCTTCCAAGAACCTTGCCATTATTAACAAGGCCATTGAACACGAAGTACCTGCTCATATGATTCCATCCATGTGCGTTGCACCTATTCCAGAGGGCGCTATCCCGCAGCGGTACATTTCACTGCAATCACCGCAATTGCCCGTGTACTCACAATTGGGAAGACGCAATTATCCCTCTGGTGACTATTCAAACATTTCTATGGGCTACCCTGGTGGGAACCCAGGCATGATAGTCCCCCCTGGGACTGCTGGACCGCAGCACGGACTTCAAGTTCAGCCAACACAAACTAATCATCTTCGTCAACCTGGCGCCCCAAATATCACCGTGACCACCACAGGCGTTGGTCCTCATCAGCAATCTCCATTTCTTGCACCTTCCCCATCATTTGGTCGCAATTATGATACCCTGGACAATGCTAGCTCTGTTGCGCCGATCAATTACCGATTTGGAAGTGGGTCGAAAGCTCCACCCCCACCACACAACCGCCGACCTTTATCGCCAGCAAAATTGGGCGCGGCAGCTGTTGCGAACTTAGCAAACCCTGTAACTCCTTACAGGCCTTCGCAGCGTACTCTACCTACACATCAACGGCATTTCTCTATGCCAGCAGAGACGCTGTCGTCACCACAACGGACTCTGGAACGTACAAGAAACCGGAATTCCCAGAATGTCCAGCTTCAGTCGCCTCTCGGAGCTACATCTTCGATTCAGGTGCGCCCATCGCCGGCACAACCTCTCAACAAGCAGACGAAGAATAGTCAGATTCCATCACAAGAGTCAATGACTTCGCATCAACATATTATCCAGTTCCACCACTGGAAACCTGAAAATCCCGGTGAAAGTGAAATTGGCTCTGTTTCATCAGGTTCTCTGGCTCGTGGCCTGTTCTCTCACAAACGGCACAAGTCTAATGATATGTCTGTTGACCTCCTGCTGACTAACGAATATATCGGATCGTCGGCCATGCCTCCATCTTCAATAAAACGAGAGCATGAAGCAGACGTCTCAATGGATACAAGTGATGTTACTATTACTGAGAAAGAGGCCGCCAGTGAGCCTTCTCAGACTTCCACGGGAAAATTTCCTCATGATATTCTACTGACTAATCGCTAGTGAGACAACAATTAAGAGGGCGACTTTACATGCATTTTTGTTTCTTATCTTTTCAGTTCTCTATAATGCTGACTTTATGCGGCATATTTCTTGATGCATCTAGTTAAATAATACAAGGGTTGTAAATACGACAAAGGAAGTAATATGAAGTGTCGTAGTCGAGTCGCACGGCAACGGCAAAGACGGCTAGAATGTGAGTGAGTTAATGGAGCCATCCCCTACAGGCGCCCCTGATTTCATTGTGACAGAAACGCACCAAGGTTCCATTGTTGTACTGAAACTAAATATACCTTTACCAAGTCGGGAAAGTATCATCTCCTTGAAAATATCATGACTTATTGTTCAGGTATGTGAAATCCATGTCGTTAAAATGTCTAGGCCTATGCAGAGAATTAGTTAAATCTTTAGCAGTGGCAAAGCATTGTTTTTAATGCGCCTTGTCTATTGTTCAAAATTGAATTCATACATAGTTTCTGCATTCAAATTTTAGATCACATCTATCCATTGTAATTTCAGTACAACATATTGTTAGTAAGTTAGTGCCTAACTGATGTTATCCTTCTTTTAGGAATGGTTTAGAAAGCTACCAAACCAACTTCAGGGCATCAAATGTGTAGTAACTTGATGGGTGAAATAAAACCGGGAATATAATACCAGCAAACAAATAGAACGTGTTTAGAAACATAAAGCCAGGGCCACAGGAGCATATGATGTAGCCCAGCGTATTGTATCATGTTGCTACTATGTACCGTCTATTCAGCAGCAACTGCTGGTTGCATCAGGTAATGCGAGCTGAGTAGGATTCGTGATTATGATTGGGAGATAAATGAATTGTAAGAATCCTCCGCCATTGCTTCCACATCCGCGATATCAAGTGCAATCATGTCATCTCCACTTTGAGTGTCATCCACCTTTTCAAACGTGATTTGTGATTTTTGAATGGATTCCGTGCTTCTCTTCACATCATGACCGAGTAATCTGATGGCATTTTCGGAAACCAGGTCGCTAATGAGCCACAGGCACAAATCTTCGAGCCAAATCTTGTCGTACACATAATAGATATCATGAAATCTAAAGAGTTCCTTCAAGTCAAGCAAGCATTTAATGACCATACGCTTTCCTCCTCGTAACGTGAAATAAACATCTTCCCATGATTTCATCGCAACCTTGTAATTTCTGTGAAATGGATATGAGAGTGCCCGGCGGATTCCCGTGATTATAGCTGCGTTCAAAATGCTGCTAGAGTCCATACTAGAAATGTGCAACTGAGAGTCCAAGAAGGCAAACTGTGGAACAAGTTTGCCTATCGTCCATGCACTTTCAATGTTATGCTCACCTTCATTTTCTCTAAGATCATAGTGGTAGGCAAAGAGCAAAGACACAATAAAAGAATAGAGTTGTGGCTTGTAAAGCTCTTCAACTAAGTATGACTTTCGTGGGAGTTGGAGCATTTTGTTCTGTTCTTCTTTACTGAACTCAACTGGCATGAATTGGTCTCTTTCATTCTCTGGGAGTTTTTGCTGATCTTTATACCAGGACTTGAATTGCTTAGTTGATGGACACTTCCACGACATAATTCCAGAAAAGATTTTGTCATCATCAGGCGATGGATACTTTTCCATTATGTAGTCAGCAGCATAGTACTCTGGATCGAATTTGATATTCTCTTTAATGAGCCTCTCAAGAATTCTATCATTCGGAGCAGCAGATTCTGGGTTTCCCAACTCATTGATGTCGTTTCCATTAGACACGGAAATGCCAATTATCTTATCATAGTCGTTATTGAATCCGTACTTGGGCCCCAAGAGATCGTCCTGGGCTACTTCCTGTTTAACTTCCCAGTCATGGGCCTCTGCTTCCTCCTGAAGTGAAATGTTGCCAGTGGAGACTTCATTTGTAACATCAAGTTCCTCAATTAGAGGCTTTTTCACTTCCGGCTGAGTTTCCTGCTTTCTGGCCAAAAGCTTTGCCGTAAGATCCAAGTCTGGGAAATGTTGTCCACGAACCTCTTTTGGAATTTTGATATCCACGCAGCCATTCTGGGAGTCGAATGCTGCATGGGATCTCTCGTCATCAATAACATTAAATGGTAGCCTAAGTCTCAAGTAGTAAGGCGGAAGTGAGAAAACGAAAACGTCCCCATTGGCAACCATCTCTATAGCTTTAGCAGAAAATCTGATGTGCGACACCTCCACCTTAATGAAGACAAACTCGTCATCCTGAGTGATTGTAAATGACGGCGTTAGCATGGTTAAATAACGGTTCTATGCTTGAACCTCGAATTTGTAAAAGTGATTGTAATGATTACAATTACTACCTCGCACGGTTGGCCAAGTCCACACCCTACCTGTACATCATGATGCGATGAGTTGAAAATGCATTACCAATTCTTTAGCGAATACAAAATGTCTACAGAAAAACCGAGAAGAAGATTCGTGGGCCGTAAATCTGGCCTGGGATCGACCGGTGCTGTTGTTGGTACTCAAAAAAGACATTTGAGTAGAGTTATGAATCAAATTCCGGAAGATATTCTTAACGATGAAGATCTCAACCAAGCTATAAAGCTTCTACCTTCCAATTACAACTTTGAGGTGCATAAATGTGTCTGGAATATCAGAAAACACAAGGCAAGCCGTGTGGCGCTTCAAATGCCAGAAGGTTTGCTCATTTACTCCCTCATCATTTCGGACATTTTGGAGCAGTTTTGTCAAGTGGAGACTGTGGTAATGGGGGATGTGTCGTATGGAGCTTGCTGCATCGATGACTATACAGCTCGTGCACTTGACTGTGATTTCATTATTCACTATGCTCATCTGTGCCTTGTGCCTATCGATGTTACTAAAATCAAGGTGCTATATGTTTTCGTAACTATCAATATCGATGAAACACACTTGATTAACACCGTGAAGAGAAATTTTAACCAAGGAGATCACATTGCTTGTTTCGGAACCATTCAATTCAATCCAACCATTCATAGCATTCGGGCACGTCTAGAAAATGACGAAGACAAGCCCATCTACATTATCCCTCCACAGACTTCCCCTTTGTCAAAAGGAGAAGTATTGGGATGCACATCTGCCAGGCTAGACAAGAACATAAATGCCATGATATATGTGGGAGACGGCCGTTTCCACTTGGAGAGTGCAATGATTCACAATCCAGATGTACCAGCATTTAGATATGATCCATACTCTAGGAAATTTACCAGAGAATACTATGATCAAGATCAAATGGTGAAGGTAAGACAGGATGCAATTAACTGTGCAAGAAATGCAAAGAAAGTTGGCCTCATTTTGGGTGCATTGGGAAGACAGGGTAACCCACAAACTTTGGATAGGCTTGAGAAGGTATTTCACGAGGCGGGCATCGAAGTCGTGAAGATCATTTTAAGTGAGATTTTCCCACAGAAGCTTGCTATGTTTGATGATATTGATGCATTTGTTCAAGTTGCATGTCCCAGATTGTCTATTGATTGGGGATATGCGTTTGAGAAGCCATTACTTACTCCTTATGAGGCCATGGTCATGTCCAAGAAGGACGTATGGAAGGAAGAATATTATCCTATGGATTACTATCATAAGGATGGATACGGAAGAGGAAAAATTCCGTCAAGGGACTAAAGACTATATACTAATGCATGAATCACTGGAACCATTCGGTTATCTAGGTTCCGTAAGACGTTTGCCCAATTTCTTCTATGTATGCCAGTTCAACACCAAGTAAGGTTGCCACCTCAAGATCGGTCCATGAGAATAATTGCTCTTTCAAGTACATCTCAACAATCTCAGACAAGAGTTTGTAGAAATATGCAAATTGAATTGAGGAAGAAGTAATAATGTCTGTGACAATTATGGGGCTGTTGAGTTTCATAAGAGCAGACTGGATGTCTATAAGTGCCGATGGGAGCGCCAGCTGAATTTTGGCATTAGATTCGACAATGACTTCCTTTTTGAAGAGTTTATTCTCAGTGATTGCCTGATAAATAGCAGGATCCAACATTTCAACATCGATTGGACAGATCATACTGATAATATTGTAGAAATCAGTGAGCTGACAGTTTTCCAAGAGAGTTTGAACTTGCACCTCTTTAAGTTCAGTCGAGTAGTCATTGATCTGGTGGTTGATATCTAAGACTTTGTCGCTTAGAATTCTAAGTGGCATAGTTTTTGAGAGAACCAAATCTAAAAAGTTCAACTTGAAAATGAGTATGTCCCTTTTTCCGAAAGTTTTTGAAACCAGGGAAAGATGCTCGTAGAAAATAGATATGGGTTCGTCGACCACAAGCGAGAGAAACTTATCCTGCTGCTCTTGGGTAAAGTTAAACACCATCTCAGTAGTTGCATTATCCAAGATGGGCAACAAATCAGAGTAATAGTCAATGATCCATTCTGGAGGCTGAAGATCAGAAGAGAGGTCGATTTGAGCCAGGTTGGAATTGCGAACCGTAGCCAATCTGTTTGTGACAACAGTGACAACCTTATTTTGCGTCATTGTAATACATTCGTTGATTGCACTGGTAATGCTACCAGCGTTGGAAATCTTCTGGAACATGAGCAGATAGAGATCTAAATTGCTGAATATCTGGAAAATTAAAGGAAGCTTTGTCTGAACAGAAATCAAGAGTTCAATCTGTGACTTGATTGGTTTAGCTAAAGCATTCAAGATTCTCGATACCATAGCGTTGGTAGTTTCCGAGAACTCTGGAGTATTTCCGAAAAGATTTTCCACAGTTTCCGATTCATTAACAACTAAGGAATGGACAAACGCGAGCGAATCCGAAATCAATCTCACTGGATCATGAGAGGAGTAGAAGACCGGTCTTGAGTCTGATAACGAATGTGTTGAATCGTCAGCCCCATGCCCGCTGGTTTGTAAATTGAATTCATCCACCAATGCTGTGGATCTTGAGTTTACAAACAGGTTCACAACCGACTCAAGCTGATCTGGCTTACCTTTCAAGTAGCGTAAAGAGAGATGTAGTTGCTCCATTCTTGCTCGATTATTGAGCAGATAGAAATTCGATAAGGTTCGGTTGCAAAAACTCAAGATCTTCTCACTCGTCCGATTTATCAATTCGTTATTTTTCGCCATGACCTTGCGACCAAGCTCAGGATTGTCTAATGCAAGGAGAACCAGGCAACGCGAATTGATAGCCTCAGCTTTAGCTAAAGCTGCAAAGAAATCTGCATTGATTTCGTTGGAGTGAAGCACATAGTTGTCATATTCATTGAGTGTAAATTGCTCACGGAAACTCATAAGGATTCCCTTTTTCAAATTAAGTGCCACTTTCGAATCCGTTAGTTCCTTAACATTACCAGACAAGTCTGCTGTCAATGAAAGATCTTTAGCAAGTAACTCATTAGTTTCCGCCACCTGCTTATCAAAACTATCAACTCGTTCACCCAAATATTTCAAGTTTTTGATTGTTTTAGCATAATCAGCCAAGACTGCCAGGTGGCTCTTTATGAGATCAGATTCAATTTCCCCACGCAAGTTCTTTCTTGTCATGGCTCCGATCACTCCAGCATCCACCATCACGTCCATATCAGGAATTTTACTTTCCAAACGCGTGAAAAGTTCCCGAGTCTTCTGATCTGATAAACTGGGGTTCAAAGCACGTCCCAATCTTTTGGTGAGCGTTGTACTTCTTGCTATATCCACATCTTCTTCCGACAAATTTTCGACAGCAGAAGGCAGGCTGGATGAATCATCTAACAGTTGTAACGAGACATTGGCGAATTTTTCTGCTAAACGAACTCCAGCATCCTCAGTCGTTGAGTTTTCCTCTGTATGCTTAAGAAGGTTTCGAAGATTGTTGAAATTAGATAACTTCAAGCCCAAGTTTTCGATGTTTGATTTAAGAGGAAGCGACAACGAAGGCTGCGGTGATGGCAACAGATCATTTTCTGAGAATGATTCAAAGCCCACGAAGTCCATTGGTGGTTTTATTTGGACAAATAGGCAGTTGCAAGTGCAGGTTTAGCATTGATGTTGTTGATTGTAGGAGGTACGGGTTCACAAATAGAGTAGATTCTCCCCACGTTAATCCAGTAGCGACAGAAGAAATTTGGAGCAAAGCATATTTCGATAGAGGGCAGATGTACTCTATTGAGTACTTAGAAGTAAAGATCTTTATATAACTTGATTCAGTTTCGTGGTAGTGCAGCTTTTAAAAGGCTGAATAATTGGGCCCATGAACATAGAATACACCGTTTTGCACATCTTTGTTGTTCCAAACAGAATAAACATTGACTTCTTTTCAGCATAAGAATGTCCCTGTTGCCATTTCCAGCAATTTCCAATTTTTTGTTTGCCCAAAATTAGTATCTATTAGAATACATTATACAGGAACAAACATGATATTATGTGGACTGGTAGATTACAATTGACTCTTTGCTGGTTGTTCAACACAAACACTTGCAGATATCGTCTTAGTGGTCGTAAGTTCTCAGTACTAAGTTACTTGACGTCATTTGCTAAGAGTGTCCCCTTTTTGCGAAATTTTTGAGAACATGCAAAATGCACAAGTGAACACGTAAGTGGACATTCACGGCAAACGAGCAAGGTTTTCAAACTCTTCCTTTTACGGTGTAAGATGACAGGCATGCTTTTGAAAATTTTCCCCGGGCACACATGCTGTAAAGTACCTAACTGATCCGAAAGTTACCAAAGATTTACTGGCGATCCTAATTACGGGCAGAAGAATAAGAGGATGAGACGGCTAACTCCACCGAGGAAAATCTCTGGTTAGCCGGAGCGAGAGCTAGGCAGTCATTCACGTGGAAGGTGAATTGTTGAAATTCGCTCCTCGAAGCAGATGACAAGGTAGCCCCAAATTTGAAATTTGCGAAAACATTTGATGCTAACCGACTATCACTATTGTTAAGCTTGGTAGCATGCACTCCCGACCTCTCTTCTGTTCGTCGAGACCCGCAGATTGTACCGCGTCATGCATGATTCTCCATGATTTGCAGACCTTGAACAAGATATTTTTTTGCTAGTTACACTTTCTAACCCTCATACGAATTTGTCCTCTCATACACTGTGTCCATTCTCGTGCTTAAAGTTACATTTCTTCCGTTCGTTCGCAATTACATGTGAATTTTGTTTTACCTACACTATCCTCCCTGAGTGTGATCTCAATGTCAAAGCTCGAAGCCCAAGGTGGCGAAAATCATGTGGTCACCCGAGAAATGGTTGGGGCAACTATTCCACTTGCATGCCTCTGGCGGCACATTTACATGGCGGAGACAAGTGTGTCAAACAGGTCACACTTACACACCTCTAATCCAGACAATAAAATTCGGGCATTTGTCGCAAACGTTAACCAAACGGGTGAGCATACATGTCGATTTAACCGCCTCTGCGCTCAGTTTAGTTACCTCACATTTACTCAAGTTGTTGCTACTCAAGGCTCAAACCATGAGATAAGGTGGGGGCGGAGCTCCCATAGGAATGCGAGCCATGTGTTAGTTGCAGCCTCGAGGACGAGAATGTAAGTGCTCGATATGTCACTGTGTCATCCTGTGTCGTCTTTGTGTCGTGAAATCAATCCGTCAAATGGTCAGGCGATGCGGGCCACCGCATCACACGGCAGGTTTTGCTATGAATAGGTCCATGCGTCTAATGGCGCATGGCTGGATCAGTTGGCCACTTTGTGTGTGCTTTCTGCAGGGGCCCCACGCAAATGCTTGACTCCTTTTCTATTAGTTTGGATTTATGTCCGGTACTGTACATTGTAGAAGACGCAAGGCGCCTAAAGTGGAATTCAGCGATGCATCTATTATCAGAAAGAACGAATGCCCCTGAGCAAAGAGAATGTGGAATGGGCCACCGCCATGTGGGTACCGCCACCTCCAAACTCCGGAGTTATTTTTGTATCTTACACCCTACAACTTCAAAACTTACGGTAAATGTATTCAACTGAAATGACCATAATGGTATACTAAGACAACAGGTGGTCGATGCGCATCTTATCCAGATGGGCCAGCAGCTCCAGCGACATAGACTCTCGCTTGCTCAAGCTCTGAAGACACTTAGACGCATTCACAATATCTACCATATCAGTGTAAGTCATCCCTGTCTGCTCTTCTTTGGGCAGATCGGTTTTATCTTTAGGCTGGTGTTGCGTTATTGCAACTTCTTCGGGGGCATCAGTTAGTTTTGGTGTCAAAGCCGGAGCCTGCGGCTTTTGAACAACATTAGTATACGGAACTGTAAAATTCGGCACCGTCGGAATCTGTGGAAGACTATGATGAAACGGAGTGGGAAGTGGATGTGGCCTCATGTTGGGATGTGTATCAAGTACCGCAATAAAATTGTGACCTGGAATGGAGATGGGACCAGCCCCAGGTGGTGGGAATTGTCCAGGTCCACTAAGACTATGTCTCTGATTAGTATTATAGTAGCCATGGAATGGGAATTGCTTCTGTTCCATTTCCTGGTATTGCGGGGTGCTGAATTGGGCCCTGTTTGCACCGATTTCATATGGATGTAAATGTCCGTGTAAAACTCGAGACGCTGGAATATTTGTTCGCAAATGCCCATAATGGGATTGTCCAGGATGAGTAGTCTGATTGTATTGCTGATGGATGATTGGTGATTGACCTTCATTCAGAATATGAGGTGATGATTGTGGCAGCAATAGGTCAGGAGAGGATTCGTCGAAGCGAAGCTCTCCAAAACCAGCATCCGATGGACGAAGACACTGGTTGGGGAATTCTGCACCAAAGATTGGAACCAATTTATATCGAATATAGTAACAGAATCGAACGGCTAATTTTCTGCACAAGTGAAAAGGAACCCAAGTTCCCTGAATCTTTAAGAACCCTCCACGAACCCTCTTGATATAGGGATGAAGAGACTTGGGAGTCAGCTCTAAAAGCTTAACAATATCGGCCTTGGCGTTGGCTTTGACATGGTGCATGCCATCAGAATTCTTTTGAAGTGCTCTTTCCTGAAGAGCAGCTCTCCAAAGTCCTGTCAAGTGGACATACCCAGTATCGTGGTCCCAAATAACCCAATGTGCTCCTACGGCGTACTCATAGACCACGAGATGTGATTTCAGTGGATCTAACGCCAGAGCAGTATACTTTTTAGTCACAATTGATGGATAAACAGTAGTTTTGAGATTGTTAAGCTCCTCAGTAGGAATAACATTTGGTGGAAGTTCGGGATTCGCGATGGGGAAGTTCACTGTTGGATCGTTAATAATCAGGGCCGCAGAATCATTACGATGAGAAGAATTTCCACGATCGTTGACATCTATTCTTGCTTTTTTTCGCTTCTGGCGGTGGTTTGAAGGCGTCTGAACGAACCGGAAGTTGTCAGCCATGGATCTTGGTGCATTATGCATGGTTTCTGCCAGCAGAACCAGCTGCAAAGGATAAAGTCGAGAGGTTGGGCTCGGTGTAAAATTCTGCTGGGGAAAAGCCGTCTTGCCCTGGAACCACATTTGATTCACGGGAGGCTGGAAATGGGGACTTTTATTGTTCAACAGCGTGGTTAAATCAGTAATAGACGGTAACCGGACGAGATTTTGAGACATTTGGGATAAAATGGTAGGAGGAGATCAAATAATTAATAGAAATGAAGATGAAATCTGATCTTGACAATGTAAAATGGAAACTGAAAACTCAAAATAAAGTATGATTCGAAAGGTTGGAAGATCGGTTGTAAGTGGCTAACTAGTTGACCTTGAGCGCAGACACCAAAAACCACTTTTGGAGTTAATGATACCACAAAAAAAGTGATATGGAGATTTTAGACAAAAAAAAAGGAACACTTGCCAAAAATTTGGTATAGCACAAATCCGTAAGGATACGTCTTCTATATTATACCGCTTATATATCGGTAGGCAAAGTCCGAGGTCACTAGGTGGTTTGTAACTTATCGCTAGAATTCCGGCACTGGTGCAATGGGATACTAAAAAATAAAAAAGCTGTTCAATGACGCAAGGAAGGCGGGTGTCAGGATACTAATATAAACCCACATTCGAAAGGATCGGGCAGATGCCCTGACGCCCTAACGGGGCCTACAGATGCGGAACCCTCCAACAGCCACACTGTAGCCAGTGCTGCATTACGTTAATCTGGATGCTGCGGTGACGAGATTAGGTTAAAGTTTCCTTCACGCAACCTGAGCACCTCTCCCTTAGCAAACAGGAACACGATCTTTTCTCCTGTGTAGTCGGAAGCCGTTAGTGTAACAGGGCTCCTGAGTCGTTGAATGCAAGATTTTCGGTCCGGCATAAGGGTGACGCAGCCTGCGCCTTCTTCTCTATGAACCCTGGTGATAATAGGTTCCAGTGCTTTAGTCTCTTTGTTTCTTGGTGAGATCAAGACACCTTCTCATTTCACTATTTTCCTATTCTTCCAACAATAGGTCCCTGGATCCGCGTTTATCGAAGTCATTCCACGTGGGTGTGTGACGGAAATAGTTTTCCGAAGTTTCACGTGTTCTGTGCATACCAAAAATACAAAGACATAAAAAGCTCAATCCCAGTCGAATTTTCATGTCGAGGATGTGCATATGGCCCACCCTCGAATGATTTTGTCCTGATCCGAATAAGGCGAGTGGGGCCCATTGCATTCCCAACATGGGAACTTGTGTGGCCTGTGTGAATATTTTCTCTTGTCTTTATTTTTTCTTCTTTCTTTTTCACTCTTCGCTCATTGTCCCTACAACAAGGTTGACTTCTCGTAGCGCATGATATGTTACTTTCTTTTTGATTGAATGGTTGCATTTTAAGTGACCCTTATCGTTCGTCTTCACACAGTGTTAGACTAATGGAGCAGTTGCATTCATAAGTTTGCCACTCCATGTTTGTTGCAAGTTTGAAGAATCCTTCTTCAGTTGCATCGGCACCTACGCGAGTACGTGAAATGCAATGTCATTTGACGCTGCCATATGCATACGTTTCGAGTATAGTCAGAACGTGAGAAGTCATCCAGGCTTCTATCATGAATTCCGCTATGCATTGCTGGCTATTCTTGACATCGACCAGGGTTTTATTTATTTTTCTTTTCGTTTTCCCCATCCCAATAGTGGAGGATGTCTAGGTACAGCTACAAGAGTTAACATGTCAGAAAACGGTTGTGAACACCAAGTAAAGCGTAGCAGCTGAGGAAGCTGACTATTATTGTTCTGTTTCATCGTGAATTGTTCTCGACAGATGGTCTTATAAACCCCTCGTCAATTTCCAAATCTGGAATGGTGGTGGAAAGAATCCAAACTTTTGTTCTGCCTCTGCACATTCCTACATATCGTGCATTGTGCTATTGTTTCAAGTGAATCCGTGCGGCTTGATTTGGAGACTGTCGATCATCAAGTACTTTCTTGTTTTCAGGGCACGCCTTCTATCGGAGATGTGCATGGCTTGGGCACAAACAACCGTAAATTCTAGGTCATCGTGTGCATAATCCTTGAAGAATTGTTCAAATGGAGCCCTCGTTCCACAAGCGGTTGGAATAGAAATATTCTCGTAAGTCAATTTCAGTAAATGGAACTGAATTTCAAAGCATCAGATAATTTTCTGTGATATGCGACATAGGTATTTTTAGGCTTTAAGACGCAAGTAACCTTTCCGTATATAGGCTCTTTTCATTATTCGAGTACTATTTTTTAAAAATTTTTGACCATGGTTGTCAAGAAGAAGTATTAATGTTTCTATCAACCCTTTTCGGAAACGGAACTTAAGTTTCGATCCTTTTAGTGTTGAATCAGTTGAAACTCATCGATTTAGAGAAGAAAAAGTATAGTTTTTGTTCTAAGTTTTTGTTAGTTGGTGCAGTGAAGAATGTTTCGATGGATAATTCGGAAATCGGATTTTCTATTTTTTGAACCGATCTGATTCGAGAGACTTCTTTAAAATAATCAGGCTTGATGTTTTGCCTGTCGAATCAAAGCGAATTACATCTCTCAAGGATTAACACAACAATTTCAACACAACAATTTCAGGTCAGTAATTTCAACTTCCCAATTTCAACTCACGAGCTCTGGCTCAGCATACAAGAAAAAGAAATTAACAACAATTCTGGCAAAAAGATGCATTAAAATACCATATATGGTGTACATCTAAACAGATGCCTTCAACTTGTCAGCAACAGCGTCCAAGAATTCAGTGGTGGTGACGTAAGACTCACGATCAGTTCTACCACAGGCCAAAGCCAAGTCCTTGGTCATAATACCATCCTGCTGGACAGTGTCAACAGTAGCCTTCTCCAAAGTATTGGCAAATTCAACAACATCGCTGGTGTTATCCAATCTACCTCTCTGAGCGATACCACGAGTCCAGGCAAAAATGGATGCGATAGAGTTGGTGGATGTCTCCTTACCCTGTTGGTGTTGTCTGAAGTGTCTGGTGACAGTGCCGTGTGCAGCCTCACTCTCGAATGCCTTTCCATCAGGAGTCATCAAGGCCGAAGTCATTAGACCTAAAGATCCGAAACCTTGGGCAACGATGTCCGACTGCACATCACCGTCATAGTTCTTCAAAGCCATAACAAATCCTCCCTTAGACTTGACCATCTGGGCGACCATGTCGTCAATCAATCTATGCTCGTACCATAAGTTCTTCTCCTCAAATTGAGAAGCATAGTCTTTCTCGTAAATCTCCTGGAAAATGTCCTTGAAACGACCGTCATACTTCTTCAAGATGGTGTTCTTGGTAGACAAGTACAATGGCAAGTCCTGGCTTAAGGCCATCTTGAAGGAGGAGTGTGCAAATCCAATGATCGACTCGTCAGTGTTGTACATGGCTAAACCGACACCACGGTCCTTGTAGTCGAACACGGTCTTGGTAATTGGGGCACCGCCGTTCTTTGGAGTGAACACAAGCTCCAACTTACCAGGCTCTTCAATGACCAAGTCTGTAGCCTTGTACTGATCACCGTGAGCGTGTCTACCAATCACGATTGGCTTTTCCCATCCAGGGACCAATCTTGGAATTCTTGGAATAATAATGGACTCTCTGAAAACAGTACCTCCTAAAATGTTTCTGATGGTACCATTTGGAGACAACCACATCTTCTTCAAGTTGAATTCAGCGACTCTACCTTCGTCTGGGGTAATGGTAGCACACTTGACACCGACACCGTACTCCTTAATGGCATTGGCAGCGTCAATTGTGATCTGATCATCAGTCTTGTCTCTGGCTTCAATACCCAAGTCGTAGTACTTCAAATCCACGTCCAAGTATGGGTTGATCAACTTATCCTTGATTCTGGCCCAAATGATTCTTGTCATCTCGTCACCGTCCATCTCAACGATGGGGGTCTTGACCTTGATCTTGTCGAAGGAAGCGGAACTGGACGAGAAAAAGCGGCCAGAAGTCTGGCGGGCGAACGAAGCTCTCAACATGTTTTGTCTAGGTTTCTTGATACTAAAGGTGACCGACAGTCTGAACTAAAGAAAATTTTCGGGCCGGGGTGCGCCCTCCTATGCCGGTTTCGGCGAGAATGAGTCAACCGCGATAGTCATCTATTGAAACCAAAGCTTCTATAAGTAGGAAATTTAAACAAAATGAAGGGTGAGTGGTCGTTGAAAAAAAAAAAAAAAAAAAAAAAACAGAATAAGAAAGGGCTCTAATCTGTATGAGATGTTTTGGACAATGCGAGAGGTTAAAATCGAGATAATTGGGACCTAAAATCCACAAGGCAACACTCAGGAAAACCCACCAGCAAACCAAAAGAGCAAAACTTTAATGCAGCAGGCCCACTTGATTTGAGATATGAGTTGATAGTCAAAAGGAAAGAAAAACAAGAGTATACTGAAAAAAATAAAAAAAAAAAAGAAACAGAATGAGGCCATCTACGTATTGTAATGCCAGTGCCCTGGATTCTGTGGGTTAACAATTGAACAAACTACCTGCATCTCATGGAAATGATCTTTCTCGCACCTTATAATGAGATTTGCAACGGTATCAGATGAATGGATAAGACAATGAGTCGAAGTGATAGAGGAGCGGTTGCATGATTTAGATAGGAAACTAAAAAAAATCTGAATTTCCCAATTGGAGGCAAGATCACATTCACCTTCCCAATGCTCTTATCACTAGTAGTAATGGAAGCGTAATGATTCGTGAACAAGTTTTCATTGTCATCAAAACCATAGCGACCTGCTACCTCCAGTGCACAGAAAGAAAGAAGCTTAAAATGTAAGTGTCCCAAATCTAGTTGAAGATTGACTTCCAGCTTTGCTCTTTTCTAAAACTAACCATGATCACCAATTTTAGAAGAATTTCTTGCAACAATACATTGGTGCAGTATGTTGTGCAGAAGACTGGCAAACATTGGGCCACTGCGGGCCATTATTTTGGTACCTGATGGATCCTCTGGGGTATTGTTATTATCACCATATCATTGGTTGTTTACTCCAAAGCTCAACAAAATGATCTTTATTATCCGTCGCAGTGACCTTCACTTGCTGGCGAAACGTACGAGCATTGCATGTTCTAATAATCCCCAGGGAAATGTTCAGATCCGCATGTGCCGGCTATGGCACGAAAAGCGTACAACAATGTAGTATCGGTAGGTTGCTCTTCTCTTTTTTTATTTTTTTGATTGCATTGCAAGAAAAATGAGCCAAAAGTCTCCTAAGTGGGCTACTAAGATTAGACTTCCCCAACCCAGTTGAGTTACGAGAACAGCGTCACATGGCATTACGGTCAAGGAGTTTAGAACATTAAGTCGACAAGCATATATGCGTATGTGGCTTTAGATGTCCCAACACTGATGACACTAGGTGACTGAAGCCCACATTAGAGCGAAATTAAAGTTTATGTACTGCGGCAATGCTTAGCGACTATCGTAGATCAATATACAGGCCGAAGCGAACTACGTCACTTTCAAATCGGCTGGAATCGTTAAGGGAAGCAACGAAGTCAAGAGTGGCAGATGCATGAAGTTTCCTATTGCTGTCCGGAATAACATACCCATTTTTCTTTTAGTTTAATGTCTATTTTATTTTTGATTTGCTGAAAGATTATCGATTAGTTTTTTTGTTACTTTTTTTTGCTATCTTCACGCAACAACTCCCCTTCAACCCCACTCACCAATCTTTACACTCACACCCACTTCAAACTTTAGTCTCCATGAGCATCCTTAAACTCCCATGTCCCACACCCAGACCTCTCGGCCTCCTCAGTCGGACCACCGTATCCCATGCAATGTCTGCTATTTTCTAGCGGAATTGTTCTCGATGTCCGTCACAAACGTGCGGCTGGTTAGTCAGAATTCTCCATTGCTCGTGTATTCTCTTACCCCAACTTCCAGCATAGTCATGAGCTCCTATCCTGTTGGTTCATACAGTTCGCAATGTGCGTGCATTCTTGTCGATTAGGTTTATGGATCGGTCAATACACACCACTTTGACTTCTCAGTTAAGCTTTGCCCTTTCGGTCGGTTACACAAATCGCAGATAGCCGAATGCTGCCTTAAACGGAAAGTATTCAAAAACTACGAACTACCTGCCGGTAAAAGAATGGTGGCTCTCAGGTTGCCGAGGGTCATATTCTTGATGAGCGTTGACTAGGCAAGAACTCTTATTTTATTATTCAATCGGCAGACTTCAACAAACATTGCCTATACGATAGGCAAATGCAAAGACGATTAGTTCATTACACGGAGCTGGCCATTGCTTGCATGTTTCCAGATAGCCGTTTGTGCATTGCTATGTGTTTGTGGAAAGGTTAAGTGTACCAACAACTAGATGGTTCTGCATGTTAATTCCCAAAGAATCACTCCGTTATCGAACCTGCATGTATTATTGTAATCACGTTAGTGAGCACGTGCAAAAATGCTCGACCATCGCCGCTTACATGCCAGACAACTAATACATCCACCAATTACACTAACTTCTTCTCTTATACCGTAGAATAGCCATCAAGCAACCGTAAATGGATACCGACGAGGAGTTCAGTGCGGATTATTTCCAGCACCTCCTCAACTCGCTCACTCTCAATTCGAGAGCGTTGATCACCGAGCTCACAGGATTGGCAGAAAAATATATTGATGATGCCAACACCATTGTCGGTCTCATTGAAGACCGAATTGCCAAGATTCTTCCCAAGTATAAACTCTTCAGCTTTTACTTGATGGATTCGATTGTCAAGAACATTGGAAATCCTTACAATTTGATGTTTACTAATAACCTATACAAGAACTTCACCGAGACATACTTGATTGTGACCGACACTATGACAAGACAAAACTTGATTAATCTATTCAAGACTTGGTTAACAGGAAAGACAAGTGCGGGTCTGGATCTATTTTCACACGATGTGCTAAAGAAGATCGAAGAGTTCATTATCAAGGCTACATCCTTGACATCCGCTCCAACAGAACAGGTGAGAATTACTCGCGACACTTTGCTTCGAGAAGGTAACTACTTGCTACAATATGTGATTGCTTTGGATGAAGGGCTAGAAGAAAGTTTTGCGGATCGAGAGGCGAAAGAGGACGAAAGGGCCGCTATTAGCAAGTTTCACCATATCCGTAACAATCTCATCTACGAAATCAATACTATCAGTGAAACCGTGATGATAGAACAAAAGCAGGAGTTCGAACAACATAAAGAGCAGTACGCTACAGATCTTCAAAGGATACGACGAGCTCTTGACGATCAAAGTTTTCAACAACAAGAAATCGTCAAGAGAAGAAACTCTTTGGCTGAGGCTCAAATTCCGCTTGAATCTAAGGATGTTAATATCGAAATCAACTTGAAGCCCAAGAGTGTTAATATACTGATGATACTTGGAAGCACAAAGGATGCAAATTTTGAGTCGTTTGTGTCTGAATGGGGTAAATCAATTGTTGATGGTATAGTACCTCCAGTCGAAGCTGAGCCATCGACCCCAGTGAAATCCGCTGTGGCTGAAGACGGTGAATCCTTGGCTGGGAGCCTAGGTTTGAATATTGCGTCGTTCAATTTCCAGGATACTCTTATGGGAAGTCCTAAGAACGAAATTACACATATAAGCTCAGGTACATCGCTCATGAGCGATGATGATGATGGGGATGGGTATGATCCCGAAGAATCATTTTTACAAGACGATTTGCACGTAAATGCTAGCATTATTCCTTCGAGTGCAGCAGCGAGTGCTGGATTTACAGGGAGGTCCAGCTTAAAGAGGTCGGCTGCAGATAGAGATAGAGTTGTGAAGAGGGTGCGTTTTGAAATATAGATATTGGGTGGGTCAAGTTGCTGCCAACCCTGGAATAACTGAGAGCTATTGCCAGGATTGAAGAATGGGGCATTTGCAACGATGGACTATAGTGTACAGATACAATCGAAATATCAGTTTGTTCGGACTGAATAGTAGACAGTGGGTCTGGAGAGTGATCTAATCAGTCTATTTTAGTATACTCGAGCACAAAAATTTGATTGAAGAATGAACTAGCATTAACAAGACTAAGGAAGTGATCACATATACCATGGAGACATTCATATATAGCATTTACAGGATCGATACAAGGTATCATGGATTTTGAAATTAGCGACAGAAGACAACTGTCTGAAATTTTAAACGAGGGTATTAAAGGACTAGATTGGAGTGGAGCACTATCTTTCCTATTAATGCAACTTCAAATATCAACGAAGCCGGACTTCAAGTAGAACCGGGAAATTTCAATCTCATAAAATTATTCAGAATGAACTTAGTATCATAACGGTTTATCCAATAACAGGGCAATTGAATAGATTATACGGTGGATAACTTAGCCAGAACTAGACCTTATATATGGTAGACATTCAGAAACTTATAACTTTGAGGTTATACTCACTTCATCTAGATCCATTTAAACGACGGTACACATTAAACTATACATATAGGTATTATCGTTTCCACCCCCAAAATTCTACATGTCTCTTGTAAAGTTTGTATTCCTATGAATATTTGTAATGCAAAGTGACCGGGCAGCTGCAGACATTTAGATGTTGCCGGCCTTCTTCATGTGCCAGTAAGAAGTCAAGAATGGGAAGGCAAAGAAGAAACCCATGACACCCCACCAGCCAACGCCGAATGGAACAACCTTGGTCTTGACCTTGAATGGCAAGTTGGAGTAAACACCCTCCTTAGGAGAGCCGTAAACGTTGCCCAGCAACACTCTGGAGGAGGTCTGGAAGTTTCTGGTGGCTCTGGTGGCTCTGGAGGTTCTCAATCCAATTCTGGCAATCATTGTGTGGAGTATAGTTTGTTGAGGGTAAGTCCTTGGATTTTTTTCCCTTTGTTAAGTGGAGCCATGTTTTCGCTGCACACCCGTGCCTCCGGCCATCAAGTATTCGCGACCGTTCATTGGCTTACTTGAGAATTGTCCCACCTTTCCGCCTGTAGATAGCTCAGTATTGAAAGTGAGAGGAAAAATTCAATAACCACCTACTTATCAGAACACCATATTCATAATGTCTGCCATCGCTCCAATCACTGGCATGTTGAGAAAGAAGATCATCACCGACATCTCCATCGGCTTCGGCTGTGGTTTTGTTTTGGCTGGCCTCTACTGGCAGTACGAGCACAAGCCATTGGTTGAGAAGAGAGAGGCCTTCTACGCCAAGTTGAAGGCTGAGAAGGAGGCAGAGGACTCTGTTTAAGCAGGTTGTATAGCCGCTACCCTTATTTGCATATTCGCTCAATACAAGAATTCATTGCTTGGTGTGTAGCACATTGGGAGGTTGAGATGACTCCCCTTTTATTCCTATTCAATTGTACTCATGGTCCTGAGAAGCTTGCGGTTGTTTACCAACCCACTTGTCACCACCAAAAGCGTTTTCTTTTTGATCCGGAGCCTGTTCTGTAGATGCTGGAACAAGCTGATTTCAGAACGAGTGATTCCTCCTACTAAGACAACAATCACGTACTCCTCTTTAAGCCCCGTAGTCAGAAGTGATTTGCGGTCATCCAGATCGTCACACAAGTTCTCATCTATTGTTTGACCTTTAATCATGGTGTCTAGGTTGAGTTTCTTCCAATTGGGTCGACGGTATATGTTGTTCACTGGAGAGTACGTCAAGAACTCACGAAAGTAGAGAGATTCCACAATGCGATTAGTAAGAGGAACTGTGTTAGACGCAAGCGTGAAGTTTGGAAGCGTATAATCCTCAATTGACTTAGCAATCACCTGGTTGTCGTCTGGCGGATGCAAGTTCCACATCTTACTAATAAGAGTATAAGTGTACGTACTCTTGTATACGTCCTGTCCACCAGTAAGCCCTAAAAGTGAAATGTCGTCGTAGTTTCTCTCTTCATTGATGGCTCCAGGTGCTGCTGGTGTTCCCTCTGTTGATGTAGAAACCGTTTCTGTACGACCAAATTGGAAATTGGCAAGAAAAGAACTGTTCTCATTGACTCGAATAAGATTGTACTCTTTCAAGTTCTTCAAAGTGAGCGCAGACTCCAAGCCGTAGTGGATGGCAATCTCCAGCTCAATCTTGTCGAAATCACTTTGGAAAATTCCATCACTTGAAAGTGATACAAGAACAACCAAAGTCACTACTCTTTCGAAAGAGGAAAACTCATTGATGAGGAGAAACACACTGGCAAGTCGATTTTTGTAGTCATTATCAAACAAATTATTCTGGATACCAAGCCATTCCTTAGCCATATCGTATTTCTCATTTCCAGACTTGTTTGAATCAAACTTACCAAAGGCTTCCTCAATAAGATTAATGTACTTTTCAAACTCCTTATTGCGCGAATCGAGAGCATTGACGTCGTTAAGATAACCTTTGAGATCTGAAGTTTGAGTAGTTTTTTTATTTTTCTCCTCGAGTTTCTCTCTTTCGGAGCGCAAGGACTTGGCAGCATCTTTGAGTAGCGATTCTATCGAGGAAACATTGATATGTTTAAGCATGCTGTATGTTTCATCCTGGAGCTTGACGTTATTATTCAATTCGTTGTTAAACTCGTCTTTAGTTCCAATTATATCGTCCAAGAACCCCAGGTAATTCGTATGACTCAACAAGAGGGGAAAATAATCCAAGTTTCTCTCCAAAACTACAAGGTCGGTGTTGCCTCTAAGAGCATTCAAGTAGAACTCCTGTTCGCCCCAATTTAAAGATTCCGAAAGCATCTCGGGAATTTTGTTCTCAAGCAAGTTATTCAAAAGCAAACTCGAGTGGTCACCCTTAGCAAATGCATTCTTGAGCTTGAGCATGTTCTCTTGCGAGGTTGTGTATCTCAAAATGTCGACCACAGCATCGGAGAGTTTGGAAACATGTTGCAAAGGATTATTGAAATACAGAGGCAATCCTCCGTTGTCCATATCAATGGAGAAGACGAAATCCTGGGTGCATATTGGATACGTCTTCCAGTTCATTAGGAGAACATTATTTGAGATGTCAAAAGTCGTCAGAGATTCATCGATATTGGCTATTCTTTCAAGCAGCAAGTTCTTGTTGAAAGTCTGGTTCGCAAGTTGATAATAGAAAGAACGTTGCAAGTTTTGAACTATGAGGGTAATTCGAGTGTTATGTCTTACTTTGCTCCACAAAGTTGAGAACAACAGAAGATCGAGATCGTGCGGACGAATGAGAATTATAAGACTGTAAGACTCAATTATTGAATGTAAATCTTGAGATTCCGCAAGAGCATCTAGCCAGAGGATCTTATCGAAATTACCGGCAGCCTTCAAATTCAGAAACGGTGTGAGATAATTAAGAAGGGGTGAGAGCTCTCTGCATGGCACAAACAAATTGTTGGAAGTTGGCACACGCTTCAAGAGTCCAAGTAAGTTGTCTGTCGAAACAGCATTGAGTTTCTTACCCAATTCTGGTCGTGACATGGTGGTTCATTAGATAGCTCAAACTTTGAACTTTTGATAGTGGTGTCTGCAGTATGGTGTATGTCTGGAATACATGGATATTCAAGAAACAAGAGACATAAGTAGAAAAAATGGTGCAGAAGAAAAAAAAAAAAGATTACACTCATACAAAACTCTTTGGTCAGAGTTGCTGTTGAACTTCTGTTTGACGTTATGCATTCATAAATACCCTCAACCATCCTCAAAGTTTACTATCCAACAACCCATTCAAGTGGACAAGACCCTCCTGGAAAATTGTGGCAAAGTGTTGGCCATCGGAATTATACATTTCTGCCTCTAAAAGCACTCTGTTATTGACAAAACGTACCGCCCGAAATGCAAATCCAATCCAGTCTGTACAGTCAAAATCAGTATCGTGAAAGTACATGTGATGATCCAAAGAGACGGAAAAATATGGCTTGAGATTCTCTTTGCGCACACGAAACACTCTAGCAAGTTCAGCCAAAAAAACAGCATCGCTAATAACGGCCACAGCCACATATTGTAAGTCCGGAGACTCTAGCTTTGTTGTTCCATCACCGATTCGTCCAAAATATGACATTCTTCTTTCTGAGGGTGCAATCTCCTCCTCGTATTCAGTGCCTTTGAGGGAGACGAACTGACGTGGAAATTTATGATCAAGAAATAAGGGTGTATCTTCCTTCCTGATGAGATCATCCTCAGTAGCCTCTTTGAGCCATTCAGGGTATGGTGTCAGGAAGTAGAAAGGTTTCTGAACCAAATCGTCCAATTCATCGTCATCTTCGTCATCAACTTCCTTCCCGCTGCGTTCAGCAGCCTGCTGCACCTTCTTGTTCAAGTAATTTTGATGGTTGATTTCTGCCTGCTTGAGCGAATTGTTCTTGGTGAAGGAAATTTCCACGATGTACCTTACTTTTCCGTCCTGAATACCCCGAATAGTCCTGCTGCAAAAGTTTCTTCCGTTTGAGTTCTCTTCAACTTCCCATACCATAGGAATCTGATCCAGCACGCCTTTGACAAATAACGAGTGGAACGAATTGGGCGAGAAACCATCTGGCACAGTTCTCATGCCCACAAGAACGGCCTGACCGGCAATGTTTCCTCCGTAAGCTCCACGTGCTTCAGGAATTGGTTTTTTGAGTGGGTAAATGCCTTTGAAGGTGCTGGGCCCAACTTTTTCCAACTCAAAAGCTTCTTTAAATGTTGACATAGTGAAGACTCTTTATCGAAGTATTAAAGCACTAAGTGGGGCTCTATTATATTAATTAATGCACCAAAGTCTTGTAAGACAGAATAAATATCACCGCTAACTTGTTGGTATCTAGTAATTTTCTTTGGTAACGTCACGGTGCTTACAGGTTTATATTCATAGCGTGCCCCACAGTTGGGCTTCCGAGTATCCACCATGTGAAGACCTCGGCACTGCAGACTACAGTTTGGGTATCAGCAATGGGTAAATCACCGACTCTTCCATTGGGTTTTGTTGGAGGGAACAGAAAAGAACAGGGATAATAGCACTGGCGGATTCTTTCGAATGTCAATGTGATCATGGTTCGATTATTTTTTTTTTTTCTTTCAAAGTTTAATATTACCTTGTGGAGATATCCTCGGCAGAGGTTCCGGCGTAGTGAAATGTGGGGCACTAAGCGATTCTAATATCCGGACATTGAAGACCCTGGACATCAGATAAAACACCAAAGTGATTCTAAATTATTTGGTGCTTTTTCAAATTCATACCACTTGGCCAGTATAGGAATTTTCAATCTACACAAACTTCAATAATAAATAGATCAATTGTAAAAATCTACCATAGTACCATATTCCTAAGAACCCGAATAAATTAAACCACATCAAAGCTTGTAAGATCCTCCAGAGGTCTTCTTCGCCACATCCATGGGGATAAATACAAGCGCTTCCTGCTGTACCGTAGCTACCAACTTCTTCTCCTTGGTGTAGAACTGTGCAGTTACAAGTGCACGGTTGTTGCTCATACGAGAAAACAGGTAGTCTATGAACATCCACTCGGTGGGGTCAAAGTCAGCATCATGGAAGAAGATGGCATGATCCAAGGACACACGGAAGAAGTTTGTGGCATCCTCATCGTGCATGTTGATATTCATAGCTCTAACCAAAGTAGATAAGTAGAACGAGTCCGAGAGGAAAGCAAAGTCAATGATGCTGGCACTGATTCTATCCTTAGCATTCTCCAAATCGTCATTCACCTTGCCAAAAAGTCCAAACAGCTTGCTTCCTGGCTCAGTAGTCTTATCGGTTTTGTACTTCATGGTCTCTGGTGGAATAGCATGTGTCATGTTTCCATTGGTGTGTTCAAACTGCGGAAGGGTGTCCACTTTGTCCATATACTTGTCAAAAAGCGCATTGGGCTTACGCATGAACTCCAAAGGAACCTTGGCGTGCTTGTGATGCTGCTCTTCCTCGGTCAACTTGCTAAACTTCTCTTTCCTGCTGGCGATGGAATTGTCCTTGGTGAAAGACGCATTGAGAATGAAGCAGAGTTGGTTTGAGTGCAGCTGGTAGCATTTCACCTGACGCGAGCAGAAGTTACGGCCGTCCGTCATAGGTTCCACCTCGTATCTCATGACAGAATGAACCAGGCCAGCCTTCAAGAAGTAGGCGTGCAAGGAATGGGGATGGAACAGCTTGTCTTCCACGGTTTCCCACGCGGCCACAAGCGACTGTGCCACGAAATCACCACCGTAGGTGCCTCTGGCAGCATCCGAAAAGGCCTCAAGCGGGTATTTGCCAACGAACTCTGTGGCACTTTTCTTAATCACAGCAAACTTCTCTTCGATTCGCGATTGATGAACAGCGGTAGTCATTTCCAGTGACATTGTGATGATTCAAAGGGGAAAAAAATGTACAAAGGTGGCCAAAATATACTTCAGTTATCAGTTCAAGAAGATTAACTAAGTCCGATAAAAGTGAATAGATTATAGAATTCAGCGCAGACCCGATTATATATAGGGATTATATAGAGGTTGATTGGCCTTGTGGCATGAAAGTACCGAGGAACATTCTCACAAGATGATGGAGTTATGTGCAGGATCAGTGGATAGAATAAGGTCAAGCGAAAGCGAATTGCCTCGGAAGCAAGAAGACAATGTCCAGGACTTGTGGGAAGCAGCGAGGCTTAACATGCTCTGAATAAAAAAAAATCATTTGTTGGGTATGGTTACTACTTGTGAATTTTTGTAGGATTTACTTGATGGTGAAGATTAAGGATGCTTGGTCAATGGAGAGAATGACAAAAGAATCGACGGAGATAAGCGATAACAGGGTTCTAATGCAGGAATCGGAGTAGGTAGTTGGAGTAGAAAGGGAAAGAGAGGAAGACCCAATGTGGAATGAGACATAAGTAAGTTGCTTTACCGTGGCTAATTAATGATTCAATCTAGACCTACGTGTCGTATCTACTTAATTTGATAGATTCAGCTTCTAACCTTACGTATACTCTCTATTTAGCCATTTATTCTCCCTTCAACTCTGCCTCATACCTAGAGTGGCTGGTATTGCTCAACACTTCACTTTCCAACAAATTGGTATTATTACCCATGAATTTCTGACCTACAAGTTGGAAGAGTTCCTGCCATGGGCTTGATCTGGCACTCCTGGGTGCAAGTATGTCAAACCCTCTTGAACAAATGTAGCCACGCAGTTTCCCTCAGGATTGTAGAAGAAACCTCTCACCAACGACCGATGGTTCCGGCTGATTTTGTACTGGTACGCCAATGTCAACCAATCCTTCACCGGGTTGAAACTCTCAAAGTCGTCGGTATGGAAGTAAAGGTGGTGGTCAAGAGACATGGCCTCGTAATGGAAAATGTGCAACGCATTCAATGAGAGATCGATGATCCTTCTAGCATCTTTGCTATCGTCGTATTCCTGTAAAGGATTGTCCAAAGTAGGGTTCCAATTCAAGTGCAAAGCTCTGGCTAAAGTGGTGAGGATGGCCGAATCTGAAAGCTCTGCCAATGCCACATAATTGAATTTTGGGTCCTTCATGGCCTCCTTCCCTGGTTGGTGGAGCTTACTCCAAATGGTGATCCAGCGCTCTGAAGGTGACTTAGACGCCTCTTCAGGGCACTTCTTGTAGTCTAAAAACTCTTCCGAGAATGCGTTCTGGCAGAATTCAGTGTGAATCAGCTGATCAAGTTGGTTTGGATCGGGATACTTGGCATGGAGTGGAGGAGGAGGAACCAACAAGTTCATGTCTTTGGATGTCACCTCGGCACCCTTTTTCACCAATGAACAGAGCGCCGTGAATACGATTTTGTCATTCTGCAATACCTTGAGCAGCCTCATGGCGTAATTGCGGCCATCATTTAATCTCGTCACCTGATAAAGACATTTCACCTTAGCATTTCCTGGTCTGAGGAAGTGAGAGTGGAAACTGTGGGGTAAGAAGCCGGGAGCCGAGTCAATGAATACCAAGAGCGACTGAGCAATCAAATGGCCGCCGTAGACACCTCTAGCACCTGAAACAGGGAGTCTTAACGGGTACTTTCCCTCCCAGGTATTTTCATCGATCTGGATGATATCCAAAACGTCTTCGATATCGCCTGGGTCCGTGTTCTTGCTCATGCCAGAGATCTTGGGGACTCTGTACAGCATTGTGGGATTAGAATTGCTTGACGATTGTCCACGTACCAAGGAGAGAATATTTGAATCTGAAAAAAGATGCTTACAAAAGCTGAAGAATGTTAACAAACGCTAAAAAAGTTCAAGTACTCTCGGGATTTATTTCTATCAGATGCAGATCCGAAAGTATGTGACAGTGTGTACAAGTTGGGTGCAAAACACCCCCGCAAAACGGAAAACGGAATCAGCAGCCGAAATGCACATGCTCATTTGTGAATGGAGATTAGGCACAGAATCAGAGGACAAAGAACAGTTTTGCTCCATTGAAATAAAGCAGAGAGAAGAATAGAATGTGACAGCAATTAAAGAACAATGAAGCATCTGAAAAAGGGCAGGCGGGGGAGATGGTGATCATGTCCTTTTGTTATTCTGAGATTTTCGGCGTACCATTCATGTCAGATTTACTTGACTTACGATTTGCACTGAATTGTTTGTATTGAGCTCATTCCCAACTTTCTTATTATATAATCGAAGGTAAACGTAAAGTTCACTTTAGTGACATTTCATTGAATCACTCTACTTATAGAGAGAGAGAATGAAAAGAATGTAGAGGATGTAAACTATGTAAGATATTTCCATCCCAAGGTCCATTTCATCGTTATTCCTAAAGATCAATTGGACGACCAGAGTGAAAAATTCTTCGTGTTGGAAGCACGTTGCTCAATGCAATTGCCGCATCCTCTTCTGATTCCTGTAATGGTCTCGTGTCTCGGTGGAGTTGTTTCTGGAACTCGTTGAGCTGGCGGTACTTGGGCACCCTGATTGGGTTGTGGGTATTACTCTCGAACAATCTTTCTTTGATGACTAAATCAGCCTTCAACTCATCTTGGTCCTCTCCAAAATTGATCTGCTTCAATCCAATCAACTTCCTTTGTTTGTTTGTCAACGGTAAGTCAGCACACTGGTCCTGCGGTCTTAAGAGTTCGATAGTCCCCCAGATGATCTGTAAAACAAAAAGCCATTGTACGTGATGCACGTAGACAGCAGTTTTATGGAATGCTCCAGTAATGGTCTGGACAAATTGCAGTCTTTCAAACTGAGACCATGAGTCGTTACGATAAAGTTTGTTTTCGTCGTAGAACTTGATCTGATAAAGTTTGAAAAAGTATGCAACGAAGAGAAGGACCAAGTGGAATCCTAAAAACCTCAAGACGTTTGCACGTACCCTCTTGAAAATCCTCTCTTTGTTGACTTGTCTTCTCAATGCTTCAATAACCACAGGACTGGTCCATTCACCAGTTGGCGAAGTTTGGATGTCGTCGTTATCGTCCTCCAAATCTTCAAAGTCAGCATTTGGATTTACCGTTTGGTAGATTAGCGACGAAACGATGGGATTTCTACCACTCTGTTGCAACGGTGGAGGAATGAAATCCTTGGAAAGAAGAGGGCCCTCAATAGACAGAGGTTTGTAGAAAACGGCTCCATTTGCCTTAGATTCCATGTCTTTACTCGTGGCAAATAGGCTGCTTGAAGTACTTGAATTATATTTTTCATTTAAATGCACTGGAAAGTCCGACCGAAGTATGCTAGATGAAATGGACGATGGCTTGCTTCCCATGGTGGAGCTTTCTGAAATAAGCTTGTAGAGCTGTGATCTCTGGTTTTCTGCTGCCGACAGTGCAGATTCCGCAGATCTCGCAGATAAACTCGATAATGGGCTATCTGTTGCTATATTGGAGGAGAATTCTGTGGGTGGATGTAGTATATCGTTTCTGAAGTCATTTATGCTGGAATTGGGGAGTTTCTTGAGTGGCGTGGAAAACTGCTCGATGGTGGAGTTTGCGTCTGCAGCAAACGATGGATCGTCCGAGAAAAATTGCTTGGAAATGGACGACTTGAACATGTTTGAGCCAGCGTATTCGGAATTAAGTCAAGTTTGGTTTCTGATTCTTCGGTTAAGGTACAGGACACCGTGATGCTTAGTTGGTTTGGGAAGAAAAATTCGAACGGGTGGCAGAAAAAGATTTAAGAAAATAAAGAAATTTATTCATCTAGACGTTCTCAACTGTTTAGATTCATCATTTTATATCCATGTCCTCCGTGAAATTAACTGGTTCTTCGAAGTCAACTTCAACTATGGTTGGCCTTCCATGTGCACACTGGAATGGTAATATACATCGACCCAACTTAACCACAAGATATTCCATTTCGGTGTCTGTGAGTGTATCTCCAAACTTCACACTCAGCTTGCATGCCTGGGAGACAAATGCTTCGTAGATCATGGATGGAATGTTCTTCACCTTCAGAAACCATGTGTCACACGCACTCATAGGCACCTTTTTTCTATCTTTTAGGTCATCATGGAATTGGAGGAGACACTCTTTGAGGGCTTCTGAATCATTGAATTTGGCCATAACCAGTGGCAAATGTGTCAACTTAATAGTATTGTTTTGAATCGTATACCGAATTCCATACTGTAGAAGAGTCTCTATGGATTCATCGAAATCTTGCTTGTCCTCACTGGAAACACTGAAGCTGATGGGAACAGTACATTTGACACTCAAATCGCACAGTGGATCCAACACATTACCTATGAACTCCTCAAGAAGATCTTCAAGCTGAATTCGCTCGTCACAGGCGTGCTGATCAATGGCATATAGGCATCCATTCGTAGTGATGAGAATGACCAGGGCCAGGATCTGTTTGACCAACTTGAAATTTCCTTCTTCCAACAGAATCATGGATAGCGTTGACAGGGTATGGAAGGAGTTTGGTGAACCGTCCGTTTCATGACTTGTTTCGCTATCTGCAATTGAGTAATCATTAGAACGACTTGCATCAAGTGATTCAGTTGTAGATCGTTGACTAGACGGTGGAGTCTCAGTTCGCAGGATATAGCCCAGTTTCTCCAAAGAGAAAACCAACAACTGCTTAACGAACTCAAACGCTTTAGATTCATGATTCTGGTTCTCGACTTTGCCGGAATATCGAACATTTATATAGAATATCGGACTCTTCGAGATTGCTTTATTGATCACTCCTTGACGGCCAGCATACCTACCATAATTTTGGAAGATTTTTAACAATCTTGTGTTCTGGCCCCGGCTGAGATTGGCTCGTTGGCCATTGAAAAACACATATTGAAGATTAGATCTGAAACTCTCCACACAGACAAACCCCTCAATACAATAATCACCATCCGAGCCATTAATTGGCACCAAGCAGTCTAGAGGTAGTATGAATAACGTACTGAAAAGCTCTCGTGCGTTGTCGATCTCAAGAGTTAAGACCTTGTCAAAATGACTTCCAGATCTGATTTGGATGTCCACTCTGACTTTTGGATATTCATGTAGAACCTCAAAAAGTAGTGGCTTCAATACCCGTTTCAACCAGTTGGCCCTATAACCCTCCTTTAGGTACTGGTACCTAACTGGGCTTCTGCTGAATAATCTGGTGATCATGATTGTTGTTCCATGTCTTGCTCTTTTTGTTGTCTCAAAGTAATTCGAGACAACAGAAACAATATTCTCCAGATCTGAAGCCTTTGACATATGAAATTGGCTAGTTGCTTGACCATTCACCATGGACTCGACCACGGTGCTTCCACTGCATTCTATGATGGAGTTGAGTGCTTCACCTCTGTGAGCACCATTCTCGGTTCGATTCTCGAGATTTTTTGACGAATGGTATCGTTTATATATACTTTCCAAGTCTTCCTTGCAAATACCATTTCCATTGTCTTCGAAACATACACTGAGCGTCTCCAAGTCAATCTTTGCTATAATTTTAGTGCTATTGGCTTCGAGAGCATTAACTAGTAGCTCTCGCACCACACATTCCACGGAATTGATCACCAAATGTGACCGAATTTGCACAGCTACCCTATCATCCAATTTGGATATTGAAGCCATCCCATTTTCTTCTATTGTCCGCTTGAACCTTTGATACAATTACAGAAAAGTATTGACCAGATGCACTCATCATCCAACCTGCACAACTTCATTCTGTTTAACCAACTAATACTGAAAACCTGTGGATACTTACTATAAAATGCACGAAGACCACCTTCTGAGGGGTTCTTCGGTCTCCCCTATCCAGTCGCTTATTGCTGGCTCAATATCGGGTGCTGTGGCTAGGTATGTTGGATGTTTCGGTCAAGGTCATCACTACTGATAAGGTATCGGTAGTGTGACGATTAGCGTATTGCAATGCTTTACAATAATTCAATTACAATAGCCAAGTCAAATAAATTAACCTATACTAACCTCTCAGAGCTGTAACTGCCCCGTTAGACACCATTAAGATCAGACTCCAGTTGGTGCTGTTACAAGCCGAACCAGTTACTGGAACTCGCTTGATAGCCAACATTTTACGCAGCGAGGGTGTCGGTGCCCTATGGAAGGGCAATGTTCCCGCTGAATTCCTCTATATTTTGTACGGTGCATCGCAATTCACGTCGTATTCCATGTTGAACGAAAATCTCGGGGATCTTCAAGAGAAGATGGACATCACTCTTCCGAAACTGTTACATCTGTTTCTCGTGGGTTGTGGGTCAGGAGTTTTCAGCACCTTCATTACTTATCCGTTTGACTTGCTCCGGACACGTCTTGCAGCAAATGACTCCTCTGAGTTTTTATCCATGACAAGAACTTGCAAGGAAATTCTAAACCTAGAGGGCATTGCGGGCTTTTATGCGGGAATCAAACCGTCCATGTTGTCCATCGTTACTTATTCAGGTTTTTTCTTTTGTACATATTCTTTGTCCAGAGACCTATCCAAACACATTGAGAAGGCATACCATCACCAAATTTGGGGTGTGGAGGCAGTGTGCGGATCTGTGGCTGGTGCAACATCTAAGGCCATCACATTTCCGCTAGATACAATCAGAAAACGCTTACAAGTGATGCCTCACAGCAGTGCATGGTCAATGCTCGTATCTCATTGGAAACTCCACGGGGTCATCGGGTTTTACCGTGGATTCGGCATTAGTCTTCTTAAGACCGCTCCAACAAGTGCATTATCTATCTCAGTATATGAGTATGCCCTTCGAGCGACACAGAAAGTGACAAAGGCTTTTTGACCTTAACAAATATTTCAGAGATATTGGTTTTGAATTTGTTGCAATAACAATTACAACAGAGACACATCTATCGATATTAGATCACATAATCAGAATGCATGACTGTTGAAAAGATAATCGTCCTCGTCGTCTTCTTCGTCCTCTTGATCCTCTTCGCTGGCAGATCCATGTGATTCACTTTCCAGTGAGTCGTGCTCTCCATAGTCCAAGAACCGATTGAACAGACTGGGCAGAATGTACTCCTTGTCAGCCTCAGAGATCGCAGACTCATTGTTGGTATGGCCAAACGAATTATCTGTTATTTCGCTGTCGTTATTCTTTATTGGTACCGATTCAGAATGACTAGATGCCTCAGGCCCTCTATGCTCGTGAGTGGCAGACCGAGACGTCGACCCCAGACCAGCAACATCACTTAGATTGTTTACGTGTATTTGATTTTTGGGCACGTTTTGATCTTCCGTGGGATGATTTGTAGCTCCATCGCCTTCATTCTTATGGCCAAGTTGCTTCTTAATGTACGGTGGAAGGTTTTCACCCACCAATGAGATTCTTCTTGGAGAATTCGAATTCCACACGGAGTGTGTTTGGCTCGTTTCAGCGCTACTATCCGAAGCCGCATTTGCCTGTAGTCTTTTAAATGCCCCTGAAGAAGCTGAATTCTTGGTAGCTGGGGCAATCTGCCCAGGCGGATCCTTTTTTGTGCGATTGACAAGCTTGAAGCGGTTATGGTACGAGCTGAACTTGTCCTTTAGGGTGTTCTTTTTCTCTGTCTGTAAAGGGGTGTAGCCATGACTCTCTAAATCCGTAACTTTAGTCACAATATTGACATTGGTTATTGCTGCCTCTGGAGGCTTGCTGAGCAGCACTCGAGGAGACCGCTGCGTTCCATTGTGCATCTGCATCAAGTCAAACGACATTCTCCGCTGTGTCTTGGTCAATTTGGGAACTTCATGAGTACTTATCTTCATATCATGGGGATAATTGTCAGCCAATTGCTTCCGAGGAACTCCAGAGCCTGCTGGAGTATCTTTTTCATGATTTGCAAATGGAAATGAGTCAAATTTTTGCAAGTTGAGCCCGGCAATAAGCGATTGTACCTCGTTATAAAGCGGTGAATCATTAGAGGTGTGGTGTTGTAACAATGCCATCAATTCCCGGTCCTGCCCGAGCCGGGAGGTCTCCACTATATCGTGGAAGATCGTGGAAGGCACATGTGCCATATGGAGGGAAATGCTTTGGAAATTGGAGGCGTACTTCAAAGATCACCAAGAGAAAGATGGAAGTAGATAATAAGCTCATTAGGTTAACCATGCAGGCGATATGATATAGATAGTGGAAGGTGTGAGAGACGATAAGATCAAATCAACAAGAAAGATACACAACAATTGATAAATACAACATATTAAATACTGTTTGGGGACACTAAGTCCAGAGGTCTGAATGTCTTTCGGCATTTCCAATGTTGGAGGCTCAGATTTCTTTTGGCACTTTGGCTGGAGTTCCTGGCTGCGAAATAGTGGTTGCAACAGGCAATTCTCCTTGTTACCATCTGAACATATAAAAGCACTCCTCCACCAAAAAAACACTTAAACACGCTATATTAGTAGCTACTAGCTTCAAATGCCAATTTATGAATACTCTTGAAGGACCTCCTTAAGAACATCTGGATACCAACGAGCAGCCACATCTTGATGAGATTTAATTCTGTTTCTAAACACAGCATGCCCCACAGGATATTTGCTCACATCAGGAATAAATTGGAAACCGATGTTTCCCCAGTTCTGAAGCTTCTTGTCCCTCTCTTCTTTCAACTTGAGCACTTCCTCGGGAATTCCAGAGACCGTGCTCTTATATGAGTCCAAGTCGATGGTCAGGAAGAACGGAATAGAGAGTCGAGTTCCCGATCCAGCCTCTGGGATGGTCACACGATGAATTGTTGCCTTACAAACCCCGTTGGTTATTGCCTCCAACGTCTGACCGGCATTCACCACTAACGAGTTGGGCACATTGTCTACAGTTACCCACTCACCCTCGAAATTTTGAACTTGCAACGAGTTCTTGTGTTCCGTAGCCTGGAAAATATACGTCAAGAGATCGGAGTCTCTGTGGGGTCCAACACCCTGGCCAGATTGTGGGGTATCTTCCAATGCCAGCGACTTGGTGCCCTGCAAGGCCGAGGAGTCTGGGTATGCGATCAATTTCATTTTGCACTGTTGATTTACCTTGAAGTACGAGTCCATTGCATCTTCCTTCAAGCCAATAGCCTCACACACTAGTTTTCTGAATACGGTGCTGAGATTAGTCATCTTCCTTATATATTCCGTAATCACTTTTCTGAAGTGCGGGATGGCATTCTCGTCAGGCCAGAGATTAGGGCCCTCAATTCGACGATAGATAGGCTCGTCATCGGCGGGACCAGGCAATTCTGTGGCCAAATCGATCTGTTCCCTCCAATCGGTGTGAGAAGCGGTGATTTCATTGGCCAATCTAGTGTATCCGAGAAAGTGGGGCGAGTTGATCATTTCACAAGCCCGCTTCACGTCATCGGGAAGAGCAAAAAATTCTAGCGCCTGTTGTTTGATGTTTGCAAAATCCTGGGGTGTTGGCCCGTACTTCTCGTAGTTGACAAGAAGCAAGAACCCCACATTGATCAATGCATGTCGAAGATCCACAAGAAATTGCGGTTTAGTTTCGGCGTCAAAGGCCAAACTGAGATCTATGACAGGAATAGAGTTGAAGGACATTTAGTGATGTGAAAAATTTTTATTTTGCAAAGAGATTTTAGCTTGGAACAACGATAATGGCCCGATGGCTCCACTTGAGCCACAGTTTTCATATTAATGTGATCCCATACAGGAGCCGTTTGGGATGGAGACAGAAACTTATACGGAGAAACAGACAAAAAGAAGAGAATTGAGCAAATTGAGACATTTTTTATTTTCTCAGAATGTTTGTTAATGTGAAAAATTCGATTATTTGGTGTTTCTTCTATGAGGTCAGCTTTTTTAAGTCCTAGGCTTTTAAGGCACTGTGGATGAGGTAACGAACGGCATTTACTCAACTCAAGTTATTAAGGTTTGACTTGTTGGCGAGACCTAGCGATTTGTGAAAGTTTTGGGGTCTTCTTTGTTATATTGTAATGGATGGTTGTGTGGTTTTGTTGTGTTCTGAATTTTGCAGCCAATGATGGGATTTTGCGGGATGGTGGTAATTTCCCAAAGAAGGTAGAAACCCAGAATCAAGAGTGAGATATTCGACTCAAATCCTTAATTTAATTTCGCAGCTATTTCTTAAAAGTTGAAGATCAAAACTATATCAACTACAAACTAGGAATGAGAAGATATAAGCAAACATTCTTCGGTTTTAAAAATGACTTTTTAATGGCTTAATGGGAAACCTTACTTTGAAAAATACAGTAGTAAGCCAAAATGTATTTTATATAAGAACTAATGCCCCGCGTCGATTAAAAATTACATATTCGTCTTCAGCACAAAATCGTCTTCAATTGAATGTTCTTTACATCCCATTAATCTCCATCAAAGATGTGTCTTTCTTGTACCGGTTTTTCACTTGTACACATCCATCGGATCTACTCCGATCTTTACCGATCTACCGTGACCTTTATAGACCTCAGTGGTTATATGGAGTCTCGCCATATGTCATGGCGACCTAATCTCCATCCTCACATATCCTTTGATCTTCATTTTTTCACAATAAACAATTCCAACTTTAACCATATCCATTCAATTGACTAAATTTTACAGTATTTATGGTACCTAAACAATCTTACTACAGTAAAGGCTTCTCAAAGGAAATCTCCGATACTCATGCATGGAGAACCGTTGCCAATGCTGTACCATATGTGATTCCATACTTAAAGAAATCAGATAAGTTGCTTGACGTTGGTCTGGGACCAGGCTCGATTCTGAAGGACTTCGCAAATTACGTTGGCGAGGTGGTAGGTGTTGAAACCATTCCGGACTTGATTGAAATTTCCTCCAACCAGCCAGACCTTCCGTCTCTGGTTCTGTTTCAATTGGGCCTGGCTTATAACTTACCCTTTGAGGATGCATCCTTTGACGTTGTCCATGCGCTGCAAGTGGTGATTCACCTCAGTGAACCCGAAAAAGCTTTGAAGGAGATGCTTCGAGTATGCAAGCCTGGAGGCTACGTTCTTGTCAAAGATGCTGACTTGCAAATGACTGTGGTGTATCCGCAGAAGTACCACGAAGGCATTGCTGACTACTTCCACCATAAATCGAAAGATCTGACGACACTGTCGATTGCGGGCCGCCTGTTAAAGTCTCGAGCATTGGCTGCTGGCTACAATGCTGCCAATATCCACCTCTCGGCTCTGGTGTGGACTATCAGCACCGATAAAGAGAGAGAGGACTGGGCAAACATGTATTGCAAGCGTATCACCAAGGCAAAACAGTATGATTACACGTCCAACCCCGAGCAACTAGATCGAGTCATCAGGACGTTTAAGGAATGGAAGGAAGATTCCGAGGGTTTAATGATGATGACTCACGGCGAGTTGGTATATCGGAAATAGACAAAATGGTTGTGCAACTGCTATACATAAGAGATAATTATAAGTATGTTGATTCTTTTGAGTTTATAATTCGAGCTTGCAACTTGCAGTTTTCAATTTCAACAGACATTTGTTTCTCTTTTCATTTTCTCTTTCTCTTAGATCTCTCTATTTCTTCATAATCATAAATTAGAATGCCTACACTATACGGCTCCCCTGCACAGTATGTGGAAGCCTTTAGAAAAAGATCTCTATTCCCTGGCAAGTGTACTGTAATTTAAAACAGAAAAACGAAAATATATACATCTATTAATCAAAAACAGTAAATAAATACAAAAATACTATATAAATCATAATTTTATTTCTCTTCCTTCCCTGGACCTATATTATAATTCCAAAAACCACAGAATCCATATCAATTGGTGTACGGGTGTGATTGCCAATAATTTCTCGACACGAATCGCCTTCTTGATCTACATCTCTGGGTACTACACCAAATTCACCATGTCGTCAGATATCGTGCATAACCCAGCGATTCAGAAGGCTGAGCTTCTAGTGCCCAAGCCCCTTTTGGCTCGTTTGTATGTGTGGCCATTTGGAATCATCTACCCAGCGTTTTTCCAAGTCTATTTCAACCATTACGACACGTATATTGGTGGCTCGGAATGGACTTTCGTTTATTTGATGGCCATTGGCTCGCTCAACATGTTGTTCTGGTTGATGCCACATTGGAACATCGACATCGATGCCAAATTTAACTATACTGGTGTGCGTTCCATCTCGGAAGCCTCTCATATTAAGATTACCCCTGCTCCAAACTCGGGTGTTGGCGAGATCTGTACCATCAACAGAGAGCAGTTTGCGGACGGCGAGAAGCAGGTGTCGTTTTTGTACCAGAAGAGACGTCACTTGTTTCACTCCGAGATTAATAAGTTTGCCCCTCCAGAATTTAAGATTGACGAGTTGCCTCAGTTGGAATACTTCCACAATTGGAAGGGTTTGAAGGGTGACTTATCCAAGTTCACCAGAAACTTTGGCTTGAACAAGTTCGACATTCCTATCCCTACTTTCATGGAGTTGTTCAAGGAACATGCTGTGGCTCCCTTTTTCGTTTTCCAGATCTTCTGTGTGGCCTTGTGGTGCATGGACGAGCAGTGGTATTACTCTTTGTTCTCTTTATTCATGTTGGTTTCCTTTGAAATGACTACAGTTTTCCAGAGAAGAACTACCATGAACGAGTTCCAGTCTATGGGTATCAAGCCTTACACAATTTTCGCATTCAGAGACTCCAAGTGGGCAGAGTTGCAGACTGACGAGTTGTTGCCTGGAGACCTTGTATCTGTGACCAGAACCAGCGAGGAAAGTGCCCTTCCATGTGATTTGTTGTTGCTCGACGGTACCGCCATTGTGAACGAGGCCATGTTGTCTGGTGAATCTACTCCTTTGTTGAAAGAGTCTATTAAATTGAGACCTGGTGACGAGTTCTTGCTGCCTGAGGGCTTGGACAAGAACTCTTTGTTGCATGGTGGTACTATGGCTTTGCAGGTGACAAAGCCTGAGAATCCTCAGGTCCCGCTTGCTCCGGACAATGGTGCTTTGGCTTACGTTTGTAAGACTGGTTTCGAGACTTCGCAAGGTTCTTTGGTGAGAATGATGATTTTCTCCAGTGAGAGAGTGTCTGTTGGAAACAAGGAGGCTTTGTTCTTCATTTTGTTTTTGTTGGTTTTTGCCATTGCTGCTTCCTGGTACGTCTGGGTCGAGGGTACAAGAATGGGAAGAGTCCAATCGAAATTGATTTTGGACTGTATTATTGTAATTACATCTGTTGTTCCACCTGAGTTACCTATGGAGTTGACCATGGCTGTGAATTCTTCCTTGGCTGCCTTGCAGAAATACTTCATTTACTGTACTGAGCCATTCCGTATTCCATTGGCTGGCAGACTCGATGTTTGTTGTTTTGACAAGACTGGTACTTTGACTGCTGAAGATTTGGTGTTTGAGGGTTTGGCTGGCTTCAAGAATGATGACATCCACCACCTCTATACTTGTGAAGAAGCCCCCGAGACCACTGCGTTGGTCTTGGGTTCTGCCCATGCTTTGGTCAAATTAGACGATGGTGACGTTGTCGGTGATCCTATGGAGCAGGCCACTTTGAAGGCTGCTGCATGGACTGTTGGATATAATGACACTGTTGAGAGACCTGGAAAGAACAAGACAGAGAAGATCAAGATTTTGCGTCGTTTCCAATTCTCGTCCAGTTTGAAGAGATCATCCGCTATTACTTCTATTAACACTTTGCCAGGTAAGAACTTTGTTGCCGTGAAGGGTGCTCCAGAAACCATTCGTTCGATGTTGGTTGACGCTCCTGAGAACTACGAGCAGTGCTTTAAGTCTTTCACCAGAGCTGGTTCCCGTGTGTTGGCATTGGCTTACAAATACTTGGACACCAATGTTAATGTCGTGAAGGTCAAGAGAAATGACGTTGAATCTAAGTTGCACTTCGCTGGTTTTATTGTTTTCCACTGTCCATTGAAGGATGATGCCATTGAGACTATCAAGATGTTGAATGAGTCGTCCCACCGTTGTGTTATGATTACTGGTGACAACCCATTAACTGCATGCCATGTCGCAAAGGCAGTTGGTATTGTCGAGAAGGAAGTTTTGATTTTGGATGCCCCTGAAGAACACTATGAAGTCAGCGAGGAAGAGAACTTGGTCTGGAGAAATGTGGACGAGACCACCATCATCCCATTTAACAGCTCGCAATCTATCGATTTGGATTTGTTCAAGAAGTATGATATCTGTATGACTGGTCACGCTTTGACACACTTGTCTGAGCATGTTCAGATTTTGGACCTTTTGAAGAAAACATGGATTTACGCCAGAGTTTCTCCTTCTCAAAAGGAGTTTATTCTTACCTCCTTGAAGGATGCTGGATACAACACTTTGATGTGTGGTGACGGAACCAATGACGTCGGTGCTTTGAAGCAGGCCCACATTGGTGTCGCTTTGTTGAACGGTACTGAGGAAGGTATGAAAAAGATCGCAGAGAACAGAAAGATCGAAGCCACCAGAGTTGTTTATGAGAAACAAGCCCAGCTTTTGGCTAACTGGGATAGACCACCTCCACCTGTGCCTGCCCTCATTGCTCACTTGTACCCCCCTGGAAAATACAATCCTCACTACTTGAGTCAATTGGAGAAGAAGGGTATCGAAATCACTCCTGAAATTACCCAGTCGGTCGAAGTGGCCAACAAATCTGGTCAACTCCCATTGGAATTTGTTAAGGATGACAAGGGAAAGGTTACTGCCGGTAAGATCGCTGATAGCTTCTTGGGATCGATGGGTGACATTGAAGGAGCTGATGACGAAGTCCCAACTTTGAAATTGGGTGACGCTTCCGTTGCAGCTCCTTTCACCTCTAAGTTGGCTAATGTCTCTGCTGTGACTAATATTGTCCGTCAAGGTCGTTGTGCTTTGGTTTCTACCATCCAGATGTACAAGATTTTGGCATTGAACTGTTTGATTTCTGCTTACTCTTTGTCTGTGTTGTACTTGGCTGGTATTAAGTTTGGTGATGGTCAATCGACCGTCTCTGGTGTCTTGTTATCTGTTTGTTTCTTGAGTATCTCTCGTGGTAAGCCTCTTCAGAAGTTGAGCAAGGAGAGACCACAAGATGGAATTTTCAACATCTACATCATGGGATCTATCTTGGGTCAGTTTGCTATCCACATTGTTACCTTGATCTACATCACTCGTGAAATTTACATCTTGGAGCCAAGAGAAGCCCAAGTTGATTTGGAAAAGAAGTTTGAACCATCTTTGTTGAATACCGGTATGTTCTTGCTTCAGTTGGCTCAACAGGTGTCGACCTTTGCAGTTAACTACATAGGTTTGCCATTCAAGGAAGATATCAAGGACAATAAGGGAATGTTCTATGGTCTACTCGGAGTTGCCGGATTGGCTATTGCTGGATCCACTGAATTCATGCCAGAATTGAACCAAACCATGCAGTTTGTCCCTATGGACATTGTTTTCAAGCTGAAATTAACTGGATGTATCGTTCTCGATTTGGTCGGAACTTGGGCCGTCGAGGTTGTGTTAAAGCACTTCTTCATGAATTCTGCAGCAGCAGATATCGCCGAAAGAATTTAAGTTGGTCAGATTTATATAGAGAGCATGGCCCTATGCTAATATTAATAAGTTAAGCTATCTAATTAGACTTAAGTCTGTATTGCGATCCAACTGGAAAACCTTTATGGCGTGAACGCCGCCCCGTTCTAAAATATGTAATTTTTCTGGCCCCAACCTAGATTCTAATTCCCGAATCACATCGAGAACTTCGGTATCAGCGATATTGAAAGTAAACGAATCTTGCACTATGGATATCACTTTCGGTAAGGAAAAGCTGTGAGATTTGGGGCCCAGAGAGGCTACTGGTGCAAGTTCATATATTACATCGTAGACAGCAGGCATTTTCCCAAGAACCTGGTCGTGATATCTGGCTTCAGGCGTTTCCTGACTCTTCAGCTGTTTCTCCTTCAACCTGATACGTTCTAAAAGAGAAAGACCAGACTTTGAAGCTTCGACAGCGGCAATTTTCTCTTTAAATTGAAACTTGGACGCATCATTCCGCAACAAAGAAGCCTTTGAGACTTTTGTAGGAGATGATCTCTTCGTGGGAGAAGATTTTAGCGTTAGTTTTGTTGGAGATGATGGATTCGTAGAAGGGTCATCGTTATTTTCACCCATCAACGATTTCGGCAAGGACTCTTCCAGTGCATTCAAAGATCGACCTGAACTCTTCACTGGAGAAACCAAAGGGGTCTCAACTATGGCAATGGATGCCAAAGTTACAGGATTTGGAGATTCGGTGCTCTTGAGTAACCTATCGAACTCAGCACTTCGAAGTGGCAACTGCATTCCAAATTTCATAACCAGCATTCCTGAAGGCACCGTGATGGCGTAATCGTAAGAATTACGGCCGTAGCTGATGATCTTGTAAGCCTGTGGGAAGTACGCCAAAATGGCTTCAAGGGTAGATGAGGTGATTCGCTTTCCACACATGGAGGTAGCTCGAGCACAGACGTCATTTAGCTTGGGTGTGGTGATGGAGGAGGCATAATGGAGAGACAAAACTGTGTCTATAGCAGAAAACAGGGCAGCAAGTCCATTTTGCATATTTGAAAAGATGGAGGTGGAAATGCCTGGTTTGTATAATATGGAGAAAGACGCGACTGTGCAGAGAAAGAGAAACAGAATTGAAGGACTATGTCTAAAATATGACACTGAGAGAAGAAGAAAGAGAATCAATCCAAAGAATAGGATTTGAGATAATTAAGATTGGTTCGTGTATGTCAATAGTTGATTTATGAAGGTAAGAATGAAAGTCAGAGTTGCGAGTTGATAATATTAAGTAGATACCATTGAGTAGATGATACCGAGCAGATGATACTGAGGAGATGATACTGAGCAGATAATAATGAACAGCAAACAGAGAAAGTAACAAACATGCAAAATAGGAGGATACATAAACAAATCAGAATTAAATGAAAAACTAGAATATTTCAAAACGGAAGTACAAGACATTTCACTGGATTGTTCCCCAATCTCAACCAATATAGGGGCCACAGTGTCTCGTTTCATCTGAGAAGTTCACCATACAGACCTGGACGTGTTGACTCGATATAAACTTCAATTGGCGATTGGAAATTAACTATTGATTGATATATGTTATCACCAGCATATGCTATTGAATTATCTCTTTTATAAATTGTGCCACAATATTACTACATTTCATCTTGTCACATTCTTTTACCTACACTCACCCTATTCTACATGTTACATTTCACCACTATCAACTAACTTCACTTGTATATTAATTTATTTCTTCTCCTCGGAAGTCTCGGTCTTCTGAGACTCCTCAAGCTTCTTGGCATCCTCAGCAGCATCCTTCTGGTAGCCGGCGTAAACAGCTTGAGCCTTCTTGGAGAAGTCTCCCTCAGTAGAGTTGTAGGTCTTGTAAGCAGACTGGGCGTCCTCACCGAGGTCCTTGTAGTCAATCTTACCATCCTTACCGGCAAGAGCAGCCTCACCCTTCTTAATCAAGTCGTTGAAGTTCATTGTATTATTTGTCTTGTGATTGATAACTTTTTATTTCACTGGGGATCGAGGTGAATTTATACACGGTTGTGCAAATCTCCCTCGGTGGTGCACCTCGACTTCCTTCTGCTGCAGAGAACTGTGACGTAAGCCGACGAATCAATGTCAGGGAGCGCGATTACCGGGCAGGATTCCTTGTCAAAATGCAGGCGAACCATTCTCTATGCACATATCACCTACTCACATGCACACCATGGGTGAATTTGGCGAGCGTTACGGCGGGGAGGCTGGTAACGGTGTGGATGGTTTGATGGTCCAGGAGGTGCCACTGGCATGTGGCGCATTGAGAGGCACAGCTTGAGGCTAATGGGCTATAAATCATGGCTCAACAGATATCATTGCAAATTGGCGCCTTATCTCTCCTCCACTATCTGCGACAATTCTCTTCTCATGTTTGTATTCAAATTCAGTTGCCGACATCGTCTCCATGCAGGTGGTTTTCGTAATACCTTGTCTGGGAATGTAACGCATGATACATTGTGAGCTCCGTCTATCGGATTTCATGTGCCTCTCTACGTTTCTATCTTCACTCATACTACTTATTATGTACAATAGAACTCTAATTCTCAACGAGATGCTTTAATTGTCTAACTCTTCTCCTAAAGCTTCAACTTCTCCAAAATAGCAATGGTTTGCTCGTAGCCTTCAATCTCGGCCTTGAAGTTCTCTGCTCTCTTGAACGCAGCCTCCTTAGCCTCTGGCTTGGTCTTATCAGTAAACTTGGAGATAGAATCGCTCAACTTGTTTTGCAAGTCTTGAACGTTGCTCAACTTCTTGTTAACCTTTGCAATTTCGGCGTCCAAGTCGATCTGGCCCTTGACCAACACGTGAACTGTGGTAGTGGCACTAACACCGTTCAATGCACATCCGCTAGGAACGGTCTGGCCAGCCTCGATCACGTCAATCTTCTCAACACCCTTGATCAATGCAACAATGGAGTCTTGCTGATCCTTGACAATGTCTCTGACCTTGTCATCGGTGGTCTCGATGTAAACCTGGCCGTTCTTCAAGATGTTGTACTGAGACAACAACGATCTGGCACCCTTGGTGATGTTCAACACCAATTCGTAGGCGTCCAACGACTCGACATCGTCGAAACTGGACTCGTACTCGGGATAAGCAGCGACAGTAATGGATTCAGCCTTATCACCAGCTCTACGTGGCAATCTCTGCCACATTTCTTCGGTGACAAATGGCATGAATGGGTGAATCAATCTCAAGGCTCCGTCAATACAAGTGTACAAAGTATCCTGAGCGGACTTCTTCTGTTCTGGAGTACCGTCCTGAATCAAGGACTTAGAGTTCTCAATGTAGACATCACAAAGATCGTACCAGAAGTTGTAGATAGACGAAGTGGCTTCAGAGAACTCACGGTTGTCCAAGTGAGTGGTGACGTCCTTCGTAGCAATGGTCAACTTATGCAAGATCCACTTCTCAACCAACGATTCGTTGCCTGATTTGGCAGATGAAGCTGGAGGCTGGTAATCGTCGCCCAATCTACCCAAGACGAACTTGGTAGCCTGGTAAATCTTGTTACAGAACTTTCTGTAACCCTCAACTCTCAAGATATCCAAGTTGATGTCTCTTCCACCAGTGGTGTAAGCACACAAGGCAAATCTCAAGGCATCGGTACCACACTCTGGAATACCGTTAGGGTACGACTGCTTTTGACCAGCAGATGCCTTCTCGATCTCCTTAGGGTCCAAGTTACCGATCTTCAACTTCTCATACAAGTCCTCCAATGAGATACCGGTAATAACATCCAATGGGTCAATCACGTTACCCAAAGATTTGGACATCTTTCTACCCTGAGCGTCTCTGACCAATGAGTGACAGAACACTTCCTTGAATGGAACCTTTCCGGTCAATTTAACCGACAACAAGATCATACGAGACACCCAGAAGAACAAGATATCCCAACCGGTCTCCAACATGGAGTTGGGGTTGAAAAGTTCCAAGTCTCTGGTCTTGTGTGGCCAGCCCAATGTGGAAATAGGCCACAAACCAGAAGAGAACCAAGTGTCCAACACATCTTCATCTTGTTCCAAGGTGAACTTCACACCAGCAAATCTCTTGTTAGCCTTCTCCAAGGCTTCCTCGTAGGTTCTACCAGCAATCCAGTAGTTGTTGTCCAAACGGTCACCTTCCTCGCCCTCAATGACGACGAAGTAGACTGGACATCTGTGGCCCCACCACAACTGTCTGGAGATACACCAGTCCTGGATGTTCTCCATCCAGTGGAAGTACTCTTTCTCAGAAGTCTTTGGAGTAATAGTGATCTCACCGGACTTCACAACCTTGATTGCCTCCTTGGCCATCTCGTCCTGTCTAACCCACCATTGTGGCTTCAACAAAGGTTCAATGACATCTCCGGATCTGGAACAGAGAGGAATGGTCATCTCGTTGTCCTTCTGGTCAACGTACAAGCCTTGCTTCTTCAACTCTTCGATAACCTTGACTCTGGCATCGAATCTCTTGATTCCCTTCCATTCAGGGCCACAGTTCTCGTTCAAAAGACCGTCATCTGTGAAAATGTTGATGAACTCCAAGTTGTGTCTCTTACCGGTGTTGTAATCGTTCTGGTCATGGGCTGGGGTGATTTTCACAGCACCAGTACCGAACTCCATGTCAACAGCCTCGTCGTCAGTGACGATTGGGATCTTACGGTCCAAAAATGGGTGCTGAACGAACTTGCCGTGCAAGTGGGTGTAACGAGGATCCTTAGGGTGAACAGCCACACCAGTGTCTCCAAACAAGGTCTCAGGTCTGGTGGTGGCCACAGTGATCTTCTCGTCGGAGTCAACAACTCTGTAAGAGTAAGAGGTCAACACACCAAACTCGATCTTATCGTCGTAATCTGGAACAGATAACAAGGTTCTACCGGCAATGTTCTTGTTGTCCACCTCCAAGTTGGAGATGGCAGTGTTCAACTTGGTCGACCAGTTGACCAATCTAGAAGCTCTGTAAATGGTACCGTCCTCGTGCAATCTAACGAACGCCTCGGTGACAGCCTCAGACAAGTCTGGGTTCAAAGTGAAGGCCTCTCTAGACCAGTCGTAGGAAGCACCCAATCTCTTAACCTGGTTCTTAATTCTGTCATGGTACTCCTCCTTCCACTCCCAGACCTTGTCCACAAACTTCTCACGGCCGTAATCGTGTCTGGTCTTCTTCTCGGTTTTCCAAACCTGCTTCTCCACAACAGATTGGGTGGAGATACCGGCGTGGTCAAAACCTGGCAAAAACAAGGTGGTCTTGCCCTTCATTCTGTTGAAACGAATCAAGGTGTCTTGAATAGCAATGGTCAAAGCATGTCCAATGTGCAAAGCACCAGTGACATTTGGAGGAGGTGCTGGAATAGAAAAGACACCCTGCTTCTTAATTTCTCCATTGTCCAACTCAGGCTCAAAGTAGCCCTGCTTCTCCCACCAAGAATACCACGAACTTTCCACATTCTTTGGGTTGTAAGCCTTGAAAGCAGCGTCTTCCAAAGAGGCCATGACCTTCTTTTCTCCAGGCTTGGTCTCATCGGTCCACTCTGGCACAGGCTCGGCAACCTTCTTCTCCTTCTTTGGCTTCTTCTCAGCAGCAGGCTTGTTCTTGGCGTCTTCGGCCTGCTTCTTCTTCTTAGCCTCGAACTTGGCCAATTTCTCTGCCTTCTTTCTCTCTTTCTCTAATTCTTTAGCAGTTTTCTCTTTCTTGGGCTCTGCGCCTGCGGGGGCAGCGGCAGCAGCAGCAAGTTTTTCCTGGTCCGACATCCTGACGTAATTGAGAGTTCTATAAGTTGAGATACGGACACAAGTAGTGGGGTATGCTTTTCTTATAAGTAGTCTTCTAAAGACCATAAGGCTCAGATTGGAAAATTTTGTTAGTCATAGGGAAAACACCCGTACACCACACAACCATTAGTTACGAAAGATAAAAAAAATATGTAATTAGTGAGTCACTGTGGAGACGTGAAATTCATGAATGTGGGATTTCACTGGGCCAATCTTACACACAATAATTTCTACAGCTTCTCTACTTTATAAGATTTTGTGTTTTACATTTTTATATACTTCGTGATACTTGGATATCTGGCTGTTATCCTGTCGCATCTCATTTGGGTGCAAAACCACACGAGACTCCAATAGTGGAGCGAAGCCATGGTGTACCGAATTTCATATAGACGTTAGATGTCCTTGAACTTACAATGTACATAGAAGTTATCAAAAATTCTAAGCACGGAGTACATGCCCCTTGAATTTAAGCTCATCTTTGAGTATCGTCTCACCGTGAGAGAATTCGTCAACTGGGTCTCATCCTAAAACGATTACGACAAAGAACAAGAGGATGATGGCACAAAATTTGAGGGAGAGCATAATGAACGTTTTCGATCCGAGCTAATATGTCGACGATCTGGAAATTCTTTTTGGGGAATCTCTTCATATTTATAACCCGTTTTTCTTTTTGGTCTGCAGATTTAGGTTATGACAGAAAGTATAGTGATGGAGGCATCACAGAATCTCAACTTTAAATAACCAATACCTTTATTCTAGTCTATAGTCATACTATTGAGTGTGTTCTAAAAGATTTTTACTCGACGTCGTCCAAACGTCGCTTCTTCATGCGTCCCCATTGACCATTCTGTTCCTGCTTCTTGTGGTCTCCAAAATTCATGACAATCGTATCCAAGTCTTCTCTTCTTTTCTGCTGTTGCAATCTGTTAATCATGGCCTTGGATAATCGTGCATCGGTATTTCTGTTGACTTGAATCCCTTCCATTTGGTGGCTCATGCCCAACCCCACTTCTTCGCCAAAGCTATCCATGACCACATCCTCTTGCTTGCCGAACTCCATCTTGTTCTGTGCTTTTCGAAGTTCAGACATCTGAAACCGCTCCTTCATCTTTCGAAATCTGCGTCCACCTCTTTTCTTGGATTTCTGCTCTTTAGGAACAGGCAATGCCTTGGGCGCAGTGTGTTCAGGTGGAGTAAGAAGTTTATCGATTTTAGATTGCACCTCTTGGAGGTATTTTGTGCCCAAGTCACCACCAGGGTATGTGCCAGCCAAATCTACTCTTGCTGCCAACACTACTTTCCCACTCAAAATGCGCAAAGCCTGTTTGACAACTTCTGGAGGGAGTCCCTTTACAACCTCGCAATAGTATAGGTATCCCGTTGCTCTGATAAAATTAGAGCGTGTCTGTGTTTGTGACAGAAGATCCCGAACTCCAAAAGACGGAAGATTACATGCGGGTGTCAATGCTAGCTGTTTCAATGAGCCAATGCTGATAAGAAGCTGTGAGGTGGCCACGGCACCTATAAGATTGGCTACGTTGGGTGCAAACTTGGAGACTTTGTCTGCGATGAATTCAGATACTTCTCCCAAAAACGAGTAGAGCTCAATTGTGTATTGACACGCCTTCAAGATGTTAGCCATGTCTTCTTCTCGTAGCTCAAACAGCTTCTCGTAATTCTGAAGAGCAGCCATTACAATAGCCAAAACTTTATCTCCTGAGAGTATTTTCTTCAAGTTTTGTTCATGCTGACGAACTTCCGTCAACTTCTGCCCAATCTCAATGACAATTCTACAATAATCAACTGGACTTGAGACAAGCGATTCCAACTCAGCAAACACCACCATATAGTGAACAGAAACATATCTATGCAATAGAGCGATTTCGTCATTGATTATAGTTGGAAGTTCACTGAGTTGCATTAAAAAGCGGAAATCTTCCGATTGGTTTTCGTCGTTGATGCTGGCTAAGAGCTCGTAGTAATCTGTTTCAATGGATCCGGCGTACTTCTCCAAATCAATGCGAATTTGCGGTATAAGTGGATGGATAACCGAGATTTGGTCAACGTCGGTCATTTTTGTAACGTCAAAGTGATCTAGTTTGGCTCCAATACTGGCCATTTTGGGGTTTTGGAGTAATTGGTCGAGATTCTGGGGCCCTTCATTGTGGTTCGAAGACACTGGTTCTTGCAATTCTTCAATAATGGAATCCTCAGAGTCACTGTCAAAATCTGCCGCTAGTTCTTTCTCATAATCCATCTTAGAATATTGGTATTTATTGATAATACAGACTTGGAATGGCTGGTTGTAACGGCGATGGGTTGTGCACGTGATAAATCGCACATGACAAAAAATCACGTTCATTAACTGAGAGATGCCTTCAAATTATCAGAATCCAACAACAGGTTAAATAACACATTCAAATTGTCCAACATGTCGGTACCTTTTGATGTTAAGATGTCACCACTTTCTCAAGTGGATGGGTCTGCACGTCTCATAGCAGGAAACACAAAGGTTGTTGTTTCTGTCACTGGACCAATAGAATCTAAACCTAGACAAGAATTACCCACACAAGCCAGTTTGGAAATTGTTGTCAGACCAAGCAGAGGCCTTAGTTCTACCAGAGAAAAAGTGTTAGAGGATCTTCTAAGGTCTGTCTTGCAGCTGGTGATTGTGAGATATAAGTTCCCTAGACAACTTTTCCAGATCGTGGTGCAGTTTTTGGCAACTGACCTTGATTCTGAAGGATCTGTCATTGTATCTGGAGAGACTGCTGCTGCTGGCGCTGATTATACTGCCAACGAACTCAGTTGTGCATTAAATTGTTCCTACTTTGCACTCATAGACGCAAATGTGCCATTATTCAACTCTTTTGCTGCCGTGTCGATGGTTATCGACAAGGACGGTAACTATGTGACTACTCCGTCGCTTTCTGAACTTCAGAAGTCCTCCAGTCATCACGTTGTTTGCTTTGATATCAGAGATAAGAAAGCAAGTAAAATCTTGCTAATTGAGAGTGATGGCTCTTTTACTGAACTGGAATTAATCAAAGTAGTGGAGAAGGGAAGCAGGATATGTGAAGAGGTTCATCAGTCTTTCCAGCGTCCAACAATCGAGGAGAAGATCCAGAAGGATTTCATCTGGTCTGACAAATAGAGTATTTGGACCAATGCAAAAGCAAAATAACGAGGTCGAACTAGAAATGCATCATTCAAACACTTTAATACACACACATGAGAATCAACAAATGATATACCTAGGGTAAGAGGTTATTCTTTTGGAAGGGGCCTTAACTACGGGTGTACGGTTGTTTTAACCAAAGGTGTATGGGTTTTTCTTCAATTGATGTACGGGTCTTTAAGAATGTACGGATGTTAAAAAATGTGGTGTATGGGTTTTTCAAGTTTTTGGTGTACGGGTCTTAACTTTGTGCGTTTGTGTCAAGCCGGTTTTCGTGTAACTCCGTTTCAATGGATCTCTATCCTACGACCATCTAAAACCATGATTCCCAAGAATAAAAATTCCTTTAAAACAATATGTATACCAAACAGTAGTCCCCACTAGTAAAGTGTCGCCAAAGGATCCAACCTATTTCCTCCAAATGGTGATTTCGCATTGAAGTTAGAGGGCCCACCTAGAAGGTTTACCTCTCCGTTTTGGAACTTGTTATTCGGGTTTGATTTATGCTTGAAGGTGAAGCCAATGAAGTTGTTGTTTGCTAAGTTTTTACCAGTGAGATGTGAGTTTTCTAGGAGTGATTCATTCTGCTCTTGTCTAGCAAACACATCCTTATACTTCATCATGCTCTCTTCATCTTCAAAATCATCAAAATAGCCAGCGTCTTCTTCGTTATCCAACTGAGGAGTAAACGGAGGTGTCTTTGTTCTTAAACTGTCCCAATTTCCAATGTCATTGAAGTATGACTGGGCCATTACTTGTTTGAAGTTTCGTAATCTTGAAGATGGCGAAGCAATCAATTTGGTGATCAACAACCATGTGCGATCACTGAAAACATAACGACCGTCTCTTGTTTGAGGTCTTCTGAGAGCTGTCTTCCAATTCTTTAAGTTGTAGTAAGTTTCGTCTTGCTTGGAACCACTGAATGGTGGATAACCACAAAGTGCCTCAAAGAGCATACATCCAAGAGACCAGTAGTCGATGGTGAAATCATAACTCTTACCCTCCAAGACCTCGAGTGCCATATAGTCAGGAGATCCCACAATAGAGTTGGCCAAGTTGTGGTGACCTTGTGATTGCTTGAAAATCCTTTGACGCTCATACATGAGTTTAGAAGGAACTTCATAGTTATCCAAGTCTTGCAAGTTAGCCAACTTGATTCTCATGGACTCAATTCTGTCGTTTGATACAGTTCCAGCAGCTAAACCAAAATCCGTAAGTTTAATGTGACCCTTAGAATCGATCAAAAAGTTTTCTGGCTTTAAATCACGATGCGTATATCCTAAGTCGTGCAAAGAGTTGACAGCAGCAAACATTTCAGCCACATAAAATCTGGCATGAGGAGGAATAAGGTAACCAGTGTTGTTAAGTAAGGTTCTGAAGTCTCCTCCTGGGACAAATTCCATGGCCAAGTACACCTTCTGGGAATCTTGGAAAGCATACAACAACTTGACCAACCATTCGGAACGAGTATTGGTCAAAATGTCTCTCTCGGTTAAGACATGTCTAGTTTCATCGAGTTTCATCAACAACTTCTTGTTCAAGATCTTCAACGCACACATTTCACGAGTGTCTTTCTTTCTAGCCAAGAACACCTGACCGTAACCACCTTGACCAACCTGGGTGATCATCTCAAAGTCCTTGTGCTTCGGCTTGAGTCTTCTCTTTCTCAACAACGCTCTTTCACGTCCCACATAGTTCTTCCACTCCAACTGCTGTCTGCCAGGGTTGGAAGTATACATTGGATCACTCAGCAAGCGGGCTTCCACCATTCTGCTTCTTTCCTGTCTCAGAATCACATAGTCAAACATGTCACAGTAGTAGTCGAGGAAATAAAGCTGAGCCACAGAAGTGAGACGTTTTGTTTTGCTGGAGTTAGCCTTGGTGTAGAAATCAGGAGGCAAGTACGAGTTGGGAGGCTGGAGCTGCGAGATGTTATTGTGGAGCTTCAAATTCTGAGCCTGTGGAGTCAAAGGCTGGGTTTTCTTCTGGTAGGGGGAGCTGTGAAGTACCAGCTTTGTTGGCGAGTTCAGCGGCGTGATATTTTCTTTGTCAAAGGGCTGCTTCCTAGGAGTCAGCCGATAGGAGTTGTCGATGTCCATCATATTGGACTGAAAAGACACATTCTCCAACGATTGGGAGATGTCTGCAACAGAGATGTCTGTTTTGTGGCGAGGAGTGCGAAACATCGCCGGGGGTGGATGGCGGAGATGGGGATATAGTGGACCAGAAGCGAAGGGGTGAGAGCAGGATTCAGGGAAACAGAGGTGTATTTGAATGGAGGAATTTGTGTTTACAAACTGGCTAGATCGGGAAGTTATATGACTTGCGCACTTCTCTGCTTGGAACAAACCTTGCATTGGGAAGTTGAACCAATGGGGAAAAAAGAGCGGTGCACTGAATGAAATTTGTAATTTGTGAGGAATTGAAATTAGGGAAATTCATCTATGGATTGATCTAATGGACTCGTAATTTGAGAAAAAAAAAAATGGAAGGAGGAATGAAGTACCATGGATGTGAAGTGGATGCGTAACTGAGGGTCCTGACGTCAATGGATTATTCGAATCTCGTTTTCGCAGGGGCTTCTCAGGATGAAACATTCTGCTTGCTTGCTTGCAGCATGCATGACTCAGCAAGTTTGTAATTTGAGGTCTGGCTGAGTTTGGTAGAGTTGTAGATTGCCATCATTGACAGCCGATATAGTTATGAGAACTGGCCCTTTACAAGAATAGTAAGTAACGGTTGAAAAAGTGAACTTGGAGGAGATGATTGAATTTAGTCTATTCTAGAGGTAAATCATGTCCTGTGAAGCAAAATTTTTTTTTTTTTGAGGTAAGTGTTTGATTCTCTTGCTTTCTTTTTCTCAGGTTTCTCGAAGTAATGGGTGATTATAGTGTAACTTCTTTTGCCATGCTATTTTGTTGAAACCTGGAATCAGACAAAAGTTTCCATAAACAATCATAGAAGTGAATATTCGAAGAAAAAAAGGTTAGTAGAATTGTGGTTCGTGGACGAGACCATAATTCTTTTTAATAATTGACAGATATCATACGACCCTGTCATTATCATGTTCGCATTACAATGCTTTTCATCTAAGTCTTAATTCTTATCACGCACCGAGTTACACAAGCCTAAATTAAATCAAAACATCTTAAATCCAAACCATTCTTCAAAAATATTCATTTAAATAGCCAGCATTTTTGTCCTCCTCGTTTCTTCCTCCATCAAACTATTCATTCAATAAAATGGCCCGCCATTTCTGGATTGCGGAGAACTCATATGCACAGTGCCCACAATTCACGTGTTTGTTGGGACAGCTCCATTGATGGCTTGAAGCCATTCAAATAGAATGAATTCCCCGTCCATTGAATTCATTGTTAATCACTTGAAACCAATTTGTTACTTTCCAATTTGACCTCGGAAACTTATCATTTTGATTTCATTTCATTGTTCAACCTTCGATTTTACAAAGTCTCAATTGTCCCACCATGGAGAAATATGCATTGATTACTGGTGCTGCTTCAGGGATCGGATACCAAATGGCTCTTGCCCTCCATAGGAGAGGCTACACCATCTTCGGAGTTTCCATCGAGGCTGATGCTTGGGGAATGAAACCTTTGGAGGAACAAATTGGCCTTATTCCTATTATTCTTGACATCACTGATATTGAAGGCATCAAGGCTGCCGTAGTTGAGGTGACCAAAATCACCGGGGGAAAGCTTGATATCTTGTACAACAACGCAGGAATCTCCAACATTGGAGGACCAGCCATTGAGTACGACGATCTGAAGTTGCAGTTGCTTTTCAATGTCAATGTGCTTGGACACATGTACATGACCAAGTATTTTTCCGACCTAGTGATCAATGCAAAAGGTACCATTGTGTTCACCAGCTCTGTTGCAGCCAGAGTCCCTCTTTCTTGGGTTTCGGCCTACTGTGCTACGAAGGCTGCCATTGATCAATATGCATTTGTTCTCAGAGGTGAAATGAAGCCTTTCGGTGTGAAAGTGCACAGTGTAATCACTGGAGGGGTTAACACTGCCATTTGTGATCCTTACGGCTCACCATGCTTGCTCTCAGACAAGTACGATGTAGAGGGTGTTTATGATAGTATTCGTGCATCTTCAGGAATGAGCAGAAACCCCAGAACATCGATTCCGGCTTCAAAATATGCCGAGCAAGTTGCTGGACAGATTACCAAGAAGAGGGATGTTGGGTTTAACATTTACCGTGGTTTTGCTGCTTACACCTTACATTGGGTTCGCTGGTATTTGCCTGTGTGGCTCGTGGAGCTCGGGGTTCAGATTCACTTCAAGCAGTGGGCAGTTCTCCGGAGAATTGCCAAGAAGGTAAAACGTCAGAACAGTGCTAAACTGAAATAAGGTCAGAGTTAAAGAAATTATGACAAGACTTGGCAAATAAAATTTATATCCGAAAGTTGAAGTAGATGTATTTGACAGTGGCAGAATCTTGTATTTGATGGGGGAATTAAAGAGAAAGAGAAATCTGTTTATTCGCAGCCATAAAGTGTTTAGTCAGGATTTGGTGTATGAACCAGTCCTTATCTCTAACGTAGTTCTCAGGCAAGTACAAACAGTACCATTCTTGTAGCCTAATAATATTGAACTAAGTATACAGATCCTACCTCTACTGATAGGTTCAAGAATTAGCGTGATATGGAAGCAGGTCTCGAAGGACGAGGCGTAGTACCTCCAAGGGGTTCGATGCCATCCATCGATAGCTATTTAAATTGCCTTTCTGTAATGGGTATTTATGTAGAAGTCTGATTATCAAATAGTTTAAACATTCTCATCACTCTCAGTACTTGACCCCAATGGAGCACCTGGGGGATTGAATGCATGAGGTTCAATGAAATGATATGGTACGATACTCGGAACGTTTGGCCATTATAAGGAATCAACACATTTTTTTTGAATCACCATTATTTTGACACACTTGATTGCATGGTTAATTGTTGGGTATGACTGATTATGGATTGAAGGTGATACACTTTGTCAAGAGTAGGAACCACCATAATTGAGCTGAGAATGAGTATCTTATTGAAGGAGATTGGACTCACCTTGATAATTTCTTGTGTTTTCTGGTAGAAACTATGAGATCCTTGATAGCATTAGAAGCTTAAACGCAAGTTTTATGGCTTGTGACAGACATTTACTCGGTCCTTGTATCACATCGGAAACTTTGCAAATATTTCCGTGAACAAATCCATTGTGATAGTCACTGCAGTTAGTTTGATTATTCCACTATCATGGGGATATCAAACTGCTCCAAAATGTTATCTTTTCAAAATTGAATATATGAAGTTGTGAGAGGGCAGTGAAGTTGCTTTAACACCACACTTATGTCACACAACATAACCTCCGGAAGCACAGAATAGAATATGAGAAAAAGGAGGTGTCAAAGTTACAGTGTAAATGAGGGAAATATCTGTACCGATTGTTTCACCAGAAGGACCTGTTCACCTTAATTACCAAAGTTGAGATGTTAGTGGTAAGCTTCTCTCGACAAACTTATGAATTCATGTAAATTTGGACATTCATCAACTAGATGGGGGGAAATTTGTAAACATAGCCAATACCCGAAATTGTAATGACAAGGCTTGAGTTACATATATGATGAAGAAACCGTTGGTAAAGCCACCATTAATGCTCGGTAGACCAATGGAAGTAATGAGCAGATTACTAACGGAAGTTCGACGTCAACAAGCCAGAAACTATTGACCAGAAGCCATTGGTCTTCAAGTGCAGCCAAGGAGCAATCAATATCAAACCTAGAGCAATAACGTAGACGCATAGACCTTGCCAAGTAGACACAGCCAAGAGCAGTAGCCAATTGAAATCAATGCAAAATGTAGCAGAGGGGAGAAACAAATAAGACAATTGGATCAAGCAATTGAAAACCCGAAAAATGGCAATCTGAAGATATATATACTAATTCAATTGAAAGAACTACTGGAGCTCGGTGATAACAACTTTAACCAGAATAGATGCACCAGCACCCAAACCATTCAAGGGAATACAAAACCAAATTCAGTCAAAAAATCAATTGAAATACAGAGAAAGTCGATATAAACCCATCTACAGCAAGATAACTCCAATCAACGCCTTAACTCCAACACTAACTAAAATCGCGATCACTACGGAACACACTCAAGGATCTTAATTGGATATTCCGTTCTAATTCCATTTCATATATTACCGACCATTCATTCTTAATTCTTAATTCTTAATAATTTTTAATTTGTTTTCTTCACCTCCATTATTTTCTTGTTCAACTTCTTCTTTCAACCACCGTCTCAATTTCCTCACCTCTTAATTCCATTAGACTCCTCTCAAACAACCCCCACAACGTCTTGAAACAAAATCACCACACCAAGAATTACATCCACATCACTTCCCCAATCAGATCCCTGCAATTCACCTCCACTTGACACCCGCACCCCACAAAGTCCGTCATGCTGGTGCACGGTGATGGCACCACCTTAAATCCTCACCCGCAACACCCATCCATTCCTCCGACCGACCCCACTGGGCCCCACAGATTGTGGTGAGGGTGGGTCTCACACCCGTACACCACATATTAACTATCTGAGGGACCGGACATGTTTTATTTTTCTTCTCTTCTATGTACAGGATCGGACACAAATGCCAACAAAGTTACCGAAGGGTATCCACACAAAAAATAATTTCCGTTGGATGTAGTGCCGTATCATTTTGTGAGGGTGTACGGGTTTCTATACTCCCAAAATTTGCTAATGTTGAGGAAAAAAAACGAAACACGAAAAGAAAAAATCAACGCAATTGTAAAAACAAGCCACCAACAACAGTTTGCAACATTTGCAGTCGTTCCACTGTTCCTGCAAACTCACTAACAGACACCCTGTCTTGGCTTTTATGAGACGACGGAAGTTCCCCACAAAAAACCGGGGCGCTCGGAGTTTTGTGGATTTCGCCCCGAGTTCCGAGGGCTGGGTGGGGATTCCGAGGTTGACCAGCAGACCAGGCAACAATTGGAAAGAGGTGGTGGTGATTGAACTTTTAAAGAGTAAAGCGATGGATATTGAAGTTATTAGAAAGAAAAAATTGATTCAACTGTAAATTCAATCAATTTCCAGCCAATAATAATAAGGCCAAGCACGGAGCAGGAATTTAGGACAAAACGAAGGAAAATTTTGAAGCCGTATAGCCACGTGAGCAGTCACGTGGTTATCGTTTAAATATGGGTCACTCACTTCCGGTGGTGGCACTTTGTGCCCCCGAAACTCGGAAACTCCCCCACCCGGTGCTAATCTCCATCACCATCGTCCCATCGACCCCACAAAATTATAAATACCTCCCGTCTCGCTCATCCCAGTAAGTTTTTTTTCTCCATTCGCTACAACTTCCACTATGTCTGACTTGGAAAACCAAAGACCTCAAGACCACACCCTCATCCTTGGCCCCGGAGCTGCTGGTGAGAACTCCGACAAAGTCACCAGAGTCGTCCACGACGAAGACTACATTGTTTTCGGCAATGAAAGATACTTGAAAAAGGATCTTGCTACCGCTTTCGGTGGTACCCTTAACCCAGGTTTGGCTCCACCTCCAAAGCACAACTTGGCCAACCCAGCTCCTTTGGGATTGTCTGCCTTCGCCTTGACCACTTTTGTGTTGTCGTTGATTAATGCTGAGGCTCGTGGTGTCACTAAGCCAGGTATCGTTATTGGTTTGGCATTCTTCTACGGAGGTGCTGCTCAGTTTGTGGCTGGTATGTTTGAAATTGCTGTTGGAAACACTTTTGGTGGTGTTGCTTTGTCTTCTTACGCTGGTTTCTGGTGTTCCTGGGGTGCTTTGCAGGTTGACTCTTTCGGTGTAAAGGCTGCTTACGTGGCTGCAGACAGAGGCGATGAATTTGAGTATGCGGTAGGTATATTCTTGGTTGGATGGTTTATTTTCACATTTTTCTTAACGGTGATGACCTTGAAATCCACAGTATCGTTCTTCTTGTTGTTCTTCTTCCTTACTATCACATTCTTGCTTTTGGCTATTGCTGACTTGAAGGGAGGCGATGTTCCAATCAAGAAGGCTGGAGGAATCTTTGGAATAATCACTGCGTTTGTTGCTTGGTATAATGCCTACGCCGGTATTGCCAACTCTCAGAACTCGTACCTTCCTGTCAAGGCCATTCCATTGCCCGACTTGCAGGCCAAGAGGGACTAGTCACCTAATGAATAGTATTTATTGAATAATTTATGAAGAAGTATATTACTAATTGAGAAAGAAGATCTGGTCAGCAACGGTGGTAATTGTAGATTACGAGCACGTAATCGTCTCAAACTCCGGAGTGGAGATTCTCAACAGACCCCCACAATTTTGAACGGAGATAGTAGGAGACGGGAAAATGGTGGATTCGAAGTTGGGAGATATAGATATTGGAGAAACTACAGCAATTGGAGAAGCATTGGCAAAAAGTGGAGGTGTGAGATAAGTGAGTTACCTCGGGATCAAGGAGAAACTCCGGGAGAAAGGATGAGGAAAATCACCAATAATGATGGTACGGAGATATCCAACGTTGGGTATAGTTTTGTATTTTGATCAATTTGAAGGTTTGTTGATTTTATTGGTGGTTGGAGTGACATTTCTGGTTAATAGAGCACTTAGGATGAAAGTTGCTATAGGTCAAGGATGGTCAAGGATTGAAGAGCACGGACAATGGATAAGTTACAGATAGATTATGGATTCATTGATAGATTGAAAGTATTTATTTATATTAGTTCATGCTGTGTATTACTGTGTAAGTGGGATCTAGTCAGTGTATCGAGACATGTCTAGTCTCTTTGATTCCTGGTTACTTGTCCAATACCTTCTAATAAGAAGCTGATTGTGGTTTCACCAACCAGATGAAGAATCCCGAGTAATAAGAGAAAAAATAAATGATTTTATAAAAGGCAGAGAAGAATATGTCTCAATAATTTGGAACGAATTCAGACATTCCTTGGATGATCAGAACTTAGACGTGGATTAAATAAACTTCTTCAGCTGAGCATATTTTAGATCTTAATAACCACCCGAAACAGTTTTCAACCAAATAAAAATACTTAGAATCGATTTTTTTTCTACAACTTCTCCACAGATGCCATTTGTTTATGTGTTCAAATGTAATGGATAATGTTAAAGTACTTGAGATAATAGTTAATTGGTTTGGATAGAGGAACACTTTACACAGTAATACAATATTCCCAGGAAACAAGCTTTAATCCAGAAAAATGACTCCAATTGCAAATTCCCATGTTTCCAATATCATCCTTTTTTCATTCTGAAGCAATTCCATTGATTTTTCCTTCCCTATATTATTAATATTGAGCTCACTCTCCCCAATATAACCACGAGATATAAAATCCGCAAAACATGTCAACTAAATAACTCCGAAGGTGTACCATAACTACTTCCATCGAGTATAATTTTTTCATATAATTTTTGTCCAAATCTCCGATTCCATTCTTTCACCCACTGTTGTCTTATCTCCCCCACCTTATCGTTCACGTGATGCCATCTCAAGTACTACTAATCTGATTATTATCTGGTCCTAACTAATCCCACCATGGAAAATCTAGATAATACGCTTGATGTCAAGTTGGTAGACCAGGACGAGCTCGAGTCGTCCATCACAAGGAAGGCCAACCGGGCGCTTTTATCGAAAGAGTCCGAGCTCGACGAAAAGAGACTCACCAAGGCCAATTCCGAACTTCAAAAGGTGGAGAGAAAGGTCAAAGCGTTGCGGGCCCGATTGAATGACCCCAGGACAAAGATTTCTCAAAGAAAACTGCTTAGAGACGAAATTGCATGGTTTGAGGCAAACGAATTGGCGCCTCTAAAGAAAGACGTGGATGATATTACTGAAAGACTTCGAGGGAACAAGGAACAACTACAGCAAGATTCAGATGGAAAAACCACAAGTGAGAGGATGCCTGGAGAGTCAGAAAGAGACTATCTTGTGAGAACAGGAAAGATCACGGCGTTCGGAAACACAAATGCGTTTGCATCTTCCAATGAGTCCCAATCTCATGTTAATCTTCGAGCTCCAGGATTTGCACCTGAAAACACTTCTCAAATCGGCGAGGTGAAACCAGAGCTGAGAGACTCGTTGATTGCAGCGGATAAAACGGTGCCTGCTGATGAAGAAATTACGGTAAAGACAGAGGAAGAGCTTCCAGAGATTGTAGAGGTTGATGACTACGAAGACGAAGAAGAGGACATTCAACCTAAGAAAAGGCGCAAGAAGACATCCGACGATGAGTACGAAGAGGAGCCTGTAAGTAACGAAGAGGCAGACGGCGAAGATGTAGTCGATGAAGAAATTGATCTTGAGAGTGGCCCGGCAACTCCCATCCCGGAGACTCTGACAATGAGAAATGTCGACGATGGGGATGAGCTTGTTTACCAACAAAGACTCCAGAATTGGATTCGACAAAGATCTCTGCTTCGAGGAAAATCCCAAAATGAATCTGAAAATGGTAAGGAAGAGTGGAACTTACCTCATCCAACCATTCCGGACGCTGTCCTTGATGCAAACTACAGATTGCCCGGAGACGTTTACCCATCACTCTTTGAGTATCAGAAAACGTGTGTTCAATGGCTTTGGGAACTTTATTCCCAGAAAACTGGAGGAATCATCGGTGATGAAATGGGTCTTGGTAAAACTATCCAGGTAATTTCATTTTTGGCTGGTCTTCACTACTCAGGTCTATTGGATAAGCCTGTTTTGCTAGTGGTTCCTGCTACCGTTATGAATCAATGGGTCAACGAGTTTCACAGATGGTGGCCTCCTCTCCGTTGCGTCATTCTACATAGTATCGGGTCTGGAATGTCGAAAACATCAATCAAGTCTGAGATGGAATTGGAGGCACATCTTGAAGCCGAAGAAGGCGAGGGGGATTCTGACATGAGCCTTCGTGCTGCTAATAATCAAGCCAACGCCAAAGAAATTGTTGATAGAGTGTTGGCAAAAGGCCATGTACTTGTTACCACGTATGTTGGCCTCCGCATCTATTCCAAGTACATTTTGCCTCACGAGTGGGGCTACGCAGTGTTGGACGAAGGACACAAGATAAGAAACCCAAATTCAGAGATCTCGTTGGCTTGCAAGCGGATCAAGACATACAACAGGATTATCTTATCTGGAACTCCTATCCAGAACAATTTAATTGAGCTCTGGTCATTATTCGATTTTGTTTTCCCTGGAAGATTGGGTACGCTTCCAGTGTTTGAGCAACAGTTTGCAATTCCAATTAATATGGGAGGTTACGCCAACGCATCCAATGTCCAGGTTCAAACAGGCTACAAGTGCGCTGTTATTCTCCGAGATTTAATTTCCCCATATTTGCTCAGAAGATTGAAGGTGGATGTTGCCCAAGATTTGCCAAAGAAGAATGAAATGGTTCTCTTCGTCAAGTTAACCCAGTACCAGCAAGACCTCTATGAGAAGTTTCTTGGTAGTGAAGATGTGAACGCAATTCTTGGAGGAAAGCGGAATGTTTTGATGGGAGTAGACATGCTCCGGAAAATTTGCAATCACCCGGATCTAATTGATAGAGAGGTTCTTCTGCGAAGGAAGGGTTATAGTTACGGAAATCCATCGAAATCAGGAAAAATGCAAGTGGTGAAGAACTTGTTGCAGCTTTGGCAGTTTCAGGGACATCGAACGTTACTATTTTGCCAGACCAAGCAAATGCTTGATATCTTGGAGAAGTTTCTCGCAAACTTGAAAAGAGTGGATGGTCAGGGAAATGATACTGGTGAGGAATTTCATTATCTTCGTATGGATGGTCTGACAGCGATTGCAAAGCGTCAGCAGTTGGTGGATACCTTCAATAATAATGAGTACTACCATGTATTCCTTCTCACAACCAAAGTTGGAGGATTAGGTGTCAACTTGACGGGAGCAGATCGAGTGATCATATACGATCCAGACTGGAATCCGTCGACGGATATCCAAGCACGAGAGAGAGCTTGGCGTTTGGGCCAGAAAAAAGACATTACTATTTACAGACTCATGACTGCTGGAACAATCGAGGAGAAAATATACCATCGGCAAATTTTCAAGACTTTCTTGACCAACAAGATTCTAAAGGATCCGAAGCAGAGACGGTTTTTCAAGCTCAATGACCTCCATGATTTGTTTACACTTGGAGATCAAGATGAGAAAGGCACAGAAACTGGAGATATGTTTAGCGGAACAGAGAAAACCTTCCGAGGTGAGAAAGACCGCAAATCAACCACCCTCTCCAAAGCACACAAGAATGACGACGACCTCTACCAGGTTGCAAGCATCATGGGAGTATCGAAGTTGGACAAGTTTGCTGGAGATGCGGAAGAAGAGGATAGTAAAGAAGACGAGGGAAGGCTTATGGATGGGCTCTTCGCTAATGCTGGTGTGGTGCATAGCATGCTACAGCATGACCAGATAATGGATCTGTCACAACAGGAGTTGTCATTGGTAGAGAAAGAAGCCACTCGGATGGCTCGTGATGCAGCTGAGGCGCTTAAAAAATCTCGAATGTTGGCTCGTAAAACTGCTGTTGGAACCCCAACTTGGACCGGAAAGTTTGGTGCAGCAGGACGCTTTGGACCCAAGCAGAAGTTCAAACCTTCTACGACAATATCTAGGTCTCAGCTGCCGGTCCTACAATCAAAATCATCAACTCCATCAACGCCCACATTAACATCTACATCAATCTTGAGTGAGCTTCGTCAGCGTAAGGCTGGAGATCACACTTCGCGTTTCAGTTTCGGCAATAAGAAAGGAAACTCACAGAAAGCTACAGAAAACGATAAACTGGAGCTTTTGGCTAAAATTATCGAGTTTCTTTCGAAGCTGCCTAATGGGTTTAGCAAGTCCAACGAGATTTTGCAACTGCTTCCAAAATCGGTCAATCTCAAAAATGAAAAAGAGCTTGTTATAGTGAGGTCACTTCTCCGTGAGGCTGCTGAATGGGATTCGGTAGAAAAAGGTTGGAAACTCAAAGAGAAATTCCACACTGGCTAAATATGTTTAGACCCCGGAATATCAGGCATGGTGTGCGTTTCCATCGACGTCATGATATGCACCTGCACAATAGATTCAGTAAGTTACCTCCATTTACCTTTCACAATTAGTCATCTTCCACTACCAACAGAAGCATTCTAACTTGTCATTTAAGTGTCAAATGATCCGTCTAGCGAGAAACTACGCCACTAAGTTCGTGGAGAAGTGCCCTCCTCCGGCATACGACACCGGTTGCACGCATTGTCAGATCCCAACTTTTCCACCAGATAAGCAGATTGACTATGCCAAAGACTTGAATGGAACCGCTGCGTCCATGTGGAAACATGTACTTGTTCTTCTGCATGGAGTTACCGACTTTCATACTTTACCTTCCAAAATTGATCTTGTTCCTGGATCATTGGCCAATCACTTCGAATCGATCAAGCGAAAGATGTTGAGTCCGCTTCATCCAGTGACCCTTTCAGATGCATTGGTTTCGGACTTGAATATTCCTTTTGGAGGCAAGCAGAAGGTTTTTCTCTACCCAGATCACAAACAGGTGACGTTTGATATGGAAAATCTCCCTCAATTCATTGAGCATTATCTTCTTCCCGAATCCAGCCCGACCCAGGTGTATAACCCGTTTGTTTCAACTCCACAGCTGTCACATAAACGAGTGCTACACCCAGATTTATTTGATGAATCCGATATAGACATGGATCTCGTTCTCATTTGTGGACACACCCAACGTGACATTCGATGTGGAGAACTAGCACCATTGTTGAAAGATGAGTTCGAGAGGGTGTTGGAGAGGGAGAATCTTAGTAGCAGCGTAAAGGTGGGGTTAATTTCCCACATTGGGGGCCATGCATATGCTGGCAATGTCATCTACTTCCCTAAGACGTCTCAGCCAATCTGGTATGGAAGAGTATTTCCAGACCGAGTTCAGGGTATTGTTAAGGAAACCATTATTGGAAAGAAGATCATTAAGGCATTGTATAGAGGGGTTAGCGAGCAACAAGAATGAGGTAGAAGCCTGCTGCTCTTTTTGCTGTTCATAGACACAAGACGGATCAAGATTTCAAGATTGTAGAGTGCTGTTAAAGCATCCAACTTTAAGACTCCAGAATTGCCCGCATAAAAATCGTCAGCGCACAGGACCATTGACTTGGTGAAGGCTGCTACATCGCTTTCTTGATCGGAATACCATCAGCATCTCCGAATTATCCATGGTTTTTGCCAATTGCTTGCTAGTCTTCAAAAGTTACAAACGGCAGCTCATTCCCGATAAATTGAGAGGCCGTTGATCTGTACGCTTAGTGTTAATGGTATCCTTGCATTTCATCAAATATAGACACAGAACAATTTGATTGGATGCTTATTTCGGTCCTAGCCTGTACTGGTTACATTATTTCCAATATCACCTTAAATATCACATTAAGCGTCTTCTACATTTTCGTTAAGTAGAGATACCTTGCGAATAATGACACTTGAAGATACTATTGTTGATCTTTTCCATGACCCAATCACAAGCTCAGGCAATAGTAAAGTGTCTCTAAACTGCGTGCGGGGGGCATTGTTCAAGATGATGACGGCAAGATGAAGATCAAAGAGTTGTGCAGACGACTCAAGATACATACAAACAATAGAGATGTCCATGCTTAGACTTGAAGTTTGTCATGCGGATACTAAGAATGGATTGAGAATGGACTGAAAATGGACTGAAAATGGACTGAGAATGGGGCTGAGAATGTTGTGAGGAGATACTAAAGATGAAATGTGGATTAAACTGAAGATGAGCTAATAGCGGAACGCTCGTTGGACAGTATCATAATTATGGCGACTGGCATTGTTATAAGCGCAATCATATCTCTAGTAGGGTACCAGACAGTCTATTTGAGAGATACTGGATGCATCGAAGCCGAATCGAAGATCAGAAGGCGGCTAATGTAGTGTAGACGCACGGAAGGTTGCTTCGCGTGTTGATACAAAATGTTCGCACTGGAGCTCGCGCTCAGTGTGGTGCTTTACGCGGCATCGTACAGTTCCACAATAGGGGCAAGTATGTACATACTATGCGCGGTCAGTTACAATCCTAACATATCTAACACGGACTCAGGGGTAGCTACACGATAACTGCAAGCGCCAATCCGCGTGAAATTTTATCCAATCAAAGTTTGAAGGCTGCATTCTATAGACGTTTATAGTGGGATTCACCGATCGACGATAGCTGCATGAGTCTCAATGCGGCAGGCGCACATTTGTATGGACGCCGCTTGAAATGATGCCAATGCATGTAGGTACAAAAGCACGACTTATAATCAGGGTGTATGTTTGCCATTCGAACATGGCGTACTAGATCTACAATGGGTTTGGTGCAAATATCAACTTAACATTGAGTTCACAGTATAGGAGATATCCCTGGACCAATATCAAGACAATTGGTGATTGTAGATTTTATTTCGCTCCATATGATTAGCGCGACAAACTCATTGCACGAAGATCTTTTATAGACTGAAAGACATCTTCCACAACGGAGCATGTATGATGTTCTCCAGGCGACAGTTGGTTGACGTTAGGTTCCGTGTTAATTGGAAGCACAGGAGCCACTCTGAAACATCACGCATGTGAATGCTTCGATGAATGTGTCCCCTGGGGCGGGAGGTGGTCTGCTTGCATGCGCCATCGTTGCACAGGGGGCATTGCATTTGTCAAGATAGTATATCTCTGTCGCATCTGAAGCGACTCTCCTGACACCGCTTAGATCCACATGGTAAAACCTATCTTGTTGGTGAGGATGCATGCAAAGCAAAGTGAACTAGTTAACAATTGCCTGGAAATATCCCGGCCCGAGTATATTTTCCATTTTACACCGGCATTAAGCGGACTTGATACCGAGCATGCAGAATACTGCAGACTACGGCCCAGGAATTACTAATAGACAAGAGAGGTTTGATGAAACAACAACAACATTAACGAAGGCAATCATGAATACAGGAGAAAGCTCAATTAGGCTGGTTGGTACGGTTTGAGTTTAGCAACAGAAAGCCTTTCACACCATGGAGAAGTATATTTCGAAAAATTAGTGAACAATACGAAGAAAAATATCGTCGAGAGAGCACAAGGTGGTGTTGTGCCGCCATCACACATGACCTACTGCGTACCGCGGGCTAATGCTCTACAACATGCACACCGTGTCTGAAAGTAGCCGAGGGTGATGTGAGAAGTGCATGACATTGGGGAGCCACGCGAATCACGATTAATATGGTTTGTGTCATAGGGTCGAATTTTAAGCAAGTAATCAACGATCGTTTTCACGAAAGAAGGATGGGGCAATCCTTGGTCACCCTGTTGGAGATGAGCAATCACCTGAGGTTAGACTTTGGAAGGCGTATAGGCCAACCAACAGTGCCTCCACTGGCATACTGCAGCAGAGATCACATTGCATTGCACCGCATCACTACCCACCAGTGTAAACAGCAATATTGTATACTGAATTTCGATTGTAGTATTGTTGACGGATTGGCAGACAATAGGGACAGACTCTATGCGGAATTTCTCGCATGAGGTCCCGCAGTGAGAGGGAGTATTTAAAATATAGGAGGTTGTTAAGACGCTAAGTGAACCACACTAAGAACCTAGCTTTTGGTTTGCGTGATGCAACCCACCAGAAGAATCTAAAGCATGGTGATGCAGCGGGGTAAAACGCCAGCGAAAGGCTTGGGCACCAGAATGTGCCTCGGACGGCATGACGGGGGGACGGACGCGCGTAGACAGGCCATGCATTGGTAAGTGGGAGGATCCAGCCAATAATCTAAGGCATGACCATGCACCAGAATAGAAGCCCGGATAAGTAGGGAGTGCCGCTGTTGCATAGTGCGTATGCATACAGCACAAGCACTGTCACAGATTGCCTAGTGCAGTGATATGTGTGGTCGCTGTTTTGATGTGCAATCGTTTCTTTTGCTGCGAGGTTATTTTTCGCTGCTTCTTTGTATACTCTTTTCCTACTACTCCTCTTCTTTCTCAGTGATAGTCACCAAATATCTTGTTGGTTGCCAGATCCGTGTCGAACAGTAACTTGTTACCGTCGTCTCATTGAATCTGCATAGTTCAGTCCCTTGGAATCCTTCAAGTTTGTCCGTTTTTCCTCGGTGTTTCGTTAGCAAACGTGTCGGATCTCTCCGTGTTTGTTTTTGAATCCATTTGTGCCCCAAGTCGACACAACTAGTTCTAATCTCCGTCTCATTGCCGCTGTTGACCAAACTTTTGAAGATTGAATAGCTGCGCCGGACTTCACTGCCGCCGCCCATTCAAAACATTGACAAAAAACAACAAATAGCCGCCCATTCTTTGTCTTGTCAATTGGCCACCCTAAATGTCCACTCAGCAATACTCCCAGATGCCTGCCTCCTACTACGGCCAAGAGCATTACCCATACCAGCTGTACATCAACGGTAACCAACCGCAGCTGGCTCAAACACAGCCGGCACAATCTCAGAGTCAACCTTTGACCCAACAACTGTTGCAGGCTCAATCTGCCCAGTACCAGCAGCCTTATGGTGGCCAGTACTACATGGTCAATAACCAGCAGGTGCAACAGGGCCAGCATCCATTGCAGACCCAGCAGACTCCTCAGCAGTCGCAGTATCAGCAATACCAACAACCACAGCAGACCCTGCAACCTCAAGTTCCTCAGCAGACTCTGCAGCAGGGTGACTATGCTGCTCACTATGCTGGCTATGGTTCGTCCACTTCGCTGGCTGCTCCATATCAGTATGCATTGTATCAGCAAAATGCTCAACCCATCTCGACTGCTGCTCCGCAGGCTCTGATCTATGGTGCTCCGGGTCAACAGGCTGCCACTGCTCAACAGACTCCTGCTGTTGCTGCATCTCTGGCTGGCGCACTTAGCTCGCAATCGGGAGCTCCCGTGTCGACCAGTGCTGCTACTGCTCCACTGTCTGTTCCTCCTTTATCTGCCAAAGGTTCCGTATCTTCAGAGACCGCTGGCAGCGGGGGAAACTCGTCTGTGGGTCAGTACCAACCCCCTGGTATTCGTCCTCGTGTGACCACCACCATGTGGGAAGACGAGAAGACCTTGTGTTACCAGGTGGATGCCAACAATGTTAGTGTGGTTCGTCGTGCTGACAACAACATGATCAACGGTACAAAACTCTTAAATGTGGCGCAGATGACACGTGGCCGTCGTGATGGTATTTTGAAGCTGGAGAAGGTTCGTCACGTCGTCAAGATTGGATCTATGCACTTGAAGGGTGTGTGGATTCCATTTGAGCGTGCGCTTGCCATGGCCCAGCGGGAAAACATTGTTGATTTGTTATACCCTTTGTTTGTGCGTGATATCAAGCGTGTTATTCAGACAGGAGTTACACCTTCCTCTCAAACTTCCAACAACACAGCAGCTAAGGCGCCAATTCCTGCAAGTGCCTCCTACCCAGCCAACAGCGCTGCTTCTCTGGCCAACCCAAACATGAGCTACTACCTGCAATATCCTTCGCAGTACTCACCAACGACTTCTGGTGGAATCGCTGTTGATGGAGCTGCCACTGCTCCTCAACAACAACAGCAGCAACCGCAGCTGCAACAACAGCAGCAAATGGCCGCACAACAGCAACTTTACGGCTACTCTCAGCCTTCGTACTATAATCAGTCGTACGCGTACAACCAATCGGGAACTTCAGGTGCTGCAGGAGCTAACAGCTACTCATCGTACTCTCAAGGTGCGCCAGTGTACTCTGGCTACGCAGGCTACTCCCAGGCACCTCAGTCCCAGGGCCAGCCTCAGAAGTCTTACGAGCAGTCGCAGCCTCAGCCATTGCAATCGCACCAGCTGCCGCAGCACGGCTCTCCAGCTTCTAAGAAGGAAAAGGATTCCGAGAAGAAGTGAGTTGTTGACCAACGTCTGTATCAGTAGTGTACTTAATATTTGCTATCAATAGATTTGTGTTGTAAGGTTTTCCCACTGCAATACATAATTAGTTTTAAATCAATAATCACATAAAAAATATTAACTTGAATGCCATCTGGCTTACATGTGCGATAATCGATGGGGGCTTGGCTCGCCTGGCGAAATAAATTGGCCCCGTATCTTTACAATCTTCACTGTGGACCAAGTGAACACTTTTGACAAGCAAAATCCAGTTCATCTGCACGCAATTGGTCAAACGTCTTGTCTTCTTATTTACTCTAAGACTACTGCGATGTTAACCACAGTTTACGAATGCTGAAGGAAGTGCTATTATGCATCATGCTCATCTAGCGCAGTATGTTGCATCTCGCTGAAGATGAGCGAGCACGTATTCCAGAAGGATGATGTGCGCGTTATTGCCCTATAAAGAAACGTAAATACTCCCCAAACTTCAGTGAAACCTCAACATTGTAGCATTTGTATCCCCTGAAAATAAATGACAGCCCATCCACATATCAGGAAGCAATGCAATCGGTACCTCCCTGCACCTCGCCTTGCCCGCTTTGCATACCTTCACGCCATGCTGATGGACCGATGAACAATCCTGCCCACAGTGACGTTCCCTTATACATCACGCTGGCGAAACCTTATCCATGTGGTCGTGATACGAGCGCGTATAGAGTAGATCTTTTGAAGCAGGCATATGTGGGGTATATCAAAGGCTACAAATAGAACAATAGTTGAAAAGTGGCTCTGATGAGTTGCGTAAATGCACGCATTCCAAATAGTCAGTGTGATTTCGACTTATGACCACTTTGATATCACATTTGAAAGCCACCATTCAACTCACTACCCATCAGGCTCCTCCAGTCCACTGCATCAGATCACGCTATCCATATCTTTATAACATCAAATAAGCTACACCATAGATCTAGCTCAACCATTATTGTATCATATGTATTCGCCCATCACTCATCCTTTGCATTCACCTTCGACTCATTCAATCCATCATATGCTGACTGCAAGCCAGTCAACTGCTTCTTCAAAGCCTTGATATCTACCTCTTTCTTCGCAATCTGATCACGCAAAGACCGGATCTCCTCATCCTCACTCTCAGTACTCTTGCTAGTCTTGGCTAACTCTCTGTACGAGTTCTCCTTACGTACCAACTTATCCAAGATGGTGATGACAGTTTGAATGGCCAATTCCAAGTATAACACGGCACCTGTGATGTAGAGGTTACGTTGTGCGTAGAACTTGGACGCAAGCTTATCAGGCAGCAAAGCCATCGGTTGTCCAGCATTGAATTGAGCATAGTATGGGTTATCCAAGGTGGCGTATCTTCTGACTTTCTTGACACAGTCAAGGAATTGAAGACCCAAGAGAATTGTGGTGAACACAACACCTACTCTGACGTTGGTATTGCGCTTGAGGACAGCATAGCCGTCAAGAAGGCGCATTCTTACCACATGAGGTAAAGGCAAGAGCAATAACAGCAAAGCTGTCATCTGTGTGACAAGAATGCCGAAAACAAGGGTCATCTGGATACTCATGTTGAGATGGTAGGGAAATTGCAGACGGAAGAGGCCGTGATTGTTAAAGTAAAAGAACACAGAGGCGAAATTTCAATCGGCTCTAGAAATAAAGATACAGGAGACTGTTGCTAAGGGTGTGCGAAGCACAAATACGTCAGCAAAAGTCAAAGAATATTTGGCAAAAGCAGTTCCGCGGAGGCTCTGCATGCTCCACCCTAACCACTGGCAGGGTGCTGCAGCAGGCGACATCATGCACCCAGTATGGTCCCTGACATTTAGAGTCCTGTCACCTTCTTTGCGTAGATATACGAGATGAAGCTGAACATGAAGATTCCCAACAAGATTCCATAAAACCACACCAACCCTTCGTGGTCTTGGCCAGGAACAATACAGTTCATACCCCACAAACCTGTGACAACATTGATTGGTAAGACGATGGTACCCAAGATGGTGATTTTACCCAAAACGTCATTCATATCGTTGTTAACCTTGGTCATGTCGATGTTAATCTGAGCCAAATAGTTGGAGTGGCTTCGTGCCAATAACTTCTCATAATGGTTGAGCGACTGCACCATGGTCACAATATGGTCCTGAATATCTCCCAAGTACATCAAGATTTCCTGTCTCAGCGCCAACCTGGTGTTGTGAGATGGAGAATCGTGTGAGATAGTTTCATTCTCATTGAAACGCTTACTGAACCCTTTGATCACATCAGCCTTGGATCCCAAGAGCCGCATGACCGACATCACACGCTTTCTGCATTCTCCAATTCTTCTTAACATGTCTCCCTTCCGTTTCCATGCAACTATCTTGGACAGTGTGGAGTGGGTCGAGCTCAGACGGGTTGACCGTGAACCTATGGAGTATTCCACACGAGAGCCCCTCTTTCTACGCATAAATGGCCGAGATACAGTAGGCTCCACGACCGATTTGGATCTTTGGCGGCGATAGAAAACATCCGAGGTGGGCGTGCGAGTAAATCCACGTTCTCTTGGGGAGATTTCTTCTTCATCCAGAGACTCATCCTCACTTCCGCTGTCATCGGTATCACCGGAATGCATCTTCATGATTTCATCCTCGATCAAATACACCTCGGCTTCAATGCTGTCTATCATTGGTGCGAACGAGTCAGTGATATCATCAATCAAAGCGTAGCAGATCCAGTCAGTAGAAACAGTTAAGTGATCCTTGAGCATTCTTGCACGACGTCTCACATTGATTGGATGTGGAGTGGCGCTGAAGTGGAATGTCAAAACGCCATGCTTGAAAATAATCATGTACATGTTCAATGGACACAACTCACCACTTCTAACCTTTTTGTTTCGGGAGAGAACAGACAGACCGGTAGATTTGCGACCAGAAGAACGGCCATTGTATTCTTGAGTTTTTCTTCCAAGCATTTTATTAATTCTCTTCCAGATACCTCCCGATTGGTCACCAAAAAAGAATTCATCTTCGGACTTGTTGTATTCCAGCATTTTACCGGACTTTTTCTCATTCTCTTTCTTTCTCTGTTTGCGTCTCTCATAAACAATATCGAATGAGGTGAAACAAATAAAGTAATACTGGCGGAACAATTCCACTTTCTCACGAGTCTCGCCCAAGAATATATCTTCCGTAGTGAGGGGATGAAGTCCAAAAGTCTTGGAAAGCACCTTCATCTCTTCCTCCAGAGGGTCCAAAATATCGAGCCAGAATGGCGGCGCATGATGATGATGATGGCCGACACTCACACTATTAATAGTTGTTGCAGGTGCCGTTCCTGATATTGATGGAATACTTGCTCCAGGCATGGGAGATGCCAATTTCAGAGCATGGGAGCGCAGAATGGCATTGTTGATCTGCAAACCTGTGGGTCCTGAAGTTGGGTTGGGAGAATCTCCTACGGTGATCTCCACATGGTCTGGCACGGGTGTCTCCTCGCGTGTCAGAGTATCCTTGGCATACAGCGATGGAGAAAACAACTGCAGCAAGGCTTGGGAGACCAGCTCGTCCTTTTCGGTAATACGATCGGAAACCAATCCCAGGAGAGTGGCTGCATGCACAGTCCCTTCAATGTCTTCCCGGAAATAAGTGAATCTGCACAATGAGTCTTTCTTCGATTGACCGGCGTTATTCAAGAACTGATTGATATGTGCTTGACTCTTCTCCCATGGCTGAATAGGTTTAGGGCGAACTCGGAAAGACAGCGAAGACAGCTTGACCAGAACTCGCTCATCAACATGTACCAGTTGCAACAATGGAGCCTCCTCATTAGTTGGCAGAACATCGTCCATTCTACTGGCGATCCTTGGATCTCTGCCATCTGCTGCAGATACTCTTCTTGCTACTGGATAATGGAAATTGACCTCTTGAGGCTCATTAGTGTCTTCGTGCAACTCCTCCAATTCCTCAGTAACGAACTCTTCCAAAACAGACAAATCGGGCCAAACATTCTCGATCTCAGCACTGTCTGCGTCCATGAGTCCCTCGTAGTAATCTGGAAAACACACATCATCCAATGACGTCAGGTCACTCAGATGGTCCAGGGAGGGATTCAGCTCGCCAAACTCAAGCAGCAGCTGCTGAGACTGGTCGCTATACATCGAGTAACCGTCACCGATGTCTCCTCCACCATAGGAGCCTCGGAGCTGATGCTGTTGTTGGGCAAACTGATCCATATCCAACGCTACCTGGCCAAACCGAGCTCCAGTCCCATTAGCACCATTCTGTTCAAGCATAGTCTGTAAGTTGCGGTCTGTAAGTGGAAGCAGGCCCCTGTGACTGTTGTGACGATGAGAGTCTCTATGGACTCCAGAAATGGTGGTATTCATGTCGCCTCGACGATCCACGAACAGATTACCGTGAAGATGGCGGGGAGACAGCACGTAGTCATCGTCAGAAAGAACCGAGTCGTTGATATTCTGCGTAGTGTCCACTCTTGAGTGTCTGGCTTTACTAGCCTTCTTTCTTGTTCTGCTTCTATTCTTCTTTCCCATGGTGTGCACAACAGGTGAAATTTTAGACAGCAGCAAGCTAGGTTGAAATCAAAATTTACAACAGAAAGAAAAACTTGAATCTCAAAATATGAAAAGGAAAAAATTCGTGAACTCTCAGGTTGATTTATTTTCATGGAGATTTGTGGAATGCTAGTTGGGTAAGCGATTGCTGGTCACGTGACCAGTATAGCACTATAGTTTATGTCGGGTGAAGCAAAGTGTTGAGATCTGAGAACTTGAAGCAGATCAATAGATACAAGATCACAAGAAGAAGTTTAAGAAACCATTTTGAAGGTTAATTTAGTGGGCATTTTAGGAAGTTTCAAAGGAGAGTAAAATGAGCTTGATAAGCCCGTCGCATTTGGTGCAGAACCTCAAACCTTCTATGCGCAAGGCTGCACTGAATTCTGGAACCCCGTAATAAGATGATCTGGGTAATTCCGAACATGCGAAAAGCCAGAAAATAGACAACGAAGTTCATTTAGCGATCATTGAATATTTTGAATCATATGATTCGTCTATTTTACAAATATCAACTTCCTTACCTTAATACTATTCGCGCGCCATATACAACTTACATTTCTCTTCTTCATTTATCTTAAACTCTGTTTCGCCAAGTCTATTCCTCTAATTTATTCCTCCTCTGTTTTTACAGTACGTTCCTTTATATTTCCTTCCCTCTCTTCATCCTTTTCCTTCTCATCATTTTCTTCCTCTTTTTTCTTCTCATCAGGTTTCTGATCAGGTTTCTCTTCAACCTTCTTCCTTTTACCTCCATTCAACGCGTCCAATGCGTCATTCACCTCATCCAGAAGTCTGACCAACTCCTTCCACGCGCTCTCCGAAAGCGCAATACCTTTTTTACCTGGTTTCTTCTCGCCACTAACCTTGTCAATGTAGAACTCACGAATATCCACAAGATTCATGCCATTGAACTGGCGCACGGTCACCGACTTCTTCTTGTCCAACTCTTTGGAAAAATCTGTGGAGCTTTCACTTTCTGCTGCTCTTTTGGGCGCCATAACTTACTGACTATTTGTGATTTCAGTTAAAGAATACCGGTAACAACTTATGATCTGGTCACTATACACACACTACCAAGATACACTACCATTTTGCTTAAATCTATCTCTATTAGTCTATAGTTAATAGCGGCCGCTAGACCATGTCTCATTGTAGTGTTCAGGCCCAAGTTGCTTCTCCACTTTGGTGAATAATTCTTCATCTTTTGCTCCCTGTTCATTCTTCACTGTGTTGTAACTTTCGAGAGCCACATCCAATTCGTCCAAGGAAGAAACACCCAACACCACCGAGAGCTTCTTATTCCTTTCCAATGGGTAAGTAACTGTATTTTGCGGGTTTTTGCCTTCTCCGGTTTGGAAAAGCCATCTTTTCAACGCAAATCTTGTAGCCAAATCGGCCAATTCTACATTGTCTTCTTTCTGTAAGCCCTTTGCAATCTCGTCCACTTTTTCCTTGAGCTCTTTTGGAGCCGGATGGAAGTCATGCGTCTTGCCCGAACGGAGCATTGACATGGACAAAATAGACCCATTCAAAAGCTTTTTAATCCCGGTGTCAAAAAACTTGTCATACAAGCTAAGCAACTTGGTGTTCTGGATACATCCGTTGGAGTACGACAAAATTGCGTCTAAAGGACCGATTTCGGACTTGTAAGTCGTGTTGCACTCCTGGGCTATTTTCAAGAGAATTTCCACTGGATATGCCGAGATACCAAAGTTTCTGATCACACCTTCCTTCTTCAACGCAACAAGCTCCTTCAATGCCTCAAAGATCTCTTCATCTTCAACAAACTCGATATCGTGCATGTACACCAAATCTAAATAGGAGGTGTGGAGCCTTTCCAATGATCTAAGCACCGACTTTCTCACCCAACTTCTGGAGTAGTCAAAGTCGTCCAACTTGATACGACCAGCCTTAGTACAGATAAAATAAGATTCTCTTGGCCATTCATCGGCAATTTTCTCAAGCGCATCGCCAATAAGCTCTTCTGATTGTCCATAATAAGGCGATGTATCCAAGGCATTCATACCTTTCGAGAATGCCGTCAGGATGATTTCCTGGATAGGAAGTTTAGTTGGATCTTCCGAGTATTGAGTGTTAAAAACCGCTCCACCAATAATAAGCGGTGGAAGGTCTTCAATCTGGCGTGGTTCAGACATTGATTTTTTCAAGATAAGATGTCGACTTGGTGATAAGTGCGCAATGAGCACCAGGTGTGGCTGAATGAGATATAGGACTAGGAAGTAGCTATACCTAGGAAAAATAAAGTAAAATAATTGGAAAAATTGAAGGAATGTTTAATTGCCTTCTTTTATAGTGTTTCTAGTTCTATTCCTTGTATCGTATATTCGGAATTCAGTTCACAGATCCCTTGTGGTATGGTCAAGGCTCAACTACAAGAGATCCAAATTGATTTGCTTTGCCACTGGACGGGAATGTTGCTCTTGGCATATAAAAGTTCCACAAGGATTTTGAGTTGCTATCCTCCTCAGTTTTTCGTGAAAGATCTTTTGTTTTTTGAATCGGGCATGAAAAATGCCATCTACTGTATCAAATCTTATTACCTTAGATCCAAATCATCGTAACTTTATATTAAAATGATCATAACAACAGATTCAATAGATCTTCTTTTAGTTTTAATTGATCTTAATTATAAGTTTAATAATCATAACCGTCACAGAATCTACATTGAAATAGCATGTAAACCAAGACACAATAATCCCGTGTCAACTATAATACACTAGAACACTCCGTCTCCCTCCACCAAATAATTATACGGAACCAACCCCACGTTGCCTCGACTGGACCCACAGTTCTCTCCCAATTCACACACATACCAATTGTCCTCTTGCTTGTGAATCACGTACATGTGCCAGCCTTTGCGGAACCCTAACTCTCCCTTCTCCTGGGCGTTGTACGTATACTTAGCAACCGCCTTGGTCTCAAACTTGTGACGAGTTACCGGGGTAATCTTTTCCACAAAAGAATTGAGATTGGTGTATGACTTGGTTGGTGACCGCAGCAACAGTCTTCTCATATCCTTCCGGACAATTGTGTCCGACAGGTTTTCTTCTTGGAAGTTCAGGCCCTCCACCACCATGGACTTGGGTCTCGGACTTCGGAAAGCAATGCTGTCATTTCTCGTAGCAATGTTATCTCTTCTTTCACCACTCAGAGCAATGCCACTTCTCAAACCAATAGTGCTCCTTGTTTCATCTCTTCTGGTAGCAATTTCGTCTTCATCATCCACAAAGTCCGACGGTGGAAGCTTCTGCATTATCGTAGATGTGCTGGCTCCCAACATACCACTGGCATCTCTCACAGACCTTCTGAATTGTGTCACATCTCCATCTCCTCCAGCATTAAGATCTTCTAATGCCTTAGCCATGAAGTCAATAGAAAAGTCTTTCGCTATAGGGACATCGGGCTTCTGCATTGGCGGAGGGCCATGTGACGCCATGCTAGAAAATAAATCTGTCATGTCCCTCAGTCTTCTATTGATCTGGTCTTGAACATCGTGCACCAGTTTGTCTTTTCTGCGTGGAGAAGACCAACTTCTGGCAGTGTTGCTGGTATAATTAGTGGGGTTGGAATACTCCAGCAGGCCATTGGAGCTCTGAAGCTTATTTCCTTCATCAAACAAGTCGGCACGGTCTTCGGCACCAGAAGTATATGCACTGGTTCTGGAAGGTGTCTTTCGAATTCCAATCATGTTGTTTCCTTGTTCTGGACCACTTCTGTCTGCCAATCTGCTAAAGATGCCACTCAGCCCTGCTGGTGGACCCAACTGAACACTCTGTGCTAGCAGTTTGCTTGGCGACATCTCGTTGTTCAAGTCGAACTTTGGTGGCAGCTTAGATAAGAGTGGCTCCTTGATAGGAGGTAATTGCTTGCTTGTTGGAGTCCTTTGCTGAGGACTTCCGGTGAGCATTGCATTAGAGATGTGCGTGCTGTCAGCTTGAGGAGACACGTTCAGTCTAGTAGGGCTTTGTCGTTGGCCCCCAGCCATATCTGATTGAACCGAGAAAGTTCTTGTTAAAATCTGAGAGAAATCTGGATCCTTGAAGTTTGCCACGGTGTATGGAGGCTTTTCAAGGCAATCTTCATCCATTCCATTCAGGAAATCAATGAACACTGGCGCATTGGGGATTTTGTCGCCACTACCATAAGTAATTGCAAAATCGTGAATGTCATTTGGCGCAGCCACTTTTGCAAACGAATTACGTGCTACATCCGCACATTGGTCCAAGTCGACGCAGAGCAGCGCAATGTTGTTGCAATAGCTGAAGCAGTTGAGCTTGCACATCTGAATACGTTCGATCTCTAGCTGGTAAAGGTTCAGAAGAGCAATGGCCCAGTCTCGAACCCAAATCTCGTGAATATCATTGTATCTTTTGAGTGTTGCCTGGTATACCCGTCTTGATCCCTCCAACTCCATCCTAAGCTTGTTAAGCTTCATGGTGTTGCGATCAAGCTCTTTTCCCCATGTAGTCTGACATAACAAGGTCAATGACTTGACCTGAGAACTTTCCATGCGAAATTTCTCCTTGGCAGTCTCTAAACGATTGAAACAATCATGTTTTCTGGAGATAACCTTCTGCATGTGGGTCTCAAGCTTCGTAGTGTTCTTAACATATATCTGGTAGAAGTTATGGAGCTTTTCGTAGTTCTGGAGAGTGAGACTACGGGAGAACTTGTGGTGCTTGGAGATCATGTTCTTGCTCTCAATTTGGAGCTTGTCAAGCGCAACTTTGAGTGTTCCGATCTCGCCAGATCCCAAAACCTGGTTATTCAATTTCTCCAACTTCTTATTGTAATCCTTTTCAATGGCTATCCTTTCTCTGTAGTAGTGGAGGAGCTCCTCCAACATGGCGATGGAGTCCTTGATTTTGGCCTGAGCAACAGCAAACCCTCCATCCTGGGGGCCCCAGAATTGGTTGACAAAAGCTCGTTCTGGTATCATTGCTGCTGGCATAGTCGGCACGTCGCAAAGGTGGCAGTTTGGAGTCGAGCAGCTTGCAGCAGGAGAGAGTAGTGGTGTTTGCGTTTGCGTTTTGAGACAGGTGCTTGTATCGTAAAAGACTAGCCGGATTTGTTATGGATATCATCGATGTTTATATCTTGCCTAATTCGGAATGGTTATAGGAAATGAGCAACCATTGGTCACGCAGGAAGACGGAGGGGGGGGGGTTAACGGTTGGAATGTAGGGAGGAGATGGTTGGAGAGATGTGGAAGGTATACAGACTATTGTTTGATGGTTTAAATCTTGTAAGCAATGATGGAGTGAAAGTTATGAAGACATCAATTTGCTGAGCAGTGTAAACTAGTGAACGGAGAAAGAAGATCAAGTATGAGGAGAGTAAGAGTGAAGAGTGGAAGATTGGAGGTTTTAAGAGGGAAAAGAAATTAGAGACTATTGATAAAGAGAAAAAAAAGAAGATGTCAATGTCAAAAAAGCTGCAGTAGTCACTTTCCTAGTTTTGAGATGTTGTGGTTGCGAAATAGGTTAGGCATGGTCACATGACACATAATTAATAATAATACTCCAGATAATATACTTGGGTGATGTGAGAAATCGGAGGTAATCAGGAACCAAAAAAAGTACGAAGATGAAGTTCAAAGCGAGAAACGGAATAGAACAAAGAGATATGATGAAGTCAGGGTGAGTATCGTAAAAAAAAAGTGAAAGAAAAACCGGACATTCTATTGCCTTGAGACTGGCATGAGGCACCCAGCTCCTGTTTTTCTCAATCAAGCGAACGGACTATCTCAAATCACTGATACAAATCAAATTTCTAGTATCAGCCATATACAAGCACTTAAATTGAACTTTGATTTTCAACGAGGGGTCTCTCAAACTAAGCCGCCCAATATACCTCATTCTTTCATGAAAGCTGTAATATAGAGAACTCGTATTAGCGGTTTTGATTTGTAGAGCTTTCTCTATTTTGTCAACTTTCGCCTGCTGAGTTTCGTCTAATTCTGTTGGCAAAGATCTGTCAGAAAATTTTCACATGCTCTTTGCTATTCTCTTTCGTTGTTGAAGAAGTTATGCCGTCGACTCACTTACAAGGGGATGTTCTTCGTTCATATCCGATAGACTTTTAGAAGCACTTGACACCTATCCCTCAATTCTTTAATTACGTGTTCAGCTTTGATAATTTTAAAGTAATATGTCCCTTGTAGTAATTATAGCACGAAGCACTCTATCCTTGGAGTAATGAATCGCTGTTTCGAGCCGAAGCGATGGTTCCGTACGTGCGCATTTCATTTACTGATGAAAGCTCTAAAAAATCAGTTTCCTATGGATTTTAAGCATAATTGACGAGTTGGTTGAAGACACCATGGGAGGCACCTCCGGGGAAAGATATGTCATCTATCTTACAAGCTTAGAGAAGAAGTTCCTGGAAATTTTACATACGGATGTCGCCTTGAATCCTGAAGTAATGAATGAAGTAACTTAACAAAGTCTGTTAAAGTATTAAAAATGCTTGCAAATAGGGAAGAACTTTGGTTGAGGCTTTGCAGCCATTTGTTGATACATTAATTGACAGGGAAGAAATTGAGAAGGTGGTAAACGAAGTCAAAACATCGTGTGACGCGACGGCTCCAATGCATGTCAAATTTTGCTGTTGAGCCTATAAAAGCAACTAAAAATTCCAATAAGAGGGGCAATTCCTACTCAGGGGCTGTGGGATTTTGGCAATTAATAAGAGATTATTCACCAGACAGTAACGTGGTGGTTATTTGTGGTTATGGGTGCAGGACTAGTGGTTACTTGGGTGCAAAATATATAAACACTTTATGATTTCTCGTAAGCAGGTAGAACATTCGATAATTCTCCAATGGTAGTAACATTTGAGGACGGCTGTCCAGATATTCTTTCTGATAATTTTTTTGAGGTCATCATCGTTGGTGGGGGAACATGTGGTCTCGCAGTGGCTGCAAGGTTGTGTGAGGATACTCCAGGTTCCATTTATACCGAGGACGAGCACCAGAGATTCCATTGGTTGAAGAAAAGAGGTAACAAAGTCACCACGATAAACAAAGGAATGAAATTTTCCGGAAAGTATGTGCTGCCTTTGAGACTCAATGCGCAGAATATTTTAGTATTAGATGCGATTGCTGATCAGTTTATGGGTCAATGGGACAACCAGTTTCAGTCTTGCCAGATTCCAGTATTGAGATCACCAATGTTCTTTCATCCTGATCCTGTAAATGTGGATGCAATGATAACATATGCACATATTGAAAAGAGAGAAAAGGACTTGATGGAAATTCCTAATGTCGTTGGCCGCGAGTACTCCAAACATCAACACAAACGCACTATGAAGAAACAATGTGCCAAGTGCCCAGCACCAGTGAATGGATTGAAATCTCATGACAAACAGGGAATTATTGATATTAATATGAGAGATTGGAGAGACTATTATCGTCCATCCACGAAGTTCTTTAAGGACTTCTGTCAAGATTTGGTGGAGAGGTACAACCTTAGCAACAGTGTGGTCAAGGACGAAGTTGTGTCCATAAGGTACGGTGACATTCATATTTACGACTTGAATATGGTTGAGAAGGGATTTATTGTCACCACTCAGTCTGGAATCGTTTACGGAAGCAAAACGTGCGTTGTTGCTTCTGGCCATCGCGGAGAGGTGAACTTCCCTATTAAAGGATTGGCTGCAGCGGATCCTACTTTGGATTTTGCCTGTCATTCCACCAACATATTCAGAAGAGAAGTTAATTTCCCACACCCGAGGCTTTCACCTAAAAGCTCGCACATCGTGGTAGTGGGAGGAGGTTTGACATCTGCCCAATTGGCACATGTTGCATGTCTGAAAGGATTCAAAGTAACGTTGCTTCTTCGTGGACCCATGAAGATCAAGCACTTTGACTTCCATTTAGATTGGGTCACGAAGTATAAAAATGTCAAAAAGTCGAGCTTTTACATGTTAGACACCGATGAAGAGCGCTTGGAACTTATCCATGCTGCCAGAGAAGGCGGACTGGTAAATCCAGAGTACTACAATATCTTGAACAAACACATTCAAAACGGTAGTATGACGATTTTGAAGTACACAACGATTGAGTCTGGTATTATTGAGGACTCTCGCTGGAATTTGAAGTTATGCACCCGAGAGCCACCACAAAAGCCTAAAGACAAAGCTGAGATGGAAACTGATCCAATTGAAAAGATCACCAAAACAGAGATGAAAGCAGACTACATATGCTGTGCTACTGGAATTCGAGCCAACCTTGAGAGTCTACAGTTCATGAGCCAAATTTTGAAAGAGTATCCAATAGACACTGTGGGAGGTCTACCATGTCTTACTGACCACCTTCAATGGAACGACAACCTTCCACTTTATATGGTTGGGAAGAATGCATCACTTAGGATTGGTCCAACAGCTGCCAACTTAGATGGGGCAAGGCTGTGTGCCGAAAGAGTGGGATGGAAAATCCAAGAGGACAGGGCAAAGGAGAGGAAACCAACATCTTTGGACACAACTCTTCGGTTAGCTGCTGGCAACATGAACTGGTATTCATTGTTGCAAGAAGCATGAGATGGCTTTGTACCAGTGAGCAAGCTGTAATAGTGAGAGTAGGACATCTTTCAGAAACGTGTACTGAACAAACGCTAAATTAGAAACCAACAAAGAGCTGGTTTTTAAGTAGTAATTGAAGATACCACGATTCAAGTAAAAATTAATAGGTAGATGGTTGAATGGTAAAAGTAACTCCAAAGTTAGTCATCGTTAAAGTATCTAGAGGTGAAATTTACCAAGCTGTAAGTAGCAGCGAAAAGTCTACGTAAGTTGCAAAATGAAGTTTAAGGATGAAAACTCATAAAAGAGGAGAAACCCTATAATGCTGGTACAGTCAGCTATGCTGGAGCGAGTTCAAGAGGTACAGTGTTTGAAGATCCAGTCTCTTGCTGTATCTCTCCTAGAAGCACTCTATATGGTAATATCAATACTTCACAATATCAACTACCTCCCACTAAGATTCTTATAATTCTCCAGCACAATACGCCACCAGCTGGTTTGTTTCAGGTAAATGGATCTCTAGTAAGAATAAGTTGATAAGATGTACGGAAAAACCTTTGATAAAGCTGTGTCCAAAGCAGAGCCTACTTCAACGTAATAATCAGCACAATTGTTTCCAAAATCGAATCAATCTTAGTGTGACAACATCGGAAACTACACCAGACCCGTCCTCAGAGAAATCCAACTTAAGCTCCGTAATTGGCTTTCGTGTTTTTCTGGATTTTTTTTTTTTTTTAGTTTGTAGTAAACTTCAGGTATCCCACATCATTACTTCAATAAAAAGAGTTTGCCAACAAAGGGACAAGCATGAATTCCTAAGATGATAGGTCACCGTCAGGCATAAACACTTCCATTCAAGGCACTTTGAAACTTTACTGGCTAAGCAAGAATGTTTGTACCGTATAGGTATGGACATTCTTTGAATGCAGATGAATCTCAATTCTCCCATCCATAATTAGTATATCTTCAACTACCAGAAGAATAGACGTTAGTATCGAATAAAGCTATTTTAGAATCACACAATATCACGCTATAAAACCGTCGTTTCCTCACTAATTTCCTCAGGTAAATTCACTCCAAATACCAAAATGATCAATGTCATTTCTTCACCTGACCATACCGTTCAAGCCGCCCCAATTCCTTGCCTAATACCGAAAATATAGCCCCATGTACATGATTCCGCTCTGACATCCGGATAATAGTGTTGTGTCCGCCCCAAACAGCCACTTTCGGGACAAACCCGTGGTCGATCCGAACTTTCTCAGCCTTAATATGTATATTGCAACCCCTTCGGCCCGATCCCGAGCAAACTCCACAGTCACGTGCGCTTGAATCGTCACTAGGCTAAAATTGTTATCAATCAGACTAGAAAAAACTTTTCTAGTATAAAACTCCTGTTCAGTCTTTCTAAATTGTGTTAAACCTTCTGCTACCGGCCCAAATTTCATCCACTGCGCCGGTTTTCTTGCATTTTACTTCCATCATAGAGTCTCATCGACTTTTCGCAAACAATGACATTAGAACTGGTTAAAGCATCCAAGCCTTACAAATGGGCCAAATGGGTGCTAGATTTCTTGCTCGCCCAGTGGTTCTTTGTGCTTTTGGGAGTTTTCGTTGCGTTGGCCCACTCATACCCGGAGTTCGCCAAGCAAGGTGGAACCATCAGAGCTGAGTATTCTATTGGATATGGAGCAGTCGCTGTCATCTTCTTGATTTCGGGTTTGTCCATGGCCACAAAGGACTTGTTGGCCAACATCGCTCACTGGAGAGGCCATTTTACCGTGTTGACATCCTCGTTCTTGATCACTTCGGCCATCATCTACGGCATTGCAACAGGTATCAAATCCTCCAAAGATGGAGCAATCGATAACTGGTTGCTTGTGGGTCTTATCGTCACGCATGCTTGTCCAACCACGGTGTCTTCCAATGTGGTCATGACCAAACAAGCTGACGGCAACTTTATCTTGACCACATGTGAGGTTGTTATTGGTAACGTTCTTGGAGCCTTCATCACTCCTGCCTTGGTGCAAATGTACATGACTGGAGGATGGGATTTTGGAAACCCAGTGCACCAGGCGGTCCACTCGTCCGTTCTGGAGTTATATCGTCATGTGATGAAGCAAATTGGATTGTCCGTGTTCATTCCTCTCTTCGTGGGTCAAGTGTTGCAGAATGTATGGCCCAAACAGGTGAAATGGTGTCTCGCCACCTTCAAGTTGAACAAAGTGGGTTCGTTTATGTTGCTTTTGATCATGTTCCAGTCGTTCTCCACAGCTTTTGCCCAGGACGCCTTCACATCCGTCAGTCATGCCTCCATCATCTTCTTGGTGTTCTTCAACATTGGCATCTACCTCTTCTTCACGGTGCTTGTGTACTTCTACTCCAGACCAAGGTTTCTCTTGACGCTTTTCCCAACGGAGCCTACGGCCGAGTCGTCTAAGACATATACTTGGTGTTACAAGATTTTCAGACCATTTTATTACAATCGCCGTGATACGGTGTCGATGATGTTGTGTGGGCCAGCTAAGACCGCAGCCTTGGGAGTGTCGCTTGTTTCCTCGCAATACGGCTCCAGGAACCCAAAGTTGGGAGTGTTGCTTGTTCCTTTGGTGTTATACCAAGCAGAGCAGGTGATGACCGCGCAGGTGTTGGTGAAGTTCATGAAGAAGTGGATTCATGCCGAGGATGTCAAGGAAGATGTTGAGACTGGACCTGTGGATGTCAAGGCGGAAGATGAGGACACCAACACCAGCCAGATGAGCGGAGAGACCCGTGGAGATGCTCAGGACGTTGCAGAGAGACCACAATAATTATTTATCGAAACACATCTATCATGAGGACATGACACTAATATATAAATCGTCATAAATGTAATTGAGAGTAGAAGGTTGAGTTGAATAATTGAGGAGCAGTAGAAGTTCGAGATTAGCTTATAATTGTGGGACTTTGGCAAATAAGACTCGTGATTTCCAATGTATAATTCAACCAATTCGAATATTTCAAACATTTCAGTCAGTCCTCCCTATTCAATCAAGCCGAATAAATTTTCAGCCTCTTCTCGATATCTTATCAAGAAATCATCGAACCTTCCTTATCCCACAATGAACTTAACATTCAAATTCGATTATTTCACAATCACAACATAAAATCTCACCATTCTCCATCTCCAAAGTCTTATCATTTCAAAGTCCCAACATTCTCTTCCAAAGCCCACCCAATTTTCACTACTCCATGTCTTCTACACACCAATACTTCTCTATATGCTCTACACTTCCGATTCCAGACCATAATATGACCATACAAACTCTACCTAATTAGCCATCGTACATCAATCCTCTCCCCTCCACCAACTTCTTGATTCACTAAAACAATTTGTTCTACAAATTCTAATCGCCAGTACCACCCTCATGCCATCTTATTCCCCCAGTCTCCAGACATTTGTTATGCTTTTCTATTTCTAAGCCTGTCATGCCCAGTTCTGCCTAAAGCCATACTTGGAGCCTCTGACCTCACCACCTGCACCAATCGATTATCTCCAGACTCAAAAGAAATCTTCCATTCTTCACCTCGTCCCGCCGAAAGAAAAAATATCGCAAGTCAGTTACAATTCCCGTAAATTCCCTCCATTTCCACCAAGAATCTCCTACTCCAATCATCTATCTCCTCCCCTCTTCTTCCTCTCTTTCTCACTTTTACTCTACCAGTTCAAACTCCACCTGTACACGAAATCACCTCATGCGCACCACACCACCCCACACCCTCCACGATCCAATCTTGGAGACACCAATCACGATACGCCAAACATAAGTTAAAGTTGCAAAATCCAGACACTGCAACTTAAAAGAACCTACTTGTTTTTACTCACCAATTCATCGCTCCTCGCCTCCCTCCACACCCCATTCATCCTCTTATCTTCCCAAACCTTTTTTTTTTTTTTTGGTTCCGAACCGGGCGTTATCTATCGGGGCAACTTCCTGCAGACACCTCGAAGTGATTCTAACCACCTGGGTCTGACAACATTCACAGTCACTACTTTCTTCAACTGAGGCCCACAATCTGCTCATTCCAGTGTGCGTGCCCAGTCTGCTGCTAGTACCGTCTTGCTTGTGCTGCTGCTCCCCTTCCCGCCGTTTCCACCCGCCTCCGTCGACTGGTGCTGCCACACAATATCCACAATCAATTTGTAATGTCCAATCAACCTCAACTAGGGTTTGACCATCTGATACTCGACTTGAGTACCACCATGGCGCCGCCACCAATGCTGCAAGGTCAACTGGCCTCCTCCCTGGGCAATCCCGACTGGATCCCGCCTCCGGCGTCGCTCACCGCTATCAACTCCGACGGCATCGACTTGAACGACGAAATCTTCTTCAATTACAATCCAGTGCCTTCCCACACCCCATACACCGAGACTTACGCCATCTCCAACGATGTGGAGGCACTGCTGCTGACCCTGCTGATCGCCACCTTGCCCTACAATGCGTTGCAGCTGACAATCACCACCCCGGACTTAACTTTGGCCTCACCCCAGAAGTTCGACGCTAACCTTCACTACAGCCACCGCAGGCGCTTCTCACTGGCTGTGGAGCAGCTCAACCGCATGTCTATTCATCAGCACAAGCTGAAGCTGCCCTCTCCAGACGTTTATCCGGTGCTAGCTCACCCAGCCAATCCTGTGGAAGAACGTACCATTAACCCACGTCAGCTCTTAGGAATCAACCTGGGAGGGATGCTGGGCGCTACTTCTGCTGGCCAGAATACCGTCCCTGCGTCATCCCGCTACATCTTGCCATCGTCCGTGCTGTCTCCCTCACTTCTGACGTTTTTTTCAAGAGGCGGAGATATGGTAGATATGGACTTCCAGGGCCAGGAAATGGTGGCCAACGGCATTTCAGGCCTGCTAGACATGTCCGAAATGCAAGAGATTCCTTTGCTGGCCAACGGTGATGGTGTGATTGGCGTCAATTCTTATGTCATGAATGACGAATGTGTCAGTGCAATCACCTCGTGGTTGAATAACACAGATAACATAATCCTGGACAGGGCTGAAGGCGCAGCCATGCGCAACCCCACGGGCATTGTTAAGCCCAACTGGAAGCGCAGAAATTCCATTCAGGTGCTTCCTCATCGCAACGAGGCGGCTCCACAGAGAATGCCGCCAAGCCAGAAGCGAAAACGCAGAAAATCCATCAACAATTCCATTCCAGAAGATATGGTTCCTGCTCAGGTGTATCAAAACTCTCAACTGCCGGGTACAAGTTATGCACCACAGTTTCTGTCCATGAATCTGTTTGGAATGGAACCTGAGTTGCAACAAGACCAGTCGCCGGTACTGGGCCATGAAGTGAGCGAGGAGGCATTTCAGCGAACAAATGAGGCTCTTAGAACACAAGAGACTCCTCGATATGGCTCGATAAGCACTGTCCCCATGGTTGAGAAACCAGCAAGTCGGCAACTTAGTGTTACTGATGGGGACGACGAGCCCAAACCTTTCCCCTGTCCTGAATGTGAAAAGCAGTTCAAGCGTCTGGAGCACTTGAAACGTCATATTCGGTCTGTGCATCTGAACATCCGACCCTTCCATTGCAAGTATTGTGACAAGAAGTTTCTGAGGTCTGACAACTTGGCACAACACTCCAAAACGCATTTCAAGGTCAATGCCAACGGAACAACCACCATCATTTACGGCAACCCCAACCCAAACAACCGCGGTGGCCGTAAGAAAAGTGTATCTTCCGATGGTGGTCAAGGCACGGGCCAGGACTCCCAATGAGCATGACATCTACTTCTCCTCCTCCTCTATTTTCTTTTTCTACTTGTTCTGTAATCTTACGGTCTCATTTGGGTAAAGGGCGACTTTAGTTTGATTGACTTTAATACTGGATTTATTGATACACACTGGTTAATTTCCTTTTGAATAGAGTACATGTAGGGTGGGCGAAGGGAGAAAACAAGACAAGAGCGGTCAGAGCCAAAACACAAAATCTAGAGCCATTATAGCTGACCTCGAATTCTTCTTGCCAACTGAATGTCTTTCTGCATGATAGTGACCCGTTTGGCATGGATAGCACAAAGATTAGTATCTTCAAGCAAATGTATGAGAAATGCCTCACATGCTTCCTGAAGGGCGAGAACTGCGTTGGACTGCCAACGGATTCCATAGTCAACACCAATGTAATGGTCAGCGATCTCCTTGACAAGTCTTGCAAATGGAAGTTTTCGAAGAAGAAGGTCGGTGCTCCGTTGAAATTGACGGATCTCCCTCAACGCATTGGTGCCTGGTCTGTAACGTCTCTTCTTGACTCCTGTGGGTGGATCTCCGGGTAGATTGCGGTGAACACCTGTTTCTGGTGTGCGGCGCCGTATAGACGCTGGTTGTCGCGTCGAGGCGTTTGTGGAAAGTCTGGCCATAGGAGAAGATGGAGTTGATGATGATTTCCTGTTTTGGCTTAATTACATGCGTGCAGTCAACCAGCACTATGTTTACGCGGGGCAGGCACGAGAACGAGAGGAGCAGAAATGGATATGGATGTGAAAAGCTGGAAAAGATAAACGATGGCGGAATGTGAACTTTAAGTGGATAGAATGGGATGGAAGTTGATGGAAAGTTGACTTGGTAGACAAGCTTGGTAGTGGGAAGTTAGAAGGTATGGTGTGGGAAATATGTCAGAAGATTGTTGAGTGCGGATAAGTATGATAGGTATTTTGCACCCAGAATAACTATTGAGGAGAAACAGATGAGATTGACAATGAGCAGAGTTTGAAAACGAGAGGATTTTCTTTGCTCTTTTCTTTGAATAAATGAATGTGAAGTATGTTGGAGCTCAAAGAATCACATCGCATGAGTTTCAACCTCAAGTGTATGAACTACGAGCTTTAATCAGTGGAAGGTGTTGATAATTTAAGGACCTGGCCAATTGGAAATAGGGAAGGAACAAAAGTAGTAGACTGTTTGGATTATAGGTCCAAACATTTTGTAATCCTTGTCATCTATATACTTGACATAAGAAGTGTAGTATCAATACATTAGCTGATAGACAGTATTCATGTACTCGTGTCTACTCGTGCTTCCAAAATATTTTTGTAAAGTTTGTGGTACTCAGCTTTGTTCTGCTAATTTCGAGGAATCTCTCCTTTTCTAGCTTTGACATAACCTCTTGTTCATGTTCACAGCAATCATCTCATCCTTCGCTCTACAGGTCATCACAATACATGTACCATCACATCAAAATAACATCATCAAACGAAAACAATTCAGAATAGATCTACCTAAGAATATATCGATGTATCTAACAGTTTCAAAATTCACTTTAAATGTCTCTTTACTGTAATCGCATTTGAACAACTTGTCTCTAAGAACCATTTGAATAGCCATCTTCTTCAAATTCCATCTGAACCTTCATTCTCCTTCATTTTCCATTTTCCATTTTCCATTTCAGAAATCAACTCACATGTTCCTATCCTACACTCGCCTCTCTCATGTCCGTTCATTATATATACATGTTTATTCATCATCAAAGTTCAACTCGACCTTCCCATCCAAAATATCATTCAACCCGTCTTGAATGTACGCAGTGTCGTCATCCATAGGCATCTCTGCCAATTTCTGTTCCTTCTCGGTTCCTCCCATCAACGCCTTCATTCTCCATCCAAATTCCTTGAAGTTTGAGACGTCCAAAATCCAACAGGTGCCAAATGCAAGCATCGACGAAACGGATCCACAGAGCATTGTACCTGTTCCCACAGCGACGGCAGCATCCATGGTGAAATTGTAGCTCAAAGGTGGTTGGTGATTTCCCTGGAATAAAGAAGGTACGAAGTGTCTGGTGATGGTTGATTTGTAGGCAAATCGAGAGGTGAAAATAGTCACTGCTGCTGCTGTCATGAAGAGCATCATCTGTTTCTTTCTCCTCTCGATATACTCACTCGAGGCATCTGCGAGCTTGAAATTGTACTTTTTGAGTACTCCTATCACTGGAGACGTGGTTTCTGACATCAGATTTAAGTGGTCAAGGTTTGCACAGTTTCTTAGCTCTAACAACTACTGAACTTCTCATTCAATGTCGCTGGTGCGCACACACTTATCTAAACAATTTTCAATTTCTTGGTTACATACTGATACACAGATAATGACAAAAATGAACTAAACAAAATGCATTCGCATGCGGACGCAATTAGGCGGTGGTTTTTTAGATCTCCTCCTTGAAAAGTCCTCCCTTCTTGGAGCGATCGTCCTTGATGGAAATCTCCTCTTCATAGTTGCTCAACTCGGAGGACTTCTCCTTGTTGGCAGATGTGTTGCTCTCAAGCTTCTTAGGCTCTTCTTCAACTTCCTTCTTCTTGAGAGTAGATGCCACAGTAGCTGGAGCAGGCTTGGCGGCGGGCTGCGCTGATTGTGGCGTCTTGAATGCCTTTTTGATGCTGTTTATTCTGGAACGGAAACCTTTCTTAGGGCTGGCACTAACTGGCTCGACCTTGGCAGCAACAGTCTCCTTTGGTTTGGGTTGTTCCACGGCTTTTTCTTCAACAATCTTCTCGGGCTTCTGCTCAACAGTGAAAAGAGAGCCGGTATCACGGAATTTTGTCTCAGGAACTTCCAGTTGCAAATGTTCTGGCAATTCCTTGTTGATCTTGTGTTCATCCTTCACCTGTTCATCGATCTCCAGTAAGATCTCCTTCTTCTGCGCAGCCTTGCTGGTAGTGTGCTCTTCTTTCTCCTTCTCCAACTGGTTCAATTGCTCGTCCAATTCCTTATGCGTTTTCTCAGCATTTTCGTCCTCGGTAGCCTTGTTAGTGTGCAACTCCTCAACCTCCTTGTCGAGGTTCTCGCGCTTGCCGGTGGTCTCTTCAAGCTCAGCAGTAGTAGTTTCGATATCAGTCTTAGTTTGCTCCAACTTCTCCTTCAATTCCGCAATCTTAGCCTCGTACTCTTCCTGTAATTTCTCACCGCTAGCAACTTCGCTCTCCAATTGGTTCTTGGAGTCAGTCAAGTCCTTCAACTTGCCGGTTTCGACCTCCAACTCATCTAGAGTTGGCTTCAACTCTTCGTCTCTCTCGGCTTGCATTTTCTCCAACTCCTCCTTACGCTCTGCAATGAGGCCAGACTCCTCCTCATGGATGGCGTCTTCGTTCTCCTGCTTCTCGGTCAACAAGGCTTCCTTCTCGCCGGCATACTTCTCTTCCAATTCCTTGAGTTCTTCAGTCTTGCCGTCGACTTCAGTATGACGCTCACCCTGGTACGTGGCGTACAATTCGTCTTCGTTCTTCTTTCTGCCCTCATTGGCTTCAATACGATCCTTCTCGGCCTGCTTTCTTTCAGCCTTCTCCTTCTGCTTACGGTTGAAGTCATCAACCTTAGACTTTTGATGTAAACGCAGCAACTCAGCGAGTTTCAGTTTCTGCTTGGCATCTGACTCACGTTGAGCAGTGGCCTTGTCATTGAGATCGTTCAAAACAGGCTGCACAATCAAAGAGGCCAACTTGTCAACCTCGGCGATTGGTAACAGCAAGCCACCACCCAAATCGATCATACCAGCCTTATTGTTTTTCAATCTCTCCTCGCTGTTCTTCTGAGCAGTAGCCAATGCCTTACTGTAGAGCTGAGCCTGCTCTCTCAAGTTCGAAGGGTCAGTCAGCTTGATGGAGTTCAAACGCTCGGCTGCTTTTGCACTGGCAGCAGCCAACAAGGTTGCATCCACAACATCTGCAGCCTGAAAGGTCTTTGTTCTCTTTTGCAGCGATACTGAGTCAGAGTAGCCGGCTCCGTGCTTCATGGTCAAAGAGCGGCCTGCGGATTGCGCAGCCAACTTCTCCTGGTCAGCGGTCAAAAATTCAGCTGGCTGAGTGGCAATACCCGACCTGTAGTCGTTCTCCGGGTTAAACCGGTTGTTGAGCAACTGCAGCGAGTTCTTATCAGCAATCTGTGAGATCTTACCGATGTTTAACGATTGCGAAGTCATGGTGGTGGAGGTGGAGGCCAAGCCGTGCTTCGAAACCGACTTCTCTGGAGAAACACGTGAGGTCATGGTAGAGGTGGAGTTGGACGTGGCAACCTTGTACACTGAACCCTTATTGTAGGAGGCTGGAATACCCAACTCCAGTTTTCTGGGAACGGCTTCGGCGGTTCTGGCAGACGCGGCAGCAGCATCAGCCAAGGGGTCCTCCTTCTCTCTTTTCCAAGCATTAATTTGCTCCTTTCTGGCAGCCAATGCGGCATTATGGGCCTCGGGGGCAGCCTGCAAGCGCTCGTAGGAAGGTTTGACAGTCAAATCAGACGAGGCGGCCAAGAGAGCAGCAGCATCGGAGGCGTTGGAGTTGACGCCCACAATGGGCTTACCTGGCGAATTGTAGACGCCCTGTCTCAATTTCTGTTGGTATAGAGCCTGCTGGGAGAGCGGCTGACCGTTTCTTTGGTAGATGGACATGTTGAAGATGGAGTAGGGGATGTTTGGCAGTTTTTTTTTTTCGCCGGGTTTATCTCAATGGCGGTTTCAGCAATTATAGCACCAAACGCTGGAACCAGAAACTAGTAGGAAACACAAACAAACTGGGGGAACCGACGGAACAGACAAAATCAGCAATTGGAAATGAAGATTTTGTAACAAATTCTGCGGTTTGGAAGTTCCAATTGAAGATAAATTGAGGGGAAAAGAAATTGTTGCTTTGTTGAAAATCGGAAAGGAGGTTAAAGCGTGAGAGAGGGCTGGCTGTGGACCTGTATATAGCTGTGGACGGAAGGTTGAGTTTTGTGCGAAATATGGTGAAACTATGGGCGAATTATCCCTGATGTTGCCGGATTGGGACTGGGGACCTAGCTATTGTGCAGGAAGGCAATTTAACAAGGTTGTGGCATGACGTCAGGGAACAAACTTCCATGCATTGCTAGTTGCTATTGAGAAGTAAAGAAGAGGTGAATGGAGGATTAGAAAAATGTGGGATAGGATGAAACGTTGGGAATGACTTTCAAAAGCAAAATAAAAAAAAAATTTGAAGTTAAAGATGTTCATGTGATTAAATGTTGAGGCATTGAAGTACTGAAACAAATGGATATTGGTACAATGGACCAGAGTGGCTTAAGACAATAGTACTTTTGAAGACATTGTATAGGTTTTTGACTTGACTTTCTTTCTGAATTGTGGAATTTCAGGATTTTGTAGAAGGAAAGTGATAGTACTGTGCCTTTAATGTTAATATATAGTCTAGCGGGCAGAATTATTTGAGAAAATGGAACTTTTCTCCAGAATTTTGTATTTTCTGTAATCTTGGGTATGAACGGCTGAACCAGTACAAGGTGTTAATATGATTGCTGTGGATTGGAGACTACGTCAATGACCAGAGTTGTGGTTAGGAAATAGATAAGTGTAGAATGAATCACTGTCACTTGTAAACTCAAATAAGCGAGTAGTTTGCTCCCGTAATTCATGCACAAGATGTTAATTAAAGGATTCATAGAACCCCAACTTCATGAAAAGATACGCTTGGAAATTAAATGACTATAAAACTCGATTAATCTATAGCCAGAAACGATCAAATTATGAAATTGCTACTAACCGATCACTGGCCTAAATTTTATTATCACTAACGAACTACTGAACATACTCAACAAACTACTGTACTGCTTAACTAACAACTTGATAGACAACATAACAACTACTAACAACTTGTACCATCTGCTAATTGTAGTCAATTGTGGGTAAAATGATCATGGGTGGAACCAGATCGGTCGATTAGATTTTCATTTTTGGCCTCTCCAATTACACCGGGGCATGACTATATTTAGCAGGCGCACAGGGCCATCTCTTTGGGATTATACCATTAATTGTTCCATTAATGATTCCATGTATCGTACCACCCGGTTCGTGACACTATAACCGCATAACGTAGACATTAGGTATTGCGGATTTCTGTCTCTTCCTCTTCAACTAAGTGTACCCATTTACCTCTTACTTGTTTGGCAATTTCATCGATATAGAAATGTGGTGGATTTTGTTCAATCATCTTTTATTTTAAAGAGTCTTTTATTTTGAAGGGTTATATTTCTAAGAGACTGGAAAGATCGGGTCAATTGTGGTGAGCCTATGCCAATAACCACCCTACATCAGAGCAAGTCGATGCTATCGAATTCCAGATTTCGTCATCTTACCACAGCATGACCGGGAAAACCAACGAAAAAGTAAAGTTACGAATCGTTAAATTGTGGTGCAGCACGTATCGATAGCCATTTCTTCCCACCAGTCATATCTTATCATTTTTACCTGTACCAGTCACAACCACCATCTACAACACCCAGCACCACCTGGAACTTCCACAACCTACACCCACTAATTCGGTATGCCAACCATCAAGTCACTACACCACCTCCAACATCTACTCAGCCCATACGTTTCTCCCGTGGAACTCCTATCTCCGTATGCCTTACTCCCCCAATGTCCCAGTCTAGTCCCCATTGGACCCATGTGAAGTGAACACCTGCATTCATTCACAACGGTACAATGCAACCGGGTAAACTACCAACTCCATGTCGCACGAGGGATTAGCGGAGTGTGATAGGAGAAATCGGTTAACTTACAAAAAGAAAGCGAAATGTATGAAATGACAATAAGGTTTGAATAAAATGAGACTTGATGTCAATTAAAGCAAATGGAGAAAGTGAAATTTTGTGAAATGAAAACAAACATGAATGGTAGAAGTAAATCAAAAATCTTCTCAGTGCGAACTACATAACCGAATAAAACCTCCCGTGGTCACAAGACTTTCAACCTTAACCATTCATCAAGCCCCTTGAAAACCCTTCAAAAAAAATTCTTAAAGGAACCTATTGCTCTTTGACTGCATACCTTCAATTCTAATTCAAATTCTTATTTTTTTTGTCATCTTCCCGATCCCAATTAACCCACCTCGCTTCAATTGCTCGACCGGGTTGGCCTGTACGTTATTGGTTCCTGACTACGTCGTGCAGTGGGTTAAACCCCATGCATTGACATTGCAGCCTCACCTATAAAGTGCGGTGTTCCCGTCAAAAACCATTCATATCCCTTATCTACTACACCATCCTTTTAGGGCCAGTTTTTTAATCTCCATTCTCGATCCTTTCCATCCTTCCCCTTTTCTTCTTCCCCGCCCTCCCACATTAGCCATCATTGCTGGTGTTTGCAACGTTTTTTCTTGCCCATTTACCCTTTTTTATTCCCCCCAAAGACTTAACCTCGCGCTTTCCCACTTTCGCACTTTCCCACCTGCGCACCACCTTCGCACTTCCTTCTCCTCCACCTACTCCCCTCCAAGACTCATCCATACCTCCTCATGCTATGACTGTCAAAACAAAGAGACTGGCGCGCTACGTGCGTGGCCCCGACGGCATCTACAGAAGAAAATCAGAAGAGCCCGTGGTGGTATCTGATGAGCACCATCTGGTGGACGAGCTTATCAACGAGCTCATCGACTGTGGACAAATCGAACCTGAGCCCGTGCACGTCCTGCCTAATCTAGCAACATATCAACACGACCTTGAACCAAAAATCCCCGCCACCATTCCTGAAATCCCCACTGCTCCGATCACGGTAAACTCGGCAAAATCAGCCACCTACACACCTGCTGCAAACACATCTCACACTTACACATCCAAACTGGCACCGCGCTCTCCAATCCTCATGGCACTGAACCCCATGCGTCGCGGACGCAGCGTGAGTTTCGACTCTGGCCGCTCCATCGACTTGACCCGCCACTCGTCCATTGCAGACCTGCTGGTGCCCATGTCGCATACCCAGGGCTCGCTGTTCAACCAATATTACAATTGGCTCCTAGCTCTTCCGTTGGAACATTATTCTCAGAGGCTTTTCCCATTCTTCTTGGGAATGGCGTTTATGTATGTGCTCCACTCCATGGAGTCGACGCTCTGGTACTGCGGAGGTGTCGTGGCCCAAGCTGCTAAAATTATCGCCTTTTACGGTCCCATCGTACTAGGCGTTCTATGGTTCGCAGGCGTCGTCAAGAAGGATACATTTACAGAGTGGCCCGCAGCTAAATATCGCTTCTTTACCACTCGTGGCCCTAATGAGGATGTGCCTGTAGTTCCCATGGTGTCTACGTCCCCCAGAATGGAAGCGCTGGAACGTGTACTGGTTTCGCCTATTCAGATCATCCCTGGTGGCCAGGAATCGCCGAGAGCACAAGTGTCACCCATTGCACAGGCTGCACAAGTTTCGCCTACTGCGAAGGTGGCGACCATGAGAATGTCCCCTAAGGTATCTCCTATTGCCATCAGATCAGAAGAACTCCCTACCAGAGAACGGAAAGTCCAGCCTAGAGCGTATTCAGAAGAGCCAATGGGATCACCCATCATCCATCCCCGCGAATGTGAGGTTGCTCCTTTCCCTCCGTTCCATCACAGCCCTCCAGGAGTCAAGGAACGGCCCAGAGTGCAGCGTGTTGGCACTGACACCAGAGAGCAGTCACGCAAGTCGAGACAGGTTCACACGTACTTGTCAGAGGAAAGAAGACACTCGTCTGCATCTTTGCCTGGCAGAGAAGTCTACAGAGACGCTTACAGGGACGCTTACAGGGACAGATCGAGAGATGATCCATACAGGGACAGATTGAGAGACGATCGATACAGAGATTCAATCAGGGTGAGAGATGATCCGTATAAAGATGTCCGTGACTTATACAGAGACCAAAGAGACTACAGAGACTACAGAGACAACCGAGACTTGAAAGGTGCCAAGTATAGAGACCCACGGGTTCCTAAGTTCTACAAGCCACTTCCCCCAGTGATCAAGATGCCCAACAAGGAGATCAACCACGAGGCAGACTTGCCGTTGGTCCACGAGGTCAAGTTGAAGAACTTGGATCAGGAACCTCAGTACGATTTGGATCGACTGGGTACTGTCTTGAGCAAGAAGTCTGTGCTTGGTACTAGAGCAAATTACCTGAGATTCTTGTCGAATGTGGAGAACTAGACCTTAACTTACGATTAATGACCTCTGCTTTATTTAATTCCTTAATATATTTTCATTCTACTTTTAACTACATTTCATTTCCTAGTTGCCACGATACTCTCACGCAATCTCTCATTAGACGAATTTTGGCAACTTTCAGGCCTCTCATACTCTTATAGTGTACATTCTATTTTACATTAGTACGAGACATCCCAAATAGCTTGGGGTCCCTTTTCCTCGTAGACGTCTGTGTCCATGAAGGTATCACCGCCATGATTGGAGTTAGCACCGAAAATCTGCTTGGAGTAAATTTCTCCTCCCAATACGTATACGTCGGCCCATGATCCTCCCTTCTCCTTGGGCTTCTTCCACTCCGGGAAGTATTCTGGATGCTTGACCAATTTAATGGACGAAGGAACCTGCAAAACGCCATTTGGCTCTCCACTAGTATCTCCCGATTCGTCAGCTTGTTGGTATGCAGCAATAGCAGAGTTGACAGTCAGCTCGTTCTTAGACTTCTTTTTCGATGGTGGAGGTTTCGTCAAGTGGTTCTCACAGAGCTTGATCACCACTGCCTGCTTCAAGCCTGCAATGTTCGATGTTCCGCCCACGAAAATGAGGTTGTCATAGCACTCCTGGCGCTTGTCCACATCTGGAACCTGTTGCAACGCCTCGAAGATTCCCTCGGAAAGGGCTCCGACAAGTCGGCTGGTTCCCTGGAAACGCTCCTTGCCGATGAAGTGCTTTGTACCCGAAGCATCTGTAAAAGAGTTACGCTCCAATTCACTGTTTGGCTTGGTTTCCACCTTCTCGTCTTCTTCTTCTAAGAGCTTTTTCTCGCCATTCTCCTCAGTCACAATCTTGGCCACGTCAAACTCATCGTCAGACGTCGTCTTGGACTCGGCCAAGTCGGCACTAGAGTAGAAAGACGTCTCGTGGCCGTTGAGAACTTCGAAGATAGACGATGTCTTTAAGGCTTCAATCTGGTCCTGGGTCAACTGGGGCAACAAGTTGGCCAAGTCTTCGTTAATGGTCTTACCACCCACATCCAAGCGCACACCAGCGTACTTGATGCAAGTTCCAGCAATAACCGGCATGATCTGGGTGGATTCGTGGCCAATGTTGACCACCAAAGATGAGCCCGTGGCACCCAAGCCAATGGAAGCAGCAATGGACAAATCCAAAACATTGAACGCAGTGAACTCCAACACTTCAAACACAAACTTGGAGATCAGTTCAACGGCGGCTCTCGAGTAAGAAAGTGACGGAATAATCAACAATAATGGCACCTGGTTGATGGTGAGGATTGGGTGCGAGGCAATGATGGTCTGCAAGATAAACTTCAACAATGCCTGGAAGGCAGCCACATCAACAATGCGCGAGCCGCGGATGGGTCTAATTTCCGAGTATGTTCCATCTGGATTGGACCCCTTATACTGGTTGGTGGAAGCATCCAAGTACACCACAGTGGGGATCTTATAATGGGGCGTGGTCAACGAATCCAGCAATCCGAAGAGAAATAGTGTGTGCTCCGAGCCTGCATGCACCACTAGGAAGTTTTCGTCTCTGAAGAGAGGCATTTTAGTGATGGAGATGGTGTTGTGAGAAGTGAGTTGGTTGAATGGGCTTTAGTTGATACCTGGCGAGACACGACCTTTTGGGAATGAGACGGGACGTACGTAGTTGGTGTTTTACTTGAGGGAATTTTATTTTTTAATTACATTACCGTGATATAAATGTGGTTTATTGTTTTGAAATTTTGATTTTCCTTTTTGAAGATGTTTTGGTGTGTCAAAGTGAGTTATCAGTCTATGGTCATAAATGCTGAGATTCGACAAAATGCATAGAGACTTGTCAATGTGCGTAGAATGAATGAGTGGGTAGATTTTACCATGAATGATTCAATGGAATCCAAAAATAAATAATTGACATAACAAATATTAAATCGTAAAATGCATGTACCTATATATCAGTGCCATTGCCATATATTTCGATCCATACATCAAAATCATCAATCCGTCAACCTTCGCCTCTTACCCAACTGGGCTCTCTAGACAGGATTCCAGTCCATGCTTCTCTTCAGACGCGTACCCATCTCGAGAATCCCCAGATTAATTGTGTCGAGACGGATCAGTATGGAGCAGCAGTCTATTATGCGATTTTTTGGGCTGAAGGCGGCAGCAAAGGCGCCAGCCAAGCGGACTCTGGATACTCAGAAGTTGCCAGCCAAAAGACTTAAGATAGAGGAGCCTGAGAAGTCAAAGTCTGAAGAGAAGACGGTGAGTCTCGTAACAGAAAATACCAAGTCAGGAGAGGCAAATACAGATGATTCAGAAACTCGAATTGACCTGAAAGTCGCCAAACCAGTGACTGCAATGGAGATCGATTCTAAGGTTGATTCTGAAAAGGTGGACAGTGATAAGCCAGATAGCGACAGAGACATGACTCCCGAAAAGGAAGAAGACGCCTCTCAGCTTATTAAGCTCTCGGAGCAGAATCACAAACACCAACAATTGGCAACCAAGGGAACGAAAATTCCTTATTCAAAGGTCACAGCTGTGCTTGATAAGATCGAAAAGGAATCTGGCCGTCTCAAGATCACTGCGCTCGTTTCGGAGTTCTTCTTAGAAGTGTTGGAGCAGTTCCCTGACCCTCAACAGTTGGTCCGTATCGTCTACCTCTTTATCAATAGATTAGGTCCTGACTACGAGCCCGACTTGGAGTTGGGATTGGGCGAGACATTGCTTATTAAGGCAATCAGTGAATGTTACGGACGAGCTCCATCAAAAATCAAGAAAGATTACCAAGAAGTGGGAGATCTCGGCCTGGTAGCCCAGAAGTCTCGCTCCGGTCAGCCTACCATGTTCAAGCCTGCCCTGTTAGACGTGGACGCTGTGTTCGAGAATCTCACCAAGATCGCAAAGGCTACAGGTAAAGATTCTCAGTCACGAAAGATTGGTATTATCAACAAAATGCTTACTGCGTGTGACCAGAAAACAAGCGAGGCGAAGTTTCTCATTCGTTCTCTCGAAGGTAAGTTGCGTATTGGTTTGGCGGAAAAGACGGTTTTGGTAGCATTAGCCCAAGCATTCTTGAACTTTGAAAACAACACCAAGAAACGTATTCTGCCCGATTCACTAACCAAGGCTGAGGACATCATACGTGAGGCGTTTTCGTTGATTCCTAACTATGAGATTATCATCAAGAATGCACATGAACATGGCATCATGAACTTGCTCGACCATTGTCAATTGACTCCCGGTGTCCCACTAAAGCCCATGCTAGCAAAGCCCACCAAATCCATCGGCGAGGTATTGGACAGATTTCAAGGCGAACAATTCACTTGCGAATACAAATATGACGGAGAAAGAGCTCAGGTGCATTTGCTTCCCGATGGAACCGTGAGAATCTACTCTAGAAACTCTGAAGACATGTCTGAAAGATACCCTGATTTGGTGTCGATCGTCAAAGATTTCATCAAGGAGTCTCACGAGCTGAGCACTAGCGGAACTCCTAAGTCGATGATTCTCGACTGCGAAGCTGTAGCATGGGATAGAGAGAAAAGCAAAATTCTTCCATTTCAGGTGCTCTCGACCAGAAAACGTAAGGACGTTAACGAAAGTGATATCAAGGTCCATATCTGCTTGTTTGCATTCGACTTGCTCTATTACAATGGACAGTCCCTAATAGGTAGGGCCTTCGAAGAAAGAAGAACCACTTTGCATGAAAACTTTCAACCTGTGGAAGGAAAGTTCCAATTTGCTACTTGCAAAGACTCCTCGGACTTGGATGAGCTACAGGCCTTTTTGGATCAGTCTGTCAAAGATTCTTGTGAAGGACTCATGGTGAAGATGTTACATGGTTCTGAATCCTTCTACGAGCCATCCAAAAGATCCAGAAACTGGTTGAAGTTGAAGAAAGATTATTTGGCAGGTGTTGGTGATTCACTTGACTTAGTGGTCGTTGGTGCCTATGTTGGAAAAGGAAAAAGAACTGGTTCATATGGTGGTTTCTTGTTGGCTTCATACAACGATGACACCGGTGAGTACGAAACCACCTGTAAGATTGGTACGGGTTTCTCTGATGAAGATCTTTCTTCCCTTTATACTCGCCTAAAGCCCACGGAAATTTCCCAGCCCAAGCCATTTTATGTCTACGATACGAAGAACTCAAATGCCGTACCTGATGTTTGGCTCGAGCCCACAACTCTATTTGAGGTCCTTACTGCAGATCTCTCGTTGAGTCCTATTTATAAAGCAGGCCACCAGGAGTACGGAAAAGGTATCTCTTTGAGATTTCCAAGATTCCTTAGAATCAGAGAAGACAAGGGTGTGGAGGATGCAACTAGCTCTAGCCAGGTGGCTGAATTTTACGAGAGACAGGCTAATGTTAACTAATGAATGTAAATATATACAGCTATGTACTATAATCTGAGCGTTAGTTGTTCAAATCTCTGCTCTCCATGACTTTATTCTTAATCTTCTCACTGAGCTTACGTCTGTGCATCACGCTTTCAGGAGAGATTGGGTGCCTCAACTTGCTTACGTCCACCTTAGAACCAAAATTAAGTTCCATGTGGGAATTATTTCTGGAGACCACGGGCCTGTCGTGCGTTGGTGTTGACGGACTGTGATGATTAAAGTCATCCGCTATCGAAATAGTGGAGGGAAGTGCGGATTGAACAACAGATGCAAGTCCTTTTATGTCGATTTGCGAATTCTTTGCATTGGCATGCAAATCGTAGTCCGAGAAAAGGGGAATGTTTGTGAAGGAACTCAGGTTCGAATTCATGAGAGAAATTCCATCGGACAGAGACGACGAAATATTGCCCGCAAGAGACATATCGCTGTCAGAGTGCCCAGGAGTCAGTTCACTACCATCATCCTTGAGAAGCTTAGCCTTTTGAGCTCTCTTCTTAGCCTTTCTTCTCTTTCGGAGTTCTTGGGTCTTGAATTCTTCCTCCTCATCACTGTCCACAAGTTTCTCCTTTGTTTCAGTGTCCTTGACTTCAAGTAAGTTGAAATCGTCTGGGAAGAGTTCGATTCCGTAAGTGTTAACCACCTCGGTAATGTCTTCACTAAGCTCTTTTCTCAATTGCTTCAATTCTGTGATGGAAGACCCAGAGAAAATTGAGAGGTATAAGGGCCTAATTGACTTCATCAAGTCCACACCCTGTTCACCTGTAATCAAAGCGGAATACGTGACCATGACTCCAAGTAGATACAACACGAACCACATACTAACCAAACCAAACGATGATAGGTAGTTGTGATGCTTACAGTACCATGTGCCCAAAGAAGCGTAAAAGGAGTAAAGTAATGGAGCAGCACCCATACTAATGAGAATCTTCCACGTTGCGACAACATCGTTGGCCTTGATTTTGACAGTTGAGTTTGCCAAAGCAGTCTGCTTTTTACGCATGGAAACATACTTTGAAAGAATGAAAACTGGCGAGAACAACACAGCGCCCGGAAGGGCCAAAACAAAGAAGAAAATCAAACGTATTATACGCCATACAAAGATTGGAAGCAAATTGAGTTTGTGAGTCTCGTCACAATCTTCAACGTGGTGATCAGGTAAATTCATCAGCTTCAAAAACTGATTGTATCGCAAAATCTTCTCCTTCAAAGCCTGCATTTCTTTACGATCCTTGAACGTCTGGTATCCAAGAACCAAACGACGGTTCATTTCCACCACCATAGGCAAAGGCAAGTACTGAGCAAAGTTACCAGCATACAATCTTCTTCCAGCCTGGACCATCATCAAAGTCTCGTAATCCTCACAGGTGACAGTCACGGCACGTAAACCTGTAGTAACGGTATCCAAGAGCTCCTTGACTGCGTCACGGTTAGTTTCGGGGTCGTTGTACTTAGTGACCAAGTCACGAGATATCTCGATCGGATGGCCGAATTCAATCACTGCTCTAGACCGGAACTTGTGGGCGTTGAAGTAGTTCATTCCACAGGGAACAATTTTCACATTGCAATTTGGGTCGTTACTCATAGCTCCAAGGGCCATGATTGCCACACCTGCTTTAAGAGGAAGTAAGTCGGTTCTATCGTGTGATCCACCTTCAGGGAAAATACCAATGCACCCATCGTTACTCAAATGATTAAACACAAAATTGTACACCTGTTTCTGGTCGATTTTGTCTGCCACTTTAAACGGAGTTCCTTTGGTTAAAAGCTCCACGATCTTGTCAGACTTTTTGAATTCCTTCTTGAGGATCAACTCGGTATCAGAGACAATCTCGGCGATTTCCGATGCTCCAAGAGACTTGGGCAAAGCCACAAGTCCACGAACCATACATTCCTCGGTGAACTTGGTGCCCTTGCCGAAAACACGAAGACCATCGGTATCGAAGTTGATGGTGATCTTTCCTGTTCCGGGAACGAGAGTATCCTGAGCTCTGGAAACCGGAATACTCAATTGCATACGCGACAATGGCCCAATGACCGAGTGCTTGTACGACTTTGTTGCAATGAGGAACGAGATTCTTCTTTGAGCTTCTCTTCTTACTTGATTCATGAGAATGATGGGGTCCACAAACTGATTGGCATGTGGAGCAGCCACGAAAATCACGGGGCCCAGCTTGGGCAACCGGAAAGCACCTCTGGGTCTGATCTCACGGAAAAAGCAGTCAAAAATCACTGTGAACATCCATAACACCAAATCATATACCCATAATTGGAATCTAGTGAAAGGTTTGTATTCGAGAATTGGAGCCTTGGAACGGCGGGAGGGCCGCTCATCACTACCGCTTTGGGAAGCCGACTGCTTGGCCTCTTGCACCATTGAGTGAATTTATAACGAAGAAGACTTCAAAGTTGTTTGTAGAAGGTACTATTCTTGTAGGGAGGGCACTGATTGGGGGTTTCTAAGGGAGATTTATGGTGTACGGGTGTGATAATGAGTGGTGGCCATTTTTTGGGTTCGATTGATTGGCAAGATAGATAAAAGAGATCGAATTTTGTATTTGGAATGGACTTTTGTAGGAAGTTTTTTTACAGGATAAAGAATGAGAATCAATTTCAATCAGATTTTATCAATCGGCGAAAGGCATATTTATATTGACCATAAGGAACAGGTCTAACTTTTGGGGGATGGCATCCTGTACCGTGTTCAAGAGTACTTCCCAATGCAGAATTGTTAGTGGGGACACAACAACCAATAAAAACACACTACGAAGAGATTCCAAGTGGCCACAACTCTCCAGTAGACCAATTGTGTAACGAAATAGAAAATGGTTTGATTTTTCCTTAAAAAGTTTATCGCAATATGAAAGTAGGGAATTCTCAATTTAGGGGTCCCATTTCATCCAGAATTGACAGTTTTTGGCCGACTTCAATTGACAAATTCCATCTTATTCAATTTTTTGTCATTTCTCACATTTATCAATTTTTTTATCCTGCTTGCTCATTAGTAGTTCTTAACCTCTCACTTCTCCAATTATTTACCCAATTCCAACTCAAATTCCTCACGTCCCCATGTGCATAAAGGAGCCTTCTCCTCAGCCGTGACCCCTGATTGCCCGATTAACCGTCAACTTGGTTATGAACTTGACGATGCTACTAACCAGAGGCGGACCTCTTTTTAAGCCACAGGCTACTAATTGAAAGGTTCGCAGTTCGCAGCCAAAAGTTAGTACCACTGGCATAATCGTTAAGATTCAACGTAAAATGGATACCAGTTGGTGAAAATCAACTGAAACCTTAAAAAAACTTTGATCTACTCCGTAATTGTGAATACAAAGATATCTTGAAGTGACCAATCACCCCGCCACGTCTCCATTAATACCACACTAAGGTGCCTAATTGGGAATGATCATGGCCATGTGGTAAATTATTAAGTTTCGTAGCCCGTTCGACGAGTGTGGTAAAATAATCCAGTGTTTGGCACATTTATCTCGTTTCTTTCAAACAACTGTTTTTTCTTCTTCATGCGTTACATTGCAATTCTCGCTTCAATGGCCGTGGTCATGGCTGATACCATCAGCTTCAACTACAACTCTTACCTTTCGGACCTCCAAACGTTGTCTAATTACTACACTGACTGGGCAAGTGCCTACAGTGGCCTCAGCTCATACTTCAGCTACAACTCGCAGTACTTTAGTGAGATCAATCTGTTCTACGAAAGAAGCGACGTGCTCTCTGACTTGTCTGTATACGAGACCTTGGGAACAGATTGGGGCAAGTATACCGCTTGGTTCAACTCCTACTATTCCAAGTATGGCCAGGAGCTTAATTCCATCTACTCAGCCAACGGGATCAGTACCGCGTTTGGTGCTTTCCTGGGCTTTAGCGTGGACTCGAACCTTTTGGCTTCGGCCAGTAGTTTTGCATTCTCTGTTGCCAGCAACACCGGCAGCGTAAGTACCACGGCTGCAGATTCTTCTTCTGCCACGTCTGGAGCGTCGTCAAAATCAAGTGCTTCTGGCTCAGCAGCCTCATCATCGCGTGCTAGTTCAGGCAGTGCCAGTGAGTCAGCAAAAACTTCTGGCTCTGGTAGTTCTGGTGTTTCTGGCAGTGCTTCCAAAGCTGCGTCTAGTGCTGCCTCTGGCTCTGGCTCTGCTTCTGCTGCTAGCTCTTCTGGTTCCAGCTCTTCCGCTGCTGGTGGTGCTGACCACCTGAGACCATTTTTGGCTGTGGGTGCTATTCTCGGAGGATTGCCTTTCCTTTTGTTGTAAGGAGTTGAAAGTTTCGCAGCCAAGTCACTCTTGACTTGTTTGACTACCAAATGCGAAATTTTTGTCAAGTTATTTTGTATGAGTTTGTATTAGTTCATGATTGTTTTGTATTGTTGTCGAATGTATTGGGTATGTCCTTGAGTTGATGTTAATTTTCTGATTGCGCAGATCCTTACAATAGATTTCTAACAAGGCTTGACGGGTGTGAAAAGAGAAGGAGTGCTAGAGGGAGGTTTAAACCTTCTTCAATTTCATTCAATATTTGAAAATGTCTAAACTCCAAGAACTAAGCCTTCACGATAGTCCGTAGAACGCTCATATCCATGGTTCGACATATCACATACTAACTACTTCGAGAAGTGGACCATTCTAGTGAATCCTGAAGGCTAACGGCCTAAAGAAAGGGGTCCCATGTCGCTAAACTCTAATGTTCATCTAGAAGATAAGCTATGGATCTACCGGCGAGCACCAAGGATTGCTCGTTTCTAGCATAGAGCGGCCAAATACGAACTTCCAATGCCATGCAATATGTAGTATTAGTTCAATTTTGAATCCTGAACAATCTTTTGGAGGGAACAGCAACAAGACTAAAAGTTTCAGTTTGGTATTCGTTACCTTCAATTTTACACTTCCGTGGTTTGCCCAGTACCTTTTTCTTTGACTTCATAAAGTTCTAGAAGAAAAGGAAGAGGCATCAACGCTCTCACTCACAGCAACCCTATACGCACCCATTCTTATTCCATCTCTTGGCACGTCTTGTAATCATTATGTACGTCCAAGTCACATTTTTCCCTACTGCCGTACAGATGCCTTAACCAGTGGAGAAGGTCTTGTATATTTCCGTGAATACGAGGTTTTCCTGGCCACTAACCAGAAACATGTCGTAACTAGTGTTTGCTCGAAACATTGGCAATTATTTGATTCGGGCCCGGTAATGACCTGGACAGGAGCTCAAACTGAAGAGCGGAATGTAGATGCATTAATGAATTCGACAAGTAAAAATCGCAGAATGAAATGCTTACCCAAGTAGTCCAGATGAATCTTCCAGAAAAGGGCATTCGCATAGGTCTCTACCATCATCTCAACAACACAAGAAACTTCTGACAATCATAGCGATATTTAAACAGCATTATTCAATTCCGAAACAGTGCTGTGTGGAGTACCATCCCCAAACGTGTGTTGTTACTTTTAGATTTTCGAGCACTGACACTTTCGTATTAATGAAATGTATTTTGGTTAGAGTGGCTTGCACACCCTAAGAATAGTACTCTCGCTCCCAAGGATTTTTCAACGGTAAACGTTACATTCCCGACGAACCTAAGTAATATTGCCCATTTCGGATGCCACTGGTCTGCTTCTGGATCAATTTGAATCATTTGGGTACAGCGTGGTTTCTCGGATATTAAAGCTAAGCGTCATATATTCTGGAGCAACATATTCCGTTATACCGGAATATTCCAGTTCTAGTAATGAATTTGTACTGTTTGGACATTTGGCTCTGACTTCACATCAACGATTGCTGTGCATCTTGCACAACAAACAAATATTCGGATTTCCATAATCGTAGCATTCTAAGGACGAAATGTTTTCTCTTTAGTTGCAATGTCTTTTACAAATGATAGAATGAACCCCTATTGAAATCATCCAAGAATAGCTTCACGTGGTTTCCAAAAGCATGCCATAGAACACGAAAACATTTCGACATACTACAGCAAGACCAAATGTCGTCATTACCTATCTGCAATTTTGTATCGTTCCACTTGTGAAGGCGTCACAACTAAGTTGTTGCTAGATCTTCTCTTCAATTTCATTAACTACTTCGAATTAAATTGATACATAATACCACTACCATACTCATTTTGCTGATCAAAGTTGACTTCTAGCGTCCTTTATTTTGTCAACATCCCTGACTAAGGGCCTACATAATGACCAGCACGTCGGCTGTAACTTACATTTACCACATTTCGCAGCCATTTTTCTTAGCGAAACAACCGAAGTGCCGGTATTCTCAAGAATGCACCCGAGAAGACCTTGCATACGAAAGCAAGGGTGCAAAACAGATTTTGAAAATCATGTTTGGTAAATAATTTATCGTGTAAGAACACATGTATGAGGTTCATAACAGGAATGGGCCCAATCGAAATTGCACACCCCAAACGAGCAAAGTTCAACCTATAAAAGAATGAGTATCTCCGCCTGAAGATTCATTTTATACTTTTCATAAGTAATTATTCTTGTGATTGCATTGTCAAGTGTTTTCTTTACTTTCTACATTCATTAAACAAGTCAAAATGCGTTACTCAACTCTCTCTCTCCTTGGTTTAGCTTCCGTTGTCACCGCAGCATCCTATGATGAGGGTGAGGACGGTTTCTTTACCGACAGCCAGCTCATTGCAGAAATTGATCTGTTCACTGCTAGAGCAGATGTGCTGTCTGACTTTGATGTCTATGGGACCATTGAAGCTGATTCCCCTGCTGAGACTTCGTACGTCGTGTATCTCGTGAAGAAGTATGGACCTGAACTTTTGTCTATTTACAGTGAGAATGGGTACACTGGCTATGGTGTTTTCGATTATTTTTCGGTAGACGATTCAATCTTGTCAATGGCATCAATTATAACAACCCAAGATGGTGGAGAGAGCACGCCATCTGCACAGGCCTCAAATGCTGCTTCTGGAAGTGTTTCTAAGACTGGTTCCAGCAATGCCTCCACCACTGGTGCAGATAGTGCTATTGGTGGTTCTGAAAGTGCTTCCGGGGCTCCCTCTGAAGCTTCTGGTCACCCACCTGTCCATGGTGTCACTAGTCACGCTTCCAATGGTTCGGCTGATGCTACCACCGCTGGTTCTGGTGGTGCAGGTTCTGGCTCCACCTCTAATGTTGCATCCATAGTATCCAGTGCTTCTTTTGGAGGTGACGCAGGACACAACCGTCCATTATTGGCTGTGGGGGCTGTTCTTGGAGCCTTGCCTTTCTTTTTGTTGTGAAGTGCTTGAAAGGCTTCGGCCAAGAGACTACAGAATCTAAGTTCGTTGATTTTTAGGTTGTTTTACTCAAAATTTGTTTTATTACTTTAATAAGTTTGTATTAGTTAAAGTTACAAATCATCAGTTAACTTTAGTAGTATATGGATAGAAACTTACACTCCCCTCATTAAATGACTTGAATTTCAACGTTGTGTGGATCTGAAAATCCGATGCTGGGTTGGACGATAGATTTCTCGTTTCCTAAAGTAGTTGGTCTTTTCCAATCCACTCTCATTTGAAATAGCATGCTCCTGGGCAATAAGGAGCACGCTCATAGTGATGTGTGTAGTTGGAGAGCTACGAACGGCGTCGAGCTTTTCTGAATGGAGCGTCCATTTCTACTAATAGTTACAAGTACGTAAAGAGGAGAGAAGATCATTCCCAAATAAATTTCAATCATGGTGACAATTGAAATTGGAGAAATTCAAGGAAAGCACTCGAAACGGGAAAATATGGAACTCTGGTATCGAATTAAGTAACACCTGTCCAGTAATAAACCCTGAACATGGATACAATAGAATTAGAATTAATATTAGAAGATTAGAAGAGATTTCAAAAACGATTGTTCTACGACTTTGGCTCGTCCAAATATTCTTTCCATGATTCCACGGAGGTCTTGAAAGTTAAAGTGAGAAGACCGAAGAAAACACGGATACCGTGTTTAGAGAGAGGGAATCTCTGAACAGTTCCAAAAACTAAGTAAGAATGTATATTTTGTCTACTACCATCTGCCATGGCTAACAAATAGGACTATCACTTGCTCCAGATATGGATATATATAAGGTTAATGGCATCTAAAAACTGGCCCAGATTATAGGTCAAACAAAATTAAAGAAATTAGAATAAAGAGTTTCCATAATATACAAAAAGAGATTTAAACATCTCTCTAGGTTAGATGATATAGCTAAGAGACCAGCTTAGCTCAATTTTTTTAAGTCAACAGATATGTCGTCAAAATGTGAGTGGGCTTGAATGTCTTGGGGCAGTATTACTTTAGTATCCCTGTATTGGTTCAGCCACTTTATGAACCAAGATATCTAGTCTACTCCTCCACGTTAACAGCAAGAAGTCAATTCTACGAGAAAGACGCCAGTTTCAAAAAGTTTTTGAATCCTCGTATTTCACTGGTTTACAACTGCCGTGACCTTATACTGCCTATTGTAATGCAGGCCGGCCTAACCAGGAGGGGGCAGTTTAACTCATTTCGCAGCCATTTGACCAACCAATAACAGCAAGTACCAGAGATAATCTAAACGAAAAAAGTCCAAACCGAATGCCGTATGTGATGTTCAATGCGCGTAAGCCCCTCTCTTTATAATCGTCAATACGAGGATGACCCAATCAGGATTGCACACCGACTACACAAGGCAAACCATATAAAGTCATCAAGAAATCTGGATTGATTTTCTGATTTTTAATTTTCAGGCTTCCTATCTTTTGCTCCAAAATGCGTCCTCTTTTCGTCTCTCTCCTTGGTATTACAGCAATTCTTGCAGCAGATACTACTGATTATGATTTTCTTTATAACACTCAACTCTTTGGAGAGTTAGAGCTGTTCATTGACAGACCTGATGTGCTGTCTGACTTTGCTGTCTACGATACTATTACATTAGACTCTCCAGCTCAAACATCATATGACGCTTATATTATCCACAAGTATGGGAGTCAAATTTTATCTATCTATAGTGAGAATGGATACACTGGTACTGGTATTTTTGGGTATTTCTCATTGAATCCTTCTGCGTTGCTTCCTGCAACAACATATGTTGAGAATGAAACAGAAACAGATTCTTCCAAGGCTTCGGGTGGTGCAACCACTGGGTCAGGTAGTACTACCACTGGTTCAAGTAGTGCCAGGTCTGGTGTCACTTCTGAAACTGCATCCTCGGGTGATGCCACCACCGCTGGTTCAGGTAGTACCGGGTCTGGATCCACTTCTAATGCTGCATCCTCAGGATCCAGTACTTCTGCTGGCGGTGGCGCTGGGGACAGCAATGCCCCATTATTGGCTGTGGGGGCTGTTCTTGGAGCCTTGCCTTTCTTTTTGATATAGACTCACGAGGAGTATATAACTTTTGATGAATAAATAAATTCTTGCCTTATGGTCATCGCATCCGCAAGTGAATACTTTGATATACTCGAAGCTTGTTCCCTAACATCGCTGATTAGGACAACTAAATCTTTTGTTTGCTTGTGCTTTTCATGGTCACTTTCGAGCAGAACCTTCAAACAATTCAAAGCGTGAGTGACCACGATCAGAGATGCAAGGAATGTGCTGATTGATATAGATTAGATTTAGCAACTTGTATCTTGACTGTATGCTTGTCTTACTCTGTAGCTTCTCCTCGATACGCTAGGCAATCTCGCTCTATGACTTCTCCCCCAGGCGGCAAGTGGTTCCATGATGAGACAATATTATAAGTATGAGTGCCAAATGGGTTCGAGTGACACGCACTTTTGGAGCAAGAACAGTTTCATGTGTCTTCCAAAACTCGACTCATCCCATTACCTATAGCTTTATAAAACAATGCAGTCGAAGCCATCTTCGTTAAGAATTTCTCCCGAATCCATGCACTTCCAAGCACGTTTGATTCTGTCAATAGAATTTCTGGCCACATATGTTCCCGTGTTCGTTATGGTCTTAAGCAGCTCCAAAAACACAACCCTTTGAGAGCCTGGTGGAGAGCACAATGCTCCTATAAATATCGGCCAGTGCACACAGAGTACACTTAGTTCAATGCATGAAGTAGGCACCAACAACTCCTCGATTTTTTGCACGTTCTTTTGCACCTCAGGGTGGTAAATGGGAACATCCTCTAGAACTACTAGAATAAACACCCGTAACGCAGCACAGAAACTTAGATGGCAACCTCGGATACATGCACGAAGTTTATGGTTCAGAATTTTGTGAAGATCAAATATCTCTGCCTCAGCATGATTGATCTGGGTTAAAAGTCTATCCGAAACTCCAGCTATGTGAAACTTGTCGTTCTGAAACACTCCGCTCTGCAAGATGCCAGTACTTCCACTCAACTTTATGCCCCTTTCCATTCGGAGATGGAATGCGATGTCACTTAAGGTGACGAAAACTGGTGTTAACAGCTGAGAATAACCTTTCATCAAATTGAAGCCTCCAATGACAAACCCCGCCTGCTCATCCAAGTTAGTGTATAGGAGAAGCTGGTTGAGCTCTACCCTATTGACTATGGCACCTCCGTTGGGCGCGGAAAGACATGCAATAGTTTCTGAGGCAACAAACCAGTTCTTAGTGAAAGAGTACAACTCGAGTGCATACCGCATGTCCAAAGACAAATCCGATTCAGTTCGAGACACAAGTTGCCAGTGGAGTTTATCGCATTTTCTCACTAATGCCAACGCTCCCTTTAAGTGGACTCTCCAGGCATCCGAGCGAGCAGCAGACCTTTCAGAAAATAGAAACATGACACATAGTAAACAGATGGCCATTTCTGGAAACGAGTTACCTTTTTGAACAGTCCGTGCTAGCACTTTAAGTCCTGTTTCCATTGTTCTCTGACGGATCTTGTGCCAGCGCAAATCGGCACATCTTTCTGCAATTAGGTTTGATGATACACCAGTGATAGCATATCCTATAACAGGGTACGTTTTGCAAAAGTGCAAGAGCCACTTGGGAATACAATAGTTTTCAGGATCTGTCACAAGTAAGTAATTGTTGCAAGCCCTCGTCAGGTAGAACATTAGCCAAATATATTCCAGCACGTGTTGATTATGTTCATCATAATAGTAGTCTTCTTTAGGATCCAAAGCAAGTGGATCGAGCTTCTTAGTGAGATCTTCAAGTCTCTTGCCATCAAAATCTTTCCAATATTTCACGAATTCAGGCACTGCCAACCCCTCATCTGGAGTTTCATCCACCTCTCTTGATGTGGAGTTGATGTTTATATGAGGACTTGTCATTCCCACATCGCGAGTACTTTCGCATCTCATAGTTTTCCTAAATTCCTCAATACTCAACTTAACTGCATCTACTCCATCTTGCTGCTCTTTTGGCTTTGTAGGTAAGTTGACCTTCTTGAAGATCTTTCCTTTTGATGCGTTGACATTAGGTTGGTATACAAACACCAGATTATTGTAAGTGCAATTGTTGTTTAGACGGGCGCAAATACCACACAGAGGACGAGCCTCATCACATTTCTTCTTCTTAAGCTTACAACTAGTGCACCCTCCTCGACTGTAGGTTTTAGCCATTGTGCTGTCTTCTGCCTTATCAACTGTAGTATTATCGATCGATAAGATCTGTACAGTACATTAGGGAGGAAGTGTATAAAGATGAGCAATTGATAGAAATAGTGGATTTGAAATTGAAAAGTGGCAATAAGTAGTTACAAAAGCATGGAGATTCATCCAAAACACAAAAATTGTGAATTTTTGTGTATTTTTGTTCTCATAATTCAGTATTAAATTTTACACAACAAGAGATCCTCTCGGTGGCCAAGCTGGCTAAGGCGCGAGACTGTAATTGTATTGTAATCTTGAGATCGGGTGTTCGACTCACCCCCGGGAGATTTCTTTTTGCTTTCTTATTCTCTTTTTCTTGAACAAGTTGTCCCGTGTATTTTGAATATGTCTTTAATATCAACCCTCGATAACAATTATATTAAATATTACTAACTAGCATCCCTAGGTTGGGTTTGCTTGAGACTTAATCCTATTGTACATGGCCGTAATCTTTGCACTAGGAACCTTAGCTGGCCAGTAAAGACTTGCGTAAGACCACAAGTGCTTCGAATATTTGGGTTGGTCTTTTTCTTTTTGCAACTTCTCAATGTAATCTCCAACAGTCAAAAGCTCACTTCTCAAAAGTGTTGCCCACTCATGCTTACTCAAGCCCTTGCTTCCTTTCCTCAACCTCATCAACGACTTTTTAACGGGATCTAACGACTTCTTGCAGTCGCCCTCATCCATACTAGCATACTCCAAGAAATCCCCTTCGTCATTATTGTCATCATTGGCCTCTTCCTTGATTTTCAATGGTTGGTCCAATTTTGGCGAATTGACATTCGATCCCTTCTTTATTTTAGGCTTCTTCGCATGCACCTCTGGCGATTGGGATTTTCCATTCTTCTTTACCTTCGCGGCACCTGGTTCAGCCTTAATCTTTCTCACTCTCTTTTTGGCTGTTCCATTTGATGTCCCACTTGGGGTGCTGGTGTCTTCCTCGCCTCTCAAAAGAGTGAACAAATAATCTACTCTTCTTCCCAAATGAACAGCTCCTGGAACCTTTTTGTTGGACGCTTTACTAACTTCCTTCTCCTTGGAGTCACCTTCAGGGGCAGCCTTCTTATCTGTTACTTTAGAAGCTCCATCAAGATAAAGTTTGTTCTGCAAACCAAGCAACGGGTCATCTCTAATCTGAATCCACGACCCGTATCCAAACTTGTGAACACCGACTAGAAGCATGGCATCATCTTTGGAATCCCATTCACAGTTCCAACTTTGAACCTGCTTAGGAGGTCTTGGAAGCTCAAATGAAGTTGGCTTATCTTCTGGGATCATCGACTGAAGTAACTTCATATCAGGTGGACGAGAGAGTACCAATTCGGCATTGATGTTCTTGACTCCTTGATACTCAAAAAGCACAGCTTTCTTTTCTTTCTTCTTAGCAATCCATAGGGCCATAGGGCTCTCACCATCATTGGCAATCACATTTCCATTCTGATCCTTTGCTTTCCTCTCCAACTCAGCGAGAGCTTCAGCTCTTCTAGCTTCCTCTTCTCTGACCAACTTCTTAGAAATGTTGATGATTTCGTTGTAAGCATGCTTAATCAATACAGGATTCTTGTTGGAAATGCTACCATCTTCCACGAGTTGACTCCACTTGCCAGATAAGTCACCAACTCTCAAAATGGCCCTGTAAATGCCTCTGATCTCCTTCTCAGATAACTCGTGGTTCTCTTCAACCTTCTTTCTTGCTGCACGTCTTCTTCCACCTTCTTCGTCGTCTTCATCCTCCACGCCAGATGTGTCTGGAGTTCCACCTTGGAGTTGCTTGACAGCAGCACGTCTTCTGGAGTACATCGCGATCTGCTCATTCAAGTAATCTTCTTCGGCACGTTTCTTCTCCTCATCCTTTAACTTACTCAATTCTTCCTGCGGAATGATATCATCCCATTCCACGTCAGCCTTGTAGTCTGTAACTTCGAACTGTTTCAAGAACTCTTCCGAACCAAGATTTGACTCTCCTAATTCAGGGGTTGTGACGTGATCTTCAGCACGGCTCAAGACATCATCTAAATTCAATTCCTCCAACTTCTTTTGATTGTCCGTGGCGGCAAACATATTAGCAGCACCAAACTTCAAGATTTGGGACAACTCACTTGTGGAAGGCTCATTCTTATTTTTCTTATTCGTGCTGGCGTCTGCCATGCCCAAGGAGATAATGGCATACTCCAAAATCATCTTTTTTCTTGCACGCTCCAAAATCTCTTCTTCAACGGTGTCCTTACTGACGAAACGGTATACGGAAACGTGCTTCTTTTGTCCAATTCTATGAGCTCTTGCCATGGCTTGCAAATCAGCCTGCGGGTTCCAATCGGAATCAAAAATGATAACAGTATCAGCAGTCATCAAATTGATACCCAAACCACCAGCTCTTGTGGAAAGCAAGAAGACAAAGTCTCTGGAGTCTGGGGAGTTAAAGTGGTCGATAGAAATCTTTCTTTGCGCAGAAGGCACACCACCGTCCAATCTCTGGAATTGGTAGCCCTTAATCGAGAGATAATCACCAAGAATGTCCAAGATTCTCACCATTTGGGAGAAAATCAACACACGATGACCTTCCTTCTTCAAACGTGTTAAGAGCTGTTCAAGAAGCACCATTTTACCAGAGGACATGATTATACCCTTCAAGATATTGTCTCTTGATGTCGAACCAGCCTTGGCCAATACCCGTTCTTCAGCACCGTCGAACAAGTAAGGATGATTTGAAGCTTTCTTCAACTCACTCATAACATTCAACAATGATATCTGAGAACCTTTGACACCAGCATTCAACGCTGCATAGTTCTTGGTGATAATGTTTCTGTAGTACTCAGTTTGTATATCAGACAACTCCACTCTTAAAATACGCTCTGTCTTTGAAGGAAGCGATTTCTCCACATCTTTCTTCAATCTTCTCAAAATGAAAGGCTTAATACTCAGCTGCAAGTGCTTGATATAATCTTCTTGAGCATCATCCGGAACATCGAAATTGATTTCCTGATCAATGTTGAACTTGCCAGGCATCAAAAAGTCACACAATGCAGCCAACTCCTTAATATTATTCTGCAATGGTGTACCTGTGATTAAAAGTCTATTGGCAACCTTAAACAGCTTCAAGGACTCATATAATGAGGACTCGGCATTCTTCAATCTGTGGGCTTCGTCCACTGCAAGGAATTGCCACTTGAATGAGCCAAGCTCGGCTCTGTCTTTCAAGATATACTCGTAAGTGGTCAAGAGAACGTTGAACTTAGGCTTGTTGTTGGAGTTGTAGAGCTCGAACTCTCTGATCTTGCGTCTGGCCTCGGTGTTACCCAAATAGTAGATGCAATTCACATCAGGAGCCCACTTCTCAAACGTCTCCTGCCATGCTGGAACGGTACTCAAAGGCACAACCACTAAGTGAGGACCGTTCTGACGTCTGGCATAAATCAACCACGACAAGAACGCGATGGTCTGGACAGTTTTACCCAAACCCATCTCATCGGCAAGAATACCGTTCTCATTTCTGGACCATAGGAACGCCATCCAGTTCAAACCGGTCAACTGGAAATCACGCAACTCTCCATTCTTGATGAATAGCGGCTGTTTATTCAATTTCTCGAACCGCGGTCTTTGGTTGATTGGATAGTTGGCAGACAAATTCGGAAGAATCTTCAGCTGGAGTCGCTGCTGATATTTGGTGACCAGTTCTGGTGAAAGCTCGGCAATCACGGCCGCATTCTCCCACGAACACTCATCGTAATAGAGTCGCTTCCACTTGACCAAATACTGTAGCTGGGACGTTCCATCATCAAGTTCAACTCTGTCGCTGTCCACGATTCTCTCAACGTGGGTGAACTCGTCCTGTTCATCGCGTTTCCTCTCCCTTTCAATGTCCATGGCCTCGATATCCTCCTTGGTGGTCATGGGGTCGTTTCTGATCTCCTGGTCCAACAAGATGTACTGCTTGATGTAGTTATCCACTCTACGGAAACCCTTGAACTCCTTAAGCGTCAGGTACGACTCCCACGTATTGTGCAAGTGAGACAGTCCAGTCCACTTGACCTTGAACAAGTAGTCCAACTTGGGCTCATTGGTGATGGCCGCATTCTCTTCGTTGAGTTTATGGTCCAACACCAAGTCAATACCCTTGGTAGGCTCCTCTTGCATGGCCTGCTCGTAGTAGTAGTAGTCATTGTTCTCCTCCTCGTCACTTTCCATCAAGTCTGCATCATCATCATCATAATCGACCGCGTAGTTCACGGTTCCGTTGTTTCTGGTCAGAAACCGAATTTCGGAAGGTGTCGGAGTCGATTTCGCCGACGCCGTCTTGCTGCGCCCACCAGACGTCTTACCCAGTCTTCTACTGGTAGGTTTGGGTCGCTTGGCATTCAGCTTCTGTTTCTTGCTGGCGCCAAAGTCGTCATCGTCGAAATCGTCCAGCTCGTCTTCTTCCGACTCATCCTCGTATTCTTCGTAAGTAGTTTTACGTTTGCGCACCACCAACTCATCATCATCGCTTTCCTCTGCGATGTCAACGGCTCTTCTCTCTCTGTTGGACCGCCTGAGACCGTAAAGCTCTGGGTTAGCCTCTATTTCCTCGTCCAATCTCACCATAGTAGGTTTGTTACGTCAGTTGCTGGGTGTAGCCCAAAAAACACCAATCAGAGCGTGGATTTGCCCTTGAATACTGCTAGCCTTGATGTTATTTGCTGTGAATAGTTAAAAATGCTGCTGATTTTCAACGTCACAGAAGATTCGGTCACTATTAGGATACTTTGACTCAAATGCTAGTCAAGGACCTAACTATGCACCAATGGCAGGGAATGAAAAAATAACAAATGAGAATCCTCAGTAGGAAGTCAAAACGATTGACGGTCTGGAACTTTTTATGGGATTCCAAGTAGTCAAGGTAAGTTTCTGGTTCCAAGAAGTGACTAGGACTGGGGAAAAAAATTGGGCAAAATTTAATGCGCCAACAACATCATGAAGTTTTGAGTATAACACGTTACTGTTGTCATGTGCCGACGACACTCAACAGACTACAAATGTTTGGTATTAGGATGAAGACGTGAATTAGACATTATTGACAAACTATCGTTTGGTGTGGCCGGCGACTTCACTTTCCGTCATCACCAACCACCTATGTATATTCTTCTTAGTCAGGGGTGAAGGAGCAGCAGGAGTCGCACGCAAACTCATGTTGGCAGCAGCACGGCAATGACATTCCAGTAGCCTGCCAATTGATACATATCGGCCATTATGATGGGGCTCCGACGCGTATGATAGACCCTATCCCTCAGAATGACTCTAGTTTAGAGACTAGACACCGAAGTTCGGAGATAGCCACTGGATATCTGCTCTGCAGCGTAGCTGGATAATGAAACCAAACTATCTCTGGAGATTTGGATCTCATTTCCGACTTGCAGCCACTTTGCAGCCGTTCTTTAGCCATTTACAAAAGACAATATAAGAAAGCATTGCAATCCTCCCTCTCTTGTCAAGAGGCCAACAGCTGCCTTTGAGGGCCACTCTAAACTCTATTGAAGCAGAATTTGATCTTAATGAACTGCAAATTGTGTCCGTCAGATATGTTCTCCGTATATAAGGAGAGTCCAGAGCTGATTCTGCTTGATAATCTTTAGCCCGTAGCCGCCAGATGAACATAAACAGCAACTACGCGATGAACTGTTCAAGAAGCGCCATAAACAACGCGTTTTTGCAGCAAATATGGAACATTTGATCAATGTCAACACTTGAGCTTTACCCAGGCACATACAACATCAAAAACTCTCCAAACAGCATGCATCAGTAGAGATTCTGTACATCCATGACAACCGTAAAGAGCCTGTGGGGCGTAGCACAATATTTTACTTCAAAATCATGCATTTCATGTTGTACTCGAACACATGATTTTCTGATTTGGTAGAAAAAGAAGGTTGGTGAAAGAAACAATATCAGGGGATGGACAGGTGAGCGAGAATCCAGCAAAATGATAAGTACACGCCCTTTAGGGGTGGGTAACAACGGGGTTACGAGAGAAGGAAAATTTTGTTACAAGAATGCTTCCTGTGTTTAAAGCATAAGTTTGAAGCGGTCTAGGTAATTGTTTTATCTGGATTTATCTCGTAATGTTATGTTTCACATACTGTTAGTGTTCATGTCTAATTGTTTCGGGACTGCATACATCAGCAAACATTGGTTAGAGGTATACAATGAATTTGAACATAGAGGGAGTGAATCTGAAATTCTGAAAGCGGGAAATCGTTCTGAGTCAAGTCTTGTGATTGCGAACTGTCTCAATATTCATAAACATCCTCTCAATACACCGCTACAGACTTGTCCAATCATATCGCACCATTAGTCAGGACCTTAATTAACGCAGGGTTTGGGTGCGATGGTGTAAATCCCAGCACTAAGTAGCCGCGACCATCAACAGTGAAAAAAAGTTTGTGTGAAGGAAGCAAAAAAAAAAAAGTCTAGCTAGCCATCTAGTGCACTAACTACTACCAGGAAAAGCAAAATGAGTGGAAAGGGAGCCAAAAAGAATGCTCCGGCATCCAAGGGTACCAGAATTGCCATCGTGTCTACCGACAAATGTAAGCCAAAAAAGTGCAGACAAGAGTGTCGTAAGGCCTGTCCCGTTGTGAAAACGGGAAAATTGTGTATTGAAGTGACCCCAGCATCCAAGATTGCCTTCATTTCCGAGACCTTGTGTGTTGGATGTGGTATTTGTGTCAAGAAGTGTCCATTTGATGCCATTAACATTATCAATTTGCCCACCAACTTAGATGCTGAGACTACTCACAGATACTCTGCTAACTCTTTCAAGTTGCATAGATTGCCTACTCCTAGACCAGGCCAGGTTTTGGGTTTGGTGGGTACCAACGGTATCGGTAAGTCTACTGCTTTGAAGATTTTGGCCGGTAAGCAGAAGCCTAATTTGGGAAGATACGATGATCCTCCAGACTGGGAAGAGATCTTGAAGTACTTCAGAGGTTCTGAATTGCAGAACTTTTTTACCAAGGTGTTGGAGGACGACATTAAGGCCATCATCAAGCCACAGTACGTCGATAACATTCCTAGAGCCTTGGCCAAGTCGGCTGTCAAGGATGTTGCTGGAATTTTGAAGGCTAAGTTGGAGAGAAAGGAAGATTGGGAGTATGTGGCCAGGATCTTGGAGTTGAAGCCTGTCATGAAGAGAGACGTGGCTAACTTGTCCGGTGGAGAGTTGCAGAGATTCGCCTTGGCTATGACTTGTGTTCAAAAGGCTCAGGTTTACATGTTTGACGAGCCATCTTCGTATTTGGATGTCAAGCAAAGATTGAGAGCTGCCGAAATGATCAGATCCTTGTTGGACCCAACCACTTATGTGATCTGTGTGGAGCACGATTTGTCTGTGTTGGACTACTTGTCGGACTTTGTTTGTATTTTGTATGGTGCTCCATCTGTCTACGGTGTCGTGACCTTGCCTTCATCTGTGAGAGAAGGTATCAACATTTTCTTGGATGGTTTCATTCCAACGGAAAACATGAGATTCAGAGATGAGTCGTTGCAGTTCAGATTGGCTGATGCTGCTGATGGCTTGATCTTGGATCACTCCAGTTCTTTGGAGTACCCTGAGTTGGAGAAGACCCAGGGTGATTTCCACTTGAAGGTCGAGAAGGGTGACTTCACCAACTCCGAAATCTTGGTTATGTTCGGTGAAAACGGTACCGGTAAGACAACCTTCTGTAAGATCTTGGCTGGTGCTTTGGAAACTGACAAGAAGACCAACCTCCCAAGAATGAACATTTCCATGAAGCCACAAAAGATCGCACCAAAGTTCCCAGGTACCGTGAGACAATTGTTCTTTAAGAAGATCAAGGCTGCTTTCTTAAACCCACAGTTTCAGTCCGATGTGGTCAAGCCATTGAAGATCGACAACATCATTGACCAGGAGGTGCAGGTGTTGTCTGGTGGTGAGTTGCAAAGAGTTGCTCTTGTCTTGGCATTGGGTGTCCCAGCAGACATCTACTTGATCGATGAGCCTTCTGCATACTTGGATTCCGAGCAGCGTATTGTTTGTTCCAAGGTGATTAGAAGATTCATCTTGCATGCCAAGAAGACCGCTTTTATTGTGGAGCACGATTTCATGATGGCCACTTACTTGGCCGACCGTGTGATTGTGTTTGAAGGTCAGCCATCCAAGGACGCTTTGGCCAAGGCCCCAGAGTCGTTGTTGACTGGATGTAACCGATTCTTGAAAAACTTGAACGTGACGTTCAGAAGAGATCCAAACTCGTTCAGACCAAGAATTAACAAGAAGGATTCTCAGATGGATAAGGAGCAGAAGGCAGCTGGAAACTACTTCTTCTTGGACAACACCGAATTGTAAAATCGGTTGCATTGAGGGTTACTCGGAAGAGTGGGGCATTAATTTGCATGTACATTAGATTAACAGCATCATTGATTTATTGTGTGTGGTGGTTCGTTTACGATGTGCCATAACAAGATCGGGTTATTTAGAATAATCTTAATTTCTATTAAGTGTAGATTTCGCAGTGTTTTGGCAAGATCGAAGGCTTCCTTTTTAGATTTTCGCAGTTAAACTTTGTGATCTTGAAAATATCCATTATCAAATTGAATTGAGTGGGATTGAGACGGCGTTCACCAAAGTTGAATTGGATCTATTGAAACTTGAATGCTATATATCTAACCCAGCACATCTAACCCTTGTTTGACTCATCATCTCCACTTCAAGTAATTCTACATGTCGTGGGATCAATACGTCGAGGCGTTGGTGGCTACTCATATAGTAGATAAGGCTGCGATATATTCTTTATTTGGAGAGTTAGGGGCACAAACAGGTGATTTTCAACTCACTGATGAAGAATTCGCCCTTCTAGCCAGCTCATTTGAAGACCCTTCACCGTTGCAACAAGATGGCATGAACATTCAGAATATAAGATATGAATTGGAAAGTGCAGATACAAGATGCGTTCATATGAGAACCACTGGGAACGGAATAGTGGCACGAAAAACTTACCAAACTATCATGATGGGACACTACAGCCATCAAAGAAACGCCCAAAGGGCCATGGAATTACTTGAAGAATGGGCTGGGTACTTGATGTGTGTAGGAGACTGAGAAATGGTCCAAGATATGACGAGAAAGCACGGAAAAACACGGAATGATAATAAACAGGAAATTATAAAAGTATCTTCAGAGGCATTAAAGTTCAAGCCATCTATAAAAATCCATAAATTCGATTCATCATTCAGGAATAAAATCATTGATGTTTTCCTCCATCTCTTCACTTAGCCACGTGAAAGTAACGTGAAAGTCACGTGCATATCACGTTCTCTCACCATAGTAAACAACTCCATCCAAACCTCCAACTCTTCAGACCTCTGCCATGGCCACAGACCTAGCATCTATTCAAGAGGAGAGATCAAGGAAGTTGAAAGAGCTCTTTTTTCTCTTCTCCAACCCGCTCCAGTCATTGGATTCCTTCAAGAAATCCCTCAATACGCCAACAGCTCGTCAGTTTTTCAAAGCCAATGACATCTCGTTGGGAAATCATCTTCTGATCACGGCATTACCCCGAGTTCACGACTACGAGTCTCTCAAAAGGGAAATAGCCAATACTGTACAGTCGGAACTCTACCAATCGGGATCCAAGAGAACCCATGATGGCAATGGAAACAGCCCTTCAAAATCACACAAAACCACTCTAACAGATTACCCCAGCCGATTGATGCCTGCAGCATTTGGTGAGAAGAAAAAGACGTCTGGTGTCACGTCGTTGATGTCGCAAGTGGATGTTCTTGAGATGGAAACGAACAGCTTTCTCAACAAACAAATCAGCGACTTGGAGATCTTGTCTCTACCGGAACACTACCCAACTGAGGTACACAATGTGTCGTCCTTGGCTGAGTTGTATTACCTCACTCAAACACTTCCACTCATCAAGCTTTTACCGGGCTCGCATAAGATCCTCATGACCGAGGACTTTGAGCTGGCTCTACTAGAAGGGAAGATCGCTGTGCTCTACTCACGTATCGAGGAGTTGAAGCGCCAGAAAAAGTGGTCGCTACGCCAGCCAATTCGTTACTACGATCCGTTTCTCTACTCCAAGCGGAATAAGAAGGCCAAAAGCTATCACTGGGACACTCTTCTTAGTGAGGCCAAGTGGATGGCTGCAGATTTCAAAGAGTCCAGCAAATTTAAGAGAGCCTGCTGTTTTGAGATGGCACAGGCTGTTCAGGACTATTGGTCATACGGTAAGATCATGTGCGTGAAGAGGAAGAAAATAAGACACATTGGAGATTCACCAGAAGAGCTCGAGTTGCCAGAAGAAGCAGCCGAGGAAAGCGAAGTAAAGGTAGACGTGGTTGATGAGTTCTTGAACTTGACAGACCCTGCTGAAGCTTCCGTGCAAACACCTGCTGAAGATGCCATGGAAGTGGACGAAACGGAAAAGACTGACGCTGCAATTGATACAGAACCTCTTGACATCTTAGATGTCAAAGCTGAGGCGGCGGCTGAAGATATTGCGGATATTCAAGAAGATGAAATTCAGAAAGATAAGGCCCAAAATACTGAGCCAGACGCTGATGCTGAACCAGAGCCTCAAGATCAAGATCAAGAACTTGAGATCCCAGAGGACACTATCGACATTAGCAAACTTTTGGAACGCCCAGATCCTTCCCAGGAAATTGTTCCCCATGAGCTTCCAGAGTACACTGCTGAGGATCTTGCCAAGCTTGGTGTCTCTACAAGGTCCAGTCCTTTCAAGTTGCATGTCAACGTTAACGATATCAAGAAAATTGACCAATCGATTATTCGCAACTTGCCCAAGTTCACGGCTTTTGATGACGATCTTGTGAGCAACATGCACCATGCCCCACTCAAACCAGGTGAGAATTCTATCATTCCAGCTTCTCGCATGTTATATCCTTTTGATCAAGATGATTACTGGTATAAGATTATTCTTAGAGACACCGAGCAAGAGCTGCCTGCCGCTGAAGATATCACAGGCCCACCAGAATTCCAAAAGGGACTTTTTGGAGTTTCTCACCGTCGGTTCAACTATTTGAAGCCTCCCAAGCCACCATTGATTAAGAACATCGAATTCAGATCACCTACGATTTGGCTTCCTCAGGATGACAAGCACTTGATCCATTATGTTGCCGAATATTGTTTCAATTGGGATTTAATCGCCGAGAATCTCGTGGCTAACGCTTCTACATTAAAGCGGTACGAGTCGAATATCGAGCGCAGAACTCCTTGGCAATGTTTTGAAAGATACATCCAACTTAATGAGAAATTCCAATTTTCCGATATGAAGGGCCACAATGCCTACCTTGCACAGCAATGGCTCGAACAAGCTCACAAAGCTCAGCTGACTACCAAGAGAAGAATCTCTCCATTGGGTGTTGGAAACGAATCCATCCAAAGAGGTCACAGGAGATTGCGGTGGGCATCGATGTTTGACGCAATGAGGAAGACCATGAGAAAGCGTGAAGCAGCAGCTGCGAAGGCAAATACTCGCAGAAGTACCCCCTCGCTGGCTTCTGATTTTGCTGGACAAACGGCCAACTCCTCAACTTATCCTAACGGCACTACTGCAGTAAAGCGTCCTACCGATAGAATACCGACACCTGGAGAGCTCTCAAAGTTGAAATTTGACAGAGACAAGACTATCCAGGAAGCATACTTGAATCAGCAGTCCACACGTTCACGTATGATGGCAGCCGTCTCTCAACTGAAGAGTAACTCTGGTTCTGGATCTAGTGGTAGTCCTTCAGGAACTTCAGGCAGTTCAGATGCTGGTCCTGGAGCACCAGATATGCAGAGAAGAACTTCCAATATTCCAGGGCGGACTCAGCTCACAGGAACCGCAGCTTCAACCTTACAGCGTCCACAACCGACTGGAGCCCAACCTCAGCAACTGCAGCAAGGCAAGCCCCTTATTGGAAACATTAAGCGACCAACTACACCAAACGGAACTCCATATACTGTTGAGCAAATACAACAACTTCTACAGATTCAGAAGCAGAGAAGAATCATGCAACAGCAGAACCAGGCCGGTAAAGGAGGCGGTGTGGTACCAGCCTCCACCAATACCAACATGCAATTACAAGGAGCACGCAAGCTTGCAGGCACGGGCCAAGTAGGTTTGGGACAGAATTTCGGTGGCGCGGGAGTGACGACTGGTTCGTCTTCCGCTGCCATGGCGCAAACCGTCGGACAAGCTAAGCGTACCACCGGGCCACCTCCCAAGCGTCTTCAATTTGCTCCTGGACAAGTGTCGGCCATCATTAATTCTATTCAGCAAAAGAATCCAAAATTGACCAAGGAACAGGTTACCAAGCTTGCAGCTTCGTACTTGGCCAATCTTCAGCAACAACAACAGACCCGCTTGGAGCAACAACAACAGCAACAGCCACAATCTGGACGTCCGGGGAATCAGTCGCAACAAGCTATTCTGGCTAGACTGGCACAATTGCAGAGACAACGAATGGTTGGCGGAAAGGAACCAGACACGCCATCATTATCAAAACTTCAGTACGAGGAAAGAAAAAAGTTGATGTTACAAGGTACCCAGCTGCCTATATCGCTGTACTCGCCCTCTGGAGCTTCATCACCAAACTATGCCACACTGAGTCCAAATTTAGGTAGCACCAACTTGGCCCAGCAGAGCAATATGGCTATACCCCCAAGCGGAAGCGGAAGTGGAAGCAGTACACGGAGCGGAAATCGACAACAGGCCAACAAGAATCCTGAGAATTAAAACTTACGTGGGTGTAAACTTGGGATTCTGAACGAAATCACGTTAACGCATTAAGGTATTTACGAAGTTATAGAGATACAATACCACAAATCGAAAATATTTTTGAGGATCAAGTAAATTTTGGCATATATTCATTACGCAAGCTAATACGGCACCAAAATATGATTTTGAAAGGTATAACTAAAAAAAAAAAATAGCTATGGTATAACCATTCCTTCGGTATGTGCAGTGCGCTTGTATACTTCATTAGAATCAATTGATTTATTATACTCTCTAGTCATTACCAAAAAAAATAACATTCTCCCAATATCCAGGACTCTTCCATCTTCAGATTTTACTTCTACGATCATCACAGTACTCATGTTCATGCAATGACACTGCCTCAGACAGATTTTTACAACGTTGCTTTGGCATCGATAAGGCAACCGTCTAGGACAGAGCGAATACGTACTGAATCACCCGAGTCATTCGCCACAAGCCTCCCCAAGAGGATCTTCGAGTGGCTCTATTCGTTTTCATTAATCATTTTCATCATCTTGACTGCCGGATTTGTCGTGGTAACTCCTCTAGATATTGCAGTGCAGACATATGGTGCCCCATCAACAGGTATCAAGATGTTTATCATCATGGCTGCGTGTGCCTTGTTTTTCGTTGGGCTGATCCTTTTATACTTTTCAAGGTTGTATCATAGCAGGGATTCCGTGAACCAGATCCCATCCAAATCGGTTTACGTTCCTTTGGAAGAGAATGACTTGCCTAATGATGTACTTAAGTACATAGACGACCAGTTGAAGAAGTGTTTGGGAGACATCAAGGTTCGTGCCGGGCCATTACATAGCAAAGCTCTGTGTTTCAACTACGCCGGCATGTCTCCTCCAGATTATATTCAAGAACATAATGTTCGCATGGGCTATGCTGACCAAGGTACGCTGTTTCCACCAAACTGCTCGTACGAAGATGTGATAGATAGTTTGGCGTTAAGACAGCGGTTTGACGGCGCCCTCTTGACCAATTACAGCGTGCCTCCCTCATTCACGTTTCGAGAATTCATGATCTACATGTATCATCGAATGGGCGAGCTGCTTCAGCAACGACAAGAGATGGTTTTGGTGGTGCGCAAAACTATTGAACTCTACGAGAAGTTTAGATTTGGACCTGACTTGATTTGCGAACACGACTTAGTTGTGTTTTTGACTTCTTTGGAGAAGTTCCTCTCCAACTTTATGCTGCATGATCATCTTACAATTCGCCGAGGTTCAAACCTCGATAATGCACTGTTGTACAACTGGCGTGGCCGACAGCACAGTGGGATTTTTGATGAAGATTACAGGGCTGATATTGAGAGTCTCATTGTTCCATATACTCCTACGGCAGCCATGAGCAGGATCTCAACCAGACAAAGCATGGCTTCTGTACAATCAGACACTAGCATTGGGTCTAGAATGAATCCAATGCACCGGTCTAATACCAGTGGCTCTGTCATCAAGAACCGATTAGAGTATAGACGACTGAATCGGTCTTTCCAACATCTTGGAGACACGAGTGAAGTATCCCTGAGAGCACCTAGCGGGTATTTGACCGACTCAGAAGATGACCATGACACCATTGCTACATAAGGTTGGATACCAAGACAAATTTGAGAGCATGAGACTAGATTCCAGGACAAATTGAGAGAGATGCGATACGGCAAATAAAACAAACTGAGAGTGAACTATGGATGTAATACTGGAGCCAATAGCATATTGCATATACATTAGCGGTGGTCTGGATCATATGAAGCGGAATTGAACAAAGTCTGTAAATCAGAACTCACCATGAAGTCACACGACAGTGTTGCACAGAGCTTACTTCTCACCATGCAACCACACAAGCGCAAATGATACGAATCAAAAGAGTACTAATGAGGTCATCCATGTTAACACACTAAAGTAGGGTCCCAGGCTGAACATGGCAACGCATCAATAATGGGAATAGGTTTTACAAATAATTGCATGTGGGAATTATTAATACGAGGTTAAACAAGTATATTATGCAGTACAGTATTCTAGTCTGAATTGGCAAAGTTGGATACCTTTCTAGTAGATTGGTGCATAATGAAGGCGAAAACTTCAGCCCAATTTGCCATCCTCCCAAAAGAACACCGCCACAAGAAAGTCTAGAACTCATCCATATCCTTCGATCTTCTGAGGAACATAGTTATACAGGCCCAAACCAACTCTCGAAGCAAAGCAGCACGACACATGCCAGATATCAAGCAAGACTGCGTTCAAATCAGGAAAATTCGTGCATGCGTCCTATTAGGGGTAACTGGGAATATTACTAACGAATACTGTTCCGGTGAACGACTTGCTCTGTATGGAGGAAACCAGCATATAACGTTTAAGACTTCCCACCTCGACGAGACTTGACAACCATTCGTTAAGCCTTAAAGTAACGAGTAGCAAGAAAATTTAAAATCCCGCAACACTGGCCATTTTGGGAATTGCAGAGACTATTTTGGATTTGTAAAACTCGGCAAGTTTTTATTGTTCTACTCCAACTTAATTCTGCCGAGGTTTCACCACTCCATCATGCACAAAGTAGTAGACAACGGTACTGTCCTCGTTGACCGCAGCCAACGTGACACGTTTGGGGCGACATGATATTTTTGCCACCACATCAAACCAACGACCAATAGTATCCATCGACATTTCCTTCAGATCCATGGTCTGGGGCACGACCCACTCGATGTGATCTTCAGTGTCGTGTTCGTCTAGCCTATTGGGAGGAATTCCACTAAGTACATGGACACCATCATGAGAATGAATGTTAACGTCGTGCCAGAGATTGTAGTGTACGAGGTTTGTGGCCACTTGGCTGGCTAAATCCATGGTGAAAATTAAGAGTCAGTTGATCGAATAGCGAGATGAGTGGTAGATCCGTACCTCTGGACATAAGTACCAGGTAGGGTATTATTCAAAGAAAAGCCTAAAGGAGAAAAGACAGTAACATTCCGAGGCAGGATCCGAGGATAATAGGCAGAAACAGCACGCGGAATCCATCATGGCAGCAGTGGCGGAAAAAGGAGAAAGAAGAACCCTGGTCTAGACCATCAGCCAAACTGGAATAACGTGCACTGATCAATAACCAAGTAGACCCGATGAGGTAAAGACATTGCGATGCGGCACCAGATTAGTCCGGCATTCATAAGGTCGGCCACCACCGATGAGTTGAAAAGTCTAATGAAAATACGGAAGGGGGTGATGGAAGTAGTTGAAGAAAATAATAAAATTTTAAAATAATGAATGTCAGTAATGAGTTGGCTAAAAGAAAATTATATAATAGAAAGCTGTTGAAATTCACCTATTGAACGTCACTGTGAAGTCAAATGATTCGTGAAAGTATCACAACTCCAAGTTGTCAGGTAGGCCCATATGCATCGCGGAACACCGATCTGGGTTTACTAGTACGAACGATGGTGTAGAAACAGATCAGTCTAGAATGGGTCTCCGATTCGTGCAGGCAGTTTGAAGCTCTGGGGCCAGAAAAGATTTTCACCATACTAAAGGCGGAAAAGAAAGGTTCGCCATAATGAGCAGTTCAATATAAATTGGCGGTTATTCCATAACTTTAACCAACATCTTTCATTCAGAGCAGCTACTAAGTCTTCACTCCTTTTAGGCTTAGACCCACATTCACTACAAAGAAATCATTGAGGTTCGTGTCACTCTTTCCACGACCCATCACATTCATTCTTGGATACATTCAAACTGGTTCTTTGATTCACTCTCTATCATAGAATTACAGATTTCACCGACCTTCGTTTCTCTAGAAATCTGACCTTTCTCGAGAATCTTGAACTACATTCTTTAAAGTTCTGTCAATCTTTATCCGTGCTACCGTCCTGCAGACATGTATTTTGCACCCATTATCTGCCTTGCACTCGCAGCAGCTGCTCCAACAAAAAGATCCAACACTTGTGATTTCCCCTCCGACAAGGGCTTGGTTTCCATCACTCCCAAGTCACTGAATGCCGGCTGGGCCATGAGTCCAGATGCCAAATGTACCGCCGGTATGTACTGCCCTTACGCCTGTCCTCCTGGCCAATTGATGAACCAGTGGGACAAGTCAGCCACCTCTTACACTTACCCACAGTCTCAGAATGGAGGGTTATATTGTAACGACGACGGGTCTGTTTCCGCTCCCTTTGATAGAGACTACTGTGTTGATGGCACTGGTACTGTCAAGGTTGATAACAAGGCCTCCAAAAACGTGGCGTTCTGCCAGACTGTATTACCAGGTGACGAGGCCATGTTGATTCCCACCAACGTCGACGGAGGTAACTCTCAGACATTGGCTGTTCCTGACGAGAACTACTGGGCTTCTACTTCTGCCCATTACTACATCAACTCCTTAGGTATTTCCACTGATGATGCCTGTACTTGGGGATCCAGCAACAAGGCTATTGGAAACTGGGCCCCGTACGTTGCAGGTGCCAATATGGACTCCAACGGTGACACTTTTGTCAAGATTGGATGGAATCCTAAGTATATTGAATCATTCTCGGACTTGCCTTCATTTGGAATTCGTATCACTTGCGATGATGGAGATTGCGATGGCTTGAAGTGCGAGATTGATCCATCTTCCAATGGTTTGAACGAAGTGAACAGCGACAATGTTAGCAAGGGCGACGGGGCCAGCTACTGTGTTGTAACTGCCAAAAACAAAGCTACTGCCAAAATTGAGGTTTTCTCTGTTTAGAATCGCGGTTTAGGTGACTGTTTAGAAAAATTTGGTTTGGTTATGGAATATATAGATTTATGTTAATACTGTTTTGGGAAGGCATGTAGATTTACTGGACAAACTCTTATTGTGATAATTTCTTGTCCTCATGTTCTCGCGTTGATGTTGTTCTCTTTGTTGATAGTATTGGCTTGCCAAGATGAGTCATTTAGTAATTAACCAGGAAATTCCTCATAGTGATCCTTGTCGGAGTAATTGGGGTGTGTCCGGAATGCATCGAAAATCCCTGTGAGATGATGTGGAAAACATTCAAAATTTATTAGTGATCGATCTGCCCCTTTCAGAGAGGCGAAAAACCGAACTCATTCCCCATTAGATTCTCAGCAAAGTCATCTTCAAGTTGACGAATCGTATGTGAACCCTGTTGTGATATTTCCCTCGGCCTCTTGAGTCATTCTGCACTTCCACTAAGCTTAGTGGATTATGCATTACTTACACACAGATCGCGTACACGGAAAATATTTACAAACTAAAAAATATTGAGTCTTTTTATCATTTGTCTTGGTATTGCAATTCATCGTATTAGATTGGGCAGGTAGATCCCACATAGTGAAGATTGAGCCCGTTTCAGATTACCTTCCAATTGAATTATTTATCGAAATGAAACTATTAAAGTTGTTCAAGTTCAATTGCTTCCAATGCATCACTGACAAATCCATTACATCTACGCCATTTCAAGTGGAATTTCAAGATTTATATGACAAACCTGTCAGTTCCACTTCCGTAATTATCGCTTTCACTTACTCATTTCTTCCCAGTCGCCTCATCTTCTCGCCTTCTCCTCCTCTCCATGATCCACCCCTCTTAAAGTTTACTAATTCATGTACTGATTGATGCACAGGACCCGGCCCTTAAGTCATAAAACCCGCCCAAAATCACTTCCACGGGTATTTGGGTCCAACATTATAGGTCCTCGGTGCCAAGCGAATGACAGTTTCACTTTCCCTTATTTAGTTTGACTTCTCCAATCACCATATAAGCAACTTCCACAACCACATTTCAAACCTTCAAACCAACATTTCGAAACAACTTTTCTACACCACATTTCTAAATCTCACTTCAAAGTCACGTTCATTGGTAACAACTCAATTTCAGTTGAATATTTTCAAGTGTGTTCCTCTTGGTACCCTTGGCACAGTCATGATTCCACGGCAAACTTTTGAGAGTTCCGTGGGCGTCACGTCACCTAACGCACTTATCTCTTGCCTAGCCCCTATTAGTTGGTCTGAAGCACCTAATGTCGCTTCTGTCGATTAAATCTACATTCACACTCACTGTACAGGGCGTAATGAGATTCCTACAATGAAACTAAGAACCTTAAGTTGTGGGTTTTCAATCTACTTGATGTCAAAATTTGCGCATTTACGGCTAATGTCACGAGAAGTTCCGTTTCTTTAGAATATTTTCATGTTTTCACATATCCCATTCTTTGTGTCATTCATTAACACAGTCTTTGTCTCATAAATTATCTCTTTCCGTCATGCCATCGTCCTCTTCGGCATATCCCTTGCCCTGTCTCTCCCTAAATTGCACTCCCTCTGCCCCCCTGTGGTTATGAGCAGGAAGGACGGTGTTGTGGCATTTGCCCCGAAATTCCATGAAGATTTACCTGATTTGCTGTTTGATGTGCACTTTTGCTTCAAGCTTCTAGCCGAATACCACTTAATCCATCACACCATCACCTTTGATTGGTTGGAGGCAAGAAACTACATATGTATCCAATCGTATTTGTTTATGGTATAACCGGATTAGATCTTGGAAGGGTTGATAGGCAAAAAAAAAAAAATTGATAACATTAATCTTATTTTCCTTCAAATTCCGTTCAACATTTCTGTTTCGTTCCCGTATAATTTTTAATTTTATTTCTCACACCACTTCTTATTTCAATTTCGCTTTTCTAATGCTTCGACATGCCATTTGCTACAACATTTTTTCTTCTGCATTGCCTTCTTTTTTTCTTATTTTTTTCTCTCGCATTCCTTTTGTCTTGTCTTGTCTATTCTGCCTCATGTGATGTTCTCTACATCTGATGGTGACACACTCCTTTTGATTTATTTTTTTCCTTTCTGTCCTCCTCTATAAAATGTCCTGCCGATCTGGCCCTATATTTTTTCGGAGTCTGGCCCCGCTGTCCCCTAATGCCTGCCTCTATGAACCGCTCAATTGGGCCCTTAACCTCAAATGACCAACTTATCAACGCTTCTCCACCAAGTACCAAAATCCTCTGAGCTCCTTAATAACCTGCCTCTCGGCCCTCTTCCCTTTCTCATCCTACGTCCAGCCCTCCCTACTCTCCCATGTGAATTCGCCTTTTCCTCAACCTTGTAGTGCACGCTGGAGAGGTGGTGACAAAGCCCGCTCGTGCGCCAGATCTGGTGTCTTGCTTACGAAGTATGTTGGATGCATAATGTCCGCCAATCGCATTGTCCAAGACGTAAAATGTTCGGACACCGGCCAATTTTGCGAAGTCATAACAACCATTGCGAGGGAGGTTTGTTTTGGCCCTTTTTGCCCCCCAAATTTGCTTCATTTTTCCGTTTTTCCATCTTTCTCTGTTATTGGTCTGTTTCGTTTGTTTCATCTATTGATTATGACCTTAATTGTTTATCTCTGGTTAACTTACATTGACTTTCATCTTCACTTTCACCTTTACTTTACCTGTATTCATTTGGTCGATTGGTGAAATTATCCCTTTTTTTTTTCTATATATATTTTCTTAGCTTCCTAACGGGTCCCTCCCTCCCCTTGGCCCGCATTTGGTCGACGCCCTCTTGTTCCTGCCTGCTTCTCGGCCCCATCTGCCTGTGGTTTTGGACCTGGTCTCATTTTGCACCTCCAGACATTCCATTCCACGGCCTGGATTTCTTCAGCCTTATCACGTTTGCTCAGTATTCCCTAGCCGAACTATTCTCCCGAAACCCTACCTATCTCCCTATCTTCACTCTGCACGCATGTCCGACAAACCAAAGCCCCTCAAGGTGTTTGGCAGGACCCACTACGCTTGCACTCGGTGCAAACTCTCCAAGATCAAGTGTCTGGGAGAGAAACCCGCCTGTGCCAATTGCAAGTCTGTCAACAAGGAGGAATATTGTCAGTATCCCACGCGGGACCGCAAAATCATGATCATGGAGCTGGACTTGAACAAGCTCCAAGCTCGTGTTGAGCACTTGGAAGGCTTGATCCGTGCACAGGGTCCTTCCACCGTCCAACTGTCCAAACTACGAACAAATTTCACAGTTCATAGAAGGGCCAAACAGCTGCTAGCCCAGGACGCATACTTGCTCTCCGATACGGAGAATGAGCAAATCCCCTACCGTCTTTTGCTTCTATGCGCAGACCAATTGCCGGAAGAGGTGTACGCTTGGAAGCTCTTGAACTTGGTGTGTAAAACGTACTCTTCTGAATTCTACTTGGTGGATGCAGATACTTTGACTCCACTTGTGGCGCAAATCTATCAGTTCTTCCGTACAACTGATCTTCAGAACGTTGATTCTGTCGAGGTGTTGCAAGTTGTTCCACCCCTGGCTCTTTGTCACTTGTTTGTCATGTTAGCCTTTGGCGAGCAGATGTTTAATAACACTTTGGAAAGTCTTCCGCCATCGATTGCTGAAGTCACCGTTGGAGCTCCACGAGTTCCTGGTCTTGATTACTACACTACAGCCACCAAGTTGTTCAATTTGGCCCACGAGGAAATCGACGTGCAATTCATACAGAATGCCGTGCTCCTAGGGCTTTTTGCCTGTAATCTTAATCGTTACCATACCGTGACAAACTTCTTCAGTGTGGCTCTACAGTCCTCTGTGGCGAAAGGGTTCCACCGCCAAATGGAAACGCCTCCACACCTTACGCCTGAGCAATTACGCAGTTACAGGGTATTTGAGGAGAAGACAAAACGCCTATGGTGGTCGATTTGGGTTATCGACGTGGTCTGGCACGCAAAAATGAATATGCCTGTGCCGATTGACTACACAGATACCGACGTGGCACTCCCCAACGAGAGCCCAATTCTCGACTTGAATGATGGCTTCGATACCGCTATCTTGAGCAGCAATGTTCAATTGGTCAAATACGTTGCCAAATTTAACTCATTAATCTATGGACCCAATATTAGAACGTTTTCAATGAACTACATCAACACAGAGAAGTTCAATCAGTCTCTTTTATTGAAAAACATCACAGAGTCTTTGAACGAAATGCTTGGCGAATTCGAGCCCTCCATCCTATTGCCCTATAAGAATGTCAGCATTGTTCTGTTGACTAACAGAAACCTAGCTAATCTCTGTTTAAGATACAATCAGCTAGTCATTTTAGTGGTGGCGCCGTTGATTTCGATTCTTTTCAAAAAATCCACGGCTGCGAATATTCAAGATAAAGTTCCTGTTGTTAGGGCCCTCGGTACTGCTATTTTGGCGGCCGTTCGAACCGTAAAGATCCTTATGAAGATCTATGAGCATAACAAGCTCTTTGTACTTGGATTCTGGGACAGTCAACACCTTTTTACTGCTCTTTTGATGCTTATATCAGCTGCAATCATCGGCAATACCGAGGTTAACTACGAAATCAACAGGGCCGTGGCTCTTTTAAAGTACATGGCGGAAAACGATAATATAAATGCCCGAAATGCGATCGAGAAAGTGGCCCAGTTGAAAGAGCTTCTTGACTCAGTACCTGAAGTCAGTACCAAGCTAGACTTGAGTAATGACATTTCGAGCTTTGTAACGAAACGAACCCCTCCATTGAATGGTACAGCTGGTCTGGACGATTTCTTCAACCCATTTGACGATGGAATATTGGACGGGTTGGATTTGTACAAAGACGTTTCGAAACTACCAGGGCTGTTGTACGATGATTTCGGATTCTCGGAGTTTTCCGAACATTCGCAAGCTACTTTATTGGCAATGTCTATAACAATTCAGAATTGGGACACCTTCCGTGGATTGCCTATTCACATTTCGGGGACTGGAAGAATTGATGAGCAGCAATTGGCTGGGTTAGTGCAACGCAGTCCTAGAACTGGCAAAGAGTTTCTGATCGATAGACTCACTTAAATGAAAGGCCGTCATCAAAAGAAAACAGTTGGAATTCAAGATGTTGTTCGATCAATTCTGTCCATGGGCCGACGAAGTCAAGACCTATGTTTGAATTATTCGCAAACCAGTCCATAACCTCACTGTCACCCATAAATTGCGGGTTGGAGGGTGCCTGGTCAATTGGTGTCGCTTCGAAACCTCCCATGGCAGGTCCCTTTGTGAAGTCGCCGTTTTGGAACTGCTGGCTATTTGTATTATCTTCTTGTGTGGTGGATTCGTCCGCAACACTGGACTGCTCATTCTGGACGTTGCCCTTGAGTTTGGTCTTCATTTCTGAAAATAGGTACATTAAAACATTGGAGTACCGGGTACAAAGGTGGAGTTCGTCGGGAGAACAATCTCGCAATGTGATGGCTGCCTTTTGAATACTCAGTGCAATCTCCTCTACCGAAATAAGCGAAAGAGACAAGACTGTAGAATCGAAATTATCCACGCTCAGACTTGGAGCCTTTAATCCTGACGACTTATGTGCTGTGATTGTTAAATAACATTTCACAATAAATGCCACAGCTTTAACTATTCGAGTCACCCATCTCACAGGCATATATCTTAACATTTGCAATTTGTGAACTCTGTGTGCCATTGACAAAATATCGTTGGCAGCATTGAAAGCCTGTTCAATGTACTTTGCGCTTTTTGAGATCTCATCCAATTTGAGAGTCACCTTGCCGTCTTTGAAGGATTTTCGAGACTTTGGCGATGGACTCAATGCCAACGAATAAATGTACAACTTGGTATAGTTGAATTCCAAAATGAATGACTCGTTCTGAATGAGCGCAGCTAACTGAGTTGATATTGGAGATTCGGGGTCCTCGAGTGCTTCCGGAGTATACTTTCTGGTGATTTTTGCATTAGACGGAACAAGAAACTTCTTATACTTGCGTCCCCAGTTATTGATCATTGGACTCATAATGTTGAGCACCGAAAGATTCTGTCGCTGGCTTAGGGATCCGAGTTGAGCTTTGTATCCATAAAGTGATTCGTGTCCCAACGAGGTGATTTGGAGGAGCTCGATCTGTGCTCGTTGAGCTTCCGTGAAATGGAGCTCATATTCGCCATAGATGCGTTTCTGTTCGTCCTCCAGCATGTTGAGGACACGGTACTCATTGTCTTCACGTTGCTCCATATCCTCCTCGGAGATATCAACGTTATCCAAGTCCACCTCTGCTAGGGAATGGCCCAACATACTTCTTCGACTCATATTCATCACACTGTTGATCTCCGCAGTATGTGTAGCCAAAAAGGTTTTCAGGCTGAGCTCCATGAACCCAGTATCTTGAGCGAGTCTCACCGCGGATCCTATAAGCATCCATGCCATTCTGTACGATCTCCTCATAGCACCCAAACCAGCGGGCTCTCCAAAATTTCCTGAGATGCCGCCAGATGCATTGCCAAATCCGGTTTCTGTACTGTCTGGAGCTCTTGTTTCCGTGGCATCGTCTGCCTTATTGGCGTAGTCAGACCATCTCCAATGGATGGCCCTTGGATTCCATTCTGTGAAGAGCAAAAACGCAAACACCGTGCCAATGGACCGTGTAGATGCCTCAGCCCAGACTGTCTGCGAAATCAATCGCTGAACGTAGAGCCAGAGGCGGTCGTGGATCTCGATGTTCTTGGCTACACCTTCAGCATTCCGGGTCGCTAGTGGATGGCATCGAGACGAAATGGTGAGAATAGCACAAAGCAAGATGGGATACCCGGAAAGCACTTTGGGCAGGTGCAAAAACTTGGGGATGTGGGGGAAAAACGGATGCATCGTGGAAAAAAACATGTTGATCAAATATTCTGCCTCAGACTGGGTCAAAATGCCGTCTTCCCCGATGTAATCGATATCATCCAAGGCGTTGGAGCCTCTTGGCCGCACAGAGAAGGCACTCTCTGCGGGAGGCATGGCCAACCGTGTGTTTCTATTGATGGGTTTGTTGATGTAGGGAGGTATCAGGGAGACCATTGAGAGAGGCGGATTGGCCTCATGTGGTGTTGGAGCATCCAGATTCAGCAAACTAGTGTATGAAGAGTTCATAGACGTGCGTCGAAACTCAGAGTCCTGAGCTGGAGGTCCTGCTTCATTCTTGGAGTAACTTTCTTTTCTCACGAAGCCAGGAGCTTTCTCGAGTTGCTCATGTTTGAGCTGTGCATTGATATTGTCTCTTTCATCCACTGCAGCAATCTTGCCTGCTGCATTGGTTAGAAACACCATGGCTCCTTCCATGCTCAGGAAATGTTTAGGCTCATCATCCTTTCGAGGACGTTCATGATCAAGATTGTTTGACGCCTTGGACTTATCCTCCCGAACCTTCAGCACACTTCGTTTTTTCAGCTCCACAAATACACAGTCACGACGTTCTCGCTCGCAGCGGGCGCAGCGGCTTTTAGGATGACTGAAGTTCCCCAAATCACATTTGACTTTCCGAATTCGGCAATTAAGACAGGCAATATAAGTTCTTTTGAAATTCTTGGCCGTTTTGGGCTCTTCTTCTTTGGGACTGTGAGCTCTGTAAAGCTCTTGGACCTCATTCGGGCTTGCGCTCATGTTGATTTACCAAGTAGATATGGGGAAGTAACCTTAATAGTAGTTGTTGTCTGCAGTGCACATCGCCTACTTCATCACCTACTTGTTTATGTCTTGATCATCGATTTCATACATAATCTTATCCATATCATAGGTGGCGACTGCTATTCAAAATTCTTTCATTATTATCCCAGCTACTTCTTATACAATTGCAATTTCTTCACCTGCTCCTCTAAGGTCTTCAACTTGGCTTGCATCTCCTCCAAGTCTTGATTCAATCTGTTTCTCTCCGTGACAATATTGGTCTCCCACTGTCTGAATCTTTGTTCCTCAGCCTTCACTTGCTCAGTAAAGAACTTCTTCAATGCATCTTCCTCTTCCTTGAACTTGGGGTTGTGCAATCTTCTAGGCTTCTTGATGGACAGATCATCGTCTCCCTTCTCCGAGCCCAAGTTGCCCAATTTCAACGATCTGAATGTCTCAAAGTGGATCTCGTTGGTCAGCAAAGTCAAGTCCAACATGTTTGTGCGCAACAAGAGCGACCGCAACTTCTTGAAGTCGCAGTGTCTCTCGTTCTCCACCTCAACCACACCCCATGGATACTTTCTGCCCCTGACGAAATTGCCAGGCGAAATCTCTACCTCTTCCTCGGAGCCAATCACCGCAAATGGCATGGACTCGATGAGCTGCTTGGAGTGCTCAGCACTGGCGGGATCATCGAGATCCATAGGGGGTGTATATATATTTATGTCTTGGGCCTCGATCACGTCTCTGATTCTGCTCTTGAACGTCTCCATCTCTGCTGGCGACAACGTGTCAGCCTTGGCGATCACAGGGATCAAGTTGACTCTAGTGGATAACCGTTTCATGATCTCAATGTCCAATGGTTTCAACGAATGACCAGTAGGACGAATAAAGTAAAGACACGCATGAACACGCAAGTCCTTTTTGTCACCTCTAGAAGGTTGTTTCTCCTGCTTCATGTAAGCCTCGTGTTGGTCGTCAATAAAGTCGATGATTGGCGTCCACAGGTCCTGGTTGCTGACGTTGTTGCCGAACCCGGGGGTATCGATAATGTTCAAACGGATCTTGAAGTTTTTCTCCTCCAAGATAGCACGCACGATGGAGATATCTACAGTCTGGTGGGCGTTGGTGAACTTGTTGTGTCTCTCATTAGCGTCGTCGTGCTGTTTCAACGCCGACTGGAACAACGTGTTGACAAACGTGGTCTTACCCAAACCGGACTCACCAGCCACCATCAACGTGAAGGTGGCACCTTGATTGGACACGATTTTGTACCTTTGGTTGGGCAAGTTAGCGATTCCGACTGGCTCAGGCATTTTTTTGGTGTAGAAAGAACGGTGTCAACAATCCCGAAAATTGTGTGCGCAAGATTAGTGGTGCAGGCTGGGGTTTGGTGTACGCGTCTTTGGAGGAGTAGAGGTGGACGAAATGGGAGGAGTAATGGGATTTTGCTTTAAAAAAAATTCTCACAATAGTTACCTAGATCATTAGGTGGCAAATCATATGTTTATGTACTTTTTGGCGATGATTTTTGCAGCTTTCATAGGGGTAGTATCTCGGGGATCTTCAGTGGTGAGCATTGGGCCACCGTCAATTTTAGCTTGTTTCACAAGGCTATGCAGTAGCAGAATGTTATGATTTGAAGAACATGGAAGAGATAAATAATAGAAGGATGATTTGAATGATTCCTGCGGATTTACACCCCAGGATCAATTTATTACTCGGTGTTTTCGAGTTTGAATCTTATGGTTTTCCTATCGCTTTTGCTTTCTGTTTTAGCATCTTTTCTACGCTCGCTCGCAGATTGAATTTCTTTAACAACAAAGCTATCTAGAGACTCGAATTTCTTCATTTATTTCATTTTTCTTAGCATTCGCTCATATTCACTTTCCTCATGTGGCTTCTTCATGTCGTCACCTCAGACGAGGAACTCTTCATTGAAGCTGCTGGGGCAGAAAAAGGTCGAGGTGAGGGAGGGAGAGATATAGGACGTATAAGTTACAAAAGACAAGTAGAACTGAACAAGGGCAACAAAAGTTGGGGCAACTAATAGCTAACGCCTTTAAGTTATCTATTCTTCTTCTGGCTTTGCCTCTGACGTTTGTGCTTCCTGTTCCTCCGGCTGAGCTGGAGCTTCAGACAAGTCAGTCCATAAGGTCAAGTTATCTCTCAACAACTGCATGATCAAAGTGGAGTCTTTGTAAGAGTCTTCAGACAAGGTTTCCAAATCAGCAACAGCATCGTCGAAAGCCTGCTTGGCCAAGTGACAAGCTCTGTCTGGGGAGTTCAAAATCTCGTAGTAGAAAACAGAGAAGTTCAATGCTAAACCCAATCTGATTGGGTGAGTTGGTGGCAACTCAGTGACAGCCACGTCAGAGGCAGCCTTGTAGGCCTCCAAAGACAAGTCGGCAGCATCCTTTCTCTTCTCGGAGATAGCAAATTCGGCCAAGTAACGGTGGTAGTCACCCTTCATTTTGTAGTAGAACACCTTAGACTCACCAGTCTGAGCGGAAGAAATTAAGTGGTCGGTCAAAACAGACAAGATGTCTTCACAGATCTTGGTCAATTCGGCCTCAATCTTTGCACGGTACTCTCTAATCAAAGCAACCTGCTGCTCGTTGCCTTTAACTTCCTCCTTCTGCTCGATAGAAGAAACAATTCTCCAGGACGCACGGCGGGCACCAATGACGTTCTTGTAGGCAACAGACAAAAGGTTACGTTCTTCAACGGACAATTCCTGACCGGAGGAGGCAACGGCCTTCATGTTCTCAACCATCTCTTCATAACGTTCGGCTTGTTCAGCCAACTTAGCGAGGTACACTGAGTCTTCACGGGAGGGCATTTCTGGCGATTGAGTTAGTATGATGTTACTTGAGCTATTGATTGATTGATCAGTGGAGAGGAGGGGCTGGCAAGTGTGACGGGAAAAAATCTCGACAATCGGAGCGGTGTCTGGTCGTGTCCCTTTTGCGGTGTCGGGTGCACGGATGCGCGCAACCAACGCAAAAAATGGGCGTGCCATTCTACGCCAGACCAAACACCACCAGGTCCCAGTAGTAGAGATACCTAAGCACTGCCATCACAATTGTCGGCCTCATCCTGCCATTGATTAAACCCCCATTGAATTCATTTGTAAATTTGTCCACCTTCACCTATTTTTCGCTCTAAAGTGCGGAAAACTAAGCCGTGCTGTCTCCTTCTTGGGCACGCCCGTCACCCCTTTCCCTTCGGTGGCGACAAACCACTTCACCACTCAGGAAAGATAGAAGATCACCGCTACAGTCTGCGGTCGTAAACACAAGGGATAGGGAGATGGCTTGTCCGGGGTCAAATGGGCCGTGAGTCAAGAATCAACAACAAGGAACGCAAAATGTCAACAACGGGGGTGGGCGGCTAATCCAAATCAATCAAATGTTACCACAAACACAGATACCTTCAGCGGAAGTGATTACACATCGAAACATGCGATACGTACTTGCAATTAAAATTTAGAATTGAGTTCGTGCTTTGGGGACGAATAAAGAAAGTGAGAAAAGTCCAAAAAATGTATGGTGATTTAGGTGTCGGGGGGCTGGTTGTATTATGTAAGCGGGACGTAATGGGACTCGCGACATTGACATATGAGGGTCCCACGACATTTTACTATGGGAGGGGCGGGAGATACTTATCGGGGAATGGGCCATGAAAATTTGTTTTACGGCGGTAGATTTGCAAAAACATGGGGAGAGTGATTCGACTTACCCTCTCGGGCATCTGTTGTGGGAGTTGAAGATTTTTAGCACTTTCAACTTCATTGTTTGCGATCACATGACCTGTTCCTTGTAATAGGGTTATATGCCCAAGTTTCAGAAGTTGCTGTTTATGATTTCGTCAGTGAACACTAGAATTGCTGCTACACCGACCAAACCGATTCTGCTCATGTATTGATTTTCTTTTTTTTTTCTTTTTTTTTTCTTTGGTTCATCTCCTCGGTTATGATTGGCTTTGTCACGGTTCGTAAGTGCATATTCCTGCCCATTAGTTAGTGCATCAATTACTGGGATATTATTTAAGATTGGACCTTATGGAGGGTTGAGGTTGGAATTGTGGATGTTTTACTAGACCAACAAGTTGTTATCAGCGATATTGCTATTATTTCTGTTGTTGGTGCGCTCCACTTTCCTTTTGATGCAATTGAGGTGAGGCGCACCCTTTTTCATTGTTGTTGATGCCTCACAGGTACAGGGAGTCGATATGCGTTTTAATATATTGTTGACTTTTTCTGGATATCAACAGGCTGACAACACTAACATGGGCTCAGTGTTGAAATGATTAGCGCATTTCATTCGGGAGATTGTGATTTATCGGCGATTCAGTGATGGCAATTCTAGATCACTTTAAGAGCATACAATCAAGAATAGCTATCATAAAATAGCACACACTGCGTGAGTCTAAATATCCATGTGCTAAGGACTCAAACCATTACAGTGGATTTGTTTTAGTCAGATACATTTGAACTACAATGCTATTCTAGGGTGTTCTGATCAACTCGAGCACTGACAAAAATCCAGAATGTAAATTTAGTGGATATTGATGTCATAATGATTGTCGAGCGTCACCATAAATAAGTGGGGAAAAATACGACATTCCAAAACCGTCAGCTTTCTTCTTTGTGATTAATGAAAGATCATCTTTCCAGAGGAAAGCGATTCCAGTAAATTAATGTTCCGAAGAATGCTACTTACATCTCACGATATCTACCTCCCTTTCTGTCTTCTATCGTATTTTCTAACTATAGTACATTAATCAAGTTGCATGGTCTCCTCCAAGTTCAATGCTGTCGTGTTCAATTTGTATGGCTGCACCTCCTTCACCTTGATACCAAATCTTTGGTCTTGCACCAACTGACTCAACTGCTGAACCTGGCCAGCATATGGGCCCGAAAGCTGGTACTTGGAGTGCACCCATGAAGGTCTTACGGCCTGAATACCTCCTGTCAATCTCAAAAGTTCGTTATTGAGGTTGTTCAATACAACAGTAGTAGACTCTCTAGCCACAGCTGGAGCTCTGGCTCCAAACTTCAAAAGAGACTTCAACTTAACTGCACTAATGTTTAATTGAGGTAAAGGAATCTCCTTTCCTGGTAATGTCAACTTGGCAGCATCAATGCCATGCTTTCCGGTGGGGTTAGAAGTGGTCAAGATCTTGGAAAATGGAATGTGCTTGACGGCCTGGATAGGCTTTGGTCTGGCCAAGTATCTGTTGGTCAACTCACTCAATCCCAACTTGTGTACCTTTACTTGGCCCTTAATGGCCTCGAGTTGCTCTCTAACGTTGCCTTCCTCAAACTTGACTGGGAAAGACTCACATGTGTGGGTCAATTTAAATGGATAAACAGAGAAGTCTCTGTCCACAATTCCCAACAACTTTCTTGCACCCTTCAATCTCAAGTGGTGGGTGATGGCAACATCACGGATGAATACAGTTGGCTTTACGTCTTGAACATCCTCCAAAGTGATCAAACCCTTGACTTCAAAGTCTACAGTGGAACACAATCTCAAGTCAATGTTGTAGACCTCTCCGGCCTCCACAACAAACTCATCGGTTGGGATAGCAGAGGAGTTATTAGTACTCTGGGCACCGGGGTTGCTGTGCACAATCAAGTCAGAGCCAGTCGATTTTTGAAGAAGGCTAGCCTCCTGGCTGCTCTCATCCCAAACCACACCCTTAAAGTCACGCTCAGCAACAATACCCTCAGCCTGACCAGCCAAAAATCTTCTGACACGTCTGACTTTGGAGCCTGGAATCACCACACATCCAAAAGACTCGGCAATGCTGTCCACCATAGATCTGATGATTGAACCGGTGATGGCAGAAGTGTTCTCTAAACCAGGAACAGAGGCCATTTTTTCTGGGGTCAATGCAAGGCCCAAAAGAGCCACAACAGCCTCGGTAGCAATGTAGGTGGCAGCCATGGCATCGGCCTTAGCTCCCAATAATGGACCAGCAGGCTTCAACTCATTGTCCACCAACACTCCTGGTGGGTAAATGACAACAGTATGCGAGGACAAGGCGGTGTAACCATCGATCTGGGTACCCACAGTAATAGTAGCCACGTCACCTTGCTGGAGGGTGTATTCGGGAGAGTTTGCGTCCAACTCGGGCGAGACATTGTTAACAAACTCATTAACATCGATGGAGACAGGGTGAGCAATACCCTTCTCTCTGACCTTGTCGGAGTTGTTGTAAACGTTGCTGAGCAACTTGACAAGCATGGAATCACCCAATACACAGAGTTCCTGGACAGTGTAAGGTTTAGGGGTCTTGCTCAAGTGGTAGGAATCATTTATAAGTTGGGTGATGTACTTCAAAGTTGTCTGAGTGATGTGGCCGGCGGTTCTGTATTTGTCTAAGACAGATTCACTTAGCGTGTTTCTCTCACCAAGCAAGATGTTGGTGTCCTCCTGATTGACCGCTAACTGCATGGTTTTCTGTTGGCTGTAGTAAGAAAAAAATCTCTAGTATGGAGCTGAGATGCGATGCGCCCGGTATAGAGATCAAATTTTTACTGCGCAGGACGATGAAGGGGATAGTGTTAATTATACTATCTGTACATTTCATAAATGTTGAGTAATGTGAAGAATATGAATATGCCCATACTTTATGATTTGGTTAAGATTTCATTATTCTCTTTTTTTCGCCCTGTCAACTTCTTGATTTCGTTTCCCTTCCTCTTGATTCGCTCTTAGTACTACTGGTGTCAAGATGTGCATTGGCTGCGAAATCCATTCATTAAATGCATCACTAATCTTCTATCCTATCCATTTCATTAACTCATCCATCTTATCCTTATTCTCCAAAACAGCAGTGGCAGCTCGACTCATGGCATTCTTTTTGGATATATCATAGGCAATAGCAATCACCCGGTCGCGGATCATCAATTCCACCTTATACCGCTTGTTGTCAGGATCAGCCACAACAGAGTACTCGGGCGACAACCCAAACTGTTTGCCAAAGTATGCATAGAGCTCGTTTTTGGCAAACTTGTTGGCAATGGTATTCTTGCCTGCCATTATTGGAAAAGTGGAATTACCATCACTCTCTTCATTTCCGCTTTCTGACCTAACAACAGAAATGGACCGGTCTGTTTCCAACCTTTGCCGCCCATACTTTTCTAATAGTGGTCTGTTCTTCAACGCGGCCATGGCTGCACGGAGACCGGCCTCCTTGGATCCTGGAGCGGCCCCAACACCCATCACCTCGTCACCCATGAGACAATGGACGGTAAAGGGCGTGTTGACGCCATTGCCATTGTCTATGACCTTGTAGGTTGGATGAAAAGATGCTGTTCCCACAAGGGAGTACAACTCTGTTTTGGCATCCTTGTTGATTGGCACCAGCTTGCGGATCTCGGTATCAGCCTCTTCGATCTTGGGACGCATGAGCTCCTTTAACCATTGCTCGATCTCCGAAAGGTTGTAACCACGCTCCATGGCCAAAGCGCCCAAGTACGCCTCGAATACATCGGCATAGACTTTCTGCTTCCCACTGCGAAGAGATTCTTCGTCCACATTGCACCGTAACACTTGGTCGAATCCGTATGCGGTAGAAAACTCCCCAAGTGTCTTGTTATTGACAAGCAGGGACCGTGTTTGAGAAAGTACACCCTCATTGGCATATGGAAACCGTTCGTACAAGATGATCGTCACCAATGTGTTAAGAACCGAATCACCGAGAAATTCGAGTCTCTCGTTGTGTGAAAGAACAATCTCCTGTTCTGCAAGGTACGTTTTGTTCGCAGACGTAGACTTGTGCTGGAAGACTCTATTTCTGAGTCCTGGATCCTTGATTTTGGGAATAGGCGGAAGATCTGGATTAGAAAATGCTGTGTCAGCCTCCCATTCCTGGCTGTCAACCTGGACAATCTTAGACTTGTCTGCAAGCTTTCTCTTACCATGTTCCACCCTGTTTTCGACGATTTCGTCAAATATCGGCAACTGACTGTCCTCATACAAAGACTTGATCTTAGCAGCAAGATGCAAGAGTGTGTTTCCTTGCATCTCCTGCCTCGTGAACGAGCTGAGCAGCGGGTCGTGGATAAGATTGTTGAGTTCCTCCACGCTGGGAGCTTCTTCGACGAGCTGCCGGATGTTTTTCTGAAGCAGTCGTGTGCAATGCTCTAACTTATTGATGTCAGCATAACCGAACTTGCTGGACTCGGGAGTTGGGGAACACTTTTGTTTTTTAATCTGGCGAGAGGCATCAGGTTGGCTGTCAGCAGCTGCTTTCAAAGACGAGAGGAAATCATTGAATCCGGCGTCAGTCATTAATCTTAAGATGGGCGATGAAGAGAAAAAGATGGTTGGTTATAGCCTTGTGAGTCACGTGCAAGATGTGGAGATGGATGGGTTAGGCAAGTGCTTTTCTCCTCAAAGTACGAGACTGATGCGGGATATAGTAAGTGAATACGATTTGTGCTTCTAATATTGTTACTTCTTTTTTTTTCTGTGTTTATATTTTTTATTCTTTATTGGTGTATTCTGATTTATGGTCAGTTGCTGTGGATTAAGGAAAGTTCTGCAAATGCTTGAGAATTAATGAGCATGGAAGTACAAATTGAACAAACATCAGAAGAAAAAATAAAATGAAAAGGTTGAAAAAAACAGAAACACCTTTCAAATCAATAAATCACAGTAATAGTCAAAATAATTACTAAGCTAGGCATCCTTGACCAACTCTCACTTTTATATTACCTTTTCAGTTGTCCATACTCCCACCATTAAATCTGACATAGTCGTGCTGTGAGCAAATGGTTGCGACCAAAAAAAAAAATCAAAAACCAACTTCGATTTTCACCCATCCATCACCATGAGGATATTGTTTGCTCCACTAGCTGCGGTTCTCCGTCCGGCTGTGTCTACAAGCTTGGTTAGCCGCCAGTTGCCAGCATTCGTGGCGTCGGCAAACTTCTTCTCCACAAGTTCTATCATTAGCCAGGCTGGGGAAAAGTTCTCGTCTCCAGACCGTAAAACCACCAAGCACGTCTTATCCAGAAAGACATTTTTGATCGACTACTACAAGCACTTGAATGACACAAACGAAATCGTCTTGTACGTGCACCATAACAACTTGGTTAAGGCCGACAACTTGAAGGTGAGAAATGAGTTCCAGAAGTTGGGAGTCAAGATGACCTACTTGAGAAACAGTCTCTACAACGTGTACTTGCGTTCTGCTCATGAGGAGGATCCTGCTTTGCACAAGAATACTATCCGCAACAAAAACGTCGTGCACCCATTGTCTCCCTTGCTCAATGGCCCTACTGCTGTAATCACCGTCCCGCAGTGCGAGCCTAGTGTGGTGGAGCAGGTATTGAAGATCTTGAAGCAGTCTGGAGAGAAGCTTTTCTTGGTGGGAGCTAAGATCGAGGCATCGGTGTTCAACGTGGAAGAGGTGAACCAATTCAAGACTTTGCCTAATCGCGAGCAATTGCAAGGACAGTTGGCCGGGTTGTTGACTGTGTTGGGAGGAGCCGGATTGGTCAGAACTTTGGAGTCGAATGGAACCCTGCTCTACTTGACGTTGGACCAGAGACGGAAGGATCTTGATCCGGAGGAGTCGAACGAGTAACTGCATTCATGTACATAGAATAGACTTACAAAGAGAAAGTGTAGAGAAGAAAAGGACGGAAGGACGGAAAAGAGGGACAGGGAAAAGAAATAGAAAATGAAAAGCAGGGCCAGTTGAAAAGACAAATATTGAAAATTCAATAAAATATAGTTGTTGATGATTATTGTATTCAATCTCACCGCTTCTCCAATGCTCATCTCATGCCGGAAATTTATTTTCACCTAAACTCTCCATCTATTTCATCACACAAAATGGCCAAACAAATCATTCCGGGCCCGCAGAAGGATAAAGAGACTCAGTTGCGAGAACAGCGTGAGGCTGAATCCAAAAGAAAAGCTTACAGAGCCGTCAAGGAGGAAACAAGAAAGCAACTCAAACATGCCAGAATCGAAACTCCAACCCCAGAGCCAGATGCCGTCGACTTGCCCAGAAAGAGATTCTACAGACAGAGAGCTCATCTGAACCCATTTTCCGATCACAGACTAGATTATCCCAGGGACCCAGACAGCATGGACTGGCTGAAGTTGTACCCCCACTTCTACGATGAAGAGAATAAACAGATGACTCGCCTGGTGGACTTTGCCGACATTGGATGTGGTTATGGAGGCTTGCTCATCAAGCTCGGTACCGAGTTTCCTGATAAGTTGAGTTTGGGCATGGAGATCCGTGTTCAAGTCACCCAATATGTCGAAGATCGTATCATTGCGTTAAGAGAGCATAATAAAGACCAAGAAGGATACCAGAACGTGGCTGTTTTGAGAGGAAACGCCATGAAATTCACCCCAAACTTCTTCCACAAGGGTCAATTGTCCAAAATGTTCTTCTGCTTTCCTGACCCACACTTTAAGCAGAGAAAGCACAAGGCCAGAATCATCACCAACACCTTGCTTTCAGAGTATGCCTACGTGTTGAAAGAGGGAGGAATCGTCTACACAATCACCGACGTCAAGGATTTGCACGAATGGATGGTTAAGCACTTGGAAGAGCACCCATTGTTCGAGAGAAAGTCGAAGGAGTGGGAAGATAAGGACAAGTGCGTGGAGCTTATGTGGAACTCTACCGAAGAGGGACAGAAAGTGGAGCGGAACAAAGGCTCCAAGTATATTGCATGTTTCGAGAGACTTGCCACGCCAGAGGAGTGAACAATAAATAGCTGATAAATACATTAGACTGGAACCAGGATTTCAACACTTATAAGTCCGACAACTGAGCATGGGTCTTTGTGGCGTGAGCCTGACCATCCTCGATGATCTCAGAAACGCCAGAAGGAGCAGACTGAGGAACCAGAGGGAAAGAAGATCCAGTGGACACACCAGTGGCAGGCTCGACGACAGGCTTAGTGGTGGCAGAGGTGGAAACTGGGGCAGTAGTGGCAGCAGTTGGAGAGTTGACGGTGGAACCAGCGGTTCTGGTTGGGAACTTGGACTGGATGAACGAGCCAAGAGGACCAGACTTCTTAGACAAGGTCTCGAGATGTGGAGCAGCCTTCTTGTGGGCAAGAGCAGTGTACTCAGAGGTCTTGTCCTTGACAATCTTGGTGTATTGAGCCACAGCAGCATCAATTTCCTTCTTGTTGGCCTGGTAGAAAGGAGGGAACGAGAAGGCCAACAACACAGTCACGATCAAAAGGGAGTACACGGAAAACCACGAGGTGAGCTTGTAGAGGATGTAAGACACACCGGCAGCCTTCAAAGTGGACTCAATGTCCTGAGCAAAAGCTACCTTGTGGACGTAAGCCTCAAGAGCACCAGCAACATCGCCAACAGCAGGCAAAACTTGCTTTCTGAAGGTCTGAGAGTGGGACTTTGGTCTGTTACCAAGGTACTTGGTGACGAAACCTTGGCCCGTCAACAACTTGCCGGCGTACTCGGCAGCAGCGGCAACCAAAAGGCCAATGTACAATCCATGGAACACGAGGGGTGCAACATTGACTTTGAACAAGATGAGAGCACCAATGAGGGCACCAAACACCTTACCGGTGGCGACTGGATCTTGCCAGGTGAGCAAAGCACATGGCGAGATAGAGGTGATTGGGGTGGAGCCCGCGGAGGAGCCTTGGGAGGCAGCAAAGCTGTCGGAAGAGACAGGAGGGACAGCGGCGTAAGAATCAGACGACATTGTTGAAAACTGACGAGAAAAATCCTGTTGAATATTGGATGGAGACGAGATCGTCAAAAAAAAAGTGGTTTCCAGGGTGAGTATAGGCAGGCTGAGAATACTCCTTAAATTGGCGAAAATTTCGCATCTGTCACAAGACTGCTATGATTTGGATTGCTACGATAAGGGGACAAGATGAAGGAAGTTTGTATAAATAGAAGAAAGAAATAACATTTTAAATTGAAAGGGAATATTTCGTAATTTTTTTTTTAAAAAAATCTTCACTTTTTCCTCTGGGTGATTGTTTGCTAGAACCTCTCACTTCTCGATGCTATCGACAATCTCGGCACAGTCGCTAATCCCGATAAGTACTAGACAAAAGATTGCGGTTGCATTCACGACGTGGCATTGCGGATGATTTGCAAACAATGGCAAAATTTTTTTAGTTCACCATATCATTGGCCAACTATCATTAGCAATTGTCATCTACGTTGCCATCTACGTTGCCATTCACCTCGCCACTTAGTTGCCATCGTTGGTTTGCTACTGTATCTCGCCATTTCATCAAACCGAGGGACGTCTTAACCCGATCTGGAAGGTGGGGGGCCAATGGTAAACTCTGTGAATGTCACGGATGAATTGTAGTCGTAAACGATTTGGTCATACTTGGACCATTGATGTTCAGAGAGTTTGTTGCACATATGATGCCACAAGTCAGCGTTGTAGTTCACGCAGGCCACGGCTTCGATTTGCATGGAGGAGAGCAAGAGGTCGCGAAATGGCATGCACTCTGATCCACAGTTGGATAAGGAGAAAAATTCAACCAGACACCGGTGTGATTGGCATTGGCTTTGTGACTGAGAATCACATTGGCATTGAGGATTAGGTTGGCATTGAGATTGACAAGTTAATTCAGTTGCACTTTGTGTTTCATGTGGTGTCTGATGTTGTGACTGACGATGTGATCGTATAGATCTCTCCACCTTCCGGTTTAAATGGCTCATCGCACTATCCACTCTGTTCCACCGTATGATGGCACTTCGGACATACTCTAGTAGTTGCACAATGTATATCTGATGACCGTGACTTTTTTCCAAGTAATATCGTACACCATAGTCGTAATCATTATTTCCAAGCATTTTCCACCAATACTTCGATGTTTGCTCGCTCAGATGTAGAATCGTTTGGGTTGCCGATTCCAACGCCTCAAGTGCGCACACTAGCTTTCGAACTTGGCCCCGGAGATATTTAAGTTGTTTCCGATGGAAGCTGTCAAGAACAATTTGAGGTTTGTCGTTGGTTTCAATCTCTTTTTTTCCCTTCGGGAATTGCCGGCCAATAAATTTCCGTCGAAAATTTCGGCCTGCGTCGCTCTGCTGTTGGCTATCATGCCCTGTCTCATTCTGCATTTGATTGTTGTGTACCTGAATATTCTGCCTTTGGATGCTCTGCCTTAGCCTTATATCAACAAGCCTGGTGTCATTGGGACTGTCGATTAGATGCTCAAACTCGCCATTTCGATGCATGACATGGCCATCTCTCACTTCGTTGTTCATCAAATGATTCACCTTAATCACCGCCATATTGGTTGCAAAATGCTCAAACTCATCGATGGTCCCTCCATCCTTAGCTCCATTTGGCAAAACACTCTTTACCTCCAATAAGTCGCATTTAAGCTGCTTAAAACTATCCATTACTAACTTGTAAATGACTTCTATCGTCGCCAAAGAGCCCATATTCGTTTGCTGGCATGTGAGTCTGACTGCATCCTTCACTCGTTGGTCTCCTAGAACATACTGATTTAAAAGCATACAAACTCGTATTTTGGAAAAGTCACCTGTTCTATCAAATTGCTCCAAGTTTTGCTGGCCAACCTTGACGAATTTGTCAAGCCCAATTTTGTATTGGTGGTATATTGTTCTTTGACTCCTACACCGGACCTCATAATCTTTCTGAAACTCCACATTCAATTCTTTCACATATTGGCTCTGGTGGTTGAGAAGATCATCAAGAGCATTGTAATACGCCGCTAACTGAATTTCCAAATGCATTGTGTCTAAATTATGAAATGCTGAACTTTTGACTATATATCATTGAACTTCGCGACACCATTCAAACACCTAAGCATCCTCCATCACACCTTTCCCAAGATAATCGCTGATTACCTTGAAACGGTCCTGAGACTCATCTAAGTTCATTTTAAACACGTCATAGTCATAACTGGTGCGGATCTGGGACTCCCGGAGATTCTCCAGTGCTTGCAATTCGTTAATACAAAGAGGACATTTCGGCTTCGAATCAGCGACTCCAGGAATGTATGTGTTTTCGTTCAAACATCTTTGATGGTAAGAATGCTTGCACTTGAAGTGGATCAACGGGAACTCAAGACGCATCTCGCAATTGGAACACTTGTTGTTTCGCATCACGAATGCATTATGTGTGAGCTCAGTTAGCATGAGTGTGTTCTTTGTGGATTCGTTTTCGTAAGACTGGAGCAATTTCTTGTTGTTCGAAATATCTTTATTGGTTTCCCCCACAAAGTCTATCAAGTAGTCTTTAAGAATACCGACGGTAGCGAAGTCGTTTGAGCTCAAGATTTTGATAATTTCCAAAGGTGAGCAAACCTTGTTCTCTTTGATTTTGTCCAAGAGGAAACGGAAGATCTTGGGTGTAGCCTGTTTATAAACAACTTCTGAAGACACAAGAAACTTGAGCATGAGCTTGAACAAAAGTGGCTTCTGATCTCCGTGGCGTTTTGTTATCAGCAACGCACCTTGGACATCGCCAGCAACCTGAGCTGCCCTGAACATTCCCTCGTTAAAATTGCCTAAGTTGTCAGTGGCGAATATTTCCCCTTCTTTAAACTTGTAAATGTGAGAAATGAGTAAAACTTTAGACTTGTTTAAGAGGTCTGGATGCTTACGGAGCAAGTCTCCTGCCTTTGAAAGCCAATCACTTTTCTCCTCAGGGTGCTCGGCAGACTGAGTAAGATACAATTCAAACAAAGTCATCAACAACACCTTCTTGTCGTTGATGTTGCCCTGGTACTTATCGAACGTTTCAATGCAAGCTTCTAGAAAGATGACAAATTCACCAGGATGGTAGAGAAAACATGGAAATACTAAGCTGGGTCGAGGAGGTAGATACGTTGGCTCCTCGATTGTTTCACTTGTGTCTTGTTCCTCTTCGTGGCCTAGACGGCCAGAAAGGTAACTCATAAATGCAGTGTATGACGACATGTGGACTTTCTCAACCTGTGGGAGATCCAGATCCAGATCCTTCTTTGAGATGTCTTCGGTATCGATCAAAGAAAATGTGGTATCTGGTTTATATTTTCCTGTAAAGACATTAATAAGAAGCTCCGTGGTTTCCACTGGCATACACTTGAGGAGATCCTTCAGGTAGTCAATGAGAATACGAAGTAACTCGTCTATGGGAAGCGATTTGATGTAATCAAGACACTGTTGATGTTGGTGCAACTCGTTGAGTTGAAGCTCAACTATCAGATTTGGACGGTTAAGTTTGACCAACAATTTAATGACTTGAGCGTAGAACCCACTTTCCTTGAACAAATTGATGATTAGATCGAAATTAAGCAGTGAAAGATCAAGTTTCGAGGAAGAATTAGCAGTGCCATCTCTCTCGAGATCAAGTTCGTCAACAAAGGTGTCCAATTCAGTTGTCATTCTCAATTTGCAGTAGCAACACAATAGTAAGGTAACTTGATCACTATCTGCATTGTTCAATTCATATAACTTCGCAAGAAATTTGGTGATATTATTGATCTTGGAAATATCTTTGAAGGAAGTGATGACATTTATGACAAAATCATCGAGGTCTTCTGGTTTTAAATTAGGATTCTTTGTTTTACCACTTAATAGCAGCAAACAGTCGATGTATTTCGAAATTGCTCCATCAAAGTCCAGCTTTTCATAGAGGTAGTCGCCATGCAATCTGTTGATCCTCCACAAAGTCCCATTATCAAGATGGTATTGAGTTGCTAGACTCATGGCAATTGAGAAAAGATCTCTTTGCAAGATGATTTCAACTTGTTGGTTGATTGGTTTTTCATGTAGTTTGTATAGAATACCGTCTGTGGAGAGCAAGAAAATGGTATTATCGGAATATGAGGCAAAAACATGCGAAATGGTCAGATTGGAAATGGTCAAACTGAAGGAAATGTGCATGTTATGCAAATCGAGCACTAGCAACCTTGTCAACGAGGAACTCCCCGAATTGGAATCTTCAAGTGGACACACAACAAGAAGATAATCTTTGAAAACCCGAAGAATTTTGCGCTTCGCCACATTAAAATTAACAACCTGTGCCTTGCTGACATGGTTATAAAAATTCAAGCCATCTTGATTAGCTACAATCAACCGCGAGGTCTTAACCTCCAAATCTGAGCAGTCCAAATCAGCACCACGCGTGTTGGAAAGTATTCTTAAAGGCTTACCCTGGTTGCGGCCCGTGGTCAATAATGTCATGATCTTGGAGGTAGTGGTGAGATACAACACTTCCTCCATGCGATTGAACTGAATACCCGTGATAGGATCAGTACTCTCGTAAACTACTCGCTGTTTGGACCCTCTATCCTTGAGCATGTCCCCTCGAACCAAAATAACCTTTCCATTTGTGAAGCCGATAGCTATACAAGTGAGGAATTCATTGAAGGCAAAGCAGCTGATGGGGAAGGAGTTGTCGCCATTGTGAACAGACACTTGGGTCACGTACTTGTGCTTCATAGTGTCGTCAGACTGGATAGCCGAGTCGTCCAATTGCATGATCTTGGTGAGGTCCAAAACCTTGATAAGTGCCGGAGAGCCTTGTTTCTCAGCCAATGTCACCAAGATATTCGAGTGCATCAATGGCCGCATGTAGCTGATGCGGTAGTCTAAGTCATATGCACAAAACTGTTTGACCAATGTCAAATTGTCCTTGGAGAGAATCTTGATGTAAGCATTCTGTACAGCAAATACAACATAAGATTGGGTTGACGTTATAGCCGAGAGCGTTGGGTCGGAGAAAAGCGGGTCATCCGACTTGAATTTGGGATCTCGAATAGGAAGAAAGTCAAATAGCTGGAACTGTCGCCAGGTCGAAGGTAGAGACATGGTGGAGCTGAGAGTAAAGAATGGAGGTCAGTTGTAAGTTGGCGACGCACCCGTACACCGATAGGCGGGAGAAGTTTAGTGAGAAACAGATAGATCGAAAGATTAGAAAATATAATGAGAATGAACATATGGAAGGGAGAAATTGGAAAAAAGTACCGTTCAGGAGTGCTTCAAGCTTGTATTTTATATCCAGTGATTATGATATCTTGGGAATGTACTTGACCAGAGTATGGGTATATGGATGTTAAGAACTATATGCTGGACATTGAGATTGATTATTGTGAGACGAATTTAGTGAGACTAAATGAGTGAGATTGGACTTGTCACTTGTAAAATCCATTTGGATACCTTTCATTAACCATCAAATCAAAATTCTTTGCAATTCAAAAAAAAAATTGTTACAATATAAAATTTTCTCTTATTCCCAAATTAAAATTATCAGTAAAATGTTCATCCTGAAGTTAATTCTATAATTGTCTCCCGTTCATCTTCCTACATCCACACCTCCCCCCATCGCAGTTTTTTTCCCACTACACAGTCTCATCGGAAAATATCACCAACTCATCTTGCATCTCTACCTGTCATGTCGCTTCCTATCCCCGGATTGGGCGAGTCCTACTCGCTAGCAGAGTTGCCTCGTATCCCTGACTTGCTGCTTCCTGCGCGTGTGGCCATCCCTGAGTCTCGCAAATCCCTCCAGCATCTCACCCCAGATACCATCGACTTGGGTATTTCCAAGCTGATAATCGCCAGCTATGTGTTGAAGCCAACCCCCAAATTGGTCTGGTCATATCCATTGTCTCCAAGCACTGTGGTAGACTCTATGGATGTCCACGGTCTGTTGTATCTTGTTGGTTTGACTGAGAGACAGAAGAGCAGGCTTCTCTTGATTCAGAAGCATGCTGACGAGTCCATGACTACCAGTGAGATCAGCTTGCTGGCTCCTGCTGCAGCTGTCAAGTTCTCGCTGTCCGACCATATCTATGTGCTTTTGAAAACCGGAAAACTCGAGCTTTATGACTATTCTACCGAAGAGAAGCTCGAATTATCCAAAGGTCCCGGCCTTGTCAACATCGCCACTTCTTCCAAGTCCTACTCGGTGGTTTACCAGACGTTCATTTCCAACCACACTTTCAAGCATAAAAATGACTTGCTTTTTTTTGTGGAAACATCCAAAAGCTCGTCCTCTGTCAAATACCACCTTGTTGCCTTGGACGGAGCTAAAACCTTCGACATCTACGACACCTCGATCGACTACGACAAATCGCACAGCCTCATCTATACATACGCTGATGGCGTCATTTACAGCTTCGATACTGACAGCAAAAGTCTCTCCTCAAGCTGGCTCATGAAGCCCCAGGAAACCATAAAATCCATCTCGTTGGAAAGCCTAGTTAAAGGATCCGACAAGGACACCTTGTATTCCATCATTGCAGTATCATCCGAGAGACTTCTCTTATCGTTTAAATCGCTGGTCTTTTTGATCAACTTCAAGTTCGAGAGTTTGTTGGGAGACCATACCAACAACTCTGGAAATGAGGTGTACTTGGCATTTGGACTTCCAGTGGCTGGAAACTCTCCCGAATCCAGATCCACGTTTGCATTATACTTAAATTTTGAGGACAGAACAAAGACTTGCAAGTTGAAACTGATCCTGGTGGATGTTGGTGTCAACACCTTGAGCGAGTCTCTAGGTAAGTCGCTCTACCGCGACCAGACAGAAGTCCAATTGAGTGGAATGCCTCACTTAGCCGAAGCTGACTTGCAGAAAGCCAACGAAGAGGCTTTGGTACAGTTAGAGCGAACCCTCAAGCTTTTGGCTCATGACAAGGTTTCTAAGAACACCGAGCACTTCGACAAACACTTGTTGGGATACCTCAAAGAAGCCAAGAATAAAATCAAGACTGTCAAGTCTTTCCGGTTCTCTCCACTTCTGGACAGAGTGGTCGATGACAAGTTCATTTCACAGGCTTTGTCGTTGGTCTTCAAGTTTGATGACCAAGAGAACATCCAGATCATTGATGAAGCTTTCTTGCCCGAGTACTCCTTGAAGTACCTTCTCACCCACCCATTGTATCCAAGCAAATATGCTGCTGGTATGCTCATGCTCTTCTCCCAATTGAACCAGCCCATTTTGTTGAAGCATGCCATCGACAACTGTGCAGCCATCACCATCGATGAACTCATGGCCGAGTTCCTCAACTTAATCGAGCTCACCGACGAGATGAACTTGGAAGAGCAAGATGAGGCTCAGTACATTTTGTCTTTCTTGAAGGCCACCGTTGATCGTTTAATCAGGGACTACTCTATTGCACAGATCACCACCAAGCTTCAGGAGGTCTTGAATGTGGAGTTTGAAACCGCCAACAAGAAATTGGAACGCATGTTATCAGTTCTCCTCAATATTAACACCAGCAACTCGTGGGAGTTGGTGCAAGCCGTTATTGATGTTGGTGGACTCTTCAACTGGAGAATTCCAACCATCACTACACTTAGCGAGATCATTGACTCGAAGATCGATGCCTTGACTCAGAACAGTTACAACTTGACATTGACGAACCAGGCAATTATCGCAATCGATAATGCCACTAAGAATACCAAAAAGAATGAGCCTAAGGTCGTGGATAACATTCATGAGGTCAGTAACCAGAGATTGCAGTTGGATGCCATTTTGACCATCAGCAACAATACTTCAAACACGAAGTTGTTGGTTGATGAGGGCATCGAGTTGGCCAAGCAGATCCCCACATATTCCAGGGAGAAATTGGTGTTATAGAGTCATGTATAGCATATCCATTAAGGTTGAGCGGAGAGTAGAGCAGAAATTTGGAGAAAAAGTAGAAAATCACAAAGAAAACAAAGAAAACAAAGAGGAGGGTGCAAAATTTGATAAAATGGATCGTAAAAAGTGGATTACCTCAAATATAATAAATTTCAATGGAATATAAGTAGCCAATCTGAATGGTGATGTTACTACTCCAACCTGCACACTTTTCAACCAACTCTTCTTCCAACCATGAGCAAAAACCTTGCCTTGCAGGCATACAGAAATGCTCTCCGGGCCACCCGAGTGGCATTTAATGGAGATCAGGTTGTTTTAAATGCCGCCAGAACCAGAGTCAGAGAGGGTTTCGAAAGCAACCGTGCTCTTAGTGATGAGGCCGAGATCACTAAGGCCGTGACTGAACTCAATGAAGTGGCACGGTTTCTTGTCAAGAACATCGTTCAGGGTGAACAAGAGAAGGACGGAAGATACTTCTTAAAGTTCCACGACAAGACGGAGCTTGGAAGCAACGAGAGCATCAAGCAAAGCAACAGAGCCAACATGGGCAGTTTGGCTGGAGTCAAGGCCAGAAAGTGCAGCGACAACTAAGACATGTACATAGCAACACGATTGGAGATTTGGAGAATGGTCAAATATCTGTAGATTTAAGCAAGGTTAAGCATTGGGTAGATACTAGATCAATGGTGACTTTGGCCAATAGAAGTGCGAAGGAAATGGAGGGAAGATGGGGAAGAACAGAGAAGAAGAAGAAAAGACTAAAGAAAAGTGATTTTTAAAAGTTTCCTATATCGTTGGTAAAAAAAAACCACCACTTTTTTGGTTCACTCTGTGCTTTTCAGTGTAATTGCACTTCATGTAGTTTAACTTCTGCTAGCTTATACGAAAACAGAAAATATCCAGTAGATTACATTTGACTCAGATTTCTTTCAGCAACACTCAACTATCAATCCTGGATTTGTTTAATTTGGTACACCAATCACGTTCTGGGTAGTCTACTCAAGGTCCTCTGCTCATTGTCCTCGTCTCACGTTTTCATTTTCTCACATTCTCACTCTACAGAATTCACTAAATTCTTACTGATCTTCACACTTCATTGCAACAGCTCGCCATGGCCGACAAACGTGACGTCCAGATCTCAAAATCTCTCTCGTACCTCCTTCGCCACGGCGCCGAAAAAGAGAAACTCGCCATCGACCCTCAGGGCTGGATCGCATTGGATGTTCTACTCAATCACCATAGACTCAAATCTCAGAAAGCTTCAGTGACAGACATCGAGCGTATTGTGGCACAGAACGACAAGCAACGCTTCTCACTTAAGTCTGTTGATGACTCCGTCTACATTTGCGCTAACCAGGGCCATACGCTCAAGGCTGTCACCCCAGAATTAGAACTTCTAACATCGGAAACCATGCCAGCCAACGTCTACCACGGTACGTTTCGTCGCAAACTTCCAGCCATTGAGCAAACGGGCCTCAGTCGCATGCAGCGGAACCATATCCATTTCACATCGGATGCAGAATGGAGCAAACTGGGAATCCGACCCAATTGCGATGTCCTCATCTACATAGATACTTCCAGACTACTTGATAACGGATATGAGTTGTACCGCAGTAGGAACGGGGTTATTTTATGCGGAGGCAACGCCGATGGAGTTATCCCTGCCTACTACTTTTCCCGAATAGTCACGAGGGATTCGGATGGTGGTGACCAATGTTAATGGAGCACGCTCGTAACATCATTCTATTTTTGAGAATGGTGAGGTTCCAGCCTGAAGGATTTTTTTTCTCTAGAAGTCGCGAGTCTCCATCCGCACACCTTTTTAGAAACAGATTGGCTGCGAATCCCCCCAACTGGAACCTAGCAAAAGAAAAGAATTAAAATAGGTTTACGCTATCATAATCCATGTGGGGAGCGTCACGTTTTTCGCCACAGTTGCCAGGCCAACGTTTGGTTGCACCTAGTCCCACTGGTTCTGATGTGACATTCGATGGTCCAACATGCCCCCCTCAGACCTAGAGCCTGGGGGCCCTTTACTCGGTGCAGTCAGTGCAGTAGTGTACCGATTCTGGAGGCCCATTAGGCGCCAAAATCACTCAAAGATGGGTTGCACTGCATCGAGGGTTAATCGGTCCGGGGGGTCTGGACCCCAAGGTGACGATGGAATATATAGAAAAAACGGCCCGGTGTTAGAAGATGTGATTCTGCAACCATTTTTCTTCTCTTCACGCAATCCACTTTTTTGGTGTCTTCCTTATTACTACCAGCCATCGTGCTTCTCAAGGTCCTACAGCGTTCGTGCCAGCCTCTGCGCTAATCTCACCGAACATCTGCCACTACTGCGCATCGATATTTCGTTAATATTCACTCGCACCACCATAATATTCTGGCGTTGCCGTCCTCCACATCGACATCCCATCCCTCGCATCATCGGGGCGATCTTTTCATCATTCCCACCGTGGCAATCTCCCACCTGAAGCAGTCTCATAAAACGTCGTCGGCGGCGTCCCGTGTCTGCCAGTGGTACTGTTGCGACTGCGGCAAGACCTATGGTACACTCCGAACAGCACCTGAGCATGGTGCTAGGTCCTGCGACCTGGTGATTGAGCCTGCGACTCGCTTCACATGTCTGCGATGCAGACACATGATGTGCCCGTATTGCTTGAAGGTGCGATATCAGGATCTCAGCTAGGTGAATCAATTAGTGGAGGGGATTTCATGAATGGAGGGGTTTTATGAATGGAAAGATTTACGGATGGAAGAAATCGAAATCCTCCCGCTTGCGCCCTTCACTCGAGTATTTTAAGAACTCCAATACTTGTGACTTCCTACGGTTTTGATCCCTCTGTTGTTATCCCTCTGTTGTGACCCTATGTTGTGATCCCATTGTTTGCAAGTCTATAAGAACATTTGGGTTTTATCCTACCAAGCCTCATTCCAGATACTTTTATCTAATCGAAGTCTGATGGATGCGCATTATCTTAAAAAATTCACCTCGTGACTCTGGTTGACTTTCACAAGCTATCGTCAACCCACACATTCCATGACGAGTTACCCAAAATTCCAGGTCTTATCTCTTCCGGTTATGCAGCTTATATTGCGCTTTAATTGTTTCGCATCTTCTATCTTTAGAATGTGAATTCACTCGTCACTACACAAGGTTTTACTAATTGAGGAATCCTGGTCAAATTCATGTTCCACTAACTTTTGCGTTTCATGCCCCACCTGGGGAGCTCCCCAGGTTCTGTCCCTAGGTTCCGTCACTAACTTACTTCATTCCTTAATTTTTAGTTTATCAACCAATTTCATATTTCCCGCCAAGTTAATGAGCTATATTTTCCTTCCCCGGTGATTCCTGCTCCTATTGTAGTAATTATTCATGTTTTCGCACATGAAGTTGGTACCAAAATCTTATCACGTGTCTCCCAAACTCTCCACCTACTTGAACTGTTCCATACCCCGGTTTTTCTTCTTCCATTTATCGCCTGTTCTGTTCTCTTTCCAATGAGAGTGCTACACTCCAAACATCAGAAGCTCATTCTTCAGTGCTACCCGCCTGGAAAAGGCGTGGACAAAAAGCCCAATCCGCTGGAGCTCTCCTACCTCTTGTACTATGCTTCCACCAGACGAGTCAAGTTGGAGAAGGTGATTGACTACTTGGACCACAAAACCAAGTCAGATTCTCGTGGAAGTAAGTCTGGAAATTTGCAAGTTACCCTTTCCATCGTGTCGGCGCTTATAGAGAAATGTGCAGACAACTTGAACGTGTTTGCTTTCCAGGTTTGTTCAATTTTGACTTCGGTGTTGAACACGGGTGAATTGCCTCTCTGTAAGTCGCTTGTAGCCACCTACGGCGTTTTGTGCTCGAAATTGGATGGTGGCCTTTTCACCGGAGACAAGGACTTTGTTGAGTCCTTCTCCCGTCTCACCGATGGCTTGCTTGACGTGGGTGTGACCAAACTGAAAATTCCTGGTCCCAACCAACGTGAGTGGTTGTTGCTTTCGTTGTTGACTTCGAGGTATGTGTTCAACTGCTTGGGCTTCAATGCGGCTGTAAGCCATCGCTTTATCGGGAAATGTGTTCCGCTTTTGACGGCCACCGTTCGTGACTACTCTTCTTATGATACTCTCTTGACTCGTTTGAACAGCAACTTGAATGTCGAAAAGGATGACCGTAGAGTCAGCAGAGTGGCCACTGCTGCTGCACATTCTGTGGCCCATGGCGATGTGGACGACGAATCTTTAACTGAGGACGAATTGAACGAAGAGGCTCTCAACGGGTTGAAGGCCTTGTTCAATACATCTCTGTCGAGTCAGATCAGTGAGGCCACTATTGAAGTGGTGAATAACAACTTGAGGGACGGGAATGTCGAGGAGAGTCCCTGGGGTGTGACTTTTTTGGAGATGTGCGCCTCGTGGATCCCTGTGCAATTGAGATTTGTGGCGTTATCAACTCTTTTATACAAGTTGAGCGTTGTGTCTGAACAATTGCCTTCTCAAAAGGCTACCTATCCTCACGTGGTACACTATGCCCAGAGTATATTGGGGCTTGTCTCCTCTAACTTCAACATGATCGGCTTGTCTATCACTGATGTCCTTCAACAATTACTCTCATTGCAGACAAACTTGTACATTGGTCTGGCTCATGTTCTCAGTGTCGATCAAACTCGAAACTTGAGTGAGATACTTTCTCAGTGCATTTGCAACCTATCCAGTCACATTTACTATTTCGACCAAGTTCTGGACTCAATTGTAGCCATTTTGTTGCAGATTGACACCGTGATGATTTCTGCGTCCAAATCCAATGTCACAATCACTCATGATTTGGTGATAACCTTTCTTGATACCATTTCCACCATCTTGAACCTTTTGTCAAGAAAATTGAGCACTATCGCTCGCAACCATGCGACCTTAGAAAACTGGGAACTGAGTTTCCTGTTGTTGACGTTCACAAAATCATTTAGGGAATTTGCTATAGATGCTACTCCTGAGCAAATCTCAAATATTCAGACTAAATATCTTACTGTGTTCAACGAGTTTTTGACTACGGAATTGATCAAGGGAGATGAAAGATCCGAAGAAGACGTCAACGTTCCTGCCAGTTCAACGAATTACGGCAAATTTTTAACTCCAAACTACAACGATTACATCGAAAACAGTGAGAATGCCTTGTCTCATTTACTTGTCCACTGTAACGCATTTTTTGGTGAGCAATCCGTCAACTTGTACGTTGCCCGGATGCTCTTGGACACATTGAAGAATTTGCTTGGAATCACGGGAATCAATTTCATTCATAATTTCCTCCCCGTTTTTCCTCACTGGCAAATCCTGGAAGTCACAAAGCAACTTCCAGATTGTGCTAAAGACACTACAGCATATCTCTTATTGAATGAGTCTTTGAAGGTGTTGAATGAGAAGTATCGTGACAGCATCCATTTTGATGTTAGCCAGCTGAGTCTCGCCAAAAACGTTGCTCAAGATATCGCAGTACGCAGAGAATTGGCCGTGTGGGTCAACGAGCTCGATGGTACTAACGGCGAAGGCTCGTTGGCAATGGGAGAACCTATACCCAATGAAGTCAACAAGAAGGCATTCTATGAATTCTTCTCTCAAACAAGCTTACCTAAGTTTGGGTCAAGAAACTTGCATCCCGACTTCCGTAATGGAGAGTCTCTATTAAACGGCAATATCTCTGAGCTTTTGCAATCTGCATCATCTCATTCAAATGAGGAAGCGTATGAGGGCTTCAAAACACCTCCGAGATCGAATCTGGTCAATGGATATGGCTTGGGCACGGCCAACGATATTTCATCAATCCATTCTGGATTGTTCAACAGCAATTTCAAGTCAAACGGATACCATTCTCCAGATGCTACTCAAATGACTTCTGACACACTCCCGACCATTGGAACACACTATCTTCACGAAGCTAACAATTACAAGCACTCGTTGATGCCGCGTGTGTCTGATTTGAAGCAAAGCGTCTTGGGCACGAAGTTACCAAACGATCATTTCTCATTCACTAACGACCGACCAGCTAGTATCCCCAGATCTGTTCTTCAAAAACAGATCCACACCACTGACGTTAAGTCCATTCTTAACGGGCTTCACAGCGAAGACGACGAAGAGATCATAGTCTAGCTCATGTGTATTTGTATGTAATAAAATCATCAAAATTCAATTTCTGCAAGTAATGTAAACTACTGAATGTCAGGTGAATCTGTACAAAAAACCAGGTGTCACGTCACTAAACTAAATGACCCACAATCCCTCTACAACACTTATCGTTCAAGCGCACAAGACGCTCGTATATTACTATAGACTGTCATTACTCTGAATCATCGTCGTCATCCCCCAATGCCTCGAAAGCATTAAATGTGTTTGTCTGCTTGTCAGCAATTGCGTCTCTTGGATCCACCGCCTTGGACGAACCCAAATTTTTATTGTTTGGTCTCACCTTCACAGTAGTCTCTTTGATAGACTCTCTGAATTTTGCTCTCTCGTCCAAAGCCTCCTCAGCACCGAAAGACTTCTTTGGCTTAGCCATGGTAGCCCATCCATCTTCGTCCACAGTGGTCTCCACAGCCTTCTTTCTCAAGTTTGGCTTGTTGCCTGAACGAGACAATCTTCTTCTGTTCAAGTGGTGGTACGATCTCTCGTTTCCGTGCTCGTCTATGTAGGTGTCACCGTTGGACTTCTCTCTTCTCTTCTCGTTGGCCACATGCTCTCTGACGGACTCAACCAACTGGTTGAAAGCCTCCAACACGTCTGGCTTAGGGTTATATGCTTGTTCTTGTGCTTCGAACAACTGTTCTTCTGTGTACTTGGCCATTGTGTAGAGAGATAGAGTTGGTTGGTTTTTTCGCTAATTTTTTCTGGAGTCTGTATTCTCGTGGTTTTGGGTACGAGACGACTGGGGTAACTGACTGTGCAGTCATTTGAGCTATAGAAAGTTCAGGGAAAGAGCTAAGGGATTAGGATTTTTTTGTCTTTGAATTCTTTCTTTTAAATCAATTTCCTGGTTTTGTAGATTTTTGCTTGTCCGGATGGTTTTCTTGGGCTTTTCTGTCATGGTTATATGTCGCGTGAGACTATCTGGTTAGAAAATGTGGCTGGATTTGCCTGAGATTGTGTCAATAAAACTTTCATGTAGAGCTAACTTAATTTGTATATTCTTCTAGATTGCTATAGTATTTGAGCACTCGAGCTTCGCTTATTTTTGCTTAATAATTTGGTTTTCCCTTGATTCCGGTATTCTGTATCATAATGGTCGTTCTAATTTCTAAGTTTCTAGATTTTCGGTAGCGGACAGCTAAATGTTCAGAAGTACCACCCATACCAGAAATCACATATTCTTAAAATTTACAAAATTGAATATCCACAATCAGCTCCAAATGAAAATCATTAATTAAAACCGAAATTCTAGATGCTGGATTCCAGAAAAGGCACAATCTTCCATGTCTTCATATCCGAGCTTCTGTGCAGAATATATCTATATCTTTGAGATGAGATGGTCTCATTGATCTACTAGCCATGCCGTTCGTCAAATCTCTCCATAAAGTGTCCAAAAAGCTCTCTAAGCAGCTGTCGGGATCGCTTCACGTCAAGGGACGTAAGTTTAAACAACTTAATAGAGCCACCGAGCGTGAGAACAAGCTCCAAAAGAAAAAACTTCAGTACGCTGAGCAGAAGAACCATGAACTTCTTGTTTACTTGCACATCCAGGAGAAGATCAACGAAGATAAGGAGAAGGAGGTTTTCTCTCAAGATGACATGAGGGAGATTGTCAATGAATATATCTGCAGAAACGACGAGGAGTTGGCTCAGATCGAAAGCGATCGTAGACCTGGCAGACCTCTAAGTAGCAAGCACCAGCTCCAGATCGAAAAGAGAAAGCACGATCAGCATATATTTGAGACTGGGTTTAGTATCCCAGACATTTCTGATAAATTAACAGTGACCAGATTGAGAGGGTGGAACGGTACGAGTGGGTCGCTCACTTCGTGGAAATTTACTTTGATCACCAAGGAACCCCCCAAGGAAGCCGATAAGGAAGTTGCAATGGAGGTCTAGAAAACATAGTTTATAATGATAATTAATATGTGAAATAATCTTAAATTCAGGCAAAATCAATCTGAAATGAAATTCATCTAGTCCTTCCACATCAATCTCTGCCAGAGAGATTTGCTAGATGACTTTGGTAATGGAGTAGAAACAACTTCCGGCACAGGCTGGGGCTCGCTGACAACAACCACCTCTTGGTTCTCCACCCCATCTTCGGTAATTGGAACTTGCTGAGGAACGTCTTGCTGGATATCATCTAACCAGATATTGAGGCCAATCAATGCTAAGAACACACTTCCTGTTGACGCCAACAAAGTCTTAATCCTGGTCAAAACCTTCTTCTTACGAGCCACCGTTGGTCTGCTCAACACTAACATTCTCTCGCTACCCCCACCGCCGATGAGTTTCCAGTGTTTCTTTTGCAACTTCTTGACATTCTTGGAGAATTTCTCGAGTTCAGATTCATTGAACTTATCAAGAATAGCCAACATATCTTCTGCAACATGATTGGATCCCAAGGGATTCTCTTTGGATGTGAAGGTTTGTCCAGCGGGTGTCAAAACCAAGTATTCCTTAATTTCAGTAGCAGGAAACATTGGAAAATCACTAGACTTCCTTCTAAGGGAAAGCGAATTAAAGAAATTGCCGGACTCCAATGAGCGCTGACTGTTGGCCATGGTGCTGCTCCACTCATAAGCTTGCTTTTCACGCCACTTTTGTTCTGCCTGCTTGTCACTCTCAACCTTGGTGCTCTTCAAAAATTTTTCTAAAGATTCCTTATCAATGCGTTTAAATTCCTTAGTCGAAATGTTATGCTTAGCATAAGACTCCCTGATTTTCTGTGCTGTCAAATTATTGATGGCGGCATACTCTTCTGGGTCCTCCTCAAAGAGCTTGTTTTCTGCTTTGCTCAACGCGCTTGTGACTGCTTCTTTAATCGTAACATCAGTTTCTAAATCCAACCCAGCAGGGGTGCTGTTGGAATTTAGCAACGATAACACATAGTCTTCTTTATGATAATCAACCGGAGATGCAGCACATTTTTCATCCTTCAAAAATTCAGACATGTCAAACTTATTATCAGCAGATTTACTGTCTTCTAAATTCTTCTCGAAAGACTTGAAGGCTTCAACATTCAACAATACATTATCCAAAACGAATGTCTGGTCGTTGTTGTGTTTGAACAAAACCTTCAAATTGCGCGAGAGCTTTCCAAGCAACACCTTGGAATCCATACTTGTTTCAGAATCGGTTAGCTCTTGCAATGCCGTCAAAATCTCATCTGGAGTCGAAGACTTAAAATTTCTTCCAATCTTTTGCTTGATAGCCATCAACTCTTCCGCAAATTCTTCAAACATCATATCATCCATGAGCTGCCTATAAACATTATTCTCTGAAGTAGTGACAGAACTTGATGCTCTTGCGTCATTGGTTTCCTTTCTCTTGCTGAGCTTATCCTCAAAATCATTGAAAACGGATTGAGAGTGGATAAGGGTATCCAATATACCAGTGTTTCCTCCATTCCAGGCCAATAACTTTTCGAGTTTCGCATGTAACTTTATGAACGCAATCAAATTATCTTTAGACATTCGCAGAGCATGATTAGTGCATGGCAAATCATTATATATCTCCTTGATTCTCTTCTGCATCAATCCCAATATCTTTTCAGCTGAAAAATTTTTGAATGAAGATCTCAAATCATCGTGTCTGAAAATCTCCAATTCTTTTACAAATTCATGCAACTGCATTTTATCAGGAATCTGAAGATAGGGTCCAGGTGCGTACAAACTTTTTGTATCTGGTTCCGAAGCTTTCTTTGCTTCTTGCTCGAATTCTTTCTTTACTTCCCGCTCCTTCCGCTGAGTCTCGAGTCTAGCTTCCAATTTTTGGAGCTCGGAATGGGATCCTAGGACAGCGTCCAAAACTTCAGTGTTTCCATTATTAAGATCAAAAAGTTGTTTCAAACGACCAGACAATCTCATGAATCTGGCTAAGTTAGCTGGAACCATTCTAGAGGATGGATTCGAGTTTGGAAGCCCATCATTGAACTCAACAAAGCGGTCTTTCATCAATCTAAGGATCTGTTCAGGCGTATAATCTTTGAATGGAGACTTGAGCTCATCCAGTCTGAGAATTTCAAGCTCGGTAGTGAAGTCATGAATTTTGAGATATTCCGGAATCTGACAATATTCAGTAGTCACTTCAGGGAAGAATAGCTCTTTAGGTTTCACATCCTTGATAAGACTTTCAAGCAATGTGACATCTCCTCCGTTAATGTCGAAAGTGGCAGTTAGCAACTCGAGAATAGTTGCGTAGCTAGCGACATTCTCGGGGTTAACTGCAGAGTCTGTTTTGGAGACATCGCTCGAAATGACATCTGAAACTCTAGATGATAACAATTTGATGACATTCACATCACCAATTGAAGTATATGGTATTTCACATAAATCCTTGGATTTAAAATCAGCAAGCTCATTCTTAAAATCAGATAATTCCCGACCGTTAACTCGGATTGAACTTTGTGAGGAGCCATGAGCCCCACCTGACGCAGCCATAGTAGAGGTCAAGTCAACGATCTCAGGGTCGACTTTCGCAACATAGGCATAATGAGATACTTTCTCATTGGTTGCCCGGATCAATGGTGCTTGACTGACTAATTGGTCAAGAATCCGAAGATTGTGAATGCAATAAGGGTGCATTTCCTTCAAAGAAGCAACAAAAGCATTGATTTCATTCTCCATAAGAGAACTTCCCTTAACAGCCAAATGAAGAACTTTAGAGACCTCTTCAATTGAGCTGGCCTCAAAAGGTTTTTTGAGGTGGGTGGAAGCAGTTTCGATCAAATATAAGTAGGACGGAATGTCGAAGAGCACAGCCAAAGAAAAACCGTAATTGTCGAATATGTTGTGCGAAACTTTAAATGGAGCAAGCACTTTGCCATTATATCTCACGGGGAGACAAGAATACTTGGTATTTTGTAAGGCGTCAATGGGAACGAGACCGCCACATACCAAGGGCAAAAATGTCTCCAAAAAGTTATCCATTTGAGACTTTTCACTCTCGGTGTACCCTGGTTTCTGTGCTTCCAGATAAAGGGTTGCAAAAATGGTATCGAACTGGGGAAGTCCGACCATAGTGTATATGACATTGAAGAAATTGCGATGATGAACAAAGAACAAGTCCTCAAGTTTCTGGGGCTCGCCTGACTCGGCACCAAGCAATTGTTGAATAGATTCTGCAGAAGGATCTTTGGTCAACGCAAGGAGATCCCGAGGCGAAATGTTCTTCTGGCCCACGGCCACCAAGATGTCCTGGAGCTTTCTATAGCGCAGCACGTAGATTACCACGCGGAAAAACTCCAGATCGTAGTCGTGGGTTGAATCATGGTCTTGTAAGTACCTTGAGAATTCCGATACAAGGGCCGAAATTTTTGCCACCACTGGATCCAAAGATTTAAGAGTTGTGAAGTCGAATTCTGTGGCCAAAACCCGGAGCTCTGAGAGAAAATTGCCAATTCCCAGGGTGTACAAGTCCACATAGATCAGCCTGGAGCTTTCCAAGAGCGAGCCCACAATGTAAGGTACGCGGGAACGATCTCCGGAATGTTCAAGCAAAGACCAGAACGAAGCCACCATGTCATCGTAAGCGGCCAAGTTCTTCAGGTCCACTGCGGGAACTTTCCCCTTCGTATACATATCTCTGAAGATATAGATCACATTAGAAAGTTCTACCGCAGACAATTGCGAGAGAGAACCAAGAGAGGAAGCGTAGGACGAACGAATGAAGTCGGCCAACACAGTCAATTCACCATTGAACCTTCTTACGAATTCTTCAATTGCGGCGGCATGAGATTGGTTATCCGAAGCCGGGCCCGAGTCGGAAGCCAACTTCATAGATACAGACACTAGTGCGCGTTCCACCAGAGATGGATCGTACAAGCCATTCAAAGAGGCGGCGGCGTCAAGGGAAGTTCGGAAGGGAACAGCCAAGTCTGTGCTGTGTACACGTCTTCGAAGGGAAATCAAGTCAATGTCCTCGGATGAGTTGCCACTGAAGGTTGCAAAGGTAGCAAGAGTATGAGATGGTGGGGTATAGGAAGAGAGTCGAATGGGGCGAGGCAGGCGACGGACGGTGATACGGAGACACAGGCGCGTCACGTGGCGCAGAAGAAGTCTGACGGCCATGATCGGAGAGGCGAATGTGTTTTTTTTGGAGGAAAGGATAAGGAAGGATAGATGAGATCAAGATAGATGATAAGGATCATGGGGGTGTGTGGTATGGGATGTCTGGGTGTGAACGTATCCTGTACATAGATGAGAATTGAGATCAGAGAGTCAAAAGTGAGACTGTGGAACTAAATACTGTAGGTGCACTAAAGACTGTAGGTTGACTCCCAAAGGACTGTAGGTAGACTATGCAGAAGGCGGTAGGAAGAAGTCTTGAGACTGTATATAAACAGACGAGAGACTGTGGCTCATATGTAGCTTGTCATTCGAGACTGTAGGGAACGGAGTCAGATGCGTAATGTACCATCAGAGATAATGTCACTATTTAAATGACAGCTTTGTCTTCTTTGTTTGCAAAAACATGCCACAAAGCTCCTAAAAAAAAATTTAAACCACTTACGAAAAAGGTGGAAGTTCTGTTTATTAATACTTTCCGTCTCCATATCTCACCATCCTAATGTCTCAGATCTAGTAAGCGAAAATCCCCCACCGGTAACCCCCACCAGTAACCTCCCAATTATCTTCAAATTTCTCAAGACGCATCCTCTCGAAAATTTTTTGTTCCTGCTATAAAAATTTTCCTAACCTCCTAGAACGCAAAAAAAAAAAAAAAAAAAAAAAAATGACTTCGTTCGATACCCGCATTTCTTTTTCCACGACCCTTTCTTTTATCCTAGTGACCGTCTAAAATCCCGCCCGTTGCTTTTTCCTCGAGCTCATGTCCATAAAACAACCCTTCTCGCAACCAAAATAAAAACATCCTCTAAAGAGAAAGGTGCCACCGAAAGAAACATTTGGTACAGCACATTTAAAAATAATTTATTGAGTCACAAAAAAGGCTGAATTTTTTAAGCCGTTCAGACGTTCCGCCGTACCCACTTGCGTATTCCTTTCGCAAACTCGGACCAGAAATATTATTTACCGACTCCCACGCACTGCCATCTCTGCTTACTCCTGCAGGCCTCTGTCTTACATTGCTAACCATCATCCAACTGGGATATCGTCCTGCGTTTCTCTATTACAACGGGATTCTTTTATTCTTTTTTTCTGTTTCCGCTCCATCTTGGGTTTCTTTTCCTTTGCATCCTCCGGATTTCACAGTACATGCTTCCATGCCCGATCTAGTGGCTGCTCCCCTTCCGAGAAAGGCCAACTTGCCTGTGCTTTCATCTGGTGCCAACTCCGTGATTTCTCCGGCGCTACTGCCAGTAGACTCGCTGGTACTGGCGCCGTTCTCACCTATGTCTAAAATGGACTCCAACCTACCGGCACTGTTGGACGAGCTCCTCGACGACTGCTTCCAATACTCCATTGACCCTAAATGTCTCTGTGAAACCAGAGCCCGCTACGTTCAAAACTTCCATCGTTTCCTCACCGAAAGACATACCCACGAGAACTTGGCATTTGTCATTGAAATCTTTCGCTACGAGTATTTCTTCGATAAGATCTACCCAGAGAATGTCACAGTGCAGAAAGCTCGCTCAGCATCGAACACACCTTCGCATTACTCCTCGAGTTTCCTCAACCAGTCACTCGAGCACTTCATCGACAGTTTGCCATACCCAACAAGCTCTATGCAGCGCAAAATTCACAAGGTCGGCACCTCTGATAGCGATCTCTCCATCTCGGGCTTTCTGCTGTCTGACCAGCTAGGTTTCGATTTTGACGATATTCCTCCAAGCTCATCAAACGCTTGGGACGCTTTAAAGGACCAGAACGTCTCATCTGATGAGGAGGAAAGCATGTCTCGAAGCTCCTTGACTCTGTCCCCTCTAGACTCCGAGGGATTGCTCACTGACCAGTGGAATCACGTTGTAAGGGAATTCATTCTAGAGAACTCCCCACAGCAGGTCAATTTGAGCAGCAAAACGGTAGTTGAGATCATGGCCGAAGATTCCATCCAGGGCCTGGCCCATAACCCCATTGTCCTCATCAAAGCTAAATTGGAGGTGATTCAACTACTAGAAGAGAACGCATACAGATTATTCCTCCGGAGCCAGAAGGCAGAGTTCAACATGTGCGAGTGTAAAGGCTCGTGCCAGGCGAACTCTGTGGATTCTACCATGGTGTTCACTTCGCCATTGACCTCCGGATCACCAAGTTCTAAGAAGCATCTCCAATCTCCACAAATGAAGGCATCATCACCACTTGCCAGACCTTTTGATCTGCGGGACCACCATGCTGGAACGTCAACCAAGTCCATGGTATCGCCGCTGCCGCAGAGCCGCATCAAATCCAAGTTTCTTTCACATTTATCTACCAACTCTGAGACATCAAGTTCGGGCTCGTCCATTTCAAGCTTCATGCATCACTTCCGAACCCATTCGGGCGGTACTCCGCGAGCAGCGGTATCTGTTCCACACTCGGGTGCAAATTCCCAGGCACAATCGCCCGTGCAAGAGATTCCACGAGCATCATCTACAGTTCACGAAGGTAGCCCGTCGTTGTTGGGCAAGATCTTGCGAAAGAAGAAATGAATCATTTATAGAGTGTCTTTGGGCACAATGCATATCACATAGAAGAATATGAGACGATGGAATAGGTACAGATGGATTGAGAGAATGGTAGCCAACAATGATAGTAGTCAGAAGTTAAAGGTGTTGGGATAATTGGGAGGAGGCACCACAAGAGAATATAACAAGAGAAGACATAGCAAAATGAAGGGCTTATAAGAATTAAGAAAGAGGAAAAGTCATGTAGCTTATCAGATTAACATCACATACAGTTAAGATGTGTAGTTACTTCACCATGTCTAGATGTCGCAAAGTGTAAGTTTAGGTTTAATGGGCCAGATATCTACATAAAATAACATTGACGACTCAAACTTAAAAAAAACAACTCCAAATAAACAAAGAGTTCCTACTAATTTATAATCATTGCATTTACCTTCCATGCTTTCTACAGCTCCATACTACTCCGTAGCCACAGTTGCTAGAATTCATGAGCATGGATAATCACGGTTTAAGAGTTTCCCTCGCCTTAAATTTCCATCGCCAAAATTTCTACATTCTAGAACTTTTATCGTCCTCATTCTACCTCTACGAACTTAATTTCCCATGTCAATATCTCAAATAATTATCCAACTCATTTATACCTACTACATCTCATATATCTCATATATGCCATGTATCCTAATCTCTGCGACATCTCATCTCGTATTCCACAATGCCAAGTTGCTTAACACCTAAGAATTCACCACTAGACGGTCCAAACTCGCCCTAAAATATGCAATAAATACATACTTAACCTTGAAATCACCCCTATAACCATAATTCCTATTGCCACCCCTTCACTCCTTCCTCCCTTCCTTCCTCCTTTCCTTATCATCACAGTTTCCTGTTTGGGTCTAATGGCCCGCATCCACAAATGCACTACCCCAGACTCCTTGCTATTCATTTACCAAGCTAATTACACCTGCCACTGGCCAATTTGCTAGCTATTTGCTCTGTATCTTGCTGCTAATCCGTGATCATGACGGACTATAACGATGAGGATGACAGTCTCCCTTCATCTCCTCAAGACACTGAGCCATCTCCAAGGTACATCATGATGCTCCGTCGAGAGCTTGCCAGCAGCCCTTTGAGCCCCAACCAACTCCGAAAACAAGCCCATTTGAGTGATCGAGCAGCGAACTTAAAACGCAAGAACGAGGATGTGAAGCAAAAGGTATTGGAGGTGAGAAGACGTCAGGAAGCGTTGGAATCCATGGCTGCGAGCCAAATGGTGGTTCAGTTTGCTCAAGCCAACGAGAGGAGACGGCGTCATTTAGAACAGATCCGTGAACGAGCAAGAGCACTGCGGTCGTACTGGCGGAGAAAACGTGAAGATCTTTTCGATCTGCCGGGTGTTCCGTATCCAAGTGAATATTCCAGATTTGTTTCGTTTGACAACGGGGAACTGGCTCCAGATAATGACTCGTCTGTGGATGATGAGAAAAAGTATACAAGCATCCAGATCAGTGCAGCTAGAACTATACAAAGAGCAATTCGGAAAAAAATACTAGAGAAAGCATTGAGTGACCGTACCGCACAGTCTCTCGTCAATAGTGTGATGGATTTCAAGCTTTCATATAGCCAGGCGATAGCACTATTGACAGGACGACAGTCTAAGTACATTTCAAATCTATTGAAGGCTCTAGGATTGCCATATACGGCCAATGTCAATGGGTATGTGTGGTTTCTCTACTCGATTGCTCTTATCAGCGATTTCCAGGAATTCACCGAGAAAGAAACGGCCTCTCACCCTGGTTTCAATGTGAACATCAACAACAAGAAAAGAAACACTCTCACTAGTGTTCTTCCTATTGTTTTGTATCGCTATGCCACCCGGATCTTTTACGAGTTGAGACGAATCCAGAACATGCCACTTGAGAAGGTCAAGCTGGCAATATGCCTCCCAAGACTTACATTAGCACGATATTGGAGAGAATATCACTATTTCTTTGTATTATTCAAATTCAACCATGCACAAGCCATGAAGGACATAGCAGAGGAAGCACTTGATATTGCAGCCACCCAGCAGCGAATTATGAGGTCTCTAGAGGGTAAGGAAGAGCGCAGTTTCAGAGACCGAATTCATCTCTTTGGAAACTTTAATCAATTGCTTTCCTTCTCTAAATATAAATCTGTTTCTTGGGCAGAAATTGGCGACAAGAGACGGCTTTCCAAAGAGATTCTTTCAATTGCAAGTCACCTAGACAAGTTGAACGAACGAGGAAGGAATGAGCCAGAGCTTCTGTATGATGCCAGTTTGATTACTGACGATAACCATCTGAATTTGGTGGTGACAATCTCAAGAGGTGAAGTGAACTTTGCCATTCCTCCAGACGTTGCTATTTCTTCATGGAGACAATTCTTCTTCGAGTACTACCAACAGAAACTTCTTGATATTTCCCAATCTAGGTGTCCTTCTTCAATGCGGTCAGGATCACGGTCAGTACCGCAGACGCAATCAGGATTCAGCATGAGTGAAGTGTTAAAGTTATCGGCAATTAAACAGTTGTCTTTCGCTGAGGGAGAATCGTTCTTGTCCCGGTGTGATAGGAAACTTCGTCACATTTTCAACAGGTACTATGCATATTGCCAACATATAGGCGATGCAGATGACCTTCATGACACATGGAAGAATTACGACCAACTCTGTTCATTATACATCTTGAGCGAGATCAAAACCGTTGAGATTGGTCAAGCACAATCGTATTTCAAATTATTTATGTTGTTACTCATGCAACTACTAAATTTCGCATCTGTGGATGATTCTGCTGCCCTTGAATTCGTTGTGGAGATTGAAAAGAGCATAGACAACCTACTGGTCAACTTTGATTTCCTCTATCAGAACCTTGAGGCATCACTCAATGCCAAGTGGGTGTCTCATTGCGTAATTCGGGACGTTGACAGCTTCATTACGTTTGAGAACTTCTACCAGATGGCAGGTAGCAACTGTTATAGAGATAACTTGAATACGAACTTCCCCCAGCTCAGGTTTTCGCAGTTCTATCAGTTTGTCTTTATGAATTCCAAAAGTAAATGCAACGCTAGATTAGCAGCATTGATGATTATTGGCGGAACTAAAAGCAGACCAAGACAACTGAGTATAAACGAGAGAGCATTACGATTCTTTTCAATTGTCATTGTCAATTTTCTCTCCAGCGATTTACATTTTGCAGCCAAACAGAAATTTGAATACCACCACGTTGACGAAATCAGTTTGCTAACATTGATGCAGAGTCAATTAAAAACTCTAACTTCTACATTTAGAGATCTTTTCCTTCTGTCATGTTTAGCATCGATGTTACACCTCAGCAAGAAACAAGCTTTTACCTTGAGAAGCCTCGCGGAGAATTATGATGACGTATGGTCCATCCAACATTTAAGCGGAATGCAGAAACACCTTTCGGATTTTCAATGGAAATATATGGTGCAAGCCTTACTGCAGTTATCAGAGCGCAAGCTGAAGGTTTTTGATATCTTCACCACAAAACTCCGCGATGCATTGATGTCTACGGGCGGGCCCCAAGACTTCTTCGACAAGAATTTTCCCTATTTTGCTGGTGAATGGAGAGATATTCATGGAAACATCGGCAACATGTGCACGGTATTCTACGTATTATATCGGCCGATCTTGAATTGGATCTATTCTGATTTGGGATGCCCGATTGAATAATTGAGATTTGCTTTTTCGGACCTGTAGATGTGAGTCAGAAACTCCATCCAATATTGTCTACGTAGGGCTCAAGTATTGAGATGGAGAGATTTTTTGCATGGAAAAGAACTTTGAAAAAAGGTCCAAATTTCACCACCGCAATCAACAAAAGGGCAAATGAAAAATTTTCTTCTTCTCAAATATCTAGGAAAATATTTTTTTTTTTCTCCTATATGGTTTTTCTCGGAAAAATTGGCCTAGATTCAGCCCACCATGTCTGACTCATTGAGGCGCTGCCTGCACAAATAACTTTGTTGAACTGATTTCGTACCGCGCTTACACGCAATAATTACTCTAATTGGTCGAAAGTGGAGAACATCCGGACATCCCTTGAAGCTAATACCCACAGTCTTCACATTAAAAATTTTCTTCTTTGGCCAGCTGACCTACATCTCTTCTTTCAGTTCTCTTTTTTTCTTGTCTGCTTAAAGAATTCAAATGTTGGCTCTCAGAAAATCGGCTAGCTCTTGTGCTAGAAGAGTTATCAGAGCCAAGTCGGCGTCGTCGTCGGCTGCTAGATGCTTACCAGTCTTATCTGTTCCATTGGTGAGAAAGTTCAATTCTTCTGCTCCAGCACACTCTACCAGATCCACAGTTGTCCAGCTTTTGAACAACATCGGCTCCAAAAGAGAAGTTGAGCAGTACCTCAAGTATTTTACTTCGGTGTCGTCGCAGCAATTCGCTGTCATTAAGGTGGGAGGAGCCATCATCACTCACCAACTTCCAGAATTGGCCTCTTGTTTGGCCTTTTTGTATCATGTTGGCTTGTACCCTATTGTGTTGCATGGTACTGGACCTCAGATCAACGAATTATTGGAGGTCGAGGGCGTGGAGCCTGAGTATATTGACGGCATTCGTGTCACCAACGAGAAGACTATGGAAGTAGTGAGAAAGTGCTTCTTGGAGCAAAACTTGAGACTCGTTACTGCCTTGGAAAAGATGGGTGTGCATGCCAGACCTATCACTGCCGGCGTTTTTACGGCCGACTACTTGGACAAGGACAAGTACCAGTTGGTTGGTAAGATCAATGGTGTAAACAAATCACCTGTGGAGGCTGCCATCGACACCGGTTACTTGCCAATCTTGACTTCCTTGGCCGAGACCCCTTCGGGCCAGTTGTTGAACGTCAACGCTGACGTTGCAGCATCTGAATTGGCCAGAGAATTTGAGCCCTTGAAGATTGTCTACCTTAACGAAAAGGGTGGTCTTATCCACGGCCAAACCGGCGAGAAGATCAGTGCCATCAACTTGGATGAGGAGTATGACGATTTGATGAAGGAGCCATGGGTCAAGTACGGAACCAAGTTGAAGATCAAGGAGATCCACGACTTGTTGCAACACTTGCCAAGATCATCTTCTGTTGCCATCATCGACGTCAACGACTTGCAAAAAGAGTTGTTCACCGACTCCGGTGCCGGAACCTTGATTAGAAGAGGATACAAGTTGATCAACCGTAACTCCTTGAGCGAGTTCTCTAACCCAGACTTGTTGAGAGCAGCTTTGTTGAGAGACCCAAGCATCAAGAGCGGAAAGTTGTCAGTGGCTTCTTATTTGAAGCACTTGGAGACCGTCAAGTTCAAGTCTTACGGTGACGCTCCTTTGGAGGTTTTGGCCATTGTTGTGGAAGAGAACGCTAAGAGCACTACCAGCATCCCTAAGTTGGACAAGTTCTTGTCTTCTAGAACCGGTTGGTTGAACAATGTCACTGACAACATTTTCAGTGCCATTAAGAAGGACTATAAGTCTTTGTATTGGGTTGTCAACGAGAACGACGCCAATGTGTCGTGGTACTTTTCCAAGTCCGACGGTTCGTTTGCCAAGAACGGCGAGATCTTGTTCTGGTACGGATTGAACACTTCTGAAGCTTCTGAGTTGATTAAGAAGTTTGATGCTGCCAACGCTGGCTCCTCGTTGTCTTCAGCCACTGACTCTGGTGTTTTTGCTTCTTCTCAACAGAAGAGAGGCTTCCACACTTCGTCATTCCGCTCTAACCCTTCCACTGGCACTAACCCAAACCCACCACTCCGTGAGGCTAAGACCACTAAGAAGTCAAAGGTGGCTTTGATCGGTGCTAGAGGATATGTCGGCCAAAACTTGATTTCCTTGATTGACCAGCATCCACATTTGGAATTGTCGCTTGTGTCTTCCCGTGAATTGAATGGCCAGAAGTTGGCTGGTTACAACAAGGACAACATCGTTTACTCGAACTTGCAGACTGAAGATATTTTGGAGTTGGAGAAGAACAATGAGGTCGATGTGTGGGTCATGGCTTTGCCAAACGGAGTTTGTAAGCCATTTGTTGACGCCATCGAATCCGTTGAAGGCTCACAGTCCAAGATCATTGACTTGTCTGCTGACTACAGATTCGACACCACTGGTGAGTGGGTCTACGGATTGCCAGAATTGGTTGACCGTGACACTATTGCCAATGCCAAGAAGATCTCCAACCCAGGATGTTACGCTACTGCAGCCCAGGTGGCCATTGCACCATTGAAGGAGTACATCTCGGGTATCCCTACAGTGTTTGGTGTTTCTGGATACTCTGGTGCTGGAACTAAGCCATCTCCAAAGAACGACATAAACAACTTGTCTAACAACTTGATTCCATACTCTTTAACTGACCACATTCACGAGAAGGAAGTGAGCAAGCAGCTTGGCTTGCCTATTGCCTTCATTCCTCACGTCGCTCAGTGGTTCCAGGGTATCAACAATACCGTGTCCATTCCACTCAAACCAAAGTCCTTGACATCTAGAGACATCCGTAACATCTACCAGGACAGGTACCAGGGTGAGCAATTGATTAGAGTCAGCGGCGAGGCTCCAGTCGTGAGAGACATCAGTGGAAAGCATGGTGTTGTTGTGGGAGGATTTGCTGTGAACTCTGCTGAGGATAGAGTTGTTGTGGTTGCTACCATTGACAACTTGCTCAAGGGTGCTGCTACCCAGTGTTTGCAGAACATCAACTTGGCATTGGGTTATGGCGAGTACGATGGTATTCCAGACACCTTGTTCATCAGAGGTTAGAGAAAGTGCACAATATATTATGAGTGAGGTAAAGAATAAGGTAAGTAGAGAAGTAAGAAACAAGAGGAAAAGCTACGAAGCGCGAGAATTTGACCATCAATAGATATAGGGACATTGTCAGTTAACGACTTCACTTAATGCCGTTATCGGAAATATATCCATAATAGATCTTTCAATACAAATACGAACAGTTTCAAAATTCGTAAATGCGACGTTCTCGAAACTGAGCCCCAAACAGCCATTTCTAAGTAAAACCTATAAACACCTAAAGTAACAAATACCTAAAATCTACCATAAGAATACTAAACATTTAATGAACCGATTCATATTAACAATTCCTTTCAGCTTTGTCCATATCCATAGCCACGTGCCAATTATCCCAATCTCTCTTTTCGTATCAATCTCTGCCCAGATCAGTGTGCATATCTAAGTTAACAACCCAAAGAAAAGTAGTGCACCAATATACCACATGCTTGTTCCACCAGACAACTTCGGTTTAGTTGAGCCAGGAGTCTATCGATGTTCCAAGCTCGAGGCGGGCCATTTTCCCTTTCTAGAGACTCTCCAGCTTAAAACGTTGGTTCTCCTCGATGCAGCCAAACCTCCACGCACACTTAAGTCGTTTCTTGATGCTAACCATGTGGAAATCTTTAACTTAGGAGCCATGAAGATCTCCAATCATCAAAACACAGGCAGTTTGTCGTCCAAGAATTCTCTTTCCGAGCAATCTGACGGACTGGGGACCACGACACCCCATAACAATGACGAAATCGAAATCGTGGTGTTAGACACCAAAAAGAAGAACGATCTGTGGATGGTAATTGAGAAGAACTTGATAGTAGCAGCGTTCGAGATTCTCTTCGACAAGTCCAAGCATAATCTTCTATTGGTGGACCTGTCGCTGACGCTAGTGGGCATTCTACGCAAGATCCAGAAATGGAACTTCAACTCGATAGTCAACGAGTACAGAATATTCACAGGTAACGCTAGCAAGAACAATTACAACATGGAGGTGTTTCTTGAGCTTGTAGAGCCGGAGTTGATTCCATCTGAGCTCGATCTGGCCATTAAAAGAAGGGGAGATGATGTTATCCTGGATAGTCTTTTAATCAAATCCAGCCGTCCGCTGGTCCAGAGCCGGACGTCACTTGATGATGGACCATTAACGTGTGATGAGGATGATACACTTTCGTTTGATGACTATGAAGAAGATATGGATGACGACATGTTGTCTGCATCGCCGCAGATTCCCGCCAACTTGTTAAAGTTAGTCGAACAGAGAAAAATCGACGAGAAGCACTCGCCAGGAACGTCGCCAGACTATCGTCGAGGAAGTTTTGGCATGAGCCGTAATGGCAGCTTGGAAGCGTTCAATACTATGCAGCGGCGGAAATCTTCGGTGGACTCTCGATATATTCAAAAGAACAACACTCGGTTCCGGAACCCGAGCTTCTCGCTGCCGGTATCGCCGCAGCACCGTGGCCTGTTTGAGACAAGCTTACGCACCTACCGGTTTGACAAGGAGAGGTTGGCCCTGGAAGAGCTTCATAAGTTGAAAGAGAAGTACAGCTACAAGTACTACAAGCCTAGTACACACAGTCTCCATGTTCCAGGGTTGGACATCATTCGGCTCCGACTTCCGCCTGAACACCTTCTTCCAGACTGGTTTATCAAAGGAAGAGATTTTTGGGAGCAGCGTACGGCTGATGTTAGTTATAGATAATGCATGTATTGAGCATAGACTCAGGTTCCAGACACTGAGGGGTTGGAGGATGTAGTATGTCCACATTAATAGCCTAGAAGTTTGAGATAAGAATGTGAGAATATGACATCTTTTATAAGATCATGTTCGCAAGATGTTGCTATGAGATCTTAGCAAGTACGATCATGTTGAGAAATCAAGTTATGTGATCACATGAGTTGAAATGATGTTTTCAACGAATATGTATCAAACTCACGACCATGTATCACATGAGCCCCACAAACCAAAGTTTCACTATAATTCAATGGCATTCACGTCTACTGGTTGCGTCCCCAGGAGGCTCTAGACCCACTTGGTGGAGAATCGTACCTTCCTGCTTGAGTAGGAGAGCCGTTCATAATGCGGTCTCGAAGTCTCAGACTGGCAGTCAGGTTTTGACGGGATGTGGACGGTTGAGCCTGCTGAGCATTGTAACCGGCGCCGGGAATACCTTGCTGTCTGGACTTATTATACATTTCCTGTAATCGGGAGTTAGATCTCCGAGTGTATCCCCGCTCCTCATCTGCGCTATCAGCATTTGAGTTCTGACGACTGTGCGTTTGCTGAGGTTGGTAAGTAGAAGCCGAATTGCTTGAGTTATAAGAAGCACGGACTGGCTGATATTGGGCCAGAGCACTTGTAGCTTGAGAGCCAGAAGTGGGCTGGAATGTCGAATAGTTTCCGGCAGCAGTCTGTGCCTGGCGAGCAGCAGAACGTGCTGGAACAGACACACCTAGCCATTCCGGGTATGGTTCACCACGCTCATCGAAGAAACGAACAAAAGCATTGTGGATCAAGGTGTCGTCGTCAGTGCTTCCGTCTTTGTCGGAGTATGAAGACAGGACCTTCAGAAGGGAAAGGTTTGAAAATTTCAGATTTATTTTAGAAATGAACGAGCGGCCGGGCGCTGCATTAGGTTGGAACTGGCTCATGGTGGTACTTGAAGGACGAAAGTTGAACGAGAGATTCAGACCGTTGATGTATGGGTGCACGGGTGCGAAAGGCACAAGTTTTGGTTGCAAAATTGCTACTATGATGCAGATGGAGAATCGTCCTTGAAAAATAGAATCTTGTCGCCTTTTTTTTGATTGCTTTAAGTAGTTTTTGTTCTCACCTTAGCTGAAACTATTGGTGTACTTTAGTTCAGAGAAGATATTGGAACTCTCAATGTCAGGAAAAGTATTGGCTCACCATGGGTTTTTTATTATAAAGGTTGAACTCATCAGTAAATCTGTTTAGGTTGTACCTTTGGTGACTAAAAGTATTTGTTTAAACTTAAAATACAATATTAATTTCAGAATACCTCTCTTTATATTCAACATTTAACCTTTACAGCATAATGTATCAGACCTGTGATTGACGACTCCCCATTAATTAGCAACTACAATACATCAACTTACACTAACACCACATAAAGATACCAAGTATAGCCAAACGTTCTGCAACATGAATCTATTTTTCTCCGTATAAAAACCATCTCAGAAGGATCCTCCTATTTTTGCTTCCAAATCATACCACTCCCCGCCTACACATTCCTGTCTTGTCTATGCTCACTATCATCGCCATCTCTTCACCATAGTATTCTCAACAATCCAAACTTATCTCGAACAATCTTTAAACGTTCGATCTTCTTCCACCAGTCAGATTTCATAATTCCAATTCAAAAATTCCCATTTTCAGGTTCTAATAGTAAATCTTCCACTCATTCATCAGTGCGAGGTTCATATAATCTCATCGCATTTTTTCACCTCACCTTATTTAGTTACCTAATAAAACCAATCCTTCTCGTCACAACATTAAATGTTCCGTCATCTTGGAAGAACCTGTGGTCAGATCACAGTGACTCCGCTCTTACGAAGTCGTCTCTTCTCCACCGTTTCAATTCTCGCCAAAGAGAATCCCTCACTGGCACCTATTACTGATGCATTCAAGAAAGCAGATGTGGTCGCTGCAGTCGAGAAAGGTGAAGTGTCGTTAGAAGACTTACAGTCGCTTAGTCTCATCGAGCCAAAATTAAAGAATGCCATTGCCAAGCTCGATTTCAAGCTGCTCACGCCTGTCCAATCCAGATCCATTCTTCCTATCTTGATGGAAGATGGTGTGGTCTGCAGAGCTAAAACAGGAACTGGAAAGACCATGGCTTTCGCTTTCCCTATTCTCCAAACATGTCTTGAGTACTCTGCTGTCAGACGTGACACTCGTGAGTCTCACGTTCAGGCATTAGTGGTTGCACCTACCAGAGACTTGGCTCTCCAGATCGCTGATGAGTTTGCTAAGGTTACAGACAAAAACAAGCTGCTTGCGAAGAAAGCAACAGTGCATCTTGCTGTTGGAGGCAAGCGTGAGCCATTCATGAAATTTGCTCCATCTGTTGTGGTGGCTACCCCAGGTAGATTAGAAGCCAATCTTAGAAACCCGAAATTTGCCGCCATGATGTCACAATTGAAGTACAAGGTGTACGATGAAGCAGATCGTTTGTTGGATCAAGGGTTTGAGGAGACGTTGCACTCGATTGACGAAATGCTTGAGGATGCCCGTAACCGTTACTCCCCCGACTCTAGTATGAAGACCAAGAACGTCTTGTTCAGTGCCACCATCGACGAGAGAATGGAAGATTTTGCCAGTGAAACCATCGGCGAGAACTACACTTACATTAATTGTGTGAATGCTGACGAGCCTGAAGCCCACGAGAACATTCACCAAACTATTGTTAAAACGAAGGATGTTTTCGAGTCTCATGTTGCTGCCATCAGCGATATTTTCAGAAAGAGAGAGGAGGACCCTTCTTATAAGGCCATTTTGTTTGTTCCTACCGTCAGCGGAAGCAACTTCCTCTATGACGTTGTGGACGAGTTGAACAGAACCTTCCCCAAGTTTAAGAGAAGATGGCTTTACAAGTTAAATGGAGGAATGTCTCAGGGCAGCAGAGATAGAACCACCGAGAACTTTAGAAAGTGTCTGACTGGTTTATTGATCTGTACGGATGTGGCTGCCAGAGGCTTGGACTTCAAGAATGTGTCTGATGTGATTCAGATCACTCCAAGTAACCAAATTGCTGATTACGTCCACAAGGTGGGTAGAACTGCTAGAGCTGGTACCTCTGGTAATGCTACCTTGTACTTGACCGATGCCGAGGGCAGATACAAGAAGGCGTTGGAGAATAACAGAGGTATTGTGTTTTCCAAGCAGATCAGATACGAAACTTTCAATGAGGATAGCAAAATGTTTGAAGAGCTCGAATTGCCTCTTGAGGATGCCGAAGATTACGCCAAGTCCTTGCTCGGCTTCTATCAATCTGTTCTGGGAACCTACCGCCTCAACTTGGAGATAATTGTGAGAGACTTGGTTAACATGCACAGATCGTTCATCAGCGACTCAACGGCCACGCTTTTCATTTCTGGTCATTTGTTCAACACCATGAAGGTTCTCTCGTCTCTTGTCCCGGAATACATCAAGACCAACGTTAATGTTCAAGCCAACAGAAACTTCAAGGGTAACCAGAGCAGATTTGGTCGCAGTGGGGGCAGAACTCTCGTAATTTCACCAGACGCGATCTGAACGATAGAAAGAGATTCTCCAATTACGATGATGGCTTCCAGTCTAGGGGAAGAAATTTCTCCAGAGAGGATTTTTACGGAAATGATGATAGAAGAAGTCAGAACGACAGAAAGTCGAAGCGCTCATTTGACAATTCTGGAAGGGGCAGAAAGGAAAGATACTAATGTGTAAATACGGAATGCATGCTTGTAAATAGGACCCCCCGATGTAGCTAGCTAGATTTAATTGCGGTAAGACATTAAGACCGGCCCCTCCGTTTTCTCTGTGATTTTGGTTTCTTGCTAGAATGAACAAAGAACTGCTTGATGGGTTTTGTTCTCTTGGTTATAGCTTCGTCCACGTCAAGTGGGGCTTCCTCACTGATCAAGAATTCTCTGGTAATAATCACATATGCGAGTAAAGCCAATATAAGAAGAGTATCAATAGCGATGATTGTCCTCTGGAAACTCAATTCTCTCATTAGTCTATAATTTTTGTCATCGACACTGGAAAGAAGGTTGGAGGTCCATGATTCGTGATTTTGTAGAAGTTGCTTCGATTCCGACTTGATGGCTCCAAGAGTAGCTTCCAAGAATGCCACTTGAGCAACCACCGTTTGGTTAAGTTTCTGGATGAGACTATCGAATTTGGAAGCATGCCTCTTTTCCAAATTAGTGAATGCATTAGAGAGTAATTTGCTTTGCTCTTCAACGTACAAGAGGGAAAGCGATGCGTTCGACTCTAATAGCGATAATCGATTGACGATGTTCTTGAGAATTGATTCCTGAGTTGTCTTCACGCCTGTAGAGTCAGCGGACATAGTAGACTCCTCAATGGTTGGAACTAGACAGTATTCATTGGTTCCGTTGATGTCTTTCAAGAATTCATTGAGTTCAAGGTATGGCAACACAACTCTACACTCGTCTTCTTCACGAGAGAACTCTGAGGTGTAATTGAGAAAGTTCTCTGTTGAAATAGGCTTTTCTTCGACCTCTGAAGGTGAGTTTCCATTCACACCCTTGAATTCTTCTATCATGGAAGTTCCATGAACACGAACTAAGGAGATAGGACAATAGAATTCGGAACCATAGTGACTCAAGATGTCAATTCTTAAGTAACGAGCCCAGATAAGTGGATTTTCGATGTCGAATGTTTGAAGATCTCGAATATTGTCTGCTTCAAAAACACCAAGCTCTTTCCACTCGGTAGTGACTGGAAAACTTTCAGAAACGGAAAACTTAACTGATTTGAACATAGAACTGAAAAGTTCGAAATTGCCCATCACAACGTGATTAACTAGAATGTCTTGACATAGCTCTATCACAACAAACTTATTTGGCGTCGAGCATTTATTCAACAAGTAGGAGTCTTTGATCTCTTTGAGAATGGCGGACGCCCCTTTGGCATCGCTATTTGTGCTGACAATAGTGGCCGCACAATCAGCAGAGGCATAATTAAATTTATCCTTGTATGTTCTGCCTTCATCCTCAAGCACTTCAGGCTTGACTTCAGGTTTGTTGAGATCTATAACTTGCAAAGCCTTATTGACAACGGACTTTAAAGTATTGTCCTGGGATTCAGAACTAGCCTTGGCAAGATCCTCAAGGTTCTTCTGCTTCTTCCACTCTTCAAATGACATGAATCGGCAATCATCGGTGGTATTGTCTGCTGTTCCATCTCCATCTTCATCGCTGAGGTCAATGTTGGAGATGTTGGTTAGATTGATGTGTTTAACCTGTTCGTATGCCTTGGATACAATAATCTCTGTATCACCATCTACATCAAGCAGAACTTCTTTATTAAGAACTGCCAGAACCGTTTGGTTTAGAATGTCCGATTCTTCATGAAAATCCACAGTCTTGATATCTTCAGGCATCGCTGTCTTGGTATTCTCAGTCTTCACTGTTTCTACCTCCTCGACTTTTTCCACACTCTCTAAAGGTTTCACTTTCTCGTGTGAGTTTATATCATCCACTTTCTCGACTTCCTCCAGGGTTTTCAACACACTAGAATCTTTCAATATCTGATGAGTTGTAGCATCATTATTGGGTAACATGTGATCGGCCAAAATGTTGATCGTATCATCATTTGTTTCATGCAAAATTGATACAGTCAGCATAATTTCCAGCACCAGAATTTCACACAGAAGACTGGACTGCTCCACACTTAAAGAGGTTGAGCTGGACACATTTGAATTGGACGCATCCAAACTGCCATTTAATTCGAAGATTCCGGAATCATTAACAGACAATTCTGACTCATTGAGTCCACCATTATTCGCTTTAACTATCGAAGGTGACAATTGAGATTCACTCGAGATGAAATCAAGTGTGGATTTGTCGAACTTTGTAAATACCAGTGATTCGCTTGCCAATGTCGACTCTGCTTCACTTGATTCTAATGATTCAGAGGCTGCAAGCACACACGAAGCTAAAAATACAAGCAGACTGCAGCGTAGAAACATCGTAGGTACAGCAGTTTGTGAAATGTTTAGTTCACCTCTAATACTTATGACCTGTGTATTCTACATACATTCTATCATCATATACAAAAAAAAAAAATTGAAGTCCAGAACAACCTGTCATGCTCAAGACATTCCCAATTCTGTCAAGAGCAGAGACCACGGCCTTGAAACAGCCCAAGGAAGTATTCTCTTATAGCCGAAATATCGAAGGAGAATGGCTCACCGATGAGCATATTTCGAAGAACGAAGCCCTCAGCTACTTTTACCTTCCAGATTCATTTGTAGATAGACAATATGATCTTCAAGGAGGATTCAAGTCGTTTCAGAAGACCCCCGAACAGCAGAATGTGGCACATTTTCCGCTGTACCTTGAAGCCATCCAGAAACATGAGCAGAAAACAGGCAAGAAGGTCAAGGCCGATATAATTACATTCCGAGGCATCATGACCAAGTTGCTCACGCTTCCATACAACTTGAACAAACCATTTCAGCTTTATGCGATAGCTTTTGACGGTCAACTCTTTATCAAGAACGACGACGAGCTGGACTTGAAGGTCCGTGCAGAGGAAGAAGCGAAAAACAACGATGAGCAGGCCAGATACATGAAGGTTTGTGAATATGGAGGTTATAAGTTTGAGACTCTCGTGACACTTCCCAAACCATGGGCAGAATGTTCTCGAAAGACCATTGAAAACAGAAACAAGAAGGTAGTGAATAACTACGAACAGTACATTAGCGTTGTACGCACTGGAATTGGAAAGGTTAAGACGCTATTGGCAGGCGAGGTGGATTGTGTGTGGGATTATGTTCCTGAGGACAAGCATGATGATATCCTCAGCCACTACGTAGAGCTTAAAACCAGTCGAACAATCACACGGCCCAACCAGGGAGGCGATTTCGAGAAGAAGTTGTTCCGCACATGGGCACAGTGCTTTTTACTCGGAATCAAGCGCATTGTGTACGGATTCAGAGATGAAAACCATATCTTGAAGGACATGGAGGTGTACAATACGGAGGAGGTGCCAGTTTTGATCAAGGACAGCAATCTTCCGTCGAAGGGCCCCAAGATAGTGTGTGTGAATGCATTGAAGTGGTACGGAGCGGTGTTGGAGTGGCTCCATCGCAACATTGATGTGACTGATGAGCAAAAGGCTTACAAGATCACCTATGATCCTGGATCGAGAACCTTTCTGTTGACTGAATGTATTGGTGATGAAAGTAAGGAGCTTCGGAACGGAGGCATTTTGACGGAGGAGTTCAAGGTTTGGAGAGACCAGTTGAAGTAAGGTGGATAATGAGCGAGTGGAAATAGGCGAGTCGGTGATTGACGAAGATCTGACTAAAATGTTTAAAAAGCAAAACAAGCAAAAGAAATGCAAAAGCAATAAATACGTCAATAGCAATAGAATGGATTGGAAATTTTTGAATAATAGAGAAGAGCAAGGGAAGCAATGACGAGCGAGCAACCAAGAGTTGAAGCAAGAGCAATTGAGGCTTTAATTGAGGCTTAGAGCAATTACACGTTGTCCTTGGAGCCTCAGCTGATGTGTCAATATGCTTACAATTATCATGCTTACAATTACCTTGCCTATACTTGGTACGCTTACAATTAACATGACGTAAGGTCTAGGTCTAGGTCTGGGTGCAAAATGCGGAGGAGAAAGATCTGAGACATGACAGGCAGGAGGGGTAGAGAGATGAGATAAAGGGTAGAGAATTGAGAGATTGTAAGGAAGTAAAATGAAAAAGGAAAGAAAGAAATTGACTGTCATGGAATAAATCAGACATTAAAGTGAACAGATTGGACCGGCCAGAAAGGTTTTGGGAATGTTAGGTGAGATTTGATTATTGAGCAAGCATAGTGCATAGCAACTAGAATTATTCACCTAGAAAAAATCAATAGTCAAAATCAACAAAAATAATAATAACAAAAATGAAAAAGATCAAAAATCAATAGCCAGATGAGATATAGAAACATCATCGATAGCAGAATGAACCTAGACATCAAGAAGAGTATACTTGATCGTCACATGAAAAAATCAAATACATTTACAAGAACCTCACATTGTTCCTAATGAACATTGTCCCACACTTTCACCTCATAAACCTCAAATCCAACCACAATACAAACTTGAAAAAAAACCTTCCGTGACCTTCCAATCTCATAAATATTCTAAAACAAATTTTTAATACCTATATCAATCTTTAGTAATTCCAACATCCTAATTAACTTCTCATCAATCTACCTCATCTCTCAGACCTGAATATTTCATTCATATATCCACGGACTTCCTCGGCTATTACCGTGATCCAACTAGGCAACTAGATCCGCCTATACATATCCAACACTCTCCATTATTCATAAACTTGGCCAAAGTCCTCTTCAACATGTCTAGAAGCACCGTTCTATCCATCCATGTTAATAATTCCATCGTCTACATTGGTCAACCGTCAGGCCTTCTCCGCAAAATGAGCCCTTGGCCCGCACTTCCGTGGTGACACCGAGGAAGGTTGCGCGCATGTGGAAACCTCTTGACAGATAGCTATTCAAATTGGTAAAAGTATCCGATGAACAGATTAAACAAATGCCACCATCAAAATTCTAAAATTGAAAAGATACAATTTCATCCCATCGTCTACCTCTAGTATTTGTAATAAGTCTAAATTTCCAGAAATCCCTAGACTTTTTTCTCCTCTCTAATGTCTCTGAGTAAAGCCCTGGCATTCATTGGCTAGACCGCGGATTACTAACAAGGGCAAGTCTGGGTCACCCCGCAATCTACCTCATGCATGCATTAATGTTCCCATATATAAAGAGCCACCTCCAGCCCCCCGATGTCGTAGCCAATTGTAAATTCCTAATTAATTGCAATGGCACCTACATACACAAACTCCAATGGATGTCCTATCCCAGAGCCTTTTGCCACACAGAGAATTGGCCAGCATGGTCCTCTCTTGTTGCAGGACTTCAACTTGATTGATTCTTTGGCTCATTTCGACAGAGAAAGAATTCCCGAGAGAGTGGTCCACGCTAAGGGTTCCGGTGCTTACGGTGTCTTTGAGGTCACTGACGATATCACCGACATTTGTTCCGCCAAGTTCTTGGACACTGTCGGTAAGAAGACCAAGATTTTCACGAGATTCTCCACTGTGGGTGGTGAGCTGGGTTCTGCCGACACTGCCAGAGATCCAAGAGGTTTTGCTACCAAGTTCTACACTGAGGATGGTAACTTGGATCTCGTGTACAACAACACGCCGGTTTTCTTCATCAGAGACCCATCCAAGTTCCCTCACTTTATCCACACCCAAAAGAGAAACCCAGAAACCCACTTGAAGGACGCCAACATGTTCTGGGACTACTTGACCAACAATGAGGAGTCTATCCACCAGGTTGTGACTTTGTTCTCAGACCGTGGTACTCCAGCCTCCTACAGAGAAATGAACGGTTACTCTGGTCACACCTACAAGTGGTCCACCAAGGACGGTAAGTGGTTCTACGTTCAGGTCCACTTCATCACCGATCAGGGTATCAAGACCCTCAACAACGAGGAGGCCGGTGAATTGGCTGGCTCTAATCCAGATTACGCTCAGGAGGACTTGTTTAAGAACATTGCCAAGGGTAACTTCCCATCGTGGACTTGTTACGTCCAGACCATGACCCAGGAGCAGGCTAAGGAGGCTGACTTCTCTGTGTTTGACTTGACCAAGGTTTGGCCACACAAGAAGTACCCAATGAGAAGATTTGGTAAGTTCACATTGAACGAGAACCCAAAGAACTACTTTGCCGAGGTTGAGCAGGCTGCATTTGCTCCATCGCACACCGTGCCATACATGGAGGCTTCTGCCGACCCAGTGTTGCAGTCGAGATTGTTCTCTTACGCCGACACACACAGACACAGATTGGGCACCAACTACACCCAGATTCCAGTCAACTGTCCAGTGACTGGTGCTGTGTACAACCCACACATGAGAGACGGAGCCATGAACGTCAACGGCAACCTTGGCAGTGCACCAAACTACATCTCCTCATCTCACCCAGTTGAATTCAAGCAGTTCAGCCTTCAGGAGGAGCAGGAAGTGTGGACAGGAGCCGCATGTCCATTCCACTGGAAGGCCACTTCCGCCGACTACAAGCAGGCCCAAGAGTTGTACAAGGTTTTGGCTAAATACCCCAACCAGCAGAAAAACTTGGCCCACAACATTGCTGTGCATGTTCTGGCTGCCAACACTGACATTCAGGACAGAGTGTTCAAGTACTTTGCCAATGTTAGCAGTGAGTTGAGCGAGAACATCAAGAAGGAGGTTCTTGAGTTGTCTCCACGTAAGTAGTGAAAGTAATGGAAGATATGAGAAAAGATCATGTGTAGAGAGTAGGATGAAGAGTAGATCGGAAGCAGAGGACCATGAGAGAAGAACTAGAAAAGAATCTTAGTGATATTACAAATGGGTATGAACTTATTGGATCAGTGAAACTCTGCGGTAAAGGACATCCTCTAAATGACATGTTGCTTTCTCTACTCGATTGAAAACTATCTTCCTACTACTAGCTCAACCTCAGCATTTCTCCATCTTACTTATTTTCCTATTTCTTTATCATCATCTACACCATTCCAATATTCCTATGTATTCAAAATCCGATTCTATATATGTGCCTAAAGTCTGGTGGTGTTACAAGATGGACACTGACAGCCAGAACCACACTTGCAAACACTGCCAGAGCCGCAACAGCCAGCCTTAGGAGAAGACTTAGCGGCAGTAGGGTTTGGCACAATTGGGGCTGGTGCTGGAGCAGACTTTTTGGAGCAACAAGACATGATAAAGATTGGAAAAAAACCATGCGAGCGTCGCTACTTATATAAGATAAGCGGGTACCGGATCGTCATACCCGAACGGGAAAGTTCTTGCGCGGAATCTCTGCGCGATCGAGTTCTCGATTGGGACTTGCGCCAATACGGCCAACCTAGGGAAGATAGTGATAGCGAAATGTGGGGTGAGTGGAGTGAATCAGACAAGATACTTGGAAAGTAGATTTATATTATGTAGATAACGGTGATTGAAAGATAGAGATTAGAAAGCTAGAGATTTGAGATATAAAAAGTATGTACATGTGTGTGTGTGAGACGACTATCAGGTGGTGAATACGGGATGGGATTGGTAGACTGGGATCGTAGATCATGACTGGAATTAGGATTTGAATGAGGAGACATATTGGTGGTATTGGTGGAACTTTGGTTTCCTTGGCTGCGAAACATCGAGGTGTCCAATTTCCACATTTATTTCCTCTGAACATCTTTGAATGATGAAAAGTTAAGATGAAAGAATGATCCTATTGATAATTTGAAAGAATGATCGAATTATGTAGTGATCAATTGAGAGTATCATAAAACTTTCGAATCATGAAAACATCGAAACATATAATCATTGACAGACTTAAACTATTCCGTAATAATCTATCATAACTCATTTCTTCTCAAACCCATATTAATATCCCTCTTTATACGTTCTGTGTTACTTAGCAACAGGAAAATGAGTTATTGGGTGGTCCTCCATGTTACTCATGGGATATAAGTTGAACACAGTGACCACAAACTTTTGGGAAAAGGGTTCCATTAGTGCTTAGATAGTTATCACGGGTACCAAACCCACTACCTATTTAACATGTAACAATTACCCCATCAACGAGTAGAAAGTGCATTGAATAGTCTACTGGCTTCATATCTTTTTGAAAACTCCCATATTACGGGTTTCAGATGACTAAGACTCCAAACGACAATTTCCATTCGGTAAGTCAGTGGACTGTAATCGCTTCAATAAAGGGTACTGATTAAACTTTGCGAGTTAACCCAGCTTAGAATATACTGATTTAGTATTCTAGTTATGAGTATGACTTTGCCTAAGTCTGAATCATTTCCATTAGTTGCCAACAGCCTCAGATATAGTCCACAATTCAGTAGTAAATCCCACTTTTCCCATTATCTTCGTAGACTAGCATAAATCAATTACGCTTCTCCCTATCCTATCAATTTTACAAAGGACTGTAATGGACAGAAAGTTTAATACCAAGCAACGAATTCAGTTATCCTTCCCGAAAGACATCATCACAATATGAACTCTAAAATACACAATTGATAACTGGTCAAGTTGAAATGCTTCTCCTCGAAACTTTCCTGTAACAAAATTTTCTTGTATTAAAACATTCATTCATATTGAAGCACGTTCTTTCATAAATCACGCTACTTTGAAACCCCTCCAAATACCTTCTCAAATCTTAAGACCCAGAAGTCTAACAAAATATCAGACGTTAAATGCTTCTACATTTACGAATTCTTAACTTGTATATACCCCTATTACTTTGCACAATAACCTCAATTTCGGTTCGTACGGATGTCACACGTCAACATCACCGTTGCTTAAGAGACTTCCAGTTTAAACCATTTCTGGAAAATGGCATCAGGGTCCCGCCTCATTATTTACGAACTGCCCTCATTCGTGACCAATTGTTCCAATTCACTCGCGTTACCGCGACTAATCCCCATTGAGGAATTACCTTGCCTCCGCCTTCACTTGATGTATTGGACACTATCAATATTTCTATTCCAAACGATTCTTTTTATTTATTCCTCCTCGTCAATCGTTATTCCTACGCTACATCTCATACACGCTTCACTTCAAATGCCGATTTCTTCTCACCATGTGTATCAAACCAATATCCTGTCACGCACTATAAATACATTTTGACATTTTTGACATTAAGCCTTGTGCAAGATCACAGCCCGAAGTCACCACTCGCCTGCGCCAATTTCGGACCATGCGGGTTATAGACCCAATAATATAAATTTGCCCGAATTTCTCATCCACATCTTTTCATCTTATCAATATCAATATGAATATCGTTTCTGCTGTGGCTGGTGGCTTTGACACTTTAACTTCTGCTGTGGGTGCTCTCCACACCTTGACCTCTGATGCTGCCAGTATTGGCAACAACATCGCCTCACATGCGGCCAGTGTTTTCACCATTGTGACCTCTGATGCCGCCGGAGTTCTCACTACTGTCACTTCTGATGCAGCACACGTTGGAACTGACATTGCAACCCATGCTGCCAGTTACTTCACCATCGTGACATCAGACGCTGATGGAGTGTTCACTACTATTACTTCTGATGCGGTTGGGGCTTTTTCCACGGCCACATCTGGTGCAGATGCTGCTTTAAAATCTCTTACTTCTGCAGGTGCCAGCGAATTGTCCTCGATTAGATCAAGGGCTTCAACCGAAGGTTCCTCGCTTGCGTCCGATGCATCGAGCAAGCTTAGTGCGATCAGTAGCGACATTCAGAGCTTGAAGAGCTCGGTCAGTTCTAGAGCTTCGGAGGCATCGGTTTCTATTGCTTCTGCTTCTGGTTCTGACGCAACAGTCACTCCTTCTACGTTAGTTTCTTCCACTACAAAGGCAAGCCTGTCGTCTACTTCTTCTTCATCTTCTTCATCTTCTGGTTCCTCAAGTGGTGCCTCTCAATCTACAAGTTCTTGGAAGAAATCTGCTGCCGTTGCTGCATTGATTGGTGTCACGTTCATGGTCAACGTCATATAAAAGGATTCTGGAATCTTCAAATAGCAATAAACCTCAAGGCTCGGCCTTGGCCCTGGAAAATATACCAATATGTATTAAAGTTTGCTTGCAATTCCCAGTAAAGAAGTAACTTCACACAGCAAGTGTTCACATTCAGTCTTATAGTTTTATACAATACACAGCAAGTCTAATCTAGTAATTTTGATGTAACTCGCTTATCGAACTTTGTTACTTCCTTCTCAATCCCTTCTTAAAAGGGTCATGGTGTCATGGCGACCTCATTCCTAAACAAGTAGTAATTGCTCGAGTATTTCTTCAATGGTTATTCCCTCTGGCTTCCCTTGCCTCATACTAGAACTTGTGTCTGTGCCAAGCAGAGGCACAGCAAGCAGGATACCAATAAAATAAAACAAAAAATAAAAGAAGGAACCTCCTGAACCTCAATAGAAAGAATGATTGTTCGCAAATGGAAGTCAACGTCTACAGTTCAATGCAAATAGCGTAGTGGCCAGGTCTACTTTTTCCACTATCACCAATTCTTGCTCCCTCGCAATACTTACCTTTTCAATTATTTGGACTTCTTAGTGTACAGTATATTCTATTGTTCCAGGTTTGGGTCTTCAATGGGGTCACTTCAGCGTGAATATCACAGCCTCTGGCCAATGCTTGGACAAGCATATAAAAGGCATACGGACACCCGTGTTTGCCTGCCACCACAATGGATATCGTCTCTGCTGCAGTCAATGCTGGCACTGGCATTGCTACTGCTGCCGTCAACCTCGGCACAAACATCGCTTCTGATGCCGTGAACATTGGAACCGCTATCGCAACTGGTGCAGTAAGTGCCGGCACCAACATTGCTTCTGATGCCGTGAATATTGGAACCAATGTTGCCTCGGGAGCTGTGAGTGCATTTACTATAGTGACCTCTGATGCTGGTGGAGTCTACACCACCGTCACATCTGGAGCAGTGGCTGGATTTGACTCTGTGACATCGAACGCTGCATCATTTGGTGATAATGCCACCAGAACGGCCTCATCATCTGAGATATCCGCAACTGAAACCTCTGGTTCTTCTGGTTCTTCTGAAGCTTCTGGAACATCCTCAAGATCTCCAAGTTCCTCGGGAACAGGAAACAGGGGATCAACCTCAGCAACTAGCTCGACTTCTGCTGCTGCTGCTGCTTCGGGACTGGCATCTTCCACCTCCTCAAGTACTCCGTCAAATGATGCAGTGCATACTTTTGGAAGTTTGTCATGGAAGAAGTCTGTGGCCGTTGCTGCGTTGGTGGGTGTATCTTTCATGGTGAACGTTCTTTAGAGAAAGATGTATTCAAGTATATATGAAATAAACGGTTAAGCAGAAAAAGGGAAGTACTATTGAATTATCCCTTTTCTGTCGCCTAATCTTAGTTATCAGCCCAACTTTAGACCATCCGTACAATGGCTGCCAATCCAGCGAGCATTTTAGGGAGAGAAGACTCATTGACAATTTCTGATGACGAATGTTAAATCAGTAGCATTGGAAATTGATATCGTGATTGGGAACCTGAAAGTGTGCTTGCAATGTCTCTGAGCCTGCCTCAAATATTACCTGACTGTGCCCCTGACAATTATCTGTACTCTGTTGATTCCTCAATTGTGTTCCAAGCAAAGATCGCTCATACTAGAGCAAATGTTTTCTACGAAGAATCCTACTATATCTCATATCAATTCCCAAATCACTAGATCTCTTTCTTTTCTCGATCTCCAGCATGGAACATCTCACTTTCGCAACCATTTAGCAACGTCCATAACACCATCTATCTTGGTTATTAGAGATATCCTTCTTTTCTGATGATTAAGAAGTACAATCGCAATCGTATCAATTGGTCGATAGCTATCAATCAGGGTTTATCATGCAATTGACGACTGATTGAAATGAGGAAATCACTAATTATGCAATGAACTTGGCAACCATCAAACGAAAGAAACATTACATGTCGTTAACATCCAACGGAGGAGGTTGCTTTTTAAAGTTATCAATCATAAGGATTGAACCATACAACCAAGGAGAACTAAATAATGCATCAAACTTGAGTTCACTATTCAATCTACAAGCCACCCCATTCCAAAGTTTTACCCCAACGGATTTCCGACTCCGCCGAGCATTGCGCCTCCAACAAGACAAGACTACAGCCCCCAGTAAACGAAGTTCATTTGATGCACAGAGTGAGATCACCGAAGCTGAAGAATTTGACCAATCCCACACTTGTCTTCGTCGTCAACTTCCGACACAGTTTTTGGCAACCAGCACATTGTCGTCATCATTCGGTGGCCCTGCACATTCTTAAAGACACGACCGTGTGGAAAGTATGTGGCTGCATCAATTGGGTGTTTCTTCCATGGAATGTACTTCAGAGTGCATCTAGAGTAGCAACCAACAAGAAATGGGAAGAAATGGGAAGAAAGAATTGCATTGAGGAATCAAATTTCCCGATCAAGCATCCACAGATCACGTTTCGTGTACCATCACATGGTCTTGCAAAAAGTGTCTATTGAATACCTGTTGCGAATTTCGGAATGTTTCATGTCAAATTTGACATATTATTATCTACATCCAAATGATCTGCCCATTCACACATTTGTCACGTTGTAGGGTTCACTTCATAGTCAAGAATTTGCCCATATTTTCTGGGTTTCCATTATTTCTTAGCAATTCAAGATCCATGAAATCGTTGATTTGATGCTTCCCCATTTTAATCTTATTTTTGGAAACTTCTCATACACACTTCTCGTTTCTTTTCAGAAGTCTCCTATTCTACTATTGCTATTTCCAGCGGCTATTCTCCTTCGGCACCAGCCCACTTTTTTGGCCTGTCAAGGCACAGTCGCCCGGAAGCCATTTAACCCCTTCGGGGAGCCACATTAATTGCTGTGTGGAGACCAAGGCGACTCCAAATGTAAATTTTCAATGTGGGGTCGGGCAGGAGGAATGCCAGAAATTTTTCGGCCTCCCTAAGTATTTTTATCAGTTTACAAAACTTTAGATAACCCTATCATGCTCTCTCCGTGTTGTCAATTCCCTCAGACTTCCACCCAGCACTCTGTTTAGACTTCCTGTCTATCGAGTCTACCCCATAATACAGATGCAGGTACCCTTCACCTCTAGGTTTCAAGCGCATTCTCTCGATCACAGTGGTGTGGCCGGTGCACATAATTTCCACCATGGCAAGCAACCAAAGCCAGCATATGGTGAATATAAAAGGCACTCAAGGTACGTTCATATTTCTTCTCCACCATAAATTTATAATTATTCACAATGGGTTTCAACGCTATTAACTACGCTGTCTCTGATATTACCTCTGGTATCGGTTCTCTTGCTGGTGCTGCCACCTCTGGTGCTGGATCTGCTGCAAGCCATGCTACTTCCGGTGCTGGATCTGCTGCTAGCCATGCAAGTTCCGCTGCCCACTTGAGTTCGCTCTCTAGCCATGCCTCATCCGTTGCTGCCTCTGCGCTGTCTGGTGCCTCTTCTGCTGCTTCTTCTGCTTCCTCCGTTGCTTCGAACGCATCTGCTACTGCTTCTGGCTCTCAATTGTCATCGATCCTTTCTAGTGCTTCGAGCGCCGCATCTTCTGCTGCTGGTTCTGCCTCTTCTGCTGCTTCTTCGGGTACCAATGCTGCCGTCCCAGGTGCAATGGATGGTTCCAACTGGAAGAAGGGTGTTGCTGTGGCCGGTATGGTTGGCTTCTCTTTCTTGTTCAACCTTTTGTAATGATAATGTCTCAAAATATATGTTTTAGAAAATATGATTTAATGATGGTGGAAATGCTATTGTAGGACTTTAATTTGGACTGCTAACTTTAGGCTGCGAACATGGTCTAACTGTAAATTGTCCGCTAAGTGTAGGCTGCGAACTATGGCCCACGAGATGCCCAAAACCAGCATGTGGCTAAACTTGTTAAGAATGATACCATTCACTGTCGTCTTTGATTATCCGAACTTACAGCGCGATGCACAGTATTTATTGTTGGGAGAATAAAATTGTTGATATAAGATAAGATCTCAACGCCATTGCCCAAAACTTGATTTGCACGAATCTCGTAATTTGCACCCAAATAGTTCTCAATGCGCTAAACGTTTCTGAACAAATTTATTTTGGTGTTGAGATTTGAGTGTACCCTATCGTACAGATGCAAAGTACTCTTGGCTAATTCTGGTTTTAACCACACTCGGGGCCGTTTGGTTGCTATGCATAATCCTGACCATGGATACCAACCTAACTTCATCATTTGTAGATTATAAAAGACACCCAAAGTACGCCTGATCTTTTTCTGTACCTACGAAATAGAGACACTCACAATGGCTTCGACGCAATACCCACAAGGAGGTGGTGGTGTTTTTGGTTCCTCATTTAATGTCAACTTTTCCATCGCTACTTCTAGTGCTCATTCTGTTGTTAGTCATGCTACTTCTGGTGCCCATTCTGCTGTTAGCCAGGCAACTTCTGGTGCTCAATCAGGTGCTTCGGTCACCGGATCAACCTCTGCTGCTGGGTCTTCAGCTGCTTCTTCGGCTTCCACTAGCGGTGCTGCCGCGCCAGGTGCGATCGATGGTTCCAACTGGAAGAAGGGCTTTGCCGTAGCTGGGATGGTTGGTTTCTCTTTCTTGCTCAATCTTTTGTAAGTTCTTTGTTTCTGTTAGTATACAATTCTATATAATGCTTGAAATCCCCTAGTGTAGACTGTGATATCCCAGTGCAAGTCGCCAATGGTGCGATCTACAATCTCCAGGTAATGGCTTGGGGCAATTGCATCCACTGCGGATGTCCTATGTTTTGTAACCCTCCAGCAAGATAAAAACTTGAAAACCTGGGCGCTGATGCTGATTCTGCAGCCCAATTATCGGTGCACATAATGCGGTGACGACCAACCTCAGGCTTGGCGATATAGTCCCCCTCATGAATGGTAATAGCTACGACTTGCTTCATTTTTTTTGATGATACCGACTACCATGTCATCAGTCTAAAACTGTTGTAAAATTTAAAAGGATTGCTGGCTGTTTCAATTTATATCTATTGGACTGGCAGCACAAGTATCCTTAGTTTCAACATGCACTGATTTGCACCATTGGTCGATCCAGGTATTACTCACTTCGGAAGTCTTCAATCAGCGATTATTTCCATATGCTATACATATCATAATTACCTTGTGTCTTTAGCACCTTTTGTTGCCCCTTGAAAGAAGTCCCCCGAGTCCCAAGTTCTCCGCATCGTCTGTGTCCTTCATTTCACAACCATACGCTCTTGCAACAACCTGCACCCCTCCACTACATCTACCTGCACCAGTTCATCTCTGATTCAACCTGCACTACTTTCACATCTTCTTCATGTCAGGAAAGCCTGCTCGACTCCAAGTCGATCCGGATTCTATTCCTGATGACGATAGACCTCCGCAATCCGGACACACCTTTAACATCTGGTACTTGAAATGGGCAGGAGGTGATTCGTCAACTAAGAATTATGTCAGACTGAAGTTCAGACTAGATGTCAAGCGTGATTCTGGCTACACCAAGGGCGTAGAGCACCAGAGTCCCATCTGTCTCTTTTTCGCCCGTGGATGTTGCTACAGAGGCAAGAAATGTCCGTATCTCCACCGTCTCCCCAGCGACAGAGACCAGAGAATCCCAACACAAGACTGTTTTGGAAGAGACAAGACTGCCGACTACAGAGACGATATGGGCGGTGTAGGGCTGTTGGCTAGACCCAATAGAACATTATATGTGAGTGGAATACACATGAACGACCACATTGAGGAGATTTTGTCGTCCAATTTTCTGGAGTTTGGCTCCATTGATAAGATCAAGGTTCTTCACGGAAAAGGCTGTGCATTTGTCAGCTACCGCTTGGAGGCCGAAGCACAGTTTGCTAAGGAGGCCATGGATGCACAGGGTCTAGGCGAAAATGATGTGTTGAGCGTGAAATGGGCCAACGAAGATCCTAATCCCAATGCTCAAGAAGATGCGAAGAGGATTTTGGAGGAGGCAGCCATGGAGACGGTGAAGAGTTTGCTTGGGAATAAAAAAATGAAGCCGGATTCTCTGAGAGACAAAGATCTAGGTCTGAAGGGTATGAAGGGCTTGAAGGGTCTGAGTGTTAAGGGCCCTAAAGATCTGACTTCTCTGAACCTGGAATACCTAGATCTGGAAACTGTGCATCTCTCTAACATCTCCCACCCCGAATCCATCGAAATTCTAGACGCATCCAGACTCGCAGCATTGAAAAAGATCAGAATTCCAAAACCACTTCCGGTGTTCACGACAATCCAGAAGCCTATTCTTGCAGAGTACGCCAGCGATGACGACTAATTCTATTACCTATATCCTTGTTGCACTATACAACCATTCAGGAATCTTATATCCACCCCGGCTCAAGAACTTTTTGAGTCCTTGGAACGTTTCGCTGTCTCCATCGTCTATGAATGTGAAACTCTCGCCTTGTTGGCCGGCACGTCCTGTTCTTCCAATTCGGTGGATATATTCCTCGAATTTGTTGCTCATCTGGAAGTTCACAACCATGGACACATGAGGAACGTCAATACCTCTGGCAGCAACATCGGTTGCAATAAGTACCGATGATTCTTTGGCTCTGAAGCTCTTGATCGCACGTTCTCTCGCTTCTTGGTTTTTGGAGCCGTGTATGACAGCAACGCCGCCAAAGTTCTTTTCGGCCAATTCGTCTGCCAACTGTTCCACGACGTTTCTGTAATTTGCAAAGATAATGACGGAGAACGCACCTTTCTTCTTGTGCTGCTCCAACACATTAACCAAACGCCTTAGCCTTTTGGGGTCCACCGTCTGCTTGTCTCCTGGAGTTTCGCCAAGATACTCGAATTTCTGTTCGATGTTGTCCACCAGCTCGTTGGCATTTCCAATGTATAGATATCCTGGGTCCACCAAATAATTCTTCGTGATCTTTTCGATGGCAGGAGTGATGGTGGCGGTAAACATCAATGTCGTTCTCTTCTTGATACGGAAAATCCGTGTATCCAAAGACGAAAGAAGGTGGTCTGATGTGGGCAAGTACCCGAGGATCTGCTGCAAGGACTTCTCGAATCCCATGTCAATCATCTTGTCTGCCTCGTCCATAATCAAATGATAACACTTTTCTAGACTAATAAGGCCTCTTTCCAAAGAGTCAATTAATCTTCCCGGCGTGGCCACCACTATATGGACGCCATTCTGTAGCGAATGCACGGTTTCTTCGTATTGATGTCCACCAATGATGGTGACCACCGATAATCCCAAAGGTTTGGTAAATTTCTGACATTCCGCAGAGATTTGAAGGGCCAATTCTCTTGTAGGTGCCAAGATGAGCCCCAATGTCTTGTTGCTGTTAATCTCCTGAGAATGTTCGTATTTCATGTACTCAGGCTCGATGCTGGTGATGTAAGTGAGCAACGGGAGCAAGAACGCCAACGTCTTTCCCGAACCAGTTTCAGCAATTCCAACCACGTCTCTGTGCTCCAATGCCAATGGGATGGCTGCTCTTTGAATAGGGGTTGGTTCCTGGTAATTTAGCGTGTTTTTGAGAATATCAACAAGTTTGGCTGGAAGTTGAGGGTGCTCCTCCCACAGACGTAGCGGGTTGGGCAAGTCGCCACCTTTGGACGTGATGTTGTAGTCGTCCTTGAAAATACGCCAGTCTCGTGCCGTCATTTGATCCAATGGCTTCTGGCTCCAGTGTTTTTCAGACTTCAACACTTGGTTTCTTGGTTTGGAGACATCAACGGTGACAAGTGGAGCATACTCCGAGCTGGTGTCGTCTTCTAAGTCCCAGTCAAAGGCGTACTTACGCAGAGACTTTTTTTTGGCAGGCTCCAGGACTTTCTGAGGTTGATCATCTTCTTGAGATCTTTTGTTTGGGACAGAAGAATCGAGCTGGTTGGTGGACTTAGCCGACTTGGATGCTTCTTTTCGAAGGTTTCGTTGTTTTCTGCTTACAAACTTGGGTTTGGCAGCCTCCAAGTTTTGCAGTATTAGGTCTTCTACAGATACTGGTCTGGACATGAAGATGACTTGATGTGCACATAGGATAATAAGTAGTTGGGACTATCAGTATTCTGAGGGTACCTAAACTTCCATAATTCTTCGGAATAATTAGAATCCTTTGTGCTTATTATATCAAGTATAGCCTACAATGAGTCTATTCTGGGTCTATTTTGAGTCTATATATTCTATCATAATTGTGGTTGGCCATTAAAGCTAATTCCCTTTCTTCCGCGAAGCAATATATAAGTAGACAAGAAGAGATCCAGCCACAACCACACAGAGACTTGAGGTCAACTCAAAGGTCTCCAGATAGCATCTAGAACCCTTGGCACAGACAAGATCGCCTCCCACAAAAACACTGTTTTCATCGTAGATGTAGCCAAACACCTTAGTAAAAATGGTCAAGCCTGGCACTGTACTGGAATACATGATTCCCCAGATGAGAGAGTAGATCTTCAAGGAAAACAAGTCGGCGACAATTCCTGGGAAGGTGGTGAAGGTCAAACCGTAAGCAAAACCAATGAAGCACGAAATCACTGAGAGAATCGTATTGACGGTGGACAATTGGTTGCTCCACTTATCGATGGGGAAAGATAAAGCAAATTGGCCCAAGAACATGATGAGAGCGCCCAAGATGGTCACCCATTGTCTGTGCCCCTTGAATCTGTTCACAATGGTATCTGCCAATGGACCCGAGGCAAGACGACCCACGAAGGAGAATATGGCTATGAGCGAAACATGGAGAGCTTGGATGGAATGTAACGATGGCACTCCTTGAGCTTCCGGTAAATGAGAGAACTCGTAGTGGAGAGCCTTGATCACAAATCCAACCGAGTAGATATACATCTGGCCTATTCCTTGCATAATGGCCATGACAACAAAATGGAAGATGAAGATTGGATGCACCAACGAGTGCTTCACGTCGAGCAGCTTTAACGTCAATCCGTCTGGCTTGTCGTCCTCGGCAAGAGATGGTAAATTGACGGAACTGGACGACGCCAGCACTAAAGGCAGGCGCTCGTGGATGAGGTGGTCGAATTCGGGGCCGTGATTGAGCTCTGGACCTTGCACATCTGGTCTATCTGTCTTGTGGCCATCGACTCTGACGAAAAGAACACCGATAAACTGCATCACTAGCGACGAGAGCGACAAGAAGAGCAAAAACCTGCTGACGTCGCCCTTGAACACGCTACTGTAAACAAAAGAGTAGAGCAAACTGGAAATAGCAAATGACGCTATGGTGACACTCTGCGCAGAGCCTTTGTACTGTGGAAACATCACTGTGACCGCCTTAATGGATGCAAAGTAACTGGACGTCGAGCCTATACCCACAAGAAACATGGCCACAATCAACTGCCATGCGGGAGCGTCCATACCTTGGCCATAGAGCCAGTGAAGCCACTTGTAACCCAAACCAACGAACACAAGTGACGAGAACACAGGAATCTGTGTTCCATACATATCGGTGATATATCCACCAAGTAGACCACCCACAGATGTGCCTACAGTGGCACTGATGTTCAAATTTGCTGCCAGGGATGAGTCAAGGCCGCACTTATCAGCAAGCTGGGTTCCATATACGGAATAGACAAATAATGTACCAGATGAAAGAGCGACGGGGACAGTGGCCGCCAAAATACGCCACCTGTCTGTACGAGGAAGGTAAGCGTCCAACATGGAAAGAAGTTGGAGAGAAAGGGGTAGGTGTTTGGAAAAAAGTTGGAGGTAGAAACAAAATATTAGGTGGTTGCCGTTGGCCATATAAATGGTTGCGAACTGTGTAAGAGATATCGGAAGCTTGGGGAAATCCTCCGAGGAGGAAACATATAAAAGAAGAGAGAGAGATTTGCAAATTTGTATTTGAAAAGAAATTTTGGGATGCTTTAGTGATTTTCGCTACTTATGGAATGAGTATGTATGAACGGATTCAGCAGATGTATTGAACAAATCCGCTGAGCAAATCCGCAGTAGAGAGTAAAACAGATCACTGTGGGGCACAAGAATGAACAATTTACTTCTCTTGTCTATCTACAACAAAAAAATAGAATTAAGTTGAAAATTATGAAAATTTAATGAGATTAGAAGTGAAAATATGACGATAAAAAAATGCATGAAATGTATGTTATTACCCTCAATTAGTCATAATATCGAACAGTACTTCTGATTCTCTAGCATGTGTGCTTCCTACTGTCTACAGTCTATATCTATCTACAGTATTCTCATCAGACTCTCTATTCTCTACCGAGTTCTCTGTCTATTCGCAGTCTACTCTACCTACCTCGTCAATCCTATATATTTCGTCTCACGCATTCCCATTCACTGCCATATGAAAGTCTACAAAAAGAAATCATAAGTTTCACTTCCAAAATTGTACTCCAAGACCCTTGTTCTCCCAACTTTTCAAGAAAATTGCCCTTAATTTATCTCATCAAATATCCATTACCTTCTCACCCCCCCCCACACCACGTGACCTCGATCCAGTGGTCGTGCGCCTGGGCCTACTTGTCGACATTTTTTTCACCAAATTCCCACCAACATTACTCCCCCAAAATGCCAATTGACCCAGAAAAGTTAGCTAAGTTGCAAAAGGCCGGCCCAAAGAAGGTCGGTGGTGCCAGAGTCAAGGCCAAGAAGGTTAAGTCCGAGGCTGACGATGTCAAGTTGATGGAGTCCTTGGCTAAGTTGAAGGCCGTCAAGGTTGAGAACGTCGAGGAGGCCAACTTCTTCAAGGACAACGGCAAGGTCTTGCACTTCCCACGTGTTGGTGTCCAGGCTGCTCACCAGTCCAACACCTTTGCTTTCACTGGTTACCCTCAGGAGAAGGACATCACCCAGTTGATTCCAAACATCTTGCCTCACTTGGGTGCTGACAACTTGAACGCCTTGAAGCAATTGGCTGAGCAGATCCAGGCTGGTAAGGCTCCATCTGAGTTGAACGCCGATGCTGCTGGAGATGAGGACATCCCAGACTTGGTTGCTGGTGAGAAGTTTGACGATGTCGAGTAAATGTACATACCTTAATGATCCATGGCATGTTGACTGAGTGTAGATTTTTTTGAATGGTGTTGGACAGAATGTGGAGGTTATGGATGTTGGTTTGTCGATCCGTCTGTGTAAATTCAATCTATGCGGTTTTCTGTCCATTTCTATCACAGTTTGTATCTATCCCTCCACCAGTTGTACTTGTAGTAGTTCCCGTCAATATCGATTGTACTAGTAATATGTTGCTTGCATTGCTGATATTTAATGTTCTTCAATTCTAGATTCTTCATCGGTTGTAACTTAAATACCTTTTAGAGGTAGCCAATTGGTGGTTGTTACGTGGTGGTTGCTGGTATATATAAGTATATAGTCTTTCTCGATTAGCATAAAGCCACAACTATAGTTAATTTGATGCTATTATGTTGCTGATTGTGTAGCTAATGTGAATTACAATCTTCTGTTCTGGATATGACCTGTCAGTTTTTTAGTAACCTTTCGTTACTTTTTACGTCCCCTCCTGCGCAAGTATCTATTACTTGTATCTAACCTATTATAAGATACTTCATCAAATGCAATGGTGATGTTCAATCAGCCGTAACTAATCCTAGCAATTTACTTCATTCTCTACTTCTTATCCTCAACCCGCTCTATTAATTATCTATGCATATCGTTCAAGGGTTATAATCTCCAGTATTGTAGATGGAAATATCCACTTCAGCCTTAACATCCAAGAAATCAGACGAATCAATACAGGCATCCACACTCAAGCCCTTAGCCCCAAACTCCTTGATTCTCTGGTTCTGTGCTCTGATCTTCTCCAACTCTTGGATATAGTTGTCCTCAATACCAGTGATGTACTTACCGGTGAACACACCCACCTCAAACTCGTGAGCAACAGGTCCACTACAACACTCAACCAAATCCTCCAAGTCCTGATAAAATACCTTGTCTGCGCCAATCACGTCGGCGATCTGCTCCTCGGTTCTGTTGAAGCCAACAAGTGCCTTGGTGTCAGCCAAGTCAATACCATAGATGTGGTTGAATCTGATTGGTGGAGCACACGAGGCAAAGAACACCTTCTTGGCTCCAGCCTCCTTGGCCATGGCCACAATCTCCTTGGAAGTGGTACCACGCACAATGGAGTCGTCCACCAACAAAACGTTTCTGCCCTTGAATTCTGACTCCATGGCGTTCAACTTTCTTCTCACACTGGAGCGTCTCTCCTGCTGGTTTGGCATGATAAACGTTCTACCAATGTATCTGTTCTTGACGAAACCTTCTCTGTAAGGAACATTCAACGACACAGAACACTGCAAGGCTGAAGTTCTGGAGGTGTCTGGAACAGGGATGACAACATCGATCTCGCCCAAGACATCGCGGTTAGGGAACGATTTCTTGATCTTAGCTGCCAACTTGTTACCCATCTCGATACGGGAGCGGTACACACTGACACCATCCAACACCGAATCAGGTCTGGCGAAGTAAACGTATTCAAAGATGTCTGGCGAGAAAATCTTAGGCTCCACCACCTGTCTAAACTCGGGCTCGGAGGTAGTCTCACCAAAACAGTCCTTTGGAATGATCACAGCTTCTCCAGGACCGATGTCTCTAAACTTGTCGTAGCCGTGTGCCTTCAACACCACCGACTCCGATGCAAGCATGTAGTCCTTGGTGCCATCCTCGTGCACTCTCTCACCAAACAACAAAGGTCTGATTCCGTTGGGATCTCTGAAACCAATCAAACCATAACCTGCAAGCATGGCCACAACAGCGTATGCACCACGAATGGTCTCCATGGTGCTCTCCAAAGCAGAGAAGACGTCCAGGTTGTTAACACGCGACTTGTTGAACTTATCCAATTCGGAAGCAAACACGTTAAGCAAAAGTTCCGAGTCAGAGTCGGTGTTGATGTGACGATGGACGTTTTCATCCAAAAACTCACGCAACTCTGCAGAGTTCACCAAGTTTCCATTGTGTGACATGGTGATACCGTATGGCGAGTTGACATAAAATGGCTGAGCTTCACTTCCAGCAGAAGATCCGGCGGTGGGGTATCTCAAGTGAGTGATACCCATGTTTCCGACCAAATTGGCCATTCTTGACTGGGTGAAAACGTCTCTAGCCATTCCGTTACCCTTGCACTGGTAGAATCTGCCTCTAGCACCACAAGTGACGATTCCAGCGGCGTCCTGGCCTCTGTGCTGTAAGAACATAGCACCTTCAAAGAGTTCTGGGGCAACATTAGCCTTCTGATTGGCCAACACGACTCCAAGAATACCACACATTTTATTAAAAAGTTGGAAAGATCAAGAACTGAACGTAAGAAAATATACTAGGTCCCTGTGGGTCCTTGGGCTCCGATGAATACTGAGTATTAAAAAGAAAAAAGAGAAGAGAAAAGATCTGTAGATGAGATTCGCATAGTGCGGTCAGAGTCGCAAAATTTTATCAGCACTGTATTGGGCTGATGAGGTGCAGTCTGCGGCTGGAAGATGTATAGGGGTTATACTATGGTTGAAGAGGGGTATTTGAAGATTTAGACTGGATTTTTATTCTAATGATGTCTGAGTGGTTTTGTGGTGGACATGGTGGTTACTTTCTGATGGGAAAAGGTAGAGTCAAGTATGATTGTGTGCAGGACGATAAAGGTTCTAATTAGACCGTTACTCCTCCATGTAAAACTTTTGGGGAAGCCAACTACTGGCTTCGAAGTGGACTTTAGGTCCCTGTTGCAGCTTCTCGTGTGTACTTACAATCAAGTAATAGTAGTTACTTATCCACTATAAAAAAAATTAAAAAAAATGAAAAAAAAAAAAATAAAAAAAAAATTAGAAAGAAGTGAAGATCATATAAATACAAGCAAGAAACCAAGAATTCTATAATCGAAACCAGGCAGGCATCAGTGCAAAGCAAAAATTGAAATCATAATTCGTTAGAGGCGCATATTGGGGAAAGAATGGAATGACACTTCCTCGACCAAGATGCGTGGTCGCACTCAAGCACACGGTCGTTAAGTTCATGCCTTGAAGCTCATGAATGCTGGTTTGAACATGTTTCTCTTTTCTTTTCTGTGTTTTTTTTTTTTTTTGGATTTTAGTGATGATAATTTAAACAACAAGGAACGTGATATTGTTCACTTCCCGTGCAGCATTACTGCTGCTGAGGCACGGAATACTGCCCGTTGAATTGCGGTGGGTATCCGTTGAATTGCGGAGGATACTGATTAGGGTATCCATATTGTGGTGCTCCCTGTGGATATGGATATTGACCACCTTGGGGAGCCTGAGGAGCTTGTGGGGCCTGTGGGGCCAGAGCAGCTTGAGGGGCCTGTGGGGCCTGTGGAGCCTGTGGAGCCTGTGGAGCTTGTGGAGCATGTGGAGCTTGAGGAAATTGAGGAGCTTGAAGTTGACTCTGTATTTGCTGTGGAGTCTGTTGCAATTCAGGTTGGCCCTGGTAGTTGTATCCATTAGCACTTCTCTCCTTGCCCTTAGGCAATTCTTCAAGCTTGAAAGGACGAGGAATACTCTCCTCATTCTCATTTACGTATAAGGACTTGTCAATTACAGCAGGAATAGGCTTGATTTCGGTGCCCAACTCCTGCTCGATCTTGTACAAGTTGTATCTGTCGTTCCAGCTCATCAAGTTGATGGCCAAACCCAAGTGGCCGAATCTACCAGATCTACCTATTCTGTGCAAGTAGGTTTCGGCAGTCTTGGGGAAATCGAAGTTGATGACAACGTTGACGGCTTGCACATCGATACCTCTGGTCAACAAGTCAGAACAAACCAAGTTTCTCACTTTTCCTTGTCTAAATTCGTGGAAAACCTTGTTTCTAGCCTGTTGAGGCATCTTGGCATGGGAGTAGTAGCACGAATAGCCCAATTCTGTGATTTTCTTGGCCAACAATTCCACACGACTGGTGGAATTACAGAAGATGATCGACTGGTTAATCTGCAACTTGGAGAACAAGGTGTTCAAACAGTGTAACTTTTGTTTTTCTTCGACAAATGCGTAGAACTGCGAGATACCTCTCAACGTCAACTCGTCCATCAAGTTGATTTCGTATGGTTTGGTCAAGTGTTTGTCCATGAAAGATTTGACGGCGTAAGGGAAGGTGGCCGAGAAAAGTAGCGACTGTCTGTCAGGAGGGAAAAACGACAAAATCTGCTCGATGACTCCCTTGAACTCGCGCGACAACATCTTATCGGCCTCGTCCATGACGAAAAGGGGACATTCGGAGAAATCAGCAATCTGTCTAGCAGCCAAATCTAACACTCTACCTGGGGTTCCAACCAACACGTGCACAGGATCATGCAATCTCATGATGTCGTCTTTCAAACTGGTACCTCCAGTGGTGACCATACATTGGATGCCCAAGTGTTTTCCCAAGGTTCTAACCACCTGGGAAGTCTGCAAGGCTAATTCTCTGGTGGGCACCAAGATCAACACCTGGGTCTTATTGAGTTTGGGCTTGACAAGTTGCAACGAGGGGATAACGAACGACGCGGTCTTTCCTGTTCCATTTTTGGCTCTGGCCAAGATATCTCTGCCGGCAAGAGCCATGGGAATGGATTCTTCTTGGATGGGAGAAGGCTTTTCGAAACCAGCCTCAAAAATGCCCATCAACAACTCTCTTTTCAAGTTGAAATCTTCAAATGTTTTACCTTGAGTGTTCAACACATCATCGGTTTGCACTCTGGTATCTTTAACTGGGATGTTCAATGACTCCTTCCAGTTCAGGTCTGACATTGTGGAGTGTAGATGGATAGGTGAATGATGGCAATTGTGGGGAGCGATGGTAGTACGCGGAGGTGAAGGTTTGTCTGATAATGTGTTTTGGGGTAACTTTGTGGCGACGCCAAAATTGAATGTAGCAGGGAAGGTGATTTGCGGGGGCTGTTAAGCACGAATTTGGAATGGGTGAATGAATGGCGGGAAGCTGGAGGTGGGCGAAACTTCGACTCGTTTTTTGATGGTTTGCGCACGACTACTCGTGCCTGGGGCCCGTTACCCGATTTTGGTCACATGGTAAGTATGAAGACTACGATGGAGGGTTTGAAATGAGGAAGAGAAGAAATTGGGGGAGTTTGGATGAGAGTTGAAGTTCTGCTAATAATTTTTTGTATATTTTGGTGGGGATGTTGGTGGGGTATGAGGTGGATGAATTGGTGAAATGTGCGCATCTTGACATTTGGCTGTGAAATGTGATTAAGGACTGAGGAAAACCATATTACACCGGAGAATAAGGCAATTGAATAATAATAAATTGATTGGTGGACTTCGAAGAAAGTATTCCTGGTGGCAATATTTTATGGTTTACTATTTTCGTTAGCATAGGCTGTATTATGGTAGTTTGAATATGCTTGTGTACTATTGATTTATGAATTTACGAGAATGACTAACGATGTGACCATCGCTTACCTTTAGGAGTCTGGACTCAAACACAATGATTACAGTCCAGAATAGAAAGATAGACATTTAAGAATTTGAGACTATGGTACTTGAAGATCAAAAGTGTTTGCAAGAATGGAAAGTATAGTTTCTGTATCAGAACCGAACACCTAAATGAATTGCCCGATCTTTCTTTCTCGTCTACTGTCACCTGAAACCCTAAGCCCAAATTTTAGAATTAAGTCAGCATGAGTGCAAATTGAGTTCTGCTACCGGTAAAACTGTATAAGTCCAGTGGTCTTGGATGTCTATTTTGCTCTCTTATGCTTAAGATTAATGTTCAAGAAGGCTGCCACTATTATCTCAATACTGATATAATCGTGTCAAATATGTCAGCTGCTCGTTTTAGATATTCCGGTCATGACTTTTGCCATAGGAAACTATCTCCGGAGTCTGATCGCTCACTCTCACTCACTCTCACTCACTCTCACTTATACTTACTTTTGCTTACGTACATCTGTAATTTCTTCTTCATTTCAAGTGTTTACTCTTCCATGCTTTTTAGTATTCACCAAGATTCTATTTTAACTCACTAAACACTCTAGTTCATCCAATCATAAACAATCAAGCCAAAATACAATCATAATCATCATAAAGGTCAAGACCAAAAAATAATCATAAAAAAACCTATCATTTCCATTAGCAAAGTCACCCCATCCATTTACAATCTCCACTCCTTTACACTCCCAAACCAATTCTATTTATTTTCCGTACATACCCTGTTCTATTCCATGAGATCGTCTTCCTTCACCATAAACGAGGCGACCTTCTCATCCACTTGCGCCCCTGCCAATTTTGGAAGCATTTTCCCCATTATCTCCCTCTCACTGGTTTTTGTCATCAACCTTTTTTGTTGTATCTGCTCCATCGACATGTTAAATGGGTAGATACATTGCTCATTAGAGCATACCGTGATGGCTAGCGATGTCAGAAGAAGATTCTGTCGAAGCTCCAGACCACACAACGGACAGGTCATATCTAACTATGTGATAAAATTGTTTATGATATTTTTCAATATTACCCAGCAAACTGAATAAAAATTCTGAAAAAACTGATTCGATCTGCACTTTCCAGATAATGTCTTCCTCACATCGCTTTAATATACAAGACTTACCACCATGAAGCTTTCTCCTGAAACGGTGAAAAATCTCCAACATAACACGGCCAATGTCCGAAACATATGCATTTTGGCACATGTGGACCATGGCAAAACATCGCTAAGTGACTCATTGTTGGCCACCAATGGTATCATCTCACAGAGAATGGCTGGTAAGGTCAGATACTTGGACTCTCGAGAAGATGAGCAGTTGCGAGGCATCACCATGGAGTCGTCGGCAATATCACTCTATTTCCGAGTGATGAGACGTAAGGAGGGTACTGAGGAGGTGGAGACAAACGAGCATTTGATTAATTTGATCGATTCTCCTGGCCATATTGACTTTTCCTCGGAGGTCTCCAGTGCCTCCAGATTGTGTGATGGAGCAGTGGTGTTAGTGGACGTTGTGGAAGGTGTTTGTTCGCAGACAGTCAATGTGTTGAGGCAGTGCTGGGTGGATAATTTAAAACCGCTTTTGGTGATCAATAAGATCGACCGTTTGGTGACCGAATGGAAACTTCTGCCTCTTGAAGCTTATCAACACATCTCCAGAATTATCGAGCAGGTCAATTCAGTTATTGGCTCGTTTTTTGCCGGCGACAGAATGGAGGAAGACTTGAAATGGAGGGAAGCTGGAGCCACTGGCGAATTCGTAGAGAAATCCGACCTGGACCTCTATTTCACACCTGAGAAAAACAATGTCATTTTTGCCTCAGCCATGGATGGCTGGGCCTTCTCCATTAACACATTTGCCCGTATTTATCTGGCCAAGTTGGGCTTTTCGCATAAAGCGTTGTCCAAGACTTTGTGGGGTGATTTTTACTTGGATATGAAGAACAAGAAGGTGATTCCAGGCAACAAGTTGAAGCCGTCACAGTCCAATCTCAAGCCATTGTTTGTGTCTTTGATCTTGGAGCAGATCTGGAACATCTATGACGCTTGTGTCCTCGAACGTGACGATGAGAAAATTGAAAAGATTGTAGCCAAGTTGGGTGCCAAGGTGTCTGCCAGAGACTTGCGCTCTAATGACTACAAGAACTTACTCAACCAAATAATGTCCCAGTGGATTCCTCTCAGTCATGCTTTGCTTGGTGTGGTGATTGAGTACTTGCCTAACCCACAGACTGCTCAGCAGGAAAGAATCGACAAAATCTTGGATGAATGTTTGTACAGTGCCATCGGCGATGAAATGGTCAATAATGCCGACTTGCTTGACCTTGATTTTAAAAACTCAATTACCAACTGTGATTCTACGCTGCCCGAAGATCATACTTTAGCATATGTATCCAAGATGCTCTCGATTCCAGACAGCGAACTCCCCAAGGAAGTGACAGTAGCACCCACCCAGGAAGAGATTGAGGAAAGACAAAAGAGGGCCCGTGAGCAGGCCAAAAAGGCTTCTGAAGCTGCTGCAGCGTTGGCTGACTTGAAGGTTTCGCAGGATAGTGATGAGATTTACTTGGAAACTAAGCCAGATCAGTTTCAGTGGGAGTTCGAAGAGGACGAAGATGATGAGGATGATAAGCCTCTTGAGAAAGAGACCTTGGTGGCCTTTACTCGTGTATATTCAGGTGAATTATCTCGCGGCCAACTTGTTTGTGTTGTTGGCCCCAAGTATGATCCATCTTTGCCAAAAGATCACCCTAACAACATCGAGCAGCTCACAGAAGACATTGAAATTGAGGATCTTTTGCTTATTATGGGCAGAGAGTTTGTCAGGGTCGACCTGGTACCTGCTGGAAATATTGTGGGTGTGGTGGGTTTGGGTGATATCATTCTTAAGAATGCAACTATCATGTCAGAAGTTCCTGAGGAGAAGCCATACCTCAATCTTGCGTCTACTTCAACTTTGATTCACAATAAACCGATCATGAAAGTGGCTATTGAGCCTCAGAATCCACTCAAGTTGTTCAAGTTGGAGAAGGGCTTGGACTTATTATCCAAAGCAGATCCTGTCTTGGAATGGTATGTCGACGATGACTCCGGTGAGCTTATTGTATGTGTCGCTGGTGAGTTGCACCTTGAGAGATGCTTGCAGGATTTGGAGAAGAGGTTTGCTCCTGGATGTGATGTGGTAGTCAAGGAACCAGTTATTCCGTTCAGAGAAGGTCTCGCCTTTGATGCCCCTCCATCCCCAGACTCCAAAGAAGTGCTTGAAGATGTTGAGGCAGAGGTTGGACTGGATGAGGTGGAGTTGGATATCGAGACATTTCCATTGCGGCCAGAAGTAACCAAGTTTTTGATTGACAGCGAAGAGGAGATCGATGCATTTGTCTCTCTCAGACTCAAGCATTCCATCGAGGATGCCATGGCACTTGCGCAGACTTTCCGTGATAAGTTGGTGGATGTGCTCGAGAAAAACCTCCTTGACACTAAGGTCATGAGCATTTTCGGATCCATCGATGTTTTTGTTGACAACATCATCAGTTTTGGCCCCAAGAGAGTGGGACCCAATTTCTTCGTGGAAGACCCACAGAACAACAAGCAATTTCGCCGAGTGTTTGTGACCGAGAATGAAGAGAAGTTTGAGTTCGAATCCAATGTGCTTAATGGCTTCCAATTAGCTATGAACGAGGGGCCCCTTGCCTCGGAACCCATTCAAGGCACTATCACAGTGTTGCATAAGTCTTTCCGCCCAGAAAGCGAAGAGATTTTACTTAATCTCCCTGGAAGGGTGTTAAAGCGTACACAACAACTCGTGCATGCCGGTTTCTTGAAGAATGCTCCACGGTTGTTCCTCGCGATGTACACTTGTGAAATCCAAACGTACCCAGAAGTGTTGGGTAAAGTGTATGCCGTTGTGCAGAAGCGTGGAGGCACAATCATATCTGAAGAAATGAATGAAGGTACTCCGTTTTTCATCATCAATGCACGTATCCCAGTCGTGGAGGCATTTGGATTCTCAGAGGAAATCAGAAAACGGACATCGGGAGCCGCAAGTCCACAATTGCTTTTCGATGGGTTTGACATGTTGGATATCGATCCTTTCTGGGTTCCTCACACCGTGGAAGAGTTGGAGGATCTTGGAACGTTTGCTGAAAGAGAGAATGTGGCCAGAAAGTACATGAACAACATTAGAAGAAGAAAGGGATTGTTTGTGGATGAGAAGGTGGTGAAGAATGCCGAAAAACAGAGAACCTTGAAGAGAGATTAAATTAATAGAAGACGAAGAAGAAATGAAGTACGTTCAAATGGATCAAAATGTGTAAATTGTAAAGAACTACCATCCCAAACTTTGCACCCATTCGCAGAACCTGTACAGTGAATCAAACCAAAAAATTGTTAAAAGCTTCTCCACACCATCACCAATATAAATGCATACACGTTTCACCATATAATAGAGAAAAAATGGAGCAACTACGCAATGATGAACAGAGTCTGCAGCCACCAGATCTGGCAGGCGGAGATACAGAGGTCAAGGCGCAGCATTATAAGCGTATGGCCGAAATGAGAAAGACATATGAATTCTGGCGAAATATCGCCAATAAAAAGATGGCTGAGGACGACAAGTACCTGCCATTTCCTTCAGAAGATGATCCACCAGTTCCTGGTCAGGTTTATAAGGATTTTATCGAAACACATCTCAGCGACGTGTACAAAGGGAAGGACAAGCAAGACAAACAAGATAAGCAGGCCAACGGGACGCCGATTCTTAATGATCTGGAGTTGGGATTTCTCAAGGCACGGATTGCTGAATTTATCTCTTTCACAGGTAGCAGTCCGTATGGGCCAGAGCGCAAGATCAGAGGAAGGCCTCGCGTGGAGGAAAAGGAAGGATTCTCTCTATATGGAACCAACGACGAGGAAGGACTCCATGACGGCAATGCCGACGACTACGACGAAGACGAGCAGGACGACTATGACCTAGATGAGTTGGAGGATGCAGAAAAGTTTCTGTACGACTACGGACCTCACCATATAGAGGTGGAAGTTAATAATGGACCAGCCAGCTCGGAGCCGGTGGATCCCGATGAACCGTCTTGTGAGTTCACGTTTGAGTACGACCGCAACGGCACTTTGGTTCCAACAGACAACAACATCGAGGAGAAACTCCGTCTCATGTGCCTACAGTCACAGGGGGAGGAAACCGGACAGACAGGGAAGAAGAAGAAGAGCAATAAGAAGAAGAAAAAGAAGGCCACGGTTAGCTCCGAAGGCGTGGACGAGTCATGCTGTTTGTTCTGTCAATACGAGGCGTTTTTTGGGGTCAAACCTGTGCATACGATGAAATGGTATGATAAGAAGATGCAGAAAGAGGCCAAGAGGCGACAGAAGATCCGAGAAAAGCTCGAGAACGCAAAGCTGAAGGCCCTTCGGCGACAGCGGGAGTTTAGCCATGGGAACGAGGACGCTGGAGATAGCCAGTAATGTATATAATTGGGAGAGTGTGCAACAGTGTAGAGTAATGTGGTTTAGGGTATGACAGTGGTCAGCTGTATATGAACTTGGAAATATTTGATAAACTAGAGGGTTTTGGTCTCACGACAGACAATATTGGACTTTGATCGAAATTTGAATCATTTTGCAGAATTACTTTTTTCGATTCCCCTGCTCATTTTTACCATCAACCTCCAGATATTTTCTACACCTCTTCACTGCCGTTGTGCATAGACAATCAAAAATCTACATTAAGTTGTAAGTGCCATAATCCACTGAATCGCTGTCGAAGCAACAGAATGCTTCGTGTGCCCATATGTCGAATACGACTACGACTAAAAAACTCTCAGTGGCATTTTCGGGGGTATTCCACCGCCAAATATCACGATTCTGTCTTGCATCGTTTGGCAGACAAAGAGCATCGAAGCCATTTCCGGAGCTTGGAGACAGAAGCCCGCAAATTCAAGAAAGGGTGCAGTAGAGGCGATATCACGCTTCGTCCGTCTATTCGCAACTTTCTAGTTTGGCTCCATGTTACGAGAAGTGGAGAGTTGCTGGATAGAACAACTAGAAACTCTCAACACGAGATCATTCTCAATGCCAAACTCGGAAACCCCGTGATTCCTTCACCATTGAAGGTTTCGGCTGTTCTGGAGATTGCCATGTTTCATTTTCTTACTGGAATATATACCGATGATGAAGCATGGTTCGTCAAACTGAATGAGCATCTCGATGCGTTGAGGGCCAGATTGGACTCCAACAAAAAGTTCAGAAAGAGGCATTATCTTGAGCTCTCGACCATTCTCTCGCAGCTTGGTATCAAAGATGGACATGGAGCCAAACAACAGGCCCTCTCATCCGCACTATCATGTCTCTCTTGCGACACTTCTGCTACCTCTTCCAATGTAGTAGCATGGATCCGTTCGCTCACCTCAGCCGGCGTCTCCCAAGCCTGTCAGCAGTTAGCTACGCTATCCAACATCCCAGCATTTGTGACCTCAGACATTCTTCTCCGTACACCCATGTCCAAGGATGAGCTCTACCTCCAGATAGATCTCTGGACTACGTTCATGGGCTCGATTGGACAGGCATACCATGAGAAAACTTCGCATACCTCTAGCATTATCCACAACCTAGCATACTATAGCATCCAGTTTGATCCGCAAGCTCTTCCGGATCTCATTCTGCAAACATTGCAATACTTCACCTCGACCAAGTCTGGATTCAAACATAAGTTGATCGACTACTCGTTTGTCAACCATCTAGTCTATTCCCTCGCATATTACTATATTCGAAGCTCACATCGTGCGGGTCCAGCAGCCATGGCAGTGATCAGATCTCAGGAGCATTTGGTTAAGGGCATTGGACACTCTAACTTGTCTCAGGAAGGCTTCATTGGCATTGTTCTTGCCATTCGAGAGGTTTCTGACGAAAAGGCAGTAAAGCTTTTCAAAATATGCCAGTCCCACTTCCATGAAATGTCCACGTTCTTTCACATTGGAAACATTCATCTTTCGACAACTCCCGAACAGTTGTTGCATAGTTTCAATAGTGCAATAGCGCAATTTCCCAATTCTGCGTCGTTGTGGTTGGTTTTTGTGAAGAGACTCCAGTCGCTTGAGCTTTTAACTGAAGCCAGAGCCCAGAAATTGTTAACTGAAATTGTAACCAGAAAAGATAGTCTCATTCTTTCAAAGGATATCATATTGACACTCCTACAACCTGTTGACACTATCAACGGCATCGAAAGGTTCATCAAGACTCTCGAGGATGGGGACTTGCTTCAGATGTTCAAAAGCGGAGTAGTCACAAAATACTTGACATTACTCTACCGTTTTAGCACAGAAAAGAATGTCCGCAAACCGTATCTCGATCGATATGTCCACAGTACCACCAACATTGACTGTGCCCGGTACTTGTACGCTAGTATTGATCGAAAAACCACGTCCACTATCGGAGTGATGCTCAACGGAGAAGTTGTGCACCAGCCACAAGAAATTTACAACATGTACATAGAAGAACTTCAGGGAAAATTGGCGGACGAGAATTGTCTTGTGGCGCTTTTGAGAGCGTGTGACATACGTCCTCAGGGCCAGGTGATGATGTGGGGTCAGCTCTATGCTCCTCAGGTAGCAGTTCATGAGTTTAAGACGCATGTTGCGAAGAAATTGATGCCTGCTAGTACAGGTGGAATAATAGCGTCTAACAAACTCTGGAGATTGTACATTCAGGTGCTCAGCACATCAGATTACCTTGCAGAATTGGCGGAGGTGATACGATGGTGGGAGCAAGTACAATTTGTTCCTTCTAAGAGCACATTGATGGCACTTTTAAAAGCATTACCCAGGGCGTTTGCTGAAAGGCACATCAAGCATGCCAGATCTGTACCAGTCAAGGAGACTATGCAGAAATGGCCATGGCCCACATTGGAGGAGTTCCAGGAATTTATAGAAAGTAAATAGAATTGGCAGTGCCAGTTGGAAAGTGATTTCATTTGAACTATGTAGATCCAATGGAACATAAAATAAAAGAAAGCAGGTGGAAGAAAAAACTGTAGAGCACCGGAGGCATCGAAGTAGAATTGATGGACTACTCTGTATTAACAGCTTAAGGGTGTGATACATTGTTGAGCTAACACAATAACAGTATTATCATACTAACAGTTACCATCATACATTTCAAATGCATCAGCAAGTTCAACACAGAAATTTCTAATTGAAAGGGTCAGTTAGGAATATTGCAAGAGGTGGAAACAAACACACATGGATCAAGAATATCCATTCTAAGATTTCAAACCACATTATGAGCTCAGGAGACTTAGGAAGATTTGTAGAAGACTTGAGTGTTTGTCTTTTCTCGATTATTGGGTATTATCAATTTCAGATTCTAGTCCTTATGTAGACAAAACAATGCACTTGGAACCTTCTCGTATACCATGCATCCAAGGCTAGATTGACTTCACTTAGTGACTTCTTGTGAATTATAGTGGGATCTGTAGATGATATTAAGTCTCTGAATCGTTAACTACAAAAGATGATTCGGATTCTTTATCTGGATAATAGATCTCAGCCAAGGACCAAGAAAGCATTCAAGAAGGTCAGTCCGATTTGGTTGAAAAGAGCCATGTTTAATTACACCTAGACAGGCTAATCAACATGCCATGGTATGAACTCACCATTTATGGTGAGAACATCTCTTGAATATTCTAAAGATCCCAGTGGCACTATCGTATCAACCACATCACCCAACAAATACTAGCTACTAACTAACTGAGCAAATCCCAAAACATAAAGAGCATCATATATTTGGTGAATTTAACGTTCAAAATAATGATGAAGGTGTCTCTTCCTTATCGTCATATGTGGCTATATCTCACCGCCAAATGACTTCAAATCAGCTATTTTGATGTTTCCCAAGAATGTACGAGTAGGTGAAACATCCTCTGAATCAACCACAGATTTGAGCAAAGAATCATATAGAATTCATTCAAAAACAATCAACTTAATGATTCAAGTCCATATCTTCTATTATTTCTAATTTCTTTACTGTACTTAGATTTTCAAACGTCTCCACAAATTCCCTGTCACTTATTGTCCGGCTAAACACTAATACCGAATCGGAGTCCACGCCGGACTGTCCTGCACATACTCAATGACTCCAGACAATATCTGGGGAACCAATAAAGTTCCGAAAAGCGCCGGGTCCGCCATATAAATCCTCCATGGTCCCGAGGATTTTTTCTATCCATCAATTCCTACCAAAATGTTGAGACTCGCTAAGACCCCTGCCTCTAGAATCTCTCTCACAAGAAGCATTTCTTCCAACATGAGTGGAACCAGAATTGAGAGCGACGCCTTTGGTGAAATCGAGGTCGACTCGTCCAAGTACTACGGTGCTCAGACTGCCAGATCCAAGATGAACTTTAAGATCGGTGGACCTGCCGCCCGTATGCCTATCCCAGTTGTTAGAGCATTTGGTATTTTGAAGAAGGCTGCTGCCATTGTTAACGAGAGTTACGGTGCCTTGGACCCAAAAATCGCTGGTGCTATCAAGCAGGCTGCTACTGAGGTTGCTGAGGGTAAGTTGGACGACCACTTCCCATTGGTGGTGTACCAGACCGGTTCCGGTACTCAGTCCAACATGAACGCCAACGAGGTCATCTCTAACAGAGCCATTGAGATTTTGGGCGGTGAGTTGGGTTCCAAGAAGCCTGTGCACCCAAATGACCACTGTAACATGTCTCAATCTTCCAACGACACCTTCCCTACTGTGATGCACATTGCTGCCGTCACCGAGATCGAGAGGGAGTTGATTCCAGAGTTGACTGCTTTGCGTGACGCTTTGGATGCTAAGGCTAAGGAGTTCAAGGACATCATCAAGATTGGTAGAACCCACTTGCAGGATGCTACTCCATTGACTTTGGGTCAGGAGTTCTCTGGTTACGTCCAGCAGCTCACTTACGGTATTGAGAGAGTTCAGAGCACCTTGCCACGTTTGTCGAACTTGGCTCAGGGTGGTACTGCTGTCGGTACTGGTTTGAACACCAGAAAGGGTTGGGACGTCAGAATTGCCGAGGAGGTGTCCAACTTGACTGGTTTGAAGTTCACTACTGCTCCAAACAAGTTTGAGGCTTTGGCTGCTCACGATGCTATCGTCGAGACCTCCGGTGCCTTGAACACCGTGGCTGTTTCTTTGTTCAAGATCGCTAACGACATCAGATACTTGGGTTCCGGTCCAAGATGTGGTTACGGTGAGTTGTCCTTGCCAGAGAACGAGCCAGGCTCGTCCATTATGCCTGGTAAGGTTAACCCTACCCAGAACGAGGCCTTGACCATGGTCGCTGCTCAAGTTATGGGTAACAACACTGCCATTACTTTCGCCGGTGCCTCTGGTCAGTTCGAGTTGAACGTTTTCAAGCCTGTGATGATCTCCAACTTGTTGAGCTCTATCAGATTGATTGCTGATGGTTCTAACTCTTTCAGAGTCAACTGTGTGGAGGGTATTGTTGCCAACACCGACAAGATCGAGAAGGTGTTGCACGAGTCCTTGATGTTGGTCACTGCCTTGAACCCTAAGATTGGTTACGATGCCGCCTCCAAGGTCGCCAAGAACGCTCACAAGAAGGGCTTGACCTTGAAGGAGTCCACCTTGGAGTTGGGTGTTTTGACTGAGGAGGAGTTCGACCAGTGGGTCAGACCAGAGACTATGATTGGTCCAAAGGACTAAATCAGTCGTTGTACATACGAGCTGAATGCTTGAATATATATTCTTTAAATCTTTCTGTGATTAGACTGCCTCTATGATCTCTTGACAGGATCTTCTAAATTGAGTTACGAATTGATCCATCACCGGAACTTTCTCGCCATTTACCTCCATTTCAAGGTCCCCGTACGCTGGAAAATACGGAATCACTAAGTTCAAGCCTCCCGTCTCGGTGGTGGTCATGTTCAATATGAAATGGTACCCGATGGAGGTATTCAGTCCAAACCAAGCATTGACTATTTTCCATGATGACTGTGGGTCATCTTTCACCATACCCAAATTGGATATCATAGTAGTATACCGCTCCGACTTCCCAATCTTGGTTTGAAGTGCCTTGGAGATATCTGCCACGGCCCACGTCCACATCAACTTAAAGCTTCTTCGAGATTTGAGCTCATCATAAATCATACTATGGAATCTCTTTATGTGGGGAAGAAATTCGTCTTTGGACTGAATGTTCATATAGTCAAAAGTAGTTGGGGCACCAGCAACAAACACCCCGTAAAGAAATGGATTGGAAAATTGAGGGAAGAACCTTCTGCCATTGATTGCAATAAAGTGTGAGCTAGCGTACTCGTAAAATCCGTCTGGGCGTGAGTAATGAGGGAATATGAGCTTCTCGATACAATCCTGAGCCACCACGTTAAACAATGGTGTGAGTGTGATGTTGTTTGCTCGGCAGTATTGGGTCATGGACCTGACTTGTTGTGGAGAGAAGTTCACGATCTTGAACTTGGATGAAAGATCTTTGGTGACAGCAAATGAAGCAAAAACGGGGCTTTTCTCTTCAGAAATGCCCATGAAACTTTTTAAGTAGTCTATTGATCGCCGGAACCAACCAACTATGATGGGAAACTTCACGTTCATCCATAACTTAACTCTCTGGAAGATTCCTGGAATGTACAAGTCGGTCATCAACTCCCGAGCAGGAAGAATATCTGGGAGTTCATACTTAGCCTTCTCGTAGTCGAACAAATTTTCAACCACCTGGCTCTCGTGTTCAAAGGCCTCGAGTTCCCTTACTAAATCTTTCTGAAACTGTAATGCGGTGCCTCCATCATGAAGTGTATGGCAAAAGTAGCCACATACATATTGAGACTCGTCTGTCTCAAACACACACAATTGCCACAATGGAGCGTCCGTGCAGTTGATTTTGTTTGAGAATTCGTTGATTGTCTCAAACGTCCTTTCATCAAACTTGTCTATCTGGCGATATTCCACCACCTTGTCAAAGGTGATACTGTCAACACACCTCAATTCGTAGTCCGTGTGGTAGTCAACAGGTTCTTTGTCTGAAATATGGAAAAAATTGTAAGTAAGCCATGGATTTTTGGCAATCATAGACTTAAGAGCATTCGACAAGGTCGCTTTCGAGAAGTGTTTGTTATATTGGCCCACCACATTGAAGTTAGAGTAGTATTTCTCGACGTTTCGGCAGATAAAATAGCTTTCATCAAATGCAGCTTTCCGTCTGTGGTTTGGAAGGGTCATGAGTGAATCTTGGTGTTTTTCATAGGGTAGATACATGGCTTATAAATGAGATAGCGCATTCTTCCCGATTGGGCTGATAAGCGGAGACCTCCATGACTCATTACGAAATAGATACTCTGCTTGCCATTAATGAAAGAAAAATGTGAAAGTTTAATGTTTAATGTTTAATGTAAATAATTTTTCTGTTTTTTCTTTGTCAATGGTGGTTTTTGTTAGTGGCTCACTAACTGATCCAATGTGAGGAACAAGTGATTTACTTAAATGTCGAACTATTCATGTATTTTGAAAGTCTTGCTATAGGAATTCAGAATCTTTATGTCCGCTGAATCATTTGCATCTGCATTCCCTTCCCATGTCGACTCTATTCTCTCTCTTTATTTATCTCTTTTTTTCCTCCACTAGCTGATCTTTCTAAGAGCATATGCGCTTAAATGGCTTTCCTTTGAGAGATAATCGAATAGAAGTATAAGTACTCATTGGTTTCCTTGGCGAGCTCTTCTTCAAGTTTCTAGCTAACAACATGTCCAAAATCACCCCAGATTATACTCTATATTTTGTCACAGACTCCACTATGGTCCCAGAAACCTCGACGTTTCTCGACCAGGTGAGATTGGCTGTGGAGAACGGAGCTACCATCATCCAGCTCAGAGAAAAATCGATTCTGACATTGGATTTCATCGAGAGGGCACAAAAAGTGCTTGAAATCACCAGGCCGAAAGGGATTCCCCTCATAATCAACGACCGTGTGGACGTGGCACTTGCTGTTGATGCTGATGGTGTCCATGTTGGCCAGGACGATATGCCTGCTGCCACGGTGAGAAAACTTATTGGCAAAAACAAGATTTTGGGAGTCTCGTGTGGAAACGTCGCTGAGACCACTCAAGTCTGTGAAGAGGGTGTTGCAGACTATGTAGGGCTCGGAACTGTGTATCCTACTCAAACCAAGAAGGTAAAGGCAGTTGTTGGACCAATTGGTATTCGTCGCTCTCTTGAAGTGTTAAGCAAGTATAAAAAAGAAGGCAAATTGATCAACTCTGTTGCTATCGGTGGCATTAAGCACTCTAACGCGGCCAAGGTCCTCTTCCAATGCCTGGTTCCAGGTTACGAAATAGATGGAGTAGCTGTGGTATCTTGTATCATGGCAGCTACAGATGCTGGTAAAGCTACACGAGAACTTTTGGCTTCTATTCGTTCTCCAGTAGCCTGGAAGTGGACTTCGGAAAGTTCGGTACCATTTGCCTTAGGACTCGTTGACCAGAAGCCTTTGGTGCATCACATTACAAACAATGTAGTGAAGAATTTCAGTGCCAACGTCACCTTGGCAATTGGTGCCTCACCCATTATGTCCGAACTACCGGAGGAATTTGGAGAATTTGCATGCTTGCCATCTGTTGCCTTGTTGATCAATTTGGGAACACCCTCGACTCAACTCATGGAGGTATTCTTGCTGGGACTCAGAACGTACAATGCACATGGCAGTCCGGTGATATTCGATCCTGTTGCTGCTGGAGCATCTTGCGCACGTCGTGAAGCCTGTCGTGTTTTGCTAAATGCTGGATACTTTTCTGTCATCAAGGGCAATCTCGGAGAAATCACTGCTTTGGCCCAATTGGGAAGTGATGGATCAAACGATTCAGAGACGCTCATGCAAGGCGTGGATTCGTTAATTAAGTCATCTGATGATGCAACTGAAGCACTTTGTAAAAAGGTGGCCACCGAATACCGCTCGGTGGTGGTGGTGACGGGAGAGATCAATTATATTTACGATGGAACACAACCACTGGGAGAGGTGCTGAAGGTCAAAGGAGGAAGCGAATATATGGGACTGGTGACTGGAACTGGATGTTCTCTTGGGAGCACTATTGCTGCATACGTTGCTGTTGCCCGTAAACAGAAGCTTGACATTGGAAAGGCAGTAGTGAGTGCTGTTACAATGTATAATCAAGCAGGTAAGGTGGCTGCGAAAGATGTCGAGGGTCCAGGTACGTTTATGGTGCGTTTTCTCGATGAGCTAGCCAGAGAGTCGAAAAAGGTTAATTAAAATTCGTATTGATATAGATGAATATTTGAAAATGATGTCATTGGGTCAGGACTTTGTAAGGTCTGAGGAAAGTACCTCCCATTCTCTGTAGCTCTGAATTATGCTGAGTATATAAATTTCTGACCTCTATAATTTGAATTTTCAAACCGATGGGTATTGACTCATCAGTTTCTTTCCAATACGTCAAGTTGTTAGGTTTAAAGATGATTTCACTTATTAAATGAATGTGTTCAGACTCCACGTGTTATGATTTAATTTACCAGTCTCTTTTATGGTAGATATAAAAAATCGTCCAGGACACCCATATTTCATTTTTTACTGATTCTTTCATTATCTATCAAGATTAGTTGCCACTTTCCACTTTCGTATATCTCTATCAAATAAAGTAAATACTGTGGAGAAGCGCAAGATTTCAAACCCATAATGTTTTGAACAGCGGCTAAAAACTTACCCAAAATCTCCTAACTATCATTTCTACTAATTTATCCCTTAAAACAAACCTCATCCGCCATTATCCATTCTCTTCCTTCCTCTAAACCCCGTATCTCCAGTATTCTCCGCCATCTCCGTATCTCTTATCAAATCGGGTCACGCACGTCTTAATTAACTTAGTAATAGCCTTCAACCACACGTTCTGACGCCCTCCAAGAACAACCTGAACAAGCCTAAAATAATTAAAACATAACTTTACCGAAATCTGCCACTTCGCTACTATATAAGTGCAAATTATGGTGATACAAGCAGCACCAGGTCCCAAACCAGGACCAAACGGACCTAATCGGCCATCGCCAGTTGCAAGCATAGCCAAGATCGCCTCTTTGAAACGTTTCGACAACAGAGACTACGCCCTTGAACTACTCCACGATGTCGCTAAGGCTGTGGGTCCGTTGATGCACCACTTCAACTTTAAGCTTGGAATGCTCTGTGAAATGTATCCTAAGAACCCCCAGTTATTGGGGTTGAATGTTAACCATGGACAGAAGATTTTGCTTCGTCTCCGGCCGCCTTACGCAGAGCACTCTTTCTATCCAATGTCTGATCTCATAGGCACCATGCTTCATGAGCTTGCGCACAATGTTCATGGACCTCATGATGCGAAGTTTTATGCGCTTTTGGACGAGTTAACCAGTAAATATGAGGCTAGAGACTTTGATGCTAGCAACTACGTGTGTGAGGAAAACACTCTCGGAAGAGGATATGGTCTCGGTCAAAGTACGAGCAGTATTCGACAAAAACGACTCGAGGCACTCTCCAAAGGTAAGTACAAGGCAGAGCTGCGGAAGTTGGGAGGAGCGAAAGTTCTGCCTGGTCAGATGAGAGAAGCGATGTTAAGAGCGGCAGAACAACGTATTAAGGACTCGAAATGGTGCCCACTGGGTGAGGGTATCATAAACGTCGAAGAGCTAACTGCTGGACCTAAATTGAAAGAGAGGGTGGAAGGTGGAAATGTTGTACAGAAGTCGAAGATGCAGCAGTTCAAGGAGGTGATTGACTTGACGGAGGAGGAGCCCAAGGAGGGCGATAAAGACGAACATGTGGATGTAATCGATGTTGATGCCTGTGAGCAGAATCCATGGGATAAGTTGCAACCATCGTTGGCAGACGATCCAAGTTTTGGGACTGGACATTTCGGGCTGGGAAATTTTCGTTTGGACAGTGGGTTTGGCTTGAACAGCAGCTTTGGAAGTGGTGGGAGTGATCTGTCGCCAGTTATTTACCGGGTGTCGAGTTCGCCTGGTAAAACCTTCATTGGCGATGAGCTACAGTATCCACGTCGAAAGATGGTGGCGGATATGGACTTTGATCATATCATTCAATGTAATTTGATTGGTAAAACCAAGTCCGTTCTGCCTTCGACAGAGGTAGAATCGACTGCAGGTGAGAAGAAGGACAAGAAAGAAAAGGTAAAGAATAAGAAGAAATCTGGAGGTAGTAAGAAGAAACTGGAAGTTGGAGAAGTCAGCGTGGGTGCTAATGCGAAGATTGAAAGTTCTGCGCCCGTTGATGCTTCAATTGGGAGCGAACCAGGCCTCCCCGCTTCTAATTCATTTCCAACCGAATCTTCAGACTCTCTGGTGAAGAGATCACACAAGACCGGAGATAAAGCACCCACTCAGAAGAAAAAAAAGTCGAAATCGAAATCGAAAGCGAAGTCTAAGTCTCAGGTAGAATCCGAGCTGGCACAACGAACGAAAGAGGTTCGTGCTATATCATTTGAGGAGCTTCTTCAAGGTTCAGGATGAATGAAAATCGTAGCATCTTACTTGAAGAGACTAGAATTCTTCTGGTGATACTTGAAAGACTTTTGAAGCAAAGTAATAGACTTACATTTCTTCTGAATTATTTGCTTCCATATCTTCCGCCCCAGCACTGGGCACAATGTCGTCAGGAGCAGAAGTGGTTACACCATTGAATCTGCTATTTGGTAGAAGCCGAGCCTCACTCGAGGGCACTACGTAGTGGATATTAACTAAGGACCTTTTGTGAATAGGATGGCTTTTTTATCGCTCTTTTACTTCCATGGATGAGCTGTGCATCTTTGAGTGCATAATCTGAAACCACCGCCTTATAGCAAATGCAATGCTCAAGTTGCCGATAATTAATGAGTTAACAATCGTTGCATCTGTCCGAGGGGCCTTGTCTGTTCAATGATTAGCCATAACATGTTCCAGTTATAGAGTTATTCATTTGGCCTCCACTATCAAGAATTCAGAATCGAAATCCAACGGATAGTTTAAACACAGCAATCTCTTGAATTCCAAATTTTACCAATATTGTTTGCCATTCCTAAGATACTTTATGTTTTATGGCATATCCGAGAAGCTCGCACCTTCCATATGAGACATTTCGGCTGCACAGAAAACACTATCAATTTTGAACCCCCCGCCAAAAACGAAAAAAAAAGAAATGAAATGACAAGTTGCAATTTACCCGTTGCACAATTCGAAGTGGTAGAATCATTCCCGTGTTTCCCTTCCTTGGCTTCCGATACTTTACTGACATTAACCTTCATGTGGTCGTATTGCTCAAGTATGGTCACGTGCGTGGTCATAGTCAACCCTCAACATACCAAAAGACCATAACTCTTTCTCCTACAAAATCATGGCATACTTAAAATCAAGATATAAAAACACGCCGGTAGGGTCTGGCACCAACACACCCACTATGGAAAAAACGGATTCTGTTTTGAACTTGACGCAGCCATCTTTGTATGGTATTTTCAACACGTCATCAACGAGCTTGAACAAGGAGAACGAAGAAGTAGAGGAGTACATTGATGGGACAGAATTGAGGATCAACGCCAAGGAATTGCACAAGGGTTCTGTCAAACAACCAGTGGTGACCACGCCGCGCACCAAGTCGTCGCCATTGCAATCGGCCGTGCTCTTGATTGGTCGTTTGGTGGCTGTTGGAGCTGCTGCGTTCGTATACAACGAAGTTACCAAGCACATCCATGCTATCCACTCAGATGGTCATGGCGCACGGATCAATGCGTACTTAATGCAATTCATTGATGGCTGGAAGCCATTCCAGCGGGTTTCTGCTGGGTATGAGTCTGCTGACAAGATCCTGGCCTTGGTACTGGAAGGCTTGCTTTTGAGCATGATTCTCCCCGTTTTGGACAACATTATGCCTTCTGCATGGACCAAGAGACTTTTGTCGTCGAGCCCCAACCCGTACCACCGTTCTAACTTGGCAAATGACGTTGTGAGATCTACGATTGCCTTCTTGGGCATTTCCTACGCCATCAGACACATTGAGTGGAAGTCGTCGCTCCAGATGGCCATGGCATGGTCGCTTATAAATCCTGCGTTGTGGTTGTTGATGGATGGCACAGTCAATGGGTTTGTTGCTTCCGCTGGAGCAGCATTTGTGGGGACTGGATTGGTTTACTTGAGTAATGGCTCCAAGTTTGAAGACCATGACACTATGCTCTCGATCTTTTTGTTTGTTGCGAGCTTCTTCTTTTGTGGCGTGACGATTTTTGGCAAGTTGGGCCGTATTTTGTTTGGAAAGAAGGCATGAACTCGATTGGCATAAGACAATATGACTATACAGTGAATACAGTAGTATTAGAGGCGTGTGGGCTCGGCAGTGGCATCGTTAAGGGAGGAGATAGTGCAACAAAGGGTCCTAGTGTAGTGTGGTGGTCCCAAGGAATGGTCCCAGAGTAGGGTTCCAAAGTTGGGTTCTAATTTTGGGATACAAAGGTCCTAGTGAAGTAAGTTCACACACATGTAATATAATTCCCATTAGGGAAATAATACATATGAAAGTGCTCTAAATAACTAACTCTAATGGAAAAACAATGTCCAGATACTGTGATGAAAGGATACTTACGAATGTACAAGTTGATTGGTACAAAATTTTACATAAATAATTGAAGCGAGACAAAAGAAAAGTACCAAATTCAACAACATTTGAGGATTATTATAAGAAAACAATCGAAGGTATTAAAACTCTCTAAACTACATCATATTGAAGGTAGCAGTATTATATGTTTAAAAGTGGGTAATATTGATTAATCATAATTCAAAGGACGTTTCACGACAGCAATATGAATATGTTTGGTCATTATCATAATTTCTTTGGTACTGTCCATTATCATCAGCTCTTCACTTTATCTCTAAGAACCCCATGAGCACTACAATTACGATCACAGATTCTATATAATGAAAACAATGAGATGTATCCAAACCTTAAAAAAAAGAATCAAATATATAACAAAAAACTCAAATCTTCCAAAATCAAGTTTTCTTTTTCAAATTTTTAAATTCCCATATTATATTTGACCATAGAATACTCCACCAAACTATACTAACTGCTTAATGTACATTCCTGTATAGAACACAACCAATGAAAACCTCGTCAAATTAAACAAAAAATCTCACTAACTATAACCTACCTAATCATGTCCGGAGGTGCTGTTCCAGTCTGGAAAAAATACACTTCGAGACCCAGAGGTATCTGGGAGAAGGTCAGACAGCTTTTGGTGCTTGTCCCAAACAGATCTTCCGGTAACCCACTCGTTAACTACTTCAGAGTGATTCCTCCTGGTGCCAGAATCCAGGAAGCCAAAAACTATAAGGATCCAGTGACTTTGCCAGCTGGTGATATCAAGGGCAATTCATACAGCAAGCGTGATTACAGAAGAAACTACCCACAAGTGCATGCATACGACCAGACCAAGGTTTCTGGGTTGTTGACGTTAGGTTCTGCGCAGAACCCTAGAGTTTCTATTGGAGACAAGGGTAATAAGGAGTTGGCAGCATTTGGCGCAGGCCAGACGGTCAGTTTGGCTACCACCTTGACTTCTCTTGACCCTGAGGTCGTCAAGGGCGAAGTTTTGGGCCAGGCTGGCGAGCCTATTGTTGCACCATCTTTGAACAAATTCAAGTGGTCCATTTTGGAGGAGCCTCAGCACGGTATGTACACAGATGAGTACCCATGTCGTATTTTCAAGGGTGAGAAGGCGTAATTAGCATGAATACAGAAAGAAAAGAAAAGATGTAGGTGGGTGAGAAGTCGCTATTCATTAATATTATCTATACTATTCACTCGAAGTTCAATTTCATCCAGAACAGCACCTATATGAATTCCAAACCAACTGATAAGATATTCCAATCCCAGCTTGCCAAGACTGTTCATTATGTCGCTTGTTTCGCATGGATGAACCATCTGGTATGGAGTTTGGAGTATAGGATGTATTTCCACCATACTGTTTTCTCTAGCATCCAATTGGCCATTTACTAAAAAGAAAAGTACCGGAACTTGATAAAATGCATCGTAGCAGACCGTCAAATCCCATGTTTCGTCTCCATGTCCCAAACTGAGAAATATGTATTTGCCTAGGTTGCTATTTCGGACATAGTTGTGAAGAACCGAAAAGTTTATGTGATTGACCAATATCGTATTGAATGCAACTAAAATGTCGTTGAAATCAGAAATTGTAAGCATTCACCATTAATCCTTGTTTCCTATTGGTCGCTTCTTGGCGAAATTCGTGGTTTTCAATTCTGGTGATAAGTCTTTATCTGAGGTCATGCATAGTGAGGGACAAGAAGATGATGGAAAGGTATAATTTTTCAGTGGAAAATGCCAGGAATTCGTCAATGGCAAGATTTCCAAATCACTTAACCAATTAGGGATCAATTTACAGCCATTTTGACACGTTTTTACGGACCTATGCTGATTTCTGGAAGCATCACCCCAATCTACAATAGACCACTATATCGATAATCAAAAGAAAGTATATTTGCACGCTCAAAGCGTCGCCGTAAACAAATCATCGCATCGTCAAGTTCCTGGCAGTCATAGCCGCCAGAATCTCCTTCAACCACAAGCTACTCCTTTGTAGGCTCCTCGTCCAACGTGGACTCGCTCAACAAGTTCAGCTTTCCATTGAACAAAATCCCCGAGTTCCCTGCACTTATGGAGTTCCGGTTGTAAATCTCCTTGACCTTTTCAGCGTTGGGGTGTTTCATTGACACTCCGCTGATGCCCGACTTGGGTCCGCCAAGCTGTTTCTGCATGGCATAGTCGCCACTGTCAAAGTACTTCTTATCTTGGAATTTGGACGAGAGAATCTGCTGTGTTGTAGGGAGCTTGCCGTACATCTTGTAGATGCGCATCTCCTGGGGCGACAACTTGGACAAGTCGAGGCCCTGCTCGTTCTTAGGCTGGGACAATGGATCGTCGTCGGATGACATGATGTAGGTGTATGAGGAGGCGAACCTGGGCAAATAGGCTGGCATGATATCGTGGTCCTGTGTGCAGTCCTGGGTTGGCTACCCATTTGGATACATTGATGAAAGATGGATGAAATTCCAATGGACTTTAAATATTTTGGAGTGAATTTCTGTCAATTTGAAATTTTTGTTAGTGGAATTGTGCTTATGATGATGTTGGTAGTGAGATTGAGTGTGGTAGCACTTTGATCAGTGCAATAACTAAGACACCACAGTTTCGTATCTGACTTTTTTTCAATATTCCAATTTCGTTGTTTCCGTCATTCTGGCTCCAGTTTCTGAGTTACCACCGTGTTTTCTCTGTATTTTGTCTCTTGTTTCTCATAAGTAATCTCTGTCACATCTTCCAGTTCTTGTCCGTTTCAACTGAAAGATTTTTGATTTAGGTAATGGAGAAACGATGAAACAAACATAAACCAAGTGAATTTTCTCGTTTTATCCAATTTCGTTTTGCAAATAACTCGACTCCTCTCTATTTCACCTTTTCTTTGTTTCCGTTTCAAGAAAAAAACGCCCTTTTTATTCCCTCCATCACATACTCATACATCGCTGCAAACAAAATGCACATATCCACCAAATACACTATGAAGTCGTAGAGCTCTATAGGCACGGGTAAGCTGTTCGGAAGTTTCGCAATTACCAAATTAAACTCCATTGACGACGCCAAATCGTCCCTCACACTGTAGAAGTCTGCCTGGTACTCCAACACCACGTAAATATCCAAAGTATCGCCTCCCAGACGCTCTGGTGCAAGCCCCAAGTCATGTGCACGGATAAAACGATGGCTAAGGTCGAAATTTACAGGAATGGTGGCTGGCCAGCAGAGTTTGACGTTGATGACGTCGTTGGCATCAAATGTCGCATCGCCATAGTTGTTGAGCTTGACGAGAAGCTGATTCTGAGGCTTCTCAGTGAACTGATACGGTATACTCACAGATGTTTTAGCCAAATCGTAGTTATACACGTCGAGGATCGGGTAGTCCACCATCACCAGAGTGGACGTATTGACGGTAGTAAGTCGTTGGTGAGTGTAGGGCTGAGGATGCAGCGGGATGTCATAGTAATTGGGCACCAGAAACAGGAATGTCTCTGTATTTGCTGACACGGCAAGGACCAGGTAGAGGATGAGTAAATACCTGGAGATCATGGAAAGAGAGAGGGTGTTTATTTCGCAGCCGAAGACTACTACACGAAGGAAGAGAAGATGAGGTATGAAGAGCATCAACAGTTTCGAAAGAATAAAGGGAATTAAGATTAGGGAATGGGATCTTGGTGAAGAATTTGTAGAATAATGGCCATGAGTAGGCTTCTGAATATTATGACTAACACTAATTTGAAGTGGTGATTGAAGTTCACTTAAGTGTAGATTCTGATTGAGTAGAGGGCAATTTTACATACTTTGAATGCTCAAAAAAACAAAAGGAAAAGAGCAAAAGGAAGTCAACCAATATACAATTATATAGTATTAATACAAAATCTATGCACATATTATCTAAGATCACAGGAGCCTCTATTAGTCTCGATTCTCCATCAGTCGGAGCTCTTCATAGTCCCAGTTCTTTATAAATCCGAGTTCGTCATTAGTCCGAGTGCTTGATTGGCTTGATAAACCTCGGCTCTCCATCGGACTCCAAACTGTAAGAGATCAACCTCATTCAACTTCAGTGGTCCTTTTTGGATCCTGGTCCTGTTGATCTTACATGAAACTTGAGGTTGGTCACTTTCAAATGGCTCACATCGAAATCATCCAAGCTCTCCACATTCAACGTGAGCAACACTGGAAAATTGAAAGTATGATTAGCCAAAACTCCTCGCAAATAATTAATGTTTGCCGTCCATCCCGCAAGATAGAGCCTCTCGATGCCAGAAAATGCCGTGAGAAACGTATGGAGGATGGTAGGCGTGAGTAACTTCTTATTCTCGGTAATATCGACAAACTCGATGGCCACCGTGCGAAGAGACTCTGAATGGTCGACAAAAGGATCCTTGAGAAAACTAATAAATCGCTCCAGAAGCATGAACGAGTTGTTGTTCGAGTAGGTGATGGTGAGATGCCTCAAAGTATCGTCTGGATTGAAAAGAGCAAGGTCAAAGGGGTATTCCCAGGTGCAATCATGCAACGAGAGATTGTCAAGGCCAATTTTCGGACGAGAGTCGCTATTATCCCAGTTGAAGTGGTAGTTGTGAAGACAGAGCAGCCGCAAACTGGCAAAGTTGTCTACGTGGGAGAGTTCAAAGATTTTCACTCCACGAAACACATTATTTGAGTAAAGCGTCAACGCACGTACATGAGTACATTTGTTGTATCTGAGCCAGTATGACAGGTTGATCAGATTGACAGAAACCTCGATCAAGTTGGGGAATACCTCTGGTGATAGTAGTTGTCCGAAGGTATTCTGCTTATACTCATTGAACGAGACAGCATCGGTGATGCGGAGACTGCGAACATGATGTTTATTGAAGAAACACACTTCATTTTTCTCATGGAGGGACATGATCTGCATCCATGTTGCCTGAGCCTTCGAAAAGATGATGGGAAGTAGGCGATGTCTCATGCTGTGACTCACCATGGAGAGGTTGACCATGTCGTGGGGCTGAAGATATGACGCCACGATCTGGAGAAGATCTTGCGGTAGATCTTGTAGGGCAGTTTGTGTTTTCTGCCTTTTAGTGGGCCTTTCCATGGTTTGTCTGTGATTTATAATAGTTGATGTATTTTCTAATCTGGGTGAGTCGCGATTACCCCGGACTTCGGACAAACCGTTACCATGCCAGTGCCACATGCACTTGGATTGATGAGAAAGTCATCACAGAGTAAAATGAGCAGAATATTCCATTTTTTGAGCCAGAAATTATATAATTTTTCACATATAATCGTCTGTGAAGCAGGTTATCTTTGGGTGTCGCACGACGCCTAATCTATCCTCCACCACCTCCAACTATCATTAATCCATCATGGGTAAAATAACTCGAGTGGTTGTGTTATTGACGGTTCTACTTGCTGCGTGGCATTTCTGGACACGAGAAATTGTAGATACACATGGTCTGGATCTAGATTTTCAGTTCGATCCAAAAGAGAGATTTGAATTGGACAGCAAGAACTCGTGGATAGTCACGGTGGTGGTGATCCTTGTGGCAAGCGGGCTCATAGCTTTTTAAGGTTGATCGGTGATAATCGTGCAGAATGAAACGTCTATTCTGGGTTTATGGACTCGCTGAATTATGACTTATGAATTCACATACATTTCACACAATACAATTCAATACATGGCCATGCTTGATTAATTGAAGCCAAATTTTGACGGACGACATCTGAAATCAATCGTAGTTCATCGTGACCAACTATGGAAACCGGTAAATTAGCAAAAATACTTGTAAAGTTTACAAAGTATAAAACCATCAGTCAATGCCATCAATCACATTGTGTAGGATCCATCTCATTCTCATCATGTCTGAAGAGTCTCTTCTACGTATACAACGTCTCGAGCAAGAAAATGCCCAGCTCAAAGAGGAGATCGCCTTACTAAGTCATCAAAACTCCTCCGATGAAATCTCCTTGACTTCTCTGTCTACCTCCACTCTATCTCTCGAAGAGTACAGAAGATATGGAAGACAGATGATCGTTCCGGACTTCGGATCGTTGGCCGGCCAGCTAAAGCTCAAAGAATCAAAAATCCTAGTAATAGGTGCCGGTGGCCTTGGATGTCCTGCCCTCCTCTATTTATGTGGTGCTGGTGTGGGAACGATCGGTATTTTAGATAACGATGTAGTGGATGTAAGCAATCTCCATCGTCAGGTGCTACACACCACAGATCGCGTTGGTATGCTCAAATGCGAGTCTGCCAGGATGTATTTGAGCCTTCTAAATCCACATGTCAATGTCATCACTCACCCAGAACGTCTCACGAACGAAAATGCCTTTGCCATCATTTCTCAATATGATTTGGTGGTGGATTGTACTGATACTCCAGCAACAAGGTACTTGATTAACGATGTTAGTGTTCTCTGCGGAAAGACCATAGTCAGTGGTTCTGGAGTGAAGTCTGATGGTCAAATCACCGTGCTAAACTTCAACAATGAAGGGCCCTGCTACCGTTGTTTTTATCCCAAACCTCCAAAACCAGAATCTGTCTCGACATGCGGCGATGCCGGCGTTCTAGGGCCTGCTATTGGGCTCACAGGTGTGGCACTCGCTGTAGAAACCATAAAGGTTCTCACAGGGTACTATGATGGCGCATTCAAGCCCTTCCTTTCCATGTATACCGCATATCCTCAGCAGGCCATGCGAGTATTCAAAATGAGAAACAGACAGCCGAATTGTGCGTCCTGTGGAGACAGTCCCGTCATCTCTAGAGCCAGTATTGAGTCTAACGCTATCAACTATGCTGCATTCTGTGGAAGTGTCAACTCCAATGTGTTGACCGAAGACTTGAGAGTTTCTCCTCGAGACTTCCAGAAGATATTCGACCAGCAGAACGTAGTTGTCGTCGACGTTCGGCCCAAGGAGCAATTTGGCATCACAAAACTCCCCAACTCTATCAACATTGCATGGGAGTATAATCTTGCCAATATGGATTCCATCGACAAATACCTTCCTGCCACGTTCGACAAGGATGTTGACCATGTGTATGTGGTCTGTCGATATGGTAATGATTCACAACTCGCGACAAGGAAACTTATTGATCAGTTTGGTTTCAAGCACGTGAAGGATATCAAGGGTGGATTGAACAAATGGAGCACCGATGTCGATCCCACGATGCCTATTTACTAGTCTCAAATAGTCATGAATAAGACAGACCAATTGGACTAAACAGAAGCGGAATATCTCATTTACAACACCAAGAGTATCTCCTTGACTCATCTAAGTAAGAGAAGGGTCAAGACGCTCAAGAACCAATAGCCCAGTGTAGGTACCGAACGTATACGTGGAACTGCCCTCAAATGTTTCATTCCATGCTGAAGCCGAGACCACCACCTCCGGAGGCGTGAAACTCCACTTAATGTCTGTTCTATCCATCTTTACCTCCACGTAATCTCCGCACAAAGTCAATTGGTTGTCAATAATACTCAAAGACCACAACTTGAGCGGAACCACAAGTTTATTGTGAGCTTTTGGCACTCCGAAGATCTTCCGCCCAATGTTCAATACATATACATCGCCCAAGATACTGCTCACAATCGCCAATGGGTGGTTGAGATATTCACTCACATGGAAACTCGATACCATCTCTGATTTCAAAAGCAAACTGTGCTTTTGATGTGGATGTCTGACAAAAGTGTATCCGATACTCTCGGCACTGTCTGGATATACGAAAATACGGAATCCGCGGTGATAAAGAGGCATCAATGGTGATATGGTGTAGTTAGTATCCACCCGACTCTGACGAATATTCTCATATTGAAGAGCAAATGCCTGGGTGGACGCTGTGTTGACGAGCACGATTTTGGAGTTGTTTGACTCGCCAATACTTACCGAAGTGATGCATGAGTCAGCGACATACTCCAAAAACGATGGCTCCTTCAACTCCTCAGTCGAAGTATTTGGAAGAACGTATTCTGCGATTGCACCATCCAATGTTCCAACCAACACCCTCTTATCGTCGACGAAATCATAGCAGGTGATTGGAAGCATCTGGCCTGAATTTCCGACCCGCTCATCCTTCATGCTGACCGTCCATGAAGGCTCGGAGACCTTGGTATACACAGCCGACTCAGATACATGGTTCTTGACCTTGAACATGTGTAACTTGCCGTCAGAGAAGCTTGCAGCCAAAACTCCAAAAACGTCTTCATTTTGCAGTTTCAGGGGAACCCAATTGATGGTGGCAGTAGCTCCGAATGCAGATGTTTCATAGACTTGGAAGAGTTCCATCAGCATTGATCCCGCATGGAATTTCCATATCTGAAGAGCCGATTTTGTCTTTCCATCTAACTTCTCATGAGGATACACGCCTAGATATGGGTCAGAAATCATGGCGGGGAGTCCTTCACTATTGTTTATGACAGCTACTGCCAAAATTGGAGAGTTCCCGTATGGAAGCCATTTCATGGCCGTCACGGCACCTCCCACGTTGAGAGCTATTCCGTTTCGTCCAATTGTATTCCTTAACAGGATCTGATCACCAAGGGCCAATTCTCGCTCTGAGAAAGCGCCATTCTTGGCCACTTTTAAGTTGATTGGTTTGATCAGCCCAAAATCAACAAGAAAGTCCAGCTCCAGAAGCTGTTCGCCCTCGATATCGGGAAAGTTCGATTCAACATCACATATAGTAATCTCACGAACTTTTTGTTGGCCCGCATTGGCCCATCTTTCTAAGTCCGATTCCTTGAAATAGAAGAGTTTATCTCCCCATAAGTCCTTCTGGGTCAAAAGATACTCAAATAAGCCGTTTTCGAAACCAAAATTATGGTGGAATCTTCCGACAAAACTGAGATCCCGTGTCCGAGGCAAATTGGCCTTTAGCACGATTTTGCTGCTATCTGTAGCCATGGGACCAGTTGTTGTTAATGTTAGATTCTGGCCTGTGTATATGATGACCTAAACATCATGGAGATGAAGATGATGTGGAGGGGTACTCCAATAAATTGGGCGAAAAGTAAGGGAAAAAAATTTTGACTTATAGGGACCGAAAGTTCATCAACAATATACAATTCTCCTTAATTCTTCCTTGCTTTTCTCTTTGGCTATCGTATTAACTTCGACCTCCACCTCTTCCTACATCTGTGTTGCGAAATCATATTAAACAATCTGATAGATGGGCCAACCTAGTACGCTGCCGTTAAAAAAGAAGAAAAAGCGGTCTTTTTTCGAGGACGATGACTTCTTCGTGCTCAAGAAGAATAGAAAGACAAAATCACCTGCGCTAAAACCGACTCTGCCCAAGAAACCTACTGAAAACGTTAATGGGGTCAGCAGTGGAGCATCCAGCGACAATATTCTCTCAGACGATTTGGTGCAGTCGTTTCATTCAGCCCGTGATACTTTCTCCGGTGATGAAGGTGTTGAGGTTCCTGATTTGGAAGCACTGAAGGGTCCTAACAGTCAAATACAGAAGGATACTGAAATTCTACAAGATGTCGAGCATTTGAAAGAATCTAAAGAAGAACATGAGAAAGACTCTCAGAAAAATCACATACAAGTGGTTGATGATGTAGAAGATGACCCCGACTCTGCATTGAGTACTTTCTTCAAGGGGATTTCGTCTCAGAAAGAAGACCTCTCCAGAATCTACCTAGTGAGAGTGATTTCCAAGGTTTTTGAGTGTGAAGATGAGGTCGAGGTTAGTGGAGACTTCAATTTCGACAGCATAATGCGAGAGGTGCTACTAAGACGAGGTTATAACATGCAACTACCAGAAAATTGCTTATTGATGTGGGTGGAGGGTCGATCAGAGCTCAAGCCATTCTTCAAGCCCAGCACGCTTCGAATACCACCATCTGCGTATGGAGCACCCAGCAGAGTGACGGTGCTACATATTGCCAAATTTCAACTTGGAGATTTGGAACGTTTTTATGACCAATATGGCAACAAGGACTCTGGCACTACAGTGCATTTTGAGGTTATGGACAATTCAGTGGATATTGAAGATGTAGTGGATGATCTGGTGGTTTTGGTAGACGAAATCACTAGTCCCAAGGATTCTCCAAGTCCACAGCATTCGTCGGAGTATTTTGTGATTGGACTCAAAGGTAAAGACAATAAGCGGATTGAGTGTGAGGTTGGGCCTCAGACGAAGATCCGAGATCTACTTGCGCATTATTTGAAGGTGAAGGGATTGGAGAAAGTCGATGTCGGAAAGGCAAAACTAATATTTGATGACGAGCCACTAGACTTGGATGGGAAAGTGGGAGACACAGAACTCGAAGAGGACTTTGAGGTTCAGATTTATATTTAGATTATATAGCATTTAATGTCACGAATTGTCAGTGTATTCGTATTGTCCATTTCTTTAATGGCGGTACTCGTGATGACTGTCACTTTCATCTGTAAGTGTTGCTGTTTCTACATCAATTTCTAACTTCCTCTGCAAAAATTCCCATTCCTATCATGTATTAAAATTAGAGCATGCTGGTGAAGAAACCTCCCACGTATCCAACGATGTAGCTCGTGAACCACGTCACTGTAGTGGCTCCAAACGGAAAGTAACTGAAAATATAGTACAAAATGGCAAATAACTCCACCACACTGGCCAATATTGTCAAGATGGTGCTTTTGAGAATGGCCGCACAGTACATGGTGGTCAACACCGAGGCGAAAAACACGCTTGTGAACAAAATTCGATCTTTGCTAGTAAGATGCTTGACGTAGGCATTGGGCCCTTGTAGAAGACCAAAGGAAACGACGAATAAGAGCGATCCCATCAGCCAAAGAAAGGCAAACTTAGTAGGCTTGAGTGCTAGCACCGGAAATAGGAAGAAACTCATGAAGAAGCAGAGTAATGACGCTCCAAGACAACACCCAAAGCCAACCACTCGTTCAAATCGGCTCATTTGGAACCATTGAGGCTCCTGGGTGGAGCTTGTGCTGGTATTATAAGATGGCAACGAGTCGTAGAGGTTGTTTGCCCCCGAACGGACGTAATCGGACCAATCCGACAATGCAGGTATGGCAGGACGGGAAGATGTGTTATTTCTGTTTGCCCAGTTGCCAAACTGGGCTCTGAAGTCTGATTCTGGCTGGGACATGTTGGTTGGAGATAATGGTGATCAGAGGCAAGTGATATGGTGAAGGTGTACGGGTGTGGCCATAGTAGGACATAATAGAAGTTTAGGTGGTGGATAGAGGTGACGAAAATACATTCGGAAATAAGGTTTGTAATTGGTAAGGCGTTGAAAAAGGAGATATTTACCAAATGATTGTATACTTTTATTCTTTTTGTTGAGGTGGATGGAATTCTTCAGGAATGTGGAGTTGTTGCAAAAGCTCAGTGTCACACTAATTGGCTTGCAATATCATTGCGATCGGATACTTATATTGTAAGTTACGACTAGCAGTGAATTAGCTGTTAATCTGTCTCTTGATTCACTACAAAGAGATGTGTGATGAACTACCGACACGACATAATCTAGAACAAGTTTTTAAAATGGTGACAACGATCTATAGATATAGACTCATATCCAGCCGCATGAATTGAATTTTATTTAACCAATAGATAAATCTCAATTGAAGTCAGATCATAGTAGCCATATCACACAAAGGGAAAGACATAAGTATGTTTCAGCAAAAGCAATATCGATTAACTCTCTCTAGTAGACAGCTTTATGGTACTTCAGATCTATGTATGGTTAATAATAAGAAGGATTTCTCATTCATTGAAAAAGACACTTCTGGCAACCATGAGTCCCCAGCAAAGAAAATCCTACTCGGGTTAGCCTAATTCCTACATCTTCATATTAAACTCATTCATTCATTCACTCATTCACAACTTCTCAGCTTCCTCCAATTTGGCCTTCAACGATTCATGGAGCTTGCCCAACTTGTCAAAGTCCGTGGCCTGTGCTGGCCATCCCACAATCAAACCGGTTTCGGTATCCTTCTTGGGAATCAAGTGGAAGTGAACATGGTCAACTTCCTGGTGAGCAATTCTACCATTGTTCTGCAACACATTGTAGCCCTCGCCCTCAGGGGTGTTGTTCTCATCGAGGTCCAACACTTTAGTCAACTTCTTGACCACAGGCAACAAGTCAGCAAGGTACTCATCGGGAATGTTGTGCAACTTAGCACCATGAGCCTTTGGAATGATGAGACAGTGAGCTTCAGCGGTGGGTTGGATGTCCAAAAACGAGAAGGTGTGTTTAGTCTCAAGAAGCTTAAACGAGGGGATTTCGCCCTTAATGATTTTGCAGAAAATGCACGAAGCGTTGGATGCCATGGTGATGATTTAGAGGAAGAGGTGAATTGACCTATTGAATAGTGTGGAGAGAGGTGTACGGGTGTGGGGATCGAGGGAGGATAGAAGGAAGAAAGGAAGAAAGGAAGAAAGGAAGGAGGAGGAAAGTAAGAATGTATGGAGAAGTTGTTGGGATTTTGTCCATAGGATTTGAATAATGATGGAATTGAGATATACATATTTCTGGGTCATTTCCCTAAAACTAATTTTTTTAACAATTTTCTTTGTTTGCAAATTGCTATTCTTGTCCAGTTTCGTTCTCGTCCTTCGCACCCTAAATCATAGGATCTTACAATTTCAGCCAAGAGAATTAAAATTTAGAAACCTAGATAAGTTGAGGAATGGATACCATTTGAGATCCTTCCGATAGCATACATTCACTACCTGTGTTTAAGATTTTCTGAATCTGTATTATTAATCTCCTTGTCTCGTTATCTTATTGTCTCAGATACTCTCACGTTTCCTACACTTTCCACCACATATGCTTCCAGTTCTATCTACTTAGTAAATTCAATTCCAACACTAAAACTCAATTTGTCAGTGCTCAGGATAACAACTAAGTCTCGCTAATTCTTCCACAAGATATCTCACTCATTAAATCTTCTACATTACAAACTTTTACATACCATCCACTTGTCACTACTTATCACACCGTATCTCGCACTCACATGGTCAACTTAATAATAAATACACCAGAAGTTGGAACCCCCAAAAAATCTATAAAATACACCTCAAATCTCAAAATCCCAACTCCTCTACCAAATCTTACTAATCCATCGCCCTCCACTTTTTGCCTCCTCCGTTCTCTTCGTGTTAAAATTCCATCCTCCCATTCTTCCATCATCTTCGATCCCACACACCCGTACACCACGCAACCTCGATACCGCCCGCCACCTGCCAAACTCACAAGTGGCAACTACTTTCTTCTTATCTCATCAATTGTTCTTCAACATCATGACTGAACATAAGAAACCGTTGTTGGACGGCTCCGGTGCCGACACCAAGGAAGATAAGACGGCCACCGCCATTTTGAGAAGAAAGAAGAAGGACAACGCTTTGATTGTCGACGACGCCACCAACGACGACAACTCCGTCATCACCATGTCGTCTGCTACCATGGAACTCTTGGAATTGTTCCGTGGTGACACAGTCTTGGTCAAGGGCAAGAAGAGAAAGGATACTGTGTTGATTGTGTTGGCTGATGACGAGATGGAGAGTGGTGTGGCCAGAGTCAACCGTTGTGTCAGAAACAACTTGCGTGTTAGATTGGGTGATATTATCACCGTGCACCCATGCCCAGACATCAAGTACGCTAGCAGAATCTCTGTGTTGCCAATTGCTGACACTGTGGAAGGTATCACTGGCTCATTGTTTGATGTATACTTGAAACCTTACTTCGTTGAGGCCTACAGACCCGTGCGCAAGGGTGACTTGTTTACGGTGCGAGGTGGTATGAGACAAGTGGAGTTCAAGGTGGTGGACGTGGACCCTGAGGATTTCGCCATTGTGGCCCAGGACACTATCATTCACTGCGAGGGTGAGCCAATCAATCGTGAGGACGAGGAGAACAATCTCAATGAAGTTGGTTATGATGATATCGGAGGATGCAAGAAGCAGATGGCCCAGATTAGAGAATTGGTCGAGTTGCCATTGAGACACCCACAATTGTTCAAGTCCATCGGTATCAAGCCTCCAAAGGGTATCTTGATGTATGGTCCTCCCGGTACTGGTAAGACTATCATGGCCAGAGCCGTTGCTAACGAGACTGGTGCGTTCTTCTTCTTGATCAATGGTCCTGAGATCATGTCCAAGATGGCTGGTGAGTCCGAGTCCAACTTGAGAAAGGCTTTCGAAGAGGCCGAGAAAAACTCTCCATCTATCATCTTTATCGACGAGATCGACTCCATTGCACCAAAGAGAGACAAAACCAACGGTGAGGTGGAGAGAAGAGTTGTGTCGCAATTGTTGACCTTGATGGATGGTATGAAGGCCAGATCCAACGTGGTGGTGATTGCTGCCACCAACAGACCTAACTCCATTGACCCTGCCTTGAGAAGATTCGGTAGATTCGACAGAGAGGTCGACATTGGTGTTCCTGACGCTGCGGGCCGGTTGGAAATTTTGAGAATTCACACCAAGAACATGAAATTGGCTGATGACGTGGATTTGGAGGCCATTGCCTCTGAGACTCACGGTTTCGTGGGTGCTGATGTGGCTTCCTTGTGTTCCGAGGCTGCCATGCAGCAAATTCGTGAGAAGATGGATCTTATCGACTTGGAGGAGGAGACCATCGACGCCGAAGTGTTAGATTCTTTGGGAGTCACTATGGAGAACTTCAGATTTGCCTTGGGTAACTCCAACCCATCGGCCTTGCGTGAGACCGTTGTTGAGAATGTCAATGTTACTTGGGACGACATTGGAGGTTTGGACGACATCAAGAACGAGTTGAAGGAGACTGTCGAATACCCAGTGTTGCACCCAGATCAATACCAGAAGTTTGGTTTGGCCCCATCCAAGGGTGTTTTGTTCTACGGTCCCCCAGGTACTGGTAAGACATTGTTGGCCAAGGCTGTTGCCACTGAGGTGTCTGCCAACTTCATCTCTGTTAAGGGTCCTGAGTTGTTGAGTATGTGGTACGGTGAGTCCGAATCTAATATCCGTGATATTTTCGATAAAGCCAGAGCTGCTGCTCCAACCGTTGTTTTCTTGGACGAATTGGACTCCATTGCCAAAGCAAGAGGTGGATCTCATGGTGATGCCGGAGGAGCTTCTGATAGAGTCGTCAACCAGTTGTTGACGGAGATGGATGGTATGAACGCAAAGAAGAACGTTTTCGTTATCGGTGCCACTAATAGACCAGACCAAATAGATCCAGCCTTGTTGAGACCAGGAAGATTGGACCAATTGATTTACGTTCCATTGCCAGATGAGGCCGCCAGATTGTCTATCTTGCAGGCCCAGTTGAGAAACACTCCATTGGAGCCAGGTTTGGACTTGAACGAGATTGTCAAGATCACAAGCGGGTTCTCAGGTGCCGATTTGTCGTACATTGTCCAAAGATCGGCCAAGTTTGCCATCAAGGATTCTATTGAGGCACAAATCAAGCTTGCAAAGGCCAAGGAGAGCGAGGAGGCTGTCAAGCAAGAGGGTTCTGACGACGTGGAGATGACTGATAAGTCCAAGACCGAAGAGGAAGAGGAAGAGGAGGAAGAGGACCCAGTTCCATTCATCACCAGAGCTCACTTTGAGGAGGCTATGAAGACCGCCAAGCGGTCTGTTTCTGATGCTGAGTTGCGTCGTTACGAGGCCTACGCCCAGCAGCTACAAGCTTCCAGAGGTCAGTTCACCAACTTTAGATTCTCCGAGGGATCCGAGGAGAACGCTGGTCAGGCTGCCTTTGCCGAGGAGGCCGAGGAGGATGACTTGTATAGCTAAGCCTAGTGATGATATGTATGAGCCGAGTTTCATAATTTCAATGCCAATCAGTCAATAGTGTGGGCCGGGTCGGCAATTGCGACACTCCTGTAGGTAATTTAGCAGCTGTGCAATAAAAATGCGGAGGTGAAAAGAAATGAGATCTCATCAGCTAATAGCAACAGCAACAAAGTATTTATTGGAGCCTGACCCGCTCTCTATTTATAGTCTGTTTTATCTTCGATTTATTTGTGATTTCAGTGTATTTCCAGTGCCCAGCACCAGCATACCCTTCCAATACCCCCATAGCATTTGCATATCCAATCATGAGACTTTTTCCTAGTGGAACAATTTTCGTCCTTGGTCCCTTTTTCCTAGTTGCCACAGATTTCATAGCTTCGAGGTCGTCATCCAAGGCGTCTGCATCGCTCGGGTCATCTGCAAAACGAAAATCCGTTGTTATGAATCATTTGTATGGGAACAAATATTATAACACCAACTTACGTCTGTATCCTAAAGAGAAATAGGGGAAGACCACGAAACGGCACAAGGAACAAAGGAATTTATCTATCATATGTGGGATAGTAGGGACTACGAATATGGATAGTCTTCGATTAATGAACGGTGACTGAAGGTGAGACATGTCAAGATGAGACAAGTTGATGTGAGAGACAAATGACAGTGAGAGAAGTGAGAGAACGCAAGATTAGTAATAAAGGAGGCCATATTATGTTACTTTATATTAACAGGTGACATAGGATTTTCTTAATTCAGACTGAAATGACGAGATGAAAATTCAAGCTTTAATGTCATGCTAAATGGTCTCATTTAACAGTCAAACTGAAAAGTTCACATAGTTCAAGGATTAACTCAGGTAAGTTAACTAAATGTATATCAGAATATAAAGGATGTAGGTTCCTAATTATTTGTCTTTTTTTCTTTTTGTTTAGTTTTTCTTCCAAATTATAATCATATTAGTTAGTCTATTTTCTTTAAATAACTTGTAGAACGCGGTATAAATATGTGTAAAATCAATCGATTGTGTAATTAGTTCTTGCGATTTTTCTTTGGCACTCTGGCCAACCAGTAAAAGAAAATCGTAGCAAAGATGTTGAAAACAAGGAAGATTATGAAGTACCCGGTGTTAGCCCATCTTGCTGAGTACTTGATGTTAACCTGACTCAAGTATACATCAGTGCTGGCCATAGGACAAAACTGACAATTTCCGGTGGCATTCTCGTTAACAACGTATCCTCCAAAGTTGCTGATGTATTTGCTCATGTACTCTCCACATCTGACATTGGAATCTGTTGGCACAATGTCCAACAACTCGGTCGAAGAACACACCACATCGCTTCCCGCCAATGCAACAGCCATGATCGCACCAACAATATATGTGAACGGGTTACATCTGTACATGAAGACCCAGAACCTTGGGAAGTTGTTATAGGTGATCAAAACACCGCAGAAGTTCAAGCAAAAAGTGAACAACAACGACGCCAAGTTGGCTGCATTGTCTGCCAACTCAATGAAGGAGATACACATTTGGCCGAATGTGGAGGTGTAAATGTAGAAAAGCACAATAAGGAACCACATATGAGCTCCTCTTTCCGTAACAGTATCGGTTGGTGAAGCATTGTTGTACAATCCAATCGGATAGTACCAACAGAAGAAGCCAACAGTTCCGCAAAAGATGTTCCATGGAATTTCCGATAGGATCTGGGCAATGATGAAAGAGATCCATGAGAATGTCTTAGATGGTCTCTCTCTGACTTCGTACAAAGATCTTTGAGCAACATAGTGAGGAAGATACTGTTGAATCAAGGTGTTGAACACCACAAGGAACATGAAAACAGAGAACATTTGATTTTGCAAGCCCATCATAGTTCTCTTAGCTTTGAAGAATGCAAAACCGTTGAACAAACATGAAGCAACTGTCAAGAGGAACTTCGAGTAAGTGTAAGAAGGAGTTCTCCAGTTCTGTTCACAAACTCTCTTAAGGACAAGCCATAATTGGGTAAAGAAGTTGGCAGCGTAAGATTTAGATCTCTCTGGGTCTTCAATTTCTGGGATCCTGGCTAATTCAGTTTCCATTCTATCCAACTCAGCATTCACAGCCTTATATTCAGTGGAGTTCAACCAAACCTGGTGGTAGTCCTGATTAGCGTGGGATCCTGGAGCAGCACCAATGACCTCCAACATCCATTCAGCAGGATTTGCCTCAGGAGGGCACTTTGGAGCACCGTATTTTTCGAAATAGTCAATCAAAGTAGCAGAATTATCACCAAGGTCACCGAAGTAAATAGTCTTACCTCCCTTTTGCAAGAATAATAAACGGTCGAATTCTTTCATCAAAATGGCAGAAGGTTGATGGATAGTACACAAGATCGCTTGTCCGTGGTCGGCCAATTTTCTGATCAACTTACAAATAGACCAAGCAGTCTGCGAGTCCAAACCAGAAGTAGGCTCATCCAAGAACACCAACAACTTGGGCTTAGCAACCAATTCAACACCAATTGTCAATCTCTTTCTCTGCTCAACGTTCAATCCCTCACCAGAGACACCAACAACGGCTTCGGCATACTTGGACATTTCCAACAAGTCAATAATGTACTCAACATAGGCATCCTTGTCCAGTTTAGAAACACTGGCTGGCTGTCTCAAATAAGCAGAGAAGCGCAAAGCTTCACGAACAGTAGAGGTTTGCAAGTGCAAATCCTGTTGCTGGACGTAACCAATTGATCTCTGGAAAGAAGAATCTAAAGCCTTACCGTTCACCATTCTTGTACCGTCAGTGATTTTTCCGGAAGTCAATCTCTCCGATAAGGCATTCAACAAGGTGGTCTTACCAGCTCCAGAGGCACCCATTAACGCTGTCACCTGGCCCGGCTTGACCCATCCGTCAATTCCATCCAAAATTACTCTGTCTTCAGATTTAATCTTGACCTGGTAACGTAAGTTTCTCCAATGGAAAATACTCGTGGATTCCGGCAAACCCTCATCATCGACTCTCTTCTCTGAACCAGAAACATCACCACCGCGAGCTTCAACATCCTTGGCTCTTCTCTTCTGCTTTCTTAAAGCAGATCTTTGGAAAACCAAGATCTCACCCTTTTGCATTGCACCCTTGTTGTATTCAACCAAAACCATGTAGACACCCAAGAAGAAAATGACATATGCGAGAACAATTCCCCAGTTTCTCCATTTGTTCTTGTTGTAGTAGTCGAACGAGAGTGCAATGTAGGTATCACCATTGACAGTATTGCTTCCGGCGACACTTCCAACAACTGAGCAAATTCTGTTGATTCCGGTAGCATCTTCATAGCCTGGGCCGCCAGGGACGAAAGAAGTACACTCAAAGTCTCTACCGTGGAATTCGTTCGCGATCAAGGCCTCGAAACAGTAAGCGATAGGATCGATGTAGTTGATCCATCTGCACCAGCCAAGCATCTTACTTGGAGGAATAATAAAACCAGTGAAAATAGTCAAAGCCAACAACAAAACAGAAGCAGGAGTCATAGCTTGAGACAAGGACTTTGTAGCGGCACCAATACTTCTGAATAAATGAGACATCGACAAGGTTGCAGTGAAGTTCATCAACATATAATAGAAGAAGTGACCAGCAGAGCGTCTCAAATTGACCATAAAGTACAACACAAGGTTGAAAGCAATGGAAGTGATGATCTTTGGAGGCAATTCTGTCATGATGGAAGCACAGGCATCTGCAGAAGGATGATACAAAGCAAAAGTCTTATGCTTTTCGACAATAGGACGGGCCTCATACAAGGAAAAGATCTCCAACAAAGAAGAGAAGGCATTAAACAAAACAGCGAAAAACAACACGGCAGTTCTGGAATAGAATTCGCCGGTAGTGTTCTTCATATTCAAGAACATGGTAGCAATACAAACGGCCATAACAACATTACCAAAAATGGAGAACAAAGTGATGGAAGGATCACCCTTGGTTCTCAACCAGTTACGGCCCATCAAATACTTCACTTGCATACCAAACGACACCGTGAAAGATGATTGTGGTCTAGACTTCTTGGCTTGACGAGCATGATGGTATTCCTCAAACTCTGCCTTCTTATCGTTTTGTCCGGCGACACTCAAGGCATCGTCGATTTTCTTGACTACAGCATGACGCTCAGGAGAGTTTTGCCAGTAGTTGTAGAATTCTTCTGGAGTTCTTGGGACCTTCTCCTCGAAACCCGGAGTTACCTCACGCTCCTTGGGGTTTGTCAAGGAAGTTAAGAAATCTGCAGTGGTCTGACGTTGAGGACAGGTGTAGCCCATTCTGACAAAGTAATCCTTAGCTGTTTTAGCGTCACCAGAGAAGATCTGGTAACCCTCATACAACAACACAACGTGATCAAACAAATCGTAGGCATCCTGAGAACATTGGTAAATTGCAACCAATGGGGTGGAGTTGGAAATGTTTGCATTGGCCTTCAATGCTCTAATGAATTCCAAGGCCGTGGCAGAATCCAAACCACGAGTGGAGTTATCCCAACATTGCAAGCTAGCCTGTGACAAGTACACTTCAGCGATAGAGACTCTCTTTCTCTCACCTCCAGAGACACCACGAATGTAGTCATTTCCGACCTTGGTGTTTCTTGTATGAGACAAACCGAAGGTTGCCATGGCTACATCAGCCATATGCTCAGCGTAAGCCTCTCTAGTGACACCCTCGGGTCTATTGTTTGGGGTTCTCATCTTGGCTGCAAAGGCAAGAGTATCACCCACACTCAAATGGGGAAAATGGTTTTCAGTTTCAGCGCAGTAAACCACGTCACCACGAAAGTGTTTCTTGATCTCCAGCGGAGTCAAGCCATCGTAACTCAAAACAGAGTTAGGGTCAATATGAAACCCGTAAGTCTGGGAGGCCACTGTCTTCAAAAAGGTGGAACAACCAGCTCCAGGACGGCCCAACACAACGGTGACCTTACCGGCTGGAATGATACCATCCATGGGCTTCAAGATGTCAAATTGGTTGGCTTCCTGGTACTTTTTGTCGAACTTCTTAGCAAACTGGCTGATGGACTTGGGGATGACATTTCCGAAGTTTGATTGGAAATCGGAGTCATTGGCCTGGCCATATGCTCTTAAATCCTTATACATGAAGCCAAGAGATGATGGCTTGTAGTAGTCGGTGTCGCTGTAGGTCAACTTGCGCATGTTTTTGATCCAGAATCTGGACTCAAACGAGTCGGAATTTGGGTCCAATCTGGGGTCGATATCTTCAGCCATGGGGTTGACACCAGGTACCATCGACATGCTAGTCAAGGTCCTGGCGAGTGCAAGGTTGTCATGGGAAGGATTGGATGCAGCAGAACGGTTGGTGATGGACCTGGCCAACTCCCTAATGTTTCCAGCAACCTCGGGTGTAAAACCCTGATATTCCTGGGTAGATTCACTTGATGAAAACTGTGACAGGCGTTCAGCCTTCTCAGCATCATAATTAAGACTATCTGAGGTGGACATGGCTGCGAAAAAAATCACTCTCTAAGCAGCAAGACCTTAGTTAGAATAAATGTAAAAATAAAACTTATACAAGGAAAAATAGATGAACGATAATTGCCTGGATATTTATAACATGACACATTGTGATACAATGTTTGCCAAAAAGGATTCCGGGACGATTCGACAGAGATTATCCGAGAGTCTGCTCACTGGTTCGGGTCGGAATACACCACAATGTGAAGTGTTCCGAGCCGAAGACAATCTACGCACACCAATAAAGAAAGAATACTTCATGTTAGGAAGAAGCAACTGCAGACGGCTTCAATGGACACGAAAGGGGCTATGGCTCCGGAAGTTGACGGATCTTTTAGGTGGAGATGACGGAGGTTACCTAGGGCCCGATGCTAGCGCCGTACTTGCCGGGTTTAGTGATATTGCAACAGGCCTGTAGGTAGCGAGGAAAATGTATAACAGGAACATCACGCACATGATGCGGAGATGTAGTCTTTGTTCTTTTGTTGGAGCCCCACAATGTCTGACAATGGTGCCGAAGCTCCGCGAAGGTATAATAGGGAGAAGAAGGGTGAGGCTACGATGGAAGAAATGAACAAAGTGAAATAACGTGTTGTGCACGGCTATGAAGCGTACGGCGAGAGAAATGTAGGGCTAAATAGATGAAGTTAGGTAGATGAATTTAAACTGATAAGGTTAAATGTATGAAGTTAGAATAAATGGAATAATTTTGCATCACTCTTCTCTATAAAATCACGAAGATAACCACAGTCTTGGTGTGTCAAAAAAACTTCGTGGGAATCAGAGCACTCAATCTTCCGTCATACAGTACATGATTACCAGACAGTTGACTGTGGAAGCAATTGATTGTGACAAGTTCCATTGATCACTAATCATGTCACAGAGTCCAGAACTTTCTTTTGTCTATATCTTTTTTCTTCTTCTATTGTTTCTTTTCCTTTTTGTCTCTTTTCTTTTCTCCATTGCCTCTTCCTTCATTTCTCCTCTTCTTCTTTCTTTCCTACACATTTCATTATCTCCAAACATGTATATTGGTCTATATCTTGGTCACTCCCGGCATCTCCTTACCAAGTCTACAGGCAATTCCCACCGGATGAGCCACCACCGAGTCAAGATCCCAGATCCCGCTAGCATAGTACACATCCTTCTTCAAAAAATCCAAAATTTCCTCTTTACTCTCAGCCATCAAATGGAAGGTACTTCCAGCAAACTTGGTCTTCTCCACATCGTGGTAGATGGCTCCCACAGACGTGACAATGCCACTGTTGACGGCTTCCGGAATAGCAGCCACGTGTTGAGGACGCACCTGACTTCTGTCAGTTCCGGGCTTGTCATAAACAATCACGTTCCATTCGATCTTAGCCATGATGAAAAGTAGTTGACTAACAGGTAGGTTTCGTATGAGTGCAGGAATGCGACCAAGTAACGACAGGGATTAAAAAAAATGTAGACTGACAATGTTGCGAAAAAAAGAAGGTCCTACCCGGATTCGAACCGGGGTTGTTCGGATCAGAACCGAAAGTGATAACCACTACACTATAGAACCGCTTGTTGTAAGATATATTTTTCGCTATTATATGATCATTCTTTTAATTTTAAAGATGGATCAAAATACCCGTTTGAGACGTTTCATTTCCCCTTCCAAAGCTTAATTGTTCTTTTGAGAGTCTCAATTATCTGCTTCGTCTAAAAATTGCTATTTTTGGGGATTTTCAATCTGCTCCCAACACTCAAAGTGCATCTCAACGTGCATCATGAGGAAAAACTCCAACTTCACATAGTGTTCCAACAAACCCGTACGTAGGTTTTCCACGGCTCCGCTCCCCGTGATGACTTTGCTGAATTCATCTTCTAACTTTTCTTTTTCCTCTCTCACAATGTGTATGCATCCTATTGTCGAGTCTTGTCCGACATTGAGCTCTAAAGACATTGTAATAATGAAGGACAAGACAACCGAAAGACGGAAAAAATGGCACAAACAATAGAATAGATACAGAGCACTAAGCATAACGAATACGGAATTGACCGTCCAGTAGAACAAATAGAAACAAAAAAACGAACAAGAAAGAATAAAAAAAAATTGACTCAAGCTGCGAATCTTTACAATCACTCTTCAATCTGTTTATTATGAATAACCAAAAAGCGCAGTCCGTGACTGCCATGATGAATGCAAATGCATGCTCCAGCATCCCAGAGCATTTCGGAACCCCATGTCTCTCCTCCCGTGAGCGTCCCTAAAGTCTAATCTCGCCAAGTTCAATAGACCAAAATAAGTTGACTCTCTTAGTTCAATGGAGCAAAGTACTTAACTCTCTCCTTTCTTGGTCCCAAAGCATCGGTCTTGATGCTGGCACCAAACTGATCGCCATATGGAGAGGCAGCGTGAATCAAAGTAGTAGGCACAGCACCCTGGATCTCTCTTCTGTACTGTCTCTGGCCAACTCCTCCTTTATCTCTGATGAAAGTCTTGATGAACGACGTCTTGTATCTCTTCAAGTACGCCTCATTTCTCAACTGGACACGGTCGTCCTGTTGGTTGTATAATGGAGTCTTAACCACGGGCTCCTTGGAGCTTCTGTAAAAGTATAAGGAAACGCCAGCCAACAAGGCAACACCAAAAACTTTGGTGACATCGATTTCATTTTGGGTTGGGGCAGGTGCGTGGTGGTGGTCGGCCGAGTAGAATCTTCTAAGCGTCGCTTTCGACGTACGACTGGCTGCTCTGAACATTGCTTGGGGTAGTAATTGGATGAATGAATAACTCTGGGCTTATAGATGAGGATTGGGGAGGGCACGCCGGGGTTAGCCAATGAGCGGTGACTTGTTTGTACGCGGTGTGCGGAGTTCAAGATGTGGGTGTCCAAAACAGAAAGTCAAGGAGGATCTGCTTGAGATGGCGAATAATCCAAAAAAACGTGGGATTACGAAAACATATTGAAATTCTGTTACTGATATAGAATTTGATGATTGTGGGATGAAAACTAATTCATTTGCACTGTTGTATTAGTTCGACTATTAGAAATTGTAGTCTTAAGTATGAGGATGTACGGGTGCTGCAAATTGGTGTATGGGTTTTTGAATAGGTGTACGGGTGTAGTGAATGTGAATGTGGTTGCAACTTTGTACTAGAAAACTTAGTCAGTATGAATAGGAATTGTCCATTCTTTTCAAAATTTCGTTGAGAATTCCTCTTTTTTTTCGGACTATTTAACTGCCCTGATGACTCAATTGGACATTTCAGGTTGTGTGAAATATACAAACGTCACTAATCCACAAGAGCATACATTCCACTATTTTTGTCTTGGACATTAAAAGTTACCTGATTCGAATCCACCTAGTTTCGATCGTTAATTGAAGGATCTGAACTCGAAATTGAGGTTCGGTTCGACAGCATTCCCACAGACTTGATGCGTTCAGAAGCATATTTGATATCCAGGGGTGTAGTATTAGTAACTACTTTGTAAGAGAAGCTCGTCTCGACAGTTTGATACTATTTCACCCTCTCTTTCTCACTTATCTAGTCCAGTAACTTTATACTGATCCACCAGCTTACACCAGGGATCAACTGCTCCAGTGATCGACTCCACTGCACTGTTGAGCTCCAGCTTTCCACTGTCCAAGCATCCTCCAATCGATACAAACCATTTACGCAAACGATGGCAGCCTTAAATTATACTTCAACCTCTGGATGCTGTCGTATCGGTAGTTTTGGCACAGGAACACTTATGGATCTAACTGTCATGTAGAAAAGAATCAGATTGATTATGATAAGTTAGAAGTCAGTGAAATCTCTCCTGTTTACATTCCAACAGAATCAGCAGCTTTCTGACTCAGTTTCCACCTCCTCAGTTCTTAATGAGCTCAGTTTTAACTCGTCCAATCTCCTTCTGTTCCGCCTTCTACTCCTTTCCACACCCTCCAAATTCTTCCATGCTCTTCTCGGCCCTGCTTCTACAAACTCACTCAAAATAGTCAATTACTATACTAATATCCCACGCCGATCAAGTAGTCGGCCCACTTCTCAACCACCGCCGTGGCCTCCTGTGCCTGGACGCCCGAAGGGTAGTGAGCAATGATGATGGCCTGCTTGGTCTTAACTGCCACAATTCCCTGATCGTCTTGCTTGGCATAGATAGATCTATCGTCGGCTCTCAACAAGAAGTACTTCTTGCCCTCAACGTGCAAACCGTGGGCCTGCAATTGAGATGGATCAGCGTATCCACCAGCAATGGTAGTGATTTCTTGCTGGGCAATCTGGAAACCGCCGGTTTCAGCCCACAATGAGTCACCAGCAGCAGAGTAGATGGCGGCTTTGTCGAGCTTGCCGGTAGCGACGATTCCTTCGGTGTATTGGTTCCAAGACATGATGGTGGAGGTCTAATATGCTAATAGCGTTGAGGTCAAGGACACCAGACTGATTTGGATGTCCGGGTTTTCTGTGCCTTTTTGCCGCTGTCTGCAGGAGAGGGTCACCGAAGTGAATGTGCCTATCGGCTACTTGAGTGGGTCGACGTTGACGATGAAAAATTTTCTTAGGACGATCTTCAAGGAATTTTGCCTCCTGTTTGAGTGATCTATGTGAGTTTTTATTACTAATTTTCAATTCTTCCGTGTCTGTATCGCTTTCGATTTCTCTATACTCTGTTTAGATGATCATATACCGAACAATAGACTAAGCCGATCTGCTTTCAACTGGAGTCAATTAGTCAGTTCCATGTCGTTCCATCGTACTTATGATCAATTCTTATGATCCCCTTTTATCCTCTCCTATATTCTCAAAGTATTTCTATCTCAACAAAACTATCGTCAATTTTGCGCTTCTTCGATGGTGGTTGATCTTCGTCAATGACAATAGCATCTGCACCGGTGTAATCATTTTCTTCATCTGACTGATCCTCTTTTTCGTCTACTTTCACCTTCTCACGAAGTGTCACCTCCGGCAATTCCAATTCTCCTCCCTCATGAAAGTGGATCAACAACTCCAAGTTTTGTAGTTCGTCATCGTCATCTTGGATAAGGAGCACTTCGTTGTCCACGAATCCATTGATATCTCTAAGCTTCTTCTCCGCATTGTCTTCAAAATCAAAGTCGTAGATCAATTTGGAGCTGCCTAATATGACAGATACATCTCCGCCGTACCCGTATTTATCTACAAGGCTGTCAATAAACTGTCTCAACGTCATGTCCAACGCGCTTTCACTGACTTTGACTATGGCCTTGGTAGTGATGCCACAACTGGCACACTTGGGGTTGGGACCTTCAACCAATGCTGAAGTAGCTCTCTTGTTAGGCTTAATACTTATGAAAACCGTCTTGGATTGATCAGCACGTTTAGTCTTACCGAAGAATTGCAACGATCCCAAATTGGAAAATCCACTTATGATTGCGTTGGTAGTAGCAATGGCAGGAATGATGTTTCCTGCAATTTGCTTAATGTCGAACTTAGTTTTGTTCTGGATATGGAACACATGTGATCTCAAGTTTGCTGCCGATGCAACAAAGTTCAATGTATCCTCATCGTCCTTATCGAACGATATTATAGTCTCCCCCGCTTTTAGTCTCTTTTGCAACGCGTAAGTTGACTGAATGAGCACATACAAGTTCTCCAACGTTGACCATTCTTTAGTGTCGCTGGTCAACAACACATTATTGGCATCGTTTGCTAACAAACCCAACACATCCTCTGCATATTCTTCTTCGAAGTTCAAAGGATCGGGCTTTTGTCTTGTTTTCCATAAGGACTCAAGGCGTAAAGATTTCTCCACATCATTCATGTATATCTTTCTAACGAGTTCAAAAGCAAAATCTTTCGAGCCGATCGAGTTTTTAAGAGCCGCAAGCTCATTAGCCTCCGAGAGAATACGCTGAATCTCTTCTTCGTCGTCGGTTTCCTTGTTCAACTCAGCTTGGTTGACTCCAGCATCTGCTGTCTCGCCAAACAATTGGTTGAATAAGTACTCCTTGGCCCATACAATACAATGCACAGGTTGTGATGGCGTGGACCGGATTGTACAAACTGGAAACGTCTGTGGAGTGGCCTTCACCTGACATTCGAAACACTCAGTTTCGTATGGTGCAATAGGTTGGATTTGGCCATCGAAACCAGTGGTTCCTGACTCCATAAGCGGTTTGCGAAGAAACAATGCCATACGATTCACGTACCTACGGGCCTCTAGATTGTCTAGGGCGTTGTAAATGTAGTCAAATTGTCCCCACCATTCGATAGGAAATTGAGTCAGATTCATGACGTTTCCGTGGTGCGGTATTAGTTGAGCACCAAAGTAATTGAAGCTCTGTACAGCCTTTGCCACCGTGAGCGATTTCAGCTCGTCAATGTCTTTCAATCTAAAGAGAAATTGTCTGTTGAGATTAGATAAAGTGATGGTATCCAAGTCGACGATGTGAATCTCCCCAAATCCCGAAAGCACCAAATCCTTTAGAAGCTCACAGCCAATACCACCAGCACCAACCATTAGCACCTTGGATGCACGGATTGCAGCATATCTTTCGGCGCCTAAAACCTTCTTCAAGTATGTGTCTTTTGCCATGGTTTGGCATAAGAGATGTAGTGTAATAATATTACATATATATCTGCGGTGTACGGGTGTATATCCCAAAGCAAATGGGAAGGAGAGGGAAATCTAACACATTCTAATGCTTTTATGGGCCATGAAAGGCCGCATTGGAAGTCTAATCGACTATATACATCTACGCAAAATTTGACACTCCGAGAGCGAGATTTCGATTTTTAATGAACTACTTTGTGACTCTTCCAAGTGTTCACTATGTCGCAAAAAATGTAAATATACGAGAACATTGCGAACTTCTTGGTACCGTTGATGATGGGAGCCCATGGAAAATCCTACAGTAAACCCCACAACATGACACGGAATTTAAAAAAAAAAAAAATGAATGACTGAAATCAGAATTTCTCCGCCTACCCCGATTGACCAATAATTCAGTTTCTTGTCGGGATTGTAGCATGATTCAACTCCCCACCTCGGCGATACAACGACCTTCCGCATTAGGAACCCTGCACCCCGATGAATATTTAATGGCTAGCTTCTCTACAAAATGTTCTCTCCATTTCAAAATTTGTAAGTATAATGTCCGAACGTTCAGGCTCATGCATTTGTGGTGCTATCCACTTCAACACTTCCAGTGACCCATCTGTGTCCATTCTTTGCTATTGTACTCACTGCCGTAAGAATGCTGGTCATGTGGGCCAGATTGTCGCAGTGTACGACGATGACAAGGTAGAAATTGAAGATCCAGAGAATGTCATGAAGCAGTACGTCATCAAGGACACAGACAGTGGACAGCCCAAAATTAAATATTTCTGTGGACGCTGTGGATGTACTATCCAGACAACAGTGGGAATCATGCCAGGAAAGGCATTGTTGAGACCTACATTGTTCGACAAGGGCTTTAAGGGCAATGAGCCTACAGTGTTACTGTTTGAGGAGGCGAAGAGGAAGTATACGGAGGGGGCGGAGAGCAAATACTATTGATTTTAAATGAAAGTTTGTATTCGAAAGTTTTAACCTGCTTCCATAGAAGGTTTTCCAATTAAAGTCAACCTTGGAATTCGAAGAATGAATCTCCACCTATTAAACCTTCTCTTAATGATCCTACATTTCGTGGAAAGATCCCCGTTCCACAATCCTCCAAATCTTAACTCATTTCACTACTTCAAACTTCTGCTCAACCTGCGAAATCCTTAGACACTGGTGAACAAAGTCCACACTCCCTTCAAGTACTGAACAATCTCATCACCTCCCAACTTCGACTCTCCATACAATCTGTCCACGAAGTTAATAGGAACCTCTCCCACGGTGAAACCCAAGGCCTTGGCTCTCACCATCATCTCCATCTGGAAAACGTAACCTTTCGACTTTGTCTCACTGATAACCTTGGCCAAAACATCCTTCTTGTACAAACGGAATGAGCCAGTCAAGTCAGACACGTGAGGCCTCAACACAGTGGAGGCCAAGAAGTTAGCTCCTCTAGAAACCAACTTTCTCTTCAAATCCCAACCAAACACTCCTCCATTGCCTGCGTAACGAGTACCGGTAACAATGTCGAAATTTCCAGCCTTTTGCTTTGCAATGAACTGAGGAATGGCCTCTGGGTGGTGAGAGAAGTCTGCGTCCATGATAATCACGTAGTTTCCAGTGACAAATTGCAAGCCATGGACGTATGCGGTACCCAAGCCCAACTTTCCGGCTCTTGGTCTCAACTGGATGTGCTCTGGGCCGAAAATATCGATCAACTTCTTAGCAACCTCCTGTGTTCCATCTGGCGAGTTGTCGTCAACGATGATCACTTCCCAGTCCAATTTCTCCTGCTTGAACGTCTTGTCCAAGAGGTACACAAGAATAGGCAAGTTCTTTCTCTCGTTGTATGTGGGCAAGATAATTGAATACTTGTCACTCATTTTGGTTTTGTTGGTGTTTAAATTGTGGTAATTAATGTTTGGTTTTGTATGGTACGTGTCAGGTTACTAAGTCCTCCATACAGTGAGGTTGCACGCTTGTAAAGTCCATATCGATCTTTCTCTATATTCTACAATTGTTATGAAATGAATTGTCTTTTAGGTACCAACACACCAGCCCCACCACCAATGCACCACAAGTGCATCCAAATGTAACACACGTAATCTTTTTTTTTTTTCTCTTTTGACCTTTCGTTTGTAGGTGTTCTCACCGCGAGAGCCTCCAAACTCCAAACTCCAAACTCCATTCTCCATTCTCCATTCTCCATTCTCCATTCTCCATTCTCCATTCTCCATTCTCCATTCTCCATTCTCCATTCTCCATACTCCATACTCCATACTCATAAATCTCATTTCATACTCCCACTGAAACCCTTTATACTCCACCGGTCCCCCGAAGTTTCAATTATAATTAAAGGCTGGACGCCCTTCATGCTATTAGTTCGTGCTTAATTCGTACTTGTATTGTTCAACGACAAGGAATTAATCTGATTGCTGAGCAAATTAATGCCATTTCCTCCGTGCAACCCGTCGGAATTATGCTTGTACTGGTAACCCAGGTTTTGAACATACAATCCGGGAGAGCTGCTTGAAGACTGCGAGTTTTTATGACCCCGAGACTGTTGTGCTACCTGCGATTGTGATTGACCCTGCAACAAGGCCAAATGCTGTGGCAAGTGGGATGTACCCTGCTGCTTGCCCTGGTATTGGTACTGCTGCATCATGGGAACGTTCGAATAGAGGCCGTTGCCCATGGGCGAAGAAGACGTCGACTGCGATCCACGCTCATGTCTGGACAGGTGTGGTTGAGGCTGCTGCAACTTGAGGAAGTTGTTGTTGAGGTTCAACGCCTGTCCACTGGCGGTGGCTGCAGCGATGGTGGCAGCAGTGGAGTTGACAGAATGCATTGAACCAGCAGCAACAGCAGCAGCAGCGGCAGCAGCTGCGTTATTAGAATGGTTCGATGGGCCGTTGGAGTTACTATGGGCCATCGAGGTGGGCTTAGCACTTCCACACTTCAAGCAGCACAAATTCTTAGCAAAATTGTGGTATTGGCAAGTTTCGTTAGCACATTTCCAGTCACCCGCCCGGAAAGGTACCGAGTTGCCATAGTGAACACGCTGCCCGTTTCCACCATTGTGGTTGTGATTATACCCATGATTGTAGCCGTTGTTGTAGTTGTTTCCATTCTTGAGAACATGATGCGAGTTTTGGTAGTGGTCCTGGTAACCACCGTAAGCAGGTGACGACTGCTTTTCGTCACCCTTGTGGCGTCTCATGTTATTGGAAGAACTGTCCTGGGTAGAATTGTTGCCAGTACCGGTGTACATCTGCTCCTGGATAGCCACAGCACTGGTGGCAGGGAAAGAACAGCGGAAACAAGCGATTCTTCTCTGGAAATTAGAGAAACCACACGAAGGACACGTCCAATCACCTGGACGAGGTCTGTTTTTCAGTGGAGGGAACGGAGTCAACAACTCTGAGGCACGGTCAAGCACCCTAGTAGAGGAAGCTTGGACTTCGACAACTCGGTCATTCAACACTCTTCCGTTCATGTATAAAGACTCAGCGGCTTCTTCATGCTTGGAGAAAACAGCAAAGCCTGCTATGCCCTTAGCTTTATCGACGTTGTTTTGCTGGTTTTTCTGATCGGCGTCGACGTTCTTGAGGGTCCAAAAAGCTATAGGACGACCTCCGAATTGGGTGAACCATGACTCAAGCTCAGACTGGGTAGTATCAGGAGGCAAGTTTGAAAGGTACAAGATCTTCGAGCGCTCGGCCAAGAAGATCTTTGCGTCGTGAGCTGTGTCGTATGGCTTGACTAAAACCAGTGGATGAGCTTCAAGAGGCATCGACTTTTTCACCAACTGCACTAAAATATTGGCGTAAACGTCAACAGTCAGGCGAGCATCATCTGCGGAGTCCTCAGTCCATCCTTCAGGCACGTCCACAGACAAGGCGGTGATGATATTAGCCAAACACGAGTTTGGGTAGCTCATGGCCTCTGGGTGGGTCGATTGCCACTTCAGATACTCGTTAAACAAGTCAAACACACGTGGATGCTGCAAATACACCGGTAAAACTACGCTCTTGTCTCTGGCCTCGCGAGGAAGCAGAACGCGGAGAGTATGGATGTCGACAGTGACAAAGGTAAAGTCTCTTCCAGCAACAGCCAGCGAGAGCTTCTTGTCGAACTGGGCCACGGCATCCTTGAAGGAGGAGCCAGACTTGACAGAATCCCATGAAAGCTTATATTTTTGCTGGCACGCAGGTGTGATAGGAGTGTTGGCAGGTTTGACTAACACTGATTCCCTCGGCAGGATTTGGAGAGACTTGACATCCACCACACACCAGGAGATTTCCAACAACTCGCAAGAATCGCGAGGCACATAGACGGCGGAGTCGTCGCATGTGGTTGCGAGATGGACAACCACGTAGACGTCGGACATTGCAGAAATATAGAGTAGTAGGTGAATTTTGTCGATAGTGATTTTTTTCTCGGTGGTGTGCAGGGCATGGAGATCTGGAGGAGCGAAAGGTGTGCCATTTGGAAGGAGGGGAGATATGGTGAAAGGGAATAAATTGAGTAACTGGAGAATTTTCAAAGAAAGGTTAGAAATAAGTTTTAATTTGGAAGAGGTCGAAATTTAGGAGTTGAGTGGAGATTATACTGATTTGGAGTGGTTATGATTGGGAGGATATGGGGAAACTTGTATGGAGGAAGTTGGAGGGAGGCTTATGAGGTGAGATATTGAAGTTTTCGAAGGTTTCATGAAGAATGTAAAGAATTTGAAGTTCTTATGAGGGTTCAGTGAAGATCATGAAGATTTTATGTATGATTTAACTTGAATCTTCTTGGAGTTTAGTTTCAGGAATTATTAATGGTGGTTCGGAGGCGTTTCGTGGTGATTGATGGTTAAAAGAGAAAGTTGGAAATGAGCAGATAGTCGTGAACTTTTGATCTGTTGGGTGATTGGACGGGTCGATACTTTATTGTTATGGAAATTTCCTTTCCTTGCCGAAATGGAGAAAATGGTCTCACTTAGGTCACAATTTCTGATAAAGGATCGAGAATAAAAGTAGCTAACTTGGTCTCAAGTTATCACTGCTTATGATAATGACTCAGAGTGAATATGAATTCCATCACTCAATTTTGACTTCTTACAACTGGTTGCACCTAATTGCAAAGCACGTAGGCTACCCACATTACTGACATGATATAACTATCTGAATAAAGCGATTCAAAAATAACAAGAAATAACAGAGATAACAGAAAGAGCAACCATGAAACCAAAAGGAATCAATGGACACAATTAGAAAACAACAACAACAACAACAACCTCGACAACCTATACGATCTCTTCCCATTTAGATACATTCTTCGTTTGCTTGCTGTCATTTGGTTTGACAGGCCCAAGTCAAAATGGCAACACCAAACCCAAACCCAGCCAGAAACACCCGAATGACCAAATCAAATATATAGAAGAAATTCAAACGTTCAAGTTAAAAAAAAAACTTCAAGTCTCTCAATTCTAATTACCTCCTTTTCAAGACTTCTCCCCATCAACCAACTTGGAACTCACCTGCACAACGCGATCGCTCTCTAACTACTACTCCACATGTTGGAAGACGACAATCGAATCTACGGCCCCAGCCAGCTGCGTGTCTTCCGGACCCAACTTGTGCTCTCGTTGGCAATCGGAATATCCACATTTCTTCTTTTCTGCGTGCTTCGCCGAAGGTGGCCTCACATGTACGCCGTCAGAACTCTCCGCAAGAACCTGATCCTCCAGAAACTGTTACCCAATGACTTGTTCAAATGGGTGGGTGCCGTTTTGGCCATCACTGATGAAGAGGTGTTGGAATACTCGGGCTTGGACGCGTTTGTGGTGTTGGCGTTCTTTAAGATGGGCATTCTCACCTTCCTGTTGCTCTCTCTAGCGGGGGTGCTTATATTGAGTCCGATTCGTTACTACTTCACCGGCAACTACGACAAGGATAACATTGCGTGGCTGGTGGTCCTCAGCTTCTCATCCGGTGGCAAACCTCCTTTGGATGAGGAGTTTCCTCGCTATTTGTGGGTCTACCCGGTGTTCACCTACTTTTTCTCGGGAATCGTCTACTGGTCGCTCTTTACCTACACCTCGTTGGTGATAAGGACCCGCCAGAAGTACTTGGCGTCACAGAACTCCATTACTGACAGAACCATCAAGGTTGATGGAATTCCGAAAAGACTTATTCGTAAAAACGACCCGCTTCTTCTCAAACGCTTCATTGAGGACTTGGGGATTGGCAGAGTGGTCGACGTCAAGCTTATCTACGATTGGCTGCCCCTACAGGAGTTGTTTGACGAGCGCAGCCTTCTTATTCTGAAGTTGGAAAAGCTCTACTCTCGATATTACGGCTTGAAAATTGACTTGTACAACAAACACAAACTACCTCGTGTTTTGCCGAAAGCAAATCCCGATAACCCACCCGAGACTCCCGCAAAGGCCAGGATCCACTTGCGTATTGATGCATTAGCTGGCGACCTCACGAAGCTTGACCGGAAGATCCGTACTGTCCAAAAGAAATTTGATTTGTCGCTGTCGACCATTCCCACCGGTAAAGATTCCGAGTTCAAGCTCCTTCCGTCTGCTTTCATCACCATGGACTCGGTTGCCTCGGCTCAAATGGCGGCGCAGACAGTGCTTGACCCCCGTGTTTATAAGCTTATGGTTTCGCTTGCTCCAGCAGCGAAGGATATCAACTGGAAAAATCTTAAGCTTTCCTATTACGAAAAGCTCTCCAAGTCCTACATGATCACCTTTTTCATTGTGTTGAGTTACTCGGTAATTTTCTTTCTAGTCACCACGTTATCTACTTTGCTTGACATTAAGACCATTACCAAGGTGTGGCCTGCTTTAGGTCACCTCATTGCACAAAACAAGTGGTTGAGTACCTTCGTTACGGGTATCTTGCCACCATTATTGTTTTCCTTGATGAACGTACTGTTCCCCTACTTGTACAAGTATCTTACCCTCATGCAAGGATATGCACTGTCCAGCGAGATCGAATTGTCAACACTCCTGAAGAATTTCTTCTTCATTTTTTTCATATTGTTTTTGGTCTTCACCATCACCGGTACCTTGTGGGATTACTTCACTTCTATAGGAGACACCACAAAATTTGCATCCCAATTGGCCAGCTCACTCAAGAAGCTCTCTTTGTTTTATGTGGATTTAATCTTGTTGCAGGGCTTGGCAATGTTTCCAGTGAAGTTGCTTCAAATCGGAGACTTCGTAATCTTGAATGTGATTGGGAAACTTTTCCTCTTGAAGAACATTTTTTTGAAAACTCCAAGAGATTACAGATTCTTCTATTACACACCCCCTGTGTTCGATTTTGGAATCAACCTCCCCCAGCATATTTTAATCTTTATCATTATCCTCATTTACCTGGTTGTTTCCACTAAGATTGTCACTAGCGGACTAGTTTATTTCATTTTGGGGTACTTCGTTTACAAGTATCAACTCATCTACAGCTTTGTGCACCCACCACATTCCACGGGTAAGGTTTGGCCAATGATTTTCAGACGCCTCATTTTCGGACTCATTATCTTCCAACTCTTCATGTGTGGAACATTGGCACTTGAGGGGGCGATCTTATTATCGGTGCTTTGTACTCCATTGTTTGTGGTGACCTTGATTGTTGCGTGGAATTTTGAGAAGTATTATCTTCCACTCCACAATTTCATTGCCCTTCGAGCCATTCAAAATCCTTTTGATTATGACAAAGAATTCAATGATGACCTGCTGCTGGTGACATCTCCGATTGCGGGCAACGATTCTGTGAATGCTAGTGGCGAGTCCTTATTGCTGCATGTTAAATCGAGACCTATTTTGGAAGAGCGTCAAGAAGATAACAATAATGAGATCAGCAGTGACACAGAAGAAAGAAATGATGTACCCACAGAAAGTTCTATTCTTTTAGATGGCGACTTCTCCACAGTCTATCACGGCGGAATTAATAGGCACCGACGTAAGGTTTCAACCGTGGATGAAGAAAGAGAGCAATTTACCGATTACACATATCCTAATTTGGTTGACCCGTTATTTGGCCCGTGGATTGGATTCGAGGGTGACTTCATAACAATGGTTGAGTACCGCGAGGACAGCAATGAACGAGAGGTGAATGCAGCTGAGTTGGAAAATGGAGACACTTCTGTGATTTCACACTCTCATAATGGGGAATTCATACTCCGCAAGCGCATTCAAGTCCCCGAATGGGAATAATAGAAATAGTTGCATTGATGGTGAAAATATAAGGTCGGATGAAATAAATGCTATGCACCACTATCAGTGGATGCACCAAAACCTAGAATAGAATTTACTGTGAGTTTCTTTTCGTATCTATTTAAAACCCTAGAGCCCGAATTGCAGATGTTGCAGAAATTCCAGAAAATGCAGAATATTGCAGAGATTGCAGAAAATTTCAAGTGCTTTCTGTGCTTCTTGGTAAATTTTTTATTTTTTGCTTCTTTTTACCCGATGGAAGAGTCATAAACAAAGCATGCAAGCATCCACCACAAGCTTCCGACTTCTATACAGTGTGCAAGCGCGCAAAGTTCTGTGCGCAAAGTTCTGTGGGCATTGTTCGCTACATGGAAATACGATGATAATTCCGAAATGCTACTGAACAGTAGCAACGTATAACACTATAAAAAACATTGGGAAAGCGAGATAGCACTTCACATGGAAACAAGAAATAAATCGAGACTAGGAGAAAATAAATGATGATGAGATGTAATTTTGGTGGCAGTAGTGGGCGACAATATTGCGTAGTTGAGGTCGCATTTTGGTGCCTGATTCCAGTGACTTCCGCAGGCATAGCGCAGTCCAAGCTTTAGCATTCCAGCATGGGACTGTGGCAGCAGCACATTACACATTAGTGGAAGCAAAAAGACTCACCGCTCAGAACGTGGTTTTCTCTTCTTGGTAGTGATGGCATCCAACTTCTGACGACGCAACTCTTTGTTCGAAACGTAGGCTGGTCGATCCACCGAGTAGTCACATTGGATGCCAAACCTGGTACAGTTGTTGCAAACGGGCTTACACTCGTCGCACTTCAAGTGCTTGATTCGACAGATCCAGCATCCGCTGCGCGACCGCGCCATGATATGCTTACGGGTGTGTTTCTTCACCAGAGGCTCACGAGCAGTCACTGGAGGAGGAGGGGGGAGCGGGCTCTCCACCCTACGCTTTTTGGGGGTGGGAGGGTCCACCAAGTCAGGAACAGGATGGTCCATGTCAGGCATTTCTGGCAAATGGTAATCTGCCGTGACCACAGTGTCCGGAATCGACATGACGGAAGTATTAAGGTTGGGAGTGTCGATGGTGGAGGCACCGCTCATGGATTCCAAGTCGTGGTAGGTGGAGGCAAACAGCATGTCCTTTTGGAGGTCCTGTCTGGCCACCTGGTATCGTAGTTCTTGGTACAATTGCACCTGAAACTTGTGGATGTCATCCAGCAGATAAGTAGGCTCGTAGAGCGCTGGTGTGCTTTGGAATTGGTTCAATTGGAATGGGTAGGATTTTGCAACCGAGTCGAAGTTGTACATGCCGTACGGTGATACATCGAAAGGGATTGCCAGGTCGCTGATGAGCGAGTCCATGGTTAGTCCCAAGCCAAGCGCGTTGGTAGTGGCCGAGTTAGGAGAATTGATTACGGACTCCGCCATGTGAGCTGTGGAAGAAGTTGAATTAAGCGAAGTTGCAGGAGACCCGAAACAATTCAATTAATGCGGATGGTGCTAAATAAGCTCTGGAAGCACTGAAGTTGTATGCCGAACCGAATACCTAGTTCCAGAAGCCAATGATAACACTAGCGGAGAGACACAGGAAGAGTCTTGGGTGGGGTTCGGGAAAGGAATTCAGGGTGAATATGCCCGAGGGAATAGGCGGTGTTTCTTGGAATTGAAAGAAACTCGCAAGTGAAGAATTCGTAGTTAGCAAATTCGGAAATTCTGAGTATTCTTCACTAATAAAAGTGTAGCCTGTACGATTAGGTGGATGACTTCGTACTAAGGATGGAAAAAATGACCCTCGAAACAGTGAAGACTAGACTGGTCAGACAAAGTCGAGAGTCAAGAAGTCTTGGAGTTCAAAAAAGAATCAACAGCCAAACGAAGTTAATCGAAAGGTGTCAGGAGGAAGGAATGTAAAGTAAATGAAGGGACACAGAGAGTGGCAGAACTCTGTCTGGAAGTGAGGGTGAAAAATTCCTTCTGGAGGGAAGATTCAACAGAGACACAAAGGTCGCAATGGACGGACGGTTCCAAACTCCACAAAGGGCTTTTCGACTTGAACGTTGGAAACACAGAAGCAAGGAGAAAAAAAAAGAAGTGGGACGAAGAGCAGGATAAGCTTCCGGTATTAAAGGACTACACCGGCCCCCAATGCACCAGTGGAGTAATACGCGTCGATGTGGCAAGATTATTGGGATAATACCATTTACTTGTGCCGCAGCTTTTTAAATTTCCTAACTGGTCACAATAGGGGGATCGTAGATGAAAAATACACTAATTTAGACCTTTCCCTAATCTGCATTCCAGTACCTGCACGCGACGAACGGTTTGCGTAGCACTTGACGTGCATCCATAATACAACTGGTTCCGAGCATTGCCTCCTCATTTGGCTGCGGAATTTACAGGATAGATTTACAGGATAGTCTGTCATTTAAGTTGTGTTGCGCCATTGCGGCCATAAAAAAAAAAAAAACATTGCCATTATGTGATGCATTCTTCCATCTGAAACGTCGAGGTAAAACGACCGAAATTACACTACGATCGTTCAAATCAGAAGCGCAATCCAGTGCATTGGGTAGGTGAGACAGCCATGCCACTTTTGCAGGTTTTTTTTTTTTTTTAATAAAAAATCCCTCGGGGTTTACTTATGATAGGCTGAAGCAACCGAAAATTTTTTGAGTAATTTTTAGCGGCAGTAGCTTGCTATCGTATATCATCAAACTCCGAGCCGCTAACCCCCCCCTCGAAAAAAAAGGTACCAAATGTGGTGAGTCCGTGGGGGCAACCTTTAGGCGAGGGAAGCGAAGCGTAGGAATAGATGGAGTTGACAAGTACCGGAGCAAGGAACACAAACATCACAACGAGGGAGGGCGAGGGAAGAGGAATAGGGCGGATCGTTAACGTGCAATTTGCATGAAACGGATTTTCCATTCGACCCGAAAGTGTGAGCAAGAAATAAATTTGAAGGCTGGAAAAGGTAAGCTGAATGTTTTTTTTTTTTTTTTTTCATTCAAATGACGGATCCTATTTTTCTCATTCTCACCGCATTTGGTTCCAGTTTCCCGAGAATCGCAGTTTGTTCAGTTCCACCAACCAATTGTTCCTCCCCAGCTTTTTGACAACGGAAATGATGACAACGGTGCGTTTTGAAGCAAATGATTGGTACTACAAAATAATTGCTTCATGCCGCTTAGTGGCACCATATGGCGTTACCTAGTCGCTCGATATGGAAACCATGCATTGAGAATACGCGAAAGCCGGCAGCCAATGAAGATAAGCAAGACAAAAAAACATCCTGGAGAAACGAAAGAACGATGTAGAAACTGACAATGTCAGATTAGGAGATCGGGGACGTTTATAGGAAGAATAGGAGGAATTACTTAGAGGGGAAAATTATAGTTTACATGAAAAATAATCCATGAAAAAAGTTAAAAAAGAATGGTCGAAGAGAAAAAAAGGAAAATACGAAAAACAGCAAATCCTACAATAAAAGAAGAGTAAATGAAGTTGTGAAATTGTAATGAATGGGTAAAAGGAACAAGCAAGACGAAAAGTGGAATTGAAGCTGCTTGGCACCGTTCAATGGTAAAGAGATTCACAAGTCCAGTACGTAGTGCCATTGCTTTCACTAGTCTGTGCAATGCCACGACAATCAGGAACAATTAAGTTGGTTACTGAAGGCTGCAGGAAGAGAGAAGTGAGCGAGAAATTACTAAGTGGAGCAGCACTACCTCAAGGCGGGACAAGGACTGTCGATCGGATGCCTGACGAGACCGTTAAAGATCGGAGCAAGTTCAGTAGGGCTGGGAGTCTGGCCCGCTGTGGACATGCCACCAGATGAAACGACTGGGGTGGTTAAGAATGGATGAAAATTTACGTTGAAGATGTGAGACTTACCAAGGCGGAAGCCAAGTGGAAAATCCCTAGTTAGTTGAGCACATAGTATCGCTCAAATGCGCGTTGACAATAAAGCATAGAACTTCCATGGGCGTTGTCGTACATGAACAAAGCTTGCCTTTCAGGCACGTACGCAAGGGCCATTTCCATCATCACCAGGACAGCTCAGGATTCCTACTTAGCAGGTTGTGGGTAGTGTAATGAGGGTTAAAATTAATCAGGTGGAGGCAGAATGTGGCCCCGTTAAGAACGGCGCATGGCGTCGCCTGCGCATGCGAGATTGCTTGCCTTGTATGAAAGTTGCAGAGGCTCGTGGATGGTGCAGGGACAGTATGGGCACTGAGGATATCAACCAATCCATGTGACAATCACCAGCTTTAGAGAGGCGGTGGGTGGCAGGTGACACTGGTGACGTAGGAACGAAGAAGAAGAGGTACAGAAAGATGGGGAGGTGCAGAAAATAGAGAGGTGCACAAGAAGAGGTGCAGTTCCAAGGAGGGAATAACAGGTGGAGCCAGGGGAACAGAAAAGGAAGGTCCAGGACGCTGAAAAGCAAGAGGAAGTGGTACGTTCTCCATATGAATGAAGATAATTGGTTAAAAAAGCGAAATCTAGAAACGGTAGAAAATATGGAAGATTAGGCAATTGATCAAGTGAAATAATGCCGATTTCCAAAAAGACAGCACACTTATTGACATAGAGTATTCACATGGGTGAGGAATATTACAAAAGAAGGTGAAATTAGACAGTTTAAGTTGTTGGGGAAACAAGGTACGGGATAATCGATTTGGGCAGTGGAGGCAAGATGATGTGGTACGCGCACGACGGTACTTAAATGTTTTTTCGGCGAAATTTTTTTCTGCTCCATACATATTACTACCCATCTGGATTACCAGCAACACCAACTTACCTCCATTTGGTTGAGCACAAATGGCCGGATGCAGAACAAACCGCCCAGCATTTAATAATCCGGCCCAGCACTTGTTGTTGGGTTGGTTCGCGTGCTGGAGACAACTATATATGAGTAGGCTTTGATGGTATTTTTTTTCATTGTATTCATTGTTAACAACTCTTCTGTAAGGATCAGTGTCTGATCTGCCATCAATCCCAAACATTCGAATTTCATTTCAACTTGCTCTCCGTTTTATTCCCAGTCCCCTGGGTCCAATTGATAGATCTACACCCAATTCTCACATTAAATCCTACACTCCTTTGGCCTTTCGCATTCGTGCCTTGTCTGCCTACTGAAATTCCACATCTCTTGTTGTCTGTCCCTACACCCATCCCGCAGACTGCCTACTGCTCTTTCCAGCCAGACTGCCTATCGCCCGATTCCCATTGGGCTTCTGATGCTTCCTCGGTATCTGCAAGGAAGCGCCAGCCGCTGTTAATACCATCCCACTGAACGCAAAGCCTTCCTGAACGTCCATCGGTAAATTGTGCAGGGAATCACCAGGCGGACACCCACTGTTTCGACACGCAGCGTGGGTAAATGTCGCTAAGAAATAAAGCTACAAAATACTGAAATGTTCGCGACTCGAGACACATTCGAGGCATTCTGATGATAAATGTGGATAAACAATAATAAATAAATGTTGGACATCAACAATTCGACCATGTCCATTGCCAATATTTTTCGACTTATTGGTGCTGGTTACACTACTGGCTAAAAGATGGTGTCGATGAGGAGGAATTAATCCCAATTGGGCTAGTTGGGAAGTTTCAGGATCAAACGTCACGTGCGGATGGCCCTGGTGTGCTTCAGCCGTGTTTACGCCTGAAACGCGCCCGATGGATTTCTTTAGTTCGTAACTTCTTTTGCACAGCCATGGCCAAAACACTACTACTGAATATTAAAGACTTGAAAATCTCTCACCCCAGTGTCTTGGGCCAAGTCAAGTCATCGTTGAAGTGTAATGTGATCTTGGTGGCCAAGTTTGACTTCACGGCTGAAACAAAGGAGGAGCTATCAGTTTCAAAAGGTGACGTGTTGAAACTACTTGACCGCTTGTCAAACGGATGGGTTTTGGTTAAGTTTATCGACAAGATGCATCCTCCCGGATTGGTTCCATGCTTATATGTTGATATCGCTGTCAACGACACCATGAACCCCATAACGCTTGGGTGGTTGCACCAGAACGGATCAGATGAATCAAAATCATTTGTGGATGCTCAGGTCAAGTCTTTATTGGCCGATAATGTGCCGCTCACCATCAATAATACCCCGTATCCGCTTACTGTATTGGTATCTCATTATTTGACATACGATGACCGCTTTTGGTATCGTGTTGATGTTATTTATAGCACTGGTCAACAAGGTTACCTTTGCAGGTATTACCAGGACTTCTACGACTTACACGCGTTGTTACTAGACATGTATAATGCTGCAGGCAACAAGGACTTGCTTGAGTTAAAGAAACCGCCAAAACTACCTGAGCCTGTTCCGAGCAATAAGCGGAATCTGGTTGAAATGAGGGAGATATTTTCTAACAGATGCAGAGAATTGAGCACCTACATGAATGAGCTAATTCTGAACAAAAACTACCAGGTTTCACCTGCAATTGTGGAGTGGTTGGACAAGAGTTACTGCCAGAGACCTGGATTTGTAGTGGATGATGCACTTAATGATACTAATGAGGGAATCAGTCAGCGCATTTTACCTGGCTCGGTAACGCTCGCGTCTGAGTCGAAATTGGTGAAGGTGGAATCGCCAGAAACCAAGAAACATGACGATTCACCGCTGAAATTTGTCCTTCCTGCTGGTTCCGGCTTGCAGAGATCGAAAACGAAGAACATCTACAACCATTACCATCAGGCAGCCAACTTTGGTCAATATCCGCCATTGGGAAGGTCGAAGACAACGCGAGAACCGGTGGCTAGGTCAGCATCAACTCGTGAACCGTTGCGGTCCATAAGCCAGAAAAAGAACGTACCCAACCCAAGTGTTGGACGTTCTCGAACCATCACAGCTGTTACTGCAGGCCAGTCAATGGAGGTGAAGCCGCAATTCGTGAACACTCCACAGCTCCCTTCGATGGAGCACAGCATGGCCAAGTCATCTCCTCTGATTGGACTGGTAGGTCTGCAGAGCCCTCAGACCACACGAGATGTTGTACCTCAGATCAAGTGCAAGATCAAGACGCAGACAAGCGATATTCTTGTTGTAATGGTCCAAAAGAAACTGATTACGTCGCTTGATGAGTTTAAGAACGAGATTTACAGAAAGGTTGCGTTCAACAATCTTTTCATCAAGCTTCCAAATTCAGACTCTTTCCAAGAAATTGATTCTCCTGAAATCAATGCCATGCTGTTCTTGCACCAGTCTGACCGGGTTCTTCTTCTTGTGACATGAACTTGTGACACGAATACTGACAATTCACTTCTTTAAATGTTTTATATAATAAATGGCTAATCGAATAACTAAAAAAAGGGAGAATCATGTTTGCCCTAGAAGTCAAAATAGGATAATTGAAGCAGATAGGATGATCGGAGCCGACTAAACTAGGATGATGTGATGAATGGCCGTTATTGAAGTCGATTGTAGGTGTTGATTCTACCTGCATGAGGCAGATCAACTCCAGACTTCGTTAGACGAGCGAAACTCTAATTCTGTAAACAAATGCAAATATCGCTTACAATACATTATTGTAGATTGACTGCTGGAAGCATCGAAATAAACAAGCTAAAGACTTGACCGCCAAGATGCACGATTTGAGGTTCACTTTCATTTGCTTGGAGTCTGGGGCCCGCAGTAATGAAGCTCCGCAAACTAAATCAACTGTGACGAATAGACGATAAGCGAAAACCTTGGTTTCACAATGGCACGCCAGAAGCACACTCGACTGGCGGCCATGCAAACCGTGAAATCTGGGGGATCGACAAAATTAAGGAACATGAGGATACGGACGAAGTACGCATAGTGCCATGAGAATGTGTTGCAACGAAGATCTCAGGTCAACAAAGACCCTACGTAGGTTTCATAATGTAAGTAGGATTAGATGTAAGTGAGGTTAGTGGGTTGTAGAAGTGAAAGTCCGGGTGTTGATATCAATCATGATTTCCTGCCATCCTCTGAGTATGGCACTCCTTCTCTGATGGATCACAACAAGTGAACAAAATGAGCCAGCATGAAAGAATAAGCATCAAATGAACAATAAAAACTACGGAAAATCAGCAAAGAAAGCCTGCTACAGGATATCGGCTACCGGGAATTATCGAAAAAAAGTAGTCAGAGGAAGTAAATTATACGAAATCAGCCCAGACTTAGTACTTTCTTTTTCCGAACAATGATCAAACATCGGAATGGAGACTTATCAAAACAAAACGACCAGAGGATTATGGAATAATCAATACTTCTGGTTACTAGATTACCAAGTTTAAATGTTATTTGGAATTAAAAATCTTGCGTGGTATCATTATCACCATTTTAGATGTCTTGACCTAATGAAGCCGGATTTAAGGCCCTAAGAATCTCCCTTGTTGTAACTGGTCGGCTATGGTGGGCCCGATCACATACAACGTCTCTTGTGCAATGTTGCAGTTTGATGTGTGAGACGTTTCATTTGAAATTAATAATTTCACAATTAAGCATTTTTTGATTAAACGAAGCCGTTAAAGAAATCTAAATTACCTTACGACACATCAGTATCAAATTTTATCTTCTATTTCTTTCCTTTTAATTTAGCAGTCTTTCGACGGTTGTTAGTGGGTATACTCTTTGTTACTAATGGAACTCGGCCCCCTTTATGTCTATGTTTTCATGTATCCCGCTTATTGTTCTCCACCCTACTCGTGCGTCTATTGTGTTCTTCGTTTCCGTGTAATGATTTCAGCCCATACTTACAAGCCAACATGATTGTTGTCCATGGCAAATCTTTCGATTCCAAATATTTTTCAAAGCATTGGGAACGTTCAAGCAGCTTGTCACCTTAACTGCAGGAGAGATTTTCACCTTTCAGTGGTTGTTTTGGTCCCCTCTTATCTTTGATATTGTCCATCTGTGTTGCTTTTTGAAAGCGTAATAGTACAAAACAAACGAGATAATGTGAGCCCTGGCATGCCTAAGGTAAGTATGGCTCACGTCGCGCAACTTGCCGAATTGGGGGCTCTTGTGCGCTGCTCACAGGACAACTCTAATTCCGCCCAAAATAGTGCTATGCGTTTGCAGCATGCATATGCATACGCACATATGGAAATTGTGCATCAGGGCAGCTGTACGGACTGTTGAAAGAACCGCTCCCATAAATGGTGTGAAATGTACACCGTCGTCAAATTTTACATTTAAAAAATTGCTGGCTTTCACCCATAAGGGTCTTATACTACTCATATTCGTCCACCTGTTCGCTCTCCTGTGATTGTTTTCTCTGGAGAAACAATATCGTGGTGCAAGATTTTTTTTTTTTCGTTGTGGTTTCCTTCGTTTTCTGTCACATCATCTGTTAATTATTTCGTTTAAACTTGTTGATATCTCAGCCTATTGCTTGCCATGTCTTCCAGTGTGTTCAATTCCAAGCATCACAAATCTTCCCGCAATTTGAAGAAGCTTCTGATCTCTTCTCCATTGCTTCTGTCTCCACTGAACTCTCCAACTACACCGCAAGTTTCAAGCTTTCGACCATCCTCAGTTCCAGTTGTTGTGTTGAGATCCAAATACAACTTTTGCGCCCAGAACGCCACAGAGGTTTCCATTCGCGCAAACGATTACTTCAAGCTTTTGGATAGACCTGGCAATGGATGGTTGATGGTGCAATGCATCGACCGAAACGAAACCGGACTTATTCCTGCTCTGTATGTTGAAATTGCCGTGAATGACGCCAAAACACCTGTTTCCGTGGAGTGGCTCACTCAAGTGAAGACCCCTAGATCTGCTATTTTGGACGAAATCAAGTCCATTAAGGTTTCTTCGGTGTTACTAGATGCTGGTAGCCATGCATGGTACAGATTAGATATCCGTATGTGCTCCGGCTCCGTTAAGTATGTTGCCAAATATTACCAGGATTTTTATCTGTTGCATGTGTGTCTTCTTGAAGAATTTTACAAGTCTGTGAAGCTTCCATCGCTTCCCAAGCCGTTGCGGACGCCAGGAAAAGCCGTTCCAGCCACTTGGGTCAACCCATCCGATAAAAGCCACATGAAGGACTTGGTAACTCAATGTGAAGAGCTCGACAAGTACATGAACCTGCTCTTGAAGATTCAAGACCTTCTACAGTGCGACACGTTGCTTGATTTCGTCAATGGCCACACAAACAAGTGCTACGAAGTGCCAAAAAAGAAAAACCAACCTTCTGAAGACACCATCAACAACAACTTATACCCACACTCACAAAACATCATTTCAATTCTTAACCCACAGCGCAAGCTTTCGTTCTCACCAACGGCTCCATTGCCTCCAGTGCAGATGCCAGCTACCAGTTTGCCTAAGAGTACATCTACCATGAAACTCATCAACTACTCCAATACAAAGTACCTGTCGTACTTGAACCAATCGGTCAGCCAGCCCACGTCCCCCACCCTTCCTTTGGAGTCCACCATGACGTCTCCAACCAAAACACCTACTGGGAAATGCAACATAACTGAGTCTAAGAGTTGCCAGACACTCAGCAGTTTCACATCATTGTTTGCTAGTTACGACATTTCTACAGAAGAGGATGCGTCTTTGTCTCCGAGCCGGGCTGGACCTGGGGCGGCCACATCGCCCCAAAGAAGACATGACGTATTCTTTCGGAGTACTGAAAGTTCCAACACAGAAGGAAGCTTCGACCTGGTGATGTCCACGACGCACCATTTCAGTAACAGCACAGATTCGATGCTGTCGAATGGTTCGTACGTTAAGGGAGCGGGGTCAGAACCTCGCACGCCCACAATGAACTTGAACTGTTTCGGTCCGGTAGATGGTATTACAGACAATGAATACGGGGAGGAGCCTGATTACTTTCGGCCACTTGAGCCCAAAATGCATAAAGAAATGGTGGCCTGGACTACCAAGCACTACGAGTACCCTGTCGGGGACAATATGCACAGTGATGGAACTCACAATAGATGGGAGATCTTGCCTAAGAACCCAGCAAGACAGGCGAATAACATATAAGGGAAAGGAATATAATAATTATGAATTCGTTTTACAGTAAAATCAAATGAAATTGAAGAGAACAACAATACATTGCTTGGAACCTTAAAAATATTTCAACGATGGTTACGGCACACACTCTTTGTTTACTTTCAAAACCTTGTCACTGGGGGTGTGAAATTTCTGAAATTAAAACATCGACAGGCTTGTCAAGACCATGATATTAATTTTGCGAGTTTGTGTTTACGTCTGGATGCATGCCTCAATTTGGAGGGTCGCAGACAGAAAGTGGCTGGTGAATCGCCCAAAACACTCAATTGACAGATAAGGTCAGGTAAGGTGCAGGCTGCGAGATCATGGATATAACGTCTCCGTGCATGAGACCACAAAACAATATGGATGTGCACTCTGTATTTGCTGCAGAGGAGCAAGATTGCGCTAACTTACTTCTCTTGTTGGAAACTTCACAGCAGTACTACGGATTTAATCTATGCGCTGCCGATCTCAGAGCATTTCAGTTTCACAGAATAACCATCTTAGATTTAGCCCCATGCACTTCCGTAAAAACGCACAAGGGGGTAAATTGTGAGCCGAGTGTCATATCAATCGTATACGTGGCTGTTCTCAAGATTTATCACGCAATGCAATTGGACCACTAAATCATGTCCAAATGCCTGAGCGATAAAGAAAAAAGAAAGGAAATTGTGCTTTTACTTTGTGATTTCATGCCAGTTTCATTAGGAATTTCGGCAGCATCAATATGCCGGAAAGAAACAAGTAGTGTCGATCCCTGCGGAAAAAATTGAGAAAATATGTACCCCATTCAAAGTCAAAAAAAAAAAAGTTTATTAGCAACTGTTGTTACCCTGATATGGTCATCGACCAATTCCAACAACACTTCTTCCTGGAAAACATGCTTTCCAGTCCCCTCGAACTCGATGACCCGAACCTCTCGGAAATAGAGTCTATTTTCGACTCATCTCCAGACAGCCCAGAATCCGGAATTCATGAACAGTTTGACGATTTCAATCTCAAGTCAACCACCATTGGAGTTACTGAACATCTGCCAACAAGAAGACTGAGTCATCTGAAGCCAATTAATTTGAAAGTTTTCCACCATCAACCAATTCCTCACATCTCGACTTCTCGACTGCACCAGGTTTCAAAATTGCACCAGCCTTCTCAACTTCACCAGACTACTAATTATCGGTCCGAGGAATTGAAGGAACATGTTTTGAACCCAAAGTTGACAGTCAAGACCGATAAGAGCCCAAGAAATATTATCAGCTCCACATCGAACCCCACCGCCTTCTCCACTATGTCTGCCCAGCAGAGAATTCCACCTGCCACAGCTCAGGCAACTCGAAAGCATGCACTGATGCAAAGCAGAGAGATGACGTTGGCTCAGATTAAACAGAAGAACGTTTTGAAGGTGAAAATATTCTTCCAGGATGAGGTGCTTGCAGTGAAGCTCCGTAAAGATCTGCTTAGTGGCATCAAGGAATTGGCAGACGTTACCAAGTATAAGTTGCTTCAAAGACATAATTTTGCCGTGAGAGATCTCAAACTTTCACTCAAGTTTGCAGATTCTCAGCTTCAACCGGTGATGCTTTGTGGAGGAAGCAACCCTTTTGCATCAATGTATGAGGACATTTGTATGGATTATATCCAATCGAAGAGCAAGATCTTGATTTCAGCAAGCCTTAAGTAGCGGGCCTACCATATGTATAATAATGTATAATAATGTATATTTACTGGAAATTTTTTACGAGTAATTTTCACTGGGAGTGATGTGTTTCAACTTTCTTGTAGCAAACATCAGCTTCAGATTCTGATATTGCCTTGAGCGTCTCCTATAAGGTTAACTGTTCGCTGAGTAAATAAACATCAGAACACTGTCATTCAGTCGACTTTATATTTATTTTTAGTTTTATTTTTTTTAATTGTTATTGTTTATTATCTTCTCCACAACTTCCTTTTGCCGAATTTTTTACTATTCTCGTTTTTCCTGTTTTCTCTACTGCATTAACTTGGGTTATTTCCTCTATACTTCCCCAAAAGGGCCCTGCACAAGGCCACGTGATTCGTCATATGCAAACCTTAGCTAATATATTGCTTGGTTCTCATGTCAAGCTACATACGTCAATAACTACAAACCTCCAATGACAGGCATATTCGCTATGGACGACTACGAGTCGGAGTTGTCAGCAGGTATCACACTGCTCAACTACAGGCTCGTGGATGAAGAGCCTCCAAATTCACCCACGGTTGCAATCACCTACAGAATACCACAAGATTTTGCAGACGAATCATCGGATTCAGATACCGTGGCTGATCTTTTGGCAAGGCCAATCCCTATGAAAACACGCCGTCGCTCAAGTGTCTCAAAGTATTCTTCATCGTACGAGGTTGACATCAACGAGGCGTTTGTTTCATCACAACTTCGTGGAACCAGCCAATCATACACGCCCAAATTAGATGATTTCGAGCCCATCAAAGTGTTAGGGCAAGGTTCATACGGTAAGGTGCTTTTGGTGCGTGAGAAGGTCACGGGGAGACTCTTTGCGCAGAAACAACTTAAGAAAGCGTCGCTTGTAATCAATGAGACCAACGAGGTGCACAAGAAGAACTATGAACGCACATTGAACGAGAAAAACATTCTCGAGCAGGTCAACCATGCCAATATAGTCAAGCTATACTATGCGTTTCAGGACCACAATAAAGTGTACTTGATTTTGGAGTACTTGGATGGTGGAGAATTGTTTCACCATCTAGCTGAGCAGAAATATATGAGTGAGAAGAACGCGTCCTTCTACATAGCTCAGATCATTGTGGCGTTGCGTTACCTCCATTTGAACCTCAAGGTCATATATAGGGACTTGAAACCAGAAAACTGTATGCTTAATTCAGAGGGAAACTTGGTGCTTACAGATTTCGGCCTCTCCAAAGTGTCTTCCAAGGACGAGTCGAGACACTCCATGATTGGAACTGCGCAATATATGGCTCCGGAAGTCATCAAAGGAGAAGATTACGACTACGCGGTTGACTGGTGGTCCTTGGGATGTGTTGCATACGATATGCTCACTGGTGGGCCACCATTCACCGGTCACACCAACGAGAAGATCATGGACAAGGTTGTACATTCAAAGAAGTACTTGAAATTTCCCTTTTACCTATCGCTTGATGCCAAAGATCTTCTTCGGAAGCTTTTGCAGAGCAACCCAGAAAAGAGGATGGATATCGATAATAACTTTGAGCAATTAAAGCAACATCGGTTTTTCCGTTACCTAAACTGGGATGAAATAATTCTGGGGCAAAGCACGTCACTTCCCCCAATTCTTCCTGTCATTACTGATCCTATTTTGGCGGAAAACTTCGACGAGGAGTTCACCAGCATGCCGTTTACTCCTCCCATTGGAGCTACCGACATCGAAAGCCGCAAGGACGATATTTTACATGTTAACGGCTTCACCTTCACTAATGAGAGCTACTTAGTCAGCGTTTACGCACAAAAGGGGAACTAGGGATATTATAGATATTATTTATTTGTATTAATGCAAGGCGGTCAGAGACCAAGATAGTATAAATATGCCAGCGTAAGTAGAACCAAGTTGATGACAAACTCAACTACAAGAGACACTCTGTAGGAGCAAGTTGCTTGGTTATGCAAATAGTTAATGCAGAAGAGCTTGGACACGCAAACTGCTGTCACAAGCAACATGAAGGTAACAATAGATGGAGTCGGGGCAACAAATGGATATGCAAGAATTAATGTGGAAGAAAATTGCCACATACATATACTGGCACCGTAAATGATGTAATAAAAGGTCGGAAGACGCGAGAGCAATGTTCCAAAACGGTAGAAGGCTGGGTCAACGCCATTATAAAATTCGACGAGGCGAGGTGCCCATACATCAAAAAATCGGTTGCCAAATTTAGCAAACTCATAATATGCATGGACATTCTCTGTCTTGCAGCGGAATGACTTGCATTGACGAGGTGCAAGCTGACTCTCGAGGTCGAAAGTACCATATAGACGCCCAGGTCCGGACTTCAACGAGGTTGTCTCGCTGCTCAAGGTGTATGTGGACAATTTCTTCCTAATAGAGAATCGTAATGCCCGCGGAGAGACATTTTTAAGCTCGTCCTCCGTTGGAACATTTGGGATTAACCAGCGAAACCACTGAATGAGGCGCCTCATCTCGCATGTACGCTCATGTTTGGTGGGTTGCACGTTCCATGCGTAGGGATTACATGGTGTGGTGGAGAGTGTTGAGTTGCAACTTGTGGAAGATTCGAGAGATCCACTCAAGCTCTTACTTCTAGAATTTGACTCATCAAGCGAATTAACACTGTGAGTGGACTGTTTGTCAGAGTGTTTAGAGCGGTTGGAAGTCTCGTCAGAGTCGGTGTTGGAGCCGTGCTTGTAATCAAAACCAGCGCCTCCTCCAAATTCGAGTTTAGACCCATCAGGCATTTTATACTTGAAGTTTCCACCTCCACCACCTCCAAAATGAGTATCTGTAGTATGCAATGATGTAGCATCTTCTTGTACTAGCCGTGCCGCAAGTGTGGGACCGGGGATATCTGATCCGTAGTCACCAAGCAGAAAATGCAAGGTATTCTTAGGTGACACAGAGTACAAGCGCTCGATCATATCATCGTTGCAGTCCATGATCTGCTGATTCATGATAGGCATCAGTACGGAATGGGCAAGGGCTTTAGAACCAAAGGAGTTCAAGTTGAAAACGGGTGTTGGAGCCGGGTTTACGGGAGCCAACGTGGAGGAATTCAGCTCAGCGGATGCAAATGAAGGTCTTTTCTTCATAGATCCTAGCATCTGAGACTCGTAGATGTCATATGTGGCGAGAAATTTCTTGAAACGAGTTTTGCCGTTGATGGGACAGAATTCCACCAAGCTAGCCACCAAAAAGTTGAAAGCATAGACAGAAGCCACCACACATACATACGATACGCGGCTCTGGTGAGCCAGGCTTCCCAAGAACACAAAAAGCACCATGGAGAAGAGCTTCACTGCTTCCTCCATGAGGGGCACACCAAACTTGTCTATGCCCATTGGTGCATGCTCAACATAGCTGAGGCGGCGGCGCGGGTTGTAGGCCACCACGGCACGAACCCAGCGGAATAGCCAGAAGAATACAAGAAGCATCTGAGCCACAAAGGCGATACGGACATAATGAGCCCAGTCATCGTGGGATGACACATGTAGATAGCGCAGAGACCAGCAAAGCAGCACAAAAAGTGCCAGTAGTAGCGGGCACGCCACCAAGGCGTAAGAAGCGGAACGCATAGGCCCTGATAGAGAAAAGATTCAGGGGTAAGGGCGGATGGTGTGGTGGTAGATCAAGTGGAGAAAGATAATTATCCAGAAAACGTCAGCCCAAAAGTAAGCAGAATTGGTGCAGGATTACAATAATTCCTAAACTGACGGGAACAATAACAGGGGGTGCAGGGGTGTGTGGTAGGGGTATAAAGGGTGGAGGAAGAACAGGGGATGCAAAATAGAGGGGAAAACAGCTATTATAAACGATATTCAATGAGGAAAAAAGGGATGCTTTGGCAAAATAAAAAATGTGGCCATCCCTGGTTACTTATAGTCTGGATGCGCATACTATAAAAGTGCTTCACTTGCGTACAGGACAAGTGCGGTTGGTCCTGTCATACATCAAATGTTCAACCTTCTAGAACTCTGATAGTGTTTCTGGATTACTAACTGGGAACAAAAGATCAAAATGCCAGACACAAAGCGAGTCATTCCTCTTGAGTCCAACCCGGATATTTTTAATGCATTGGCCCAGCAATTGGGTCTTTCACCTGTTCTCTCCTTCCAGGATGTCTACTCCATCACCGACCCAGACTTGGTAGCATTCTTGCCCCAGCCAGTGATGGCACTCATCATGTTGTTCCCAATAACTGAGTCATACGAAGCATACCGGAAACAGCAGGATGAAACGACATCTAATGATTCGGATGGGGCCATTTGGTTCAAGCAAACCATTGGCAATGGGTGCGGACTTTATGCTCTTCTCCACATATTGGCCAACTTGCCCCGGGATTTCATCGTGACCAATCTGATGCTCAACAAGAATTTACTCCTGCAGCTCTCACCAGATATGCTGGTGGAGGAAGTTTCCAAGTTGGTGGAGTTGCTAGAGCAAAACATCCAGCTCGACTCCAACTATGGCTCGCAGGGCCAGACGGAGGCACCTGCGGCTGCAGACAATACTGAATACCATTTCATTACGTATGTCAGAGGTGCGGATGGCCATCTTTACGAGCTTGACGGACGCAGAACTGGGCCCGTGGACTTGGGCCCTTCGTCAGATCCACACATTCTTAACGACAGCAAGCTTGTCGAAAAGATCCAGTTTTACATGGACAACACAGATGAGAGCCAGAGGAACAACTTTGCATTGATGGCGGTAGCTCCATCATTGTAGATGATGACCAAGCCATGAATGTAGTTTATACTTGGCCCTTGATGTCGATCTTGCGGAAATCTCCCTTATCTACCATGGCCTGGACGGTGGGACGGGCAGCTGAGCAGTCAAAATCGGTATCTTTTTGGAATTGTGCAAGCGAATGGCCTGCTAGAAACTCGCCAATAGGCTCAGAGTTGTCAAATGCAAGTTCTCGTTCCAAATATTCTACCGGCAACTTTTTGAACGCCTTACACATAATGTTGATTGCTAAGAGCCTCTGCTTGGTAACCATGGAGTGCTTCATCATGTGGAATGCATAGGTCAACTGCTCAGTCTCGCGGAACTTCTGGTAAGTTTTGAAAAATATATGGTAATCACCCAATGTGATGCTAGATAGTAGTTCGAGAGCTAGGTACACGGCATTTCTAAACGTCACGTATTCGGGGGCCAAAATCTTACTGCCCGTATCCGACTTCAAGAGTGTGAGCCTAATCACGTTGACCTCCGAATAATTTCCAGTAAGAAGCAAATAGAGAATTCTGTAACAAGTAAACTCGTAGGTATCATGGAAGAGAGCATCACTTTTCTGATATAGCTGCTTGAGCTGCGAAGAACACTGGTTAAACTCACCCAAATCGTTGTTGAGAATGGCCAACCGTCCATGTGTCTTGTAAACCTTGACGGTGATGTCGTTTTTTATGTGTTGCACGGTCAAATCTTGCCTAATTGCCTTTAGTTGGTCATTGATGTACAGATAGCCAGCATTGGACGCCATGTACTTGTTCATGACGAACTCTAAGCTCTTCTCGAGGACATGCTGTGGCCTGACGACTGCTGGATCCGGCTCAGATGTGAGTCGAAGGTATCGTTTCTCTAAAGCGTCCAGGTATCCCACGATGGGCCCAGATGAAGGTCCTGGGCTCGGCGACATGACCCTAGTGGACTCCGCACCAGCAAAGCGAGCCAGACGCTTTTTCTTGCGCTCATCAGAGTCATATTTGCCCCGGAGACGTTTGGGTCTTTCCATGATCTCCTGAGCGTGAATGTTCTCATACAAATCCAACGGAACACTGGGATTGAACACTGGGAGCTGCTGCAAATGCCATTGGTTAGTCCATACCTTGTTCTGGGCTATAGCTAGTTGCATGAGGGATTGTATTTGGGAGCCAAATGCTGCCTTTTGCAAGTCATCGAGAGATTCAGATCTCTGAAACAGTGAGTTGACAAAATCTTGGAGCGACGGCGGCCACGAAGCCAGATTTGACTGAGTGTTTGGCGGCGAGAACTGCTTTTTGGCTTTCCTATTAGCGAACGCCTTCGGCGTGACCTCATTGTACTTACCTGCCATGAAGAGTAGTCGAAGGAAGGTCAGGTGCACGGGTGTGAATATGGGTGTAGTAGGTGGTGATGTAGAGTTTAATGATAGTTCTATAAAAGGAGACTAAGAAGGAAAAATAAAATGGAGAGAAAGGTCAAAGTCATAATGATAAAATCGGGATTTATTTCCTAAATGTTTAGGGTACAATGAAGAGCTTTTGTAGTAATCTCGCTGGTCATGGTTCACTACTTAATTTATCATACTAGATTTCAAACTTACGTACCATTTGAGCAAGAACAGATATAGAAATTTTCAAATGTTAAAATTAACATTGATCATTAGAAATTTCAAACCATAAAATTCCAATAAATTTAACAAAAATACCTTAAATCAAGAACAATTCAAACATGTCACAAGTTACTTTTGTAGTATCGTCCGATCTTCGTTTCCCTCACTTTCTCTCCACATCCATAAACCCGTCACAATATCCACAATTTCCCTTTAAAAATCCATAAAGCCAATCTTCAAATTCTAACATCAACATTCCAATTCCAAATCATCGTTAAGAGCCAATTAGTATCTGCATCAAAACATTCACCTTCATCCCGTCAATATCTTCCAAATCACCTATGGTGCCCCACAACCTGCACACCTTGTTCACGGATAACTTCCAGTTGCAACACCCACTACTTCCACTCCCATGAAGTCGGCCATTTTCCAGGAACAGAAGCGGCCAACAGAGCCTCGTGGAGCTCGAGTTTTGACCCGCAGAAAAAGACCCAGGTCACATAGCCCGCTCAAGGCCTCGCCTGCTGGTCCCAATGGACTCAACTGGAACTTGGACGAGATGCTCTCGAGCTACACGGCCTCTGGCGCTTTGCCCACGCCACTTTCACCCACATTACCTCCACAGTACGCACAGAAACGCCCAGCTGATGACTCCGAGCACGACGATGATAGCATCGAGAGTGACATTGATAACTTGCCCATGTCGTTGCTTCTGCCGACACTACCGCATATCTTCGACGGCCGAGAGGGGAATCGGCAAAGGGAGACGAAAGATAGAGAGAAGGAGAGAGATAAGGATTTGAAAGAGAGAGATAGGCCTGTCAAGGAGAAGGATTTGAAGGACAGAGACCATAAGGATACGAAGGACAAAGACAGAGATTTGAAGCATGTTAAAGATCTGAGGGATGACAAAGAGGAATTGGAGAGGGAGGGTGGTAGGGATGGAAAAGGTGGAAAAGATGGAAAAGATGGAAAAGATGGAAAAGATGGAAAAGAATCAAAGGACGTTAAAGAGACAAAAGATGTCAAGGAGACAAAAGATGTTAAGGAACCGAAAGATGCCAAAGATAAGGCTCGTACTCCTTTGGCCCATCCGCTACCCAAAAAACCTCCCACTACAGTATCTTCAGTGCTAGCAGGTGCAAACTCTCGGAGCAGCAAGGTGCGTTGGGTCAATCGTGCCAGCAACACCGAGAAACCTCGGTTCTTATTGCGTTTGACCTTCAAGCTGCTGCTCACAAAATACAAGAGCATCTTTCGCCCAAGGTCACCTGTTAAATTGCATGGTTTGGGAATTGAACCCAAAAAGAACCCCGACATGGAAGATAGACAATACTGGCTGAGCATCGCCAAGGAAACCCAAGAGTACAGCGAGAAGATACAGAACTCCGAGCCGCTTCTCTCTGTGGTTGTCCAATTCGACTGGATCTTGGTGCTCTGCATTTCCCATGACTGCGAGGATAGATCTCGTGTATCCGGTCGTAATTCCTCAGACCGTAATTGGCACAGCTTGTACAAAGAGATCTCTCCGTTCATTGGCCGCATAGAAAAGTATATAAAAGCCAACGACGTGTCCGACAAGCAAAAGTCGTTTCTCTCTTTTCTTGTGGGAATATTGGCGGTGGTTAAGGCGTTAGTGCTCAAACGAATCAATGCGGTACTACAATCGTCTATTGATGCCTTGTTGGCGAAAGACCAGACATCTGAGGCTAAAAGCAAGGTGGTTGATTTGCAGAAGCAGATCATTGCAAATTATCGCCAAATGGAAGACCGTTACGCCGAGTCACAATCATTTTTTGGTAATCGTCCAGCTCCAGCTACGATTTTCCCCAAGAGTTGGGCGAATCGAAGCGGAAACATTCCTAGAGTGTCGGAAGAACCCATGAATCCGGCTACAGACAAATACTTTCTTCCGCTTGGCCCGTATTCGGACCTTCGAGAAGGCTGCGCATATCTTTACGGATGCTTACGAGGTTTTTCAGAAGTTTTTGGATCCGAAATCAACGGAGGAGTCAGGTACAACTTCCAATGTGGGTCCAAAAGGAACTGATATATATTAATGCTCAACATTTCTTAGACTTGGCTTCATTTCTTCACCCTTGGCCGCTCCATGTACTTTTCCTTGTAGATCCAGCTGTTCCCCAAGTCTTTCTTACCAAACATCTCTCCGATTCGCAACCACAGTGCAGCTACTGTCAAGTCTTTTTTAAAATGCTTAGACTTGGAGCTCCAGAGCTCTCCTAGGGCAACCATTGCATCTCCATACCCTAAAGAGGCCGATTTGGCAAATACAAGCCTTGCACCCACCTCGTCTTTAGGTACACCAGAACCTTGGATCAAGCTCTTTCCTAGTTGATAGTATGCTCCGCCCACCGTATTTCCATCCTTCAGATTGCTAGTGACTATTCTAGTGACGGTAGAGGATGGGTAACTCAGAAACTCGTCGAAGATGACGAATGGGTCAAGGTTGTCTGAATCTATATTCTGCTTGACGAGTTTCAATAGTTCACCAGGAGGAAGTTCGTTGAGACGAGAGACGTATTTTGACAAGCTGGGCTCATCCAATGCTGTGGTTTCTATGATGTATGATACCAATACGCATCGGCAGAGCCATTTCACAGCCAGCGCCTCATTAAGTTTGACCCCTTGCCCAAGCTTTAGTGCCTGAGCATAGAGATACATAGCCTTTGGATAATTGTATGGTGGGGAAGCACTAATTTGGAGCTGGTACGACGCTTCGCGATGATTTCCAAGCATCCGCAGTTGTATGGCTTTCTTAGTGGAAGCTTCAAGTGAAGGATCAAACCGAGAGCTCGGGTTAAACATGGGTATGCCATTCTCAAGTGAAGTATTAGACGTGTTAGAAGAGCCCGATATGTTTCTTTTATCTGGCGAGTTGTGGTGGGTGTAAGGCAGCAGAATCTGCTGATGGTAATGCAGGGTCTGTTGATGACTTTGCAGACTCAGATGATAATTTGGCAGGTTTTGCTGGTGATGTTGCAAGGTCTGTTGATAACTTTGCTGGGTTTGATGATAATTTGGCAGGTTCTGACGCACAGCGAAATGATGACTATGGTTTTGGTTTTGGTTTTGATGATAGGAATTCAAGCTCAGACCCAGATTTTGGTGTTGATGATATGCCGGCCTGTGGCCCTTGCTCAGGCCCTGAACCTGGTAATTATGCTGATTTTGGTTCTGGGTCATATGCTGGATATAACTGTTGCTCTTTTGAATGGATTTATGGTCACTGGGCAGTCCAAACTGGCCACTTGGCAGACCATACTGACCTCCAGGCAGACCATACTGACCTCCAGGCAGACCAAACTGGCCCTGAATCAACTTGGGAGTCACATTCCGCAGATTGTGGCCATAAATGGTAGGCAGCGACAGTGCTGAAGTTCCTCTATCGCCAGAAGAGTCCGAACCTGTTTCAGGAATGGATGTTTCGCTGGGAAATGACTTAGATTTGGAGTTGATACGCATGGGAGTATGCGGCACGGTTGTCGAAGACCCCGAACTACTATCCAGCAGTGGAATTGATGTTGCAGAACTGTGGGATAAGGACGCAACGTCTCCTTGAAGCGAGTCCACAGAGAAATTGCCCTTCTGCTGCACAACCTTGTGTGAGGCAGATTTTAAAGGCATTCTTCCCGAGGGTGTGCGAGAGGGGAGGCTGCTGGACGACTTCATACGCTCCAAATTGCTCGAAGAGTTGGCCAAAATGGGCTTGTAGCGATCAGAGGGCGACATTACCCCAGTCAGCTCATCAGAATTCTCATCTAGTCCCAACCGGTCTAAGAGTCTTCCAGTCGACTGAATAGAAGCAAACGACTCTCTTCTTCTGGAGAAATCGTCGTCATCGTAATAGTCTTCGGAGTCCAAGTCGAGGCGGTCAAGTAGACGTCCGCTGGTCGACACTGAGTCGAACGAATATACGCTTTCTGAATCGAAGTTAGGATGGTCAACTATTCGGGATCTCGATGGGGTTGTGGAGTGGTCAGTATCCCGCGAGGCGCCAAACGACATGTCCTTGACAATCGCCGATTGTAATCGATGCAACGGAGACTTCACCGTATCGGGGAGCTTCCCGCCGGAAGCCATGGTGATTGGGTTTCTTGAGATGGTGGAAAGGTGGGGTGGATCAAACAACGCCGGCAGTTGAGCACGGCTAGAGGTGAAATTTGGGTAATCGGGACACGAACAGGGCAGTCACAATAAGGAGGTGGCCCAAGTGCAATGGACACGGCGGCGATGTCGAGTCGAGATAGCCGTCAATTGATGGAGATTTGAATGGGCGTGACTGTAATAGCTTAGGTTGGGAGGATGGTCACGTGCCTCGAGAAGGGTTTGATGTTGGAAATTAGAATTGTGTTTTAAGAGGAAATGATGTCGAGCGAGAAGGATTTCTCGTCGTAAAAGTGGATGTCAGATGGGACAACTGACGTGTAGCATCTCCAAGTGTACCCGTAAGCGAGTGTAGTAAGCGAATGTGGTAAGCGAGTGTGTTTACTTTGAGATCTCAGATAGGAGTCATTTGGCTGGGCATTGAGGAAATTGAGATGATGATATAGTGATGTGTTGTTGGACGGTACAGTAGCAGGTCAGAGAGATGGTAAGGGAAGGTTACGAGAGGATAGTAGAGGAAATCGAGACAATACAAGCAATGGTGCCAAAGTCGCTGCATGTTTTAGCGTCGCAAGACTCGGGAATCGCGTCCAATTGCTTGGTTGAGAATGGCTTTCAGAAGTTCGCCGCTCCCCATATGGAATACACACGACTAGGCATACACACCACACATAGCAAAAGAGATGAGTGTACTATGGCTGCGAAAGTTGACATGTATCAAGATAAGATCCCACGTGAGGTCGATAACGGCGACGAGGCATATCCCATGTGCGTGGTGAGTCTGCAATTACCTGTCAAGCAGAGGATCTTGCATGGCCATGCCGCGCATTAGCGACTTGTGCATGGGGATCAAACGCCGGCAGATAACATATGTATTGTCAGTTTTCATTGGCTAAATACGCGAGTGACACCACGACTTTTATGCAACCACGCGAGAATAAAGGAAATTGACAGCAGACGAAATGCACAAGCAGGTAGCTGAGCCGCATTACGTGATATACTAAAAGAGAAAGGAATCATAAGAAAATAACAACAACAAAACCAGTCTCGCTTATTCGATCCCTCTTCTGGTGTACTTGGGATGGTTACTTTTTTGAAGGTTAGTGGCATTTTATTGTCTTTGAGTTCCGCGCAACCTCCAGAGTTAATAGGTTGCTGTATGCCTGATAACAGTGCCGTCCCATTATATGGCAACGTCTTTCTAATGCCGTGACAAATGGCCATTTAATGCCTGGCACCTCCATCACACGGCATTTTTGCCCTACGCTACCAGAAAGCAGTCATAATGCCCTTTCATTGGCAATTCCATTGGATCGGAGTAGTTGACTGAGTGTGCAGAAATACCATGGTGTATGGAGGTTCACCCGTATATCTCCACACAAGTTCATCCCAATTACTTTACATAATTCTTCACCAATGGACGTCATCGCTAGCCATCGCCCTAAGGTATCGCCTGAGGTGGATCCTTCCACGCTCTCCAACTATACGAACTTTTCCTTTCACCCTACTGTTTTAACTTTCGATGTTGATTTCAACTCTCAAACCGTGTCTGGTTCTGTCACTTACACCTTGGACAACTTGACTGGAGTTTCGGAGGTGGTGTTGGACACTGCCCAATTGACCATTCTAGGAGCCAAAGTCAATGGTTCGAATGCTGCTTTCACTATTGGTGAACAGAACGGCCCATTAGGTCGTCCATTAACGGTAGACCTTGGAAGTGCCAAAGAAACCACCATCAAAGTGGCCATCGACTTCCAGACCACCGATCAGTGTACTGCGTTGCAGTTTTTGGATAAGGAGGCCACAGATGGTAAGGTGTCACCCTACTTGTTCTCGCAGTGCCAGGCCATCCATGCCAGAAGTTTGTTCCCATGTTTCGATACTCCAGCTGTCAAAACCCCATACAAAATGCTGGCCAAGTCGCCACTCCCCACCTTAATGAGTGGAAGACCTGCTGGAGTTGATGGTGACATCTACAGCTTCGACCAACCAATCCCTATTCCTTCGTACTTGGTTGCGTTGGCTTCTGGAGATATCACCAAGTTGCCTATTGGTCCCAGATCCCACGTTTACTGTGAGCCCTCCAATGTCGCTGCTTGTCAGCACGAGTTCGAGAATGATATGGAGAACTTCCTCCAAGCCGCAGAGAAGTTGGTGTACAAGTACGAGTGGGATCAGTACGATGCCCTTGTGTTGCCTCTGAGCTTCCCATACGGAGGTATGGAGAACCCTAATGCCACCTTTGTCACACCTACTTTGATCAGTGGAGACAGGGAAAATGTGGACGTGATTGCACACGAACTCGCCCATTCTTGGTCTGGAAACTTGGTGACCAACTGCTCGTGGGAGCATTTCTGGTTGAATGAAGGATGGACAGTTTACTTGGAAAGAAGGATCCAAGGTTTGATCCATGGCGAGTCTACGCGTCATTTCTCCGCCATCATTGGCTGGTCGGACTTGGAGAACTCCATCAAGGCCATGGGAGACAGCGCATCAAGATACTCTACGTTGGTGCAAGACTTGAAGGACCGCAGTGATCCCGATGATGCGTTCTCGACGGTTCCGTATGAAAAGGGTTTTAATTTGCTCTTCCATATCGAGCAGGCTGTGGGAGGAAAGGATGTGTTTGACGGTTTCATCCCTCACTACTTCTCCACCTTCAGATACAAGTCTTTGGACACCTACCAGTTCATGGACACGTTGTACGAGTACTTTGCCGATCAGAAGGACAAGTTGGATGCAATTGACTGGAACTCGTGGTTATACGAGCCAGGAATGCCCCCAGTCAAGCCAAACTTCGACACCACTTTAGTTGATCAGTGTTACAGTTTAGCAGACAAGTGGTTCAACTCTGTGAGTAGCAATGCTAATGTTGACTTCAACCAAGAGTTCAAAGCTTCTGACATCGAGGGCTTCACTGCCAACCAGTCTGTTGTGTTCTTGGACACGCTTTCCTCATTCAACAAGTTGGACGATTTCAAGTGGAAGAATCACCCCGACGCATTGAAAGCCTTGAGCGAGATCTACTCTGCATACTCCAACTCGTCTAATGCCGAGGTTCTTTTCAGATGGTACGTGGTGCAAGTTGGTGGTCACAACGAAGCATTCTACAAGTTGCTTGGAGAATGGCTTGGAACCGTGGGCCGTATGAAGTTCGTGAGACCAGGATATGTTCTTTTGAACAGAGTCGATCACGATCTTGCCATTGAGTACTTCAAGAAGTTTGAGTCGACGTACCATCCGATCTGCAAGGCTATGGTGAAGAAGGATTTGGGATTGGAGTAGGTTAATGTAGAGTAGCTGATATTTGGATTAATAATTAGTACATGCAAACAAAATTGGTACAGAAATAAGAAGACGAAGAAAAAGAAATTTAATTGATCATTCCGTTATGTTCACCACTTTATCGTTAAAAGACTCGACAGAACTGTTTGACGCATGGCTACTATTGATTACATGTATATCAAAAATGGATTCTTCTTACTACCGAGAACTAAACTAGATTACTGTAATTTCATCAAACCCAATGTGAAACTAAAAGCGAAAGTTATGTATCGTTTTAGTTTTTCTACTACCTTTGTTTCTACTTCCCTTACTTTTTGCAACTATTTATACTTATCCTTCACATACCACAAATCCACCCAACTCATAATGTCCAATAAAAAACCCCCAAATGTCTCCAAATCCCCAGATAAACCTGATCCATAACAAAAGCATCCAATAATCATATACAATACTCAGATTACCCGAGTCACTTTGTTGTGGTCCCATTTCATATTCTTATCAGACCCTGCAGATACCGTTGCCTTCGAAACATGAACCATCTACTGTAAAACCTATAATGCAACATAAACTTATAAAAATTATTTAATGAGCAGGAAATTTCGAGTAATTTGTTTTAGAATGATAGAGAATTATTTTTAAAATTCGTTTATCATCATAGCTTCCCATCACATTGTTTAGTGTTCCTAGCTCAGCCTGGTGTACGGGTGCAGCCACCTATCTCATTTTCTTCATGACTGTTAACTAACAACACTTCACCGCCATGTCTCTTTCCCTTTCGTCCATTCCAGTATGTAAAAACCGTGTTTTTCCTATACGGTAACCTCCATTATATGATTCTCTTGGTATTTCTGCCTTTTCCACATACTAACGCGCCAGTTTTCGCAGTTCACTGACAGGTTCAGCATGGAGAGAATCCGTAACGACGTGTCTTCTCTCCAGTCTACCATCTCCAAGATCAGACCTCCACAAGAGTTTTTCGACTTCAGAAGACTCTCCAAGCCCGCTAACTTTGGCGAGATCCAGTCTAGAGTGGGTTACAATTTGGGCTACTTCCAGGGTAATTACATCGCCGTTGTTTCCTTGTTGAGTGTGTACGCTTTGGTGACCAACTTGTTGTTGTTGTTTGTCATTTTGGTTGTTGCTGGTGGTGTGTTCGGAATCTCCAAGTTGGACGGCCAAGATTTGGTTTTGCCTGTGGGCAGATTCAACACCTCGCAGTTGTACACTGGTTTGTTGATTGTTGCCGTTCCTTTAGGGTTCTTGGCTAGTCCCATCTCGACCATGATGTGGTTGATTGGATCTTCTGCCGTGTCTGTGTTGTCACATGCATCGTTCATGGAAAAGCCCATCGAGACTGTTTTCGAGGAGGAGGTGTAATTATAGAATAGATACCAAAAGAGAATGATTCTGGATCAAATACGAGCAGTAGCAGTAGCAGTGGAAGCAGTAGGGCAGGAGTTTTTAGATGTTGAGCAAGTGTATGAGAAGCGGAGAGATAAGGAAGTGTGTGAGATAAGATTAGATTAGTTTAACTTTCATATGTGATGCAAGGTATTACTTGTGAGTGACATAATACACCACTAAGAAATGAAAATCTAACGAATCCAGCATGAACAATGAGAGCAAACGAACATAAAGAAACTATCTTCCTTTTAATACATGAGTGAAATCACACTTGTTCTCTTCACAAGGCAAGTCTTCCTAGAACAAATCTTCTCAGTGATCATGGATGAAAATCACTCGAAGGTCCCCACTAAACCTCGCATACTCACACACTAATTCACGGTACTCTACCATATCTACTCATTCTATTAGCTAATGGTGTATTCCTATACATTATGAGACATGACAGAAGAACAAACACTTAGATGTTCAACTTAGTTCTTCTCCAGTGTCTTCTCTTAGCGTTGTATCTGATCTTGTTGTCAGTCTTCAATCTGATCCACTGAGGCAATGGTCTGTTTTGCTTGGAAGCTTTAGCCAACTTCTGCTTGGTTCTGAAAGATTTGTTAGCCTGGATGTTAGTATTACAGTTTGGAATTCAAAGTTGAAAATTCATGATGGACACGTCGAGATTGGAACTTGGATAATGAAGAATCAATGGCGGGTATTATGAGACCTTCACTCAGAGTTCTGGAACGGATTGGTCTGGAATCATTATAGTCTTCATGGTATGGCTTCTAACATTATGAAAACTTCCATTTCAATCTTCACCCAGTTGTCAGAAACTCGCCAGAAACTCTTGGGAAACTCATATTCACATTCTTAGACACGTCCATTCACATATTTGTGGTTTCTGGGACTCTCTCCCACTTCAATATGGCTTTGTACATACAGGCATCTTAACTGTTCAATGACGATAAAAGTATGAGAGTAAAAAGTTTTTTTTCCGCAGACACTGCCAGTAGGAGGGAGTGCAGAGAGCACGACACACCTCGACCTTTACCTGCACATAGATCAGATACCCTCAATGCTTAACTATGGGTGTGACTGTCTTTTTCAATTTTTTTCCACTCACAAATAGAACTTTTTGAACTTTAGGATGCACGGGTTTTCAATCCAGAGTCGCACCTAGACAAAAAAAAAAAAATCTCCATAGAATTTTTCATCTACATTAAAAAGCACAATGACCAGAACCTCTGTCCTTGCTGACGCCTTGAACGCTATCAACAACGCCGAGAAGACCGGTAAGCGTCAGGTCTTGATCAGACCTTCCTCTAAGGTCATCATCAAGTTCTTGCAGGTTATGCAGAAGCACGGTTACATTGGTGAGTTCGAGTACATCGACGACCACAGATCCGGAAAGATCGTCGTTCAGTTGAACGGTAGATTGAACAAGTGTGGTGTCATTTCTCCAAGATTCAACGTCAAGATCGGAGACATTGAGAGATGGACTGACAACTTGTTGCCAGCCAGACAGTTCGGTTACGTTATCTTGACCACTTCTGCTGGTATCATGGACCACGAGGAGGCCAGAAGAAAGCACGTTTCTGGTAAGATCTTGGGTTTCGTTTACTAAGCGGCTGTACTAGTAGATTAATACATACATTTGAACAAAGGTGTAGGAGATGAGAACTGTTTAATAATTTAAGTTGGCTGTGAAATCGCATTGAGTTTTGGTTGTACCGCTACATTGTATATAGAAGTAATATCTTCTGATTATTCGATTGTTTCTTCTCATATAACATTGAAGGGTCTGGAGGAGTGTGTTTTCATCATTTTGGTGAGATTAGTATGCCTGGAATACAATTATTGTCATAGTGGGATTCATTTGAATGGCTAAAATATTGGAATTAGAGATACTTTAGTGCTGTCAATAGAATTTCGAAGTTAGAGCCTTCTAGAGGCACAGAACGCTAGAACCGGAGATTGAAAGTGGCTAATTAGTGTGCTGTGGAATATCAACCAGATTGTCATTGGCAGCCTTTCTAAATCTAAACTAAAAATCTCTAGATGTCTTGAGTATGTCAAGGCCAATATCCACAATTACTACCTTCGAATCATCTATATCTACAATCTACAATCACATTCCATATTCACTCCGATACCCTGAAGTACTACCTTTTAACGTATCTCAAACTCCTCAATTACATTTTATCGATCAGAATATTCACCCTCTCCAAAATTCTAACCTTAGAAGCCTCTTCAAACTAACCAAAATATTCAACACAATCACCAATTCAATTTATAAAACACAATCATAAATGGAGATCTTTAGACTCTAGGGCTCATGCCCTATTCTGCGATGCACTCACGTGATTCATTTTATGCACCACCCACTCGCTTCTTTCTCGACTCTATGCACACCACCTTCACATCCCACGAAAATTTCTCTCAAACTTTCTTCACACTTTTTCATACTACACTATAGGTAATAATGTCTGCTGGTATGTGCACCCCTTTAATGTCAAAGCAATCGAGTCCAAAATTTGCCATCTGAACCATCCATCCGAATCCACGCCGTCAAACCCTTTCAAGACGTGAAATCCCCATCAAGTTCCACCTCCAACTCGAAGACCTATACAAGATTGACTTTCAAAAGTCCAAGAGGGCAAAAAATGGACATCGCACCATAAGAAAACATCCATACTAACATTCAGACCGTTCCCAAGTCTTCGGTGTTGCTCGTATCTTCGCCTCTTTCAACGATACTTTCGTTCACGTCACTGATCTCTCCGGTAAGGAGACCATCGCCAGAGTTACTGGTGGTATGAAGGTCAAGGCTGACAGAGACGAGTCCTCTCCATACGCTGCCATGTTGGCTGCTCAGGACGTCGCTGCCAAGTGTAAGGAGGTTGGCATCACTGCTGTCCACATCAAGATCAGAGCTACTGGTGGTACCAAGACCAAGACCCCAGGTCCAGGTGGTCAGTCTGCTTTGAGAGCCTTGGCCAGATCTGGTTTGAGAATCGGCAGAATCGAGGATGTCACTCCAGTTCCATCTGACTCCACCAGAAGAAAGGGTGGTAGAAGAGGTAGAAGATTGTAAGAGTGCGGCTGCATTCTTTGGTCTTCGATATCTTCTTTACTTTTTTATAATGTTTAATTAGATGGTGTGGGTGAGGCCCGATTGTCAACGGAGGGGGAGGTTCCTTCCAACTTATAGGGTGAGAGCTCTATTTGTCATATAAAAATGTACATTTCATGAAGAAGCTGTAGAGAAAGAGGAGGTCATGTTATAAATATTTATTATTCAGAATTCACATAAGGAAGAGAGCTTGGAGTACAATATTTATTTCAGTCTACAAATTGGAAGTAAATCTAGACAGAATTTTATTCGACTTGAATCTTGACACTTAACACAGATAATCATCATGCTGTTGAATGGGATTAAATGAAAAGAGTACGCCTATGAACAAATTAGTTTCGTCGAGTAAGATTTTTGGCTTTTTGAGCCGTGTAAATGGCTCAAAAGTGTAATTGCTTTCATTTTATGTACGGAATCAGAAAATTTGTCAAAGATAGTCCAAACTTGAAGGTATTCCACTATGATACACCAAAATTGATACCCGAGTCATTCCTCGCAGACTGGAAGTGTCCGATTTCACACTCTCATGTAAACTTTAGTTATCTTGGGTTATGAAAGATGAAAAGAGTTCGATCAACTAACCACTCCAAGATGGTTGAGTTTCAGAGTTAAATTCTTCCATTTCTGAATAGTTCCTTGAGTTACATACTTCCTCCCTGAATACTTCCGTAAGTTAAATATGTGTCTAGGTTGATATCTGAAGTCACGATTCTGAGGGAACGTTGATGTCCTACAATCCTTTATATCAAGACCTATACTGGTGTGCCATATCCTATATCCTGCCGCCATGCTCTTCAAGATCCCAGGTAATGTCATATCATACCTTTCAATGGAAGAGAAGGCTCACTTGCATGGTAGCTAGACATTTGTATCTGTCCAAATTAGACTATTCAGCATTCCAAATCGGGGGAAGTTGAATTGCCTTCACTTTTAGCCAACTCTTAATGTCTATGAATGGCGCACACATGAGGTAAATTCTAGTCGTTCTGGCTGGATTATCGAATCTACTGGTCGAAAACGCTCCAACAAAGAACACCTCTAATCACCCAAATGAAGTCACAAAGTGAAGAGGAAGAGTACCACAAACTGAGTATGTGAGATGTTGATTAATGCCCGAACATAAATAAATAGTCATATTGAAGTGAAATAGTTTTTTGGACACGTATGAGTAAATTCTTTGTGTCTTCAATGATCAGTGATATCAGTAATAAAATGAATTAGAATTCTAGTAGAAGTCAGAAAGTAGATACAGAGTAAAGGATCTTAAAGTCGAAAATGATCGGAAACAAACTGGGCAGTCCTGGACAAAAATATATATCTCTAGATGAACTCCAATCTAAATCGGCAAGTTGAATGTCGAAACTCGTAAATATCTATCGCGCTTATTCCTCTTCTTGTTCTCGACATTGAGAACGAGATTATCATTCTCAAAAGGGAATCCATTCAAGCGAAATTATACCAGCTATACAAATCTACTATAGTGAATTCAGATGACTTTGTCATCTTATCCATTTCATCCAGTCACTCATCTCAGATCCTCCGGGATTCGATACTCCAACCTCACCACTTTCTTCCCATATTCTACTGCTATATCATCCCATTCTTCACCGCCACTTTTCTCCCAATCTAGCCATGTCGTCCTGAACACTATCTGTCTACCTTCGTTGCCAAATCAGGTAAAGGTATCCTGATTGCGACCTCCCACTATCTACAGTATTTCGCAGCTATTTTCAGTCAAGAAACCCTTATCTCTGGCCATATCCACTACCTCCAAATCAGATAAATATGGGTCATTTGCTTTCAATTTCCCTTACCTAATAACCAACAATGGCTGACGTGATCATCACATCTATTTTGGCCACAATCGTGGCGCTTCTTCTATCATGCTCTAAGCCTGTTCGTGAGTACGTCTCGAAGGTGTACAATACTTATGTAAGCACCTCTAGAGCACCTACACCAGCTAGCAGCAGAAAGAATTCATCCACATCATACGGATCCTCGGGTGAGCTTCCAAAGCCTACGCCTCTCATGATTACTCCTGAGCAGGTGAAAAACTACGATGATAGACCTTGGAGACCATTCAGATGGCCATATCACCAGACTATGTCGATCTTCAAGCTCGACATCAACCACTGGTTGGACATGGACAAGTACTACTGGCATTATATCCAGGAGAAACAGAGAATCTGGCACTCTTATGGACGTGAGAACATCGACTGGCTTCCCGAATCTGAAGATGCATGCTTGGAGTTGATGCAGACCGTTGCTGACCACATGATTGAACGTTACCCATTGCTTTTCACTGTGTTGGTGGATAAGAAGGAAAAAGGAAAGGTCGTGAGAAACGAGTTGACGAAGGAGATCTTAGACATGACGTACCCACTTAAAGACCACCCATTGCTTTATGTTACGAAGATGGCCAAAGAAGACTTCTATATAGTGTTGAAGAACCCAGAAGACAACATGCATTATTTGGTTGCTGCTGCTGTCCCATTTCCTGGTGGCTCATTTGGTATTGATAAGAAAATCGGCAAACACTTGGATGTCATTCACGATGAGGTTCCTTACTACCAGGAGAAGTTGAAGAAATCCATGGAGAGATGGTTTGAGAGATTGGATGCTTCAAACCCCGTGGAGAGAGCTTCGTGGTACATGACTTGGGACCACAAGTTAAAAGTCAACAACATCTATCAGTTGCCCAAGTTTGTTCCTAACTTGGAGGCTAAGATGAAGTCGGCAGACCCACGCCAATTCAATGTGAGAGTCGAGAGACAGACATTGCGTAGGTTGCCTCGGTCCAAGGCCATTATCTTTACCAACCATCCGATCTTCTACTCCATTGATGAGATGAAGGATGAGCCTAATGTGCCTTCGCTCTTGAAGAAGATCATCTACGAGGGTCCCGAGAAGATCATCAAGTACAAGAATTTTGAGTTCATTCGCGACCATGTATCTGGATACTTGGATGAATTAATTCAGAGACAGAAAGATTTGGGGATCATTCTGGACGATACACCTTTGAAGACGTTGCCCACCTATCCATTTGCACATTGGGCCAAGACAGACTTTGATTATGTCAATGGTTGGTCGAATCCAGCATTTGAGAAGAAGCCTGATTACAGAGAGCTGGTAAATAGCGAGGAGAAGTTTGGAAACGAGTAAGCACACTGGATGTGTTTGAGAGTGATGAGATAATGTAGGCAAAATTGGCAAAGTAGGCAAGTTTTGGCCATAGGGGGCTATCGTGGCCGTTGAAGCAATGGAGCCTTAGGATGTAAAAGAGAAAGAAACCGAACCGCAACCAAAAAATATGCAGCCTAGATAGATAAAATCAATGCAGAGTGCTATGCTATTATATTTATGTGGTTGCAACCAGAAGTTGATTTGTGATTGTGAACGTAGTACCAAGTTCAGAACATTTTCAATGATTCATTATTCGAGTAAGCCACTATGCGTATCTACACATTTGAAGACCAGAGACGAGCAAGATGATTTGAATACAATTAATAACCATTGAGCATTAGAAATACTTACCACTTACGTAAATTTGAATTTTCAAACTCTCTACTCTTACATACAAATGATACATTATTGCTCTCCAGATACATGCTTGCGCTCCAAGATTAATCATACATCCACACCCAGCAAATAGGCCCACAACCTAAAAAAAAAAAAGAAAACAATTTGATTTTCATTTAACTCAATATTAAAATGGCTTATATCTTTAAATTCCAACCAATCTACTTTTAACTCAAGTGAGTTTTCTCAGTGACTCATTGACTGCGAAAGACGACATACCCTTACCATGACAAGCACCAGGCACCTAAAACATCCAACAAAAGCCAGAAATCTTACCACTCATCATTTCGATTCGCAATTGAAAACCAATCAATAATCACCAACCTTTGCTTCCAAATTATTCCAATCTGACTTTCCCCACACTGTGCAAACCTTATCTGAACCCAGCTGACTCATCACCATAAAGTCCAGTGGTCTTCAGTTTGTTCCTGGTCAATTCCCCCTAGATTCGTTCTACTTACATACATAATTCAATTACGACTAATTTCTAATTTCTTCCACAATGTCCAAGACTATCGAGCTCGATGACCTCCACGTAAGGACCCAGCCAATGCCTGAGTTGTCGATGCGATCTGGCCCATCTGAGATCCCCGAGCCAAATTTGAACCCAGTGACTTCTTTTTCACCTGTCGAATCTCCAGTGGATACACAGCAACAAGACAACACAGAAGATTCTCCGGATCAATTCCCTGATGGTGGCTGGAAGGCCATCAGTGTGGTGATTGGCTCGCACATTGGTCTTATTGTCAACTTTGGTATTCTCAACGCCGTGGGTGCTGTTCAGGCGTATGTATCCAGTCACCAATTGGCAGGCGAGAAGGTTTCCACTGTCTCGTGGGTATTTTCCATCTACATGTGCTTGCCATTCTTTCTTGGTGCGTTTGTAGGTCCCATCTTCGACTCGAAAGGTGGTACAGTGCTTTTGATTCTTTCAACAGTATTGCTTTTTGGCGGCTTTATAGCTGTGAGTTTCTCCAAGTCAATCGTCGCATTCATCTTCTCTCTCTCATTATGTATGGGCACGGCGCATGCATTGGCCATCACTCCGTTGATTTCGCTGGTGAGCCATTGGTTCTTACTCAACAGAGGAAAAGCCATTGGAATGGCATCGTTGGGAGGCTCAGTGGGCGGAACAATCTGGCCGCTTATTCTCCAGAGATTGTACTCTACTGTGGGTTTTGGCTGGGGTATCAGAATTGTGGGGTTTATCTGTTTGGCTGGACTGGTGGCTTCAGTGGTGTTGGTGAAATCTAGGTTCCGCAGATCAATTGGACCTGAGGACTCAGAGCATTTAGCGAAGTCGAAGAAACTCATGCAGCAGACAAAGTACTTCTTCGACTTGACCGCATTCAAGGATCCCCGCTTCTCGTTCTTGGTGCTCGGGGTGTTTTTCACAGAGATCTCGCTAATGAGTATTCTCACTTACCTTGCTACATATGCCATTGCTCACGGCTTCTCGGAAAAAGATTCCTTGACGCTATTGACGGTGCTCAATGCCACGGGAATTCTCGGCAGATACATTCCGGGCCACTTCGCTGACATCTACGGAACCTTCAACGTGATGGTGTTGATGTTAACTGGTTTCTCTATTTCTGTGTTCGCATGTTGGCTACCATTCGGAAACAAAGTTGCTGGTTTGTACGTTTTCTCAGTGCTCTGTGGCTTCTTCAGCTCTTCAATTTTGAGTCTTACCCCGCTCTGTCTTGGCTCCATCACCCCTGTGGATCAGTTTGGCCAGAGATATGGCCTCATGTACACATTTTCTAGTGTGGGTATCCTCTTTGGACTTCCAGTGGGTGCGGCAATCATTGGAGAAGGCAGCGTATCTGACTACTCCAAATTTGCGCTTTTCTGCGGTGTTTTCTCTTTGGTGGGCACCTTATGTTGGGCGATCAGTCGTTACCAAATTGTTGGACTTCTGTTCAACTCGAGAGTTTAATACACATCGACATTCAGAACCTAAATCTTTCTCTGTTTCACACCCTTGGCTCTTCCAGAAGATGCCTTGGGCACTTCTTGTGCTGGTGGTTGCACAATTTGCTGTTTCTCAACTGGGGCTACATTCTGCATTTCATTGACTTGTTCAGCCAATTCTGGCGAGATCAACGTAAGAACGTAAGGCGCCACCATGATAACCATCGATGCAACAAACAAAGCCGTATACAAGCTATTCTTGAAGATGAACCCGAGGGGACTGTTCATGACCATTTCTGTAATTTTTCCCTGGGGACTCTCATAATACTCTTTATACCCCACAACATCCACAAGAAGCGGACGTTTTGGGCCAACCTTCTGCAATGAAGACTGGTTTAATGCCTTGGAACCCAACGAATCTTCATATACGCTAATGTTTTCCTCATCCACAACCACTTTATAGCGACTATTCTGCAACTGAAAATCATAACTATTGAGTGTGAGTTGGTACTCGCCATTGTGTAAGTCTGGCACTTCGAAATCGAATGATCTCTTTACAGCCAATGACTTAGGGTCTGAAATACCCGATGTGACGATCGGGGTAAGTGTAACATCGATTCTGGACTGGTAATTTACGCCATTGATTATAGGAGAATCAGAGTGGGAGTTTTGGGTTGCCACAGCGTCTTCGGGAATCCCTACGAATTTTCCAGTAAATCCCACACCATAAACAACAGCAGTAAAGTAACTAAGTACACATATAGCCAATTTCACCATTTCGTGTAGAATATGATATGGATTGAAGTTAATCTACTTATTCTTATAATATCATAACTTGGTGCGGTTACCCGGACACACTTTCGCGAGTATATAACCAGCGCACATCCACGAAAAATTATTTCTTCTCTATTGTACTGAATGTGTATTATTGTAGGGCTACAATTCGGAAGTTCGCTTCATCCCACGGTTGCAGCTCTCTACAACACATTCTAGAGTGGACTAGTCACGGCTTCAGCTGCGGGTAGTCACGGAATTTGCGGGCGCAGTTGCTAAAGTGCTTGAAGTGAAAGTTGTGACTCGTTACAACTGGAGCTTCTTGTGCTACATTTCGACTGGGCATTCTAGCCTTTCCAAACAGTTTATTGTTTATAAAGAGTTGTTTTGCAAGAGAATTGTGGCCTTGATCATAGTAATCATGTTCGATTCTCTTTCAAACTTCGGGATCCCCACCTATCGTAACAGTAGAGCCCTACGGCAATCAACCCCAATCCTTTTATCTGCTGTGATGAAATGCGGCCAAACCACTTGTCGGAGTTTCCCTCTAAGCTGGCTGATGTGTCCACCACTAAGAGAATACTCACCAAAATGATAACTATACGTTTGAGCATCGAGGCAATGGAATAGGAAAGCGCCGGAATAGAGCCAAGGAGAATGAACGCAAGCACTGTTTGCACAAAGTGAGACAATGCGTCCATAAGAATTAGAAGCGCAACCAAGAAAACATCCTTCTTGTCGCGAATGGAGCCATGAAACAAGGTAGGGTCTTGAATACTGGCGAGTAGACCGCCAGCCTCTTTGAACAAGAAGCCGAGGAACGAGAAACAAAAACCAATGAAAGAAATAAAGAAGATCACCGTGAACTTTTCCGGCTTAGTGGTGCCATGCGAGGGAGCAAATTGAACGAGCGGATTAGTGACTGATTTGGCCTCTTGCACCTCCTTGAAGTATTGTTGAGTCGCCTGCGGATATGGCAGGAGGTGGGGCAGCGGAAACGACTGTGGTACTGCCACAGGCTGTGGCAGAGGCAGGTGCTGATATTGTGGATGTTGATGCTTGTGCAACTCGTCGAGACGCAAGTCCAGTACGGAATAAGGCAACCTGACCGAATCTCGCCGCTGAGTGAAGTGTTTTGCAATAGAGAGAGGCAGTAATCCTCGCGTAGAAGTATTCGTGGAAGGTGCGAAATGAGGGCTGGTCCCCTTTCCTGGCCCTGGTGTTGGAGGTCTGGAAGGATCAGTATTCAAAACAAGTGAGGCAGGATTATTAATGACCTGCTTGTTCCAAGTGAGCAATTCCTTACCATAGATGTGCTGGCATGCCATGATTATGGCGCTCACAATGCAATATGTGAGACCACGAACATGCTCTTCGTCAAGCTTCGGGAGGAAAAGTGGATTAGTCAGATCAGGCAGTTTGACCTCGGCATCCACCATGATCATCAAGATCACGCCGGCGAGCAACGGCGTCAACAGCAAATACGTCACTACAGGGAACCGAACTCTGTAGAACACACGGTAGCCCCCCACAATCAATAACGGTGAGAGTGACTTGACGCTCGCCACGGTTGCTACCGGAACAATCAGCGTGGCGCTGAGCGAGAAGTATTTACCAATGAATTGCATGATTCCCAATGGCATGACTTTGAAAAGGACATTTCTATTGAAGATGCTTTTGTTGGCATCCTTAGGTACAACACCTGGCGAGAAGCTGTCTCGAATATCTGGGTACTGTTGCACTAACGTGATAAATGCATAGGATAGCAAGGTTCCAATGAAGAATTGCGCCTGTGAGAGGAAAAATGGATAAGTAAACTTGTCCAAGATAACCTTTGTGATCTGGGAAGTGAATGACAGCACCAGATACCATGCTAGACATAGCAATAATGTGCGTAGAGATATTGGAGGTAAGACAGACATAGGCCAAACGGTAAGCTAAATGAATGCAAAGGTTTGCGAATGATATGCGAATGGACTCGGGGTGCTTTCTCCGAGTGGTTGAAGCAACTCCCGCAATTGCTTAGTAGCTGTTTGGATTTTCGGCTTGGTGGTATGAGGTGGCCCGCTTTGGAGTTCTCTCTACAGGAAGAATCCCCATGTACATGAAAGTGCTAATCAGTATTAGAGTGCGTACACCTTTCCGTCGGAATTGCCGAAAACAACACTGAGATGGCCGCGTGCAAGCTTTTCGTCGTGGTCCACCACAATGTGCTTGGATGATTGCATGCATGTGACTTGACCCTCTATGTCGAGTTTTACTGTTTGTAAAAGCTGTAGCTCCCATTGTTCACTTGCACTAAGTTGGTAGATGTGGAGGCTCCTGTGTGGAGCACTAGTACTTACCACCAAGATTTCATTTGCCCAATATGAATGGATAAAATTGTTGTTGGGCGATTCCACAAGTGTATCGTTCAAGCAAGAAACGGCAATGGCAGAAATTTGTCCTGGTGCGAGCTTTGACTCGAGGATTTTCTCCCCGTTGATCGTGAAAACCCGAACAGTGTTCGCATATTTGGTGCTGTAGACCGTGTAGATGTTTCCTGTGTCATTTGAAATAGTCACCAACACCTTGGCCCTTTCGGTGGCATTGGGCTGAGCAATCTTGCGCACGAAACTGAAGCGAGTGAAGTCCCAGAGGATTATTACCCCATCCGTATCCACACTCAAACACACCTTGAAGGTCTTACAGTAGGCAAAAGATTTGATCTCAGCAAAGTGCCCACGTAGAATATGCTGGTTGGATACCATCAACACAGGTTTCATGATACATTGCCAAACATGAATCACACCCTCAGATGAACCTGTAACGAGTTGTTTATTGCCAATTTGTAGCAAACTGGTGATGTCTGCTGAGTGCAAGTTCATGAAGAGCGTCGTGTTGATCACTAGTGACCCACACCTGATCTTTGACTGATAATGGGATGGTTTGCGGATCAAAAGTTCGTCTTCTGAAGATGCACATGCGGGGCGACCTATCCTGTTCTTAGACTTAGAACTGATCTCAAGTTTTTCGATAGGAAGATTTAATTTGGATTCAAATGTCTGCTGAGGTGGGTGCTTCTGCACATCGAACATTGCCATATAGTTGCCAGGAAGATTCAATATCTCCCGTGAAGGATGAGACTTGCTGAACAATCGCATTGGAGTCTGTCCAAAATTATTGATCATTCCAATCACCGCACGCTTCTCCACATCATCTTTTATATTGTCGAGATTAATGGCACCTTCGTATGACAGGTGGTGGAAGACATTGAGTGCCTTAACTGCCTCGGGACCACTCTGTTTATATCCGAAGATCAAGTCGATCCACTTGTGCAAGTTTGCTGACACATAAGGACTCTCCAATGCTTCTCTGTTCTTTGCGATAAAAATTTTTGGGTCGCCCTTGGCCCATTTGGGAAGATCAACATCGTTCGTTGACTCTCCGCTTTGAAGCTTACCGAACTCGAAATTGTTCAGGTTAACCAAAAACTCAGGGAGGTAGAAGAATTCGGGAATCAATTCTCGAATATCAGTAGTGTTGTCTCTTGATGATGACAGCCATGCTTTCCCAACGGAATTAAACAACCGGTCAGCATGGTCAAACTTTCCACCTTGCAATAAAAGATATGACTGGACATATGGCTTCAAGCGGATCAAGTATGAGGCCACAATCATTGCAGACGAGTAGTGGGTTCCATAGTGAAATGGCGGGGCATTTTCATCGCCTAGACTTTCCAAGGCATCGTATCGTTCTTCAAATTGGCGGGCCCTGTTAGGCGTCTGAGCTCCCATAGGCTTGGAAAGATCTCGGAATGTTGCAGGATCTGAAAGATCAAGCGTCTCACTGTCATAATCAGCGATAACCCACGGGAAAACAGGATACTGTGTGAGATCATTGAATGTCCTTCCTGCTAAAGTGTTCAACGTCATCAAATAGTAGAAATTCGACATTTCGCCTATTCTCCACTTCTTGGTAGCAGCAAGAAAAGCTGGTGATGAGTTAAAACTGCTTGAAAATGCAGAGGCAATCCGTGTTCCGAAAAAAGAGGATGTAGTCGAACTATTTTGATGTTGCAGAGTATTAGACGACATTTCAAGCGTCAAAGCAAGATCCTTATCCAACCCTTTCCCCTTTGCATAGGGAGAAAGTTTGGTGTATACCACATCTCTCTGCTTTGTTGATAAGCAAGTGATAAGTATGCTTGCACCATTACTGAAAAACATCTCGACGGCACAGTCTCTCAACAAGAACTTTCGTTTTGAGATGGAGCTCAAAGTGTCCAAACTCCAGCTCTTAGTACGATGTGTCTTCAGTACTGCAGAGCGAGGGGACTGTGACTTGATCAATTGCAAATATGGATCTCTAGATTCGATTGGAGCCTCGTGCACCTCCACCACATTGCCATCTGGGCAGAGAAAGAAATTTTCAGTCAAGTAGAGGTGACTGAATCCCAATATCATGAGACTCTCCACGGCATCAAGGCCATTGATCCTTGACACATTCCATAACGTTTGTATCTGATCTCCCATATACAAGCTTCGAAGAACCTTTCGATTTCTGTCTTCAACTGCACCACCAGAACTTTCGTTTTCTCCTTCTAAATTCTCGTCAATTTCCTCATAGTCCTCAACTTCTGACCCTAATAAGGGGTTTTCGGACAAACTCAATGTGTTGATGCCGGAATATGCAAATGCAAAGCTGTAGTCTTCGAAATCGGAGGTGGTCGATTGCATGCCTTCAACCTGCTTAATAGGAACTTTGACGTTGTATGACAAACGTTCAGATTCTGCCAACTGGTCCTCAACCACTAATAGCTTTCTCATTCTGTCAACGCCCTCAATGTAGTCCAAAATGTAATCACTCTGTTGAGTAGAAGAATCTGTCCAGATTCTGATGATTTCCATTCTCAATGAGTCAAAGGCATTAAGAAAGAAAGCATAGCTTTCCTGTTCATCTTGTAGCTCGCGGTTGTACTTGGTCAATTCGGCATTGACAGTTGAAATTCTGAGGCGATGGCAGTCCTTCTCAAAACTCTTGATGTATATGTTATCCATATACCCAAGGCTACCCCCGTTATTTAACATGACAGAAATCATATCCATAGCCTTGACAGTTCCCACATCCTTCAATTTGCTTATCCTGAAGTGATAGTTCTTAAGGAAAATGTGTCTGATGGTAGGGAATTTCTGCAACTGCTTGATTGTTTCCTCGTCGTTGTGCGTTGTTAAATTCTCAAAGAAACTGAACAAAATGTCGCCGGAGTTTTGGTAATCTGAAAGAGTTGTCAACATCTCAACGATACTCGCAAACGACTTTTGGCGCATCATATATGCTGTTCTTAAGAAGTTGAGAAGATGTTCAGCAATTTCCAACTGGTTATCAATACTCAATTTCAAGAAATTGCCCATGAGTAGTTCAATAATTTGCCTCAAATACATGTCTGACAACAGCTCACTTTGCAAAATCACAGCTTGCTTGTACATGAGAAACTTGACGTTTTCATCAAGTTCTCCGGCAAATTCAGCGTCCAGAAGAGGATCATAATCAGCATCTTGACCATTGGGGTAAGTTATGCTTGAAAGTTTGAGCACGATTGCATTTCCTAACACATTGGAAAGTTCCAGCACTCCCTTTTTGTTATTGGAACTAGAAATACATGTCTCCATAGCAAAGACAATGCAGGTGATGAAGGAGTTCAAGTCATCTGCATTCACATAGTAGTTTTGCAATAGGAACTCTCTATTATAATAGTTGAGCAATTCAATTGTGCCATTAAGAAATTCTTTCTCTTTGAAGATGAAGTTGGAACTTTCAACAAACTGGTTGATATGTCTGAAAATACTGGGGAATATCGAATCCAACACTATTCGGGTGGTGATCTCATTCAAAGAATCAAGAATCGAAAAAAGATGCTTGATATTCATCAATTTGGAAATGAAAACCGCACTCAATACGGAAACGTATTTCTCTGAACACTTTTCGAAGTTTTTGATAAACTGCGAGCTCGACCAAGTCAATGACAACTTCAAATATCCTAATAGCTCAACTGAGCCCTCTAGCCATTCCTTGCTTGTGAAAACTTGCTGAAGTGCCTGCGAATCTGCATATCCAATTTCTATAACATCAGAGTATTGGTTAATCAAATGGAGCACATCAAAAGATATCTCGAATATTTCGTCTTCTGGCAGCTTTCCATCCCTTGGTCTTACTGGAGAGCTTGGAACGCTTAAAATTCTGCCGTGTTTCAGACTCAACTTATACATACCCGTGAGAGCCATGTTGTTTAACAAGAGTATGAAGTCGGGCATTGGAAGTTTGTTGACACTTTGTGTAATCTTCTTGTCTCTTACCAACTTTGGCAAGGAGTACTCTCCTATTTCTGAAGTTGATATCTCGGCTCCAAAAGAGGCAAGGAAAAGTAGGCTGTTCATTTCGTCAATATTCCACCAATGTTGCATGAAACTCGTAAGTACATCAAGACCCTTGTTGGCTCTGAAAAATCTCTTGATGATATGAGATCCCAAAACTCTTAAGAGCTTAACCAAAAGCATGATTCCGTAACAAACCACACGTTTGGCTTCAACTTCATTTTTGGAGCGATAGCTTAAGAGCAATAAAATCCAGTGAATAGTTATGGATCGAGAGAATTTTTTTAGCGATTTCATGGATGAATTTGGATCGCAGAGCTCGTCTGTCAATGACTGGAGAGCTTCTAAGCCGACACGTGTAGCAAGAACATTATTCGGAGATCCATACAATGCAAAAATTATGAAGTGAGAAACAGTTCTGATCGTATCCACAGAGATATCCGCCCGAACCCATGATGTTAAAGTTGAACAAACCTCAGCGAAATCTTTCTCTTCCAGGGTGCCATCAAGAAATTGGTCATCAAGAAATTGGAACTTGATGAACTGGATCAAACGTTTTAAAAGCTTCATTTTGGTTAGCTCTTTGACGTTGTATGCATGGTATCGACCTTCCTTCATGATCAGCTGTAACTGTTTTTGTTGTACTGCAAAATCTGGAGTGCCAGAGTTTATGTCAAAGTTCAACACCAAGTATCTATAAGCATGCGAGTTGTGAATCGCTGAGTTATAAATGTTTGCTGGAGGACAACCTGCAAAGTCCAAGAAGAGATTGAGAAGGCTCTTCTGACCTGTGAAACTAGTAACAGAGGTATCTGCGCTGCTTGACAACAGTGAGCTCCACAGGCTGTCACTGTCAAAAGTAAGAGTTGGATTGTAATTGTCTTTGTAGAATTTAATCAAGAGAGCAAGAATGCAATACCCGTCTATATTATCAAATTCCTTGTTAATCCTCCAGCTGTTAAGCAAACATTGTAATAAGAGCTCTATGCTTCTGATGAAAAGTCTGTCACGACTTGTTTCGTCCTCGTATTGATCTTTCGTCACCACTTCTATCAAGGTTAAGAGCAATTTGGCTCCCCCCAAACAAAAGATCGAGCCGTGCATTGGGTTGGACTCGTGAACTATGATATCGTAATTTTGGGGTCTCTCGATGTGTCCAACAAATCCCGGCTCGTTGCTTTCAAAAAGAAAACTTGTCTTTGAGATTTTGGTCTTGCGAAGCAAAGCGACCATTGTTTTCTTGTCAGCAATATCAGCCTTAGATGTTGACAGACTCCGGATACTCGAGAGATGGGTATGAAGTCTGTGTTTCGAGCCAGTTGTTCGAGATTGCTTTTTAACATCGAGAATCTCCTTGCAGCAAAAGCCAAACTTTACAAGTTTCTTTGGACTTAAACTCGACACAAAGTTGGCAATATTTTCATCCGAGAACTCCTTATGACTCCAATCAAACCCAATTCCAAGCAAATATAGCAAGTTGACCCATTCGTATGGCAAAGCAACACTGAGTACGTTGAGGTCCTTGATAAGTAATTCCACCCTATTGAAAGCATGGGGTGTGAACTCTTCATCAAGTGGCTGGCCAATGTAGATTTTGTTCCATGAGCTGAAACTTTTGGAAAGCTGTGGACATGGAATGGACTCGCTATATTCTCCATCGATATATAGATTGAGGTTTTGGTATGTGTCGTAAGTCAAGGAAACATGCGTATACCCCTGGTTTGTTGCAGTTTTCTGGAGAATCTGGTTGAATGTGAACTGAATTCTCGAGCCGGTCGACTTGTTGTGAATTTCTACCATAAACTGGTTGAAATTGATCACCTGGAGCTTGAGAACTGTAGAGTCACTATTGGACGCATTTGCAAGCAGAAACAATGATACCACCGAGATGTCGTCGTCATCATTTGTGGCCTGCGACACGCTATTAATCTTGAACCAGCTGGTTAACGTAAGGCATTTCAGCAACGCAAAGTCGTTGGAGAAAGGAATAGCTAATGTTTTGCCAATGAAACTGTTGAAGACCAAGAACGTGAAATGCGACAGATAAAGCTCGAGAGATGAGATCAACAAGTCAAGATAGAGCAGCTTCACAGGTTCAGGAACCCTCGACGCCTTGCTGAACAACGGATTCACAAGCCTCTTCATCTGTTTCACCTCGCAACCCAATTCAAGAAAAGATTTGAGCAATTTGATTTTAGAGCGAGCAACCTTACCTTCATGGAAGGTAATTTTCCCTGTTAGCTTCTCCAAGTAGGAGATTAAGTCATCCACGAGAGCCGGGACAATCCGAAGGCGCTGGAGTTGGATCTTCGCCGAGTAAGGTGTAGTAACCGCCTGGTAGATCAATTCGTACACTATCATGTGGAAATCAAAGTAGACATTGACATCAAGCGAATTGAGGTCTTTTAAGCACGAAACAAGTCCATCCCGGTGTGTTCGCTCGAAGTATAGTGGAGTCTGGGGAAACTGTAATATCACCTCCTGGTAGATGACGCTAGCCAAGAGCTCATTATGACATGCACTATCGCTAAGTTCCAGTTGCCAGCTAGTAAGTAAATCGGTATTGATGGAGAAATGCTCCAATGCCTGGCCACACAACTTGTCTAAGATTTGTAAGTCTGGATGTTCATTGGCGTCGTCTGTTCGAGCAGACTGTTGAGTGTCTGCGGATTTCAGAACCAGCATCTGAGGAATGATGGGAACAGGTAGTGGAAAGGGAGATGCGGTACTAATTTATAAAAGCAGGATATCGTAATTTGGGTGTCGATAATGATTCTCTCGTATTTACTGGGGTTGATAGGTCTTGTCGTCACGTGCGCAGGTGGGGTTTATGGAGGTGTAACAAAACAAAAAGCGTAAATAATAGGGATGATAGTCCAACTAAATAAATAATTGGATGATTTATTTCAATTCTATATCACAAATTACCCCTATTTTTGTCTTTCAAGTAACCCTAAATTCTCTCGATTTCGTCTTTCGTCCAACCCTTCATTGCGTATACCCACCCTACATAGAAAGTCCCCAATATGTAAGCTCATCTAAAACTACTTCCATAGCACCATGAGCGACGAGGACATCGTGTCGGACGCAAACATCAGCACGATGCCCTTAAATGATGCCTCGCAACAAGCTGATGTAGGTGAGTTGGTGGCTTCTCAATCGGTACCTGATGCTGATCTATTGACGAAGAATGATTTGGACAATGCCAGGAATGTCTGGCGCCAGCTCTTGGCCCAACCGCTCCAGGCAGGCGACTTGGTGGCTGTGATGGCGGTGGCTGTTGTTGATGGTGCGTTTGCCGCCCCCGTGACGTCGGTCGCTGAGCTTGCTGGTGAAATCGGGAAGGTAGACAACACGGCGATCGTAGATCAGAATGGGAATCTTTTTCCCGAAGGAAGCGAATTGGTTCCGACCACATATGTTGTTCCAGAGCTCTATAATGAGTTGGCGAAACTGCTTGGTGTCGTGGGAGAGCCTGTGATGCGTGTGATGGTGGCAGATCAAGATGGATCGTTGGTTTTGGAAAGATATGCTCCGTATTTCATAATCCACACCCTTAGCAAAGGCTCAGTGGCTTCCAGAGGGAACCTTCACAGCAAAACAGCATTTCTGCTCTCTCAAACGAAGACTTTCCGTGAGTTGATGGAGGTTATTCAGGCGCACTTGTTTAAGAATAGACCTTCAACTATCCGAGTGTGGTTCATCACTACAGAAAACGTGGAGGACTTGCCCTCGATTATTCCAACATCCGTGTTCATCAACAAAGTACAATACAAGAAGTTAGTGGTTCCTAAGGTCATGGACTTGTCGTTGCAGAGCCAGGGCATTCGTTCATCGAGGCTTCATTTGGTGGTTGAGGTCATGGACAAAACCACAAAAAGATATCCAGTGGATGTGGCTCTTGCAACCACTGATCTTGACCTGCTAGACTTGAAGAGTGTTACAACCACAGGTGGAAACTTGGGCTTGTCCAATCTTGGAAATACTTGTTACATGAATTCGGCGCTACAGTGTCTTGTGCATCTTCCAGAGATCAACTACTATTTTTTCTTTGATCTCTACGAGAAGGAACTTAACAGATCGAATCCATTGGGCAACAAGGGAGAGGTGGCTGTTGCCTTTTCGAACTTGCTTCATAAGCTATTTGACGTTGGAATTTCAACCTCATACGTGACACCACGCGAGTTCAAGTACACCATTGGTCGCTATTCGTCTATGTTTCATGGATATCAACAACAGGATTCACAAGAGTTTCTCAGCTGGCTTCTAGACGCTCTTCATGAAGACCTCAATCGTATCCAGAACAAGCCTTACTGCGAGAAGCCTGAATTGAAAGATGAAGACGTCAACAATCCACAGGCTGTGGTTGACTTAGCCAACCAGTGCTGGCAGCAGCATAAGCTCAGAAATGACTCAATCATTGTTGATCTTTTCACCGGCCTTTACCAGTCGACTTTGGTGTGTCCAACATGTGACAAGAAATCCATCACCTTTGATCCGTTCAATGACTTAACCTTGCCACTACCCGTAAATAAAAAGTGGTACCATGAATTTACCATAGTGGACTTGTCTGGAAAATACACCGACTTACCAATTCTGAAGTTGGAAGTGGAGCTCACCAAGTCTTCGAACTTCGATGATTTGTTGGCATATTTGAGTTCGTTCTTAAAAGCACCTAAGGAAGAATTATTTTTGTTCGAGATATTCCGTAACTTCTTCTACAAGAACTTCCAGGATATCCGCAGTAACTCCAAGTTCTTACCTATCACCGAATTGATCACTGATGGTGACACTGTGTTGGTGTACATCATTCCTCACAATCCCGAGGCAGATATTGTTGTTCCTGTCATAAATGTGACTCAGGATGAAGATAAATCTTACAATATTCGTGAAGCATTCGGCATTCCCCTATTTGTGGTTTTGGACAAAGAAACCGAGAGTAACAGTTTCGGAACAGTAAGGCAGAAAGTTGAACAAGCAGTCAAAATTCTCTCTAGAGTGGACTTGGAGTCCAAGTATTCTGAAATCAAGGGTGAGCCAAATCAGAGATATTACTCTGCAAAAGACTTCCCACTTCTCAATAAGCCAGAACTGGAAGATACTGTCATGGTTGGCGATTCAACAGATTCTCCTGGCATTGCTGCCACATCAGTGTCTGAATCCTCTGATGACGGGTATGATTCGGATATTTCATTGGCCCAACCACATTTGGGCGCTTCTTTTGGCTTTGAAATCAAATATTACGAGGAAACTTTTACGAAGCACAGTCAATTCAGAGGCATGGGAAGCAGATTTGCCCATAACTCGACTCCTGCCGGTCAATCGAGTTTTGTCAATATTCCTCATAGTAGACCTCAATTTGATAGCTTGCCTTCGTTAGCAAGTAAGCTTCCGAAGCTCAAACGAGACTACTATCATTATCCTGATTATGTTGCAAACTTGAAATTGAAAGAGAAAGAAACTGAAGATGAAGGGGTATCTGACGAGAATGAATATGTTCTTGTGGATAGAGCCAATGAGATAACTCCTGATGACACTAATTCTGTCAATCATTCTCTGCCTGATGTGGATACAGACAGTGATTCCAACTGGGATAATGTCAATACCTTATTTGCCTCTGTGGATCAGTTGAGCTCGGTCGGTCCTCCAGTAAATGACTCTGACCGCGAGGTCAATAGCGATGCACCAAGTCCACAAGAAGCGTCGGCGGAGAAATCTGACAATCATGTCGAGTTAATCAACTCTAAAACAACTCTTATTCTTGACTGGGATCCAGAAATTTTTAACAGCTTCTTCAAAGACTTGGAACATCAAGCGTGGGAAAATCTTAATAGCATCCCCAATCCGGAATTGGCCGAGAACAAGAGACAACTTGCTTTGCAGCAAAAGTCCACGGTATCTTTGTATGATTGTTTTAGAAATTTCAGCACTCCAGAGGTTTTGGGAGACCAAGATTTATGGTATTGTCCTAGATGCAAAGAGCATAGAAGGGCCACCAAAACTATCCAAATTTGGTCAACCGGGGATCTTTTGACTATTCACTTGAAGCGATTCCAAAGCGCCAGATCATTCAGTGACAAGATCAGTATGGTTGTTGACTTTCCAATTGAGGGTTTGGACATGAGTGAGTTTGTCATGTCGAGTGAAGCCAATAATCAGGACCTCATTTATGACTTGGTTGCGGTAGACAATCATTATGGAGGATTGGGAGGTGGCCATTACACGGCCTCAGCAATGAACTTCAGAGATAACAAGTGGTATTACTTTAATGATGGAAGAGTTACGCCTATAGATGATCCGAAGGAGTGCATTACAGGAGCTGCTTACTTGCTTTTCTACAAAAAGAGAAGCTCGACACGGTTCGCTGGTGGTGACTCGGTTAGAGAGTTGTTGAACCAAGGTCGCGCAGCATTTGAGGCTAAGTTGACGAGTCTCAAGGACCTGCTGCTCCAAGTGAGGGGTGAAATCGACGAGTACAATAAACAGCAAGCAGAAATTGCCGAAGCTTCCAAGAAGAAAGAGGAAAGCTCAAACAGCGATGATGATGACTTATACGGAGATTCCGAATCCAAAGCCGAGAGCAATATATCAACATCAGAGATTCCTCAATCCAAGGCAACCAAGAAGTCACGTTCTCCCATGGCCGAACAAGCTATGGAATTTGAATTCGAAAACCAGCGGAAGCAGAGATTGATCTCCAAGGATATCGATCTGCCCCGTTCGGTGAATATCAATCTTGGCTATTCATCATCAGTGTCGAACCTAGCTTCGCCTAATGGCTCTTCAGATGGAGAGGGTGATGAATGAGTGTAGATTTTCTTTGTATATTAATGTACATGAATCAAGAGCTTTTAATAGAAACTGCCCTGGCATTTGCGATTTTCACCGCCTGCTGGAGAGACTCTAAAGTAACATTAGCTCCGCCACCCACGATACTGACGTGTTTAAGCTTTTCGCCTGTGGAAACCACTGTGAGTTTGGATTCTGCGCAAATCTCTTCGGCTTCACCTTCTAAGTCTGCCAACAACACGGTAGCACTGTCGGTAGATTCAGATTGCCAGTCGACGAGTCCAAAACTGGTGGAAACTGCAACCTCTGGCTCGTTCAATGCAAGTTTTGTAATCACATCAGGGTTAGGATCGATGCAAAAGGAATCAGACTGCTGATTTAAATGGCCGAAATTGCCTCTCGAACGCACGGGAATACGAACGTTAGCATCAATGCCCGAGTCAGCCAAATAAATCCGGGGAAGACTGACATCTTGCAACGCAGCCATGAGTGCCTGGTGTACAACATCATACAAAGGTCCCGAGCGGGAAAATACCTTGATATGTGCGGATAAGACGAACTTGAATCTTTTCTTGGTGATATTGACGGTACTGAGGCCTAGCAAGTCGGCCAGCGGCGACGAATCATCGTCGAGGTATGCAATTGAGGAAATGCCAGATTCTTCATCGAAAATTTGATAACCAGGGACAAACTCGAGAGCCTTTTCCGAAAGAACACGCAGATGAAGTACATAATTATATAGTTTTTGTGAGAGAATCATCTCCTCGTCGCTGGGGGCACCATTGCGTCCTCTGGCGATCTCCACCACCGGATAAACAGACAGGTAGGCGGCCTTGTCATTTTCACCAGACAAAAGCTCATCAGACTGGTTGAGCTCGCTGATGGCGATGGTAATACCGCAAAAAACATGAGTCTGACCGTTCTTGACCGTTGCCAGGCCCACCACGGTGTTTTCACCGAGGTTGTTCATGCTTCCAGCAGCGGTGTGAAGAGGTCTGAATTCGTCGAACGCACGCAAGCAGGGACGGAGCCCAAGTGCCAAGTGGCGCTGGAGCGAGACATCAGGGGCGATTCGAGCCAATACTTCGGGCGGGAATACCGCCAGATGTGTAGATTCAGCCATGGATAAGAAGAAGAGGTTGTGAAGAGATAAGTCACGTGTGAGATGAGGCATGAATAAAATGAAGGAGTGAGTGATATGGTAGACGAGAGTTGGGTGAAAGAAAACAAAAAAGACGAAAAAAAAAAGGATACATTGAGCGTTGAATATTGAAATATTTGATTTTATGGCGCTGACGTTGATTTTATTGAAATAGTTGATTGAGCATGGCAAGTGAGTATTAGAAAGTGAGTGGTGAGAATTTGAGAGTACACACATATAATATGATCAATGACCACAACACTAGAAAAGGAGATGAAACGTGAAATGTAAGTCAAATATTGACGAAATTAAAATGCAATCGAACATGAAAATGAATATGTTTTTTTTTTTGAAGATAAACAAACAAATGTATATGTTAGAATTTCACATGAAATTGCTAGTATGATAATGGAAGTGAATCTTGTAGGCGAGAGGAATTCATTGGATGAGATTTGAGAGTAGGAAGAACCAGTAATGGTTATTTGAACATATAGGTTTCCTATATAAGTTTTCGCAATAATATTATTAGAATTATGAAACTTCTGTCGATAGTAAGAAGTGGGTCGGTAATAGTAGTAGTAGTATTGGGGTAGTAATTATAGTACTAGCATTAGTAATAGAACCACTAATTGCAACTATGTGTTAACTCAACTATATGAGCACTATTTCATGACTTGTACAACCTCTCTACTCCCTAATGTATTGAGACCAGTGACCTTATTGCGAGATAATCTTCTATCTTAAAACTCATATAAACTGCAGGTTAAAGGAGAATATGGACATAAGCACACTGGCAGGTCCTGCTCCAAATCCCCCAGTTCGTGATTAATCAACTAATTCATTGACGTAAAACGGATGTTTAGAGAATCGGTATTTAGGAAATTTACGCCAGGACAGGCCAAATTCGTAATTATCTACAAATTCTACATTTTTTTTAAATTCGAACTGGGAAAATATAACCTGAAGGAGGAAAAATTAGCATAAAAACCGAAAACCAAGCCCTAATCAACGAAAAACCAAAACTTATCCTCAAAACTAAATAAAGCGAAAAAAAATATAAAAAATTCGAAATTCTAAAAACTATTCTAACACCAACCATCAACCTCCTATTTCATATCCTGTGCATGACCCTTCACATTTCTCATCTTTCCATATGTCCATGTCTCCTCTCTCTAATCTCCCTAGAACTTTTATCATTCATCTATCACCGAAACAATCGGCCGAATCACAGCACGTTCCCCATTCCGCGCTCCTGCAGACAAGATCCAAATCATTGGAACATGCTACATAACTTCCATTTCGACAATCCCCCATCCCAAATCAGGCAAACCGTTCCATTCCCCACTTAATGTATATCCAATCACATTCATTCATCATTTTATCCTATATCCCTTTAAATTCTTATTTGTTTCAACCAATCAGTACCTCTCATTACCTTCTCTTCCTTTAATTCGGAATATCTTAGTCTGACTATGAGTCACATGTGCACCCCGCACCGGTCACCTCCGAACATCCTCGCCGATCCAGGCTTCACGGGCCGTAGATAACACCAATTTATGACTATCCATGGTGCTGTGATTGGCTGGTGCGCCTGCGAAATCATGTGAATATGCAGGTCACGGCCATCACTGTGCAGGTGTCAAAAATCTGTCCCACTGTCCCACCTAGTGTCTTAACTCGAAGAAAAAAATTTTTAAATCTTTCATTCTCCTCTTTTTTTTTTTTCTCTTTTCAACTTCCTGAAGAATCTTTTTTTCGTTCCTTCGTGGCTCCCATTTCTGTCTAGACCACTATTGTCTTGACCCCCAATTGCAGTCTTGAATCTACAGACCCCTCTTCTCTGTTGCTCTTGACTTGAATAGACAGATTTGACCAAGTTTTGACTAAATTGACTAGATTTCATAACCGCCGCCCCATATAGCCATGGCCTCTTACTTGCCTCACGAAGAATTCAAAACGAATGTTTACGATTATGATGAGGTTCCAGAAAATAAGTCGTGGGCTCTGACCTTGCCTGTTGCACAAGGCTTGTACAACCCCGAAAACGAAAAAGATGCCTGTGGTGTGGGTTTCACCTGTCACCTCAAAGGTGTCACCTCCCACAAAATTGTCCTGGACGCCAAGAGCCTCCTTTGCAACATGACCCACAGAGGTGGAGAGTTGAACCCCAAAGACGGTGACGGTGCCGGATTGTTGTCTTCTTTGCCCCATAAGTTCTTGGTTCGTGAATTCAAGTACCACTGCGACGTGGACTTGCCTGCCTTGGGCCAATATGGTACCGGTAATGTCTTTTTCAAAAAGGACGACGCCGTGTTCGAAAAGCTGAAGCTGACCTTCGAATCCATTGCCTCTTCCTTGGGCTTGAAGGTCTTGGGCTGGAGAAAGGTTCCCCACGACTCTTCCATCTTGGGTCCTGCCTCGTTGTCCAGAGAACCATTGATCTTGCAACCTGCAGTGGTGTACTCGGAGACTTACGGTCAGGATATCTCTGCTGAAGAGTTTGAGAAGTCCTACAAGAAGGACTTTGAGAAGAAGTTGTTCATCTTAAGAAAGCAATCGTCTCACACAATCGGCTTGCACAACTGGTTCTACATCTGTTCCTTGTCCTCTAAAACCATTGTCTATAAGGGTCAATTGGCCCCCAACCAGGTGTATGCATACTACTACGATTTGGTCAACGCCGACTACGAAGCTCATTTTGCTCTCGTGCACTCACGTTTCTCCACCAACACTTTCCCATCTTGGGACAGAGCACAACCATTGAGAATCGCCGCTCACAACGGTGAAATCAACACTTTGAGAGGTAACAAGAACTGGATGCGTGCTAAGGAGGGTGTCATGTCCTCTGCTTTGTTCGGTGACGAGTTGGAGAAATTGTACCCAATCATTGAAGAAGGTGGTTCCGACTCCGCTGCTTTTGACAATGTTTTGGAGTTGTTGGTCATCAATGGCGTTTTGTCATTGCCTGAAGCTGTCATGACCATGATTCCAGAAGCCTGGCAAAATGACAAGCACATCGACATGAGAAAGAAGGCTTTCTACGAGTGGGCCGCATGTTTGATGGAGCCATGGGATGGTCCTGCCTTGTTCACATTCGCTGACGATAGATACTGTGGTGCCAACTTGGACAGAAACGGTTTGAGACCATGTCGTTACTACGTGACCGACGACGAGAGAATCATCTGTGCATCTGAAGTTGGTGTCATTGATGTGGAGCCAGAGAAGGTTTTGCAGAAAGGCAGATTGCAACCCGGAAGAATGTTGTTGGTCGACACCAAAGAAGGTAGAATCGTCGATGACCGTGAGTTGAAGAGCTCTGTGGCCTCCAGATTCGACTTCAAGTCTTGGGTCACTGCCAACATGATCACTCTTGACGACTTGTTCGCCAAGTTGACTGCCAGAGACGTAGACTTTTCTGACAAGTCCTTGGCTGCCAGCAAGGGCAACTCCGTCCAGACTGATCCAAGATTGATTGCCTTTGGATACACGCATGAGCAGATGAACACCATTTTGGCTCCTATGGCTGAAGCCAAGGAAGCTTTAGGTTCCATGGGTAACGACGTTGCATTGGCATGTATTTCTGAACAACCAAAGTTGTTGTACGAGTACTTCCGTCAGTTGTTCGCCCAGGTGACCAACCCTCCTATCGACCCAATTAGAGAGGAAATTGTCATGTCGTTGGATTGTTACGTCGGTCCTCAGGGTAACTTGTTGGAGATGAAGCCAGACCAATGTAACAGATTGTTGTTGAAGTCGCCAATCATTTCCAGCAAAGAGTTAATTGCCATCAGAAACATGGAGCAGGTTTACCCCAAGTGGTCTGTGGCCAACATTGACATGACCTTCGAAAGATCTGAGGGTATCCAGGGATACATCAATAAGATCGAGGAGGTTTGCCAGGAGGCTTCTCAGGCCATTGCCGATAACAAGCAAGTTATCATCTTGTCTGACCGTGCTGTTAGTTTTGACAGACTCCCAATCTCTGCCTTGATTGCCACTGGTGCAGTTCATCACCACTTAGTCAGACAGAAGCAACGTTCTAAGGTTGCCATTCTTCTTGAGACCGCCGAGGCCAGAGAGGTGCACCACGCTTGTTGTTTGGTTGGTTACGGTGCCGATGGTATCAACCCATACTTGGCAATTGAGACCTTGTGCAACATGAGAGACCAGAACTTGTTGAAGGTTAACATCCCAGACGAGAAGATTGTGAAGAACTACAGATCCGCTGTTGATGCCGGTATCTTGAAGGTTATGTCCAAGATGGGTATCTCCACTTTGGCTTCTTACAAGGGTGCTCAGATTTTCGAGGCCTTGGGTATTGACAACTCTGTCATTGACAGATGTTTTGCTGGTACTGCCTCCAGAATCAAGGGTATCACCTTTGAGTATATTGCTCAGGATGCCTTCTCGTTGCACGAGAGAGGTTACCCATCCAGAGAGACCATCAAGCCAGTTGCTTTGCCTGAAACTGGTGAGTACCACTGGAGAGATGGTGGAGAGAAGCACGTCAACGACCCTGCTGCCATTGCTGCCATGCAAGATGCTGTCAAGAACAAGAACGAGAAGGCATACGAGATTTACTCTAAGAAGGAGTACGATGCTATCAAGAACTGTACCTTGAGAGGTTTGTTGGACTTCGACTTTGAGTCTGCTACTCCTGTTCCAATCGACCAGGTTGAGCCATGGACTGAAATTGTCAGAAGATTCTTCACTGGTGCTATGTCTTATGGTTCCATCTCCATGGAAGCTCACTCCACCATCGCTGTTGCTATGAACAGATTGGGTGGTAAGTCCAACACTGGTGAGGGTGGTGAAGACTCCGCCAGATCTCAGGTTGCCGAAAATGGTGACACTATGAGATCTTCCATTAAGCAGATTGCTTCTGGTAGATTCGGTGTGACCTCCTACTACTTGGCTGATGCCGATGAGTTGCAGATCAAAATGGCTCAGGGTGCTAAGCCTGGTGAAGGTGGTGAGTTGCCTGGTGACAAGGTCTCGGAGTCTATTGCCAAGACGAGACACTCCACCGCAGGTGTTGGTTTGATTTCCCCACCTCCTCATCACGATATCTACTCCATTGAGGATTTGAAGCAGTTGTTGTACGACTTGAAGTGTTCTAACCCAAGAGCTAGAACTTCTGTTAAGTTGGTGTCCGAGGTTGGTGTCGGTATCGTTGCTGCCGGTGTTGCCAAGGCTGGTTCTGAGAACATTTTGGTTTCTGGTGGTGACGGTGGAACTGGTGCCGCTAAGTGGACCTCCATCAAGTATGCTGGATTGCCATGGGAGTTGGGTCTCGCTGAGTCCCACCAGACCTTGGTTTTGAACGACTTGAGAGGAAGAGTCATTTTGCAGACTGACGGTCAGATCCGTACTGGACGTGATATTGCCATCGCTTGTTTGCTTGGTGCTGAGGAGTGGGGTTTCGCCACTACTCCATTGATCGCCATGGGATGTATCATGATGAAGAAGTGTCACACCAACGCTTGTCCAGTCGGTATTGCCACTCAGGACCCAGAACTTAGAAAGAAGTTCAAGGGTACCCCAGAGCACGTCATCAACTTCTTCTACTACGTTGCTAACGAGTTGAGACAATTGATGGCCCAGTTGGGTTTCCGTACCATTAACGAGATGGTGGGTAAGACTGAGGTGTTGAGAGTCAGAGATGACTTGAGAAACACCAAGAACGCCAACATTGACTTGTCTCCAATTTTGACTCCTGCCCACACCATCAGACCTGGTGTTGCTACTCACTGTGTCAGAAAGCAGGACCACAAGTTGCACATCAGAGTTGACAACAAGTTGATTGACGAGTCGGAGTTGACCTTGTCGAAGGGTTTGCCAGTCACCATCGACTGTGAGGTTGTTAACACTGACCGTTCTGTTGGTACCACTTTGGCCTACAGAGTTTCTAAGACCTTTGGTGAGCAAGGTTTGCCGCATGACACCATTCACGTTAACGCTAAGGGTTCTGCAGGTCAATCTTTTGGTGCCTTCTTGGCTTCTGGTATTACTTTGGAATTGGAGGGTGATGCCAACGATTATATTGGAAAGGGTTTGTCTGGTGGTAGAGTCATTGTGTACCCACCAAGACAATCTAAGTTCAAGGCCGAGGACCAGATTATCGCCGGTAACACCGCCTTTTTCGGTGCTACTTCCGGTACTGCCTTCATCAGAGGTATCGCCGCAGAGAGATTTGCTGTTAGAAACTCCGGTGCCAACATTGTTGTTGAAGGAACTGGTGACCACGGATGTGAGTACATGTCTGGAGGTAGAGTTGTTGTCTTGGGTCCTACTGGTCGTAACTTCGCCGCTGGTATGTGCGGTGGTATTGCTTACGTTTTGGACATGGCTCAGGACTTCTCCACTAGAGTCAACATTGGTACTATTGGATTGTCTGCTGTTACCGAGCCAACTGAAATTGCTTTCTTGAGAGGATTGATCGAGGACCACCGTCACTACACTGGTTCTGAGGTTGCTGACAACATCTTGAACGACTTCAACAGAATCTTGCCAAGATTCGTGAAGGTTTTGCCTCATGATTACAAGAAGGTTCTTGAAAAGGAGGCCCAGAAGAAGTTGGAGGCCAAGAAGAATGAATTGAACAACTTCTTGAAGTCTATCAAGGAGGACCCAGAGAGCGATGCTACGAACGGTGAAGCTTCTAAGATTAAGAGAGGTCACGTCCACTCCCACGTCGCAGCCAAGAACGGAGCTCACGAGCCTAAGGTCTTGGATGTTGAAGATACCATCAAGGACAAGGAAGTTGAGAAGAAGGCCGTCGCCAAGTTGGACAAGACTTTTGGTTTCATGAAGTACAAGAGAAGAAACGAGAAGTACAGACCAGCTAAGGAGAGAACCAAGGACTGGAATGAGATGACTTCCAGATTAACCAAGGAGGAATTGGCAGTTGAGACTGCCAGATGCATGGACTGTGGTGTTCCATTCTGTACCTCTGACACTGGTTGTCCAATCTCCAACATCATTCCAAAGTGGAACGAGTTGGTGTTCAAGGACAGATGGTACGATGCTTTGCAAAGATTGATGATGACCAACAACTTCCCTGAATTCACAGGTAGAATTTGTCCAGCTCCATGTAATGGAGCTTGTGTTTTGGGTATCAACGAGGACCCAGTCAACATCAAGTCGGTTGAGTGTGCCATCATTGATCATGGTTTCGAGCAGGGTTGGATTAAGGCCAACCCACCACAGCACAGAACTGGTAAGACTGTTGCCATCATTGGTTCCGGTCCTGCTGGTTTGGCTGCTGCCGACCAGTTGAACAAGGCTGGCCACTCTGTCACTGTCTACGAGAGAGCTGACAGACCAGGTGGATTGATGATGTACGGTATTCCAAACATGAAGTTGGACAAGCGTATTGTCAAGAGAAGAACCGACTTGTTGGCAGCCGAGGGCATCAACTTTGTCTGCAACACTTCTGTTGGTGACGATATCACTGTTGAGGAGTTGAAGGCAAGCAACGACGCCGTTGTGTTCGCTGTCGGTTCCACTATTCCAAGAGACTTGAAGATTCCAGGTCGTGACTTGAACAACATTGACTTTGCCATGAAGTTGTTGCACTCCAACACCAAGGCTTTGTTGGATGACCAGTTGGAGGAAATCAGAAAGACTCTTGTTGGAAAGAACGTTGTTGTTATTGGAGGTGGTGACACTGGTAACGATTGTTTGGGTACTTCCACCAGACACGGTGCCAAGTCGGTGACGAACTTTGAGTTGTTGCCAACCCCACCAAACGCTAGACCAAAGGACAACCCATGGCCACAATGGCCAAGAGTGTTCAGAGTTGACTACGGTCACACTGAAGTTGCAGCTCACTACGGTAAGGACCCTAGAGAGTACTCTATCTTGTCCAAGGAGTTCGTGGGCGATGAAGAGGGCAATGTTAAGGGTATCAAGACCGTGAGAGTGGAATGGAAGCGTTCCGATTCTGGAGCATGGCAAATGGCCGAAGTTCCAGGCTCTGAGGAGTTCTTCCCAGCCGAAGTCGTTTTGTTGTCTATGGGTTTCGTTGGCCCTGATGCCGACAAGCTTGAGGTCAGCAAGACCAAGAGAGGTACTATCACTACTTCGGACCCATCTGGTTACAGAGTGTCTGCTAACGATAACTTGTTCGCAGCCGGAGACTGTAGAAGAGGACAGTCGTTGGTTGTGTGGGGTATTCAAGAAGGTAGACAGTGTGCCAGAGAGGTTGACAGCTACTTGATGGGATCTACTAGATTGCCAGGCAATGGATCGATTGAGCAGCGTAACTTTAAGTTGTTGGAGGAGTTGGCTGAGAAGGTTTAGTGTATTTAGGATAATGTATAATTTTAGCTACAGGAAGAAGAAATGTAGGAAGAAATGGTGTGTAGGGCGATAGAAAAAGAAGAAAAGAGAGAGTGCCACGAGAAAGAGACAAAAACGAGGAAACAAGACCAAAGAAAGTCAGAGAATCGAAGAAACAAATAAAGAGTTTTGTGACTAATAAGCTCAAGAGGATGAGATGAGACAGATAACATAGATAAACAAAAATAAATTATAATCCGACCAACAATTCAACATTAGATAGGGCTAGCAAGGATGGCTAAATATGACAACATACACAACATATGCAAGGTAATGGCGTCTTCACACTTGCTCACATGATTACTCCGGAAACTTTATTGACATTAGCCAGTGTTCGTAATGGTTGTGCTCCGGGGTTCCATTACTTCAATATTTACCATCACATGTTTTATGATCAATAGAGTCCGGATGATTAGGGGATAGATAAAGAATCAATCTAGAAGTCACTGTGGAAAATAGGGCCACCCACCGAGATTTGGAAGCTGCGGCCTGCAGGTAAATATACGGTGCCCTCGGAACGTCCACTAGTTGCCAGATCGGGACATGTTAGTGGTTGTGTCAAAGTGAGACAGGAAAAAAAATATCGAGAAAGGAGTGGGTATCAGTGAAGAAAAAATGAAAAGGAGGCAAGAGAATACGAAAAGGAAAGACATGAAAAATTGAACAGATAGAAAAGAACAAACTAAGTGATATAAAAATAACAAAAAAAAAAAAGGAAACAGAGAAAAAAAAAACTGATAACAGAAAGAAAAAAGTAACCTCAGTCGAGGGAAAAAAAATCATTGGCAAACCTCCTCCCGTAAAAATCAATTCCCCTTGCTTCTCAGCTTCTCAATTTTTACCACTTTGCTTCTATTGCTCTCCGCACCTCCCCCTGTCCCCTTCAGCCGTAATCAACGGCACTTGGCAACCAAGAATCGTATGAAATCTTGGGGTAAGCCTCCACCACATAAACAAGTGGCTGGCTTCTCTACCCATTCTGGCGGAAAAATGATGCCGCCCCACCTCTAAAGTACCCTACTCCTACCCTCGGCGATTCCCCCGGCCACCGCACCATTTATCCCCGGTGGTGCCCAAACAACCTGCACTGAATGGCGCCAGTTGGGGGCACCACACTACACTAATTTCGCACCAATTTTGCCATTTTTTGGCTCTGGTGGACGCCCAACGGTGAGTCCTGTTTGGACTTAATTACCCTCGGCCAGTGAGAACTAAAACCCTCGGCTACCCCCGGAGTGCTGTGTCTAATGCCCCCGACTTCGATTGTTAATTCCTGTTGCATCCGTAAATGGCTGGGGATGGCGCAGTGTTTGAGCCTCGGAACCGGCCGGTTTATGGTTTTTTTCAGTCAAATCAACTGCAGCCTTTTCCGGCGCCTATTCTCCGGATCATTAGTATAAATGAGGCCCCTTTTCCCGAGACCTCTAATTTTTTTTTGTTCTTTCGATTTCCGCCTTCGCTTGTATTTTCTCTCTCGCTATGCAATTCAAGTCCGTGGTTGCTCTTGCCGCCGTTGCCGGTGTGGCTTTCGCTAACAGTATGTATAGACCGTTACAATGAAGATCTGACGATGAGATTTCGCCAGTGGGAATTTTGAAGTGAGAAGTCGAAGATTTTGGTACGAAGTTTGAGAACTGGTTTGAACATGAGGTTTTTGAATTGCCTATATTGAACAATCAATATCTTGAATTCTAGGTCCTTGTTTTACTTCCTACCATTATCTTTCCCGTAATCAATGTTCACTTCCAACTTCACTCTCGATTTTTACCCCTGTCATTCTCATACTAACTCCAGACTCTACCTTGACTACCGCTACTCCTTCGGTTACCAAGGCATGTACCTTCAGCGACTTCACCGTCACTGCTGCTACCCAGGTTGCTCAGGTCGCCGCTTGCCCTACCGCCGTCGGTGACATTAACTTCTCCGGTGATGCTCTTGCTGCCATCGACTTGACCGGTGTCAAGCAGGTGTTCGGTAACGTCAGAGTCAACGGTACCCAGAAGGTCACCGACTTTGTTGCTCCAGACTTGCAATTGGTCTCTGGTGAGCTTAGACTCTCCGATGCCACCATCTTGGAAAATGTCAACTTGGCTCAATTGACTACCGTCGGTTCTCTTGTTTTCAACGCTTTGCCTGGTTTGGAACAAGCTGGTTTGACCTCTGGTATCACTTCCGCCGACAGCATCACCATTGCCAACACCGGATTGACCTCCTTAGAGGGTATCGATGTCTTTGAGTTGAAGGTCTTCGACGTCAACAACAACGAGGCCATTAAATTGATCGACTCCGGCTTGAAGTCCGTCACCGACACCTTGTCTATCAACTACAACTCCGATGAAGTCGATGTTGTGTTGGACCAGTTGACCCTGGCCAAGAACGTTGAGTTGCAGCAAATTGCTTCTCTCTCTTTGGCTAACTTGACCTCCATCACCGGTTCTCTCTCCTTGGACTCGAGCAGTTTCGACTCCTTCACTTTCGAGAACTTGAAGAACATCAGCAACTCGCTCTCTATCAGACAGAACGATGACTTGACCGAGTTCGAATTCCCACAGTTGACTAAGATTGGTGGTGCTTTGAACGTCGAGGAAAACAGCAAGTTGACCTCTTTCTCTGGCTTCCCTCAGTTGGCCACTATTGGTGGTTCCGTCAACCTTGATGGTGACTTCAACAACGGAACCTTCCCTAAGTTGACCAGAGTTGATGGTGGTTTCAACTTGACCTCTACTGGAGAATTATCTTGTGCTGCTTTCGTTTCCTTGAACGACAAGAGCGTCATCAAGGGTGACCAATTCTACTGTGAGGGTGCTTCTTCTACTGTGTCCTCCTCCTCTTCCAAGGCTGGAAACGTCAACGGTTCCTCTTCTGAGAGCTCCTCCGGCTCTGAATCCTCATCCTCTTCTTCCTCCTCTTCCACCAAATCCAGCGGTGATGCCCCAGCCTCCGGTGTTAAGGCTTTCTCCGTTTTGCTTGCTTTTGTTGGTTTGGGAGCTGTGGTCTATTAAGGGGATCATCCTGTATCACCAAAAGTCCTGTGCATTATTACGACATGTTCTACTAATATTTAAAATCACAATTTTTTATTCTTTCTTCCGTCTTGTTTAACTTCGAAATACGTCGTATATAGCTGTGCTCAATCAGACATTACTTAAACTAAAAATAAAAATCAATTTTGTAGAGGTCGTTCTTATTGGAAATCAAGATATGGGGCCAAGTCAATTATTTCCCCAAATAAGCAGAACATGCTCATACATTTTGCTTCACAGCCCCTTTATATGCACTCCGAACGACCCATAAAACCAAATCTCACCCAAAGTCACTGAAGTCAACTATCATGAGATTTGCAAACTTCGCCGCCATTTTATTCGCAGGAGCTGTGCTTGCTAAAAACGTCGTCTTCTTGGATGACTTGCGTGCAGCATTAGATTCCGATTCGGACCACTCTGGAAATTCAAAGAGAGAAGCCAAAAACGTGGTTTCCTTGGATGACTTGAAAGCTGCTATTGACAAGCAGGAACAGCAAGATTCCAAAAACGAAGCCAAAAAGTTCTTCAATAAACTTGGAAAGAGAAGTCAGGATGTGGTGAAGGTCGGTGCGCCACTCCTCCAGAACTTGCTTCCTCAGATTTCCTCGGTGTCCATCTTTGCTGGTTACTTGAGAGATGACCAGGAGTTGCTCCAGGAAATGGAGAATACGAAGTCGTTCACAATTTTGGTAGCACCATCGGATAATGCGATCGCCACCAAGTTAAACGGTGTCAAGCCTTGGGAGTTCCCTAAGAAGGTTATGGACGATGAGACCGACGACAAGGTTGTAGCATACAATATCAACCACTTTTTGAAGGCACATATACTGACGGTGATCGGAAAGGTAGAGACAGATAATGAGCTCAAGTCTGTTTTACTTGATGGAAGAGAAATCGTTGTCAAGAACGATCCAACCACCGGCACTTATCTGTTGAAAGTGGATGGTAAGTGGATTGAGGTAACATCGGTGAGCCTGGCTGACAACGGAATTGTGTTTGTCGTTGAGGATGTGTTGTCTTTGCCTGAGGCATAGGGCTTTTGTTTACTTCTTTGGTTTTGGAATTGAATTGTATTTGGATTTCGTGTAGATGTAGTATGGTTAGTCACTCAACACACTGACACCGGTCTCTTCTTTGCCTTGTCCGTTGAGTGTGTACTCTATCTTCCACTTGACTTTCAATGCCTTGTTGTTGGGATTCTCGATGGAAAACTCCTGGCTGAAGCCTCTGTTGGCAAACCCGTAAATGACATCGCCACTCTGAGGCTTCAAGTCCAACTTGCAACTCTTAGGAACAGCCACCAAGAACTTAACTCCACTCAATGTAGCGCTCTGTGTGTTGCTGACATAGAACTTACCCTGCGATGAAGAAGCCTGTGACCGCAACTCCACTTCCAACTTGGTGACTCCAGATTCGTTGAGCACCTTGACGGAAGCATTAGACGACAGTTGCACCTGAGAAGGAGTAGACGAAGGGAAGTTGAAGCCAAATGGATCTAACAGCGAGTTCTGCGAGTTTTGCAAGCTTTGGGTGCTCTGAGTAGTGTTAGACTGGAGCTGTGGCGAAGGCGAGTTTAAGTCAGACAAGAAGTCGAAATTGCTGGCCGTGGCTGGTGCTCTTTGGGTGGAAGGTGTTGGCTGTTGAATAGAGGCGCCCAGCTGCGGCGTAGTAGAGCCTCCGAGCGCAATAGATCCTCCGGCCCCGAAAAAGTCTAGAGGGTTCACTTTATTATTAGTGCTGCCAGATGCACCGTTCGTGAACGCTAGATTCGATAAGTCACTAAGCAAGTCGTCATAACCCTGCTGGTCCTTACCCGTAGGGTCAGAGGAGCCCAAAGGCTCGTCGTCAAAATCAATCAAATTGAGCTCCTTGGCAGCAGATGCTCCCTGAGTACCACCGCTAACCTTGATGTTAGCAGCCTGGTCTACATCGCCATTCTTCAAGAGTTGGAATTTCTCAACCAATTGGTTGATGGTGTCGTTCAAAGCCAACAAGTCCTGAACATACTCTTCGTTGTCGTTCTCCTCTTCGATGATCTTGGTGACGATTGGCTGGGAGCTCTTGATGGAGCCGTATAACTCGAAGAGTGTCTCGTTAGACTCATCAATAGTCTGACCATTCCCCTGGATGGTGTTCAACATCTCGGCAAAGATCTCGGTCTTTCTCTTCAATCTGGCCACATCATCAGTCACTTGCTTCTTGTTTTCCTGCGAAGTGTCCTTAAATCCAGCCATGATCTTCATCAACTTGTTTGCTTCTTGTAAGTCTTGAGGCTTTCCTCTACGAATCAATTCTTGCAATTTGGCCGAGTGCACGATTGCCTCTTCCTTCTGAATGTCCTCCAATGACTTCAAGTTGTCGGAAGGATTTAATACCGCAGCATCTTCCACCTTGACCTCAGGGAAGATGTAGCCCTTGTTCAAGAGCAAACGGTGCATGTCTCTAATATAGCCGAAGTCCTCCTTATACTTAGAGGTCTTACAGATGGTCTGGTACCATTCCTCGATCTGCGCCAAAACCATCCTCTGAACACTGTTATAACGCAAGGTGGGTCTCTCTGGAAACTTCTTAACCAATTCATTAAGAAATTCCTTTCTTGAGATCTGCAAGTGGAATGGGTACCCACAGTTCTTGACTAAATTGTCCAATAAATGGAGAGCCAACTTGGCTGTCTGAGGGTCCCGCTGATTGATCAATTTGGCCACACAAATGGCCGCTTCACGTGGCACAGAGCCCTGTTTGGCGTTGACATAGTCACAGATCTCCAAGTTCAATGCCAAGTTAGGTTCCAGCAAAGTTGGACGACAAGCCCGATCTGGAGGTTAGCAAGATTCGTATGAAAGGAGAAATTTCGGCATTACATACAGATTCGGCGCAAGAGCTTGGGGTTTATATTGGAAAGCGAGTAAGACCCCGACGAGCTCGACGACATGGTTCAATTGGTGATAATATTGTTGCTTAGGGGCGGATGTGGTAATTTACCCTCTTGGTGACATTCGCCTGGTGTACGGGTTTTCTCTTGAGATAGTTCACCAATTACGATGAAGGGGCCTGCTTGAGTGTTTAAATAAAATTAGATGATCAAACTATGCTACGAAGAATTGGAAAATGAGAAGATATTCTTGCTGTTTGTTTGGTATTATGATGTTTCTTATCTAGCTTTAGTATTTAACTTGTCCCAGGATGTACGGGTGTAGAGCCGCCTTTTCCTGCCTCAATCCTAAAGATTACCGATCTAAACCATGAAAGAAGGTGTGGACGATGATCCGCTCGAAATTAAAGATTTGGCTGTAAAGTATGACTATCTAATCTACAAAATCAATGACCATATAGCCAATTTGGCAGACATCACCCACCAATCTGTCTCCAATAAGCGTAAATTGATCGACGAGGAGTACTTTGACCAGCAGCTACATTTGGACGAGCAATTGGCTGATGCCGACCGCCTAATTGACGAGTGTAAAGAACTTGAAACGCTATTTATGAAGCTCGATCAGTTGTATATGTTTGTGGGAGACTTTAAGCAGCGAGTGGCTACCTTAGAACAAGAGTTTAGTCTACTATAGAGCAAGAATTTGGTCTACTTTAGAGATCAATATATCTGAAATTTATTTCTTTCAATTAAGGTACAAAGTTCTTGTCACACCATCACTTCCGGCCTCGCGTCATGTTTCGTCAGAGGTTTGGTGGTGACCGCCGCTAGCTTTTCGTACTTATGTACCAAATGCTGCTCCAACAACACAAAGTTTCGCAGATTACACTTGTACAATACATTGATGAAATCTCCAACCAAAGGAATCAAGCCAATTCCAAAATCCATGACGATATTGCTTTGCATTTTCCTACGCAACAGTGGAGGAAGACCACCTTCAATCTGGTCAGCTTTCCTCAACAATTGCATCGCAAACATCATAGCAATGAAGTCTCCAATCCACGGAATTAAGCCAATGATACCTGCCCAGCCAATCCGCAAGCCACAGAGACTCAATTGCAAGTCCAATCTATATGCCTTTCTCTTCACGGATTCCAACACTTTCAAGTCGTGTTTCGGGATGAATCCTGGAAGCTTTCTTCTCCGCTTGGCGCCTTTCCTTTGGTAAAAGTGCAAGTCATTTTCTGGAATTTCTTCAAAGTATGGATCCGACGTGGGACCCATAGCAACAAGGCTATCCAAGTTTGTCTTAGGTTAGTAGAGGTCGGAGAATTGGTTGGAGAAACTGTGGGCGAACATACCTTCTTCAAGAAGTATTTGTATAAGAGCTGGGACATTGGAGAAAAGATTTAGGAATGAAGGGTTGCTCTTTTTTGCTAGAGTTTTTATGTTGTTGTGACGGGTTTGAAAGCTAGCAATGATACGGCTGGCTCGTCATGCATAGACCTTGGGATGGCTGTGCGCAATGAATAAATCCATATGCAGATGAAATGGAATTATATTTGTATGTCATAAATCATCACTCTTGCAACCTCCTACGTCGCCTACACCTTCTTGAGTTTTTTCAACTTGGCAAAATATTCCTTGCGCAAGTTCCTCAAGTCTGGAGGCTGCTCGATCCCCACCGTCTTACGGACCGCGTCCACATCCTGCTCGAGAATATTTTCCCAGTAGACGTTAATTAATGGCTTGGAGTTGAGCCCGCTTCTAAATGCCCATGGATAGTAGATATTGTACAACCGTTCTCTTTGCGAAGGCTTTAAGCGCAAGGGTGCCAAAAGTGCCCCGAGTCCTGGCATTATAATGCCCATGTTCATAAACTCCAACACCTTAACAGCAATCTCACCCTCAATAATGATGGGCAACCCAGTAATTGCATGGTAGAAGTCGTGGCACTCTCTGTATCTCTGGTAAATGTATGCTAACTCCTCGTTGTCAATGTAACGCACAGGTACTCTTGTGTCGGGTGAAACGCCTTCACGGTCGAGCCATTCTACGTAGGTACGGCCAACCGAATTCTTAGGAAGCGACCTCAAATGCTCCAAGTTCAATGAGGTGCTGGTGATTCTTGGGCGCTCACGCAAAATCTGCCGTCCAACCGGGTCGGATAACATCTGCTTTTGGAGCCTACGCAAGACTGGGGTGATGGCCGTCGATTCTCCAAGTGCCACGATATTCATGTTCTTTTCTGGATGGAAGTACGATCCAATTCCGGAACCCAAGAACATCATCAACTTCTCTATGCCATAAAGTGGAATGTGACCCGGATATTCGGGTTCCCTTCTCTTGAAGTACTTGTTTTCACCAGGTTTGATTTTCTGTCTGTTCATATCCTCATTGACGTCGTGGTAGTGAAGTTCTCCACGTTCCATTTTGGATGCGAGACGATTGTTCTCATTGAAAGCCAAGGAGCCAAGCGCCGTAGCCAACGCCGAGAAGATCAAGCCACGTTTCTGTGTCACTTGTAATGCAGAACGTGCCACCAGTGAACGTACGAGCATTGTTGAAGAAGCAAAGATGAACAGAGATGAAGTGGCTTCGTATAGCACAAGTGCGACGATGGTAAAACATCCATACATCCTGACACCACTGTTCCACTGGCTCCACTTGGGTATTATGTGGAGTGCATGTAGTGACAATTAGACTCGTTGTCTTGCCCTTTAGTTCTCACCGTTGCCTTTCTCATACAAACCTGGCCCACAGTAACTTTCGCACCCAATTATTTGCCTGACTGGTAGAGATATCCAGCAATCACAACGAAAAATCCTAGCATCACTCCTTGGTTCTTATAATGGGAAAACTGATTGGTGAACTGATTGAAGTAGGCCTTGCGCTCGTCATGTTTCTCCTTTGTAGCCTCCACCACCTCCTGGTGTTCTTCACTCTCAAGGTCGGAGCTATTTGAGATTTCCTCGATCTCCTCGGATGCCTCGGGCGAAATTTCCTTTAAAGACTTGCTGGCACCAAAGTCGAACGACGAGATGTCAGCCAGGTGACGTGCATCTCTGCTGTTGTAGCTGTCGTAGGCGTAAGAGTCGATGGTGTGAGCAGCTTCGCCAGAGTTGGAGAAGCTGAGTTCGTTGTCACTTGTGATAATCTGCTCTTCCTGAGACCTGAGTCTCTTCAAGGCATTCTCGTGTTCTGTGCGTAATTTAAACATTTCGTTCTCAAGAAGTCCCACCACACTGCGGTGCTCTTCGTTCTTCTGTTCAGACTCTACCTGTAACTTCCTCATTTTCTCTTTCTCAGCCCGCAACGACTCGTCAAACTTGGCCTCAGCCTTTTGCACTTCACTCTTCACATAGTTAGAGTTGAGCGAGTCAACTTTAGAAGAGTAATTGGCGAGAAAATTTTCAAGAGACTTCAATGTCGAGTTTTGCTGTTTAACCCTCACCAAGTTAACCATAAGCAACTCAAGCGTGGACTCCAAGTCATTGGAGTTGACGATGTGGGAGTTGTTAAAGATGCCTGCGTTGACATACGACTCGGACGACGCAGCCAACGAGTCGTCTAGGGATGGTACTACATCCGCAAACATGGCATTTTCGAATGCTTTCTGGGCCTGGGCCGTGGGATCGCTTTCCGCCTCATCGGGCTCATCCTTATTAGGCAGAAGCAGCGCAAACACACTCTGGATGAAGTCCAAATGTTGCATCTCTGATGCACTGAATCCGTTGATTACGTCTTTGGTAAGCAGTGGAAGACCACTCAACACTGAGCCCTTCGGATTGTTCGACACCACGTTGATGTTTTCGATTTTGGCACTGATTTGCTTGTGACTGGTCTCCAGCTGGATGTTGAAGCCCAAGTTAATGATGTCGCCCACAGTCACTGGGACGGGCTCAGCGCCGATTTTATCGGAGTTGACAAATGTTCCATTGGACGACCCCATGTCTTGGATCATGAGCTGGCCCGTTTTAGGTTCAATGAACATACATGCATGGTTTCTACTGAGAACCCGCGAGTCGAAGTAGCCGTTGGTGACGTGCGGTTTGATCTTTGTACCGGTTGGTCTGCCTAGACGACATGTTTCTGGGAAGTAAGGAACATGGATATGTTTTTTGACAAAGGTATCGTTCAACGGTACAAGCGTCACATAGTACTCGGCCTGTTGTCGGCGTGGTGGTTTGTGATCTCTGTTGGCAAGGTGGAGGCCGTTTCGGCCAGTTGCCAGAGTGGATCCTCTGGGTTGAATGAAAACTGGAGGAGCAACCACCTGAGATTGTGAGTTTGATCTGCGTCTGGTGGCGTGAACTTCCTGTTTTGGTACCGGCGTGTCGCTCAGAAAGAGCTCCGACACATTGAGTACCGAGGTGTCTGACTTGCTCATGGGGAATAGATGGTTGATGAAATGTTTCTGGTGTCCTCGCACCCTGCATGTGTCGAGGATCTAGGCTGGGAGATATTAGGTTGAGAGAAATGGAGGTCAGCCATGGGAGAAATATTTATAACTACGATTACTTAAATGGTGAAGTAGGAAAATTGTGATTTTGCACAGTTTAAGAGGTTAAGGCGGCGGTTGTGGAGAGTTCATAAGCCATAGAGTCGCGTTACATATAGCTAAGTGATGGAGATGGTATATGAGATGTGAAGGTTGAAGTGCGAAGTAAATGGGATTCGGTGGATGGTGGAGGTGAATTTTTTTGATCCATGATGGGTGATTTCTTTTCCCTCTTTTTGATTTTCGTAATCAGATCGTTGTCTTTCCGTTTTTGTCTATGTTCGTATCTATTCGTAAATCTATCGTTGTAGTTTAAGCATTTTGGTGCAGGTGATTGAGTGAGATTTAATAGTTAAGGTTGCCTAGTCGGATTATATAAAGAAACGATGTATACGTATATAATCTATACATTGATAATGAAATTAGTATAAAGAAATAAGATTAAGAAAAGAAAAAAAAAAAAAAAAAATCCGAGAGAATCGTGGAAATGCTGAAATTAATTCTACCTCAGATCATGGACTATCTTCAACTACTACTTCCTGCACTACCAAAACACTCTTCTAAACAAAACACCTCTTGTAAACACCATGGCCTCGCCGCTCTACACAAGCTCTAAGATCCTAGAATCGTCTCTCGATCTTCTTGACTCGTCACTCAGGTCTCTTGACTCGGCCACTCGCAATGTTCCCCGGCTTAAGAAGATTCTCCACACCCAGAAAGTGTTTGGTCTAGTGCCAGAGCTGGACTTGGAAAGCGCCAAAAGAAACTTCGAAACAGAGACACATCCACAGATCTCTTATTTGGTGGATAAAATTGAAAAGGAAGTGGCGCGTTTGAAGCGCAAGAAGATCGGGTTAGAGAGCAAACTCGAGCTTCAACACGTTCGTCTTCAATCGGCTGAAAACAATGCCAGAGACTCGCTTCGTGGCCGTGGACCGAAGAACGTGGATCCGCAGAAGATGGCCCGCTTAAAGCTTCTTCAGAACAAAAAAGAACGTTTGAAGTACAGTTTGTCTCGAATGAATCTTCAAAATACTCGTGCTCGGCTTAGTGTGATTCCTTCACTACCACCTCAGGTTTAGTGGAGTGACATACAAGAATTTAATGACGGTCCTTCGCATTGAGATTAATATTGGTATTTTTACTGGTATTAGATAGGTTAAAGTTGGAAACACACGAACATTATGAACCAACCTTTTACGATTGAGAGATACTTTTGACACTTATGAAGCCATGGCTCCCGAATTATGCATCCAGTATTGGTCATTAACTAAATTACTAGATGTGAGATGATATGGGAACTCAATTGATTTTGCTATGTAACATCGGTGATCTATCACTGGTCTACTCCTCCTCAGTTTCAAGTCCCGCTTCCTGTTCAGCCAACAACGCCAGCCCGTCCATGTGCTCAACAGTGGTGATATTCAATACTTTGGCTAGCTCTTTCGCATACTGCTCTGCTGCCTGCTTGATGTCTGTCTTTGCCAGGGGTCTCAACTGCGCAATAGAAGTGGCAGTCGTTCCAGGTAAGCCACACATGGTGTGGGTGTTCAAATACTTCAATTCTGGATCGACGTTCAACCCAATACCATATGAGGTGATAGCACGCTGGATATTGCACCCAACAGAGGCAATTTTCTTATCATGTGGCTCGATCCACACACCAGGGTTCTCGTTGACGAAACTGTCGAGCTGATAGTTCTTTTTCAACATATTTTGCACAGCCTTGAGAAGCACACTGTCTACAAAACATCTCACTGTCAAGTTGGTGAACTGCTTCAAGTCCAAAATGGTGTATGCCGTCAATTGGCCCTTTCCATGCCATGTCACCTGGCCGCCACGTTCAAGCTGGTGATACGTGCAGCCCATGTCTTCGTAGGTCTTGATTTTAGCCGCAAGCTCTGGATCCTGCTTCATCTGCTTGCCTCCAGTGTACACATTATCGAACTCAAAGGTGAGAAGCGTGGGGAACGGCTTCATCAGGAGCACTTTCTTGATGAACTCCTGCTCGTATTCCTGGAGTACATAGCCCTGGGCGTCCATGTCCTTCTGCTGCTTGCGGATCTTGGATTCCATCTTTTTGAAGTCTAGGTTTGCACTGACCATGGCGTTCTGGATAGCCTGGCCCTTTGCGAACGGTGTAATACCACGGAAATGGATGTGGCGGAGCGTTTTGTAGTTCTCATGTATTGGCGAGAACTTCGTACATGCCGACAGCCATCTTCTGGCAACGATTTGGGACATGATGAAGAGTTGAAGAAATCGGTGCAGTACTATTATAATGGGAGAGAATTGGGAAAATATGGAGTACTTGAATTATACTACGTTCAAATATCACGGCAAATTAATTCCGAAAAACCTTGCTGGGTCACCTCGAGTTCCCGACTGTATCCACTGTACTTTTTTCCCACTGTTTTATCTATGTCTCTGTATACTCAATTAATAACTACTTCAACCACTATCTACACATCTTCGCACCCACTACTCCATGAACACAGAGGTTTCCGAGCGGAAGGCTCGCCGGTACTTTATCGGCAGCTCGGGTCGGCTAAAAGGAAACAAGGTTACCGTCAGCGAGCCCAAGTCTAGACCGCAGAAGCCAAAGAAAGACGAAGATACTCACGTCACAGTGGAATCTCCAGAGTTCCAGTTGTTAGTTAGACTCTATGTCCCCGCCAAATTACTCATCAAGAACAATAAAGTGCTGCGCAAACAGCTTTCCAACTATCTTCCCGTGATTGTCAACGAGACGGTTCCCGAACTCAACTTTGAGCTCCACATATTTCTCAGTTCGATAGTTACAACCTACATCTCGTCGTGGTATTTGACCAAGTTGAATACCGACAACTTCGACTTCTTGGAGGATGTTTATGGCATCCTTTGTGACTTTGTTAAGGATTTTGCTCGCAGAGTGCTGGCCATTGTGGAGCTGCCTGAGCTTCTAGATATGGTGGAGGATTGGGCTCACATTCTAGATAATCATATCAGGCTGGTGCAGATCCAGAACGGCGTATCGTGTTTTGTGGGGGACTACTTGGAGAAAAGCCGTGATTGTGTTCGTTCAGAGTACGACTTGTCTGTAGAAAGCATCACAGACCGTTTCTTGCAAGACAGCCATGTGATCTTCAGTCAAGACGATAATTCACAAGATGGAGGGTTGCCGAATTTGGAAACCAACCCTTCTGTTTTCAACTATGATCAACGCAGCAATTCGGATGACACAAGCGACTCGTTTTTGAACTACTTGCGTGTGACGACTCGCAACATCCTCGCAGCAACATTCAGCCAGACTGAAGAAACGTCATTTGTGGGACAGGGCCCCACCTCCTCGGCGATCGCCACCAATCTCTTGGTGATTGTGGTTGGAGACTTGGTGTTTGAAAAGATCATCTCCAAACTATCGTCTCCGCAGTTTATCTTGCAGACCGTCATTGGCAATATAGCTGGCGCTCTCGTCAAGACTAAGAAGCCCGTAAACACCACTCCGTTCCACCACAAGATCTCGTCTGTGCTCCAGAAGGCATACATTAGCATCACCAACATCACACTTGCATTCGGAAAACAACGTGAAACATCACCAGACTCGAGCACTTCGCTACTCTATTCACCGATCTTTTCGCTTGTAGACTCCATCACCAATATCACTCAGCGAAAGCCAATCTTAGCTTATTTGGCGAAAATCGGCCGCTCAGTGCTCCTTTCGAGCCATTCCCTTAGTCGAAAGTTCGATACCATTTCCAGGGCTTATCTAGTGGGATCCATTAGGATGTCTCCATTGTTGAGAGACAAGTTTCTTGCTGGCATTGTACAAAAGCTCACCGATATCGTGTTTTCTCGGACTCACGACGATATTCAGCCAGAGGACAAGAATGACGATACCATCGAAGGTTTGGCTACTGTTTGGCTCTCGCTTTTACAAGGTGACCTACTTCCAGGATCTCTACGGTGGGTAACTTATAGTGGAGAAAGCGAGCAAGATGTCAAAAAGTCGCTAGAGCAGTTTTTCGCCATTTTTGACACAGACAGCAAAGACCACCGGGGTCCATATTCGCCAACAAGCAAGCTAAACAAGCTCTTAATCATAAGGCTTTTCGACTCAATAATTCTGGCCGTGTACCCGGAGCTAGTGGTCGAACCTGAGTATTCTGCAGGAACTGTGAGTAGGCGATAGACTCCAGACTACTCTTATCATCATCATGATATCCAGCGAGGAGGCCCTCGAGTATCTTTTTGACGAGTCAAACTACAATTTCCGCCACTTCTTGCAGGAGGTGTCCTCTGGGAATTCGACGGAAAACACACAGGTGCCGTTGATCATCAACACCGTGGAGCTCTTTGCATTTGGCAATTTGGCACATTACATCAAGTACAAGCAACACTACGTGGAGCTTCCGCAGCAAGGTGTGGAGAAGCTTATGAAACTTACGCTAGTGTCGTTTTGCAACGAGTACGAGGGCACATTTGTGCCGATTGACGAGCTCCTACTGGCTCTTCATATCGAAGAGTTGGAGGTACACCAAGAAACACTCGAGCAGCTAATAATGTCTATGGTGGACACCAAATTGATCAGTGCACTTGTGGATGAGAAGCAGCGGAGTGTAACATTCCAAGCTTCTTACGTCCAACGTGACGCCTACAACTCGTCAACGTATAAACTACGAGTATTAACAGAAGAGGACGTCAACAAACGGTCAGTCACTAGAGCCAAAGCCATTCTTCAGCAATGGGTGGACGAGTATATTGCTCCTACAAGAGAGCAGCTACAGCATTCAAGTTAATAGTCATGTTTTACGTCTATGGAAACAATACCCCCACAGATATGCATCAAAAGTAACACCTAGGCGTTCCAAATCTTGGAGAGGATACGAGCCAATCCGCCTTCCTCCTTCTGCTCCATGGAGTAGATACCGTAGCCTGCAACACCAGTGCCGAAAGTCAACAAGTACATGGCGAAGTTGTGGTAAGGACCGTACACTCTCTTTGGAATGTAGTCGATGATACAAGACTGGAATCCCGTGTACGAGTGGTACAAGATGAATGCAGACATGGCAGTGTCAACCATGACACCTGGAGTGGAAGCAAACGAGGTGGCGATCAAGGGCAACATACCAATGGTGACCACCTTCTCGGAGGTCCAGTGGTAGGAGCCGTGCTTCTTGTCAGCCTTAGGAGGCACATATGCGTCGTTGACGGTGCCAACAATGTGACCAGGAGGTTGAGGAATGGTCTTGATGCCACGGACCATGGAAGGTCTCAAGAACTGCTTTGGCAAGCCAACACGGGTGAGCGACAACATAAAGAAAAGTGGTTAGTTAGTCTTTTTTCCCTGGTGCGTATGTAGTACCGAGAACCCCGGACTTTTCTTACACATGAGTGTGCTATGATTGGTCGCGATTCCCGAGTGCGCAGGTCTGATATCTGAGGAGAGGTTTGGGGAAAAGAGGTAATCGGGGGATGGAATTGGGTCTTGAAGGTTAAATTTGAGAAGGTAATAAATGGGAAATCAATAGGGAAACTGTAATTATATTTGGAAGTAGGGATTTGTAGGGATAATTGTTGAGAATTGTTGAAGGCAGTTAAAGTCATAGACTGTACCGATTCATGGTAGATTCGTAAGGTGCGGATTAATGAGTTCGGATTCATGAGTGCGGATGAATGCTAAATGGGTAGATCGATGCATAAAAGGGTAAAATAATTCTACAGAAGTATGGATTAAGTTTTGGAATCATAGACATGGACGATGATGATGATGGAAATGTAAGAGTCTGTAGGGAATGTGTAATCACTGAAGAATTGATTTATCAGTGGAGGTGATGGTCTATTAAGAATAACTGTTCTCAAAATACCAGTGATTTGTTACGTTGTTTCATCGGCTTAGTTGGAACTTATATGAAAGTTTTCTTGAGATTGTTCTGTAGGAGACAATATGTTGGTAAAAGTGGAGAAAGATTATGATTTGTTTCCATTACAGAGCATGCTGTGGATTCATAGACTGGGTCTGCTAGTCCATGACAAGGAATGATAAGTTGGGCCAGAAAGTCATGTAAGGAATGTCCCAGTGAAATTTACATTCGTTGAGGACTAGCGATGACAGTATTTTCTACATGCCTTGGTATCCTCTACTTCCATCTTGCGCCTTAATCATCTCTGGCTTCTCCAAATCTCTGATCTGAGCTCCCACGATCTTCAGTATTCGAACTCATTATGAATTATTCTATATACATTTACACCTCCTCATCCTCGTCCTCATACTCTTCAATATCAGGAATTCGTTCGGGTCTTCCGAATCTTTCTTTCAATGCCTTTTCCAAAATTCCCAATGGTCCCTTGTGATAAATAATCTTAGAAAACCGATGAATCACACTATCATACCACGACATTGGCTCACCCTCGAATACTTGGAGATTCTGTTTGAGATCTTCACATCTCTGCTTCAGACGAGCATCTTTTAGCTGCGAATACATCTCCACCAAATTGTCCAAGACATTGATCAAGATCGGAGACGCCCGAGCATTATGTGCGTTCTCAAAGTAAATTTCCTCGATCACTTCCTCTCCCCATGCCACAGCATTTTTCTTGTATCCCTTAGCCCACATTACCTCGCTGATATGTGCCTTTGTCTCTGCGCATAGAATGTCTAAGTTGTCCAAATCACAATTGAAGAGTGGAAACAGCGCCTGAGTGAGTTCTTGCGTCTCGATTACTTCACGAATATGCGACACACACTTGAGATTGGCCAAGTAGATGTTGAGTGCGGATGTCAAGGCTTGTTGCCGAGCCTTACCCTTGGTCTCTTTCGACTGGCGAGCGTAACTGGCAGCCAACGCATCGAGTGACAAGAATAGCTCGTCCGTTACACGCAGATCCTCTTGGAGAAGATAGTTGGCATCGATGTGGATACGCAGAAAGGTCGTTCTCAACATGTCTATGGACCTCTTCAAGTAGGTCACGCGGTCCTCTGGCACTGGGGTGACTCTACTCAAAACACGGCAACATTGCGACATCCTCTCAGCATCTCCCAACTTGTAGAAGATTTCGTTGTCATCAACAATACGTTTCAAGATTGAGACGGACTCCTCGAGCTTTCCTTTGGCTAAAAGCGCTTTGGCGTATCGCAACACTATATCGATGTAGAAGTTGGAGAAGTCCGCAGACTTGTGGTACACCAACGTCTCTGCATCAAGAAGGGGCACATTATAGTTACGCATACCATCTGCTAGCGTCTCATTGTACTCCAATCCACCGTCTTCTTGCTTGGCTAAGTCGATTAAAAGTCGCCGGTAGTGCTTCACGGCATACCGAGGACTCTTCAACACATCGTCCTTGCTTATCCCTTTGACAGCAGTGATTTGGTTACTGAACAGAATTTCAAACGGTATGTGTTGTCTTTCATCTGCATCTTTATACATGAAATACAACGAGCCACAGCAAACCAAAAGGCCACCAATATATGCTCCGGCTGCGATATTTGCGATAGTTCCCCAGCCTCTTACGGCACCCATGTATTTTGGGCTGATGGAGAAGTGACGAGCGTAACGCTGGCGGTAAAGAGGTCGGAAAGCTCTTGAGCGAAACATCCTACTATCTCTTGTGTTGTTTTTCTCCCCACAAGAATGGTACTTTATGGTTTACCACAAGCTACTTCTCGATCTGCATTGGTGCAGGCAGACCTGTCAAGGAAACTTTCAATCCTACACCTTTCTCGGTGGTTTATCAACAAAAAAAGACGAAGATGACCGGTGCTCGGTCTTCTACGGCCAATATAAGGTCTGCGTCACCTCTTGGCGTCGCCTCGCTGCCATCCGTGCCTTGGATCCATGTGCTAGTTGCCAACTGGCTCATCACTGACCCAAGCTACATTGTTTCGTCCAAGAAGCTCCACAATTACCAGGTCCAGAACGATGGGCATAGCCATACAGTGTTCTTCCTCGGTGGAAGACTTCGCTTTGTCAAACTGCCTCCAATTAGCGTTGGTGTAATTATGGTCATCGTGGCCAGTGGAGTGCTTTTCTGGATCTTCGAAGCCAGCTGGCTCTGGCATCATATCAACGCATCGCCCGTCATTATCTACACATATTTGTGGCTTCTTTCATTTCTGTTTTTCGTCAAGGCAGCATGTAGCGACCCGGGAATCGTACCCCGTAACTTGCATCTACCCTACAATATGGACCAAATGGGCACCTACAAGCCTCCAGACGAATATTTCAATGTGGTGTCGCTCCCATATACTTCGAATACCACTTTCGGCGTATCGGTGAAATACTGTCCCACTTGTCACATATGGCGACTTCCTCGCATGAGTCATTGTGGTATTTGTAATGTATGTGTAAGCAATCATGACCATCATTGCAAATTTCTCAGCAATTGCGTGGGGCTGCGCAACTACCGCCATTTCTTGTGGTTCTTGCTTGTTTCTGTGTTGGCGTGCGTATGTCAGGCCGTACTTTGCTTCGTTCATCTTTTCCACTATAGAACGCATTACTCTAGCCTCTCTACGTTCTCCCAGTCGGCATCACGTTATCCTGTTGCGCTTCTACTAGCGATTATAGCCATACTTGGCTTTGTCTACCCGTTTCTACTCCTCGGTTTACATGTCTACTTGACTGCCTACAACTGTACTACCCGAGAGTACCTTAACTATGTGCGTCCAGCAAGCCATGGAGCTTCGCCCTACGTCAATGTTTTCGACACGAAATCAATCTGGCGAAACCTTTGGCTTAACTGGATTGCTACACCTCAGGGACTTTCGTTGGTTAATCCAAAACAACAATATGTGGAAGGAGACATCACTCTTGAGCCTGTACCTCCTCTAGCAGGGTTTACCCATGCGTAATATGTAATAATTAATGAGCGACCGAAGAAACGATTGATCAAATAAAGTTAATTTAGTCATTAAATAATTTGAAATGTAAACTTGGAACATTTTTTTGAACGATAATACGAAATTGATCATTAGAGATTTAGGCTACTTGTTCCTCCATCTTACTCTCTTTGGGTGCAAACTGTACGCACTCATCTCCATCAGTGATCCAAGTCTCAAATCTCCTTTTACAATTCCCTACATCCTCACATGGCGGCCCCTAAGGACCTCATAGAGGCACTAGGTGCCATGCCCATGTATCAACTACTCCCGAAGCAGGAATTGGCGCCTCTTCTCTCGTTTTCTCGTCTAGATCCATGTCTGATCAGCGCCACATCTTACCTATCCAACGCGTCCGCTGCTTTGGCTGAAAAGGCCGAACAGCATTTGAATAGTGATGATTCAGGTCAGGCTATTTCCCTATTCACAAGGATGTTTGAGAAATTCGACGACCCTGCCCTCCATAATCTCAAGTTCAAACTACCGGTTATACTGGGTCAAAGTAATAGAGCTCCAGAGTCTCCTGTTTTAGGACAGTTCTACGGTTCTATTTTCGAATCGCAGACTCGGGTCGAGGATCTGGATCTTCTAGAAGTGGAACCAACACTAGAAGATGTGGCTGGAGTTGATGATGTTGTTCAATTGGTGGATAATTGGTCAGATCACACAGCCGTAGCGAATCATATTCGACATTACACTAGTATGCTTGAGAAATTGCAGCAGAAACGTCTGTTGAAGCGATCTCTGGTAGCGGAGAAGTCAGGGCCTTTGAAACGAGCACGAATCGAGTACCATAAGCTTCTGGACCATCGTGAAGCTGAATTGTATGTGTTGATCGATCTGTGGGATACAGAGCTCTCGCTCAATTCGAAGCTTACAGAATCTTCCTCTGACTCTACTTCTAAGGCGATTACTTCCACTATTACTGGTGTCACTAATCCTTCATCTACCTTTTTCCGCAAGGTATCTAGCTTATTATCTGCTTTGGCTGAAGCAAATAAGTTTATAACTCTAAATGTGGAGTATCTTCAGAGAATCCAAGGAATTTGCTCTCTATTTCTTGCATCCAGCATCCACGAAAATCAAGGTAATGTCCAAGTTCTGAACTTCTTAGCCCACGACTTATTGATGGCCTCGGAATCCATCTTAATAATCATGAATGCCGGCATTGACGATCGTCGCTTACATATCAGTTCCAACATCAACAGGGTTGTAGATTGCATCGATATTCTTGTCAAGGCTGCCCTTGAATCCCCCATGAGCAGTGGGTCTACTTTCGTTAACTCCGTTGGTCGTCTTGTGGATTCAGTATCCCTCTGTATATCCCATATCAACGTTGAGGAACTGACTCTTACTCAGTTGGAGTACATTTGCATTCGCGCCATATTTACGGAGACAACTGCCATTGGTTTTGAAGGCGTTCGTCACTCAATGATTAACCTAATGGTACGAATGTTCAAATCATATCCCGGGCAGCGAAACTTCATCGTGAACGAGATGCTTCTAAACTCGAAAAGTCTCCTGTTGCTGACAGTATCTGCTCAGCAGCTTCGACTCAGGAGTGGTGTCAGCGTTCTGTTCTTCACAGCTTTTCTTTTGCGGCTCGTGCAGAGTTTTGATGCTCTCTCCATCAGCAAGGATGTAAAGGCATTTGCGGGTCTTCCAAAGAGTAATGTGCGAACTAGTGCAACCAATTTGAAAAGAATCACGATCATGAAGAATATCCAGGCAATTTACCAAGATTCTGTCAAAGTAGCAAATCTCATCTCCGAATATTTCTTGAAAGCTATTACATCCTCAGAATCGTCTTTTAGGCGAGTTTTTATTGTATTTGTGGATGATATCGTTAAATTGATGGCATTTTCAGATTGGCCTGGTGCAGCTACTATGGTGGAATCCATAATGAGAGTATTCACTAGAGAGTTTGAGGCTAACAGCTTTTCTGGCCAAAGTGAGCCATTTGTACTTGAGATTGTCGGTAAAATTGGCTTGGAGATTTATAAGCAGAAACAGAAAACTGAACCCTGTTGTTCCTTTGATGCAACTGACAAAGAAAGTATTAAAATGTTGGCCCGTTATCAAGTCAGACTACTATCAGAGAGTCGTAATGCTTCAAAACTTGGTCTGCAAGATCAGAATTTTCAGTACTTGTTGCTCAAATTCTTGAGACAGTTTGAAATGCTACAAGAACAAGCAGACGACAAAGATGGAGAATATCACATCTTTGACATCAATTCGCAATCTACCAATCAAAGTGTCCTGGAAGAGATAAGGGTCATTAACGGGCATTTAGATGAGTTGTTGGCCATGGTGGGCTTAAACTTTCGTACTTCAAGTAATCAGATTGTCGATAAAGCAGATTCCTCAGGCAAAATGTATCGAAATTTGATACTTGGAGAAAGTTTTGAGGAAATGTATGAAAGTTATTTCTCTATTTTAATTACCTCCTTGAATTCCTCAAAGGCAAAGGTTGCAACAAAGGCTATCAAGTTGCTATCTTCACTTATTGAATTTGATACAAGGCTATTACTTATGCTGAAAGTGAACAAATGCATCTCTCAGCTTTTGAGTGGTACTTCACCACTTTCAAGGGATGCGGTGATAGATTTGTTGGGAAAGTACATTTCTGAGAGCTCAGAATTAATTCAAAAGTACTACAAAGCTATTTGTGAAAGAGCTGCTGATAATAGTATTCTGGTCCGTAGAAGAGTCATGAAGCTTATGAAAGAATTGTACTTTCAGTGTGAGGAAACTGACGTTCGCGGCTATATCTCAATCCAGTTTCTCAAACATTCTAGTGATTCCGATAAGATTGTTCGAGAAGTTGCAAGAAGTAATTTGGTTGAGGCATGGTTTAAATCTCAAATTTCAAAAACTGCGACTTGCGAGGTAATGGCGTGGTTAATTAGTTCAGGACCGAGTGCCCAAGAGCAGCTATTACAATTTTTCACTTTGGTCGACTCAGATTTAGAGCATCGAAAGATGAGGCAGGAATTGAAGGTCATTACAGGTCAAATTCTCGAGATGATTGTCGAAGAAATAGACGGTGTCAAGAGGTCGCAAGCTACACTCAAGTTGAGTTTGTTGTCAACGATTGTCAGCTGGGACAAGAAGTTAATTAGCTTTGACGATTTTCTTCTCCTACAACCATATCTCTTTAGTGATCACGATTCGAAGAACGAGATCTGTCTTATCATTCTAAGAATCTTGAAGTACATTTTACGCGATAACAGGTCAATCAACAAGGAAGAGTTGATCCGCTTACGAGATGAAATCTTCAAGAAGTTGACTAGGCTTGAGGTACTAGAATTACATGAAGCTATTCCAATACTTCAGCTGATAGCCGACTTGATGAAGGATAACACCAGCATATCCAATGCGATATTATCTACTTTGAGGTTCATGAGAAGAATCCTAAGTGATAATGTTGCTTATCAAAGTGACAACCAAACTTATAAGTGCTGCAAACTTCTTCATTTGTTGGGTTGTGTGGGAGCCTACTGTGATTTGGAAGCTGCTAGAGCTGTTATTGAGATGGGTGAAGTTGGCCTCTTGCCCAACGAAACTGTGGTGAGTCTTGCCGTGAAGTACCTACTACACTTCACAAAGTCAAAATATCCTGAACCTGTAAAGATAGCTGCTATCAAGAATACTATTGGGGTATGTGCGCATCATCCAAAGATATTCATGTCTGAATCGATATTGAAAGTTTTGGATGAAGTTTTTGAGGGCGGTTCTTTGGTTGCTAAATTGACTGCTGTGGAGGAGCTAAATGAATACCTTCTCAAAGAAGATAAGGCCCTGGCTAAAAATGTCCATACTTTGACCTCATCCAAAACTGTAAAGCTTGATTTGGGAGACTTTCATGGAACAGTTCCGCAGAGTATGAATGAGGGAATATCTGCCAGTGTCATACAGAGGTATTTGCAAGCAGTCCTTCAATTATGCCTCATGGACTCTTCTGTCGCCTCGATTATTCCTGTGCAATTTCTTCGACTAGTGGTCAAGCTTGGGTTTGCCAATCCAAAAGTCTGCATCTCAACTATCATTGCACTCAAGGCCTCATCGAACAAACTAGTCAAGAAGATTGCAACGGAACTTCATTTGGATCTTTTTGATAGACATGAGTCCCTCAGTGATCGGAATTACGCAGAAGCTTTCAAACTTGCCACAGATTATGTTAAGCGATCAAGAAAGGATGAGTTTTGGAAAGAAATATCCTTTCTACGTTCCGTTTACTCTGTCGTAAACCGCAGTTACCTGGCCAAGAAGAAATTTATTCTTTCACTTTCCAAGCTCTTCACTTTGGACTTGTCACTTTCATCACTTCCAGGGAGCATTTCGCAGAGAGACATGATTGTCTTACTCGCGATCAATCTACTGGTTGTTCATTACACCTCACTAGAGGAAGTATGCCATTTGTTGTACCATTTGGATAGATCGATAACCATGGAGGGTATCGATCTTGCTGAAAAGATAACAAGCACGGTAGAGTCTAAGTCTGGAACCGGAATGTCTATGGAGAATTTACAGTTTATGTTTATTCATGGACAGACGGTATTGGCCATGATTTATCTAAGGCAACAACTTGCAGCCAGCTATGGAATTGGACCGAACATCATGGATGTATTCCGGCCCAGTAAGCCTGATTTGGAGTTGCGCCAACTTCCTCGCTCGGTGTTGATTATTGACTACCCCATTTCGGAATTGGAGATGGGCACCAGTTTGGCCCAGCCCGGACCGTTTGGTAAGGTGTTTACAAAGTTGGTGCTGAGCATGAAAAACTTCACGACATAGTTTTTGGTATTAATTAATGTACATATTGGATTCGACTATGCGTGGAACATGGTCTCCCACCTGAAGAATGTCGTAACCATTTCGGAGGAAGATCCGAACAGAATGGCCTCCTCTTGTTCTCCTGTTGAGTTCTCGTTTCTCTCTGAGCTTCTCTAGAGATGCTGCAAGAATGTTTTCATCGGCATCGTCACTATCATCACTTGAATCTTCGTACTCATCGTCACTGGCATGAAGCCCGTTAGAGCGAATGTTTGCATTGGTACCACGCTCGAACTTCTTTGCATCTCGTAGCAAACGAGCATTGCGTTCATCCCAATCGGCAAACTTCCCCAAAAGTCTTCTTAACTCTTGAACCATGAGCTTTCTTTTGCGTGCCATCTCATCGCTATCTTTCCTGTCTTGAATCATCACAATTCGTGGTAAGTGGCGAGCCCAGTCATGTTGTTGAATAAGTCTAAGTTGCTCCTTCAAGTTTTCAATCTCCAACAACATCCTCGTGCGGTCCGAACCTGTCATTGACTTCTCTTCCTTAGTCATTCTGCGATGGAACCCCACATACACCTCATCATCCAACGGATCAGTTCTAGTCCTCTGACGGCGCGGAAGTAGCTTCACCTTATATTTGAGATCTGTTTTCTTGGAGACAATGGCCGGCTTCTTGCACGTTAGCCCATGATACACATATAGGTTCTGAGTGGAGAATGAAGACTTCCCATCGATAGAGATGGACTGGTCCTTGTATAAGAGCGGATTGGCGGAATCAAAATCAAGAAGTTTCGATGTCTTCGATTTAGGATTGTCGGTCAGCCGTAACGCTCTCTTTTTCTCCGCAGAAGGTTCCCGAGACATTCCCTCTGGGTCTCGCTGGTGGTTTACCTCACGAAACCTGGAGTCGCGATTTTTTCTGACTACCAACACTTCTTATTACCATGCTTTCAAGCTTTCGCCGTAGGGATAAGAGGCATGAAGACACTGCTCTGCTACAGCAGATTTCACTCGATTCGGGAGAGCCCAAATTGCGGCCAAAACGAAAATTGGCGACATCAGGTTCATCCTTCAAGTTATTGGTGGTACTTCTCACGTTATGGATGCTACTCATCCACTACTTTGAACGGATCCGGGTGAAGAACGCGGTGAATGCGTGTCAGTGGGAAAACTGGGAGAATTGGACCGGCAGCAAGGCTGATGTAAGACCACACCGAGTTGTCTTACTTGCGGATCCTCAATTGGTGGATGATCACACTTACCCCAAGCTTCCGAGACTCGCCAATTATCTTATCCGAAAAATGAGCGACAATTACCTCTACATCAATAACAAGTATATGGAGGCGTATCTTGATCCGGATACCACTATCTTTGTGGGTGACTTGTTTGATGGTGGAAGAGAATGGGATGATGATGTATGGATCGAAGAGTATAAGAGATTCAATGCCATATTTCCTCGGAAACCCAACAGAAGGACCTTCCGCTCGCTACCCGGAAATCATGATATCGGCTTCCAAAACATCAGCTACCACAACTTGAGGCGGTTTTCCTCTTTTTTTGGTGAGCTGAACGATGCATTTGAGCTCGGAAATCATACTTTTGTTCAGTTGGACACCATTTCAATGTCACACGAGGATGAACAGATCAACCGGGACTCTTTCGCTTTTCTCGACTCGTTTGACTCTTTCATAAACCCCCTGTTGCCTCGTATCTTGCTTAGTCACGTACCATTATACCGTGATCCTGGAGTTGAAGTGTGTGGACCAGGAAGAGAGTCCAAGAGAAAGTTTCCCTTGCAAAGAGGTTTCCAGTATCAGACTGTGATTGATTATTTTATCACCAAGGACGTATTGGATAGAGTGAATCCCACGCTCGTTTTTAGTGGAGATGACCATGACTACTGTGACATTGTACATGTGGACTACTCGGATAACACCAAGAAGCTTGCGAGAGAAATCTCGTGTAAAACACCATCCATGACTAATGGAATCAAGTATCCTGCTTACCATTTACTTTCACTTAACAATCCATACGATCCGAAGCCAAAGACTGGGCTCGTCGATCCCAACAACGAAAAAACATACGAGACCATGATGTGCTACCTTCCTAACCCATACCGCGGAGTGAAAGTCTATGGGTTTTGTCTTTTGCTACTGTTTGCCATTTTGTATGCTTGCATTATCCACCCGGAAAAGGTGGAACGCTGGATCGGGAAAGCGAAGCCGCAGATTCTTCCGCAGACTCTCCAATCCTTGGTTCCTCCAGATGAGGGCCTGGACTTAAGAACGAGAAAAATCAATTGCCTGGTGCATTGTGGCGCTCTCTTGACTTGCATTTTGGTTTTGCTTTCTCTCTACAATCGCATGTGATGATGAATAGCCTATCTACTTACGACCAAAGAACCTTTCCATGTAGCTCGGTGTAAAATCGGTACGCTTGGAGATGTACTGTCTGACAGTATAAATCTTCAAGCTGGCCAAATGGCCCTCGCTAATCAATGAGTTGATCAAGTTGGGTTGCACTGTGAATAAATTGCTGATCTCTCTCAAGATCTGGAAGCTCTCACTCAATTCTGGAAGGTCCCAGGAATCAATGACTGATTGATATCGGATCACATCTTGAGTGAGAACAATACCACCAGTAGAGTTCACTGCGAACTTCTTGAAGTGGTCCAACAAGAGGTTCAACGTGATCATTCCCACTTTCGTTAGAAGATTATTGAGATTCTTCTCATTGAGATATCTTTGAAAGAATCCATGCACATGAATGAGAAGATCCGAAATCAGCTCGCACACCTCAGTGTAATCCTGATTGCTATCAATTGTATCACAGACGTAATCTTTCTTCTTCTGTCTTAGCAAAAATACGTTGATTCGCTCTGTGACAATCTCGACTGTGCAGCTCAAGATGATGTTTAAGGACGTCTCACATCTTGAAACATAATTATTAGTCAAGCTCACCATTCTGTTCCTGATATTAAGGTCGTTGACCGCACAAGGCAAGATGATCTTTTTGACACAAGTGGACACTAAAAGCAACACTTCACTGATGTCATTGATGATCTGAAGGTACTGCAAGTTAATCTCTTGTGGCTGAGATACATTCTGAAGCTCAGTTTGAGCCTTATCGTATGCAACCTCAAGTCCTCCAAAGATGTAGAGACTTCCGAAATCAAGAAGAAGGATCTCAAGAATATCCAATGAGTACTCTGGAGATTTATTAGCCTCCAACTCAAGAACACGAGCCACTGCTTCAATAGCCAATTTGAGCACAATCTGAACAGTAGCTGAGTTGAGTGTTCCGTTCTCCTTATAATCTGATGGGGACACATGCAAGTCCACAGAATCTCTGCCCGGAATTCTTTCTGATATGTGTGTTTTCATGAAATCCTTGAATTTGCTGATTCTCTTCTTCTCTAAAAAACGAAACAAAAGCTTCTCGCTATGACCAGCATGCTGAAGCGAGGCGAGATTTGAAGGGTCTGCTCCTGAATCGTTCTCGTATTCCTGCAATTTCGTTTCCAATGCTTTCTTAGCCAATGACCTTTCATTTAACGTGGTGAATTTTTCTGCAATCCCATAGATGGTACTCTCCAACATCTCCTTCTCCAAATTGAAATATGAGTTGCCAGTGAGGTACTCGATGAAAAGATCATAATAACATTGCTCGAGAGTGGCGCCAATCTCATTATTTTCATCAAACTCGTTGGTAACAAAGAACTCCTTCATTTCTTTGGTGAAATCTCCAAGAAGCACATAGAGCGCATGCAAAATACGAACGTGGGCAAGTGCACCTGATTGCTGCGAAAACGATAGCAACGTCGACACCCTGTTCTGAATCATTTGCGCATACACACGCTGAAGCATTGCTTTGATGACATGGATGGGCTCTTCGAAGACTTGTTGGACAATGCGTGCCTGGCCCTTGATGACAAACTTGAGGCGATCCAAGAGAATCTCGGTGTTTTCGCCTTTTAGCGGTTCATTCATACGATAGTTGGGATCCGAAAGCTTTTCCCAGATGGCTGCATCATCGACAATGGAGTATGAGTTCTCATCATCCTCAGATCTCTCAGTATCGAGGAACAATTCACTCTTGTTCATGAAAGCCAGCACAACGTTACTTCCTCCGTTGAACTGGAACAAGATTTTGGAGATATCGCTCATCTCCTCGAAATCTGCTTCTTCTGACGCCATCTCAAATCTGTCAATCAATGCTTGCTCCATCATCTCGCTGTACTTTTCGATGGTAGTCACGCACTTGGTCACTTTAGGCAACGTCCCTGTGAGAGTCTCGATCTTCTTCGCCAACGTGAGCAAGTTATTAACAGTCTTGGCGCATTTGGTCTTCGATTCCTTGTCCTTGGACGTTCTGAGCTTCTCCAACGGCTCGTACTTCTCTTTGGTATAAAAACCATGGTATGCTCTCACTAAAAAGATGGTTTCCGTGGATCGATCTCGCGAGTTTGTGATCTTGTTGAGAGCCTGATTCAATGGATCGATTTTGTTCGATATGCTGGTGATCTCTGTGTCCAAGTGGTCAAACTTAGATACCGTCAGTTCTACTTTGGACGAAAGCTTAAGCACCGACTTGCTGTGGGCCAACTCAAACTCATCCACATCATTTTCTGCTCGTAATTTCATAGTCGCTGCCTCCTTAGACAAGTTTTTTAAGTGGCGCAATGTCGACTCGAATGTTCGAATGTATGGTTTCGGATCCAAGTATTCCAATTTGTTGACCTCTGCACCTTTAAGAATGTGGTCTTTGCTCAATTCCTCGATGAATTCATTGGTGGTGAGGCCATTTAGGAAATTGTCGATATTAAGTAGTTTCCGAATGTCCTCTTCGAGGTCATAAATCGAAAAACTCATGGAGGAGTTGGTCCGGTTGTTTTTGGTATCTGAACATACAGAATATCCACGAGTACACCAGTACCTCTCAGCTTCAACTCCATGAGTTCCCAAGAAGCTACTTAGTCTAATTGATCTTTACTAGGGTTGCAATCTACGTTCAGTTTCAAAATTAACACTATTATATTACTATCCGCGCACGGCAGTTCTAACATATTTAAGCGTTAAGCTTGAAGGTGGTGTGACACTTACCACAGTACTGTCTGTCTGGGTGGTTGGCCATGAAGATACCAGCACCACAGGTTGGGCACTCTCTTCTCAATCTCTCGACCTTTCCGTCGTTGTCAACCTTGTAGTAGGTCAAGACAGCCAACTTGTGCTTTCTGTGCTTGTGCTTGATCTTCTTTGGGGTGGTGTAGACCTTCTTCTTTCTCTTCTTACCACCACCTCTCAATCTAAGAACCAAGTGAAGAGTGGACTCCTTCTGGATGTTGTAGTCAGACAAGGTTCTGCCATCCTCCAACTGCTTACCAGCGAAGATCAATCTCTGCTGGTCAGGTGGGATTCCCTCCTTGTCCTGGATCTTGGACTTAACATTGTCAATGGTGTCGGAGGACTCGACTTCCAAGGTAATGGTCTTACCCGTCAAGGTCTTAACGAAAATTTGCATACTGGCTTGTCTGCAAAAAGTGCTTCTTTCTTACCGGTGGAGAAGAAGAAGGTTTTGTATGACAAATGAAAATTTGCCTGCGCAGCGCACCACCATGAGAATTTGATAGGCGCACGAAAACCTCCAGCGAGACTGCGGAAAATTTGATTCATTTCATTTAGGGCTCGTGCCCTCGGCGCTCGGTCGACTTTCGCGATCATCACCTGTTATGAGCCTCATCGATGATAACACTAAACTTCAATACCAACATTTAGTCAGGAACGAAATGATTGCCCATAATGGCTTGTAGAGACAATTCATTCAACTACAAACAGTCCAAACATCATCTCTGGTCCATCGAGAAAGATTCGAATTCTTGTCACCCAACCTCATTGCGGGCACACCTTCCTATCTGGGACACCCAGCAAGTAGAACCACCAACTTCACAAAGTGTAGCAATTCCACAACGTAGCAGTCATTATGGGTCGGCTCGGGGATAAAGTGCTCAAGAATCGAGATAAGCTATACCATGACCCAGAGCTCCACAAAACCAAACGAGATTTCGATCTTCGAAGACTAAAACGTGTCTCTTCTGCGTTCAGGATACACCACGAGGGTTTCTGGCAGAAGATAATTGATTGGCTAATGTGTCGAGGAACATAGCAAACTGATGTTGGCATATATCGGTGATGTCAATTAAATTGCAAATGATCTCGATTGGTCAGTGTCCCCACATTCAATGACGAGCTACCAGAGCCGATTATTATGGGAGCGTTTACAGCTACTCCCAGTCATCATCTGACTCCTCTATGGGTTTCTTGCCTCGAATGGTCTTATAGTTTGTTGTACGACGGTTAATGGCGCCACATTCAAGCAATTTGCGCTCCAAAAGTTCCACATTCACGTCATTTCCAGTGGCAATGCCGTCGAATCCCACCAATCTAGTTAACTCTCGTCCTTTGGTGTAAACCACCACAAAAGGAAGCACCTTAACCTTCAATTTGGCCACAAGAAATGGCGCCTTGTCGGCCTGGATAGCTAGAACGCTCAACGACAAGTGTTTCTCGGCCACCTGGTTCAAAGCATCGTTCATGGCTTTACATTTGGGGAAAGAAGGCTGGAAGAAGTGCACCACAGCCATTTCTGTACGTGTGACAAGATTCATGAGCTCTTTCTCGTCTGAGAAGAATTGGACCTTTCCAGCATCACTGCCCAACGTGTCGGTGGCTCTGTCGATGCTCCGGAACTCCTTTTTGAGTTGCTCGAGCCTCTGCTCTCGTAACTGGTGCATCACATCGTCCTCATCGTCCAAGCCCTCGAGAATCTCCAGCAAGTTGTCATCATCGCTGTCAGAGAGTCCATTCACATTTTTGAGCTGAGACTCCTGATACTTCTCTACTATGGAGGCGGTGGTAGCGTCCATTGAAGATGAAATGGTAGTATGCGCGTCTTGGACACAACTAACTGTGGAGGGAATAGAATATAGAAAGGTATAGAAAAAAAAAAATAGAAAAGATCGAAGAGTAATATGATGCATAGAAACACTTTGACATCTTCATTGTTGTGTAGCTCCGAACAATTCGAGGATCTCAACGATTCGCTTGGTGTTGGTATGGACGATCTCCGTGTAGTCAATAGACTTATCATCTAGAAGTGCTATGGACTTCTGCAAGTTGGAGTCGATCTGCTTGACAGTGGTGAGGATCATCTCTAATTCCATGAGTACTGCTTCCTGGCCTGGCGAGAGCTTCTCCGGGTCCGACATGATTTAGTGTAGTATAGAAGATGGTGTATAAAGTCTTAAAGTTGGACTCACCAATTGATCACAAGATTCTGTTCCGTATACTCGAATTATCTCAATAAGTATTTCTATTGGGTACTTAATGTTTTTCTTTTTTTTTCAACTCCTAGGTTCGCTTTATCCTCTGTCTTTCACCTATGTTCTCTTGTTAGTCGTTGTCTAGTTATCTGCATGATAATTGAGATGCCATTAGTCTATAAATATGCTATAATCGCTACGTTCTCATCAGGTCGAGCTCCGCACGGTACTTCTTACGGTCTAACTCCTTTTCCTTGATGGTATCAACCAAGAGCTTTCGTAACTGGTTGTTCTCGTGAATCAATTCGATCTTGATCTTCTCATTCTCATTGAATTTGCTCAAAAGATAGTTGAACTCCTTGCAGAGCTTCAAGTACGTAGCCTTGAGGGTCGTAAAAGTGCCAATGAGCCGCGACGAGTCGGCCATGGCTTTCTTCATGCACAACACCGTGTCGCTGTTGACAGTGGTATCACTTGGTGTAGGTTTGGTGTGAGGCACTTCATCGGAGGAAGTGATGCTAGAATGGGGGGTTTCGTTCAACTCGAACGGCGACAAGTCCTTTGGACTGGTGTCGGATGCACTAGTGGGATTGTTGAGCTCGCTTTTGGCGAGGATGTCGTGGAATTCGTCAAAGATGTCATCGATCTGCGTGTTCAACGCATCCGAGCTGTCTTGTTTGATTTGCTTTATGAAATGGTCAAAATCAGAGTCTTGCAGCTCGACCTTGATTCTTTTCTTGGTTGGCTCATCTGAATGCATAGGGCTAGGAGGCGGTGGTGATGGGGCAAAGTGGTGAACCTGGAGATGAGCAAAAAAATGCCTGCGACCCATCGCTCCTACATAGTCAAAATAATAGACTACGGTTTTCACACAGAATACTCACATTACTATGTACACATGCAAAATAAATACGAAAATGCCGATGCAGAATTGAATGCTGATGCCAATGGACTGCCTGTCCTGGTTCTTCTAGCTCGAACCTCTTGGATACCCATATATCCTATAATGTTATGTCTCTCTCTTTCTCTCTTTCTCTATCTTTAGTTTCTGCTCCAAACATTTCCCAATCTACGAACCTGACTCAAAACACTGTTGGTCTTCACACTTACGTCGCTGATAACCTCATGTGTAATCTCACTGACGTCGTGGAGAACCTCCTGGGTCTTGTCGTTGACCTCGTCAATTTCTCTCAAGATGGTGGATCCAACCTCCATTACGGCGTTGTTGGACTCGGTCCACTTCTCTGTCAATGCTTTCAACACCGTCTCGAAGCCACGCTTACCAATCTTGGCATTCTGACCAAATCTCTCCACCGACCACTCTTCAAGCTTATTGCAGATGCCAGACCACGATGAAAATGCTGTGATCTCGGCCTCCTGTTTAAATATAGTGCGTGAATTGGGAAGCTCTGTGTCTGGTTGGTACGTTACCGTCTCATTGACCAAGAGAAGATGGCTCATGGTCATATTGGCAGATTTCATCACCAATGTCCGCTTGTTCAAATCCACCACGCTAATCTCGCGTACAAACGAGTACTCGTCGCCTCCAACAAGAGCACGCAACCATTTGGGAATGGGCTGTTTACATGCGATCAATCTTTCTGTCTTCAATGTGTTCTTAGTGGCATCGATCTCTCTGTTCAAGATATCCACACTAACCACATGTGTGGCTAACTCGTTTGGGTATTTTTGCCAGTTGGCAGCAGTGACTTGTTCCCAACTGTAATTGAAGTGATGCTGACTTTCAAACAACTTCATTGTGTTATGGAATAATTTGTCCGGGGTAAGGAGGAAGTATGTATTATAACTAATTTTTTTTTTTTTTTCCTTTTTTTTAAAGATCCGCAGGGCCTGTGAAAAGAAACGCCATGCGACCTTTACGGAATGACTCGGAATCCCAGTCATTAATGGAAACTCCGGGAGAAATGTATGGAAACGAAGGCAAACTCGAGCAACATGACCATAAACAGGATCTAGAAGTCAGAGGATGATGTCATGAATTTTTATTTTTGGTAATGCCCAATTCTCTGTAAATATCGTAGAGTTACCTATTGATGGTTAGTTGCTGACTACTGGATGGTCCAGGTGTTTTCTGCAGGATCCTGGCTCATTGAGTCATGGAGCATAGATCACAGAGCCCCTGACCTGTGGTAGTGTAGAGGAACTAGTAAGGAGTAGGTCTCGGTTGCTAGTGACTGGAAAAGTATGTTGTAGATGTATGGATGTTTTTGTAACAGTTTCGGATTTTGGTGATCAGTTTTACATGTTACTATCTATAGTTGAGTAGAAGAATGAGAAAAATAGTCAAAAATCATGGACGGTCTGGAGGAGCAGTTGATATATAGAAAAGAATAAACAAACGTTAAATAAGAACATGAACTATAATGTAATTATGCCAATTCTCTTTTTTTTTTTTCTTTCTTTTGTTCTATGGACTTCTCTATCTTCCCTTTTATCTCTAGACTCTTCTGCTTATTAACAATGCAAGGCACCCGTACACCACACTTCATCATTAGATGTCAACTCGAACCCACTCATCTACATTTCCTACACCATGTTGAGATCAGCAAAGATTCTGAAGCTCCAGTCTGTTGCCAAAAGATGGTTGGCATCCTCTTCTGCGGCTGCTCCAGCCTACAAAACAACCATTCTTCCAAACGGATTGACGGTGGCCAGTGAGTTCATGCCCGGAACCAAAACTGCCACAGTTGGAATGTGGATTAACGCTGGCTCTAGAGCCGACAACCCAGCAAGCAGCGGCACTGCTCACTTTTTGGAGCATTTGGCTTTCAAAGGGACTTCCAAGAGAAGCCAGTACAGTCTAGAGCTTGAGATTGAGGATTTGGGCTCCCAGATCAATGCCTACACCTCCAGAGAGAATACTGTCTACTACACCAAGTGCTTGGCACACGACTTGGAGCAGAACGTGGATATCTTGAGTGACTTGTTGACCAAATCTAAGCTCGAACCCTCGGCCATCGAGAAAGAAAGAGCCGTCATCTTGCAAGAGAGTGATGAGGTGGACAAGATGTTTGATGAGGTTGTGTTTGACCACCTCCACGAGATTACCTTCAAGGGCCAGGACTTGGGAAGAACCATTTTAGGACCCAGAGAGAAGATCAGAACCATCGACAGAGACGACTTGGTCAATTACATCAAGACTAACTATAAGGGAGACAGAATGGCTCTTATTGGAGTGGGATGTGTCAACCACGACGAGTTGGTCAAGAACGCAGAAAAATATTTTGGCCATATCACTGCCAGCCCTGTTCCTTTCAAGCAGCACGGCGACGATATGCCTATTTTCTATGGTTCAGAAAGACGTATCCAGGATGACTCCTTACCAATTACTCATGTGGCCATGGCCGTAGAAGGAGTCAGCTGGTCAGCACCAGACTTTTTCACCTCCTCAGTTGCAAACGGAATAATTGGATCCTGGGACAGATCCATCGGTATCGGTTCAGATTCTCCATCTCCTTTGACCGTTACAGCAGCCATGGGTGGCCCAGGCAACCAGCCAATTGCAAACTCTTACATGGCATACACTACGTCGTATGCTGATACTGGCTTGATGGGTGTGTATTTCACTGCTGATAGTGACACGAATATGTCACTCTTTGTCAATGCTGTGATGAAGGAGTGGGCCAGATTAAAGTCTGGAAATATCACCGAGGAAGAAGTTGAAAGATCCAAAGCCCAACTTAAGGCTTCGTTGGTTTTGGCACTAGACGACTCCACTGCCATTGCAGAGGATATTGGTAGGCAATTGGTCAACACTGGCTACCGTCTTTCTCCGGAGGATGTTTTCCAAAGAGTGGAGAGTATAACCAGACAAGATGTGATCAACTGGGCAAACTACAGACTCAAGGATAAGCCAATCGCCATTTGTGCGTTGGGAAACTGTAAGACAATTCCAGCATACAAGGATTTGGTGAAGGGCATGTCATGGTAGATTGGGATGGAAACTATATTATACATATAAAATGCATGTAAATACTTACGCAGTCTCTTCGTTGACAACATCAACAACAGCATCGCCCTCTTCATCATCTGATTGCACCTCGTTTTTGAAGATGGAATCGCGTGGAATCCTTTTCATGGTCTCTGCCGGAGGAAAGAGTTTACCAATACTATCAATCCACCGCCTCCTCTTATCCAAAAGTGCCCGTAAGCCACTATTGGCAGCTTGCTGCTGCGCAGTATTGGTGACTTCTTGGGTCTTCTTCTTTTTGCTCTTCGCTTTAAGTCTCTTGATATATGCCTGGTCGACCTGCTTATCCAAGTCGTCCAAGATAGTACAATACTCCTGGTATGCCAATTGATCTTCTAAGATCGGAATGAGGTATTTCTTCCTCTGCCTGTTCCGGATAACGGACCCTTTGAGTTCCTCTTGCAAGGCACGAATCTCAGAACAAATCTCGTCATCCTCCTTTTCTATAATCCAATCATCTGAATCTATAATATTTCCTGGCCGTTTGGGCTTGTCATCATCCATCGAAGGTAGATTCATGAAGATTCCAATGTACTTCAATTCTCTCTTGAGTCTCTCTTCCATGGAGTAGAAATCATTCACGTCAGAAGTAACTTTGTATGCATCACCGGAATCTAGTTGGGTAGCCACATCGTCTGAAAATAAATTATCGTCCATAATTGAGTCCTCTTTCTTGATGTCTGACTCCCCAACACCATTCTCCTTGTCCATATCATCGGTTCTGTTTGCCTCATGGACACTGAGAATAGCAGACAATAATCTGTTCGATAATGGTCCACAAGATACATCTTCGGTGAGCATCTTCTCGTCCACTAAGCCTTCGCCATCACCTTTGGGCTTATACGACTCAAGAGGAGGCTTCTGAACGCCTGGAGAAGACAACTTGGATCTCAATGCCGCATCTTCCTCGGCCCAAACATCAGCGTAGAATACTCCCAACTTCGGTATGAGATAGGGACTCACCAATGGATCATATGACAGGTGTTCCAACTCTGGAGGAATGACGAACTTTTCATTAGCAAAGTTTATGTCCTCATTCGAGAACGGCCTAAAAAACGACTCAATGTATGACTGGTAGGTGGTGAATTGCACCTGATTAGATGGAGCCTTGGTCTTCGAGAAATCAACATCTGGAATTTCTCCCGGTAGCAAGTCTTTGAGATCATTTTCTGGATATGATGCAACACCATACTTTCTTTTAAGATAATCTTTGCCTTGCGTTTCTAAACCGTTGTTGTCTTCGGAGAAGAGCCCAAGTTCTGCAATAGCACTGGCCGAAAGTGTCTGTGATGCAACGAATTCCGATTTTGGATTCTTCAACCGCGTATCGTTATCCTGGGTGAAAGAACCAGACTGAACAGGTGGAACAGGGTCATCTTTCGAATTCACTTTCAGTGTGTCGTCAGTTTCAGCCGTAACACTTTCAGTCATATTCGTATCACCACCTTCTTCTGCCTCGTTGGCCACATCATCATCTTCGTTGTTTTCATTGGGCGCCTGAGCCAACTCCACATCTTCAAGGTCCTCGGGATCCTCCGGGTCTGCTTTGGAAGATTGTTTTCTTCTCTTAGCAAGAGGAATGCTTTCCTCCTCCAAATCTGCACCCTCCAAATCTCTCTTCGTTCCAGATTCGCTCTGTTCTTCATCTCCATCAATAATTTCCTTATCTTCGTCTTGTTTATCTTCAAGAGGCTCCAAGTATTTATCTACCTGCACTAGAAGCTCCTTGTCGCCCTGTTCGATTTCATCCAAGTTTCTAGATAACTTGGTCAATAGTTTGGTCAAATTTTGCAAGGTGTTGAGACTTGGAATTTCTCGAATGGCATTTCCATCCAATAATCCAACGGAAGAGTCGTATTTGAGTCTTAATTCATCAATTATATCATCCAAAGTGGTCGTGGCTAAGAGTCTTGCCATGGTGTTGATATGTAGATTGCAAGAGTTCTGCTTCTGATAAAATGAAAGTACGCGAATGGAAGCTTCGAATGGAAAACAAAGGAAAAAAAAAAAAGGAAAATACCGGATGCTTGATCAAATAGATGAATTGACCTTCTCGTGGTAACTGTTTAGTATGAACTATCTGAATCAGTAGTCAAGAAACGAAAATATCAACTTCTATATCGGGATGCACGGGTCTACAGGTAACCGTACTACCGTTACCAAATGGCAATATCCCCGCAATTATTATACTACAAGCAATTTGCTATATGTACAAGTTTGGCTATAAATAGCTTTGTGCTTACATCCGTCCTTCAAGAAGAAATTTTCGATGAAAATTTCACAAAGCTCATGGAGAGAGCTTCTTGATGTATGCCTGGTCTTTCTGTTCTTTGACAGCATCCACCAATCTTCTCACCACTCTATGCTTCTTCACAGGAGCATCCTCTGGTCTCTTCCATTCCTCTGGGAATACTGGCGCAGCCTTCAAAGGCTTAGAGTGACGGATGTCAACAGGAACCTCATCGAAAGTGTTCTTGCTGAGATCTTTAGACTCTTTCAACAACTTGTCGAGGGTCTCTACCAACCAGCGAGCATTTTGAGTAGAGTCAGCATATCTGTCCGTAGAAAAGCCGAGAATCTGCTTGTTGTGATTGAACTTGTTACCAGCCAATAACTTGAATTTCTTGGCCTGTTTATCGTTAAGATTCAAGTCGTCGAGCTTGACAGAGAGGGATACCTTTCTGTTGTGAGCATTCTGCTGATCAGAAAAGTCGGTGTTGAACGTCAACTGGATGGGAGACTCAGCTGAGGACTCTGGCTTGTACTCTTGACGGAACTTGGCCAACAATGGCATTTCGTAGGCACTGACACGGTTTATCTGATCGATTTTTCTCTGCTCGTGTGGTGTAGTACCTTTGTCAAACACTCTAACGTTACTCAACTTGGGAGGGAGGCCTCTCAATTTGGAAGGAGTGTTGTTCATGACTCTTTCCTTGAAGTTATCAATCTCGTAACCGTAGGCCAAAGTTGGCTTGGGCACCTTCAAAGACTCGAAGGTGGCCAAGATGGCATTTCTCTCGGCATCGTTAGGCGTGTATTTCTCTCCCAAGGCTGTCTTTCTCAACTCGTGCAACTCAAACACCCTGTCTGCTGGGAGTCCAGCCCACTTGTGAGGATTTAAGTAAAGGGGTTGATCCGTGGAATTGTAACGTACAGATCCAGCACCGACGGCTCGTATGCTTGAGATCCTGGTGGCTTGGCGGGTCAACATGGCTGGTTTGAAGGTGAGTAGTTGGAGGTGAGCAGGTTCGAGCAAAAATTTCTGAGTGCGACACACAGGTTTGGTGAGAATGAGGAAAGATATGGAGAACGCAAATGGGAGTGGAAAGGAAAATGACCAAAGAAGATATGATTTTTTCCCCTTGTTTTTGGCCCTAATCGTCCTCAGAATCATTATCGTCCTCACTTTCGTTTCTTCGGTATCCCATAGTGTACTCCGAGCCTTGATGTTCCTGTCTCACTCTTTTCGCAATAGACTCAGGCCCGTTGACTTTGGACTCAGGCTCTGCCTTTCTCTTGCGAGGCCACTCATGATCCTGCTTGATTTTTTGGTCTTTCAGATTTTTCAATTCACCTTCATCGTTCGTCTCTTCCTCTTTCTTTATTTGTCTGCCCTCCACAACCTCTTTTTTAATGTCTCTATCCTCATGCTTCTCAGGCTTCACCTCTTCCTTCACTTTCTTAGGCAGCAGAAAGAACAGGCCAATCGACTTCTGCTTTACCTTTTCCTCCTTAAGTACCTCCGGCCCCTTATTTTGGGTGTTTCCAATCGATTTGGCCACTACATAGCTGCCGACGTCATCATAACCCGGATTAGTGTCGGTGTTCAACGCACTTTCCAAGAGTCTATTGTCGAATTCTCTGTTGGGATCCAACCAGTCAAACCACTCCGGACTGTTTGGCTGCAACACAATGGGTTTTCTGGAGTGAAGCCACAGAAGATCGTTGGAACCCTTTCCTTTTCCTGGGCCAGTCAAGATCGCAAACGACGAGAAATACTCGAGGTCTTCAGGCACCATCTCAGTGTCATTATAATGGTAATTGTGTGAGTATAGACCTGCAAAGAACATAAGGGGACTGGACTTCAGATGTACAAAGTACGGTGTTTTATCCTTCTTGTCTGTTTTCCATTCAAAGTATCCTTGTGCTGGCACTACACATCGAGTGTTCTTTGCTGAGTTCCACATCGTTTTAGGTTGCGAGATGGTCTCTTTTCTACAGTTGAAGTACTTAGCCTGGTTCTGTTGCACTTCTCTCGAATACTGTGGGCCGTAACCCGTTCCTCGCTTCACAGCCTGAGGATCGTGTGGCTTCATCCACACTGGAAGCATTCCGAACTTCAGAGGTTCGATCACATACTCAAAGTCTGCTAGCGAGTCCTTTTTCAAATAAATGATCACACCACCGCTTGTGGGAGGAATGTTATACGAGGGATAGTAGTGCAATGTGTTGACAAACACGTGCACTGTGTTCTCCTTACCGTTGATGGAGGTGGTAGTGTCGAAGTTGCTTGGGTCAGACTCTGTGAGCGACGAGTCTGGTTCGTCTGGGTTTAGTACCGCTTCGTTGAGTCGTTTAGGCATATCCTCGATAGGCTGTTGTTAGAATTGGAATTGCCGGAGAAAATGGCGATTACATACATGTCCCAAGGCATATCTTCCACACATTTTGAGATAAGAAAAGTAGATGCACAGTGTGAAGGTTGCGAAATGTGGAGTAGGTTTAGTAGTGCGATTGAGTAAGGAAATTCTACTATCTATGTCCAAGAGAAATCTTCAATATTCTCTTTTCACTTTTCTTCTATCATTCTATTCTTATATTCTTCTTTACTGCCTAATCAAAGAATCCAATGAAAAAACCGCGGAAGTCAAAGCTGGCTCCCTCTTCATCAATCAACTTGACATCCTCATCATCCAACTTGAAATTGTACACTGCCAACGCCTCCCTTTGTCTCTCTGGCTTCGATGAAGTTGTAATTGGCAAATGTCCCTTCTGCAAAGTATAACGCAACAAGATCTGGGAGTCAGTCTTACCGTACTTCTCAGCCAACTTTGGCAAAACCGTCACCAATGGATGATCCTCCACCGTCTTGCCATCCTTTTCGATTCTGAAAAGCGGAGACAATGGACCGTATGCTTCAATCAAGATGTTGTGTTTCTTGCTGAAGTCGATGATTCCACGACTCTGGTTTTGCAAGTATGGGTGAAACTCAATCTGGTTCACCACAGGATAGTATTCAGGGTCACCAGCAACCTTGAAAACAATCTCCAAGTTCTTAACATCGAAATTAGAAGCTCCAATGTAACGCACCTTACCAGCCTTCTTGGCATCCACCAAATCACTCCAAACCTTCTCCAAAGTCTGACCATGCGAGTACTCTGGATTGAACAATGGAAAGTGGATTAAAAACAAGTCAATGTAGTCCACACCGAGCTCCTTCAATGCTGCATCCACGGACTCCTTTCCAGACTTGTGAGGAGATGGGTACGAGGCCACACCTGGATTGTATTTGGTGGTGATAAATAAGTCCTCTCTTGGAACATCGACCTCAGCGAGAGCCTGAGCCACTTCTGGGTGGGTGGTATAGATTTCGGCAGTGTCAATGTGTCTGAAGCCGTTGGCTACGGATTCCTTCAAGTAATCCACCAATTCTTGCACCAACTCGCCCTTCTCAGATTCTGGTCTGCCCTTCTTAATCTTTTGCCATTTGGTACCAGTTCCCGTACCAAGACGGACCTCGTTTCCCGATTTGGTGGTGAGTTTGGTGCCACTGAGCTCTACTGGTTGCACGGACGATTGGGTCATTATTTCAAAAAAGAATTGATAGGTGAACGCTTAGTCAGATACTGATACTTATATAGAGGTGACGGAACAAATGGGGGACAAAACCGAGCGAGATAACGTGGCACAGGTTGAGAACGACAAAAAGCCACGGCATCAGACCCACCTTAAATTGAGTTTGTTTCCACAATAATACTCATTCCATGTCCGCCATAGCTTATTGGCTTAGTGTGGCACTGTGGCTCTTTAGTGGGGGTTTCTGCAGTGCGATAAGGTGCTCGGATTAGGAGTAACTTTGAGCGTAATTTGGGACAGGAAGATTAGCGTATGTAGGTACAGATAAATAACTGGTAGAAGGTTCGTGAAAGGTTGAAATTCCTAATTTACATCTATTTATTTTTTGTTTTGTTTTATTTGCAAATTTGTATTCTTGGTATTCATGAAAATGTTGATAAGATTCTTGTTTGGATTAGTTTTATGACATGTGACTCACAGTATTTTTTCTTTAATTTTTATTTACATCCTAATTGAAGGATTGGAAAGTAAACTCTAATAAGTGTAGAGTATACTAGTTCAAGGTGGTATTTGACACACTGGGTACCATCATGTCCAGACTATCTCCTCAAGTTCAGATTCTGGCCGCCTATCATCAAGAAAGAATGTATAACATTGAATGGGATCTTCTTTTAAGAATCTCTTGTAATCGCTATTCTTCTATTTTCTCCGACCAGAATCCATTATTCTGCACTATCGTTCAGAAATAAGGCTACCCAGCCGTTCACAATTAAACCTCTCAGACACAAATTTCATACTCACATTCATCGACATCCAACTAGAAGTATCATCTACCTTGATCAAAATTTGTATTACTCATAGTTTGCCCGCACCTCTTTGTATTCTTTTCTATAGTATTTACAGGCACTGAAGTTAAGCACTCAGTTTCGCACAATAACCATACACACAACTTATATTTTGTTTACAGAACTTAATTTTCGTTATTAAATAAAGTTGTTTATCCTGTAAAACCAAGAATTTTCTAAATTTCCAGATATCATGAAAAGTTTTCTTCATATAATCTAAAAATCAGTTTCTTACAACAACCGGGTGGTTGGTGTAATGGTTAGCATTTCTGCCTTCCAAGCAGGAGACATGGGTTCGATTCCCGTACCACTCATATTTTTTTGTTTTTACACCTTTTTCATTATTTATTCTCATATCCCCTGATTATATTTTGACGATTTTCCAAGCCTCTTTCTCTTCAAATGCTGTTGCATTCGACAATAAAATCCGCGCTTGATTATAAGCTCCACCAATTCGGGCGTAAGCATGGGAAAATAGACCCTCAGAAACCTTGTCACCTTGATGATCATATCTTTCCGCTCTTTCAGTGGAGTACCTCGGCTCCATTTCTGAACCCCCACTCGGAATCCACACAATTGGTCGAGCATCTGAAATATGGCTTCATCAATGTACTTCATCAAAGAAACCCTATAGTCTTGCAACCCCAACACGATGGCCATCTGAGCAAGCGTGATTCTGCAGTCGTATCGCTTGATAGTCACTGCGGAGTTTTCCATGACCTCAATATCATTATCTGTTAGTTTATGCGTTGACTGGTATTCTGGAATTTCAACCAATTTGCGCAATGGCTTGAGGGTCGAAAAAACAGGGAGCTTGAATTCCTTATCGGGCCCGCTTAGAACAATAATTTCGGCATACTCCTTGTTCTCCACAAGTCTCAAAGTAACGAGGTGCTGCTTTTCACTAGTTTGATATCTCTTGGTTGGTCGTCCAAAGCTAGTCCGAGTGCTTGACTTGAAAACAAGTCTCGGATCCTTGCGAAACGGGAACACTGGACGAGTACGATGTTTGGCGGCCAGCTCGTATGGGTACTGTTGTATATATTCTTCAAAATTTGTAGAGTCAGGAGCAATTTGAGGACTGAGGATTGATTGTAGCATATGAAAAATAGGGAGGAATTCTGACGTATTACTGTCAGTGGTGTTTTCCAAGTCCTCTGTTCTATCTGTGCTATCTGTCCTATTGCCAAAGCTCTCTCCTACACTAATTTCCTGTGTTTTGTTCCCGTCAGTCAAACACCCACCAGTTGTCAACCCTTTGATGAGCTCTGAATCGAATTTTGTCCGTGTGTCTCCTTCTAGACTTGCACTTTCATTAACGACACATTCACTTAGACCATCATAACCATCGTCAAATGATTCCATTCCAGTTGTTTCTATGTCATAGACTTCCGTATCAGCCCTATCACCGATGACCTGAACCAGATCACTAGTTAGATCCGAATCACTCTCTGATAATACTACATAATCAACAGAAATACTATGCTTCTCCGACTCATCATCTGAAATCACTATAAGCTCTGGCGAAGTATGCTGAGTCTGTTTTTGACTAGATATCTGACTAGGCACAATTGTTAAAGAGGAATAATTCCATGGAGACGTGGATGGCGTACTCCGAGGAGTTGAACAAACATTTGTGGGGTTAATTCTAGGATAAGCTAGCGCTAAAAGTTCAGAGGGGCACATCATTGTGTTTGCTTTCATTTTGCAACCTTCGACCATGTTGGCAATCAAGATGGAAGAAAAGAAAAAAAGTGGTTTGAGAATAACTGAAATCTAAAGGCTGTTGTCACTTATATAAATTTTGAGGGAATTAATTCGGTGGCTATCTATTCCCCTCGTGCCCCGTATTCCTACGGGGTGTTGTGTGCTTAAGCACGCCGCGCAAATCTTGCATCGATCCTTAGCGAGCTTCCTCGAACTTAAGCGACTCGTATTCTGGATGAAAGGAAACGTACTTTATTTCTAGCGGGGCGAATATTGCACTGCAACACGTAAACATCCACGCCGTTCTGTCCTCCTTAAGCCTTCGTCTTCTTTATATGCCACGTCTTCCTCCTTATCGCCCTTCATCCCCCTTCCTGGGATATTTCAGGGTGGAGAGATCTACCTTTAGTGCAGGTGTGGTTTGAGCACCAGGAATGTGGATATGGATATGTAGACATGGCGCGCACGGGAACATATAACCAACTAAACCAGAAAATACGGCCAATATGGCCAAATGTCACCCTAATAGTAGCATCCATTGTTACAACTGGCCGATTATGCCACTTGTGCTTCCATGATGTTCTCAACCGCAAGATCAACGTCCGCCTTGAGATACTTACAGTTCATCATAACTTGGATCAACTTCTTGATACTGATATCAACAGCACCATCACTGAATGTGGCCAACTGTTGAAGGACGGCTTGACGTTCTTTACCCAGCATGAACTCCAACTCCTCGAATACAACCTTGACCTCTTCAAGATTCTTGATCTTCTTAAGTTCGATAGTCTTAGTAAAGTTCTCCACCAAGCTCATGTGCTTCAAAACAGAATACTGCGACGTAGTTCCAATGATGAGCAAACGTCTGCCTCCAGGTGGCTTCTTGTTGAGATTGACAATGAGCATCTGCAAAATATCATTGGAAAATCTTGGACCAATAGGCACGTAATTGATTAAAGTCTCGATCTTATCAATAACAAGAACATTCAATGGCGACTTGTAAACATCCCTAAAGATGTTGTCGATGGCATTAATCTTCATTCCCTCCGACATGCCCACCAAGCTCTCTGCACTAAGCATTTTGATGAAAGGAAACTCCGACTTCAAGGCGAGCATGGAGGCGATGGCTGTCTTACCCACTCCAGGTTCACCATGCAACAAAACACTAATGAGCCTCTCAGTGTCGGAGTTCTTGACTTCTTCCACATACGACTTCAATTTTTCGAATACTGAGTGCACTCTAGGGTTGTACTCGATGATGCCGTAGGGGAAATTCAAGTTCAAGTCTTCCTCATTGACACCAAATGCGGGCTTGACCTCATTGAGCGCCAACAAGAAATCGTTTCTTGTCAATTTCATGTTCTCGATGTTTTGATCAACCTTGGCAATATTGTCTCCCTTAGTATACTGGTTTATGGCAAATGACGATGCGGAGTTACATAATCCTTCAAGTTCTGCTCCTGTAAAGTTCTTGGTCAAACTAGCCAACTCGTCAAAGTCAATGTCGTCGCTCAAAAGATCATTGTCCTTCATCTTCTTTGTATGAATGTAAAGAATCTCTTTACGACCCTTCTCATCTGGCAAGGAGATTTCAATCTGGATCTCGAAACGACCAGGACGCAATAAAGCGTTATCGATCAAGTCCAATCTGTTGGTCATACCAATGATCAAAATGTTGTTCAACTGCTCCACACCATCCATCTTGGCCAAGAGCTGGTTGACAACATTGTCACCTACACCGGTTCCATCGCTTCTTGCGCCACCTCTCTGCTTGAACACCGAGTCCAACTCATCAAAGATGATGATGTGCAACTGCGAGCTTTCTCCTTTAGCCTTGTACTCAGCCTCAGCTTCCTTAAACAAATTCCTAATGTTTTCTTCGGACGAACCCACATACTTGGAGAGCATTTCCGGACCATTGACGATCTTTGGCTCCTTCACGTTCAACATTTTTCCAATCTGACGAGCAATCAACGTCTTACCAGTACCTGGAGGACCATATAATAAAAGACCCTTAACGTGACGTAAGCCTAACTTATCAACTAAATCCGGCGACACGATACGTGAGGCGAATGCTCTACGGAAAATTTGCTGAAACTCTGCATCCAAACCACCAATTCCCATATTCTCCAATTTGAAGTCTGGGTTGATGATAGGGTTTGCTCTAGGCTTGTTGATCATGGCCGAAGAGCGTCCACCCTTCTTCTTTGCGATCTGCAAAGGTGAACCATCCACAGGGAAGAAGTTGATCTGTGTTCCGCCCTTCATCAAAATTCCTTTGGTTTCGAAATCTTGGGACATCTGACGATTAGGTTGCCCCAACTGGTTCAAGTTGATCACCTGGCACGCGTACACGTAGATCGAATACACTACACCCTTGTAATCCATGACAATTGGCTGTGTGGGCTGCAAGATCTGGTTCTCGAAGTTGGAAATGAAGACGTTAATCAAATCTTCCTCGTCCAAAGTCGACGCGTGGGCCTTGGAAGCCTGTCTAAAGTCGATCATGAGATCCACCTCACCCAAGTAATGGGTGTTGTCTGAGCTTTTGTCAAAAATGTTGTATGGTTCAACCACCACTGGTTGACCCAAGGAAGCTTTCACCCATTGACGAATCACTCCAAATAATCCAATAGTTCCTGGCTTTTGCGCAGGGTCCTTGGTGATGGAAAATACAAAGCTGCCGTCAATGGAAACAGGCGTCTTTTCAGCAATTTCCGGGAAGTCCTGGGGATTGACACCTACCAAATTAGAGAGAGCCACCAGGTTAGAGGACACGCCTTCGACGCGAAGTTGCTTCTTGAAATGTGGAACTGGCGCCTGTTCACGGACAGGCTGATTGTGGGTAATCACAGGGTTTCCCGGGCCCGGGTTATTTGTCACTTTGTGAAACCCGAATTTCTCCATTGTGTTGTGTAGTAGGGATGGTAGTGGAGGCATTTGGTGTTGGCAAGACTTGGGTATAGAGGCAGGTGATTGAGATCACGTGGGGGTTTTTTGGTATTGGGGCTATGGGGAATAATTGTTGTACTGTTTGCAACAATCTTCTGAGTAAGAAATGAGGTTGATCTTCTTGGGGTATAATCGATTGGAAACTGTAGTTGATTTGGATTCTTATTATGAAATTCTGGCCTTTCGATTGTTGGTTGCTTTGCTGCGAAGGAGAAGAAGGTGGTAGGAAGATAAGGTGGTGAATTTGAATAGAATGGAGTTATTCAGGACTAGAAGTGAATCATTTTTTTCTCAACTCTTTTGAATCGTAATAAGGAGAAATTTCACTAGAAGTCTTGTAATATGATTGAACAAGTTGACCTGGATAAAGTCATTATCTATTACTGAGGGGATACTACTTCGAACTCCTGCAACAACTTCATGAATGCCTTCTACATGCTTGATCAACCTGTTTTAGGGTCTTAATAAGAGACCAAATACGTGTTCTCAATGAGCATCATTGCACATCATCCGGTGGAGTATCATTTTTCGGTATGTCGGACCAGATATAGTATGCTGATCAGATAGATATACCATGCAACCAGTAGACTATATAAATACTCGGAACCCCTTCCTTTTACCCAGCAATGATTCCCGTTATTAAGTACAGATTGCATGGAAATTCAAGCGTTTTGATGCCCTATTACGATATCAATCGGCCCATGACGGTGGAAGAAACTGAGGAACTCGATGAGTTGTTCAGTAGAGTCAACGGGTGTTCGGTGTTGAAGGATCTGAGCAAAAGAACAGCTCTGTATATATTTTTTCAAGTTCATCGGGATGAAGAGGGAGAGATTGACGACAATACAGAGATGATTAAGGAAGCCGATGATTTTTGGGAACAAATCACAGATATGCCGAAGCACATATGGATTTTATTGATTGTGGTTTTTTTTCTTAAATATTTTAGTTAGGATAGAAATGTCCTTAAGATTTAGTGGGTCAGTAGTTTTTTATGACTTGTGTCTGATGAACCACAGAATGTCACTTAAAGAAAATGAGACTGGAGATTCGAACAGTAGGTAGTATTACCGTATATCGTCGATAAATCAAATACAGTCACTAGTAGCTATCACATTCTCAGTTGGAAGTGTAATTCACGTTTGTAGTCTTTGTCTTTTCTGGTATGCCTTTCAGGGTATTTAAACGACACCAAAGCACTATGGCCACGGTATGTTGTCGCAAGAGCAAAAGACTGTTCATTTTTCGGAGTTTCGAGGAAAGAAATTACCCTATTTTGCCATCTCAAGTCCAATCACTGACTATGAGGCAGACGAGTTGAACGAGGTGATCGAGACTCTCCCTTATCAGCGTAGGGTTGTTCGGTTCATGGCATTTAGGGGAAGATTGATGCCATACTACGAGAATTGGAGAAGAGCTATCACGCAACAGGATTGTGATGAGCTCAATCATATCATCGACAAACTCACCGAGTTGCGGGAAGAGAAAGAAAATCATGAGGTAGATAAGAGGGAAGACAATTATGAGTTGGCTGAAAGTGAGGAGAATGACAAAGAAAGAATGGACAATATTAATAACGCGACTAATGAGTGTGAATCAATTAGTTCAGTTGATCTTCAAGAATCCAGCTCCTCCTGCCTTTCAGATTCTGAGGATGTCGATTGGTATACGGATGATGGCAATGAAGAGATCAAATATTGGATCCTGGAAACGGTGACGCAGTACGCTCAGCTCCAGTTGGAGCCTTTTAAATTGATTTATTTCTCTGAAGCTGAAGATAAGGCTGATTCCGATGCAACGTCCATGTTTGAAGGAAGTGCCATGGGCTCCGACCTGGAGGAGTCCGATGGAGACTAGGACAATGACACGTATTGACCAATAAGTATACAACTGACTAATAATTGTGGCGATGTGGCTTATAGTCTGAACTCTCCAGTGTCCGGATGTAATCAGTTCGCGAACAAGTCCATTGATATGGTGTCACATATATTATTTATTAATCCAACCTTATTTTTATTGTCAGAGGTCTAGGCCAATTGACATTCAAGAAAACCAATACAATGAAATCCATAAAGTTTACCTTTTCTTTCTGTATCTATGATTTTCACATACATGAGAATGAAATCCAATTAGACCATATTAAGATTTATGCACAAGAGTGAAACCCTCAGATAAAATCAACCATGGAGGTCATCGAAGGGGATTATGAACTGTAATCAAAGTAGCTTCATTCTTAAAAGAAAAAAAAAAAATCAAAGAAATGTCATAAAATTGTCATAGTAGTGTCATAAAAAAAATCGCAAAATAACCTATACAAAAATAATTAATAATCTAATAATGTCTAGCCTATAAACTAATTAGACCTAATGAATTATGACAAACGGTGGCCCTATTAATCCTTCTGGCCGGACCTGCACCTTCCCCCCTCGGTCTTATCTCCCCATCAGATCGCGCCACAGTGGTGGTCGCTTCGGTTCCACGGTGTGGCGCGCGTGTGAAGTGGCCCGAGGCTCCCCGATCAGGATGGAAATGTCACAAGCTCTTACTAACTTGAAAAGAAACGCTACTATGTTCCCACCAGTTTCTTCTGTTTTAAATGCGATCTTCGGACCCAAATTCAGCCAATCACACTGCACCAAGCATCATCCCACCTTGTATAGCCCTTAAGTCTCTCCAAGCCCTCACCTGTATGTGACCGGATTCCCATACCCAACTGAGTAATAAAGCGGACAATCTAGAATTGTTCCGCTTAGTAACTTTTTGGCGCGCACCAAATATATAAAGGCTGGCTACTTCCCGGGTGTCCCCTTCCTATTTTCCACATACTAATTTTAATACATAATGGTTGCTACTATTCAAAAGCCTGCTCCTTCTTTCACCAAGACCGCCGTCATTGACGGTGTTTTCGAGGAGGTTTCCTTGGAACAATACAAGGGTAAGTGGGTGTTGTTGGCTTTCATTCCATTGGCTTTCACCTTTGTCTGCCCAACTGAGATCATTGCCTACTCCGATGCCGTCAAGAAGTTCGCTGGTAAGGACGCCCAGGTGTTGTTTGCCTCCACTGACTCTGAGTACTCTTTGTTGGCCTGGACTAACGTGGCCAGAAAGGATGGTGGTTTGGGCCCAGTGGACATCCCATTGATTGCCGACACCAACCACAGCTTGTCTAGAGACTACGGTGTCTTGATTGAGGAGGAGGGTATTGCCTTGAGAGGTATCTTCTTGATTGACCCTAAGGGTACTTTGAGACAGATCACCATCAACGACTTGCCAGTCGGTAGATCCGTGGATGAGTCCTTGAGATTGCTTGATGCCTTCCAGTTCACTGAGAAGTACGGTGAGGTTTGCCCAGCCAACTGGCAGGAGGGTTCTGAGACCATCAAGCCTGATGTTGCTCAGTCCAAGGAGTACTTTGGAAAGGTTAACCAGTAAATAGAGTATAGAATATAAAGAGACTGGTCTTATAGAATGATGACGAGTAAAATATGTTCAATGTCCTGTAACAATGTTATTTGACCCAGTACCCGTTTAGGCCCTCCATTCAGTATTCATGGATTCAGTATCTTCTGATGGGCCAGATGCTATACTCATACAGTACCTATTCTATCGTTTTCCACCCATGTCTAAGGAAGCCATTTTCTTCTACCAGTTTGCAGTAGACTCTCAGGTGTTCTTCAAGTCCAAGTACACATATGCACTTGTCAATCTTAAGCCATTGGTGCCGGGCCATGTCCTCGTTGTGCCTTTAAGAACTGGAGCCATTCGCTTTGGTGACTTGACACCGCAAGAGTCAATGGATTATATGACGTCGTTGCAACTCATCCAGGGTCTCATTTCCAAGGTTTATAAGGCCGATTCTCTCAATATTGCCATTCAAGATGGACCTGAATCTGGCCAATCTGTGCCGCATCTCCATACTCACTTGATTCCAAGGTATAAGACCGATAAGTACGACGACAGCATCCACACGCAATTGGAACTGAAGGATTTAGCGGCGGAATACGCAGATTTCTTTGCAAGGAAGGAGAAGTTTCAGCAATCGCTGAAATGGACGTCTACTCCAGATGACCAAAGGTATCCTAGAACTAGCGAAGAGATGGCCAAAGAGGCTGCGTGGTTAAAGGAAGAGTTGGCTAAGTATGTGAACGAGAAGAATTAGAGAGTTTAGAGCTATTAGAAACGAGGAGACTAGACATATATAAATTGAAGGGGTGTTAAAGTTGGTGTATTAGGTATCAATTAACTGAACATAAACCCAATAATAGACTGTGTATTAAGTAGTGTAAACTCTTGGTGGGAAAGGTTGATAATATCACGTAAATTTGATAGCACTAAATGATTTTAAGATATAAAATGAGTTTTATAGAATAAATATTAATGGGAGTAGGACTTTAAAACTTTGTTAAAATACCAATTATCATTGTTTGAAATACTTGTTCTATCCTTGCACTCTTCAATTCCTAGATTTTATCGTCCTCACCAACTCCGCATCCTGCACTGTTCTCAACCACCATGTCTTCAGAGCCGTTGGACGAAATCCAATGGAAATCACCCGAATGGATCCAGCAGTTCGGGCTCCATACTGGCAATGTCCTCGACTACTTTGCAGAATCACCATTCTACGATAGAACTTCCAACAACCAGGTTCTACGCATGCAGTTCCAGTTTCAGCAGATTCCTCCCAATATCCACCCACAACGCTATCTCCAGAGCAAACTCACGGAGATGGTAGGTATTGAGTTCGTGTTAGCCCATGTTCGTGAGCCTGACTTCTGGATTATCCGGAAACAACGTCGCTTAGACCCAAATTCCACATTAACTGAACAGGATTACTACATCATCGGAGCCAACGTGTACCAGAGCCCGAAGATCTACGACATTTTGTCGGCACGCATGCTTTCCATTACACTTCTGATGAAGAAGTCTATAGACTTGATGAACAAAATGAGTACGTTTTCCATCAGCGAGGGAGGCCACACTTATCCCAGTGCAGATGAGCCATCTGCTACCAGTGGAGCTACTCAGGCCAGTTCTAGACCACTTCACAACAACGTCACCACTGCAGGTTATGTCAACACGCCAATGTCTAATCCGGGCACTGTGGCGCAGACCGTGGATAATGGTGACTCCAATCTGACTATCATGAGCAATGTGTCTAATGTGAATAGTGAGATTCTGGCATCAGCATTCGACAATGTACTATCGTCGGTGATAGTCTCGAGCACTAACGACAAGAGTATATATCTTGACGATATTCCGCTCTATGGAAAGGGCAGTACCGTGGAGCAGTTGGGACTTAAGTTGAACCTAGATACAGACGACAATTAGGTTGAGAATCGAGTGGGGGCGAGGTAGTAATTGGAATGACTCGGTTAAATAAGTGCCAATAGAGTTGAGCTGGCATTTTTTGAACCTGTCCCAAGAACAGAAACTGGAATAATGCTCTATTTCATAATAAAAAACGAGTGGATCCATGAAAATTCTAGTGTATAATTAAGAGGAATAACCATTTTATATGATCTTGGAACATCACATACAAAGGGAGTAAACTCATATCGGGTATGTCCAACTAGTTTTAGAATGTGATGAGAAATGGCAATTTACTGGTACACTGGTCACATCTCCACTATAAACTGAATGTTGTGAAGTGTCCTAATTGGATCGCAGTGAGTATTAATTCAATTACATTTATCTATCAACTATTGAGTGATTTAATATCTACATACTAATAAGTAAATACTGGAAACTCAATCAAACTGAAACGCTCATCAACACATCTAGAGCTCGTCCTTAGTGTTGACCTGCTCAACTGGCAACTCACCAGCATCAGCAATTTTGAGCTCCTTGACAGGCTTGTCACCGTAGCTGGTCTTGACATTCTCCATGTAGTCAACCACGTCGAAGCCATCAACAACTTCACCGAAAACAACGTGGCCACCGTTCAACCACGAAGTCACCACGGTGGTGATGAAAAACTGCGAACCATTAGTGTTCTTTCCAGCATTAGCCATGGACAATCTGTAAGGTCTGTCGTGCTTCAAAGTGAAGTTCTCGTCGTCAAACTTGCCTCCGTAGATAGACTTTCCACCGTACCCTTTTCCGGTCTCGTAGTCTCCACCCTGAAGCATGAATTTAGGGATGATTCTGTGGAAGATAGAGCCCTTGTAACCAAACTTGGGGTCTTCAGAAATAGCCAATTGACGGAAGTTCTCCACGGTCTTGGGCACCACTGTGCCAAACAATCCAATGGTGATTCTACCAATGGATTTGCCTTCCTCCTCAATGTCAAAGTAGACCTTGTGGGTGAAAGGAGGGTTCTCAGGCAAGTCTGCGGCGGCAGTGAACTTGAAGAACACGAACAAAGATGCGACAATGGCAAGGATTGAGAAATACTTCATCATGAATTGTAGTAGAGATTGCCAGAGTGTCTAGTGCGTTGAAGACTAGTTGGGGAGTATGCAGTCTGGAGATTGGAGGCACAAGCGGTGTGGAGTATTGAAGACTGGAGGAGAAATAAGGAAATATTGGAGAATAATCTGGTAACTTGCAAATGAGTTGTGAGTTTTCAACTTTTCAATGTTTTCCAAAAAAGAATTGATTTTTCTTTGTATGGGATCGAAGAAATGAGCCTGTACTGGTACAATTTCTAATTCTACGATCTGATCTACAAGTGATATTTTCATTGATGAAGTACGGCAATAATTCGTTCAAAACAACATAATTTCCAGAGGCTTAGGATTCATGGAATAATTTTTCGAATCTCAGAACTGCTCAAACGATCTAACAAATTATCTGTGACGTTTAAAACCTCGCTGCGGGCCAACATAAAGCTTTCGAAAAATTCACTGCTAAAAGTTATTTAAACTTTAAAATAATTAATCTTTGAAACTCCACTACAAAAAAATCCCAAAGTTCTGATCTTCGTTCCTTGACTATATACACTAGAATTGTCTCTCACCCTTCTGTTCAGCCTCCAACTCCTCATTGGCGAACCGCTCTTTCTCCTCCAACTTCTTCAATGCCTGTCTCTTTGCCAACACTGTCTTGGCCTTTCTCTCTCCTCCGTTCTTCTTCTTGCCTCTCTTGTGCTCTCTCAAGGGCTCCAAGTCATTTACAAACTTGTGCTTCCATCTTAACATGTATCGCCTGGTTGACACATCTATGCCCATATTTTTCATCTGCTTGGAGGTGGTACCCAAAAACTTGTCCAAGTCTCCCTCGAACAGCCCCAAGTGGTCCACAGTCTTTCTTCCAATCAACTTGAAGAATGTCTCCAAATCATGAACATTTTCCTTGGTTCTGGTGGAAGTGTTGACTTTGCATGCTACAAACGATTGTGAAAATGGTCTGCTCATAGTAGCTAGCCTGAGGCCAAGCCCCGTGCGTCCTATGTTTTTGAGCTGAGTCAATCCAAACATGGCGTCTGAGTTAAGATTTGACTTTGGTGTAGTATTAAATTTTTCTATGGGTCGTGTGGAGACCAAAAAGTATATGGTAAACCAGGAAATTAGTCTCATCGGCTTTCTTTTGGATCCAAAGTTCAGTAGCCACTACAGTACTTCTATACCCTAATAGTAGATATTCTTCGTGTTTTTATCTAGTAACTTACAACAAGCCCTTGTTCTTGAACTCAGCCAACAAGGAGTTACCCAATCTAGCTGGAGACTTCTCAACAACAACACCGGCAGACTCCAAAGCAGCAATCTTAGACTTAGCATCACCCTTACCACCAGCAACAATGGCACCAGCGTGACCCATTCTTCTACCTGGAGGAGCAGAGACACCAGCGATGAAAGAAACAACTGGCTTTGGACCCTCTGGTCTGGTCAAGTTGTGCTGCTTCAAGAACTCAGAAGCCTCCTCCTCAGCAGTACCACCGATCTCACCAATCAAAATGATACCCTCGGTCTCTGGGTCGTTCAAGTACAAGGTCAAGGCATCGATGAAGTTGGTACCTGGGAATGGGTCACCACCCATACCAATAACCAAAGACTGACCCAAGCCAACCTTGGTGGTCTGAGCAACAGCCTCGTAGGTCAAAGTACCAGATCTAGAGATGATACCGACTCTACCTCTCTTGTGGATGTGAGATGGCATAATACCGATCTTACACTGGTCTGGAGCGATCAAACCTGGACAGTTTGGACCAACCAATCTAGTCTTCGACTGAGTCTTCAAGATCTGAGCAATTCTCACCATGTCGTGCTGAGGAATACCCTCGGTGATGGCAACAGCCAAGCCGATCTCGGCCTCGATGGCCTCCTCGATAGCAGCGGCAGCAATTGGAGGTGGAACGAAGATACCAGTAGCAGTGGCTCCAGTCTCCTTGATGGCGTCCTTGACGTTGGCGAAAACTGGCAAGCCCAAGTGCTCAGTTCCAGCCTTTCTTGGGTTGGTACCACCGACAACCTGGGTACCGTAGGCAATGGCCTGCTCGGCGTGGAAGGTAGCCTGTTTACCTGTGAAACCCTGGTAAATCACCTTGGTGTCTTTAGTCACCTTCAAGTTTGGAATGGTGGATGCATAGTTCTTTGCAATAGAGGTGGAAGCGAATCCACGGGCAAACTGCTTGGACAACATACTGATTGGTGGTGGAAACGAGTTTTGGAAAAAAAAAACGCTAAGGTGTCTTCAATGCCTGGCATAGACTTCCATCGGGCGTATAGCCTCCGCCAATACATCCGTGCACCAGACCCGAGAAATTCACACTGTTTTTTCCCCATATGCGCGGTAGATGGCTCGGGCATTTACCCATCCTCTGCGCAAGGCCGAGGTTTTCGTGTGGCCTTTTTCCGTAGAGGGCCGGGCCGGTGGGGTACAAAGCCTTCAGGGTAAGCGTTTTGGAACACTTGAAATAGATTTTTGTGGGGATCACCGGGGATCCTCAAATGGGTATCAAGTTGTTGTAGAGTGGACCTTAGACAATGAAATTCAGTAATTGCAAAAATACCATTGCCATTTTCATTGCCAATATTTTAGGGCCCTAAGGTGAATTTCCTTCCATCGTCCACTGTCAAGTTTTGGAACCTCAATGTTCGCCAGGGCTCACTGACATGCAACATGCAGATTTACAACCACCCACAGGCTGTAAACCCAGACATCCCCTCAACCCGGGCCTAATAGTTGAACAAGCTTTTGTAGTAAAGACACCGGGAATGGAGGAGATTCCAATCTGACTGGCCGATCCACATTTCGTTGACTACCTTCAACCGAGAGTACACACTCCCACCTTTCCAGCTAACCTCCTGAGGGTCAAACTCGTTGGGGGCTGGAAGAACATTAATTGGAACTAGTGAGCCCTGGTCGGAAATACCATCTGTGCGCGCCAAATCGAGAGTTAATTGAGTTTCTTTGTTAATGGCTGCCAATTCTTCCTCAGTGAGTTCCACCTCGTCCAATGTTTGCTCTCCTTTAATTTTTTTCTCTTTGGCCTCTGTAATGAGTGCCTTGCGCTTTGTGTCTACTTTTTCTTTTTCTTTGCCCACATGGTTCAAAATCTCGTCGAGAGAGGTGGAAGACAAGTACTTGGGTCTCCAAATACTGATCCGGTCGTTCAAAAGTAGATCGAATCCCGGAAACTTTGCCAAACCTCCGCCAACAACAAGGAGATTGTCGTAGAGCTTCTGTGCCTTGCTGAAATCGGTGGCAATTCCAGCGTTAGTGATGGACTCAATGATGGCCTTGTCCAATGGTGTAGTGACAGGAATCTGAACCTCTTCCGCCGTGAGTGACCGTGGTGCCCTGGGTTTGGCATACACGTTGGCTTGCTTGAAAATCAGCTTGTCTTCCACCAATTTTATCAACAAGGTCTCGTCGGCAGTGTCCGAAAAGCTGGAGTTGGTCACCAAATTCTCGTGAGCCTTGGAGTATGGGTCGTTGGGCTCGCCAGTATATTGATCAATGGACTCAGGAAACAAGTAACGGGGTCGCGTTTCTTTGGAGATTTCAAAGAGGTCCGGGTAGAACAATCCCAACGGCGCCAACATCACCTCGTCGTAGACCTTGAAGTTGAACTTCTGTGTTCGTTCCCCAGGCTTGCGCTTGTAGAAATTGTACAATTGTACGGCAATATCTGCATCATCAAACGTGCCGAATTCTTTCTTGAGGTTATCGGCCAATTGCCAATCATCGTTATAGTTGGCGAGGTTAATGTCTTTGTAAGGGAAGTCCTGCTGTAAGAGCAATTTGGTAAAAGCCTCGGTAATATTCACGCCTCCGTAGTCGAGCTTCACTCGCGAGTCATTGATCACCATGCCTTCGTCCACGCAAGAAATGGAAGTTTTTTCTGCTCCAACATCTACTACGCAAGCACAGGACACTCCAGCACCAAAAGTGGCCGCAACAGCCTCTTGGATGATTCCAACACGGCCAAAACCCACGGCGTTGAAGAGCAAGTCAACCCAAGTTTCCACATAGATCTTGTCGTACAAGTCGGGGATCACAAACAAGCACTTCAAGTTGGCTGTCTCTTCCTTTGTGTTAATGTCGATGGACTTTAAGGCATCCACCACTATACGGTGCAAGTCGCCCAACAATTCCTGCGGAGACAGATAGTCTTCCGGCGACTGATTGAAGCCCCCGTTGACTATAGGAAATTTGAGTCGCCAATCCTGGAACGACTCGTTGATGGGGAGCCTCAATGCATCCTTCCCGCAGATATAGTCACCTTCCAAGAGTTCATCGTCCTTTTCGATCCAATCCATCTTGTTTGGATCGTATCCATCAGGAACATCCTCTCCTTCTTGCTTTTTATTGAAATTGGCTGCACTCTCCCGTGAATTGGGCATCATCCTCCTCTTGTAGTAGCGCATTCGGGCTTTAAAGTCTTTGGTCACAACGGACTTAACTGCGTCGAACGACTCGCTAAACTCAACGCTTCCGTCTTCGTCGACCCCTCTTTCAGGCACAACGGCATAATCTCCGGACTTCTTGTTCCGGTTGGGTACGGCAATTACCATGGGAATCGGAGTAGGAGAACCCGCCGTAGCCCTTCCAATTCTCAACACCTGCGATCCCGGATGAAAGACGATGGTGTCATCACCCATGCGGGCCTTCTCCAGCGCGCCTTCCTCATTGTCGTTGTCCTCGTCATCATCTTCGTCATCGTCGTCGTCTTCTAACGGCTTTTTATCTCCGCTTTTAGTAGCGTCTTTGGTGGAAACCTGGTTGACCTTCTCGTTTCTCCAGTTACGTATCAACGTAACTTGCTCGTCCTTCTTCAAGTAGTCTGCAAAGTAGTTCTTCTGGTTGATCAATGGTACAGTTCTCACGCTAGTAAGTGTGAATCCGTTCTGGTCTTCAAACCGGCCAATTCCTGTCTTCTTCAAGTTCTGTGCGATGGTGGCTGCTGCCTTGATTCGTCCCTCTCGACGTCTCTGAAGCACCTCTTCTGAAGGTTTTTTCGGTCCGCCTCCTTTGGCTGGTGCCTTCCGACGTTTCTTGTCACCTTCAACTGTGCTTTCAGGTTCTGGTTTGTTCTTCTCAGGGGTAGTTGATTCCTCCGGCAATGGCGTGGCTGGAGGCGATGACGCCAATATAGAATGGTCGTCTTCTTCCTCCTTGAACACGGGGGTGGCGGACATTGCTGGTGTTGAAAGATTGGAAATCTTGTGGTCAATGTGCGAGTGTGCAGATGTGCACGTAAGTGAGATTGAGGTATACCGAGATTGGTGATAGTGCTACAATTGGCGAGAAAAAAAACGTTAAATAACTTATAAACTATAATGTAGTGGCGAACCGATATTAGTCTGGTAACGCCAGCGATGTGGGTAGGGTGGTAAGTCGGAGGTGGCTGGAAGCTTCACCTGGATGAATTAATGCATATTAGTGATATTGAAAGCTGGTCTTAGCCACAACTTTATCAGTAGTCGAGTGCCACTTTATGCTTGAGGAAAGTCCGCGTTTCTGCAGCAGGCTGCCTCCGGCCCAGTGCAGTTGCCTGGAACCTGTCGGCTGTTTGCACAGAAGGACTAGCAGTATTAAACCGGTAGAACCTGTCATTACTCAGAACCTGCGACGATCCCGGAGCAGATACGGGCACCTTGAGATTGGAACCACTGTTCTGTTTGCGATGCCGAGAGAGGTTCATGATTCCTTCGGTCATATTATTCTCGTTGTGATAGTCCCAGAGCTTGCGCTTCCATTCTGCTAGGGTGGTATGCATCTCAAACAACTTCAATAACTGTTTCTTTTTCTCTGCTGTATTTCCGCGGCGATGATCTTTGCTCAATACCTTGTGTAGATTCTCGTACTCCTGGTACTTGCCTTTAAACTTGGCTGCTAACTGATTGTAATACTGTTGCTTCTTTTCAGCATTGGATGCGGAACTCTGAGGACGCGATGGAAGAGAAGACACGGTTTTGTGAATGACCAGCAACTTGACGTCTTCTTCACTATGATCCTCTTCGGCGTGAGTCTCGTCGTTGACCGATGAAGGCAGGGTGTAGGAGGTACCCGTGCTGTTAATGCTATTATGGCTTCCGCTGCTATCGGAGCGCTTGCCTTCTTTCTTGGCTCTTTTGGACTGTTTTTCATCCTCGGAGGACGAACCTGACAGTGACAGTAATGCAACGTACTTGCGCTTTGTGGGTTCTTTCAAAGGCGAAGGGTCGGATTTCTTGGAGTCTGCTCTCCGAGATGGCCCTAACTTGGGCGACTCCAGGCTTGCGTTCTTCAATGAACTCGGCACCAACAGCGGTGATGGTGACGCATTCAGTGTCTGTGCAGAGTTGTTGACGGAGTTGGCGGAGTTTGGGCGGCGACCACTGATCAAAATACCACCACCCAACGAAGAGGTCTTCTTATGGGACAGAGGAGCGGAAGGTGCCGATTTCTCGACGATCCGGCGGCGCAATGGGTGCGTCTCCAGGTATCCTAGCCGTGACAAAGCGTTGTTTGCGTTGTCAATGATGAGGGACCGTTCAAAATCGGTATATGCTGAAAAATTCCATGGGCGCATGTCTTTGTAAGCCTTGTCTTTGACGATGATGTAAGTCACATCCGGATCTACCACGCATGTACCCAGTGCAAGCAGCGGGTAGACGTCGTCCTCGGTGAAGGTATCGTTTTGCAGATACTGCTGGGTGTGAGATGAGAAGAGGTCGGCCATTTCTGAAGCGGGAACCAAGTGACGCAGATTCAATTTGGATTCTACGTCTGGTTTTGTGATGGGGCCCAAGGCCACCAAGGCCAAGAACTTGGCGGCAATGTCTTGCTTCGAATCGGACAGCACCACGCCATATGGATTCAGAGCAGAATGTAATGAAGATTTCTGCGGCGACAGTGAAATGCGGGCCAGTCTCTCAGGGGTAGCAGCAGCCGGCAGCGCTGTGTGAAGGGCCGGTTTGGTGGATATGTGTATAGCTGCCGTGTGGGATGTGTTCTTCATGTGTTCCTTGATCTGCTTAGGATCACTAAGCACATTGAGACGGTTCGTGACGGTCCCGAGGAAGTTGTACGCATCGTTTTGGTAAGACTTTGTCTGCGAATACACATCGAAGCGGAGAGTCTCGGAGCTTGACGAGCAGGGAAAGACGAGATCGTCAGATACCTTGATCAGCTAGTTGGGTTAGTAACATGAGGCGGAAGTACAACGAAACATGGAGAGGAACCGAAAGAAGAAAAAAAAAAAAAAATTGGATCCTTGAGCAATACATACGAATTGGCCATTCTTTACCACCAACTTAGCCGTCTTGTTTTGCTTCAGGAGCAGACGTAAGTGGTGCATCACCTCTGGGTTAAGCTTGAGGGCTAGTGCGCTAGGCAGACTAGCACTCGGGTGCAAAGTCGACACGGACGGCACCATCGGGAGTACAGGTCCGAGCAGATGAGATGGGGAGATGGGGAGCAGAATCTGCGTGAGTGGCTAGAAGGAAACCGTTGGAAAGAAAAAAGTTGTTGGAAGGAAAAAATACGACTTTTGGTGGAGGTCGATATGACCCATAGTATGCGGAAGGAGGTATTAATACAGGAGTGATAGGCAGGTCTGGGCAGTAACCGAGATTTGTGAGAGGCACGGGTGCGGGGACCAGTGAGGAGGTTAGTAAGTTATTATTGGGTTGAGAGGAGGACAAGAGGAGAATGATGGTAGGAATCTAGGCATCGATTGAGGTATTTGGGGAATGAAATGAATTGGAGATAAAATTTTAATGCACTGTGATGGAAGGCAGTAGATATGAACATTTTCATGCTTTCAACTTCGTATGGCCTTAAAAATCAGTGAAGGGGAAATTGATGCGCACTGGAACCGTTGCCCTAACATGGCACCAGACCTTATTATTCTTGAGCCCAAATAGGCGAACATTCTATGTGAGATATTTAGTTGAGTCTATGTTGAATTTTTTTTTCAAGAGTTTTCATATAATTAAAGTTGTTTTTTCTCTCCAATTTTGCTCTTCTTTTCTAACTCTTGCCATCCAAGCATTTCCATTGCTTCGTTTTAACTGGCCATGTCCTTCTAGGTGTGGATTCCAGGTTGCCCAGTCAAAAAGAAACCATGCCTGTGTGCACGCATCTGGTGACAATAGTGATGCCAGGACTTGACCAGGGTACATTGTGACCTTCCATTTATGGTATTTGGTTGATTAAATTGGTTGATTGGTTGACCGGTTGAAATTCTTTTCAATTCACAGAATTAAAATCGATATTTTGATTTTTCCGATTTTTACCAGCGTTTTGTTCAGAATCTCTTAATGCTCTCCATTCCCAAAGTTTACTCATTTCCACAATCTTATGTGGGTATTCGCACCATACAACTATGAACAGTGTCTAAACTTTAAAGTAACGAATAATCCCTCGACACCACAAAATACAACTGTATCCACAAATCTACATTCTATATTCACAATCTCACCCCTTTCTCCATCAGTTTACATCGTCAATTCCTCTATACTATCCCTTTACCATCATAATGCTTTGACGGTTTGGTCCATCACCTTACCCTCGACCTGTGCGTGCATACACCACCACATACTAATCCGCTCATTGCTCCTTGCTCTTTCCCTAACTATGTTGAAGTGGGTACAATCTGGATTATCTGTTGTGGCTGGCACTGCCGAGCCCGAATACGGCCCCGAGGCTATTCACACCGTGACCGACTCCATCAATAATGGTATCGCCGTTTCTAGAGATACCGTCATTGAGGATTTTGCCTGGATCCAGCCTTCCTCCACCAACGTGGAGACCCAAACCTTCTACTTCACCGACTTGGCTTCGGGTTACGCCGGATTTGCTCAGGTAATCCACTCGAATGTTATGGGCATCAAAACCACCGCGCAATTTACCTTCCGCTTGTTCAATAACAATACCGGCGCCACCGACCCTAACGCTACTTGGACATCCACTGCTTTGGAGGATTTCCGTATTGAGGGCTCCAATTTCTACGCTAAGGACTTGTCAATTATCAGCTCTGGTGACAACAACGAAACCTATACTCTTACGTCGAAGGTGAACCCAGAGTCCGAGGTGGAACTCGTGGTGACCAGATTGACTCCTGGAGTGATCTTTGGAAAGGACGGCACCACCCTCTATGGAGACGACATTGAGAACCCCTGGGGCTCCATGAGACACGTATTCTGGCCCAGATGTAGCTCCAAGGGAACTATCAAGTTGAAGAACTCCACTGTCACCATTGATGGCTACACAATGTTTGTCATGGCAATGCAAGGCATGAAACCCCACCACGCCGCCAAGTCATGGAACTTCTTGAACTTCCAGTCTGAAAACTTCAGTGCGGTGCAGATGGAGTTCACTACGCCTCGTTCTTATGCCACCACTAAGGTCAATGTCGCCATCTTGGCCTCTAAAGACAAGATCATTGCCACCTCCATCAATAACAACGTGGAGCACTTGAACTCTGAGGTAGATGAGGTGGGATGGCCTGTGCCAAAGGCCATTACCTTCAACTTTACCTCGGGTACTGACGATGCCGTGGTGGCAAAGGTTGGAGGAGAATTGCCTCAGCTCGTGGAACGTGTTGATGTCATGGCCGAGATCCCACAGTTTGTCAAGAATATTGTCAGCGGTGTGGCTGGAGCTAAGCCTTACATCTACCAGTTCTGCAACACCTTGACCATTGAGTATAATGGAGTTTCTGAAGAGGGTATCGCTTTCAACGAGGCCACTTTTATTTCAGAGTAAGCTCTTCGACACGTCTGCATGACATCTGCATTGGTTTTCCCTCGGGTTGATTATGACTAGCCGCCTAATTCTTCTATTCGTCTCTGCGGCCTATACTAATATTTGATTTTTGTTTAGATGCTTAAGCCCGTTCATTAATACAGAAATGATTCATGTACGTGTATTTTGTTTTTGTTTTTTTAGCATTCGGTGTGGCCTTATGAGCTAGCCTCGAGTATTTCTAATAGAGATTGAATTAGCCATCAGTTATCTCCTTTCAACGGTGAAGAAGTGTAAGAAGACGTAACCAAGCGCCAAAAACACCAATGCCCATCCAAGAAGGTAGGAAACATCATTCCAGAAAGCAGAAACGTTGAATCCAAATGTACTGAGAATGACCGCTCCTGGAACCTCAATACTGAGACCGTACTTTTTCTCCTTCAAAATCAAATCCTTGACTTCGTTGATGGCCAACGCCTCATAAGCATAGTGGAAAAGGGAAATCCATTGCAACCACTTAGTCTCAACTTTCAAGTCATCGCTATTGATGAACAACCCGGCAAACAAAAGCGAGAAGAGAAGGATCAACACTGCAACAATAGTAGAGGTTCCCGAGTCTTTTATCAAAATACCCACGATCAACACTTCAATTGCCACCGCAACATTGAAAAGGACCAATACAGCGAGAGCCTTCAAGAAACCATTGTGATCCATTGTCAATCCCACCAATGGATACAAAATACTAAGCATGATAATTGGTGGTAATACTCTCAATGGGAGTAAGTCGCAAACCATTTTGCTGATGTAGTAACTGGACGGGTGGTAGTAGTTGTTTGCTCTTTCACGAATGAAGATAATCCTTTCTTGGGCAAAAGAATGTAACCCAGTCAAAGAGGAGAATCCAAATAAGGCCAAAATAAAGAAGAACAAACCAAGTCTGTTCTGAAATCCGCTGATATCATTGGTGACATTGTAGTATAAAACGCCACAAAAAAGACCAACTAGCAAAGACAAGGCATAGTTGGTCAAAAGAAGCTTGGGGTTTCTGTACAAATTCTTGAAAGTTCTCGAACACAAAATCCACAACTGAGTGAAGAAGCTCGCTTTCTTTAACAAGTGGTGCAGCAAATCCAAATCAGAAGCATTGTTCTGGAGCTCTTCAATTTCCTGTCTAAGCTCAATAGCAGCAACCGATTCATCAAACATCTGAGGCAACTTGTTGCTGATTTGCACTAAAGAATCTCCATTATCCTTCGACGTTCCAACTGGCTGGTAATTATACTCATCACGATGAACAGCATAATGTTCCCACTCCCGAGTTATATCAATATCACTATTGGTTGGGTTAGAAACGAACGCCGCATGGGCATCTGTGCCTTCTCCAGGCACTCTGATGATTCTCTTATGATCAACTGTGATGTCAATCAAGTAATCTGCAATATTGTATCCAAGAGGACATTGATAGCCATGTTTACCGAAGAATTCATTACACTTGATCATATCTCCTGAATAAATCAAGTCTCCCTCGCTGAGGAGAACTAATTTGTCAAACAAGGAAACAATGTTACTTCTTGGCTGATGGATGGTGAAGACGATGGTTCTGTTAAAATCCTTAGCCAACTTTACCAAACTGTCCACTACATTTCTGGCATTGTAAGCGTCCAAACCAGAAGTTGGCTCATCCAAGAACAAAATTGAAGGGGAAGTGACAAGTTCACAGGCAATAGAAACTCTTCTCTTCTCACCTCCAGAAATACCTCTGTTGAAGTCCGAACCAATGACTCTGTCCTTGATACTTAAAATTCTCAATTCGTTCAAGACCTCAATCACTCTGGCCACTTTAGCAGTGAAGGTCATTGTTCTGGGCAATCGCAATAACGCACTGTTCAAGACAGTCTCGTAGACAGTCAATGTTGGAATTAGGTGATCTTCCTGGTCAACGAACCCAACAATTTTCTTATAGTCGCTCTTCTTCAAGTTCAGGCCGTTCACGTAGATGTTTCCTTCTATGGTACCACTTTTGTTCTTTGCAGCCAAAATATCCAATAACGTTGTCTTTCCAGCACCAGAGCCTCCCATGATGGCCAAGCACTGGCCAGGACTCACCAATCCATAGACATTGTTAAGTACTTTGTTGCCCAGAGAAAGAGTGTATGAGATCCCGCTAAAAGACAATGTTGTTGGGGTGAAATTCTCATTGAGTGGGTTATGTTCATCAGAAACCGCTTCGTACTCCGAGTAGCCAGATGTTGCGAACAACGGACTCTTGCCAATGTTATAGACTGCAGAAGCAATACCAACAACACACACCACACCCACAGCAGCTATGGTGAGGAGATTCATTAAGCTAAATTTGTTGTGGTCTGGAATATCGTAGCCGGGAATCTCACTCTTATGAACACATTCACCGGACTTACAATGCAAAGTGATATAAGGATCACCAAACACGGAGGAGATCAAGTCGTTCATACTAGGCTCCGAAAAGCGGCAGTTTTTGGATTCAATATCACAACTAAAGTCTCCAGGACCACGAATGGTCTCGGTCAAGAAGTCAGAAATGTCAATGGACCCAGCTTTGCCACATAACATCTTCTCTGGCAAACACTTACATGCCATTTGCTCACACCGGTAATGAGTGTTGTTGGACGACAAATCGTACTGATAGTCACACTTGGACAAGTCACAGTAAAAGGACTCTTCCTGTTCGATCCAGAATTGAAAGTCACAAGTTGCAGCCGTCTTGTTACAAGAAAATGTTGCCTGGGGTTTTAACCCATTGAGAATGGAGATGATCTTAGGATTGGTCACATCACACATCTGGTGGAATTTGTTAACAATGATTCCGCTCTTGTAACATGTTCCCTTCAAGCCTTCAGGCATGAATGCGTCACATGAACTATCATCAGTGCACATGTTACAGTTAATACCTGACCAGCCATCTTTACATGCACAAGTGTCATTTCCACGAACTGGACGATTCTTGTTGCCATCGGAAAGGGATCCACACAATGGCTCCGAACAGTCCATGCCTCCGTAACCGTCACGGCACTCACACATTCCGGTGAAAGTGTTACATTGGGAGAATTGAGTGCACTCAAAGTTTGGCAAATTGCAATTGAAGCACGGCGGACATTTGTCATCTTCGTCATCTGAAGGCTTTGTGAAAGCTGAAGCGTCAAAAACATCATTGATTACAGCATTTCTCTTGATCTTGTCGAAGGTGAGCCCAACCTTGCTCTCATGCAAATAATCAGCAGCAGCACCACCAGCAATGGCTATCGCAGCCGAAAATAACACCGCCAATTTCATTATCTTAAAGCTATGAATTGGAGGAACAAAGTCAACAGTTTGGACGGTGACTTTGTGATGAAATTGGTGGCGTAGTTACTAGTCAATTGGTATGCGAAGGTGATAAGATAAAGTGGCTGGCTAATGTACCGGACCCAATTTAATGGGAAGAACGAAATATTTAGGAGAACGTTGACATGAGAGAGTGGCTAATACCTCTAGTTGATATAAACTATAATTGATGTTAGATTTCAAAATTTATTCATGATTGGTGAGAGGTAATGATAAGTAAAGACCACAGTTGCCACACCAATCTCATACCAGTGGCAGTTTGGAACATCTTGCAACTGGAGGAAGAAGCACCCGGAATTCCAGATACACCCAGTTTTCACAAGAGCTTGAAACTTCTCGATTTCACCTCGTTAAACTATATCGTAGCCCATGCGTCAATCAGACAATTTCCCTTTTAAGTGGCTCAATGTAATCCTTTTCCAAGTTATCCTTCACGTACACAACATAGTATGGCGTAGCAGTGTTAGTCTCAGTGAAATTGAGAACTTCCGAAGCTGGAACCTCAGTCACATTATCATCATTGTACTTCCTGTAGACATTCTTGTGTGGATCTTTGATGTACACCCAGTAGTGCCCGTACGACGCTTCTCCTCTGTGTATGAAGATAGCAAAGAGAGAGTAACCAACATTCTGGTATGAGCTGAACTGAGACGAGATTTTATCCTCTAGCTCAATTATTTTGGAGTTCACCTTTTGGAGTCGACTCTTTAATTGCTCGATTTGCTGTCTAATCACTTCAATTGTATCTTGACTGATTTCAAATTCATCATTCGGTGTAACTTTGGTCTCAAGATACTTCAAGGTGGCCTTGAGCGCATCCACAACCGATAGCTTAGTTTCCGGATCCACTCGTAAGATAGCTTCTTTTTCAGAATAAAGATCCCTTCGCTGCGATTTCCATTCAAACACTTCTTGCCTCTTTGCTTTGATTTCTTCATCTTCAGTCTCGAGGTATCTGTCAAGATAAATGTTCTCTCCAAATGGAATAACTTCTAACGACTTATAAGGGACTAGTCTCTCACGATCAAATAACACTCGCTGAATGTGGAACTGGAGAATCTCCGGCAATTCGGAGATGGTTTGCGATTTCTTGACTTCACCTTCCTCGAGATTCACCACATCCTCGTTAAAATAATTATCCAACGCATCATATATATCCTTGGGATGATCACCAACGTTTATGATTAGACTGAAAAACCTTTCAAACGAGCTCCTTGCTTTCTGATTCTTGCTTTCATCGAGAGGCGTGATAGTTTGCTTAGTTTTACCACTGAAAAGCCTCTTGATAAGATCGTACAGTTCACCATCATCTTCTAATCTCTCTGGCTCAAGACCAGTCTCGATTTGGAAAGTAACGTTCTCAATACATTCAGTGACGTCCTGCTGTCTGCCCACTTCAATAGTGCTATCGATTTGGTCTTGGCTGATACTCAAAATTTTCGTACCCTCTAACTCAGCGTTCTCAACATGCGCAAGCTCATCAATATCAATCAAGTTTTCAGTTGATTCAAGTTTCAAGGCCCTGTTGTTTTCTTGTTGGTCATCGACCATTTCTATCAAGTCATCCACTTGCTCATCCAGTTGCATATCAATAGATTCAGGAGACTTAGAGCGGAGTACGATTGCCCCGTTCTCCTTATCCGAATCCATGTCCTCATCAATGATAATAACTTCTTGATCATTTGGTTTGAAAGAAACTGGTTGCGAAAGTGGTAAGAATGAAAGATATGCCAACTCCTTACTGGGCTGTACGCATCTTTTCCTTGTAGTTATCATTTCTTCAAAAAGAGCTCGAAGCCTGTAAATGAATTGCAATGATCTGTCGAATTCTGATTCTTCAACGAAACGGCCACCAACCTTACGTCGCTCATGATTCTTAGAAAGTACATTTTTGTCATACCCAATGACTGTTTCCCTCAAAGGCTTAATGCAGAAATAATACTGAAGTAAGGAATTCAAGTAGCAAGTGTTTCCAATGTTGTCAAGTCCTGTTGGCCAATTCTCGGGGGGAAGCAAAGAAGAATCAATTTTGCCCTGCTTCAAGAAGCTAAGCATAATTTCTGACTTCTTTTGTTCAGCGATCTTTTGGAAGGCCTCTCTCAATGCTCGAATGTCAACGTTGTCACCGAACTTCGACTCGGACAATTTCCCTTGGAAATTAGAGATGATTTCGAACTCATTAGTATCTTGCAGGACTTCCAAAACTTTGAGAGCATCACAATAAGTTAGTTGGTAGTCACGTATCATCTCTGGAAGCTTGGTCTCGATGTAGTTCATTAAAATGTAACTCTTCCTACCCACGGCGATTGAAAGCAAACACTTTTGCAAGAAGGTAACATCTGGGTTGCTTTTGTCGAAGTTCACTGATTGCATGACTTCATCCAACCTAAACTCGAAAGCAGTGACAACAACTTCATCCTCTGTGACCTCTTCAATGCGCATTTCATCCAAGGCAATTTGCGTCGGAATTAATTCGTTACCAATATAGTCGAACAAAGTCGATGAATTAATGATGCCAGCAATAATTCGAAGTTGCTTATTATAGTAAGTGTAGTTCTTTGGATCAGACTTACACGAGGTTTTGTACATTTCAATGATCACCTCTGGATCAACCACCATGTCCGCTTCTACTCCTTCAACCTTGAGTGCTCGGAGCAGCGCCTTGAAATCAGAAAATCCATACATACGTCCCTTCATATACTGGTTGTTATAGTATGACAGTAATCGCGAGGATTTGTTCGAGGACCTGTAATTCATAATGTTCTTAAACGAATCAACGTAATGGATCTTATTCTTGGGATCAGAACTAACAGTATTTTCGTAACATCGTATGATCAATTCATCCTGGTAGAAAGTGGAGCAACTCAAGTTGATGAAGAAGGGGAACTTATTGCAGCCATCCGTTCTACCCATAGTCAATGCCGAATGCTTGTCAACTTCGGCTAATGCCGAGTGAACTTGAGACAAATTGTCACTAAAAGAGTAAGTAACATCGAAATCGTTCAATTTCTTTGATTTAAGGTTCTTTCCGATGAACACTAGCTCGTATGCTTTTCTGATGTAGCTTTCCTTCAAGGGAAGATTTGCCGAGAGATTAGGAGGTATTAAGTTGTCTCCATCTTCGCCCAATTTGAAATCTAGCTTGTCAAAGAGTAAGTTCAAGCATATTTTGGCATCCAAGGAAGTTTTCAGCTTACTGATGGTGTGAATAGGATCTTCTGCCGGGAGCAAGATAGGACCCTTGAGAACTTTGAGAAGGGTCTGAAAACAGTGTACTGGACTAGGAATCTGATCAGTTTCGAGGTTCGAATCTGGGTTTCCTTCAACTCCTTTCAAATAGCGCTCTCTGATGACATCATCGTCTATCAAAGGTTTCAAGTCATCAGCACTAAACTCAGTGTCATACACCAGGACTCTCATTATGTGATTCAATGGACTATTGAGACTCACGAAAAAGGCATCGTCCAAAAGATTCAGTGCCTGTGTGGACTTGTCGGACATTATGTTAAGATCATCCTGTGAAACCAAGTCTTTGGGCACTACATGGTATTCCTGCTTATCAACCAGTGGGAAAGGAGACCGAGATGTTCTTTCTAGGACCACCACTTTGAAGTGGCTAATTTCTTTCATGTCTCTGCTAACCACCAATCCTCGGATAGTGGTGACGGTGACGTTTTTGCTGTCGAAGTCGACCTTGGTCACTGCTGGAATGTAATTTACGGCATTGTTCAACACTAGAGTCTGCAGCCCAGAATGTGACAACACAGATGACAATATCTTGCTATATTGCACCGGCCTTGAATTTAGAAGCGATGATACCTCGGTTGATGCGGCTTGGCGGCCATTGAATCTGAAGAGAGCAGGTGAGAACTTGAGATCATCCAAAATTCTGTTGGAGGTCTTGAAAGGAAACCGAACCAAGTGGCTACGGGAAATAGTTGTTGCCTGATAAGGAGGCAGGACTACCTCAGTCTCCAATTGAGTGGTAATTTCCGTTTGGGATTGTGGTGGCCATGGATTCTTGGGGTAATCTTGATTTCCAAATGGATTATTGGACTTGTACTTGACAGGCTCCACGGAGTGTCCGGATGAAGGCGTCGAGACCGAATCTGACGATTGTGAGTCACGCAGCGGCTCGGTATCTTTAAATTGCTCAGAAGCCATAGGGATGGGATTCTATGGAATAATTGGCGGAGTTGAGGTAGATGGTGTGACCTGTACACAGTCAAGGTCTTGGTTATTGCTTAGGTATTTTGGGCTCAATTAAAAGGATGTAAGTATGTTCTAAAGTTGCTATTATCATGTTGGACTACTTTACTTAACGCTGTGAAATTTATACTCATTTCACTCCGTTGATTTGGCATTTTTGCTTGTCCTTGTACGGCTGAAACCACAAAAGGAAGGGGAACTATCGAAACTCTGGACGAACATGGAAACGTTATAGTAATCGAAAACAAACCTGATGTCTACCAATAGCTCTGATTGCCACAGAATAATAAATCCATTTCTTCCGTAGTCAGTCATTCTTTCATCCTCCCCCCTATGTCACCAGTGAATCAGAGGTTGCGGTCAAACCCGTACACCAAGACCTTCACTATAGTAACTTTTTAATGTTCTAAACCCATTCTCTCCAATGTCCCAATCTCCATCCATAGACTTTGAGAAAATAAAAAGCGAGTCCGATGGCACGCTCAAAGGAATGGCAGGCACAGCCTTCCAGGAAATCATTGGCAATAACCCATATTTTGCGGCCGGTGGAGGTTTAATGCTTCTAGGAACTGCTTTAGCATTGACAAGGCAAGGTGTTGTCAAGACCTCTGGCTTCTTGTACCGCCAAATGCTCGTCGACTTGGAGATTCCATCCAAGGACAAACTGTACCTCTGGTTTTTGGAGTGGATGTCGCAATACAAGAACAGAAGCTCGCGTCATTTATCTGTCGAGACGAATTACATCCAGCACGATAATGGAGCAGTCACCACCAAGTTTTCATTGGTTCCGGGACCGGGAAAGCACCTCATCAAGTACAAGGGCGCATATATGTTGGTAAACCGTGAGAGATCCGGCAAGCTTCTCGACATGACAAGCGGTACGCCGTTCGAGACTGTTACACTCACCACCTTGTATAGTGACAGACACCTCTTCAGGGATTTGCTTGGAGAAGCGAAGAGAATGGCCCTTAAAGCCCAAGAGGGCAAGACAGTGTTGTACACGTCGTGGGGACCTGAATGGCGGCCGTTTGGAAACCCTCGTAAGAAGAGAATGTTGGGGTCGGTGATCTTGGACAAAGGTATCGCACAAGACATTTTGAACGATGTCAAGGACTTCTTAAAGAGCGGCGAGTGGTACCACCAAAGAGGAATCCCTTATAGAAGAGGATATCTCTTGTATGGTCCCCCAGGAAGTGGTAAAACCTCGTACATCCAGGCATTGGCTGGAGAGTTAGACTATAATATCTGCATTTTGAATCTTAGTGAGAACAACCTCACGGACGACCGTCTCAACCACTTGATGAACCACATTCCACAGAGATCAATTCTTCTTCTTGAAGACATTGACGCAGCCTTCAACAGTCGTGAGCAGACAAATGAACAAGGTTTCCAATCCGGAGTGACATTCTCAGGACTTTTGAATGCGTTGGATGGAGTCGCCAGTGCCGAGGAGTGTATCACATTCATGACATCCAACCATCCAGAGCGTCTTGATCCGGCACTTTTGCGTCCTGGAAGAGTTGACTACAAGGTCTTGGTCAACAATGCCTCGGAAGATCAGGTGCGTAGAATGTTCACCAGATTCTACCAAGATGAGGAAAAACTCTGCGACCAATTTGCCCAAAAGTTCAGTGAGCTTGGCTTGCTCGGAAAAGTCAGCACTGCGCAGCTTCAAGGTTTGTTTGTTTTCAATAAAAACGACCCTCGTGCCGCTTTGGCCATGATCGACACTTTGAAACATCCTAATAGTTCCTTCTGAGACCTCGTTTTATAAATACTGGGCCATTCGGAAGGTCTTCTGTACATAGAATACATATATTCATCCTTGAAAGCGCTTCATGAGCTCACTGTGTACGTCTTCAATCGACCGTTCAGACATGCCCTTCTCTGCCGCCCCATTCATGAGTTGATGGAGATACTCAATGTAGATTAGATACACCAACATGTCTGAGTTGTCTTTGGCTATGGGGAGGTTCGTTTTTGCCTTGATAACCTTTCTGAAGCTACTTTGCGGGTAGGTTTTTGTCACCTTATACTTCTTGGCCATGTTCGCTGGGCTTTTCTGGTGTCCCTACAAACAGTATCCAAATACTTGAAGATGTTGTACGCAGTTTGTATACACGCCATGTCAACAATCATTGAGTCAGATAGTTTATATTACAAGTAATCATACATATGGCGGAATAACGTCCGAATAGTAGCAAGTAGCCCAGTATCAACCTTAGATGCCACTACGTTTCAACCTTTCTTTTCTTGTTTCTGTCCTCCCCTGAGTCCAGAAGTATATCATACACTCTGCCTGATGAACCACTACTCTTAATGGACTTATCTAGCTCTGAAACTGATGGTAGTTGATTCCTCAAAGGCAGCTTCAAGTCCCGAGGAGGAGTTTGCACCCTACCAGGGACCAGCTCAACCTTCATGGGCGGAGCATGGGGCAGTTGCATGCGCTCTGGTCTTTGGATTGGTGGAATCTGTGGCCCTGGTTGCACATGTTGGACATGTTGAATATGTCCATGCTGTGGATGCTGTGGATGTTGAAGAGCTCCATGAGGTGGTTGTCCAAGAGAGCCCTGAGGAGTAGTGGGTCTTTGTTGGCCCGGAATGTGTGACCTTGGAGATTGGGCTCTTGCAATCAGGTTGTGACGTTCAGTCTGTGGTTGAGGCTGACGTAACGTGGTCGTTGATGAATGGCGTTGCTGTGTCATCAAATTCGGCGGCAAAGTTTTCTCGATCACTGGCAAAGAAAGTGTGCGCTGTTGTAGAGGCTCCTGCCGAATATCCTGCCTAATATATTGGTAAATGGCATGAACTGGGGGTTGGTGCATGTTGAGTGGCTGGTACTGTTGTACATAAGGATGAACTGCGGAGTCAGAGGGCCTCTTTTCCTTGCCATCGGGGCCCAAGGACGTGGGGTTGGCCACAGGAGTGCGGCTGGGGACAGGTTGAAGTGGATCCATGAACACGGACACGTTTCTGCTGGGATGGGGCCCCTTCTGACGCTGCTGAATTTCTTCGTTGCTCATCTTAAAATGCCTGAAAGCCGCATCCGAATTGGTGTAAAGCGAATAATTTGGATTGAGAGGATAATGTTGGGGCACGATATTGTAGTTGGAACTGGCTCCTTTCGACAAAGTCAGCGAGACATCGTCCAAGTGGTAGTTATGTTGATGACTCTTCTGGCCCAGGGAATCTGCAGTAATTGGCTGGCTCATCTTCAGGAGAAGCTGCTGTTTGAACAAGTCCAATTCAGTGTTCTTTCCACTGGGCTTAACGCTCATGGGAGAGGTGCTAGTGTCCTGGTTTGGTGTGATGATTCTGTCGATCGGCGTCCTTGTCTTGCTCCTGTCAATTTGGTCAGGCTCGCGTTTCGATTCAGTCTCGGGGGTGTTTCTTGAAAGTAACTTTTCTACGATTTCAGTGAGTTGGTAAAGCTCCGACTGGCCACGCAGATATAAGACACTCAAGTTCTCGTAGCGTGAGAGTAGTTCCAGGTAACCTGCTTTGAGGTTTGCGATGGAATTGTTCATCTCGATCAACTTGAGGTTGATAGATTGGTCCACGGGGATTGCTGGGGTCTGCACCGATGGTTGGCGCAGATGAGGCTGCAGTTGCGGCTGGCCGATGTAGGGAGGCGACGCTACGCCATGGTCTGGATAGGGAGGCAGACCTGGCGAGTTAGGCACGTTGGATGTAGCCACCAGATGCGGATACACTGGATAGGTGTGATAGGCGACCACTGGAGGGTGGGCATTGAGCGGGGTGGGAGTAGACAATTCAGGCAGCGCCGAGTGGGTGGAGCCTGTATCTGTCATTTGATCCCACAGCTGCTGGTACACAGAGCGATGGTACAGTTGCTGGGCTTGTTCTGGGTATTGCGGAGGCTTCTCGTCGCCCATATTGGAAGTTGGTGGAAGAGACTTCAAGCTGACTATTTCCTTGTGAGAATTGATGACCTTAGACGACTTGCGCTTGATCAAACTCAACGACTGGACATCCCCTTTGCGGAATTGGTTGGCCGAATGACGGAACTCCCATCTGGTGGAGCTCTGTCCCGAAGCTGATGGCGACTGCGGCTTCTCATCATTCTGAAAGCTGTCGTTAACCTTGTGGAAGCCGTACATGTTCAACTGGCGGATAAACGACGCAATATTGGTATGTTTGAAGTATTGTGCAAGAACGTTGGAGAACTCCTCTCCGGGGTAAAGGCAGAAGCTATCGTTTGTTGGAGACCACCAGATAAGGTGACTTAGAAGCTGGTCCTCCAACATATCGTAGAGTTTATGGATGAACACAGTCTGGGTCTTTCCAAGCGAGGAATTCGGCAGAGTGCCGTGAGACGAAGGAATAGGCGCAGAAGGTTGGCTGGGACTGGCGGCAGCTTTTGTCAAAGGAAGATGAGCCACCAGACGGGCCTGCGAGGCCTCCACGGATGCAGCACGAGGAGTTCCCGGGTTGCTGCGTTCATGTTCTGAGACGGGAGTTGCCGATTTGGAAGGAGCAGCATCAGGGAAGGACCCCACCACTGGGCTTTTGTGGATGGGCGTCATGACTGGAGAACAAACAACTAATGGCGTTTTGGCGATGGTGGATAGAATGACTGGAGGCGGATGTGGAGGGTAGGAGGGGCCTGAGATCTGAGGGGACCAGGAGTTGTGAGCAGCAGAAAATGGTGGATAGAAAAACGTGAAATTGTAGGTCGTATTATAGAGGATAAATGCGAACGTTAAAAGACATTGAAAGGCGCAGGACTGGGGATTGATATACCGGTGAGGAATGAGAGGAAATGAAGGACAAAGGAAAACGAGGGATAAAAATGGCAAACAGAAAGGAGAGAAGTTGGAAAGCCGACATGAAGGGAAGGCAACGGGCCTAATGGGTAAATTAAAGAGCCATGGGCAAACTAAAGTAATGAGAAAATTATCGAAAAGCCGCTTAATGTGAAGGAAGAGACGTTACAATGGTTAAAAGAGAGCATAAGAGCAATGCTTAAGCAGCAAGAGGTGGACAAGTGCAGAGATGGACGAGTGCAGAAAGCGCCGTAAACTTCAATACTACAGGCAAACTGGCAGCATTCTTGTACGAAGCTGGGGACAATTTGCATGAATCGGCAGGGTTATCGGACGGACACAGGTTAGTCGCAGTACTTTGAACCCCAATTCCGTCCCACGACATGTCATGAGGAACCATGGGGAATGGCCCCAAATCATGAAAGAAGCCCAAGCACCTGACGTCAGCTCATGTGGAGATAATATGATGATGAAGTTAATGACAAGTGCTAGAACAGAAAACACAAGTTGATTGTTGGTTGTTGAATTTTACAAGAGATACTTGGGCTGGAACAATAGCACGGTGGGAATTTGGCATCGATGGAGTGCAGTTTCATTCTATGCAATAGCAAACGTGATCTGCATCCGAATGGCCATCTTGCAGGAACAAACGACACCGGAAACAACAATGTAATCGTCAGTTGAAAAATCCTCGGGGAAGGGAGCAAAATGGCTGGAGGTGGCACGCAACAAAGGCGATGGTGCATGCATACGGTGCCACCACCAGATTTCAATTTAGTAAGAGATACATTAGTGGAAGTGCAGCCAAACTGGTGACGACGAATACTGACCAGGCCGGCGAAAAGAAAAAAATAAAGAGAAAAAAAAAAGACAACGGGCGAAAACCGGGCTCACTGTGGGTGGCAGACGGACAAAATACCTCACGCGGCCGCACAGCCGAAGCGAAAAAATACAACCAGACCTTACGCAGAGAAAAAACACCTGGTCAATGTCGGTGCGAGAACACCGAGCATCTCCATGCCGTCTAGCGGGCCGCCAACGATCAAGATGGAATAAATCACCGTATACCAGTGTGTGGGCGCCCAGTAAATGCGGAGCGGTGAAAAAGATACCGGGGTTTCAAACGTGCACGTAGTCTTCAACGGTGGATGGGGAGGGAAGATGCGGACACTGGACACAGGAGGCAAGCCAGCACTGGCACCATGATAGTGGCCCCAGGCCAGGAGGACAAGAGGCAAACGAGAATAACGAGGCAAAACTACGGTGGGAATGAAAATAATGTAGCATGATGCATTGGATGAACAGTGGATTTCCAACTGTCATGATCAGATCGACAAAGACGATGCAGTCACAAGGGACCACGCAGCAAATAAGGTGATTGATGTGAAGTGATGGACGCAAAGGCGATGAATGCGAAGGCGATGAATGCGAAGTTGGACGTCGTCAAAGAAAAGTCACAGGTGGCTGTGTGTATAAGGGTGCAGTTGAAGACAGCATGCATAGATCGTTACTACTTAGGGAGAAGGACATTAAGTAAGAGAGCGTCCGAATGAGACAGGAAGAAAAGGAGTGATAGGAGTCTTGTAGTGGCTGAGGAGAGTTGCATATCGTTGGAAACATATCGATAATATAGCCTGAGTGGAAGATCGGCGAGATCGACAGGATTCGCACATTAAGCATAAGTGGAATGGTGCGGTGATTGAGTGAAACAGAGTTGGGCCGGAAATAAAGCCATTTGGGAGATTGGACGAAAAGGGAGACAAATAAGGCGGCATGGCGGGTGAAAAGGAAGTACGATGGTGAATGCTTAAAGGATAAAGCATGGAGGGTTACGTGATCAATGCTGGGAAGGTGAAAGCGAAACTAGAGTGCTAGGGAAGGTTGGCGAATGTTAGATAGGTTTAGGGAAGGTTGGCGAACGTGAGGGAATGTGAGAAAAAGGAGGAAACGAAAAAAAAAAAATAAAAAAAATAAAGAAAAGAGAAAAGTCAACAAGATGGATAAAAGACTTTGGTTGAGAATACAATAAGCTCCTGTTGAAAGATTGAGCAACTCTGAAATTCAGAGTAAGGAGGATGACTGAATGAAATAGAGAAAAAATAACAAAAAATTAACGGTGAAACTGAGAAGATCTGAGAGAGAAGTCCGAAAATTTAAAGTGGAACTAAAGTGCCAAATTCAAACATCGTAACTCATGGTAAATTTGTATAATCACAAACGGCTCCACTCCTTTTTTTTTTTTTTTTTTGTTATTTGGATTTCTCCATCTGTTTTCTTTTTCTGGTTATCTACACTACACAATTCATCCCGTATATCCATGGTTAGTAGCAACTCAAATGGTCCGGCATCTTTCCCCGTGGTCATCACCAAGCTCTCCTGCACCTATCCCAGATCGTTTCCAAGTGATTCCTTTTTCGCCGTCACCGGCCACTTAGGCGCATCCACCGGCTAAAAAGAAAAGTTGCAGCCTAGCAATACTAACCAACCACCGTGCAAGTAAAAATGATCCAACCAGAGAAAAAAAAACACTCTTTCGCCACATTATTCAACTCAAATTGTATCTTCAATACTACTACTTCCATCTGTCATCATCTTTTTTCTTCTTCACTTTTCTCTCTCACTTCAACCTCTCTCTGTTCATTATTAATCACTTGCGGTTAGTCAGGTCTTCTTTCGCAGCCCATACACTTGCCCAATCTAGCAATTCGAACCAATCGCCGACCCACTATTACTACTTAAGCCCTCCTTTATGTTGTTAGCGCCGGAACTTCCGCCGATGTTCGTGACCACATGTGTAGCGGGAAGTTTGGGAAGAAAAATTATTATTAATGTTTTGTTATTTTTGGGGTCTTCTATCACCGTCATCCCCCTGACATAATACGCCGTTGCTTTCTTTTTTTGTCTCCGTCGCAGAAAAAGTCGCACTTTTCATCTGCGAATACCCTCACTCCTTCCTTCACCCTCACTGGTTTTTCTCGTCTGCTAAACCACTTTTTTTTTTTTCCCTCCCCACCGTTTATCCCTGGCTCTGGCAGAACTTCCTTCATCCTTTATTTAACCTGCCTCGCCACTGCAAACTAATCCAGCCCTTTCGTCTCGCATCGTCCATTCTAGGGTTCTCCGTCGTTCCGCACCGCCCTAGTTTCCCCCTCTAGCTTATTCGATTACTCACAATGAATTCCCAGCTAGACAACACCAACGACAACCAGGACCAGGTTTTGCAGGAGACTGACACCTTCCGCCCAGTATTCTTCGACCTGTCGTCCAAACGCAACTCAACCGCAGCTTCCAACGACTCGTCCAAACGAGTCCGGTTGGACGCCTCGGTCATTGCTCCAAAAGACACTGACGATGACCCCCAGATGTCGCCCTCTGCAGCCTCCTCCCAGCCACTGCCCTCTGCGGCCTCATCGGCCTCACTGGACTCGTCGCTGCCAGCGCTCATTGCCATCAATCGTCGTACTCTGCATATTCACCACCGTCACATCATCCTTCAGCATCAACTTCTCAGCGGTCTGTCACCTGCTCCCTCAGGCCCAGAATGTTCGACTCCTTTGTCTCTGTCAACTTCCAATACCTCTGCTGCCGCTGCTGCTGCTCAGGCTGCCGCCCAGTCTGATGTAACGGGAGTCTCTTCTTCCCAGGACGCCCTGGGCCTCAAAGCTGCCGCCAACAGGGCGCCCTCTCTTAAGAAGGCCGCCCGAATGCCCATTGCAGCTCCCTTGTCGACAGCAGGTTCTTCTAGCAGAGCTCCGAAGTACTTCAGACGCTTCCGCTCGAGATCCTTGCCGATCATCAATTATACCAGCAGACTGCAACTTTTCCAGCACCACATGCTCCCTCTGAGGATGACTTCGTCCCAGTTCCAGGGCTCATCCATCGGCACCTCCGCAAGCAACTCATACGCCTTGCAAGTGCCTCTGGCTTCCCAACAACATCATCACAACCATCATGCCGCCACGACCATCCCATCCCTTCCCCCTATCAACCTTCAATCTTTGAAGGAAATCGACTTGCATGAAATCCTCAAGAACCCTCAGTTGAGGCATGATATTCTTTTCGACCCACAATTACAGTTCAGACCAAACTTGGATGGTGAGAGAGGCCGCAGAAAGAAGGGCATTATCGAGAAGTACTGGAGCGAGGTTGAGAATGAATGTAAGCAATTTTTCGCTATGGCTGCATCCCCTTCTACGTCACAATCTCCAAAGATTACGAGATTGCCAGTTTTGTTCAGTACATTGCGTGACATCTTGCTCTCGCTCTTGCCAGTCAAGGACAGATTGCCAGTCAACGAAATCATGGATATTGACTTGTTGGTTCAGCAATTGTCACACGGCTCTTTCGACTTTGTGGGAATGGCCAAGTGGCTTGGAGAAGTTTTCAAGTCCCACTGTGCTCCTATGAGAGACCAGTGGGTCTCTGACATGATTTCCAAGTTTCAAGGTGCATACGAAGACAACTCCGTGGACAAACTCGTACAAGGCTTGAGAACGATTTTCTCAATCTTGGAAGCCATGAAGTTAGATGTTGCAAACCACCAGATCAGGATTTTGAGACCTGTTTTGATCGAAACTGCTGTTGACTTCGAAAGAGACTACTTCAACCAGCTCATCAACCACTGCAAGATCGACATTTCCGACTCTTTGAAGTGGTTCTACAGAAACTACTACAAGAAAACTGACGCTTCCAAGGACGCGGAGTTGAAAGATGTTGACTCCATGAAGCCCATCATTGTCTCATCCATAATTGATTTGCTTTCTTGCCGTAATATGGCATCTGAATTTCCCTCCACCTTGGCATTTGATCACACTAGACTTGTTTTATTGAGAGCAGATGTCAGGCAATTGGTATGTGTTCAGTTGTGTGTGGTGTTATACAAGCAGTTGCTTGTTAACTACCAACCCGCCGCCAGTTACAGAGTTGCCGGGTCCAAGCCAGAAATTCTCACGAAAGTTCAGGAGGAGATCCTTGCAATTGTGACCGATGACAACGGAAATGTCAAGTGGACAAGAAATGTCCAAGCCATTGCATTACAATTGGTGAAAAACGTTGTGACCAACCCAACCACAGGAGAGCAAACCGTACCTAACTTGCCGCAGCCACTTATTGACTTCAGTTACAACTGGTTGATGAAACAAATCCAACCTTGTTCTGACGTTTATGGCTTAATGGAGGTGCGAATCTTCAAGGAGTTGTTGGAAGAGATTCTCAACAACACCACCTTTGACGGTTCCATCACAATCCAGTCGATGTCTGGCGACTCCAAGCCTGTTGGAGGAGCCAGATTCAAGAAGATTGACCTGGAGATGACTAATATTTCCACCAGAATCTCTACGCTTGTCAAGTTTCACTGGAGTGTGTTTGGAGACTACTACTCAGATTACCTCAAGAAGCACAAAAGATCCAAGTAAGGCTAATCCATATTTTGGTGAAGGGTGCTCCAAAGTTACGACCTGCTGCCGACGTCGTGCGTTGCAAGAGCCTTTATTTCTACCAGCAACCACTGAAGGGCGTCTGCGCTTTAACATTTATTCGGGACATTTTACATACTTGCATACACAATAATTCGGTATCATATAGGCACCTGAAGTCCATTAATAGAACACGCTACCTTGTGAAGCACCAACAAGTACTTCATTTTCATTTCAGCCGACGCATAACTGTGTCCACCTGCCACGATCCGGTCGTACAAGTAATTCACCATGTCTGTTTGGCTTAGTCCTCTGACACATGTTATAGAAGGTGTTCTGAGTCTGTAGCTTAACTCCAACAAAATGACATAAGATTGGCCTCCATCGTCCAAGTACATTTCAAGTTTACATACATAACTCACTAGGTGTGTAAGTGCATGTCTGTCGCTGTCGTATCCATCGAGCACCCCACAATTTCGGAGTTGGTGAAGGACGCTTCGGCCTAGCCGTACAATGGGTAAACATGGAGGTTCCACTTCCAAGTATTCGTTTTCCCATTCTATCACGCGGATGTCCCGCATCCAAGGAAGATTGGCTGGGTCGTTTAATTCATAGACGACTTTCTTGCAAATTGAGCCTTTAGCGTTGATGATTTCGGTGCGCATGGAGTGGAAAATTGGGGAAGGGTTAATATATATGAAAGATTGTGTAACAAATCTGAAGCAATTGTGACCTAATAAGAATCAAGATTTCCCAATTGTAACTCGTCTGAATATTGAAAGGTAGAAGACTGCCATAGGCTTTGCACAATTTCGCTTTGGTTTCACTTTGGTTTCACTTTGGTTTCACTTTGGTTTCACTTTGGTTTCACTCTTGGGGTGTCTATCTCTGATACTTCCTCTGGTGCAGAATGTTTAGTTGATGTAGATGTCAAGGTGGAGACTGTCGACACTACCGGGGCTACCGAATCCATGTACGTTTCTGATTCAGAAGCAATCTCGGAATCAGATTCCTCAGTGATTGTCTCCACCTTCTCAATCTGGGGAAAGATCGGAGCGTCAGGCTCTTCCTCGATATCAAACGTCATGTAACTATAACCATCGTCATCCTCATACATTTCTGCATCGCTAGACCTGACAAACGGTTTCAAATGTACAGTCAGCACTTCTTCCAACTTCACTACAGGTGAGTTGCTTAAGATTGGTCCATCTTCTCTTTCTTTGCCCTCTGGTTCCTTTTTGACCTCTGGGTCCTGCAAACTCAATGCATTATTCTCTTCTTTTGGCTCCAATTTAACAGGGCTGATGTTGAAGTCCCCAAACTCTTTCTTTATCTGGGCACTTCTGCGCTCAAGAGCATTCAAGTACGGAGTGGTTTGAGTATTTTTGACAGCCATAGGCTTGCCCTCCGGAAGCGAAAGAATATGACTGACCAACGACATGTTGAGGCCAGCAATAATCCCCACAAATGTTCCCAAAAAGATACTGACCATCAGATAATGGAGCAAGTTGATCAAGAAGAAGCGGAAGTGGGGGTAGAGGTCCCTTAATAACCGGAACATGAACACCTCAACAGGTACATCCGAGTCATAGTTCACTTTGGCCAAGTTGAGGACTGGAGTCAACGGCAAGTATACTAGTCCAAAGATGGCTAGACGCAATGTGAGCAAGCATGGAATCAACAATGTGTGGGTAATGACCGCCTTGACGAAGAAGAAAATCGGTAGTATGAAATGGGTGATTGGCATGAGAACCACATATTGCAAAGCCAGGAAGATGGTGCTGACAACTGAATTCATGGGGAAGAGAAGTTATAGTGGGTGGAGAGATCGCAACTGAGTAGTGTGGAGTATCAGTAACAGTATGAGGGTGATGACGATATTGAGATAAACGTTTAAAATACACAGAGCAGAAAGCAATTAGATTAAATAAACAAGGAAATGGAGCTAACTGGAATGGAACACATATTACCAATTAATGAAGATTACAATTTCCTTTGAAATTTTTGGTACTGGATGACTAAAGTAGAGCAGCACACCTTCTGTCGTAATACTGGTACCAAATTAATCTCTATCGTTTTCTAGTGAATTCTGTATTGAACTTCTCTATTGAATTGTACCGATGGATTTTCGTTCATTGTTTTATTTATTGAACTTTTACCTCGGTTTCTTTGCAGAGAATGTTTTTACTCAATTCTCCAACTTCTATCATACATTATCACTTTTCGCATAATGTGAGCAATTTAGCTAATTACCTACAAACTTCAACTACACTAAAAAAATATAAAAACCACGTATTTCTTAACAAAATGATACCTAGATATATAAACGATATCACAAGTTGCCTTAAGTATCTTTCAAACTGGAGAATCACCGCAATCTGCCCTAAACTCCATCTTATCAGCCAACTCACTGGTGTCACATCCAATCCTGTCTCCAGACTCAAGTTACAGAACGTACCACTTAAACTTTTACATCTTCCCCAATGTCTGCCAAAATTCCATCATCTTTCGATGGTGTATCCACCGACGAGTACGTAGCAATCATGAGTGGTTTATAACCTTACTAACTTCTAGCGAAATCGATGTCAATGACATGAACACCCTCCAGAAAATCTTCTATAGAAGCAAGCAACAGCCACTTGTTCCCCTCGGCACGTTCTTGACTTCAGCCGCAGTGGTTCTTGCCGCCAAGTCGCTAAAGCAAGGCAGAAAGAAGGACACCCAGCGGTACTTCCGTTACAGAGTGGGATTCCAGACTTTCACTCTCATTGCGTTGGTGATTGGAGGACTCTACTACCAACAGGAATCTGCCGAACAGAAGCAGACACGTGAGGATAAGTTGAGAGAGAAAGCCAAGTTGAGGGAACAGTTGTGGATCGAGGAGTTGGAGAGAAGAGACCAGCTTATTCAAAGCAGAAAGAAACGTTTGGAAGAATCCAAGAAGGAGTTGATGAAGGTGGCCCTGGAGGGTTTCCAGCAGGAGAGAGACCGGCCCAGCCAAGATCCAGAGGAGAAGAAGTGAGTGAAGCTTGTGGTCTTACAGATCAAACATCTTGTACATAGTTGATATTCCCGTTGCTTTGTGTATAGAATGCTGAATTGAAATGAGCTATTGTAGCTTCTTTGCAGGGTGAATGTGAACATTGGGGACCATTCGACTCTTTAGAAACGAATCCCTGGCCATACGGTGCATCATTGGAAACTCCGGCTGGTATTCATGGTGCTCCACATAACGGATGTGGCTCTGGAGCATTCTCAACCGATCTCTGGGAATAGACATGGCAGCAGCTAAATGTAAACGGGAATGCTGGGGAAAGATAAGGGTCCGTATATGGAAAAATACCAATAAAATCGATGAGATGGGCTATCTTTAAATGGGTTGCATCGCTATCTAAGTTCGAAAATTCGGCAATGACACGTGACCTACGTCAAAAATACTAATGAAGTTCGGACTATGGCTGCGAAAAAGTATACTCGTCCATTCCATTTAGTTTTCAGTTCCGTTGAGCTTGTACTCCCTGAAGAAAGTGTACAAGTCCTCCATCATGTCCGTGATACCGTGATTGGCCATACCTTCCGAATGATTAATGTTGTTGGAGTACACAGCCTGAACAAGCGACTGGATCTTAATCAACCCTTCTTTGGCGACCAAGTCACTCAAGATTTTGATCAACTTCGGAGAGAAGTCGTTGTACCACCTGTGGTTCCACACTAACAACTTGATACAGCTTTCCAACACCTTTTCGTTGAGCTGGTTGACGGCTTTTGCGTAGTTGTGTGCGACAGCAGCAGATGCTTCCCCAGTAGCAGACTTGGACAAGATCTTGGTACGTTCCATCTGGTAGTACTTCAAAACTTCTCTCTGAGCCTTAGCTGAGAATCTGCCACTCAAAGCATTTGTAAACGCTATGGAGCCCTCTTTGAAGTGCTTGAGTCTGAAAGCTATCAGACCCAAGATCTCCCACTCCAAAGTGGTCTTCTTGTATTCCATTTGCTGAGCTTGGAAATGTACATACTCGGCCTGCCACATGGTGTAAGCTCTCAAATCCTCGTATAACAACATGAACAAGTTGTCCAACCACCTCTCACACAATCTCTTTTTCTTGAAATCATCTTCAATACTTTCTTCAGCATTTCCATTGCCTTCCTTCTTTGGCGACTTCACCGCAAGTGTGGAAGAGTTATCCGTTGTAGCTATCGACCCGTTTGTGTCAATCGCTTCCTGCGACACAACAGAGTTGTTTCTAGTGTGATTACCCTTATCCTTACGGTATTCTTCCTCCATAACGAAAACCTTCGCACGGTGCTTCAACAAGGCCTCCCAGCCCGTCTTGATGACAATTTCAGTAAGCAAGTCATAGGCATTGGCAAATGTGGACTTCAAGTTGGCTGCTGGCAAGTTGGCAAGTTGTGGATCAAGACTCTTTTGCTCGATGGCTATAGAGGAGCTCTGCAAGTTGGAAACCTCATCTAAGGTCACATCCACGGGCGACGGCAAGTGCAAATCTTCGGCACCTCCTCTCAAGGGGATTATCCGCTTTAACATAAACTTCTCCTTGTGTGAGTTCATGGGACACGAGTTCAACGTCAATAAGGCATTTTCAAAGTCATTCAACTTCGTGTAAACTTTGACCAACACGGACCAAGTCTTGAAGTCAGAGGGCGAGGACTTAACTGCCTGTTTCGCCGAGTATAACGCCAAGTCATATCTCTTCTTATCCATCAAGAACTGAGTCTGTAACAACAATAGTTCTGAATCGCGCTTATCATTAGCAATCCCATCCGCCATCACCTGAACTGCCTGGATCTCCTCATCCTTCAAAAGCAAAACACGAGCAATTAACGTCGCCACCTCCGGCTCCCTCTGTTCTAGCCTGCGCAACACGTCCAACGCCATGTCGAAGCTTTGCGTCAATTCAACACACTTGAGGAAGCCATCCACAAGATAGTTGGAGATAAGACTTGGTTGTGGAACTTCTACTCCACAGCCCAATTTAGGCCCCTCCCAGAACAATTTCTCGAATCCTGCAACAAAGTTGGCTAACAATTCCTTTGATACTTTACCGTTGTTGAAAGGGTTCTCTCTGCGAATCTCCACCAATCCACCAACACGGTTGGCGTCATCCTCGTCAGAGTCAAGCAAGCACCGGACAATGGAGCACACAAACGTTTCGAACCACATTCTGTCCAAATCCGAATCGGAAAGCTTCTCGTGGATCAACTTTCCGTCACTGCCCACAACTGTGCTCTCAAACTTTCCAGGAATGTGTACGGTGACCCGCATGTCCACCTTAGAGAATGCATTGTAAGAGCAGTAGGTCAATTCAGGCACTTTCCAGTGCTTTTTCTCGCCAAACCAGTACTGAGACTTAGATGTGATCAACGTGGCCAAACCTTGCAAGTGAGCAGCAATGGACGCCGAGTTGGATGTGTCCACGCCGGTGTAGTACAAAAACGTACCGAGTTCTGTCTTAGACGTAGCGCTTTGCTTGTGGATATTGCACAAATCGGCAGGGCCAACATCGTTGAAGGTATGGAGACGGCTAGTTCGCTCAATGACCGAGGATCCAATGTATTCCTCTCTAGCTCTGGAAGGCGTTAGTAGGGAGAAAAGACTGAAGGGTAAAATGTGCACACATACTCAGGAATTGATCCTAAAGACTTTGCAAGCATAGTACAGAGTCTGGTAGAAGATAGGGTAGCAGGTGTCGATGGACGTGGGTGAGACAGTGGGTGCAGTCCGACAAGGTGGAGGTAGTTTGTGAAGTTTAAAGGAGAGGGTGGGGAATTTTGTTTCTCTGATTTGATGATGGACATACTTTTAAATGGGTTTCGATCTCGAGATTTATCCTCCTTAGACTTTTTTTTACTTGTTTTTCCATGTAGATTATACATTTGAGAGATGGTGGGCTAGGCCGGGCGCAGAGAGCTGAATACATGACCAGAGATACAGGTTATTTGAATAGTAGTACTAGTAGAACAAAGAAAAAAGTGTTACAGATAACGAATCTCTGTTTAAGCTAAAATACTACTGATATGATGGATTTCTCCACCGAGGCCTCGGATATCCCATCTTGTAGTCAGTTCTAGTTCTCTCTTTCTCTTCTCTCTTGATGAACTCGCCTTCTTCACCTCTGCCTTCTCTTATTTCCCTCAAGATCCGCCTGCTCTTCGTCAATACTGTCCCAGTCTCGTGCACTAAGACAATACTTCTCTGGAGGCAAGTTGAGCCCCCACTTAGGAATCACCGGCGGAAGACTCTTTGAGTTTCTTTCATGGGCCAACTCCAACATAAGCTCCTTGGGCGGCGTAGGCTTGAACTGGTAGTTTGTTTTGGCAGCAATGGCAAGACGGATATCATCAGTATTGACTTGGCCCGTGGAGTTGGCGCCTGAGATGTTTTTGGCATGGTCGTTGTAGGTGACGGCATCTTTCAACACCGAAGTAGTGTAGCGATGTGCAAAGTCCATGAGCTGCAAGGGAACATGGTCCTGGTAGTTCTGAATGCCCTGGGTGGCGAATATAAGGTGCAAAAGGCGCACATCTCTGGGAACCACCGCAGGTTCCGTAGTGGTGGTTGGATTTGGATTGGACATGATGGGGGGAGTCGTGGCTATCGAATGGCAATTCACACTCGTACAATCAAATGTCAGTGAGCAAAATACAGGTATAAACAAGCCCAGGTTCAAATTTAGATATTCAATATCTCAACAGACCGGTGTATTAGACGATGTAGATAGCGTCAGATGATGTAGTGTGTATCGGTATCTTGAGTATCTTGACATTCACCTCACTCGTTCTACACCGAACCAACCGGACAAAATGACAAGTCGAGTGATTGAGCGACCCAATGATCTAGATGTGGAAGCTCCGGAATTTCCACATCACGAGTTGCGTCCGTTTGATGTTTTTGACTCGTCCAATGACCCTTCGAGTCTTTCACTCCTCATTCTCAACACATCCATGGAAGGGATCGACATTCGCCAACTCTGGTCAAGATCTCACCTCCATATCTGTGCAGACGGCGGAGCCAATCGGCTATTCGACTATTTCGATGATGAAGAACGCCCTAAGTATGCTCCGGACTATATAGTTGGAGATTTGGACTCGTTGCGGCCTGATGTTCGCACCTACTATCAACAAGTTGGCTCAGTGGTTATTGAGCAACAATCCCAATACTCATCGGACTTCACCAAGGCCGTCAAGGTGGCCATGATCCACCACAGTGACCTCTGTGAGAAATTGAACGTGCCAATAGAGATCGTCGACGGTCTCTCCGCCGTTCTCTCACAAGTCTCTACGTTGCACCCATGCTCTATACTAGTAGCAGGAGGAATGGATGGTCGATTCGACCAGACGTTCCAGCTGATCAACCAGCTCTACAGCTTGCATTGCGAGTACTCGCATTTGCATATTTTCTTTGTCAGTGGGTCGGACGTGGTGTTTTTGGTGCCCAAGGGCATTACCTACGTAAGGTATAGGCACCGGAATGGGTTTAGTGAGGATGCGGTGCCCAAATGTGGTTTATTGCCGTTTAGGGGCCTGGTGACCTTAAATACAAAAGGCTTGTTATATGACGTGGAGAACTGGCCATCGTATGTTGGAGGCAATGTTCTGTCCAGCAATGGCATAGTTGGAACCTCTGGATTTATAGTGGACTCCACTGAAGATATTATCATGAATGTCGAGATTTCGCTGGCACGAGAGTGAATTAGATAGTTGCATTTATTTGTTTGGATCTGACTAGAATTATTGCGCTATAGAATAATATTAGAAATTACAATTATATCAATAGAACAATAAAATAAATTGGGATACTTTTTCCAATGTCATGGAATTTATGCCAATGCTATTAAGTTAATTATCATAGTACCACCAATTGGCCTTTTCCTGTAAATGTGCGCACCACAAAAAATGAAAAAAATCTACCATCACCATGTTCAGATCAAGTCTTGCCAGACTCTCCGTGGGCCTCAGAGCCTTCTCGGGAGTGGCCAGGACCTCCACTCCACTCTTTCACATCCAGCCTCGTCTGGTGGCTATTACTCAAACTCTCTCGAGATTGCAGACCATTCAGTTCCCTCAGTCTTGGACCCAGCCAAAGATGGCAGAAGCTCCAGAAGTAGATGCTGCAGAAGCAGATGCCGCCGAAGACAACACAGTTTACATGGATTCGGTGTTGAGAAAGAGAAGACTAAAGATGAAGAAGCACAAGTTGAGAAAGAGAAGAAGAAATCAGAGAGCGTTGAAGAAGAGATTAGGTAAGATCTAGTTGGCTACCCAACGTTACGTGGCATATGGTCCTTAGGACCTCTGTATATATCATCAATGAATCATTTGAAAGTGGATGTAGAGGTGAATTATCTGTGGATGTCAATGGTCCCTAGTCTTGTACTTCTGTAAACTGATGTTTCATGGTAAATATTAGTGGAAATAATCCTCATTGAAACTACATGGAGTGAATGGGAGTGATATAAAATGAACAGCGATGAATAATTGGCCATAATCCAATTTAATGGGTCTCTAAATTGATAGAGCTGAACATTTGGATATACATTCTCGTTAGGCCCTCCATTACTCATAGGTCCAAAACATATTGTTCAAATCAGTGATTGCCATGACAAACAGTCGACTTCAAGACATTCGTCTCTTCGCTTCTTTGACATTTTTTCAATGCTCCAGATTATTTAGTTCATGTAACCCCAAGTCCCTCACTCCATCTCATTTGTTCTATGGAGTACCAAAATCTCATCTTCAACCATCAATGACTCAGACAATTACTTTTGTCACTGGTAACCAAAACAAACTAAAGGAGGTTGTCTACATCCTCGGAGGCACCGAATCCGAAGAAGGAAATAAGGTGGGCAACTACGTCATCACCAACAAGTCGCTAGACATTGAAGAAGTTCAAGGGACCATCGACGAGGTGACCATTCAAAAAGCCCGCAGTGCTGCCAAATTGCTTGGTGGCCCTGTTCTCGTGGAAGACACATGCTTGGCTTTCAACGCTTTTAACGACTTGCCGGGTCCTTACATTAAATGGTTCGTGAAAGGCGTGGGACTCCAAGGTTTGGTGGATATGCTTTACAAGTTCGACGACAAGGGAGCTAAAGCTGTGTGCACCTTTGGCTACTGTGAGGGTCCAGATAGTGAGGTTAAGTTGTTTCAGGGCATCACTCACGGTCTGATTGTGCAAAGTAGGGGTCATCAGAATTTTGGCTGGGATTCCATTTTCGAGCCAACTGGTTTCAACGAAACTTATGCAGAGATGGACAAGTCGCTCAAAAACACAATTTCTCATCGTTCCAGAGCATTAGAGAAGGTCAAAGAGTTTTTGCTCAGTAATTAGACAATAAACCGCTTAATCACTTTCAAACATACTTGCATTTGGGGCATCTAATTTCTAAGCTGCGGAGTACCGTTGAACATTGGCTGCTCTCCACTAGCGGATTCCACATATTCGGGGTTATATTATTAGTCTCAGGAGAAGATCGACTTCACTTTGTTGATCAACCCCTTCTTATCGCTTTGCTTCTTCTTCTTTTCTCCGTGACTCACAACGGCGTACAAGTTGTTGGAGCCAGATCCGGTACTGCTACCATGCGAACGGGTGTTGGAGATCACGTTGCCAAAACCTCCTCTTCCAACAGAAAAAGACTTGTTGGAGGTGACTGCTTGCAACTCACTTTCACTAGGCTTGTTACCATCAACATCCTGCAACTTGCGGGCAAGTTCAGGATCATCGTTGCTGACCATATTTCCATAGCCTCCTCTTCCAGTTGTGAACTTCAGAGTGGTTAAGGCAGGAGTGTTGGAACCTTGGGGTACCAATTTCGGTGAGGGGATTTCGTCTGATGATTTGATGTTACCAGCACCTCCTCTTCCAGTGGAATAGTAGATTTTCTTGTGATCATGTTTATGCTCGGCAGGTGGAGATGCTTTCTTGGGAATATCGCTGGGCAGAACCATGTTGCCAGCTCCTCCTCGTCCAGTTGAGATCATGTAAAAGTGTGGGGCAAGTGTAAATAGTAAAAAGATGGAAAATTCAGCACGCTATCTGTTTATGTATGCACGAAGTCGAACTTTATCAGACCTAACCAGGACTATGTTTGATTGCAAGTGCTGATGAAATCAAGAAAAAATTTGTGGATGTGACCACTCAAAATCGAACCTCCTTGGTAGCCAAGCTAAAACGCCTGGCAAGCTTTCTATGCACGTGACTTGAACGCATCTTTCCGAAGGCATTCACCTTCTTCGGATTAGATGCAGGCATTTTTGAGTTGGGTACGGTACACAGTTTCGGGCTCTGACGATAGCATGTGGGTGTTTTTTCTCCAGCATTGAAACTTGTTGAAGATGGAGTTTCCCACATGTAAAAAAAGGCACCAAATGAAATATCGTAGTCCAAAAACTCGTTGGATGCCGCCAAAAACTCCAGGTATTCTCGTGCAAGTGTGTCGATACTATCTGATGAATCGTGGCTGTTGCGGGAGTTAATGGAGCCACCGTCTTTCGCAGTTCTTGGCTGTAACGAAATACGGGCAACCAGGGATCGCACATTTCTACAGTAATCACCCATGCTCCGATAGAGGGATCTTCGGTATTTTTTGCCGGCCATCTGGAAGGAATCGTTATCAGTGCTAGGCACAGGATCAGGAGGCTGCACAATCAGCGAACAATTTGCCGCATGTGTGTTATCGGGTTGATCTACCAAAAGCGTGGATACAGAAGTGGCGGCCGATACGTAGTGGGCTGTTGACATTGTTGACGGCAAAGTATTGGACGTCAATGCTGACGAAACTGTCGAATTCTGTGAAAGAGTCAGTATTTTTTCGTAGGCTATAGCCGAAGGAGGAGCAGGGGGTTTGGCGTTAGTGATGTATGCATTGCAGTTTGTCAAGTCGACGTTAAGCAGAGTGGAAGAGGACTTCAATTTGATGATCCGTGCAGAGGGAGTTCGAACCTCCATGCTTGTGATGTCTTGTGGGGTGGGGAGGGCCCATGAGAGGGACTTTTTAAGGGATTTCCAAGTTGACATGAGATGACAAGTTGAGAAAAGTAGAGAGTTGATGAGTTAAACCAAAAGAGGAAGCTCTGATAGAAAGTTGTGGTCGAGTGAGGGGCGTGAATAAAGAATTTATGAAGAATGCCTTGATCTGATGTGTACAAGAAGAATAGCGGTAAGAAAATAAAATTCAAAATGTTGCGACTAACGAGTAATCTTACATTGTGATTTGCAGCCAGAACGATATTGCCCGCACAGACTCAGTCAACAATGAAGAAAAAAGTAGTGTGAAGCCACTCAAGGGATGTGAACTTGATCAACACGAATTTGTAAAGTCGATCATAGAAGTTATCTGAACTTTGAACTGGTTAATCCTTAACAAGTATAGATCAAGGAATTGGAATAACAATAGAATAATAGGACGTTTAGTATCTGAGGGCACATTCTCTGGAACACCCCCAGGTGATCCAAGGTAAAAAGTGAAGATTGCAAATCACTCAACCGGAATATTGTTTCCCAACTGGCCATTAAATCGCTAGTCTATCGGAATATCTTTGAAACTGCGAGAGAAATCAGTTATTCTGAGCAACTTCTTGAAGTTTAAGGAACGCAAAGTTTGAATCAAACTATTGACCTCCCAAAAGAAGAGTTCTAGCTCTCTGAAGGTCATCAAGTATAGACCAGATCAACTGTCAAAACTCAACCACTTTGCAAGCAGCAGACTGAAGATAATCGAATCAGCAAATAAAGATACGGAAAAAAGATACACTATGGGGTCTTTCTCAACGAATGGAATCTGGACTTCTTTAAGAATTCTCACATCGTAGAACACCTGCTCAAAATATCAAATACAAAGTGAAGAGTAAATGACTAACGAGGCCAAGACAAGTAGTAAGACAGTAAGTTTTTTTTTTTTTTTTTTAATTTTTCGATGATGTTCGGCCATTTAGGGCTATCCAGTTGATCCCCTGGCTTATTGCATTCTCCCATCATCGTTTTTTTTCACTTTAGTTCATTGAGGTAATGGTCCAAATCTCTGAAATTGAAATCCAATGCCATCAGCTTGGCTACAAATGACAACGCCTGAATTAATGGGAACAAATACAGTAAGCTCCACATCTACATACACTCACTGACCTCATTGTTCAACCCAGTGGAGTATACCACCACGGCGAATAGGGTGCAATTCACTAGCGATAGCGATACATTGAGTTCAGAATGACTCAACAGGGGGATTTGCAGTTTTACCGAGAAACGAAGACTAACCGACCTATCTTCTTGCGTTCTGCGGCTTGTCTGGCACTGTCCACAAATTATATCTAGGCTGCTAATCCTATATCCAGGCAGCCTATACACTAACCGACCCTAGGGTAAAAAATAAATCGCCTGATTTGTTAGCAGAATGGGAAAAATATTCTTACTAACATATACAAGTCATGAGCTGTCCATCCTGCTACCTGCACTGTGAGAGTTATGGGAGGGAAGGTAGATCAATTTGACGCACCAAAACTTGACACATTCAGGGTTCACATTCTCTGTTTCGCAGCCGCGTTGGTTTTAAACAAACCCAGTCGACTACCTTCTCTCAGCTTGGTGGAACTAAATCAAAATATAACCGACAAGACGGGTAGGGTGGACTAAATCTCAGAATGCAAATAATAATCTTTGTTTACGTTTAGGCGAGGCCGATATCTTTGTTAGAGTCCAGCGGCTAATGACTGGGATGTTCAAAAGATATACATTCGTCAAGACAACATAAACATTATCAAAACCTGAGCTAGTTATAGTCAAAACTTAACAGATAGTAACCGAAACTTTCTGGAACCTTCAAAAGATCACCAAAAGTGAAAGGAAACAATAGATTAAGGCAGTTAAAACAAGAAAAGAAAAACACGAGAGAATGTTGTGCTAAAGACCCTTCAGAAAACCTCAATTTTGTTAGACAGTTACTTGCAGAGATTCAAAGAGACGGGACAAATGTGGGGTAGCCAAATTCCGGAATTCGACACGAATATGTTGAAGCGATTAGTGTCGTCTATCGCTAACCATATCCTCTGACACGTCCAGTACACCTAAACAAACAAGGGTTCATCACAATACTACACGTGATAAGCAATGCACGGTTTCTTTAAAACCCAACAACACGTGTTAGCCAAGAGGGGGAATGTAACCAGAATACACTCTTCGGGATGCATAGGGAACTATAGAAGAACACGGAGAAAAGAGAAGAAAAATGAAAAAAAAATTCGGATCAACCATAGAAGGCCGGACACAAAGAATATACAAAAGCAACATCACATTGGCATGAGCAGAGCAACCTCCAAAATGCTTTATGACGCAAACCTGACGAAAACGGTTGCAGAAGTGACCAACTTAGCGATGCTTATCTCTGACCACAAATGCAGAAAAAGAAACGTCAGGGTCCCCGGGCCGAAGTCTGGACTCGGAAGCAACTCTGTGGCGATTGACAGCACGAAGCTGTCCAATGGGAGCGTCACAGGTAGATTCTCAGAGAGGCTGTGAACCACATGTCTGTGCAGGGCTTCTACAACCGTCCCACAAATGGTCTGGCGAACTATGGGGGACGCCTTGCAAAATTCGTAAAAACCGCGCCTCTCATTCCATGTTCCTGGTATATATCTATTTTTATTTGGACCTCCAAACTCAAAATCCTTCGAAAAAGAACTTATGGAAAGATTTGACTACGCTGCATTTATACTTGGCATGTGTTGTCGATATTATGGCAGAAAAGCCCCCCTACGATGGCTATTATTGCTTCGCGGATGCCTGGAGGTTGCATGGGTCAATGGCAATCTTTGCATCACCTGCACTCCATACACGCCGTCTGCAGATAGAATAAACTAACCATGGCGTTTAACTTCCATGCATTCCATTAGTGCTATATTCAGCTCGGCTGGGTATGAAAAGTGGGAGCTATATAAATTTAGAAAATCCGGCCACAAGTTCCATCTTTTTTTTTCCTTCTCATCAATCACAACCGAAAATGCAATTCTCCCACATTGTTCTCGCTGCTACTGCTATTGCCTCTGTTCAGGCTGCTAACGCTACCAACGGTACTTCTTCCTCCTCCTCTCCAGGTGCTGCTGCTGCCCTCGGTGTTAGCCAGGGTGTTGTTGGTGCTGGTTTGGCTGCTGCTGGTGCCGTTGCTTTGTTGTTGTAAACTTTTTAGTGTTTAATACTCAGCTGCTAATTTTTATCTATCCTGGCTGATAGTAATGTATTAGAACAAATATACCATTGTTAGTTTTGTTGAAAGAGATGTAGAAAGTAGGAAACGAATATTGAAGGCGAAGAAAGAACAAACACGTCTTGCTGTTGTTCTGAAGTGAAAAGACGACAGTGTTGGATAGAAACTAAGATGACTAAGTTGAGTATATGTGAAGATAATGAACAGTTGATAATTCATTTGTTCAAGATTCTGTGTTAAAACATTGAGCTTCCATTGAACATTCCAATTAATATTCACTAACAAAGCAACATATCTCATCCTTTCCATCTACTCGTTCTGTTCTGCTCTGTTCTTTTTCTTTTCCCTATATAACGCCTAAAACACATCCGGCAACCTCTCGATAACATAACTATGTGCTCCCACACTCATAAGCGGGATTCCCGGCACCTTTCGAATTCTTCTTTTCAAATCTGCATCATTGGTGGCTACAATATAACACTTATGCTGAATGACTCTGTTGACCAAACAGTCATCCGCATAGGTACCTCCATGCGAACACTTGACTCTCTGGATTCTTGGATCCTTTGCTAGCTTTAAGGCAATTCGATATTTGGGTCCAAGCTTCTCCAACTCCGCCATCACACAGTCAGTGACCATTGGAATACACTTAGCATACAAGCAGTCCATGAGTCCACGCACAATATCGATCTTTTTCTGGATAGAAAAGTTGAAAAAGTTAGTATCTATGAGTACCTGGTATGGAGGCTTGATGGCCTGGTTGAACTGGAAAAATAATGCACTGGATACTTGAGGTACTGACCTCGTGAGTTCTGGGTCATCCTTTTTCTTATCCTTTTGAGAGGTTTTGTCTTTATTGAGACGCGCATCTTTATCTGTGATGGCTCTTTTCATAAGCGAAAACTTCCTCGTTTTCTTGGCCTTTCCCATGGTATCTTGTGGTAGTAGATGTTTGGTTAAGTCATCTCATCGTGAAAATGGTACATGATGTCTGCACACCCGTACATCCTTCGTCTGACAGTAATGCTGCACAACCAGACTGATTTGAATTACAAAATAATAGTAATATTTTACATTTGGAGTCGTATTTGCAATATTATACCTCTGAATGAGGTAAGCTCATGTAGAGTAGGTGTGATGTTAGTGTCTGGAGAGTTTACTGTGCTGCCTTTTCGTCAACCACTGGTTCATCGACAGCATCGTCAACAGAAGCCTCTTTCTCAACTGCAGCCTCCTGCTCAGCCGCGGCCTTTTCTTCTTCAGCAATAGCCTCCTCTTCGTCAACGGCATTAGCCACAGGTTCTTCAGGTGTCGTGTCTTCTTCAGCCTTGACTTTGTTTACTTTGGGTTTGACAGCCTCTTTAACAGGTTCAACTTCCTTCTCACCTTCGTCTGGAACTTCCTTCGTTGGCTCATCTGCTGAATCCTTGTTTGCTACCCCCTTGGTCACATCCTTGGACGGCTTGACGGTCTTCTTAGGTGGGTTTGAAGACACCTTCTCGTTCAGATCCTTTGCAGGAGCCTTTGAGTCACCAATAGGTGCATGGTCACTTGCCTTTAGCTTAGGTTTCTTATCCTTTAGTTTTTCCTGCTTTTCTTCCTGCTTTTCGTCCTGGTTATCCTCGACAAATGACGAACCTGGTGACTCAACCTTAAAGATCAGCTGACTGTCAAAAGTCAGTGACTTCTGATCAGCTCCCTTCTTTCTCTTCCAACTATAAATTTCTTGTGCATCAAAGCGGATGTCAAAAACACGCAAACGACGCTCAAAATTGGGATCAATACGAGTGTTGGCAGACTCACCTGCAACACTGGAATAGCAAAGCAAAATCTCTTTACCATCTTTATCATCCCAGAGACAATTATCATTTTCATGCTCATGACCAACGCAAACAGCACGGTAACCGCAATCCTTAACATCTGAAAGAAATTGTGAACTAGTTTTTGTGTGGATTCTATGCTTCTCGTTGTAACCTCCAATCAACTTGACACGACCTGAAGGACGGAAGTTCGGAAGTGGGTTGTGGATGAAAAGCAACTTGAAGTTCACATCCTTCATAGTCTGTGAAAGCCTGTAGATGTACGTACTCTGAGTCTCGTCAACATACATCTCCTCCGAATCAAGGTAGGTAATTACCGCTGATGGTTGGTCAAGTTTCATGGTTTTGTAGTCAAAGGTTTCTTGGCCTCCAAGTGGTGGAACTTGGTAGACATTGAGATTACCATTGGTCAATCCGTGTAACCTGTGATTCAAATCACCCGGTCTCTTGTTGTAACAGCGTGGCAAACTGGAGATGAAGTTCAAGATATTGATCTTAGACTGTGGTTTGCTCCATTCATGATCCGAGTCTCCAAAGGTGAAGATAAAGGGAATTTTTGCCCTCAAGACAGGTGCAAGAGCCTTCAAAATTGCCGATTCGAAATGTTTCACTCTGGAATAGTCGATTATATCACCAGTGAAAATGACTAACTTGATATCCTCCTCGTTTTTAAGCACGTCTTCAAGGAATCTCAAGGTATTGATATCAAATTTACAGTTCCGACCAGTCGGACCAGTCTTCCCATCCTCGGCTTCGCAGAGCGCAGAGTCCTGGCCAATATGCATATCACTGATTTGAATAATCTTGAAACCAGGGTCCACGTTTACAAACACCTCATTCTTCTTGAGGTAATTGTCAAATTCCTGGTCAGCAGTGAAAATTGCTAATTCTTCATTGACAGCGACAATCAAAGTAGAGAGCATGGGGTGGATGGACTGTTGGAAAGGAAGTTGGATCGGAGTTGGAGAGAACTTCCAGTGATCACGAGCGTCACTCATGTCGTGCTTTCCATAAAGAACATTTACGTCACGAATCAAGGGCGCCTCAAAGTCTAATGTCTCCATGTAGCCGATCCAAATAAAGCTTTGGGAGCCGACCTTGTGCGACAACCACTTCAACTCCACCTTACTTGATGGTGGTTCGTTCTTGCTAGTGAACTGAATATTCACCACATACCTCTTGGCCTCTGCACCCTTTGTTTTCTCAACATACAAGTAGTAATTGAAAAGATGGATGGAAGTTGGGTAGAGATTAAGCTTGGTAGGAACCTTGACCCAGAATCCTGGCTCGGTGTTCGCAGGAGCAGAGCACGAGAAACCTCTCACACAGCGCTGGATGCGGACGTCCGTCACTAAAAGCGTGCTGTGAATAGTTTCGGAAATTGATTGGTAAGTGAGCTCGCTGGAATGGGGATCGTAAGTGGAGTAGTCCAAGGCGACCCCCTGGCGGACCATAGTATGGAAAGCTGCGGAGAGGAGAAACACCACGAAGACTAGTAAGTGGATTTTCCTGTTACGCACCAACAAATTCAAGTAGGACTTGACCATGATGGAGGGTGGTATTGAGAGGTTCCTTTTGGTGTGGGGGATTGATGGTGAGGAAAAAACAAACCTGAGGCTTAGTGCAGTTTTAGGTCTCGAACACGCGCACACTAGATTCAAGGCGGGAGGCATAAAGTTAAGCCCGTGCCAAGCCTGCAGAGCGTGGTTGACCAAACCCGAACAAGAACAAAAATGAGCAAATGCGACCAAAGAGCGAGATTGATAAAATTGATAAAAGAGAAGAAATGAGTGACGAATTCATTTGAGCTTCATAAGGTTGTAGACCACAATAGAATCCGTTTGTATTTATTTAATCAAGGCGAATAGGAGCCGAGTCTTCGTCGGCACGGAACTGATCAACTATCAGTTGTGCTACGACAGGCTTGATTGTCGCAGCCAGAGGATCTGCACCTGGACTGCCGGAGTGCACTTTGTTAGACGAAACAGGCAAGTTTTTGGACACGTCAGACACTTTAGACGTGTATGGGGAGTTCGGATTTGACGGCGGATTTGAGGAGGCATTAGAAATGGTAATGGAGGACGGATTGGAGGTCAAATTAGAATTTGTGCCGGAGTTCGTAGATGCATTCTTGAATGTGGTAGAATCTGTAGAGGGTGTAGAAACGGCTGCGAGGGAAGCAGACTCAACCTCACAGTGGCCCTGGCTTTGCGAAGTACCAAGATGTGGTATGCGTTCATGACCATCAGTATGTGAGCCGCTTGATTCGTAATTGGCCTCTATGGGCGTTTGGTTTGGTAAACTATTCTCAGATGTTGAAGAGATAATGCTTTCGCGATTTCCTTGACTATCTTGCGTTTCCTTCAGATTCTTGCTCGCTTCCAATTTCGAATCATTGTTCTTATCTTCCTCTTTGTTTTCTTTCTTTTCGTATTCCTGGTCATCATCATCCTTTGAATTCTTACTCTCCTCTTCGCACTCGTCATCATCCAAGGTAGCACATCCCTCTCGCTGCCCGTAGACCAACGTGATCAAATGAGACCCCCGCCGAGTGAGGTGTGCTACATCCACCTGAATGTCCTCAAAATCCACTAACGTTCTCTCGTCCATCCGTAAATAGGTGTCCAAATCTTGCCGCACGTAGTAGTGGTCATCGCCGCAAATGACTCCCAAAAGATCATACGGTATCAAGTTGCACTCGGCAGGGATCTGATCGTACTGGCCCAATTGCTCGCCCAATGCTTGCTTGCGAAGAGCATTCTGCTTTTCGATCTGTGCTAGGCGAGCGCCCTCGATCTGATGGCCCAAAGCACTGAGTTCTCTAGCACCTTTTTCGCAGCCATTGACAGCACTTTCACTAACTTCTTTGGCCCTGCTAACTATATTGTCATTCACGTCGTTTTCGAGTCCCTCATTTCCGACCATTTCATTTCCTTGGATATTGCCATTGCACTTTCCATGACTCTCATCTCCTAGAGCCTTATTGTTGTGGCCATTTACTCCACCCAATGCCCCCACAGCTTGCCTCAACAAACTCAGAATCTTCTTGCCCTCAAAGAAATTGAGCTCCATGAGTTTCCGTGTGACAGCCTGGAGAGACACCTCCGCCTCTCGCATTTGCTTCACCTCTCTTTCGACCGCCTTCTCAGCGATGTCACTGTATATCTCGGGATAAACCGTCTCTTGGAGCTCAAAAGGTCCGGAATAATTAGTTGACTCTCCTATAAGCTGGTATGTCACCACTGGTGCAACCTGCTTGTACTTGATCTGGCCAAGCTTCACGAAGCCTCGCTGCCAGAATAGCTCGTTGAGCGTATTGTAAAGGTTGTTACGCCGGGTGTCCGAGTCAATTTCGAGAACAGTAAGTTCCTTGGAGATATTCTCCTCCACGCTCTCCACGAGCGACTCCAACACTGTTCGCAACAGTTGGTGTTGTTGCATCATGAATTCGTAGGCATTGAGAACAGCCTCCTCATCAGTGTACGCGGCAGCAACATCGCTGTCGCTTGTGTCTACCAATTGTGCAACTAGAGGATCGGCGCTTATGTACCATCGATTCGACTTGCGGAAGTTACGGAGAAAGTACACTATGCGTTGAAGCTCCGAGACAAAGTCAGTGGTAGCATCACTGCTCAAGAGCGGCTCGGAAAATGGTGAGAACTGCGCCAAAATCGCCACCATGCTAGCCCAATACCTATACTTGGTCGACCCACAAAGCACCACTGGAAACAAATGGCCCTCAGTCTTGACATTGGGCCCATGATCGTAGTTTTCGTCGATTTCAACCACAACATCCATATCTTCGTCATCAATATCACCCAGATCGTCCATATCGTCGTGGTCGACATGCACAGCGTTGTTGTCCCCATGGACAGCGTTGCTGGTGGCGTTATCGATACTATTGCCGCCATGGCTCACTTCATTTGTGTAATAGCCTTCATTGTAGCGGCCAGGCAATGCAGGCGCCTCCATAGCCTCTGGCGAAGCGTACTGAGCTAGGAATTCAGGCAAGTCCTGGGGATTGCTGACATTGACAGAGTCGTAACAGTCAATAGGCGCAGACTCTACGACGTATGGTGAAGCATTGGTGCCAGCGCCAGTGTCGTCCACCTCGCCAAAAAGGTAAGCGATTGCTTTTGTGAGGTCATTATTGGAGCTTTCAAGAGCATCCACGGCTTGGTCCCGAGAGAAACCCATCTCCACGAGGGTTTGGATCTGATTATCCATGGTGTAGATGAATTAATGATGTACAGGTTAGGTGAGGTATGGGGTATAGAGATGGGACGGGAAGGGTTGCGAATGACGATATTGAAAATAATAAGACGATGAAAGTGAGAATTTAGGAATTAAAAATTTGAAATAATATTATCCAATGGACTGGCGAGCTTAAAAGTATCAGGGTTATATGGAGAGATTGTGTATTAGGTTGGCACTGGTTGGATACTGGAATGACATGGATAGTACATAGGAGAGACATCTAAGGGATATAGGAATAATGGATTGAATTCTCAAGGAGAAAAATACATGCTGAATTCAAAAGATCACACTTTAACCATATAATAAAACAAGCGTTCATGGTATCCGGAACAACGTTTGTATAGAATGACATGGATAGATATAATTTCAGAAGTATAGCATGTTAAGGATTGGGAAGGTAGGACTGAAATAATGGGAATGACTATATTGGAGAAGTGAATAATAGACTAGGGCAATGGATTGGCCTAAACTGGGTGATAGCCAACAACCTACTTCCATCTCAAGGCTAATATTCATAAAATTATAGCACTTTGAGAAGAAATTATCGACTTCAATTGAATATATGTGCTATTGCTCATTCTAGTTTCATTTTGGTGACTCCAGTAGCATTTGAATATGAATGGACCGTAAAGGTCACCGTCCTCAATCGTCCAGTTGTCCATGAACTATCATTGGATATTCATAAATCTACTGAACGAATATTAATTTTTAAATTATTCACGAACAGTCCATTAAATTCTTTAACTAACCCCTTCATTGACTCATGATCCTAATCTTTTTCTTATACTTTCCATATGGTTAGTGCCCTGTTCCTCTGCACAACAACTATGAGTCAAGACCTCCAAGTACTCTGTACTTCCTTAACACATAACTCGATATCCCCATCCAAAATTCCTTCAATAAACAAAATATTTCCAAAGTTTTACTTCGGTTCTAATCACTAACTTACATAGTATCAAATTGTTATATATATTTTGTGAGTCAGCATCACCTTATCTTTATCGCACTGTTAACAATACATATGTTCCAAAAACTTAAACTTTGTCAAACTTCATCGAAAAACTACCTGAAAAACACCAAAGACATCATAAAGCCTTCAAATTGTCCAATATTCTCCCATAAACCTTTTAAACCTTCCAAAACTTCACCAAAAATGCCCCCGCTCTTATCTCCCATCGCGTCGTGTCTTGTGCAAATGACCAATTTTCTCATCCCAGCCAGAAAAAATTTAACCGTATGTACCTTCGGTCTGCACTAAGACTACCCATCCGGAGAATTGCAATGTCTGTCACCACCATCACAGAGTCGTTGGCCTCATTGGGCCTCAAAAATGAAGCCTCCATTGACGCATCTTACCCAGATTACAATGTTGTCGATGTCATGAGAAACTACATCACCAATGAATTGAACTCCATCACTGGCATCTCTAAGGATATTATTTTCCCTGCTTTGGACTCGCCTTCCACGTTGGACAAGGGTGACCTTCTCGTGCCTCTCCCAAGATTGAGACTTCCAAAGGGTACGGATTTCAAGTCCAAGGCCACGGAGATCGCTGGTGCTTTCAACAAAGGTGGCTTCTTGGCTGATGTCAAGGCTGAGGGCCAGTTCTTGCAGTTTTTCTTCAACACAAAGACCCTTTACAATCTCGTCATCAAGGATTCTTTGACCAGAACTACTGACTACGGTTACTTGCCCTTGGGTGTGGGAAAGAAGGTGATTGTGGAGTTCTCTTCTCCAAATATCGCCAAACCTTTCCATGCCGGCCACTTGAGATCCACCATCATTGGAGGTTTCTTGTCCAACTTGTACGAGAAGGCCGGCTGGGACGTGACCAGATTCAACTATTTGGGAGACTGGGGTAAACAGTTTGGTTTGTTGGCTGTGGGTTTTGAGAAGTACGGAGATGAGGCCAAGTTGGCCAGTGACCCTATCAACCACTTGTTTGAGGTCTACGTGAAGGTCAACAAGGACATCACCGACGAAGGTGATGTTGTGGGAGGTACTAATGACAAGGCCAGAGAGTACTTCAAGAGAATGGAAGATGGAGACGAGTCTGCTTTGGCTATCTGGAAGAAGTTCAGAGCCTTATCCATTGAGAGATACGTCGACACTTATGCCCGTCTTAACATTAAGTACGATGTCTACTCGGGAGAGTCGCAGGTGTCCAAGGAAGTGATGGACAATGTCATTGAGTTGTTTAACCAGAAAGGTTTGGTGCATGAGGACAGAGGTGCCAAGTTGATTGACTTGACCAAGTTCAACAAGAAGTTGGGCAAGTGTCTTGTGCAGAAGTCTGATGGTACTTCATTGTACTTGACCAGAGACGTCGGAGAGGCCATGAAGCGTTATGACAACTACCATTTTGATAAGATGATCTACGTGATTGCTTCCCAGCAGGATTTGCATGTTGCTCAGTTCTTTGAGATCTTGAAGCAAATGGGCTTCGCCTGGTCCAAGAACTTGGAGCACGTCAACTTCGGTATGGTGCAGGGCATGTCTACCAGAAAGGGTACCGTTGTGTTCTTGGACAACATCTTGGAGGAGACCAAGGACAAGATGCACGAGGTGATGAAGAGAAACGAGGCCAAGTACGCACAGATTGAGGACCCCGAGAAGATCGCCGACTTGGTTGGTATTTCTGCCGTGATGATCCAGGACATGCAGTCCAAGCGTATCAACAACTACGAGTTCAAGTGGGACAGAATGCTCTCGTTCGAAGGTGACACTGGTCCATACTTGCAATACGCCCACTCGCGCTTGAGTTCCGTGCAAAGAAAGGCGGGCATTGCTGACGATAAGTTGAAGAGTGCCAACTTTGACCTCTTGACTGAGGAGAGTGCTGCTAGCTTGATCAGAACGTTGGCTCAGTACCCAGATGTCATCAAGAGAGCCTTGAAGACCGGTGAGCCATCAACAGTTGTGACCTACCTCTTTAACTTGACGCATATTGTTTCGCTGTGCTACGATACTTTGTGGGTTGCTGGCCAGGAGGAGGAGTTGGCTACTGCTAGATTGGCATTGTATGCATCAGCCAAGCAAGTGTTGTACAACGGTATGGTGTTGTTGGGATTGACTCCGGTGGAGAGAATGTAGACTAATTAGAGGGAGAACAGTAGAAAAGAAAAAAAATATATACAGTTGGAAACAAGTCAAGAAGTGTACGATATAGAAGTTATAGTCACGATAGACAATGGCGATGGATGTGCATATAGGCCAGATGACAGAGAATCAGACCAAAGATGATGATATGCCAATGACGTCAAAAACGTCAAAAATTTCAAAAAAAAAGAACGACCGTCGAAGACTTCAATTCGAAATAGATACATATTGATTTCATTTGAATAGAAATTTCCCATAACCCCCAGCCTCTCAGAGACTTCCCATCCCCAGATCCAACAGTCCACATCTCAATACAACCTGCACCCAGCACCAGTTTTCAAAATACATAATCTTACAAGTCTTGAAGTCTACAAAGCCATGAGCCTGTTGAGCAGCCATGCCCTCCAGCAGCGGCAGATGTTGACACCTGAAGAGATAGAGAATACGCTTCACCACATACGACGCCTTTACGTGGCCCAGTTGAAGGAACTCATAAAGCCTTTGCACTTGCAAGTGGGAGGAAAACGTCAGGACCTTATTGACAGACTTGAACAGCACATACGGCACTGCCAGGTGACAGGTCAGAATGTGAGACTTCTTGCTCTACGAACCATAGTGTTGAAGATGATGACTAATGATCCGATCCCGAATTTCGACAATCTCTATAACGCTCTTCAATCTGGAGTAATCGACCAACAGCTGATGAGTGATCAACTCGCTCGCCTCCAGAACCTGGCCAATAAAATTAAGGGCAAACCGCGGCTGTCTGCTGTAAATACCCAGCCTGGGATGGCCCACATGTCTGCCCGAAGTGCCTCTGAAGTTCAGGCTTACCATCCATATAGTCCGCAGTACAAAGGGCCAACACTCAGGTTTCCGAGCTCGCTATTTTACCAGCAGCAGCTTTTGGTGCATAGGTTTCCGTTTGTCATCCCTGCCAGCAAGGGACGTAACCTCTGCAACATTACGGTGCGCCTACATCCTACGGAAATCTCGCTACTTCAAGTAGACAAAGGCAAGCGACTTTACTTGTTTGGCGGCCTACCGTCCGACCCCAACCCGTCGTTTGCTGATATTCAGTTTCCTCCCATTGAGATTCACGTGGAAGGAATCAATACCAAGCAGTATGTGAAAGGTCTCAAAGGTAAGCGTGGAACATGTAGACCAGCTGACTTGACTGACTTTGTGAATCCAACGAAGACCTTCACCATCAATATAGTCTACTCAGACGCTGCCGAAGAATATGTCTTGTACTTGTACATTGTGGACGCAAGAACACCGGATGCTTTAGTGGAATATATAAAGTGCAAAGATCACATTTCTGAGGAGACAACCAAAGCTGCTATCAAGAGCGAATACGACCAAAATCAGGATGACGACATCGTTATGGCTACGTCATCGTTGACTCTACGATGCCCTCTTACCTATGCGAGACTCTCCACTCCAATTAGAAGTATAGAGTGTGACCATATTCAGTGTTTTGATGCTCTCTCTTTCTTGACCATGCAAGAGCGTATTCCTTCGTGGATCTGTCCTGTTTGCTCGAAAAAGATTAATCCTGGCCATCTAGCCGTTTCGGATTATTTGCAAAGCATCATAGCGACGACTTCTGATGAGATCGACACCGTGAACATTAACACCGATGGCACCTGGGAACCTTTGGACGAGGAAGGCACAAAAGATGATGATCATGACGAAACCATGAATCCAGCAAATCAATCGAGAGAGGTTTCTTCGGCTCCTAAAGTTGACGAATCCATTGAGATTATTTCATTGGATAGTGACAGTGAGGATGAGCAACCGGATGTGACTATGAGAAGCGTCACTGATACGCGGGCCCATTCACCAGAAAGATCAACACCACAACCAGTGCAAGGAGAAGTTGAACAGAGAAATTTGGGTGCCGAAGAAAGAAATAATCAGGACGAATCAATTGATGATGCGACCTTGACCGAGATTGAATCCGCGTTGAATCAAAATATGGAGGCTACGGCCTCTAGTACGTCCGCTTTCAGCAGTATGGTGGCTGATTCTACAGCAAAAGTAAACTCCGATCGTCAAGATTCTGTATCGTCAGATGATAGACCCATTCAGTCGTACAACCGCAAGTCTCGAATCATTGATGTTGAAGACGAAGAGATGGATGAAGGTGGGGTCGCCGAAGATTCTAATGCAACCACCAAAGATAACACAAGTATCCCCTCTGTGGAGGCAAGGACAACTACACAGTATAATTCTCCACCAACTGACATTACTGCACCTTTGTTCCATTCGGCCAATTCTGAAACCTTCGGAAGATTTGTGGGTGAACGTAATCTGACGCAACCACCATCGAGCGCTACAGCGATGGCCCCAGTTCCTAGAACTTCAATTCATCAGACCAACCCAGCAGCTGCATCTTCAGCGTCTGCTCATCTTCCAAACAAGTCTGCGACTGAAATAAGCATTCCTAATCATAATACCTTGTCAAATTCTGTTGCACACAATGTTTCCAGCACGAGCATCCAAAGAAATTTGCCAAGTCTACACACAACTAAAGGTGTCGTAGAAATAGGAAATTTGGCCGCGCTAACTTCGGAGGAAGACTCGGCAACCAATGTGTCGACTGTTCCCGTTGGAGCGTCTGAAACCACTCCAGGCCGAAGAGATACCTCGACCAAATCTCCACCATCAGATGCACTTGATACCCCAAGAGCCAAGAGGTTGAAAATTCCTACAGATCCTAACTACTCGATAATCGAAAATATTGTCCAGACTATTTCCAGACCAGCATCTACTGATAATGCGAATCAAAATCTCTCTTCACAGCCCACAACTCCGGCTTCAAATGCTGATACTTCCAATGCAAAAACTGGCGTTGGTGTGTTCCACAAGGATGACGATCCTCAAAGTTTCCAGAAACCGAACAATGGGTCTTCTTTGCAACTGATGGGAGTGAATCTTCAACCGGAAGCGGAACAAGCATCGAATGCCTGGACACAACCTGTGGGAATTGGTCAGCAATTTAGCCAAACTTCTGGTAATCAAGACTCAAATACTTCACTCACCCAACCATTGCAGTTGTTCAATGGTTCTCTGTCAGTTCCAAGATTACATGAGAATGGAGGTCAAAATTCAAGCGTGCGCCCTTTGCCTTCAATATCACTGATTTCCAGCGACAGTCAACGGGCCACGCAAATTTCAGTAGAAACTTTGCAGCAAAGGCAACATGAGTGGCAAACGCAACAGCAGGAGTTACGAAGACTACAAGAGTTGCACAATGCGGAGTTGAGAAGGCATCAGCTTGAGAAGGAAGCGCTTAGACAGCAAGAATTGGAGCGCCAACGGTATCTGGTGTTTGCTCTGCGCCAGACGATTGTACAACCACAGAATACGCAATATCAAGAGGGCAGGGGATATTTTCCAAACCAAATTCAACAGGTTCCTTCGGTAAATCCCAGTCCAATGTTTGCCACACTTTCAGCTTCGGTTCAGTCCAGACCATCTGAAGAGAGACGTTCGAGTCAGCTGTCTCAGACGATGGAAACTAGAAATCAGGGCTCTGGAAGTGGAGCAAGTCAGTTTCGCCAACTTGTCCTGAACTCTTCTGCGCTCATCAACCAATTTAAGGAGATGCAATCTGACCAGAGAAACAGCCATTCGAATGACAGATTGCAAACTATGCAGCCTCCAACAGGCTCTGCATCAACGCAAGGATCACCGCAACCTCTTCCAAGACTTATTCAGTCAGGCAGCTATCCTAATGGTCAAATGAGCCAATTAAATGGAGTTCAAGCAGCACCAAACGGAGCAATTCTTGGCCAACACAACGGGCACGCGACTAATCAACACACTCAAGCTGTGCGGTCAGTACTGGTGAATGATGCATCGTCTCGTGTGTACCAGGCCAACAATATACTGACGCAGGGCAAAACGTCGGAAGAGTCGACAATACCAGTGCAGAGCAAATCAGTTGAAGATGTTCGAACCCCTGCAACACTCGAGAAAAACAATAATAGCCTGAACTTGAATACTCGCTCCGCTCCTCCCGAGTTGCACAGAAGTGCAACTTCCGACGGCAGTTCTTTGGCCAACCAAGTGACCGTCCGATATTCGAAATCACCGTTTGACCAGTTGCATCAGGAAACTACAGAAAGTGTCAAGGGCCTTTTGGGAATCGAAGTGCAACTGGACTTGTTGACTAGCATCGGAACAAGAACATCACTGGAATTGCCAGGAAGTAGGTTGGGTGATGTTGATAACGCCTCAAATCGTGGTTTAACCCTTCCAACCGCAGAGCCATTGGCAGGTGGAATCGCTAACTCTTCCCAACCATACAACGCAGGTGTGCCAATTGCAACAAGTGTGCCATACAAGGCAAATGAGCAAGTTGAAAACGGCAATTCTGATAAGACACCCGTCGTTCCAACAAGACGAGTGAGCCTGGAGCTTCCTGAACGCACATGGAACAAGAAGTTGAGCAAGAAATTCAATCCAAGCGAAATCAACCTGTCCAACCTTATAGAATTGGATGACGACTAATGGCTACATTAAAAATCGGAGGTATTGTACAATGTATAAAAGTGTAGGTTGTGATATTTTCGTGATCCTCGTATAGTACATGGGCCCAGCATAGGTGATTACATCGGACTGGGGCCCAAGTAGTCCTCTTTGATGCTTCCAATGGCATAGATTTCGTTCACATCTGTTCTGGTACCAACGATCTTCAATCTGACCCGCGATCCCTTCTCGATGGTCTCGTCAGGACTCACATATGCTGGCGGATTTGCCGATGGATTAAACTTCATATCCGAGGAAATCAAATGGGTACTGACAAACACTGACAATGGGCCAACATCCGCGAAGAATCCCATTTTGTTGACGGTGGTAACTACACCATCCACCACCTCACCTTTGAATGGTTTCCACACCACCGCTCTATACTTGACCTCAAACTCTGCCATGCCGGTAGTGGGAATAATTCGTCCTCTGCCAACGTCGATATTCATGCAATCCAACACACATACAATGTAGCCAAACTGGCCAGTACAAGTGCCCTCCACATCGCTCAAGAGTTTGTCTCGCAAGTATTGGTCCATCTGCGGGCCGAAGTATGACGGGTGAAGAGTCAAGTTCAACGACAAATCCTTCAAGAAGAACATATTAATCAAGTGTTAACTGTAAAGATGAGACCTGGAATGATTATGGAGAGTGCGACACTGATGCACCACAAGCAAAAGAAAAAAATAGAATGGAGGAGCTGGAGAGCCAGAGAGAGCCAGAAAATGAACCTGATTGGATAATTGGCGATGCAACACCGATGTAGTGTGAGAATTCTCGAGGCTTATACAGACTTTCAGCTAAAGTCAGTAGTAGGTTGACTTTGTCGACATTTTCACCAGTTTCCTGCACCACCCTCACGAAATTTTCTCAAGCTTCCTACTTAGTTAAAAACTCCATAGTAGTTGAGTTTCCACCATGTCTCAGAGAATCGGAAATGCTACCACGGCTTTGACTCGGGTATGGCACCACGTTGACGTGGCTTCAGATGCCCGTACGTTAGGACGTTTGGCCGCAAGCATAGCACTCACATTACAAGGAAAGCACAAGCCTACATTTTCTCCAAATAGAGACCATGGAGATTACGTGGTGGTGACCAACTGTGCTCATTTGAAAGTTACAGGTAATAAGATGCAAGATAAGACATACTGGTCTCATACCACTAGACCGGGCTCCTTGAAGTTGGTGCCTATGGAGAGAATGATCGCCAACAAAGGTTATGGAGAGATTTTGAAGAGAGCAGTCAAGGGTATGATTCCCAAGAACAAGCTTAGACTTGCCAGAATGGACCGCTTGAAGGTTTTTGACGGTGACGTGCATCCATACAAGGAAAATTTGATTGGATTTGCTGACGAGACCACCGAGTTGAAGGAGAAGATTGCACAGTTGCAGGCTAAGGAAGAACATATGGCCGAGCTCCGTTCCAAATACTTGCAGCAGTAAACATGTACATAGACGAATAAAACTGATGGATATAAACTGGGAGAAAGTAATTTATGATAAACCGAAATGAAGATGAAGCCATGAAGATGGCAATGTCTCTTCGTTGCAAGAGATGAGGAGGGAGTCAGAATATTGATCATCAACCAAAATACCTCAAATTCTTTCTCGTTTCAAAGGCTCCCTCTAGTTCTGCTGATTCTGATATACTTAGCTTTTCTCTTCTTTTAATCCTTTCCTCAATCTTGTCATTTTCTTAATGTCATTGACTCTATCCTCATTGTTTAACATGTATCGTTTATAATCCTATTTTTTTTTTTATAATACAATCTCCCACCTAAACACGCACACTAATGCCTGATCTTTCCGTGTACAATCTTGGAGAAATGTTCATGGCCATCAATTCCTGGAACAACAACTTGGCTGCATATGGAATGTGAATCTGGTAAATGTTTGTTTTGTTCTTACACGAACGGCACTCGAACTGGTTCTTCTTCAAGTTGGCAATCACCGACATCAAACCACAAATACCGCAGACATGCACACGGAACGCATCCGAAGCCTCCATCAATCTCTCCTTCAAGAATCCAGCGGCTCCGTGAGCAATCATACAATCTCTCTCCATCTCTCCGAAACGCAATCCACCATCTCTGGATCTACCTTCAACAGGTTGTCTCGTCAACACTTGCACTGGTCCTCTAGCTCTGGCGTGAATTTTGTCATCCACCATGTGTCTTAATCTTTGGTAGTATGTTGGACCGAAGAAAACTTGTGCCATCAACTTCTTACCAGTGTGTCCATTGTACATGACTTCAAAACCTCTAGATTGATAGCCATGCTCTCTCAACAACCTGGAAACAGCCTCGGCAGTGACATCCGTGAATGGAGATGCATCACCTTCCAATCCCGATAACGAAGAAACCTTAGACAACAAACACTCGATTAAATGGGCGACTGTCATACGAGATGGAATAGCGTGGGGGTTGATGATTAAGTCTGGGACAATACCCTGTGCACTGAATGGCATATCCTCATGTCTGTAAGTGACACCAATAGTACCCTTCTGTCCGTGTCTAGATGCAAACTTGTCACCAATCTGAGGAATCTTCGTGGTTCTCATTCTCACCTTGACGAACTTGGCTCCATCACCGTTCGTTGTCAATAACACTTGATCCACAATACCAGATTCAGTACTTCTCAATGGAGTAGAAGCATCTCTCTTGGTATGGTACTGAGTTCTTTGACCCAATTCCTCAGTATCTGGAGGAATAGGGGTAGTCTTACCAATGATGATGTCTTCACCACTCACTCTCACACCTGGAGCGATCAATCCATCGTCATCCAACTTCTCGTAGGTACCATGTTTCAATCTCAAAGTGTCGGATCTGGAAGGCTTCTCAAAGGTCTCCAATGCCTTCATACCTTGTCTCTTCTCCAAGTCCATATAAGATCTAAAGAACAATGATCTGAACAAACCTCTATCAATTGACGACTGATTCATAATCATAGAATCTTCCTGGTTATAACCAGAGTAACAGGCAATAGCAACAACAGCGTTTTGACCAGCAGGTAACTCACGGAACTTCAAGTACTCCATTGATCTGGTGGTAGCCAAAGGCTTCTGAGGATAGTACAAAATGTTGGCCATGGTGTCCATTCTCACAGCATAGTTGGTCAAGAAAACTCCCATAGCTTGCTTACCCATAGCAGACTGATAAGTGTTACGAGGAGACTGGTTGTGGTCAGGGAATGGAATAATGGATGCAGCAACACCCAAGATCATAGATGGGTGAATTTCACAATGTGTGAAGGTATGAGTAGACGAAGTGTATGTTGGCTTGATTCTCTTTGCTGGGTCAAGCTCCTGCTCTTCCAATTGCAAACTCTTCTGTTGGGTTTCCGACAAGGTGCTCTTTGAGGCCTCCAAGTCTTCAGGGGTCATAGCAATCATAATTGTTTCCTCTTCTTCCGCATCGACATACTCGACCACACCGTCACTGACCAAAGAAGACCAAGAGTAACCAGTGTTTTCTTCGAACTCATCATATTCAGAGTTCAACAACTGGTGGATGTGATCTTTCAGCAATACTAAGTCACCCTTGGTTTCGGAATCTGGATCGTCGTCGACAATGAATAATGGACGGTAAACACGACCAGCATCGGTGAAAATCTTGAATTCCATCTCTCTGATGTCTCTGATGATGGAAACCTCAGGAGAAATGTCACCCTTTCTTCTCAATCTTCTCATGGTATCAACTAACTGAGCTGGGTCTCTGTGAGTACCGACCCAAACACCATTGACAAACACTCTGGTGCAGTCAGGCGAATTGGAAGGAACGTAATCCTCCAATGGCTCCATACCCCATTCTTCCAAGAAGTACAAGATTGGTTCCGAGGCAGTACCGACAGAGATACAAGTCATCAAGGACAAGTTCTTGACCAAACCACACGCTTGACCTTCGGGAGTCTCTGCGGGACAAACAAGACCCCAATGAGTGTTGTGCAACTGTCTAGGCTTGGCGATCTTACCGTCACGACCGATTGGAGTGTTAGTTCTTCTCAAATGCGACAATGTCGAGGAGTATGTGTAACGGTTCAACACCTGGGACACACCGGCACGGGCACTCATGGCCTTCTTTTGCTCACCCCAGTTACCAGTAGCCAAGGAATAACGCAAACCGTCAGTGATGGTCTGGGACTTGACAGCCAATGTAAGGTTGAACTCCTTGTCGTTCTCGACACATCTCTGCATGTAGTTGTAAATGTCTCTTGTCAACTTCTTGAACAAGATTCTGAACAAACTGGCCAATAAAGGACCGGCCAAGTCCAATCTCTTCTTACCGAAGTGGTCTCTATCGTCAGGTTCCTTTCTCTCCAAGGCACACAACAACAATCTGTTGGCCATGTAACCCAAGAAAAAGGCCTTTCTGGATTCGAATCCGGCCTCCTGGGTGATGTTAGGCAACAACTCCTTCTGCAAGATATCCTTGGCATATTGGATACGTTTCTCTCTCCTTATACCCAAAACACCTCTTCTACCGATGAAATCGAGTGCCACTTCACGCTCCTGAATCACGAAACCTTCTTCAACACACGGCTTCAACATCTCCAACATCTGCCAATCATTGGCGTCGTAACAGATGTGCTCCAAAATATCACCGTCCGGGACGACACCAAGAGCTCTGAACACAATGACAATTGGGATGTCTTCCTTGATGTATGGCAAAGTGGCCTTGATGGTTCTGCCTGTGGTGCCCTTGTCGTCTCTACCATACAACTTAATTTGCATGGAGGAGATCAACCGGGAGCCCTTTTCGAGAGCGGATCTGATTTCAGCTACATGCGAGATAGGCGAAGGAGCAGCCTTTTTAAACACCTGCACGATGTTGGCGGCACTTCTCTCCTGGGCAATCAAAACTTTCTCGGAACCGTTGATGACAAAGTAACCTCCCATATCGTAAGGACACTCCTTCAACTCGTAGAACTCGTGTTCGCCCAAGTCACGCAACATACAGAACTTCGATCTCAACATGATAGGCACCTTACCCAAAAACACCTTTGTCTGGGCATCTTCATGCTCCATCTTTTCCTCAACCCATTCAAGCTCATTTCCTTTACGCACACGGTCATCCGACAAGAATTTCTTCTTGGTCATATCGACATACAACGGGGACGAGTACGTCAAGTTACGCAAACGAGCCTCCTGTGGGAACATCGGGTGAGTTGTACCGTCGCCTTCGGTTTGAGTAGGCTTGGAGATGTAAATCTTTCCGAAGGTGATCTCAAACCGCTTGTTCTCATACTGATCTTCGGACGTATGCTGTGCAGGCTGATCCAAAATCAAGTGAGAATCCTCCCAGACAAGCTCCTGGATGGTGGACTCGATGAATTCGTCAAATGAGTCCAACTGCTGAGAAACCAAACCCTTCTCCTGAAAAAACGACAGGATGACGGTCCAGCAGTCCTCGGGCGTAATGGCCGACGAGTCTTCGTCATCGTACGCGTACGGATCGTCCACGTGATGGTCTGCAGACATGATTGTGGGCTGGGTGGTTGAGGTTGGAGATATTTTTGTTGGTTGGAAAAAGCGTTTAGTGGATACGCTGGTGCACACACGACCGCGACAAAAGTAGCACCAAAAATTTTCTCATAGTTAACCACCAACTAAAAAGATAAATAATCCATGCTTGCGATGAACAGTTTGGGAGTCCAAGCTTTAGGATATCTGGCATTATCGCCAAATGCTTGGGCAAGATCATCGGTGGCGGGACTAGCGGTCGCCTCGAGGTTCGTGCATTACAAGGCTAACCATAAGAATTACCCCAAGGTTAACATTGATGATGTCCAGTTGGAGAAACCCAGATACGGCTTTAGAAAGGAGAGAAAGCCGTTGCTTTCTCTGGAGGTCACGGACACCATGTTTCCTGCTGCCGAGATCAGAAGAAAGTACATTGAACACGGCAAGCCAGTGCCTATCAAGTTTAAGACCAAGAGTGATGAAATCTCCAGAAGAAACTATGAGAAGTTCCAGGATGAATTGGCCCAGGGTCTTCCGCATTTCAAGGTGGGAGATAAGAAAGTGTATTTCCCCAAAGCTCGTGTGTGTTTGTTGAGACCCAACGCCAAACATACCCCATATCAGGCCAAGTTCTTGGTCCCTAGAAACTTCAACAAAATGGACTTGAGAGATTACTTGTGGCACGTGTATGGCTTGAGAGCTTTGAACGTAACCGTGCAGTTATTGCATGCCAGCTTCACTCGAGGCATGGATGACCACGCCAGGTTCAGAGGTCCTCAATATAAGAAGATGACCATTGACATGGCCGAGCCATTTGTGTGGCCCGAGTTGCCTCAGCATGTGGTGGACAATGCCCGTAAGTTCAGAAGAGACCAGACCAGCGCTATGCAGATGGTTACGGCACAAGGATCCGACAAGCATAAGCCTAATGAATCCTTTGACGGAATCTACAAGAAGCCTGTTTTGGCAGACATCTTTGTTTCCAGCAAGAACAAGAAGTCTCACGGGGAAAGACTTGAGCGTCTTCGGGCTCAAGAGGAGGCGATTGGAGACAGGAAGTTAGTTTCCAGCTACTTGGAGTTGTAGGCATGTACATAGATAAATCAAGAACACCAGAACATCAAAAAGCTTCTACACTTTTCAAGAATAACATATAGTACCTTCAACTAGATATCCAAATCAAGGGGACTCGTCCCTGCCCATTCTATAGCCAGTTACCAGAACCAGCGACCCTTACCCTGCTCAGGCTGCTCTGTTTGTCCAGAAGCGCTTCTGTTCTTCAATCCAGCCACTGAAGAATTCAAAGAAGGTGCATCTACCTGTTCGTACTCGTCAAAATCATCCGTTGCCGAATTTCCCTCCACCTCTCGACTGTCCACCCCTCGGCTTGGGAAGTAGCTTTTGGAGAACGTGGAAAACGTGGAAAAAGCCTGGGCGTAATTCGCGCCTTCGCCGACTCCAAAAGACGAGAAACCAGATCCACTGGTTGCACCCCCATTTCCAGAAGATGGAACTCCTGTACTAGGGCCAGTATTACCAGCACTGTCCAGTCCAGTAGTTGTGCCCCTGGTGGCCATGGCGAGCTTAAGAAAAGGGATTGTAAGAGCCTTACTGGCGTAACCCAAGATCTCATCTACCTTCAAATCATAGAGGAACGAGAGCTGACCCTCCATGAGTGGTTTCACGTAGCGGAAATATACCAACCCACAGCCCTGCTGCGAGAACGACACCCACTCAGTTTGTATCTCATTGAAGCTGACGAACAGCTGTTTCTGCTGACGTGTTCGTGTCAAGACTATAGGGGCAATTAACCAAATTGAGAAGCAGAGTCTTGCCACAGAATACAAGGGCAAATATTGGAGAAACAACACCGATTCCACAGCACGGACAAAACCATTGACTATCCAATAGATCATCCACATTTGTACAGTCACTAGGCGGGCGTTAAGCGTGTCTTCCTCGATAGAGGACTCGGAGGTGGTGGCTCTCTTCAACATAGTTCCTAACGGGATGCTGACACCGCCAATATTGACTGTAGAAGCAGCAGATTTCCCTGCGAGTGTGGCATAGCCGTCATATGCTCTGTAAGAAGCAAAAATAGGGTAGACTGTTGAAACGGCCCAGCTGATAGTTAGTATTAGATGAGAGGACAGACAGGATAACAGAATTGAGGTAGCGTGATGCAATCCGCAAAAAACGTCTTAGACGACTCAGAAGCATCTGAACAGCCTGTCAGAATGTCAATGCCACAGGTACATACTTCAACAAGGAAAATGGCCCGAACATATGGAATATTAAAGTTAGTGATAGATATGCACATCCTTAGCAGATGCTGATAAGATATAGAGAGGGGGGTCGTGCGTTGACCAGTTCCAAGGTTAGTGACCAGGAGGCAAAAAATCAAAAACGTGGAACAGACCCTTAGTAGTTCCGGGGTGGGGAAATTTTTGCAGAGGTGTCAATTTTCCTGGTGTAACGTAGCAAGTAGATGCGGCGAGTTGACGTGGTAACTTCTAGACATTTAGGAAATCGAGGTCAAAATGTGGTCAGGCACTTAGTAATTTAGGTTTCAGGTGAGAAATGAGGTAATGCCATTGATAAGACGATCGAGAGACAGATGTATTCTTTTTTCTTTTGTGACAATAAAATATTCACACCTTTGGATATGTCTTTCAAAGTAAACGTTATTGTCTTTCCTTTCCTTTTCCGTTACTTTTTTCATGGCTAATTGACCTCATATTCAGTCATGCTTCCATATAGTCTCCGCACATCTCAATTGGGCACCCCAAGTGGCCAAATTGGAAAAGTGTCAAAAATGGAAACTAGACCTTCTAGAACACACGCCACCATGACCACCCACTTGATCAGCAGATAACAAGGCCATTTTGCCGAATTAACTCCCAATTGTCACCTCTGGATCCACAGTTAGTGTGCAGTAGATGAGATATTTGTGCGTATTTCGGACAAATACTTAAAGGTCCATTGATAGTCTTGCTTCTCTCCCCAAAAATGCCTCACCAATACCACTTCGACGTCACCATGTCATGTTCCGGATGTTCCAATGCCGTTTCCAGAGCATTGGGAAGATTGGACGGCGTGCTAGACACCAAAACGAACTTGGACACCCAGACAGTTGATGTCACCACCATTGATACTGTCGACTACGACACAGTGTACAACACTATTTCCAAGACAGGAAAGAAGATCAACGGAGGTCTGGTGGTAAACTAAGTTTCTGGCCAGCCGGGGCCACCGGGACTATCGAAATAGGGGTTTTCTTAACTGTTCCGGATCTCGATGATGTCTCCGATACAGTTCTCTCTTAAGTCACTGGGAACAAATACACTCTTGATGACCTTGATCAATTCCTCTGTAGTGAAATCGTAGAGCTCACCCTGATAGAAATACTCCATGATGTCTTTCAAGTGACTGTTGATCAACGTCAATGCTTGCTTGGTCTTGTTGTATGTAGCAAGATTGACAGTCTCTTCGTCGACCCTAGCCAAATATTCGGCCTCCCACTGATGTAAGCTCTCGATGAAATTGGTGTACTTCTCCGATTGATACTCTGATATCTCGTCACTGCTGACAATAATCTCAAGCACAAGGTTGTTGATATAGTTTAAGAGTTCCATGATGAAAACCTTGAACAATTCTGTGTTGGTAGCCGCAAGCTGCTTGTCAAACTGCTTACCGACCAATCTTTTGAGAGTCTGTGATCCACGGTTCATGGGCGAGTTGTCGTTGCCGTAATCGGGGGTTGAGTCCCTATTGGAGAAATCGATGTTGGTAATGATATTAGTGATCTCGTCGAACAAGTGCTGCTTGACATGGTCCCACGCCTCTTCGGCAATTTCATTCAAATGAGTTGACCCTGTCTTGACTCTCTGCAAGTCATTCAAGAGCAAGAACAGCTCGTCGAGTGGAGGATAGGACACCACACTCAATGCTCCAATAGTGTCCAAGATATCACGAGGGTCTGCGTTGTTAGACTCCTTGGCAAATTTGGAGAGGATGACACTGAATTTGAATGGCAACTGACTGTACTTGATACTGATCTGCTTGGAGGGCGATGGCTTAGTCGTCGAAGGTTTTACCTTCTTAATTTTGGAAAGTTTGCTTGGTTTTACGGGGTTAGCTGCTGTATCATCATCCCAGCCATCATCCCAATTCTCATCCCAGTCGTCGCCCTCGGGTTCTGACATTTCTTCCGCATTGGGCTCGGCTTTGTCGCCTTCCAATTCAGAATCATTCTTCTCGTCTTCCGAGCCCCAGGAATCGTCCCAGTCATTTCCCTCCTCATTCCAGTCATCACTTGCCTGGCTCCAGTTGTCTGTACCCTGTGCTTGCACGGGCTGAACCTCGTCGGCCACATCTTTCAACAGACTGAGGTTGGTATCGTAACTTGGCCCATTGAACACCTCCCGAACCTCGTTGATGTATTTGTCAGTTACCCACCCAACATATAAGCTCTGTAAGCCTTCCAGGATCTTGTCTAGCGAGTTGAAGGTATTGCGAATAGGCATGTTCCACCCGTTCTTGGAGAAAAAATCCAAAGTCTCCACCAATTCTTCAGTGAGCTGCTGCTTGTTGTCCATGAATGTCTTGATGTTTTCTGACACAACCTCCACCAAATTGTTGGAAATCTTGGTGGAGTAGTAGTTCTTGAATGTCTGGTTGTGAAGCCCATTTATGAAAGCTACGAAATTGCGCATTGACTGGAAGTAGTTCCTAGAGAGAAAGCGTCGAGGCGGCAACGCATCTGTGAGAAAAATGGTGGATGTGTGTTCTGTGGCTTCCGTGTCGAGGTAGTTTCTTTTCTGGATCAACCGGTCCAAAATGGCCAGGTCCCAATGAGCTTTGTTCTTGTTCAATTCTTCAGTGATATCGTTTGTTGACGCAAATGCCTCGTACTCCGAAGCAAGTTTTATATAGTCTGGAAACAGAAACGTAGAGCCATTGACGTCAATTTGGTTCCTTATAGTGAAATTGGTGCTATTTCCACTAGGAAGAAACACCTGAAGCAATGCTTTTAATTGGAGCGAGAAGTCTCGAGTCAAATCATGGGCGCAAGCCTGCAAAGCGGGGCTGATAGCTAAATTCTTCGTGGCTAATGCACCCACACGCTCTTTGAGTTTCTTTATACCAAGTAAAATGCTGTAGAGTTCGTTTTTATCGCATAAGTAGTGATCATCTCCAACAGGATTGAACAGCATACGGATTTCTTGGATAAGAGACTTGGTGAGCCAAATATCGTTAAGCTGGCTAATGGCAGCATCTGTATCCTGAAGTTGAGCATTCAACTGGAATAGTGAAAGACCAGCAAACTCAGATTTCTTGGACGATTCTAAATCTGGTTTCTTGTACTCAATATCATCGAGGATATCGGACGCTGAAGCATGCGTACACATATTCAGGAGACGGACACTTGCATCTCGTAATCTGGCATCATTTTCAGCCAACTGGGCAGCAATTGACATTATTTTATTGGCTTTAGTGGAGGTCTTAGTGGTGGGTTTGTAGAGATCAGTCCGCATACAGTATACAGAGAAAGTAGCAAAAACTTGACTACACATTCTATTTGGCCAGCAACACTCGCACTAGATCAAGTCTTCTGTGATATCATCATCCACATATTCGTCGTCCTTGTTCATTCTGTAGATGGTCATGGCCATGCTGGCAAAGTTCAACGTGTTCATAAACCAAGTAGGCACCGGGAAGTCGTAGAGCTCGATGATGTTAAATGACAAGTCCAAAAAGTTTCCTATGAGCTCTATCTTGAGCATCATTTTGTCGAACTTCAAGTCTCTGATCACCTTTTCGTACTTGCGCAAGATGTTGGAATCGTTGTCTTCTGATTCTTCCTCCAAAAGCTTGGAGTTAGTGTTAGATTTCAAGATGTTCAACTCCGTGTTAACCTTCTTCTCCTTCCGAATCACATTGAGGAGCTGCGATACGGTTTTACGGATCAAAAACACCAATATGAGTACCCACAATCGGTTGGTGTGTTGCAACACATTGGTCAAAACCTTGGGAAACATGGGAAACTTGGAAAAGAGATGAAGGTTGTCCAAGATGTTAGCGAGAGTCTCCAAAATGGCAATCACTACCGACTCGATATATTTGAACGTGAGTTTCTTCTGTTTGCGACGATGGTGGCGTTCTATTGGCTTCACTGGAGGATTCGGAAGCTTAAACTTGGAGAAAAGCGGCGGATACAACGGTTTGGGTAGTGGCGGTGACGCGAGACCGTGTTTCAGGCTATTTGTGCTATCTTTGTTGTTTGTTTTGGCCACAAGCAACTTCTGCTTTTTCTGGATCTCCAAGAGGGCCCTGTACTTTTCCTTGGTGACTGTTTGGTTGCCCTTTTTATACTCACTCTCAATAAAGTTGAGGAGATTATCCACGGCGGATGTTCTATTTTCAAACGGCGAAGCAGCGAATGGAGGGGCAGAATCGGCGATTACTGATCCTAGAGCCATGGTGTAATAGAGTGGATATTTTCCCCACTATATGTTGGAGGATACAGGCGATGATATCCGCGGCATGTGGTTTGGACAGGAAGATAGAGCAAGGACCGATAGAGCGATTAAATCGGAAGGAAATGGCGAGGAAAATGAAAGTACTGGAGATAGACAATAGACAGAAAAGAATCGGAAAAATTTGAATAGAATCTTAAATGACAACAAAAAGTTTCCTATTAGAATCCATATAATCCTCCCTCACTGCTCAAAGATAATCTCGCTGAGTAGCTGCGAAAGTCGCCAGAACTTCCGATCCTCTTCGGCACAATTCACTTCTGCTATGAGCCGAGAAGTGACCTTTGAATTGGTGCATTGTAAAATATTCATCTGTCGGTCTATCTTCAACTTGGTATTTGCGATGCTGATGGTGGTGCTTGTTGTTGCTCCACCACTTCCACCTTCCTTCTCTATCTCGATCTTGATCTCAATAGGAACAAATTTTTCAACCATGGAATTGAGGTCTCGAAGCCATTGAGCATAAGCCTGTTTGGGCTCAATCTTCTGCTTAGGTTTCTGCTCCTCCTGCTCCACCAACGTCTGTAATCGAGCCAAACTCTCCAGGAGATTAGCTATAAACGTATCTTTCGTAGAAACCTCATCTTGCGCCCTTTCAATAGCACCGGTCAAGTCTGACAATGCCCTCTTTTCCAGCACAACCTCATTTTCTGCTATTTCAATCGCCTGGTCAAGTCCAATATCCTCGGTATCAATCAATCGCTTGACATTGAAGAGGGTTACATGATTCTCGTTTTCGGGCACTTTCAATAACGAATCCAACTCGTTCTGGAGATTCTCAACGTCTGCAAGTGCCTGATCTACCTCTATGCGCCTAGATTGATACGCCTGAGAGAGTTTGACTACGTCCTCGGCCGTAGATTCACTACTCTCGAGTACATTCTCCATTTCTGACTTGAGTTGCTTGAGTGCCTGCTTCAACTCCACGTTTTCCTTAACTATACGGTCCAATTCCTCATCGGAGACGTTATGGTTGTCCTCAATTAGAAGAAGCCGAAGAAACTTGTCTCTGGTCTCCTGTTCCAAGTATTGGAACTTAAGCTTGGAGCAGAACTCTTTGAGATAGGCTAATTCCTCGCCAATGCCACGGGGGTCGCTGAGATTGGACGACGACGAGTCGATGGTTGTTCTGAAGATATTCTCTGCTTGTGAAAGCAGAATGTCGCTATTTAGGTCTTCAATCCTGGCCTGGTACGAATCCATGATGTTGTTGTGAGTCGCGGTATGTGTAGGTAGAGATGAGTTTTGGGAAATTAGTTAATGAACTGTGGAGACACATCAGTGTAACAAATTCATACTTAGACTAAATAGTCAAACTGTCTTGTGTCGCTGGTCTTGAAAATATTGTTGTTTTACTAATATGCTAATGTGTGTCTTATTAAGGATTAATGATTATTAGTTTCGTTTAGTAAGAAGACTCATTTGGATATACAAATAGATTAATATTCAAATTAGATATATCTACTTTATACTTACTCCTAATCCTATCTCTTGGTATTTATTAATATTTGAAGTTTTCTTGAAATGAACGGTCTTATGCTCCCACATTCTTGAGCTTATCAAGTTGTGCACTAAGCACATCGGGCACGGCAACTGCCTCGTGCTCATCAACATTCTTTGTGTTCTTGACCTTCTCCTTCTCTTCCTGGGCCTTCTTCTCGCTAGGCGTCATAATGAAGTCGTTGAAGTTGATCTTGGAAGAAACCTTGCTGATGTTCTCATCTTCGGTGGCAGTCTCATTCCACTCTGCCAACTCCTTTGCGTGCTCACGCTCAATGGCAAACTTCACGGCTTCCAACACATTGTCACAAAGGTGTTTGGGCTTGTATTTTGGAACAGTGCCATCTTGGTACACTCCGGTCTTGACTAGAATGGAGAACCAAGAGTCATCGTGAGAGTTGGCGAATCTGATGTCCGATTCCGGCGTATCTCCAACGAAATATACGGTGGAGGCGGGAGGCATCTGCAATGTGATCTTGTCCTGCAAAGACAACTCGCCCAATTTGCCAATGGCCTGACCATCACTGTCTTCTTCTTCATCGTCAGAATAGTTACCAGACTCCAACTTGGCCTGGTTGATAAACTCCTCACCGTCTTCGTTGACCAAGATGTCGGCCTGACTGGCGTTAGGGTCGTTGACACTCAACTTCTTCAAGTGCTCATCCAACATACCCTGTCTCCATTTACTCAACACCTTGTTGGCAAACTTGAAGGTACCAGCCTGTGGCTTGCCAAATCTATGCACTTTCAACTCATGGCCGGTGTGCTCCTTGTACAAAGCAGCGATAGAAACCTGCAATGCACCCATTCCATATCTGGACAATTTGTAGTTTGTTGCCCAGATGAAGTCAGAGTGGGCGAAGTAGATCTCAGGGCCCTCACCCTGCGCCTTGGACTCGGTACCCATGACACCGTTCTTGGATAAAAGCAACTCCAAAATAATTTGCTGGTCAGCAGCCCAGTTTCTGGAATCGGCAAACACCAAGATGGCATCGATTGATACCTTGGAAAAGTCCACATCAGACTTACAGCACACAAGCTCTTCCTCAGTCAAGTCGTGGTAAGGTGACACGGCTGGATTCCATTTCAAGATATCCAAAGGCGTATAGACATTCTTGAAGCCGTAGGACTCGGCAACGTTTCTACACACATTGCCAACACCACCTACAACCAACACATTCTTGAACAATGGCACCAAATCTCTCATTGGGGTGTGGCCCTGGATGATCTGGTCAATACGAATGTTCGTCTTCAACCGTTTAGACAAATCCTCTGCTCTCTGCAGCTCGGGCTTTCCACCTCCGTTGGTCACGTAGATAGATGGAACCTTAATGTTGTACTTGTTGTCACCATTCAACATGCGGATAGCCTCCACAGCCTCAGGAATGGTGTTTGGACCACGCAAAATGACTCCATCGATATCGAAGCAGAAAGCATAACTGGCCACACGCTCGTGGTCAATGACAGTCTTCTTCTTTCTGCGAATGATAGAGGAGTTTCTCAGCAACTTAGCTAACGAGTCCACCTTTTTCAAGTTGGCATGACTTCCCTGCTTACTAAGGGATGTAGACGACAGCAACTTCGTCAAGCCATTCTGCCACTGGTTCAAGTCCGATAACGACAAAGATGACACACGGTGCTTTCTTGTGGCTGGAGTCAAGTCGTCGATACCGTCATTATTGAGGTAAGACTGGAACTTGGGAGAGTCGGCCACGGCTGATGTTGAAGATTTCTCAGTATTGGACATTGTGGTTATGTTGCAAAATATTTACAGGACTACTCCACCCACTTGGGGCCGGGCAGATTATATATATGGAACATAGACTAGAGATCCGTCATATTACAGTGGGGCAATTGCCTGCAGGGAAAAAGTGCAGTAGCAATGACGAGGTTGCTAACCAGCGAATTTAGCACTTTCTGCGAGATGAGGAGATGAGGAGAATGAATGTGAACACATAAATGGGTTGGAGTTTTGCAAAGGAATTTTTGGCAAATTTTTGGCAAATTTTTGTTCGTTGAGTAGTGGTGGAGGTGTGGTGGAAGTCATGGACATTGACTCCACCTTCGCTAAGTGTGCGAACAGGAAATGTCCTCATGACGTAGCAACAATAGGACATCAATAGGACCAAAATAGGCACAGTTGCTTTGAATTTTCCGACATGAGAGATTTTTTTTTTTTCATGGGATTGATATGATCTGGTATTGGTCAGTGGAGCTAGGTAATAGAAAGTTATTATAGTGGTTGGAATCTTTTAATGAGTAAATGTCGTCTTATCGTTACTGATCCCATTTCTTTATCTACTCGAGTCTGATTTGACCCGCACCTAATGACGAAAATCTCTATGGAACCCTTTCGTCCCATCGATGACGTAATCACCCTCAATATTTCCGGAACTAATGTACGAGCCACTAAGATTGCCATCCAGGACGAACGATTTTGTTCAGGATTTCCAAGGTTCCCATGATTCCCAAGCCCCGAGGGCCCCACGTTTGGAGGGCTTGGTGGCTGGTGGGTTTCATGGAGGTGAGACAGTGCGAATCAGGGACGTTTTTCCATGCAAATGTCGCAGTGAAACCGGAAGTGTCAGACGAAGAAATATTTTTTGGTGTAAGTCTTACTGGGCCGGGTTGTTGACTTCTTGTATTTTTTAGACCCATTGGTTTGTCGGATTCAAAGGGGCTTGGAAGACTACAAACTATAATTTTAGGGGGTTTGAACACTGAGACATTCAAGGCAACGAGTACTACATTTGAGGGTGTTCGCTCCACATCCAAAAACTTAGCACTACATCCAAGACACAGTCAAGACAGGACCACAGTTAAGACAGGACTACATCTAAGTCACTAACCTCTGGGTACTGGTGTCGATAAACACTATATTGAATATCTACCAATTAGAAGATTTTCTTTTTTTGTTTTATCTATGTTTTTGAAGGTTCTGACCATTTACTAACATCCTGGTGCTTTTTTTCCTATTATGTGGTATTCTCAAGTAGTAAATGCATTCAAAGTACTCCTTTGAACAGAATTTTAGATTACTAGGCGTTAATTGAGCGATTAAGACAAGGATCAAATTGTTAATAAAGACATGGTTCGAGATTCTATAATTAAAGAGAATAGACATCTGGGCTGGTGGTGTAATATATGAGAAGTTAAGAATCACTAGGACCACGAGTGGATACTATAATTTAATTTGCTACAAAGAATCTTTATTCATTTTTCAATGCTTGTTGGCTATGAAATGAATTCCTTAGGGGATTTCCTCATGTTACTTCCATGCCTCTCTACCTCTCCATGTTTATCAACTGCTTCTACCTACGTACTACATCTAATTAAGTACTACATCTAACTACTCATACTAAACAGCCCTACACCTAAACCTCCATAATAACTCGTTCACCTCCAATCTCATGCAAGAACAGAACATTCTGATCGACCAATTGGAGGATCAGCTCATTGACCATCCAGATGCATCCACCAGACAACAATTAAAAGAGTCGTCATACGATGAAACATTCCAGAAGAAACTAAACGAAAGAGCCAACCAACTCTTGTCCGGCAACAAATGGGGCTCCGGTGACGACAACACCGGCGCATACCTCCAGTTCTTAGTCACTAAGCCAATATTGGATTACCTGTACTCGGATTTGGCACCACTACACCAAGAACTCTCTGAATGGTTCACGTCGTCTGACTATAGCATTATCGGCCTTCGTGATCTAGCAACTAAGTGCACACTGTTGCCTGATTCACTACGAGAATTTGACTTAACAACTCCCTCTGAGGAACTTGATGCCTTGACTTACGCTGTTTTAGGGTCTTACGGTTCTACTTCGTCTGCTCAAGATCAACTCGTCAACATCTCGGAAAACTGCCGCCATGTCATCTCCAGTGGCTTGCATCACACCGCCACAGACCTCTTGAAAAGTTGTTTTCATCAATGCAACGTGGCCTTGGAGTCTGGCTCCGTGTCCATGTTGTCTGGTAGCTTTGCTTCCAATTACTTCAAGCTTCTAACTGTCGTGTATTTCTTGACCAACGTGTCGTTGACATCAAACGTGTCGCCAGACTTTGTGGACCACATAGAAAAGTCTGACCTCCTACAAGCGACAGTCGAGTTTATCGACAAGTGGAACCAGTATCCCAGTCCGGTGTCACGAATAAGAAATGTGCTCTTAATTACATGGAAGTTAATCCTCCTAGAATTCGGTGACCATGCCCACATGGAAGAGGTTGACAAATTTGTGGCTGAAAAGCACGATATCAAGAACAAAGATAGGAAAGATTTGTCCAATAACAAGCTCACATGTTCTCACCTCGATTACTTCACATTTAGAGAGAACCTCATGGACAAGTACCCATTGTACTCAGATAAATTGGCAAATAGACCTCAGGAACTACATTCATCCACGTCAGATAGAGAGGCGAACTTCATGGCCGTGAGTACTTATTCTAACTCTTTGTCAAATCTCCTTGAGATGCCCAGGACGAACAAATCACATACTGTTCTCGGTCAGTTACCTATTCAAACCGTCCACATCGCCACTCCAGTGCCCTCTCCTCCAAGCACTCCTTCGGACTTCATGTCTGGCGGCGAGAAAATTAGAAAACTGTACCACGTCAATCAAGGAATGCCATTTGTGTATCCATCGGGGGACAACCAAGAAATTCCCGAAGCAATTCTTGAGGCGTCAGACCTATTGGAGAACGCAGTCTACGAGAGTTACTCTATAAAGCGTTCGTGGGAGGAGAGGCGTCGGTTCATGGCACAGGAAAGAGGAAACGTCGACCAATATTCTGAAGTCGAAAAACCGACCAACATCGAGGAAGAAATTTTAAACGCAGAAGATCCACAGCATGAATCGGAGACTCATACTCTTCGCCGCATTGAAAAGTTTTATGCGGCTACACTCACACATTTGCATGGGTTGGTGGAGGTATTACTTGGAGTGATAAAGAGCAATAAATTTGACTTTAATCTCAAGAACGCAGAGCAGGAGTTTGATCCCGATACGGCCTTTTCCAACAGATTTGGAGGATCAGGCACTCTGACAAATAAGGTCCAACTCGCTATTCTCTATCAGCTTGAATTGGTACTGCTGAAAGAAATAGCACTCAAAGCGAGTTCGGCAATTCTTAACTTGTTGATGAAGTGGTTCAAGATCAGTCATGTTATTAAGTATCAATATTTCACCTCATTGCTCTTTGATCAGCAGTACTTCAGTGTTTTCGTCGACCTCTTAGGATGCAGCTTCAACAACACAGAATTGCAGGATTCTGAGGAGTTCAATAAGGGCACAGCGCCATACGATATTCTCACTTCACAGAACAAGCTTATGAATCCTGCTATCAACATCCCACAGTTTGAATTTTTCAATAATTGCAATGGAAAGGTCCCATCCGTGGGGCCCATTGAATTAATTAACAAGACGCCGATTGGGAAGCTTCCACATACAACTGACGAAAACAACCAGAATTTTGTACATATTACGAAGTTTAATGAGAACTTCTGCTTCATCTTGACCAACCTCTTGAATGTGACTAATAAGATCATGCTCAAGAACATATCGCAGCGGATCTTCGTCTTCAACGAGACTAAGTGTACGGATTTGCTTAAGGTGGTGTTGCTCAACTACATTAATGATGAGTTCCGTATTCCAATCCTCAAGATCTTCAAGAAGCTCATTCCATACCAAGGTCGCAAGTGGAGAGCCATCAACATGGACGTGATCTCGCTCATTTACCTTCACTTGAAGCTTTCGCTCAAAGACGACTGGTTAAGCGGCAAGGATCTTGAGTGTGACTTTAATAACTCATTTGACCAGGAAATCGCATTGCGGTCACTTCTACAGTTCTACAACATGCGCAAGTACCCCAGTCAGATGCTGTACTTGGGATATTCGCTTGCCTTCGATAACATCCCACAAGTGGAATATGACGAGTCACTTTATAGCTAGCATTTTATTCATTCAATTCAATTCAATAAAAAAAATTAAATCATGCTTACTTGTAAAACTTTAAGTTTTTACCTCTCCGCTATATCAATACCGAGTCGTGCGCATGTCGATAAAATTTTCGAGTAGTTGCTCATATAGTGAGCACCACGTAAACCTTCCACTACCCCATACATCATGGTTAAATTGACACAGGTTGACGACGAGACCGCCACTCAGTTCGAGAAAACCGCTGCTCCAGAAGCTTTCAACAAGTCCGATTTTGAGTCCGACTCCGAGTTCGAGGACGACTTTGACATCGAAAATGAAACCATATATGACAGAATCGTCGCCTTGAAAGACATTGTTCCTCCAAACCAGAGAAGTCAGATTTACGACACCGTTTCCACCGTCAAGAGCTACACCACTTGTGCATTGAACAAGGGAGGTGCTTTGTTGTGGGGTGTGACCTCCTCCGTGTTGTTGTTGGGTGTTCCATTGGCTTTGGCCATTTTGGCTGAGACCCAGTTGCAAGAGATGGAAAAGGAGATGTCTTTGCAGCATTCTGCCCAAGAGGTGTTGGCTCCAGGCTCCGAGGGAGCTTACGCCGAGAAGACTGCCTAAGTCTTTCAGAATGTCTAAATGTCACGATTGACTTGTATATATAAGGATCAAATGAACACACGTATTATCTAGTTTTTAGAAGGATATGATGAAACAGTAAGTGTTTCTTTCAATTCAAAAGTCTGTTAAGATTACTAATTCTGCAAGCAGACCTTTGGTTTCTAAAGTCTCAATCAAAATTCTAGATTGTCTTTAAACCTTCTTATGCTTGATGGACAAGGCGTAGATATCCAAAAACTGGGTGATATCCGAGATGATATCAACCACAAATGAAGCGTGGATGCCAATGGTCAAACCTGCTCCAGTCCACAAGATTCCGCAAAGAGTTGAGGCCTCGTCATAGCCATAAAGAGTAATCAAGAACTTGGCAAGGGTAATCTGGAGCAATGGCAAGAATGCTGGAGGCTGTACGAATGGGAATTCCTGCAACGTCAAATGAGCCAAAATGATTCTGCCCACGCAGAAGGCAATGGTCATACCCACGGAGATAACAAGTGGAAAGGCATACTTGTACAAGGCTTGAGGGTAGATGAGAACAAAGGCAAAGACAGAAGCAAAGTAAGCAAAAAATGGAATCAAACCCTTCTTGGCGTCCCGGATCTCGGTCTTCACGGCAAGAGACAGCAATTTCTTATCAGACTTGTACTTCTTGGCCACATTGCCCACGGCCGAGGCCACATTGAAATACAACTGTGCCACACCCGCAAGGGTACTTGCGTTACCGGTAGAGATGCTTACCACACCAAAGCCGTGGCCCAAGGACGTTAAGTCCAAGTCAAATAAGGTCCATTGCCAGATGTCTGGACCAAACAAGCCAGTTACGATGAAAACCAAGCAGATGATCAAGATTCCCTCCACAGGTCCACTGAACTGCGATAAGTATAAAGTATGAGTATGGTACTCCTCCCAGGTTGAAGTGTAGAAATTGCATGTGGAAGCAAAGATACCTAGTAAGAGCATCCATCCATAACCCAGTTGGAAAGTGGATGCAACAACAATCGTGCCCAAGGTTGTGTTGATGGCATCAATGGAATGGTCAAACAACTCGCCCAATGGGCCGCTCTGCTGGGTTCTTCTGGCGTGGCAGCCATCACACCCATCAAAAGTTTGGTACATGAAGAAACCAAAAGCATAAAAGAAATAACACCAACGGGGCGAAGGAGAGTCCAACCATGGATCGTAGTAGAACACACAGAGGAGATTGGCAATGATGAAAAACAAGCCAAGTAATGTAATCACATTGGGAGCCATGTCCAATGGGAAGATCTTAACAAAGTAATTCCACCATCTCTTCAAGATGTAACGAGAGATGAGCGAGTGGTCCTCGGAGGAATACTTGTAAAGCTTCAAATTCTCGAGCTTGTTGGTGGGGATGTATAGACCCATTGCAAGGAGAATTTAGTTTTTTTGGTTGGTGTTGGTTGGTGGGTTAAGTGGTTGTTGGCTGTTGATAGCAATTCACGTGTTGGGTGTTGAAGGCTTCACGTGCGGGACATCGAATAAGATCCTGGTTGCTAAGGCACTTGAATGGAGGGGCATGTGGGGCGTGGGGGTAAATTAAAGGTGCATTCTCTGTGACGAAGGATAATTTTGGATTAACTTCAATGGGGTCTCTTATTTTCTCTAATTATGTAATTTTTTATTTTCCTATGTTTTTTCAATTTTTTCTTTCTCATTGTAGCATTCTTCTTTCCTCCTTCATGCCAAATCTCTGTCAAAATTGAGAAGTGCATGCCATCTGAGACCGGGAGCCAATACAGTGAAACGTATTAGAGTTTGATAAGCAAAACTAAAACTCAACTCAAGTCGAATAATTTACCTTCTTTAATTAATTTTCTTCATCTAGATTTTCTCTCTACTCTTTATTTGCATCACCCCGAACCTGATAGTCGTAGGTGCATCAGGTCTGCGTACACCAAGTCCGGCATAAATTTAGCCAAATATACTGATCTCCTGGTCTACTCTTCACCACCAAAACCGGCCTGTAAACCATCCATATTGGCTCGATAGCTGCGTGTATCGCCACATCTTCCGAATTCCTTGGATTTCCGCCGACGTTCTTCTCTCTTCATCCTCATGAACAACTTGGATCAGGTGATCAACCTTAAGGTCAAGATCACCAACTTGTTGGACGAATCCATCGTCGCCACCATCTATGCGTTCAACCCGGGCCAGGAAGTGCTTGTGTTGAAAGTGTCACCGAGTGGCGGTGCGAGAAATGGGCCAGGCTCTTCCAAACTGGAGCAATACAAGATCATCAACACTGCATTCATCAAGTCACTTCAAGTGATGCCTCCGTTTCCCAAAAAGGGCCAGAAACCTTACACGGGGTTCAACCAGAGGCTAGCAAAGGTGGATATTTCAAAGCTTGAGGCAGACTTGAATAAGGCCATCAGCCAGCATCGAAATCACAAAGTGGAGCTTCAAACGACCAAGAAGAATGAAACAAGCCCTTTGGCGGCCAAGATCTTCGACAAGATGTCGCAGAAATTCGGCAAGGAAAACATCCAGTGGCACGGGAACGAGAGCATTCTCGCATTCAAGGAGATTGTCATCTCCAGACCCTATGCCTTGAATAAAATTAGCAACTTCAAAAAATCACAGGCATCGAAACATATGGACGAGGTGCGATCTGCATTGCGAGAGATTTGGTTGGAAGTGGACAACGCCAAACGTGGGGGCTAATTGGCTAACTTATAGATGACAATATATATGTCAGTAACATTTTGGTCTGTAGTAATTCAATCAGATTCAGTAATGACTACGATAGTGGAATATCCACTGCACTTCTAATCTATCAAATAAACGGGGCATTTTCTTGTTTTGTGTGCCCTTGTAACCATCAAAGTCGCTCCAATTGAAGATTCTTCGACAAGGAATGATGGAATCGCATTCAATAGTGGGAAGTGGCCGATTTACTGATCCCAATGTCTCAAAATAGACATTAAACCACAAGTATGAGAAACAAATCTGCTTTTTAAAGCTGACCATGATGTTTTTCAAATTCTTGCTAATGGGGATATTTAAGGCAACCTCATAGTAGCATGTTGAGCTTTGAATGCTTGGAAACTTGAGCTTGCGATCGATGATGGGAACCACCTGGAGGCCATTTGCAGTTTCTACATAAGACGATAATTGCAATTTGCTCAAAACAAGCAACAGAGAAGGACGAAAAATGGTGATTTTGGTTACTACCGAATTCTGTTCACTATACGGAACTGAGGATCCCAGATTGTACACATCGAAGTTAATCTGCATTTCTTTGGCAAACTGAAGGTATCGTTTCCAGTAGTGAAGAAACCGGAGTTGGCTTTTAATAGAAATTCCTTCACCGAAATACCGTCTCATTCGGTGTTTGGTAAACATATCTACAGCCTCTTCTGGACTGAGATAGATGCCTTTCAATTTAGCCTCATACATCAAGTACGAGCAGCATATAGTACCAGATCGGCCCTTGCCTTCTTTGCAATGGATAAGTGCTACATTTTTGGAGCTTGAAGAAAGAAACTGGTAGATTTCCTTGACAATTCGATCTATCAATTCGATAGTTGGAGGCATGTGGTCTGGAAATGGGTGGTGGCTCCAATTTCCATCCACAACTTTGTCGTTATACCCCACCCCTTCACCTCGGAGGTTCCAAATGTGCCAATGCACATCGCCTTCAAATACATAGTTTTTATTGAGGTAATCCACCACCTTGTTAATTGGTGATCTGAAGAGATTCACAAACGCATCATCGGATGGACCTGCGGCGACAATTATTCTTGGAGAAATATACGATAGGTCAAGCAAGTGATTTGCATCACTATAAGTCTGTTTTGGAATGGTGACGATGGCTCTTAGGAGGTTTTGTGGATACATAAGTAGTGGTTGCAAAACGGAGCGACGTCGCATGCCACGCAATACATGTTTGTGAATAATAAAATATTTTTTGAGAAGATTGGATAAACAACAATATATACAAAGAAATATGGCACGAGTTGCGTATCTGGACTTCTGCTTCCGTTTGACACCAAGCATATCCACCAATTTTAACTCAATATCATAAATTTCTCAGAACAACACCGTTAAGGTGCATTCTAATCCTGTTCTCAGATTGCTTAGAGGTTTCTGTTCATGTACTCACTGATCTTGGCACTCAACACCTCGTCAGCCTTAATTCTCAATTGCATCTTGGTGGCCTCAGCGAATGAGGTGGCCTGGACCTTCTCCTCGAAAGTTCTGGCCAATCTAGAGCCCTCCTCGAACAAGGCAATTGCCTCGGCTGGCTTGTCAGATTGCAACTTGACTTGGGCAAGCGAGATTCTGGCAATTTCAGACTTAGGATCCAACTCACAAGCCTTTGTGAGCAACTCCTCGGCCTCTGGCAACTTCTGCAAGCCCTCTCTGGAGATCAAAGAGGCCTTGTTGATCAATGGAACGGCACCCACACTGAAGTTTGGCAAACCCTCCTGCAATCTAGCGGCAACTTCATACTGCTTGATGGCGCTTGGAATGTTGTTGTGGTCTGCCAAGATCTCTCCGTAGTAGTTCAACACCTCTGGGGAAGTTGGGAACTTCAATCTGGCCTCATTGAAAGCGTCATCAGCCTCCTCAAAGTTGCCGTTCTTGTAAATAATACATGCCAACTGGATGTAGGCGTACACGTTGTTAGGGTTGCACTCTGCGGCCTTAGTGAAGTACTCTTTAGCCTTATCAAACTGGGTAGTGAGGTAGTACAACTGGCCCAAGTGGTAATACACATCACCGTTTTCTGGGTCCATCTTCTGTGCGGTGTCGAAATCAGCAAGAGCTTCAGCGAACGAGGACTTGTCAGCGTTGATCAAGGCTCTCATGACGTAGGTTCTGGCTCTAGGCTTCAACTTCATGGCCTTTTCGATAAGCTCGCTGGCTTCATTGGGGATATTCTTCAAGAATTGCATGGCAGCAGCATACTCCAAAGCAATGGAGGCCTTGGATGCGTTTTCAGATTCACTGGTCAAGTTCTCAATGTCGTAGGCAGCAACGGCTTGGTTGAAAAGCGAGTCGGCGTCCTCATACTTGTCGACGGTGTTGGCATTGACAGCAGCCAATGCATCAAACAAGTACTTGTCTGCACCCGTGGACTCCTCAGAGATACCTTCAGGAGCAGTCTCGGTGACGTAAGCACCGAAGAACGAACCCATGGTGGAGGCGGAAGGTAATTCAGGTACTCTGTTCTTCAAGTTCTCCTCGACGATCTTGATGGAGTGCTTCTGCAACACCTTCTCCAAAGCCTCCTCGACAGATCTCGAGTTAAAGCCACCGTAAATGGTCAAAGCAGTCAAGTCAAACATAGCATCCGGATACTTCTCCAAAGCCTCGTACGAGTTGGCACGACGCAAAATACACTTGACGTAATCTCTCTTAATGTTGATGGCGGCGGTTGCATCGGCAATAACCTCCTCGTGCTTGTTCAAAGCAGCATAGCACGCAGAACGGTTCAGGTAGAACACTGGGTCCTCCTTCACCTGCAAAGCGGCCGTGTAGAATGTGATGGCCTCTTCAAACTTTTCCTGCTTGTATTTGTCGTTTCCAACCTTCTTCAATGCAAGCGCCCATTCCTCCTTGTCGCTGTCGGACAATTGAGCCACCGCCTCTTCGGTTATATCTGGCAAGCCCTGTGCATTGACTGGGTATGGCACTTTCTCATCATCATGAGCCACAACGTCTTCAGCAGACTTTTCGTCATCCTTGGTTGCCTTCTTCTTTTTCGACTTGGACTTCTTCTTCTTGCTAGGACTCGATTCGTCAGAGGCACTCTGATTGGCCTGTTGCGAATAGTAGTAGTAGGCACCGACGGCCGAGGCACCAGCCAAGACGGTGACAGCAATTGCCGTTTTGTTGCGGGCGAAAAAGCTCGATTCAGACATTGAAACGTTGCTGGAGTATTCTGTGATTTTACTGGCAAGCGAGCTAACTTTAAGGCAAGTGGTTGATTTTTCCTGTTTTTTTCACTGCGAGAATGGCAAAACGTGACACAAAACTGAACCGGTGGAGTTACCGTGGGTATTGAAGGGATTGGTGGAAGTTTAATAAGATTGGGGGTTTTTGGGGGCGAAAAGAAGAAAATTTGGAAGATTTTGGGTTGTTTTGGGATGTTTGATGGTGGTTTTAATGGAGGTTTAACTGACTGGGGTACTGTATTTCATGCAGGTCGTGACCATTTGTAGGTTGCCTGTAGCAATTTCCAGATTCATATAAGGTTGCGTAAGAGGTGAGCATAGAAGGTTCGCTTTATCGTTTCATAGATTCATACATGTGAGTTTAAATTGTTTGAATTATTGGATTGACGACATTTATAATTGACATTTGAAATTGTTATATCAATCATTTATTCATCTATAGTACTCAAAACATTAATAGCATGTAAAGCATTTAAACCACTTGAAGCAATAATAGCGATTGCAAAAATCTTAAGGCACTGGCTCCGACAATTGTATCATTCGTTTACGCTTGGTTCATCCTCCATACCTACGACGCGCCCGATAATGCTCGCTGTTGTCCTGGAAGGTGCTTTCTCGTACAACGTCGTCATAAGTTGGTGGAAGCTGTGAAACATCCTCCGCAGAACTGGCAGAACCCTTTTCGCTTGGAACCGAATGTACCGAGGGCCTCTTTGGAAGCATAGGCTGCCATTCTGGCCCCACTGATCCCTTTCTATCACTCCGTCCAAGACTGGTTCCAGACGCATTAGAATGTAGCGTGCTGGTGAGTTTGAGTCCACTCATCACCTTCACTTCTGGACAGAACAAGTCCACATACCTAACCTTGCGCTCAACCTCCGTGCGGTTGTTCATGTCTACAATTTGCTCGCTCGACACTCCGGCAACAATGCTGAGGCTGTATGTTCTGTTGATGTTGCAAGTCGCAAATGTCGGCGCAAGATGAGGTGGTATGTCCCAGTTGTCAAAGTACTTACGTGGGATTTCAAGTTCGTAAGCACCGGCAGAGACAAATCCTGTGCTGCTCGCAGATGAAGATTTCAGACGCTTAGCATTTTTCAAGTCAAACTGTAGGTTATGGTATGTGTTGTTGCAGAGTTGAAATGTCTGCTCAGATTTTGCCTGGTGGATATCACTAGTTGCACCATCAGTCTCTAAAACTGAAATGTGTGTAGTAGATCTAAGCTCGATCGTGAGTCGCTGCAAGTAGATGACTCCAAGTCCATTGGACTCGTCTGGCTTTCCATATTGTGCCAACGAGTACTTGGATGGATTTACGTCTGTGACAAAGAAGAGCTGAAACAGGGGAGGATGCAACGGCGTCACAGATGCAGGGTAACGGAACCGAACCTCAAAAGAAAAAGGCACGGACGTTGTGTTGACCTCGACGCCACTCGATGCACCTCTTTGTGTAGAAGTATTTCGAGCAGGAGGAGGTGATGGAGTTCCAAAGAGTGACAGAATGAAGCCTCTCTTTGGTGGTATCGCCGAAGGAAGCTTTGGAAGGGCCTTGATCGGTTCTGGTTTCACTCCCACGATCTCTGGCAACCGATCCTTGAACACCATATCCTTTCGATAGAACATCTCCCTATACTCCTCATACAGCCTACCTTCAACAAGAGGTTGGTTATGAGCATCTAGATCCAATGGTAAGAACTTGAACGGATCGAAAGCACGGAGGTTCATCTTGAGAAAAGATGACCTCTTACAAGTGACCTTGACAAAATAACGAACGGAAGCGGGATCGCCGGTATTCCCAAGCGAAGGAGGAAGCTGTGACTGAATGTGGTAGTTCTGCTGGTTCATTGACTGCTGTTTACTCTGCTGTCTGCTATTTTGAGCATTAGGGTTGGTATAACCCTGGAGATAGTTGTTGGCAGCATTTTTGAGCACGGCAGAGTTGAAGTTACCATTGTTGATAACCACGTCGAATTTCTTGTTAATCAGGATCTTGTTGGTGACTCCCGATACCTTGGAACATGCATTGTTCAACGGGATCTTGAACTCGAATGGATATGTATAGTTACCTGGAGTCAAGGTAAACTCTTTTGAAGTGGACACCAGCCTGATGTTCTCTGGAGGAAAAACAATAAGCGAATCGTAGAGCACTTTGTGTACATCCTGTAGCAACTTATCCTTTTTCTCCCTGTTCTTTTCTCTACCCTGACGACCCTTGGGTACTGTCAATTCCGTTGTAGAGATACCTTCGAGTTTCACCTGGATGTAAGCTAACGAGATGGAGCTTGTTGTGGTGAGCTTAACCACACCAGAGATAAGATCATAATTCGTAAATGTTCCGCTTGTGCTGGACTTGTCGATTTCAACTTGGACGTCACAACCCATTTGAGTTCCAGTTTCTTGTGGGTGCACGGACTTAGTGAGTCTTGCTATCAGGCAGACTGCACTTGAAGAGGCTGTGACTCTGCATCATTGATGAGTGTGGGCACAGTACCTGGAAAACAAATTTGCTAGAACCCACAGACTCAGGAGAGCGTTAAAATAGAGACTCAAATTGAAGTCTTATATCTTGACAATAGGAAGCATAATTTGACAAATGGTATATCAACCTTCTGAGATAGAGGTCATGTGACAAGATGGTGGAGACGACCTGGTAACTAATGTGGAGAAAATGAAAATGAAAAATAGAAGATTTTCGCAATTACAAACAATACCACTATCTAACGAAGGCGTTGAAAGAAATAAAAAAAATTGAATCTTCAATTGACGTCTTGATTTTAGCATTCATTAGCCCCATCTTGGCAAGTCATTAGTCCTGCACAATACCAACGAACCGTCCTTATAAATATCGCCGAAGTATTTTCCGCCCACAAATGCTTGCTTGCAGAACTCGTCTTGTCAATCAATCGTTCAAGTTTTGCAATTTCAACAGACCACTCTCTTCGACCTTCAGAATGTCCGCTCCACAAACTACTCAGATCGAAATCGTGCAGGAAGGTGACGGAAAGACCTTCCCAAAGATCGGTGACACCGTCACCATCCACTACACTGGAACTTTGGAGAACGGCAAGAAGTTCGACTCTTCCCGTGACAGAGGTAAGCCATTCCAGTGCACCATTGGTGTTGGTCAGGTGATTAAGGGTTGGGACACTGGTATTCCAAAGTTATCCGTGGGTTCTCAGGCCAAGTTGACCATCCCAGGCCACGAGGCTTACGGTCCAAGAGGTTTCCCAGGTTTGATTCCTCCAAACGCCACCTTGGTGTTTGATGTTGAGTTGTTGGGTGTTAACTAAGCATTGTGGACCCCAATATGTGCCTGATTATGTACCTTTAATGTACAATGCCAGTTTATCGGAAATCACCTTGTCATCAAGTGGAAGCGTGGGCAAACTCACCTTGTAGTTGACGTCATAGACATGTAGATGCGGCAATTGGATGTCTTGCTCCTTTTCATCTAATTGGTACTGGCCCAAGTAAACCATTTGGTATTGGCTGAAGGGTAATACTGGGAATGCAGATTGCTTAGTAGGCAAAAGGTTCCGAGACGCTTCGAACAGCCAATTGGTACCCTGCAAAGCAGCTCCGTCCACTGCCAATGTTGTTGTAAAAGTGAGAATTCGAGGAGTAGGATTTTCAATCGTGTAGGCTAATCGCATGTTCTGAGCATCAATATCCGTCACTTGAAGCAAAATCCGAGGATCTTGCAACGGAAGCAGGAGTTCCCATTCATCTGTTTCGTACACATTCACCAAATCAGTACCCTTTCTCTTCCATTCAAAATTTGCTTGAGCCACCACCGTGACGTTTCGGTCCGTGAACCTGTGCTTACTTTTCGTAACAAAAAGCTGGCTCACCAAGTCTTTGGTAGTAACCGTTTCCTCAACTGGTTCAACGACGATCTCAGCGTTGTTGCTCTTCAAGTTGAGGTGTGCTTTGAGAAGCTCCATATCCCCCGCCTCAATTAATTTCAACTTATCATCAATAGCAATATCAGCACGCCACGTTCTAGAAGGCAGAGGCATCGAATAATCTTTGCTGGGGTTTCCAGAGTCTATGCCAAGAATAAATGGGTTAGGCATTTCTAATTCACCTTTAGCATTGCAATTAGGACTCACTGAAAGCAGACTGCCAAATGGCTCCACAACGATAGGCAACAGATACGTTTCAAGTTCATAGATAGAAACTACACCAGTAGATTCTGTGACCAACATCTGAACCTCCAAAACAACACGTAAGTTACCCTGCGTTGACAGTGCGCCTGGTGGCTTTCTTATTGACATGCGTAACGATCTGCTGAAGGATACTTGATCTGAGTTTATCTCCTGCAAAATTGGCAATGGCTCATCATCTTTTAATTGCTCCCAGTTTGTCTGAACTGGCAAATCATCTTTTTCAAATTCATTTTCCACTACCTTGGTCTGTGCTTGCAAGGATACTGATGAGAAATTCATGGATTGTACTTGAGTCTTTTTATGCGAGATTTCAAACAGAATCTCAAGAACCTCTCCAACAATTATCGTTGCGAATGGAAATGACATCTTCATGCCAATATCTGGTCGATAAGGTAAGATCATTGTTCGGTTCGCACCTCGAGAATCCACACGGACTAGGCGAGACTCTAACTTTTCGTTCTTGCTGAAAATCTTTTTAGAATGGATGATTTCTTGATCGTCAAACTCATGCGACTCAGAATGGAGGAAATTAATAGATTTTGTTGGAGATTTCAACACCACTTTCATTTGAACATCGATGTTATTAACAGTGTACCAGCCTGAGTCCGTAACAACATCTTGTAATTGAAGTATACGTTGCTTTGTTAAATCCCCAAGTGTTAACGAATGTTCGCTCAGTTCGATTCTCAAAATCTCAAGGTCCTCTTTGCTAGATTCACTACTTGTCAAAGTCACCACACCTCTTTCCCCGAGATGTACCTCCAACTTCTCAATGAGTATCTTGACTTCACTGTCTGAAAACATATTCTTCAAGAGGGAAGTGTCGAAATTGGAGTTGAAAATGAATTGCGAAGTCACGGTGTCGAAAGCATGCGCTTCGCCTTTCAAGTTTTGATCAAAGACAAAGAGGTCGACAGTCAAAAACTTACCTCCAAGTACTGTCACCTCATATTCAGACTCCGGAAATTGCATCTGGGGAAGAGAGAGTTTTGAAGTGGACTTCAATAGCGAAAGCTTTGCAAGTTGTCTCAAATACTCTTGCGAGTCATCAATTTGAGCCACGGCTGCCACAATTTTGCTGGTGACAGATCCCGTTACGATGTCCCAAGGAGTGTTCTGGCCCTCAACACTTCCATGAAAGTGTTCAATGGCTCTCGTATAGTCGCCAAGCTTCTCATACTCGCATCCAATAAGCCATTCGAGGAGACTAACCAATCCCTGAAATGAAATATGGTCCTTATCTTTGCCTGTAGAAGGCCCTTGAACATTCAGTTTGGCAGCCTCTAAAAGCCGAATCTTATACTCGCAGACGCCAGCTTGATCAGGGTACACTTGCAAGTAAGTGAGAGAAGAGGTAGAAAGTTGCACGGAATCCAAGTTTTTCGCTGCCTTGAGGAATAACAAAGAAGGCTCAGTTACCACCCTGGAAAAGAACTGACCATGGAACGATATACCGCCATAGTAGGCGATACTCTTCTGATTATTCTTATTCTTTCCCTTTGCAATCTTGTGTAAGTCGGACAAAACAGAGGCAGGAACCTGTACCATAAGTTCTGCTAGCCAATGATACTGAATAGATAACCACATGGATTGATCAACTTCAGAGAGCGAAACGGCATCCAAGACGTTTGCAATATGTGCATCATGCTTTCTTAATGCGGCTACGGGCTCCTCGATGGAAATGTAACCACGTATGAGATGAATAGCTAGAACATCTAGCAAATTACGAAATTGCTTATACAATGCAGCATCGTGTTGTGACACCGATGGTTCAGCAAAGTTAGGCATGAGCTCTCGCATCAAGTCTATCAAATGCTCGTAAGCCTGTTCCAATGTGGAAAGACTGGACTCCACGTTGTGGGGATGAATGAGCTGAGTCAACATGGCCTGTTTGATTAAATTGCGGATTTCTAAAAATTTTGGATCCAATGAAATTTTCGTATCAATCTCAGCCTCAGGGAACGAGTAGTACTTTCTGTAGCGCTGTCTAACCTTGTGCTCTATGGCTGAGTAGAAGTCTGTCGCAGAGGTTTTCAAGTTGTGTAAGAGTGTGCTTGTTAACACACCACAGTCTCTATCGAGGGTCTCCGGAGCAGTATTCAAGTAGAAAAGGCCCGAGAGACGAGCAAGGCCAGAGATTTGGCGCAAATTTGCTGTTCTCTCAGCATCTGCATCCACCTCTTTGCTGGATGAAACTATTACCGCAACAAATCGCACGCCCATGTCGAAATATTTTGTCCGGGCATTGAGAAGGGCTTCTCCAAGCAGCTGGTCGGCATCTTTATCTTCTAATGTATAAACGCAGATGACCACGAATGGTAATTTCAGAGTGTACTTGGAGAACCACTTCTGAGAGAGAATCCCATTGGGGAAGATATCGGAGGCCTTATTGAAAGGTGACATGAGCGAGTGCGATCCAGGGACCTTTGCTTTGTAGCTCGAGATTGTGGACTCAATTTCGGGCTCGGACTCGTGGTATCGGAGAATATACTTGTTGTTCAGAAGTCTGTTCTTTAGCATGCTGGAGTCCCAGATGCGAGCGTCGATGTTGGCTACATCAAAGTGTTTCCTAAGGGTGACAACATGATCACCGGAGCCAAGACATAGAGCAATGACCGGGGCCAATTGCTGGGTCTGGCATGAAGGATAGAATTCCATGGTGGTAGTAGATTGAAGGTGTGGAGTGCAGGTTGATAGAGTAGTAAGTGGTCAGAGATACAGAGGCTAGACGAATTGAATTTGAATAAATGTTTAGATTAGTAAAATGTGAGGTACTTGTAGAGAAAATTATTTGATTTCATTATCATTGATGTCCTTTTAATAATTTCTTTTTCTTATTCCCAATCCTTTCACACCCTAATACTAATGGGCCTGATTTTGCTCACTCATAAAGTAAACCATTTATAAACCTCAGATGTAAACACACAATTTTCATAGTTATAAGAGTTTCTGCAAGTTCAATCCACTTCATCATATTCTGATTACTGTCAAAAAAAAGACAAAAAAAAACAAAACATCGTATTGGATTATCGTTCGCAATCCTACTTTTTCTCCAGTTGTTTCCTACTTCTTCTCCTCCATATTATCAATGATTTCTAATCTCACTTCATCTTGCAATGTCGGATCCCATCAACGCAAACCCCACCATCATTGATGTGTCGGATCTTCCCACTCGACTTGAAGACACATACAAACAGAAAGATGCCAAGCAGGAACTTGTGGAGAAAATCACTCTGCTCTCGCTCCGTCATAGACCAACATCTACCTCGTCCAAGCTTCCAGAATTAGTATCTGATAATGACACAGATGCCACGGAAGACGAACTTGAAGAAGAGGAGGAAGACGCTATAGATGCTCAGGAGATCTTCGACCTTATTGCTAGCATTTCAGACCCTGAGCATCCCTTGACATTGGCTCAGTTGGCAGTGGTTAACCTACCAGACATCACCGTCACTCATGGAGCAAATAAGACCACCGACATGTCGGAGGTATTGATCAAAATCACGCCCACCATTACTCACTGCTCGTTGGCCACGTTGATTGGACTTGGGATCCGTGTACGCCTCGAGAGATCGTTACCTCCGAGATTCCGTATTCGTATTTTAATTAAAGAAGGTACCCACCAGTCGGAGAACCAGGTCAACAAGCAGTTGAACGACAAAGAGAGAGTTGCTGCTGCTTGTGAGAACGACCAGCTACTTACGGTAATTCTGCAAATGTTGAGCACTTGCAAGTGAGTTAGTAGATAGAATCTGAGAGATCAAAGATATGAGAGATGGAGAGACGCTGAAGAAGCGGAAATGAAGAATTCTGAATTACATAGTGGAATCTGGAAGTTGATTCGAATGGAATTATCAAGTACTGACAATATAATGAGTGCTGATAATACCATGTTTATCATAATACAATTAATCGTACAGAGGACCAGCCATAGAACATTAGGATTCGTAGATCAGACCCACAGGGGTCCATCGATATTAGAGTGGGCAACATCAGTTGCACCAAATGGCTGGTCACTACTTAGCGTCTCGCCATGACCCATAGAGAAGCTTGAAGTGGCCATAATCCACGATCATCTGACAAATGTCAACAAGAATAAATCGAAACACCGAATTCTTTATAAAGTCCATTAGCCGCATCAAGTTGGCCCGCAGCCCCGACTTGCCGAGAAATCCTGTGAGCACATTGGAGAGCTCCCCAAACATCTTGGTCTGGAGGTAATACTCATGTTTCCGACGTTGGTTCTCTATTCTTTGCATTTCGTTGAGTGGAGGTGAGGCCTTCCCTGGAGTAGTAAAATCAGCCTCAAATGCGTTGCCTGCGTTGGACTTGCGTCTGAGTGACGGGCTGCTGTTGATGCTGCTGAGACTGGTAGTGGTGGAGACCACCGAGTTGGCCAGTTCGCGTCTTTTCTTAATCTTGGAATAAATACGAGACTTAAAGAGTCCATTTGCGAGTGCCTGCGTCCCTGAACCATCCTTGTGTGGTGTCGGAGTCGGTAGCTGTGGCAGAGGATTCAACACCGGCAGGTTTTGGAGCGGGGTTGTGGGCAGCAGTGTCAGTCTGTCCTCTTCAGAGAGCGTATGCTGGCCCAAAAACGACGAGAATTTACGTTTGTTGGCCACAAACTCTCGCGAGAAGCTGGAGAGACGATGGAGGTTTTTACTGCTGGTTGTGCTCATGGGTCTGGAGCTGGCTTTGGACATCATCAGCTCGTGGTTTCCACTGACAGAGCGCCGCAGAAAAACTGAGTACTCCTCGGTGGTGTCATTCTCCTCAAACTCCTCGACCTCGTGGAGTGAGTCAAAGAGCGGCTCTGGCTCATGCTTGTAGGCAAAGACTGCGAGATTACTGTCAGCAATGCGTTTCTCCAAGCTGGCGATCAACGCATCGTCAAGAAGGAAAAGCTCGTTGGTCTGAAGCGACTCGATATACAGCAGAAGAAGGGTGTTAACTTCACGCAAGATTGCAGCCTTGAGCACGGCATTTCGGATGACGAGCTCGGGAATTAGCCATAGGTCAGGAGGCATCGCTATTTGAGGAAGAAGCTCTGGCGACGGCTTGTTTCTGAGCAGCGCGGGTGGCTCTGTGGTGGAACATTCTAGTAGAAGCGTATCAGACTTGAGGTTCAACACTCGGGATAAAAGCATGCTGATGAAGGCGAATTTTGTGGACTCGATGGGTGTTGACACATGGAGGGATTTGAAATCGTCTAGATTGAGCGAGTCCGGATCCAGGGGCTGGATGTCTCGGGTGGAACCGCCGGCCAGCGGGTACGCAGCGGCCATTTGTAGCAGGGTGGAGCCTTAGCTGTGGCTAAGGGGATGTAAACACAACTTTCACGGGATATGTCGCTGAGAGTAACTTCCAGCAATGACTAACTGCTCCAGGAATAAGTGGAGACAATAACTTGAGGTAGTGGGGTAGTAGGTAGCAAATGAGCCGAAAAAAATAGATAATGCCACGCTAAATGAACAATATTTGGGAGTCTATTCGTGGTAGGCTGTTGATGACGGTGGAGTATGGAGAAAGTTTAGCTTCATGTGGAATTTCGTGTTTCTACTGCATAGACTGTATACGTCACAGCCTTGCATGTCAGACATTTTGAATATGAGGAGGAGGATGGCAGATAGTTGGCGATTTTGGGCTATTTTGAGCTGAAAAAAATTGGAAATTGATGAATTGACCAGAAACAAATGGCGGACACTCAGGAATTTTGCCACTAGGAGACGTGTCGCATGGGATCTCAAATAGTCCGTTAGTTTTAGCCTATTGTTGACCGTCTAGTGCCTGCAGGGCTAACGAAGGAACAATACAATATTGGAGAAACATATCAGGCAATAAGTGAAAGGTGGAAAGGAAGGAGAATGTAAAATAACGTGATAGGTAGAGAATGAGTATGAGATGTAGAAATCCATTACAAGAAAGAAAAGTTGTTGGAATTGCAGGTAAATTAAGTTGATGGAATGTGAAGGTGACATCGGTGTTCAAGGCGGGCACGTACATGTGGCAGATAGGCCAGTGAAACTGGCTGCGAGAGAAGGTATATATGCAAACGGTGGATTTAACAGGAAGATGTGTAGTAGATTAGTTGGGTCTTGTTTGGTATTTGGAAGATAATTAGTGAATCATTAGGATGATTCAAAGATATTTTGGATATTTTTGAAAGAAATTTAGAGGATCTATGGCAGAAACTGAGGAAATAAACAAGGAGATATAGAGAAGATATAGTCCGGCTATTGCAGATCTAGATCATATACTTTAAAGAAGATTAGTTATAGTTTTTGAGCTCTACAAACTTGTTTTTCTATATTGGTTATGTAACTTGACTTTACTTTCATGCGTGTTATGAGATAAACTGAGTATGGTGTAATAAACAATTGTTTGATTGAGCCTGTGGTGGTTTCATAAACACGCATTCCATGAATTCCTCCGCAATCGGCCAACTTTGGCGTATTTCCTCGCTAGTGCCTGGTGCCTAGCTACTGCGTCTAGGGTTACGCGTAAGCCACTATTCATTCGCTGACTCAGAAGAAAAGGTGAGGAAGCATAAATTGGAATTAGAGTAGCTTTAAGAACTATGGATATGAGGAAAGACTAGAAAGTTATGAGCTGAAGTAAAATCCGGTAAAGTATGCGAAGGTGGAATATGGGCCAATTTTTGGGAAATACAAACTCCGTAATGTACTATGAGAATATGAAATGTTAGAAGAGATGTCAATTACTGAAGAATTGTGCATTAATTTAGGCAAGAAGAGAGAGAATGGATGAAACTGAAAGTTTTCCACGCATTGATTTCCATTAACGAATCTAAGTGGCGTCCAATTACTATGAATCAAAGGCACATCGGTATTCATTTTGTCTATGTTTAATCACAACTATACTGACCTTAGAATTTCAATTTCCTACTAGATAGCATTATGAAACAACCTCTGAGGGTGAGATGAGAAACAGAAATGAATAACAGAAATGAGAGAAGTGCTGGATTTATGACACCATAGAGTAACGAAATAAAGTCTACGGGACTGGAATATACCTTTTGAAGGTTGATGACCTGAGAGCTTGATGGACTGAGTTAGCAATGGATGAAGTGAGAACTGGTGAAAGTGACACTGGCCATGATTCGATAGAAATGTACTAGCTGCATTAGAGAGGAATTCGAGCACAACTCTAATGAAAGTGTAAGGAATCGCTATGGCTCACTGGCCTATAAGTTTCTGATTTTGAGCAAGTAGATAAGACAGACGCTGAATTTGCTGATCATTTCCTTCTTGTTTTAAATAGTCGAACTTTTCAATGTGACCAGCTGTTAATGCATTTGTCAAAAGATAGCAAGAAATGACAAAGGATTATCAATTTCTAAGATCCTCTTACTTCAAACATTGCTGTGAAATCATCCATGTGGTAATGCCTGTCATCCCAATGCTTAATCAATGCTGATCTATTGCCAACGCTCGAGTGCCAATGATCTTGACTGCATCATTATTTCTACTTCACCACCTCAACAACTAAACTATTCAAGACTAATTCTTAAAAATCGCCAACTCTCGGCCCGCAATAAACACACTTCTTACCCGCTATACCTTGAAACACGAAGAGCCAGCAGTTTCAACCTTAATTTATACCCAGGTGGAATCACATACCAAACCAATTAGCAACACACAAATCAAAACCTACACTTCGTAATTGTTCGAAAAAATGGAAAAGAAGTAAAGTATTCTCCAAAATTAACTTCCTTTATTAAATTAATGATTACTTGCTTCCATACAATACATACACAATACTTCTGTATACCCGCAATCTTCTCAATACAAAATACACTCACTCATACACTTCCCCATGGTTAGCAAAAAACCAAAATTCAGATTTGATTTCGCCATCAACGACCTCTCCAATATTCCTCACACATCCGGCTACTGCTATGTGGACGTTCTTATCGGAGATGGCCATCAGAGCGGATTTCGTGCTGCCATTAGTTCGTTGAAGCCAGTAACCAAGTCAACAGGTTCCGGAGCCTCCGATGAAGCTTCCAAGACTAGAACAGCGTCATCCACGGCTTCTACAGACTCTTCAAGCAGTCTGGTTTCGTCCAGTTCAGGTAACATTCATGTCCGCACTTCACGACGCAAAATTCACAACTTCAAGTGTTCTTTCAACTATAAATTATCGTGCAACCTCAAGTTTGCTGTCAAGAAACGGGAGGACATGATTGGACCCAAGTTCTTGAACTTGCGTGTGTATTATGTGGTAGATAAGACCAAATCCTCCCACAACCTGGTGGAGTTGGGTACGGTGAAGTTGAATTTGTCCGAGTACTTGAACTTTGATGAGCCGGTCACCACCAAGCATTTGCTTCAGAACTCCAAAATCAACTCGCTCTTGAGCTTGACATTGGGCCTTGACGAGTTGCCCTCTGACTACGAGTTCCACACGCAATTGCGCATTGACGACTCCAAGACTAGTGGTCAAACCACTGTGAGTGGTTCCCTGCTGAAAATTTCGAAAACCACGGATTCCAACACTCGCTCATTCAACGTGCCGCAGTTCCAACGGCAAGCGGTGTTTGGAGGACTAGAGGGTGTCATGCAGAAGAACCAGCCTCGGACGAAACAGGGGAACTCTAGTGACGAAGAGTCAGTAGCAAATTCAGACCGACAGAAATCGGCCCTGGGTAAACCTGACGATGCCAACTTTGGCACGGGGACCTTTGACAACGTTATTGTGGATCCCACCATCAGCAGACTTTACAGACGTGTGTTGGAAAGCACATGGGACCCGGAGTTACATTCGTTGCTTAAGTATTCGCCAGAAAAGATCGTGGATGACATCTTCAAGTCCAACGGACAGACGTGCCGAACAGAGATGGAGAAAGACATTGAGAATGTGGATCACCGCATGGATTCCGAAGAGTACAAGGATACAAATGGGCTCATCAACGAGATCAAGTACAGAGACAATTTGAAGAGCTGGACAGTGTCGTGGGCGTAATAGTCCACTGAAACGAACCAACGGAAAGTCAATTGGACGTATGGGGACCATATTCACTGTAGGCGTGTTGCTCAGGAAGATTGCGTTCTGGGTGGTATGGTTATAGTCGGAGTTGACTTCGAGGTTCACGAAGGTACATCTGTGTGGACGTGAACTGTCCAGTCCTGAACATGCTAGCCAATCGATTCATCTGCTCTCGTGCTCTTACGAGTGACAGTGACCGGATTGTTATATACGGCCGCACTTGGGCTTCATATTTGTCCATTTCTGGAGACTTGACCAGAAGGTCTAGAATAAATCCCAACTTGTTGTCGAGACGGGCCAGCTCTTCAGGCTTGCGTTCTGTTTTCAATTTGGACAGCTCGTACGGTAGGCTTTTGCAGTATCGACACGGAAATCTTCGTTCGTTACATGAGGTGTGCAAACATCGTTGAGCTCGGGTGTCTGACTTACCTTTGTACTTGCCGTACTTTATAACAGGGAAAATGGCAGGAACATTTTCAATCGAAGTATATCTGCTGGGAGCCATAGGGTGCTTCGTAAATGTTAGAAGATTGATGAGGTGAAGACTGAGAAATTGACAAGCAATTGGGAGTTTAATTACTAGGAAACGTAATCAAAGCAAACAGCTGTTTAGAGTTATGATCAATTAAAGATAAAGCGATTGAAATTAGAAGCAATTCAAGCGAAACTTATTGAAGCTAATGCACTTCTAACTAACTGAGGAATATGAGTATGTTTAAGGTACAAATCGCAGTCCCAGCTTATTCCGTATATTACATCATGATGCAAAAAGCTCTAAAAAAAAAATGAAAAATTCTGACTTCATCGTAATGTCAGTATCTGATCCCCATGCAATCAATGCCAATCACCACATTATGGCCTAGTTACCATTGTAGTTTCTTCTTCCATTTCCTCTGAAGTTTCCGTTGTTGCGCTGGTCACGGCCTCCATCTCTTCTCTGGAAACCTCCTCTTCTCTTTTGGTTTCTGTTTCTCTGCTCCATGTTCAACATGTTCTGCTCCTTAGCATGATCCATCACCTGTTTTTGTTAGTATACATACTTAAATTTGGACGAATAGAATATAACACATACCAGATCAGGCAACCGAAGCGATTTTATGTGGATACCACGGATATAGGTTTCTTGCATTTTGGTGAACTTGTCTCCGTTGTTGTAGTTGAAGACGACATCACTCAAGGTCAAATTCATCCACGAGTCACAGTTGGTCAATTTTCCGTACACTGTCTCGCCGTTCTTCAATTCAACAAGGATTTCTTGGTTTTTGATGCTGGTTAGCATAAATAAGGGCAACTAGGGGAGTTAGTAATGACTAAATTGAACAAACTGGAGGCTGGACATACCATTTTAAGGATCTGATTTGTGGTAGTAGGAAAGTGTTGAGAAGTTGAAAACCCAATCATTTGGTGGGTACACGACTTTGTTGGACTAGTTGGTTGGAAATGTGATACAGGAGAGTGGATTTGTTTCGGTGGCTTTCTCACTTATCGTCTATGTAAATTACCGTCTGCTTTTTTGTATAAAAAAGTGAATTAAGAACAAATATAAAGTTTAATGAAGGTGTAGTGCACAGGCCTAGTTGTCCTGTGGTGGGGCAGAGGTCCCTCTCAATGTCAATGGGTAAGGTGTCTCTTCGTCATCGCCATCCTCGTTGTCACCCAACTTGAAACCGATGTAATCATCAGTCTCCAAGGATTGAGCAGCCTCCTGCAACGAGCCCAAGTCGCCTGGAGTCATCAAGCCAACCTTTCCACGTGGGGATCCTGGCACCGACAATGGCCTGGTCAACTTCAAGTTCAGCGAGTTCAGGAATGGGTTGCTGCCGTTCTTGAATTTGTCTGGGTAAGCTCTCTTTAAAGACAACTGTCTGGCCTTAATGTACTCAAGTCCCATTCTCTTCCAGTCCAACAAGTCTGAGAGTCTCTCCGTTCTATTTCTTTGGTTGATTCTTTGTCTTCTTGTCTTCTCAGTGAAGTCGAACATGTAGTCCACCAATTGGTTGATAGACTCATCTACAGACTTCTGCCTTCTGTCGACGATGTAGATACCGTAGTCGCTGGTGTTCTCGATCAAGTCTTCCATGTAGCATCCAAATCCGGACAAGTTGGTGGTGATGGAAGGAACACCCATCACAGTACACTCGGCTGGTGTGTAGCCCCATGGCTCGTAGTAAGATGGGAAAACACCCAAGTGACAACCTCTAACAAACTCCTCGTAGTCCAATGACAAAATAGGATTGTTTGCATTAAGGAACTCAGGGTGGAAGATGATCTTCACTCTATCCTCAGGCTTGTTGAATAACTCCACTCTTCTAATGTGGTTCAAGATTGGGTCGGTAGCATCGTCGGTCATGTTGTGGGTAACAATTGGAGGCAAACCGTCCCTCTTCAATGCGAAAATTCTTCTCTTCAACAAGACTCTGTCTGCTGGTCTGATCAATTCGTCGATCAGAGGAACTTCCTTGCCGTGAGACAGGTTGACGTTGTTCTCATTAGGGAATCTAGCACAGTGCTCGAACAAACGCTCACCGATCTTCTTCTGCACCTCAGCGATGGTGCTCTCCAATTGCTTGACCACGGCTTGACCCTTCAAGGTTTCCACAGTGTAAGAGTTGATTTTGCCGGGCATGATGATGAAAGCCACCACAGTCATCTTGGAGCCTGCCTGCTTCAAACGGTAGTTCAAACGAGCCAAGGACTCGATGAAGAAGTCGGCACCCTTGTTCCGGAACTCGTAACGGCCTGCAATGAAAAAGTATAATGTGTTATCCAAGTCGAAGTCGTAGTTTCCGTAGAAGTGGCCCTTGATGAATTCGTTGATTTTCTCCTTTTTGATGGCGTGCAAGTTTTGGAACTCGTGCACGGCCGAGAATTTGACCACATTCAAACCGTTGGGCAAAACTCCATCGGGTTTTCTCTTTAACAAATGCTCGGATTCATAAGCGGTGATGTGAGAAACCGTGGTAAACACATCGGCGGAATGGGTGGCTGACCGCTCAATACAGTAACGGTGGTAAATACCTCTCTTTCCGGCCTCTGCATCCACATCGTAGTTCTTCAAATTGTTGTAGAAATCGCTGGAACCAGCACACAAGTACCGACCAAGCAAAGTGGCATGGGTGGTGAAAATGGTGGTAACATCGATTCTTCTCTTTCTGCAAAGCGGCAATGCAACACCAGCAAGCCACTCATGACAGTGACAAATGACGGCTCTTTCCCTGTCGTGGTAAACCAACTCGCCCAAAAACCACGCAACCAAGTAACCCAACAAAATGGCATCATTGGTCTCCGAGTCATGGTCAGGAGTAGGGATACCAGCAATGTTCCACAAATCAGATTTCCATTCGTTGAGCATGCCATTGGCTGAGTAGATGTCGAAGAGCAACACCCGAGGGGCACCCTCAATCAACCAACGCCCATACAACCAGCGGATTCCCCGCTCGCTCATGCTATCCAACGCCGCCTTGATTTTGGGGTCTGCCAAGGGGATTTCCTCCACCTCTATTTGGGCGGACTCGTAGTTCAATGGACCAATCAAGGTGTAGCGTTCTCTGTACTCAGCAACAGTGATTGGGGCCTTCAGCTTAAGCACCGAGTAGATACCGCCGACCTTGTGGGCGACCTCGGTCGCCACCTCGAAAAGCAAGTGGTTTTGGATGTCTCTGGTCATTTCAGAAACTTTTTGTGGGGGAGGTTTGAGAGAAAAAAAAGGGGGGACAGTGGATAATTATATGGTGGAACCCCAGTCATGCTGGAAAGTCGGGGTTAAATGGGGAAAGAACACCCGTACACCACAGATAAGAGAGCTACGTTTGGTTTTTGGGGGGTGGGGGTATGGACTAAATAAGGTCAACTTAAAAGTACAGGATTCTTGTATGAATTGGTTTAACCATGTGGTGCATTTATGCCAGAATAAAACGGTGTACAATGTGGTGCTCTAAGCTCTCAACTCTGGATTGGTAAGTTCTCTCGATTTTTTTCCGTGCCAATTTATCCTGGTGGTGTGTTCCCCTGCACTTCACATGTCTATGCATGACTAGTACTAATAGCCAGCGAACATTTGTATATTTGCAAAACTAAATAATAATTTAGGTCAGGCTATTGCTATTTTAACCCTCGATTGCAGAATGAGCCATTGTTCTGTGGAAGTTGCCAGAACAACAATCTGTAGCGCAAATATTGTCAATATATGTTGTCCTTAGTGGGGTGAGGCTGGCTATGGTAGGCTTTGCACTTTGTGGGCATTTAAACTCTCCTGTCGTCAATGATTCCTGCATTTTTTTGCAATCTCCATTTTAGGAACAGGACCTTCGCTGCATCCAGACATTTCGAATCTTATTTTGTTTGTCAATAGTGGCTAGTGTCCAATGGGGTTTTGTGGTGACGGTTTACCCCATATTTTTTCCGTGACTGGTCCCGTCGCCGTGGGGGTGATATTCGGAATATCCCACCCCGCTCGTATAAATTCCCCTTCCTCCACACAAATTGGTGAGTCTCACCACTCTTCGAGTGCATCATGCAACATGCATGGACCGGTTTATGCAGGCAGCGTGAGTGGTGGGGCAAATGCCAATGGGGCGGGGAGGTCCGGAAAAATACAGCTACAATGTTGCGAAAAAGTTGGGGGGTTCCTATATGCTAGTCTTCCATGTCACTGTCCGACTCGGCAAATTGATCGTGGGTGATTTTTCTGCTGTCGGATGTCATATCTGTTTCGTCCATACCGTGCCACTCCTCGTATTCCTCAGTGTCACTTTTGTGGGTATCGTCTTCAGCCTCAATGTCACTGTCTTCGTACACTTCATGTCCATTAACTCCATTTGCTTCTTCTTCTCTATCTTTTTCTTCTTCCTCCACCTCATGATCTGCAACCAAATAACTATGGAGATATCCAGACTTTTTGCTAACCTGTACAACATCTTTAGCCACTCTAGCCAAAAATCTCTGAATAAGTCTAACATTAGGTTGCATCTCAAATTTGTGGCTGTTAATGTACCGGCCATGTCTGTTGAAGGTCTCCTTCACCCAAATCAAACTGAATTCAATGTGATGACTTCCGTCTGCCCGGTTCAATTTCTCTCCCAAATACTTGAGAAGTCTGTTCACGTAAATCTCCGGTAAATCTCCAACTACAAGCTGAATATCTTTAGGTGGGATCCTCTCCACGACTTTGTCCAACAAGTATTGTTCGTTCAATCTGAAGGCCATCACCAATGCATGAGTATATTGCTTTTCGTGCAAACATTCATGAACACCCGCAGGGGTAACGTCAATATCCAAGTCGAAAGGATCAAACACTACCGTGTTGTCTGTAGAATAGATCAAAAGTCCCTCTGTAGATGCGGCTGCGAATGCAGACGATGATGGAGAAAACTCTAATGAGGTCACACGGATCTGTGGTCGAAGATTCCGAACGCTGGGGTCACCTCGGTGAGATCCTGGTAAGCTCAGGTCCACACGATCTTCACGATCACTGTTTTCACCTTGTCTATCCAACAAGTCCAGAGAAATTCCGGCATCGGTAATTTTACTACTGTTTAACATGGTCAAGGTTCCATCTAATGTCATGTTTTCTGAAACCACAAATCTCTTCAACAAAACCTCGTCGGCGATGTCGTAAAGACAAATGCTGTTGTTGTTACCTCCGGCAATGAGTGCTTGTCCATCAAATGAGTAGGCGATTGTGGTAAAGTTTTTGGATCTGGCAGAGTTTTTGGCTGCGAAACGGTCCTCCAAGTGTCTACCAGCAAAAACATCCTTTCTGATATCTAGCGTGTGAGTCTGCTTTGCCTCTTCGGTATCGAAGAACAAAAGGTAGCCGTTCAATGTACTGATTGCGATCTCCTTCGAGTCGGGACGCATTGTTAATGCCAAAACATCGTGTTCAACCTCAATAGGCTCCACCTGCTGACTACGGCTGAAAATGTTCCATATTCTGATGGTTTTGTCCCAAGAGCTGGACGCCAAAACAGAGTTTTCAGTTCCAAATGCCAAACATGAAATCGGACCTTCGTGGCCCCCCAAAGTATCTAACAAGGCTCCTGTTTGCACAGACCAAACGTAGATGTCGAACTCATCCTGCGATCCGGCCACAACAACTTCTCCGCTAGGATCCACAGCCAAACTGTTGAATTGCACTCTCTCGGGAGCTGTGAATGTACGGAAGTTTCTGAATCTGATCAAATCCCAAGCTCTCACCGTTCCATCCATGGACGACGAGAACATCACTTGGCCCTTCTTTGCAAATGCGACCGCTGTCACGGAAGATGTATGTTCGGTGAATGTCATGAGACAGAACCCGGAGTTGATGTCCCAAACCTTGATTTTTCCGTCATCTGATGCCGTCACCACTCTGGATCCGTCTGGAGAGTAACACAAGGCGTTCATGCGGTCAAAGTGGCCTTGTTGCTTCAAAATATACGATTCAGACTGCCATTCATACACAAGCAACTGTCCAGCCTTTGAAGATCCAAATGCAAACCATTCTCCGGACTTGTTGATGGTCACAGTATCCACGGCATTCTGGCCCATGCTGAGCGACTGAATCAAGTTGAAATCGGGAAGCTCGTACAATCTGAACTCACCGTTGGTGAATCCCACAACCATGATGTTGCTGGTGGAATGAAAGTCGGCGCACTTAACTCTGTTACCTTCCATGTGGAAATAGTTCTTCGAGGTGATGGTCCACTTCGACTTATCGATTTTTTCAACATTGCTTTTCCCGTCTTCGTCCTCATCGTCATTACTCATTTCCTCATCAGAATCTTCCTGCTCATCTTCACTATCACTGTCTTGCAGAATATACTGCCATTCAAACAATGCTCCGTCTTTACTGAGAGTGTAAATGATTTCTTGGGATTCGTTGAAAAATGCACGCATCACATAGTCTCTGTGACCTGTGAGCGTTACTGCAGCATCCTTATCTTCCGAATGCAATGAGTAGATTCTCGCCGTGAGATCCTTTGATGTTGAAATGACAAATCTCGAATCCGCAGACCATGTGAGCGAAATCACATCATTGTAGTGGCCAGCGTAGTTTTTGTAACGCACGAAGGGGGCAAACTGCCTATCCTCGGTCTGGTCAGGTGTCTTCCATATTTGCACGTATCTATCAACTGCCACAGCAAAGTAGTGGCCGTCTGGACTGAATTGAAGATCATGAACCACTCCCTTTAAATTGAAGTGATGAAGTACCACACGAGACATGAAGTTCACCAAAATGGCTCTGCCGTCAACGTCGACTGTGAGCATCATAGTAGCCTGTTTGTTCAATGCAATTCTGGCGATGTTCTTGCGGTGCTGGTAGTTGAAGGTGAATGACTTATTATTGATCAAGTCGAAGCAGGAAACTCTGTTTCCCACTGGACTTAGGAGCTGGGTACCATCGCGTGTAAACACTAGGTTACCTTCTCGATATACCGTTCCGATCAAGTTGGAAAGTTTGAAGTCGGATTTCATGGCGTATACTGAGTGAGAAGAAATTAACTATGGTGATTTTTCAGTGATGGAGATGCGATGAGTGTGGTTGTGTGCAGTGCGTTTATATGACAGGATTGATTCCCATCCAAAAAAAAAATGTATAGAGTAATGACTAAGAGGGGAAGAGCAAAACTGAGGGAGATATTTCAGAGAAATAAAAGCGTCAGAGTTTTTAATCACTTCCTATTGTCTGTTCAAAGGCATTCTCTTCACTGCCTCTCGAATCTTCCTACCTATAAAGAGGTACGGGTGTTTAGCTAGCCAATATCACTAGATTCCACTGATATGATAATTAACTACTACTTCCAAATCCAGTATGGCCGGACTCTCTAGCAATGTCATGAACATGAAGTTCATGCAGAAAGCACAGGAAAGAGATCAAAAGAGGGCCCAAGAAGTGGAAATTAAAAAAGTTAAGGACTCTTCAGAGTGGGTTCTTCCCAATCGGGCTGCTGTGCAAAGAAATGTTAAGAGTGCTATCAAAGTTCAGTCTGTTGGATACGGTAGTATAGCGTCAATGACGGCACCACAGGATGATTCTGAAACCGAAAAGGAAGAGCTGCCTAAACCAGAAGTCTCTAAAGTATGTATTTCCAGTTTCCTTCTCACCCATTTCACCACTAACCACTAGGATGTAAAACAAGAAGCTAGCAAGTTTCTCGACAGTATAATGAGCAAAAGCAATAAGGACAAGAAGCGCAAGGATAAAAAGCGAAAGAGTGACGATGAGGGTAGTAAGAAAAAGAAGAAAAAGTCGTCTTGATGACGTCCTCTTCTTACTTCTTCTTCTTTGAGCTGTCATCATAGAAGCCTCCTTTAATGAGCACGTCTCGAGTGGCGGCATTTATGTGCTTGAATCGGTCGGGGCCGAGATGCGTTCCTCCAAACCATCTGCTGACCACGACCATGACATTCCACACATCCATAATCTGCATAGTTAGTATAGCATGGAGGGTTGACTGTTGTCAACAAAGCATAATGAAACATACCGTAAGAAGATGTAGCATTCTCAGACCTGCTGCCGTTTCCCCGTCGTCGTCGCAGTCCTGGTACGACACACCTTTGGCGCCTTTGATTCTCCACGTATTCATGTTGTGTGCTGACCTTGAGATTTTCCGATCCAAAGTCAAAAGATCGAAATAATGTCTGGCTTCTTCGACCGACTCAACTTCTCGTGCATACGCTATGAATGTTGAGCCTCTGTCCACTATTGGATCAGATTGAATCCACCCTTTTGTATAGTCTATCTCCCTTGCTTCACTAACTGGAGCTGGAGCTTTCTTAGCTTCTCTCTTCTGTTTTTCTCTCATCTGCGCTTCTTGAACATGAAGTTGTTCGATCTTCTCATTCAATTTCTGAATTTCCTCCGCATGTTCCAGTTCGTACTGCTCCAAGAACTGATCAACCTCTCCGAGAAGTTCAAACACTAGAACTTCACCTTCATTATATATCTGATCCATTATTTGTAAAACATGCTCCTCAATGTACTTGTTATCTGGGTATAAAATCGTATTGCGGGTGAAGACCTGGATCAAATTGGGTTTTTCATCTGGATACTTTGCTGGAAAACTTACTTGGATACTTACCTCTTCATGGTTGGGAATGGTAAAGTTGAAGATCTCAGAAGCTAACGATTGGACACTCTCAGGATAAATGGCTTCGATTGCATCTATCTCTTCTTGTAATTCTTGGGACATGGGTATCTTTTTAGAAGTGCACGATTATTGATTAAAGAATTGAAGTGCGACTACTCCAGACTACTGGCAAGTGCTGAGGAATCAGACACTACTGAGATGATGAATGACCTGAAGGAAAAAGGAAAAGCTGCATTTCTTGAGAAGGATTACGGGAAAGCTGCCGAATTGTATGGTCATGCAATTGCTCAGGATCCTACGGATGCCGTTTTGTTCTCAAATCGTGCTCAATGTTACATCAACTTGAAAAATTGGAAGAAAGCATTGGAAGATTGCACGGAAGGATTAGAACGGAGTCCAACATCAAATATAGAGGAGAAGTTGTTATATCGGAAGGCATTAGCAGCCAGAGCATTGGGTCAGATCACGTTAGCTGCAACTTGTCTAGGTGAGGTGTTGAGAATCTCATCTTCAAATCAAGTTGCCAGAACACAGTTGGCAGAGGTCAATTCACTACTTGATCATTCGCAGTTGCAGGCCTCAAAAAAATTGAAGTCTTCATTAAATGGGAGCCAGATCCCCATAGAAGTGGTGGATTCGTTGCCAGAGAAGTATGCCACGATTGTGGATCCTCCTACTGTGCCCAAAGTCAGACAGCCAGCAAACCTGATCTTGGTCGAAAAGATGTCAGAAGAGCTTTTTCTGGATAGGCCGGCTAAACAGCTGTCGAAGCTGTCCACAAATATTACGTTTGTGGAGAGGCCAGCCATGCTGAAGTTGAGGGTCTTGGACCACCTTCTGCCAGATGTTAGAGCACGAGCATTCAAGCCAATCTTAGAGTTGAGCAAACTGGACATATTAGAGCTTGGTGACATTGAACCTGAATTTCTAGAACTCTTCATTGACTCGGGAACCTATGGTTTGCTAAGTAACTTGGTTAAACCAACTCAGTTGCTTGAAAGGCTTGAAGCAGTTCTGTCTCTTGCTAGGTATAAAATCTCCTTGCAAATGTGTTCGAGCCAAAAGATTTCTGGTTTGCTCAATACTGTAGAGGACCAACTGCCTCACTTATTACAAAGCTTCACAAATATCCTATCATGAGCGTTTGTAATAAAGATCTTTGTGCAAGCCTTTCTTCCTGGAATCAAGATGAATCGGCTGCTTTAGTTGATCAATGTACAGCGGTACATAGCTTCTAATGTCCACGATCTCTCCTTCAATGAGTATCTTGGGTACCATTATCAACGACATGATCATGCTAAGTCCAACTATGAAGAGAACAATAGAGAATATCACTTTGATGTTTTGTTTCCTGTGGTTTCTTTTTGATGGCACTCTCTGCCTCAACAAGTCACCTGGTTTCATCCAAAAGAGCATCATCGTGTGCCATGTGTTTGAAAGTGGGATAAGGAGGATCGGAATCTGAAGATAGAAGATGACATGGCCCACAAACAAATCGGCCACAAAATGCTCCATCTCAATAAACTTGCAGACACCCTCTCTGAGCGGCTGACTTAGGATTCTCCATCTGAATCCTGCTTTAATCCAATTACCAGACCACCAAGCATGATCTGCTGCTTCGTTTCGAAATTCTCTTGACAACATTATAGTTACCATCTCGATCACGCAGCTTTGAAACAGAATGGCCAGTGCAACTCCAATTATAGTTTGACTGACATCAAAATTCTGGAAGTACCAAAGAAACTCGAAGCTGACAATATACATCATCACTGCAAAGCCATGAGCAAAGAAGGCAACAAATGATCCATAGTCTTTGAAGGCAAGAGTGATGATCGGTCCCGTTATAGCTGAAATGACGAAAAAAGTGACCAAGATGATGGCGTTGAAAGCAAGTGGAATAAGTGCTACTATGATTATTCTCTGGAATGCCAAGGTAGGGTAACGATTACTTAACCCACTTTGAGCGTTGAGGAATAGATAAGTTGTAGTAATCGCAGCAGTAACAAACAATTTTGGTAAAAGACTTGATGCAATCAAGTTTCGTCTTGATGGTCTGACTCTTTCTTGTGTGCTGAGCGCCGTTGCATGACTTCTCTTTTTCTTCATCCCAGTGTATTGGGTTCGCTCTCTTCTTGTTAATGTTGCCCATGAAAATGCCTTGTTCTTGCTTCCAACAAACATCCACCTCAAAAAGTTTAAGTAATCGATGAAGAAGGCATCAAATTGAAGCTGATTGGGGTTGTAAAGGAACGGACTCATAACAAGACCAAGAATTGTTATCCAGAAATAGACAAAAGCTGGACTCCATAAATGTATGGAAATAAATGTAATCAATAAAATATTGAAGACGCCTGTTTTCAATGAGACGTAACCCAATCGTGAAAAGATGTCGGTAAATTTCTCCCTTTTTGTTGCAAACCCTCTTCCAGTAGAAATGTATTGCGCTCCACCAACTTTGAGATCCGTTATTAAGGCGTGAGAATAAACTTTGCAAACAAAAATTTCGAACATTGAGGACATGGAAAGAACATGTTTGCTTAAGCGGACAAGAGATTTGTAAACCCCTCGCTCGGTTAGCTCTTGGACTCCCAATGGAACAAATGAAATGAGAAACACCACAAAAATGGAGAAAATACATCTTTCGAGCCATCTGATCACAGGAATTAAGTTTAAGCAGTTTACAGGTTCCCTTCTATCAGTAAAAGGAATGTCCCTGTCATACTTGCACAACACTGATTCTTTAGTCAAAGCCGCTAAATTAATTCCCACCAATAAGAATAGCTGAATCGACAAGATAATGAAAACGTTGTTCAAATGAAAGCCAGCATGAGCATAGTAAAATGACAAGAATCGATCTAGAGGAAGTTGAGTGCCTAAGAAGTAATACTCTCTTGAAATAATCTGCTCACCCATACCAGCTCCAATTTTGGTAATGAAATTCAGAATAGAAGTGAATCCCAAATCACGACCTTTCCCACATTGCATGTACTCACTATGTTTTATTCTTCCTCCACGCATTAATGCATTCATACCAGCATAGATATCTTCGTTCAAATGAAGTCCCCTTTGAGCCTTTGAAACACCTCCCCTTGTACTCATGAAAATGGAATTCAAAAAATCAGGGTGGCCGTAATGGAGTTTTCCTCCCACCTGAGCTAGCGTACGCGCATAAAGAGTTCCAAAGGTTTGTTCTTTGCCTGCTGCTATGTCTCCTAGAATACCGATATTCTCTGAGAATATATACTCTCTGGTTCCAATAATTGCAACAGGGTGGTCTGTAAGCGCATTCTTGGTGTTCTCTTCGTAAGGGTCCGTCACATTCATCTCATCAAATTCAGCGAGAATATTTCTGATCTTGAGACATTCCTCTAAGTAATTATCTTGATTCGCATCCACAAGCTGAATATACTCTCCTCTAGTAAATATAATAGCATGATTCTGGTTATCTGACTTACCATCTCCCAAAAGTGGGTTCCCAGAGAGCTTGATTCTGAATTTTGGTTTTCTGTCTCCATTTGCCAATACAGTGCAAGAGCCATCAATCAAACATGAGTAGTAGGTGCACGATACTGACTTGAAGTCATACTCTTCTTCGATGTAAGCAATCTGAAGTTCCGGATATGCCCTTAATAAATATTCGGTGCTCTCCTTTTCTTCATCTGAAAAGTGCTGATATCTTTGCATGGATAGAATCATCCGAAATTTCCTCAACGCCATGGAGTGAATGCTTCTCAACTTTCGATCATCGTAAAATTCCTCATCATCTTTTGAAGTTTCGATATCTTGTAACAATTTGATTGCCCTGGAGTAATTCATGAACCCAGAAACTGTTCGATAAAGGGTCTGAGATCGTAGGGAAGCCCAGATTCGGGTACGCATGATGTACTCAGGTTTTGCAATCTTGAAACCAACTGAATGAAATGGAATGTCAGAAAACTCTTCCTTTGAAAGCTCTTCATCAGAAGCAGCTGATTCAAGCTCCTCTGTCATCATCTTGGAATCACGAACAAAGTTACGCCATTCTGATGGATATAATTGTTTCAAATACTCTAGCATGGTAACATGAGAATACTTACCTTCAACTCTGATGATTTCCCTTAAAGATAAGATAATCTTCTCCCCATAGTGGGGAATGAATACTGTAAATGCTGGCATACTCTTGATCTCACGAATATCAGGCATTGGTGTGGATAAAGATTGAGCAAAGAATGTGATTCTTCTTTGAGCTTCTGAATTCGTATAGAATAACCCTGACTTTAAAGAGTCATCTTCTTGCGAAATGAAAAATGTTGGTTCCTTCAAATTCAAATCGGTTTCATTGTCCAGGACCTGCTGGTAAAGAAGCTTCTGAACTTGCTCAATCGATAAGAAATGTTCTCGATACATGGAAATTATGATAGAATTCCAAATTTTGGACACTTGAGCTTTGTGAGCCGCTTTGCGGTTTTTGGAAGTGATGATCAACTTGGAGTAAATCCGTTTTGGAAGTCTTGAGAAGATATTTCTCCATGGCGTCCAGATGGAAGCTCCAATGTAGAAAGACCTTAAGACTGAAAACAGGGTATTCCAAATCACATACCATAAATACGTATCAAGGAAAAATAGAATGAGTTCCAATAAAAGAACAATGGATAAAACAATGAGCGGTTGAATTCGGCAGATGTGAGATCCTAAAAGCCTATCCCCCACACAATTAGATCTCATAATACTCAACTCGCGTATGGGATCTCGAGTTGACAAAGCGAGGAAGAAGTAAGACTCGATACACTTTGACGTGAAAACGCCAATCCAGAGACCATATGAGGCCAACAAGTCAGTTCCTTGAAGGTGATAGAAATTTGAGGTAAAGCTTTGCGTTGCTAATCCTGAACGTCCAGGCATATTCGTTCCAAACAAGGTGGAAGGTTTGGCAAAGATCATGTAAACAACGGAAATGATGGCTACACAAAATTGAGCACTCGCTAACACAACACTGGAAGTTTCACTCGGGGAGAGATAATCATAATAGAAACACACAGCTGGCACAGTGGTAATTAGTAATAGACTTGTGAGGCCGCAAAACCGCTTGAATAAGGGAAGTGATCCCTTCCATCTCCTCGAGATAGTAAATATCTCGACAAACAATGAAGTCAAATTTGTGAAAGAAATAATACCAGCAACAAGCGACAATACCGATAGCTTAATTGCAACCTCGGGTTTTGTATCTTTGAGAACTTGGTAGTTTTTTGTGTAGATTGGTGATGAGTTGAGCACAGTATAGCACCAAAAGATAGCCAAATGGATATTAATCACTCTGCTAAAGTTAAGAAACACATGCATCCAAGAACGTGTCTCCTTGAATGTTTTGAAAAATGATTTTTCCCACCAAATATCATTGAATGCAAGAAACCTTTGCTCCCGTGGAATGGATAATAATTTGGTTTTGTTCTTCAACATAATCCTTTGAAGTCCATGGCGGTACCAAAAGAGCTGGTTCATGTCATCATATCCGACCACAGATTTATGATCTTTATCAATAAACTGCAAGCCTCCCAACTCGTCTTGGAAGTACCGCTGGCCCTTGATTGCCTCGTAAATGGGTGTGATAACATGGTCTAAGAAAATTACGCCCGATTGCCCACACTCCCAGGATCCTTGGAGAGAATAATAGTAATCATTGCAGCACTTGAATATAAAGCACATGCACTCGGGCATGAACCTGACATTATTTGCTTCTCCCCAACAAAGTAAGTAGAGACCCACCTGTGTGATGTAGTCTCTGGCAGCCAACCTGTGGAAGCTTTTGTACCATCCCTCTTCTGCCTTCTTGTAAGCCTGCCAGGACAGTGATCGCGGGCTCGGGGGCTCTTCTGAGTCCTCCGAATCCATCTCAGTGGCAAAGTACCACTTTTTGAAATTGGCGTTTCGTCCGCCGATATAGTCACCATGAACCGATTTCAAAGCAAGCGTGGGTGTTGACCGTGACGAACGGGAGTCCAACATCTTCATCAAATAGTCAAAGATATTACGCACATTATCTTTTTGAAAGCCAAAGATAACTCCTAGCCTTTCTAAGATAAGCTTGATTTCCTTAACAGAAATAGGAACATCGTCGTGGGGCCCCCAATCAGGATAAATGGCGTCCCAATTGTTTGCGTCGTTGCTTTCACCACTGTGTTCTATTTCCGAGTCGTACCCACTCCAGTCAGTTCCCTGAAATTCGGACCATCGACTTGAGTTCAAGTATGGGGTTTTGAAGCCGCTTAGGGGTTCGACTCCTGTAACGACCGTAGGCGCTACGTGACTACTGAAATAGGATTCTGGCGATTAGTAAGAACAATCTTTTACAGGTTAGAATTTGTCTTTTGGAGCGTCGTACTTTTACAGCTTCTTGGGCTTTTTGGAAAGTCCAGGGGCTCTTCTGGGTGGTTTTTCATGTTGTGTCTTGTATTTCTGGAAATAGAAAGTAGTTGAGGGTCACAAAAATTTCGCAGTCAAAAAGTGAGTTTTCATTCATTTTCGCAGCCAAATATATGATTCGCGTACTTGTACATTGTGATTATCTAAATGAAAACACTTTGCATTGTGAAAGCCAATCTTACTGTGCATTTGAAAAACTAAAATAGCCAAAAAAAATAAGGAACAAATCACAGTCTCAACAAGAATAATACAGATCTGAACTCACTTTACACTTCGAGTTCTTGAGTCTGCCTTGAACTATCATAATCGACTTTAGAGTTCTATCCTCAAACAAATATCATCAAGGCACCAGCAAACATACCAAGCCAGTGTACAGCATGTGAATCTGATCCAATTCCTGAAGATGAAGATGAGCTAGTCCCACCCGTGCTAGTTGCACTACCACCACTTTCATGAGTGCTTGTTTGCCCTGCTTGAGTGGAAGAATTGGCTGAAGTATCGGCTGCAGTAGTCTGTGTAGAGTCATGACTTGTTTTTGAGCCAGATGTGGTGGAGCCACTGGCTGTAATTGAATCCTCAAATGTGCCAGTTTCGACTATGTTGTCAAGACTGTTAAAGTTGTAAGTCAACAGATAGTCGCTATCAAGCGTCTCAAAACTATCAAAGAAGCCCTTCGAATACTTTGATTGGGGCTCGCCCCAATCTCCGCTTTCGTCGATATCAGATTTGTCACTAACCACTTTGGGTGCAAATCCTATTTTGGAATCTGAGCTATTCAAGTTATCTCCAACAATGTACATATGTTTCAAAAAGTTGTATCCAAGCTGGACATCAGATGAAAATGTATCAACTACCACTTCAAGCCGGCACTCTTCAGACAGTTCGTCCTTAGAAATCAATTGCAGGAGGGGACATGTCAAATTTCCTTCGTTTGTGTAGAAGCTGATCTCCACTGGGGATTCCTTCATTAAACAATCAACATAGGGATATCTCAACGACGCGTCAAGACCAAAATGATAAAGAATCATATCTGCAAGCTGCGGAGCTGAGTATGGATTGACCCAAGTTTCGTTAATGAAGGGCCCAATGCGAACGTCAAGGTTGCCAAAAAAATTGCTATCTTGGTCACCAAAACCAGTCACACTGATAATACCGGGATAATCATATGTGGAGAACCACTGGAGCTCACCTGAGTACTTTGCATGGTCTACTGCTCCAAGAAGTACACTGCCATCGTCTCCATTGTCGTCACCAAAATAGACTGACGCAGCTGCCCGAGTAATTTGTTTGTCTTTAACTAGTCTATCCATAAAAAAGTCCCATTGTAAATTCAAATCTGTCAGAGCAGTAACCATTGAATAGAATTTGGATGTTGATAACCCAAGTACTCCTTGAGGAAAATATTCACCGGTCTCATCCTCTAGACCAAAATAGAAATCTTCAAGTTTGACGTCACCAATTTGCATTACATCACTTAATAAACTCCCATCCAGAAGCTCTGTTTGAAAATTCGCTTTGGACATAAATGTGCTATTGGCAGTGCTGGATAAAGAATAATTGTAGCTCAGAAATGGACATGTGGTATTGCCTATGAATACTTCATCCGCATTCTGGTTTTTGTTCATTCGAGCACATTTTCCTTGGTTGGTATAGACGTCTGAACTTGAGAAGTCTACTGTGAGCTTCACTTTCTGCGCCGGAGTTCCAAAAGCTGCATCAACATAGAAGCCATTGTACTTGAAGTCACCGTCATCCTCAATTGAATCTCTCTTTTCGAGTTTGGATTGATCTAACTTGATATACGCATCGACTGCCGCCAAGCAAGCAAGAAGAGTAACAATATTCATTGTGATGTATTATTTACATAGAACTTTCTACGGATTTATACGAATGGAGGCTGGTGGGGACTCTTGTATATTACGCAATGCATATTGAGCCCTGGTGATAATTCCAGAGAATGTAGAGAAAGAGCAACCTGAATGAACTCTGAAGACATTTATTCTATCAACTAGCGGCTAAAAGGGTCTCTCGAGACTTTCTGGTACATCTTTTGCCTTCAAGACAAATTGTAAATGGGTAAACGAATAAATCAGAGAGGCTTACCTCAAGCAGAGTGGCTTACCTCAAGCAGAGAGGCTTACCTCAATCAGAGGCTTAACTTTGCGTATATATTCCAGGAAAACGCTTCTAGTACAATGTATTTATAGTGATAAGAGCAAAGTTACTACTTCGCCATGAAAATAGAAAATTCCATCAGTTCAAGCTAATCGATCTAGAAGTTTCAAGTGGACAGAAACTTGACATCTGGGAGCCAAGGCCAATTAACCTGTCAGTTGATCCATGGAGCTTGGCTAACTGTATGCAAGGTGTTCCACTATTATTATGGCAGGTCATGCACATTGCTGGATTCAGGTCATTTATGCCAAGACCAACATGCCTTATCTGGGAATGTTCCCATTGACAATATTCAATTGCGACAGAAGCCATTCTGAGACAAATTAACCAAAAAGATACATAAAAAAGTAAGCCCGATGCGGGGCTCGAACCCGCAACCTTTTGATTGACCTTATGAAGTTTAAGAGTCAAATGCTCTACCGATTGAGCTAACCAGGCGAACGAAACAAAGCCCGATGCGGGGCTCGAACCCGCAACCTTTTGATTGACCTTATGAAGTTTAAGAGTCAAATGCTCTACCGATTGAGCTAACCAGGCTTGTTGTTTGCAGAAGTGGACCCTGTATTATATGACTATATGTTCAAAAGAAACCTTTACCTCCCAAATGTGTTTTAGTATCTAGTATTCAGTTGTTTCAAAAGAAGAGGTTTACCCTTAATTAAATAATTGTACTCGAAAGAAATAAAGAATTATTTAAGCAAGACAATTAAATCAACATAATTCAGCGATACTAAAAACTAACTGAAGTCGCCTTTAACTTTATCCTACAAACTAATCTATTCTCTCTCTTGTTTGTCTAACACCTTTAGTCGTTGTCAGAGTCTGAATCCGAATCTTCTGCAAATGGGTCTAAACCGTTATAAGCTACCAAATTCGTAGTATGCTTCTTCCCACGCAATGATCTCCACGACATCATGTTCTCCGTCCCCATCTCTAGGAGCTTCTCCTTCACTTCAAAAGGAGAAACTCTCTCGCTCAACATATTTGCAACCAACCCAGCGATGATTGGGGAAGACATGGAGGTCCCCGAGAGATACTCCGGAGAATCAATGTTTTCGATGTTCACACTGGCAATTGCCACTCCGCTTGCGAAAATATCAACACACAGACCCCAATTGGAGAACTCTGCGATCCCCAAAGTTGAATCATCAATGGCTCCAACAGTAATCGCCTTCTGCGAACTAGCAGGCAGTGTATAACAAGCATCTACGTTCAGATTTCCAGCAGCGACAACAACGACAAGTCCTGTGTCACACGCAGCATCAATGACTCGGTTTAAGACGGCATTCTTGATTGCACCCAAGCTCATGTTGGCAACTCCAGGTAATTTCGTCTTCTTTCTATGATTCACAGCAAACTCTATCGCTCCCAAAATGATGCTGAGTGACCCTTGTCCAGACCTGTCCAAGGTTTTTACCTCGTAGAGATTGGCGTCTTTGGCGACTCCGTAAGTTTTGGAGCCCACGATGCCTGCTACATGAGTGCCATGGCCATTTGTGTCTCCACTGCCTTCTCCAGTAAAGTCTTTGCCCTCGAACGCTCTCCTTTCAAACTCCGGATGGTCTAACTTGATTCCAGAGTCGATAATGTAAACATTGACATCTTTCCCACTTGCTTTGCTATCGTAATAGTATGATGTTCTCTTTGAGTAGTAGCTGGTCTGCGAAAGCCTAGCTAAGTGCACAGGGCTGTTCTTCTGCTCTTTAATCTCCAACGCCCTGAAAACAATATCAGGAGTGACTTCTGCTACCATTGGACATTTCTTGAGTCTTTCGATGGTCGCTTTGCTGAAGTTTCCGGAGAATCCAACAAAGTTCCCAATACGGAACGACCTGGTGATATAGTCCCGCACCCTTTGTGCCACCGGGAACTTCAAGTCGTATTTTAAGAAAGATCCGACAGTTTCGTGGGGCTCTAAGACAACTAAGTGATTCGCTAACACAAAGTTAGCGATACAGAGGAGATAGGTGAAAACTTGGAGAGTGAGCATAGTTGTTTAAGAGGTTTACAGATGCGCCTTAGATAAATCAATTAAATATATATAATCACCAACAACAACAAAAGCAACGATATAATCCAACTGACTGTCAGTATTAACCAAAATAAATGTAGAAACAGTTCATTAAATGGACATTAAGAATCGTTCAAAACTTACAAGTTCTGAACGAGCTTGTTCTTCTCCTCTTCGGGCAAAGAGGAGATGTACTCTTTGATAGCAGCAGCAGCAGATGAGGAATCTTCCTTCAAGAGAGCGTACAAGTCGTTACGGCTCTTCTCAACCTTCAATTCTTCAATCCTCTCTTGCAACTTGGAGTGATTACTCTCGATATACGAGCTGACGGCTTCGTCATCGTCATAGTCGACAGTAGGCATCCAACTCTTCAATCTAGCGACCTTCTCCAACTTAGAGTTGGTGTTAATGACTTCGCCAATCATCTTCAACAAGTACTCCTCGTTCAAACGACGACGTAAACGCCAGAAGAAGAAGCGTCTAGCACTTGGCCAGTCAATTTCCTTTCTGATGACACCCTTAGCTAACATACGACCAGATCTGTCGTGCAAGTCAGCAAATTGGACGGACACTTGAGCGTAGATTGGCATCAAGAGTCTCTCACGAGCAACCAACTTGGCACTCACTTGCGAATATTCTTCCTGGTCCAACTTCTCATTCAATTTCTTCTTCAACTCGGCGTAGGTTGGGTCCAATCTTTCCATGGTGGCTAACAACTTGTCACGTCTGTACTTGATACCAACCATACCTTCTGGCTCCAAAACACCGGCTCTGGAATTAACGTCAGCGTACATCTCCATCATGTCAGGGTTGATGGTTGGGTCAACAACAACCCAAGAACCACCTCTCAATTCACCGTGTGGAGGAATGTAAGTGAAGATTGGTTGCTTAAAATCAACCAATGCGTCAACAATAAAAGAACCGTACTTAAGAACCTCATTGAACATATCACGCTGACCACCGGAGAAACCTCTCCAGTTGGCCAAAATGATCAATGGCAATTGCTCACCGTGGTTGAAGTCATTGATAGCCTGAGCAGTCTTGAAAGCAGAGTTAGGGTACCAAACTTGACCAGCTTCCTGATTCAACATCTCAGTGGAGTCTGGGTTAGCTGGGTCAGCTGGAACCAAGTTGTCAACAGTTCTAGTCTCAACACCGATAACACCGATTGGAATACCACCAAGACGGGCTCTACCGACAACAACACCCCTGGCCCAGCCAGACAAGGTTTCCTGGAAAGAGTCCTTGTCGAAGAGACCAGACTCAAATCCACCAGATTCCAATTCACGACCAGAAATCATCCATCTGACATCGTATGGCTCGCTCTTTGGTGGGAAGTACTCGATGTCTCTGTCCCATGGGTCTTCGCTCTTCAAAATTGGCACAGGGGTGTCACGCACAGCTGGGATGTAAGACATCCAGTCCATGATCTTCTCAACACCAGCCAAATCGTCGCTGGCCGTTAAGTGAGAAACACCATTCTTGTACATGATCTGAGTACCACCCAATTGCAAGTTAGAGGAGTAAACTTCTCTACCCAACAACTTGTTGATGGCAGGAGCACCAGTCAAAATAATTGGCTGGCCCTCGATCTGAATTGCTCTCTGACCCAATCTGACCAAGTAGGCACCAATACCCACCGATCTACAAGTCACCAAGGTGATTGTGAAGATGTCCTTGTAAGCTCTAGAGGTTGCACCAGCAATCAATCCGGAGCCCTTAAGACACTCAACACCCAATCCATCCTCAGCACCAACAATGGAAGTGATGATGTGACGCTCCTTACCATTCTCGACAACTCTCTCAGTGACAAGAGTCTTACCGTTGCCAGCCTCGTCAATGGTTGCCTTGTCCTCCGAAGTTAAGTACAAGTACTTGAATCCCTTCTCAGGTATACCCTCTTCGTTCCAGGCGACCTTAAAGTATGGAAGCAACTCCTCAGCAATACCAATTCTGGCACCAGAGTTAGCAGAAAGGTAGACTCTTGGGATACCCAAGCTTCTGGCCATTTCCGTACATCTGTTGAAGAACTCATCTTCCTCAGGACCGAAGGAACCGATCTTATGAGTGATATCGTTGGCGACAATAATGAACAGACGACCACGTGGGTACTCTGGGGTCTTAACAGTCACCTTGAAACCGACCATACCAATTTTGTTCGATCCTGGCTCTCTCTCCACAGCAGTCAATCCTCCATTCTCATCTTGGATCAACTCCAACGAAGCGAAGAAATCCTTTGGAACCTTGCCGTCACCATGCTTCTTCCATTGCGCAATAGTGGCTTGGCGGAACAACTCTGGGAAATCGTACACGTAGGTGGTTCCCATGTTGTGGGCCTTGTAACGCTTAGGCTGCAAGGACTCCTTGGCAGCGTAAGGGGTCGAAATCAGTCTCAAGTGCATGGATCCTGGAGCACCAATCGACTTGAAAACCCAGTCACCCTTGGTGTTCTTGATCTCCATGTACAACTCGGACTTGACGACGTAACCCGACACGTTGGTGATGATAGCACGCAATGGGAAAGGTTGACCAGATTGAGGGTCGATACAAGAGATACGAATCTCGGCACCAGTAACTCTCAATCTCCACAATCTTCTACCGAATCTCTCCAAGAAGGAGCCGAAGGCAGCTTCGACCTCCAGAGGCAAGACGTTGAAAACGGCAGAGAAGTTGATAAAGATGTGGTTCAAGTCGGAGTTCGAAGTGTCAATAACTTCCAAAGCATCCAAAATATCGGTCATCAAACGGTTGGACTCAGAGATCAAGTACTCACTGATACTGATCTCTTCGTTAATGACACCGGTTCTAATAATACCTCTAGTAAAGAATCTCTTGTCAGATGGGGAGTTCTTACCGACAGCTTCGTAGACGTGAATGTTTCTGTTGTCGGTGAAAATTGGCTTGATGTCAAAGTTCTCCAATCTTCTCAACTCCAATTGGAAGGCCAAAGCTGGCTCAATGTGTCTAATAACATTGTTCTCCAAGTAATCAGGTGCTGTGTAAGTGTAGTACTTAGGATAAGATCCAACAGTATTACCAAACACAAAGGTAATACGACGGACACCAGCGGCCCTCAACTCCTCTCTATTGTCCTCAATAATCTCGGCGATTTTCTCCAAAGCTACTTCTTCGGTATCATAGCCCTCAATACTGGTGACGACAACGTTGACAACATTGATGCATTCTGGTTCAGCACCGGCCTTGAAGGTAATGGCGTCAGATGGGTTAAGTCTTTCGAGACCAGCGAGAAGCATTTCATCAACATCGTCAATGTGCTTAGCTGGAACCAAGATACCGGATCTAGCTTTCTGGGTGGACTTGCTGTCGACAGTGAAAGACAAGTCAGAGACGGACGCAGCTCTGTTCATAGAAGTGGAGTCATCTCTTCTGAGGTTCTGAACAGAGTGAGAAGAGAGCAGAGGCAACTGGAACTGCCACTTGATGATTGGCAACTTCTCCTGCTCATGGAAATCATAGGTGATTGGGCCCAAAGAGTAAGCTCTGTAAGAACGACGCACGTAAACCTCGGCAGCTGCCATGGCAACCCACTCATCTTGGTTCACCAAAAACTGAAGCAAAACATCGTACACAGTGTGCTTGGAGTCGACAACCTCACGAATGATGTCGAAGTTGGGGCTTCTGTACTTGGCGTAAACCTCACCGTAAGAAGTCTGCAACACTGAGGATCTCAAGATGTGCTCCAACTGGTCGGACCTCTCCTTAATAGATGGCAAGGAGCACTGGATTAAGACTTCTCTGGCCTTCAAGGAAACCTTAGCAGTACCTCTAGACTCCAAATCAACGATGTTTCTCAAAGCATCTCTGATTGAAGATGCAATAGTGGCAGATTCCTGCAAGATTGGCTGGTAGGCCTCAATGATAGCCAACACCAAGTTGTTCTTAGAGCTGACCTTGGAGTGAGACAAGGCAATTTGAAGAACCTTGCTCAACTCAGTCTTGTACTCGTCTCTTTGCTTCAAAATGACATCCTCCTCACGGTTGTTTGAGCCAGAGAACAATTTTTCAACATCGTAGTACTGGTTGAGCAAGCTGGCAATGAAATTAAACTCGTGCTCAACCAAACCGTTGGAGTACTTGTTAGCAACATCGAGCAAAGGAGCCACAACTGCGCCAAACAAAGAGTCATCGGACTCCTTCTGGGCCTTGTGAATGAGCTTGAGAAGTTGCTTGGCAGGGAAGTCGCCGCCTCTACTCTGAGTTCTCTCGATTGTGGCTGTCAAGGCCTCGTCCAACTTAGCTGGCAATCTGGAGTGCAAAGCAGAAGCATGCAAAGCCCACTCAGAATATGGTAATTCCTTCTCTCTCAAGGACTCAATCAAGTTCTTCAAAGTGGAGTTCATAATGACTTGGTTATCGTAACCAGCCAAAATGTTTTGCAAGATGGAAGCGTACTTGTTGAACTTGTGAATTGGCTTGGAGCCACCAATAGATGGCTCACCTAAGTCAGGCAAAGTACCCTCGAATGGCAAAGCGTGCTTGACCTTCGATGGGTCATCCAAAGCCAAAATGGCCAAGATGTCACCGGCATTGACAGTAGATCCAGGCTGTTTGATAGTCTGGACGACACCATTCTCTTGAGCGATCAATGGCATGCACATCTTCATGACCTCGACCTCAGCATAGGCCTGACCGGCAACGACATGCTCACCACTCTCAACCAAGTACTTCACCAACTTACCTGGAGATGGAGTTCTCAACTGGGTAGGATCGTTCTCGATCTCCAACAAGCAAGTCTTACCATCAACGGACAATCTGGTAGCAGATGGCTCCTCCTTCCAGTAGATGGCGTGTGACTTACCGTCAATGGCACACAACAAACCACCATCGGACAAAGAACGAATACCAACAATGGCTCTGGTTCCGTTCAAGAACAAAGTGTATGTCTCCTCAGAAGACATAGTGGCGGTAAACTTGTACTTGTGGCCCTCGTAGATGAACTCAATTGGGAAAATAGTTCTCAACAAGGATTTGTTTGGAACTTGACCTCTCTCCAAGGAGTTGGTGTATTCCAGCTTATCTTCTTGAGAGGCGATGTAAGCCTTGGTGGCAGCACCGCACAAAACAGCGAGGATAGGGTCAGGTCTTTCCGCAGTCAACTTCTTAGAGATCAACTCATCCAACCATCCGGTTGTGATTGTGTTATCCTCGAAGTCAGGGGTCTCCAACAACTTGATCAAGTACTCCACGGTGGTTCTGAAATCACCTCTGATGGACAACTCCTTCAAAGCAACCACCATGTGCTTTCTGGAGGCTTGACGGTTCTCGCCGAAAGCAAAAATATGACCAAACTGAGAGTCGGAGAATGAGTGGATTGACGATTGGTTACTGACCGAGAAGTAACCCCACACGTTGGACGAAGATCTGAAGTTCAACTCGTGCAAGTTACCACCAGAGGGCTTGAAACCTTCTCCAGGGTCCTCAGAGGTGATACGACAAGCGGTACAGTGGCCCTTTGGAGCAGGGCGACGCTGGGTAGTCAAAGAGTTCTCGTTTTTGAACTCAAAGTCAATTTCTGTGGAGGTATGAGGGTCCACACCGTACAAAGTTCTGATGTCTCTGATTCTGTGCATAGGAATACCCATGGCAATCTGCAACTGAGCAGCAGGCAAGTTGACACCGGTGACCATCTCGGTGGTAGGATGCTCAACCTGCAACCGGGGGTTCAACTCCAAGAAGTAGAACTTGTCCTCGGCGTGAGAGTACAAGTACTCCACGGTACCAGCGGAAACGTAACCGACCAACTTACCTAATCTCACGGCGGCATTCTCCATGGAGCGGAAAGTTTCCTTGTTAGCAATGGTAACAGGAGCCTCCTCGATGATCTTCTGATGTCTTCTCTGGACAGAACAGTCTCTACCGAACAAAGAGATATTAGTACCGTACTGGTCAGCCAACAATTGCACCTCCAAATGTCTGGCACTGCCAGCCAACTTCATGATAAAGATTGGAGAACCTGGAATCTCGTTAGCAGCCTGGTTGTATAAGGTAACAAAGTCTTTCTCGTCATCGACCTTTCTGATACCCTTACCACCTCCACCTTCGGAGGCCTTGATCATGACAGGGAAACCAATTTGTCTGGCCTTCTCCAAACCGTCTTCAGGACTGGTACAGCATCCCTTGGCGTAAACTTCCTCAGAGACAGACACCAAGTTGGTGGAAGGATCCACTTGGACCTCGTCGACACCAGTTCCAGACCATGGGATACATGGCACTTCTGCGTGCTGTGCGACGATGGTAGAAGAAATTTTGTCACCCAATGATCTCATGGCCGAGCCTGGAGGACCGATGAAGACGATCTTTTTGGGAGAAGCTGCCAACATCTCAGGCAACATTGGGTTCTCGGAGGCGTGACCCCAACCGGCCCACACAGCGTGTACATCAGTTCTCTCAGCGATCTCGACAATTAACTCGACGTTGGCGTAGTTGTTGTTGTTGGTTCCACCAGGAACCTCCACGCACTGGTCGGCCATACGAATGTACTCGGCGTTGGCAGCCATATCCTCAGGGGTGGCCATAACGGTGAATTGAACCGCTCTCTCGTCGCCAAAGGTTTCATAAGCCCATTTTCTCACGGATCTGATTTCCTTGACTGCGGCAATACCGTTGTTGGCGATCAACACCTTGGAAATGACGGTGTGACCTTGGTGGTTTCTGACAAAGTCAGAGACGGGGCCGGGCTCGGCTTCACTTACGGAATTCAAGCCCTTAAAGTGGTCCGCCAAGTTCTGATGGAGCGACTGATAGTTTGTGTCGGACATTAGAAATGACTTGACGTTGTTGTAGATTCGGCGGAGCGAAAACGACAGGTGTAGCGGGGTTTTAGTGTGGAAGCTGTGAAACCTCGATAAATAGGGGGTATGTACAAAGAACGGTCGTAGGGGTCTGTGGTTAGTAAAGGTGCTCCAAGCACGCATAGGTGGTGATGGAGAAAATGTTGGAGGTGAGAAGATATCCGGGGGTTATAATCCGAGGGTGAGAATGGACAAGTTGGAAAAAAAGACAAATGGAGGTGTTGGGTTGACAATTGATTTGATTTCATTGTGGATATCTGAGTTTCGATTTCATTGTGTATGGGAGAATTCATCAATGAAGGTGTTGATAAGGCTCTCATTGAGATACCTCAAGTCTCTTCAAAACTATCCAAATACTTCAATGGGAGAAATTCTCAATTCGCTCCAGAATTCACTTTTCCAATTCAATTCAATTCAATTCAAATCCCATGGTATCAATCTGTCGAATTCTGTAATTTCCATCCTTCTTTATCTCCACTCTTTATTGTTTGGGTCTTGCTTTGTCTGTTTCTCTCTTGTGGGTTTTCTCACTCATCTCATCCTCTTAATATCCCCATAGTAAATGATCTCTCCATGTATCTCCATATCTATTGTCATTTCCATGATTTTCTCCACCTTCTCTATCTAAATCTCGATTCACATACTTATAAGGCACCAAACGACACACAGAGGCAGATATTGTTGTTGTTGTTGTTGTTGTTGAACTGCTCTGGTTTCTCTATCTATCAATTTACCGGAAGTTGGAAACCTTATAAACGGGCATTTTCGCAGCTTAGGGCCACTGCTGTACACAGGCACTTGGGTCGATTCGCACTGTCCACTAGGAAAATGGGCCCCAACATTGAAAAAGTTGGCCCAAAATAGAGGCGTGTGCATACCAAAATCTCTGCACCATTCTTGACGTAACTGACAACCACGAAGGGTTTGGGGTTGGTTGGATGATACTAAGTGCTTTTGGGATACATGGTGCACGGGTTTACTGTCTACATTTTCCAATTTGTAATTTAATTTTTTTGTCCTTTTCTTCGACGTCAACACGGTGAGGACTTTAAAGGTTTTCGGACTACGCGGACTTTTTGGCTTCAAAATTAGTCGATGTTTTCGCGCATTGCGTTAGGTGGATATCTTGAAACTTGATTTTCTTGATAAACCGGGCTAATTCGGGATCATCTCAATATACACAATCTAGACCCCTTCCCTTTTTTTTAAATGGCTCTTATCAGTAGAAAAGCCCAAGCGCTTAGTTGTGGTTAGGTTAGTTTCGGCGATTGGGTTTTTATAAATATTTTATCACGTGACCATTCATCACGTGATAATTGAGAGCCAATTAAACAAGAGAGAAAACTTGCCAACATTCTATTTTCTGGTTTCATCACTGTATAAGCATCATCTTTATCAACGTCACCCTTATTACCTAAACCTGAACATCCAACAATTTAAATCAACGTTTAAGTCAACAGATTTGGCATCAGTTTATTTATAAACAACTCATTAAACGTCAAATTATTTATCATCGGATTTTTACCAGCAATATCTAACAATCAACTATAAAATCAACTATACTTCCTGAGATCATCTTCAACTTTCTGAAATCAACTTCCCAAAAACCACTCATTTAACATAAAACGTTCAGCATCACTTTTTTAGCATTAACATAATCAACACCAATATCAACTGTCTCAATTCCACTCCCTAAAGTAGATTGTCCAGTATCATCTACACCGACAGGGTACGGGTGTTTTTCTTTATATCTACTTATATTTTGGCACCTCCCTCTACTTCCTGTCTCTACTTCCTGTCTCTACTTCCTGTCTCTGCTTCCACTATTTCCTGTCTTCCTCTGCTACTTGCTTTACTCCTGCACCTTCATCCTACTCGGACCTTTTTAAAACTATTCCGTATTGCTATCCAGTGCTCAAATCAATTAACCAATGTGGAAAACCCAGCTCCATGTAAACATGAGACTAATTTTTTTATTTTTCCCAGTTATAACTCCGAGGTTTATTTTCCTCGTGAAGTAACTATCTGTCAACTTCGCCTATTTCTTTCCAAACCTCTCCATCTGTCTAAAACTTCCCACTGTCCCATTCCCACCATTCTTACGCTTCCCCTTTCTCTTCTGACACTTTCCACTTACTCTATAATTTCCAATTTCACTTGACAGCATTCACCCATGTCAATCGGTTCCAATGCAACGTCGATCCTCCACGGCCATATGTCTCATGACGTAATATGTTGCCCCACATGTCAATTGCTAAACGGCACCTCATAACCTTTTCTGTTACTTTGCGACATGAGAACCGTGTTCTCCAGGTTTGAAATGTGGGGGAGAATCTTCTGGATTCGACTATAAATGTCTAGCATAATGCCCTTGTTTCACAGTTTTATTTCATTGCATCCTCAATTAAACTTTTCGCACCCAATGTCCAGCGAAGAAAAATACAGCGAAGAAGAATATAACGATGAAGTGCCCACCTTCTTGGGCTTCAAAGGTAATCATTTAAATGCTGCCGTCACCGTTATGTGTGGTGTGGGCTTCCTTTTATTTGGTTATGATCAAGGTGTCATGGGGTCGCTTTTGACCTTGGATTCATTTAGAGGAACTTTCCCTAAGATCAATACCCAGCTTCATCCAGAGAACTCCACATTGCAAGGTGCAGTGATTGCCTTATACGAGGTGGGTTGCTTAATTTCTGCATTGTCCACCATGTATTTGGGAGACCACTTTGGAAGATTGAAGCTTATCTTCACGGGCTGTTTGATAATGATAATTGGCGGTGCTTTGCAGGCTGGTTCTACGAATGTTACCTTTTTGGTGATTGCCAGAATTTTTTCTGGTTTAGGAAATGGTCTCCTTACCTCCACTGTGCCATTGTACGCTGCTGAGTGCTCCAAGGCTCATAGCAGAGGTCGTTTGTTATGTATCCATGGCTCATTGATTACCTTAGGTATCTGCATTTCTTACTGGGTTGATTTTGCCTTCTACTTTACTGAAAAGTATGGTGAAGTATCATGGAGATTTCCTGTCGCTTTTCAGTGTGTTTTCCCTTTGTCTATCATTGGTTTTATTTTCAAATTGCCTGAATCCCCCAGATGGTTGATGGGTAAAGGAAGAGTTGAAGAGGCAAGGGTGGTGTTCGCCGCACTTTATGACCTTCCAGTGAACCATCCTGTTGTTGAAGAACAGGTGATGGAAATTCAAGAGTCCTTAGCAATAGAAGAACGTGCTGGGGCAAACAAATTCAGTGTCAAAGCGTTACTCAAGCAAGGAGAAAAGAAGAATTTTCAAAGAGTCAACTTGGCCGGCTGGTCGCAGGTGATGCAGCAGATCTGTGGAATAAATCTAATCACATACTACGCTGGAACTATATACGAGACTAACATAGGAATGTCTCCGTTCAATTCTCGAGTTTTGGCTGCTTGCAATGGTACGGAGTACTTTTTGGCGTCTCTCATTCCCATTTTCATTATTGAAAAGGTTGGCAGAAGACCTCTTTTCCTCTTTGGCACCACTGGTCAATTCTTAACCATGCTTTTCCTTTTTGTTTCCATGGAAATGGCAGAAAAGGGACATAAGGGTGCTGCTGTGGGTGCGGCGGTGTTGCTATTCATCTTTAACACCTTCTTTGGTGTATCACTTTTATCCCTTACATGGTTGTATCCACCTGAGATCTCATCTTTAGAAGTCAGAGCACCTACCACTGCTATTTCCACCGCCTGTAATTGGGGTTTCAATTTCATGGTGGTGATGATCACTCCTGTCTGCTTTGAAAGAATTAAGCATCACACTTATCTTATCTTTGCTGGCATTAACTTCTTGATGATTCCTGTGTTCTTCTTCTTGTATCCAGAGACCAAGGGTCGGACATTGGAGGAGATGGATTTGATTTTCGCCAAAACACCAGAATGGCAGCCATGGAAGTCGGTCAAAATTGCCAGAGAAATGCCATTTGCACATTCTGGACTTGTCGGAGATGTGAGTAAGTACAAGCCTACATCTGAGCATTATGAGGATGCTATCTTGGAGAACCTGTCTACTTTCAGCATGGAGTGAAGAATCTTAGGCATTTGCAAGATTGTTAGAAGTCACATTACATAAATATGATTAAATGAATTGCATCATTAAAGTGAGTGTCCGATATGATACTAGAAGTAAGGTAGAACGCCAGTATTGGCTAAGATGCAAATGGGTAAGTTGAATAAAGGAGTGTTTCAACAAATTGTATGCTATAACTTCGACCTTCTTCCTTTAAAGCTATGCAACATGAAGATGGATGATATCGACGAATAAATTCAACAGGGCTATGTTAGTGGTGTATAGATATATGGAGGTAACAGGGTACGAATACCAGTTAATAGAGATTTCTGTAATTCCTACTGTTAGTGGCGATCAGATAGCACATCAGGTACATCGAGACCCAAAAAAGAAAAAAAGAGAAACAAAAGTATCAATTCGACTCTGACATTTACAAGTGATCATATAATAAAGTCAACCCAAATTACCATAACTTTATTAGTCACAAGACTCTTTTGAGGTTCACAAGACCTTGAGTTTCTCAACTCAAATCTTGATGAGGAAATGATGCTCCTGACATTTACAATGTAAATTTTAAGAATTATAATGTACAACACAATTGACATTGTCGACTCGAAGCTTGTTTGCCCACCTTGTCTTCATATACATTTCTATCTCTTGTTCCTTTATGACTCTTGCCACTACTGCACACTCTGGAAGCTTCTTATCATCAAGTACAAAGCAGACAACGAAGCCAGAAAGGCCCAAAACTCCCTGCTAATCAATTTAAACATCCATAATTGACCCAAAACTCTTTAGAGCATTTTTATGAATATAAATTAATATTGTCCCCAGTTATAGATAGTCTTCAACTATTAACTTCCCCATGATATATGTTCCTCAGCTATTATGGCACTCGCACGACAGCAAAAAAATCTTCAAAAATTGCACTCACTGAAGTTCAAAACTCATCATCATGTCGTGGTTGTTCGGAGGAAAGTCTCAAGAAGAAAAACAACAGGATAACCTCAAGCAGACGTTGGGCTTCGATCCTGCCCAGGTGGCCGATGTGTCCGCCATCATCAGCGCCCCAGGAGTATTGAGCTCGCAGAAATTGCACCCTTTGGCTGGTTTGGACAAAGGTATCGAATACATGGACTTGGAGGACGACAAATTGTCGGAGATGGAAGGTGCACAGGGTTTGTTAGCATCCAGATCATGGTCTGACGACTTGTGTTACGGAACCGGTTCCGTTTACTTGATTGGCTTGGGACTTGGAGGAGCATACGGACTCCAGGAAGGTTTGAACAACTTACCACCCAACTCCACGTCCAGATTGAAGTTGAACACCGTTTTGAACCACATCACCAAGAGAGGTCCATATTTGGGTAACTCGGCTGGTGTTCTCGCCATGACCTACAACCTTGTCGATTCGTCAATCGACTACTTTAGAGGCAAGCACGATGACTACAACTCGTTGGCTGCTGGTGCCTTGACTGGAGCTTTGTTCAAGAGTTCCGCTGGTGCCAGACCCATGGCCATTTCCACCTGCTTGATGACCGCTGCTGCTGGTGCATGGTGTGGCTTGAAGCACTTGCTTCAATAATTGCATGGCTATCTGGGTTTTGTCTATTAATGTTTGTAAATAGTTATTACGACGTCTGTTGAATGCTTGCGGCCCCCGCGTGTACCAATGTATCCGTTCCTTTTTGTAGTGACCGACTTTGTTCGGTATATTCTACCCGTTGTTTCTTGTCTGTTGTGGTTTTCTCTTCCACAGGTCTTTTTTTGCTGAAAAGGCCCTCGAGTTCCTCCTGTGAATACTGTTTGTCCTTCTGCATGATCCGAATAAATATGTTTTTGCCTTCATCTCCGATTTGGTTGGCAATCTCAAGAAATTCTTCGTTGGTCTTGACTTTGCAGAACATCTGATAAAATTTCGACTTTCCCGGCACCTGGTTGAGCAAAATGTATTTGGTATTACTGGGATGATTTTGAACTGAAATGGATGTACGGATGAACTCAGGAAGAACGTCTTTCCAGGGTAGAGGAGAGTCACTGAATACGGTGGGGTTCAGCTCGGCAGCCTCTGCCATCATTCCTCCAATTTTATCGTTGCCCATCGTCTTCTGGAACTCGACAATCTCCTTTTTGCACAAGAAACCGCCATTAACCACCAACGAGACCCCGTGCTTGCTGGTAATATCGAAAATCTTCTGAACAAATTCACGAATGGGTTGCTGTCTATTTCTCATGTCTCGAGTCCGACAATGGACTGTTAAGTTGGCAACACCAGTAGCACAGATTTTCTCTACCAAATCAAGCGTTGGCTTCGGGTCAGAGGGGTCTAACAACCGGATCTTACAACTGATGGGTTTGTCATAGGGTTTTCCAACATTCTCAACCAAATTGGATAGAATCAGAGTGAGAAGCTCGGGTTTGGAAAGCAAAGCTGCGCCCATTCCTGAATGGGTAGAAAAAGGTTTTGGACATCCGCAATTGAGATCAATTCCATCGACATCATTCACCACTTTTAGAGCACCTTCGACTGCTATTTGAGGGTCTGACGATCCAAGCTGGAAAATCAACTTTCCCTTCTCAATTTCACGGTTCGTACGGAAAATTAAGGAATTTTTCTGGCCTGTTTTTCCTGTTTCAACAAAATCAACGGTTCCCAACTCAGTGTTATCGATTCTTGTACAAGTTCTAATTTTGCGGTCGATGATCTCCGGAGACCAAACCAAGTCTGCGCCGTATTTGAGCGCCATGAGCCTCATGGGAAGCTCGCCGCTTCGAACCATTGGAGCTAGACATAATTTTCCTGCGTATTCCGGCATTTTTTTGGACCAGAACTTGAAGAACATGGAGAAGAGGTTTGGGTGAGCTTCATAGTTCTGAAGGTGATGAGTAGTCACGTGCATAATGGTCATGTGTTTATAATCACGTGTTTAAAGGGTGTGTGTTGTGAAGTCACATGATCTACAGAGGGTTCAAGGTAGGAAAGTTAAAAGGGTGATCACCATACCCATCATCACGTGCTGATAATGATTTCTCACGTGAATCGGTCATCACTCCCAAGTCCGAGGAATCCAACGCATGATCCTGGTTGCTTCCAGAAGATTCCCCGATAACTGCATGACTCACCTAATGAGGAAATTTGCTGTGACATAATTGACTCCCGTAATTGGCACAGGGCATCCGTGACATAATTGCTTTCACTTATGGGGTAAGAAGCAAGATAATGTAGCCAGTCAGCGTAGACATGAAGGTCAGAGTGCGCGAGAGTCACGTGATGTGGTCATGATAAGATGAGGAGGAAAATGACATAGAAGCTCAGAGAAAACGTACATTCAGAAGGATATTTTCAAGAAACTTGATATGAGGTTATAGCGAATCATCAGATAACTTGCCTACTCCGGCAATTGACTACAATCGCGCTAGCTTCAAACCCAATTGCACAAACAGTTCTCATCAGCCGTTAAAACAAGAAAAAAATGTCGGGACCAGATTTCTTTTGGTCGCGCAGAGTGCAGATAGACATGCTTTATCGATGGTCATGAGGGTGACTGCTCACGAGACAATACAACGTACAGAGGGGCAATGGACACAAAAATGAAAGCATTAGTAGATCCCAACTGGTCACTGATGGCAAATATCTCATGCTTGGCTATTAATACTATGGGGTCAACATGGATGTTGACAGAAGGTTCCAAAGGTAAACATGGAGATTCCGGCATGGAACTGCAGGGCGCGCATCGATCGGGGAGGTATATGCCGTCGGCAAGGTGAACTCATGCAGGTGGAGATGACTTATTGCAAACATGAAACAGCCATTCTAGAGCGTTGAGATTTAAGTTTACGGAATTGTGCGAAACAGCCATACAATTGGACCGGGTCTACACTATAGACATGTGAGCAGGTGCCCTTGGGCTCAGTAAGAAGCACCAGGCGACTTCGGGGAGTGTCCGGGGCATGCAGGTAAAAAGAAATTTGATGCATCCATATACAGTATTTAGTAAGAAAAAGAAAAAATGGTCTGCAAATTTTCCTTTTTTTCCTTTTTTTTTTTTTCTTTTAGGCCATGTCATATGTTTTTATATAAGATATATGCCCGCCCCAGCACAACTGTTCCTCCTTTGATCTTTTTCTTTCCAAACAAACATGACTTTATTATACCAGCCTTTGTCAAGAACATTTGGCCAGCGGGACGGATGTCTCACCCCCAACAACCATCATGACGACACCTCCAAACGAACCGCGCACCCATCACACCAAACATCATCAACTTCATTTGTGCCTAAATCCACCTTTTCCGACTCACACGAGATCTTGTCTCCTCCTTTATCGCCTTATCAGAAGACATGTTCGCATGACGCGGATGGTGTACACAGTCACGCACCAACCCTCAACGGTCTCGCATCTAAGGCATACATGCAAACTGGTCTGCCTTTCAAGCTTGAAGACTTTAAGAGCTACCTGTTGACGGTGGTGCCATGGACAAACTTGTCCACCAACTACAAGCAGCGCCAGTTGCGCTTCTTGGATCAGTACTCGGCCATTTCCTCCAAAGAGCATCTGTATCTGCACCTGCTCAGATTGGCAGAACGTCGTGCAGCCCAAGCTGCCTCTGCTTCCACTTCCAGAAAGAGAACCATCCGTAGTAGCAGCGACGATTCTGACACTGATGCCGTAGAGCGCATTCGCACCCGGCGTGTGGTGAAGGAGAACCTGGCTCCATTATCGGAAATAGATATTGAGCTGTCGGTGCCAGCACTGCCCTCTCCTAAGAAGCGTAAGGTGCGGAAGGAATCTCCATATGCTGGGTCTCCATTGGCGGTGCAGCAAGCAGCATTGATTGATGAATCGATCCCAAATTACTCACCAGATCCAGCCACCACTCTTCCTAAGGGCAATAACAGATGTCTTAAGATTGAGTGGAAGGGTCAGCCCATGGACTTGAAGAACGACCCCAACTTGGATAAATTGCACCCAGCAGAGGTGTTGTTGGCGTCTACACTTCGGTTGCCATGTAACGTATACTTGGATTCCAAGAGAAGATTGTTTTATGAGAAAGTGAATAGGATGCGCAGTGGGATGCCCTTCAGAAGAACAGATGCCCAGAAGGCATGCAGAATAGATGTGAACAAGGCCAGTCGGCTCTTTGCAGCATTTGAGAAGGTGGGATGGTTGAATGATAGCCATTTCACGGGACACATCTAGTATTTATTAAGCACATGGGGTGCCATGGACGGCACATTTCACTTCAGGTTTTAGTTTTATTGTTTTAATTTGGTCTGGTCCGGGAATATAGAGGACGGCGGATGGAATGGATATGAACCACCGTATAGTAATGGAAATTAGAGAAACGGCAAGGTGTAGAATAGATCTCGTCATTAGTTTGAGTAGAGGGGTTCCTTTACCTTCGACTTGAAGACTCTTAACTGGATGTTGTTGAACCGAATGAGTCTCCAAGGTTGATAACTCTCAGGAATCGATAACTTCCAACTATTGAAACTATTAACTCATTCTAATTATTTACTTTATTATTTGAGCACTTTATCTCAAAATTAGTTGCAACATTTAGTGGAATGCTTATACAGTTTCTAAGTCTCTATGATACTTTTCAACTTTCTCTGGAATACACCCGATGTTTTCATCTTTACTTCAATCACTCTAATGACTTCGACATTTCACTGATAACTTCTTAGTGTATAACTAAATGAAACAAAAATATGGGAACTAGTCCAACTGAGTGCACACTTGATCAATCAGTATCCTTTCAAGCATTCACTTTCGAAGTTCTCCTCTTCCACTCTTATTTGCTTGTTTCTTCATCCTAGTGACCACTTAGACCATCTACGATAGATAGAAGCGAAAACAAATTTCTAAACTTCCTTACGATTTCAGCTTCGAACACGTTTCTTGGTGTCATTCTACTTTCTTTACAATTTCCTTACTGAAATCATTTCTTCTCAATATCTATTATCTTCACCTTCATTCTCGTTATCTCACTTCATCTCAATCATCACAATTATCAGTCATCACCATCTGTATTTTCTATTTTCAAGTATGCCCTTTTCTGTTCTCCTTCTACCTCCTCTTCGGCTTCTACTATTTCGAAATCTCACCCCTATTTCATTATTCCCAATTTCTGATTGTTCCTCTATTCTCACTGCGAATAACCATTCTCCAACATAATTACGAACCCACTCCCATTCTATAAATACATTATTCCTACTGCAAAAATCGAATTCCGCTTCAAAACAATTTTAACCCAACCCCTATAGTTTCATCCACCCATCGCTTCCTTTCTCCACTCACTTCTTCTCTTTTTTACTCTACCTTTGCTGGTCCAATCCCAATTTCGTCGGTCAGCCAGAAATTGGCCAATTTTTCCTGGTGTACGGGTTTGGCTCCAAATTGCTTGAGGTGCTCCCCTCTAATTATCCAACACCATTCATCCTCCAACAAAATCCGTTTTCCACTCTTATCCCGGCCCTGACTCTCCGTTAGTCCAATATTCTTCCCACTGCTGTTTTGCGCCCGGCGCACTTCCATTCGCTCGCTCCAACTGTTACTGATTTTTGACGTCCGGACGGTCCAATAATCGCCGGCTCCAGTACCTATAGTCCAAGATTCAAAAGCGTCCAAGCGCTCCACAAGAAACTCACTACACAACCCAGAAATATCAGCCGCTGTCCTCATGAACCAGTCGCATATGCACCCTGTGGAGCGTCCACCATCCACAGATGCTAATCTATCATATCCAGACATGGCGGGTTTTCAGCAACCTGCCACCTTCCACGAAGCGCCGCTAATGATGTCGCCACATAACACAATCTCCGAGTTCCCCCCGGCTCGGGCTTTCACTGAGAATCTCATGCATAGCGACGAGTCCATCCCAACAACCTTGGCCTCCAAGCTCAACAACTTTTACTTACAGACTCCGGGTATGCCTGACACACCGGCGTTCCACCTGAGCCCCACGTTCGTCCAGGGCCCCCTCTTACATACTCCTAATTCTATGACCATGGTGACACCGACCGTGGCTCAGGAGAAGTTCCACTCCTCGCCAGAATTCATCACTGGTCCTGCTGCCTACCACTCGGACTCTGGTGTGCCAGCAAGTGTTGTAGCATTCAACGAGGGCTTGCAGCTCACGTTCATGGACCAAGTGGGAGGTCCGCAATCCAAACAGAGCGCTATTCGCCCTGACCTGACCGTCGACGTCAATCCACTTGCCAACGTGGTCAATAGACTGCAAAAGCCTACAGACATGCTCGCTCACACCGACGACAGCGACACTGTGACGCAGGAGTCACCAAACTCTATGGAATACTTTGTCTCCTTCAAACGGGGGCCGTCTTCGGGCGATTCTGAGCTCACTATTGAGGACCTATTGAATGAAGACCCCTTTTCTGAAATCACCAATACTACTGACCCAATAGAGGAGGATACCAAGGGTGATAGAGAGGAAGATATTTCAAGGTACTTGGACTTCAACGATATTCAGTCGTCACCCGTTGTACCAGAAGCGCAACCTACAGAGACCGTAGTTAAGTCTCGCTCATCAAGATCGCCTTCAGTCAAGGCAAAGGGGAAGTTCTCCCAGGCCAAGATGCTCATGAGCAGCACCAATAAACAAATTCGCAAACTGAAGTCGTTCAGTAATGGACTCAATCAGGGAACGTTGGCGGGCCCAGCGTTCTCCTTGGAGGAGTGTCTGAATGAGTTCCACATTGCGGAAGGAAACTATGCGTTCCAGGACGAGACGGCCCGTCTCAACATGCAACTTGGGCCTGCGCTTCCGTCAACGCTCTCCAAGCGCAAGTCTTCGTCTAAGTTGCCCAAAGCGCTTACTAGACCGGTTCTTCGTAAGCTGAAAACCACCACCAACTTGTGTCTGCAGACTGCGTTCCGGAGCTCACCCAAGGTGTTGAAGAACATGGAGTCGGGACTAATGTCGTTTCAACTCAACTTGAAAAACGCACCACCTGAATAATATAGTCAATGTATCATTACATCTAGTATTTCTCTTTCATCTGTCAAACTACATTTTCTCCCTTCTCTCCACCCAAGGGTTTCATTCTTTCACTTCTACACTACACCATTCGAAAACTGCTTGTCTATTAATATAAAGCCAACCATCTACAAGTCCTTCTTTCTTGGAACGTACTCCTCCTCCAACACAACATCCTTTCTAAAGGATCTGGAGAAGGAAAGTCCCTCAGCACCGTATGCGTAGTATGCCAAAGCAACAGGTACGATACCCATGGCAAACACGTTGAATGCAACAGATTGTGGTCTGAAGCGGAAGTAGTGGCCTAACTTCTCCTTGGCGGTGTTGAACCTCTGGAAGGCTGGATCTGGTTTGAGGGTGTGAGCCATGATGAAGATGTGGTCTAAGATTTCTTTACATGCTCGCTAATTGGTTCTAAGGGCGTGCGAAGCCTAAAATATTGGGAAGTAGATTCAATGTAGATGTCAAAAAAAGAGTGAAGCGAGAGAAAGAGAAAAATAAAATAAGAATTGACGAAAGGAAGAGAAATAATAAAGGAAAGAATATAATAAACGGAAATCAAAATCAAGTAGTGGTTACGAAAGGCAAATTAATTTGTCCATTACCTAGTATAGTTATCCTTCCCAATCACTGCGCGTACGCAGAGTACAAAACCTTCCCTCCAACATCACTGCCCAACACTCCAATCTCATCCAAAATCTTGAGCGACTTGTCCCGAATGTAACGATCCCGCAGACTAGCACCGAACTTCATGTTTCGTAAGCCATTGACCTGTTCGTCCTTCATGAACTTGTCGTTGAGTCGAAGCACCTGCTTAAGGAGCTCGTCTACCTGCCCTAAAAGATAATAGACATTCTCATTCATAGGTTGGAGATCTTTGAGAATCGTTGCTGCCTCTGGCAGTAACTTCAGCTCCGCTCCTGCCTGCGTAATCGCAATAACACACCGCTTGTAGTGACGGAGAAGCTCTACGATTTTCCCAGCTTTAACCTTGTGGAGTAGAAGCATCTTGCGTAGTTGGAGCTCCAAGTTGATGCTATCAACCAATGGTTTAATGACCTCGTCCACATCGCCAGACCCTTTACCTACGGAGTCGGCCGTGACATTTTCCTGGTGCTTGAGCCGGATCCAGCCGCCCTCCACCAAATCCCGCGGCATAGTGAAGATATTTCGAAGAGTATATAGCTCGAATTTGTCAAAGTTCTTGTCGACATGTGACACGAGGAGCGTTTCAAGTTCTGCAGCGCCCAGGCGGATCTCCTCAGCTGGAAAAACCCCCGCTGCTTCCGGCTGCGTGGTGCCATCCATCAACACATCGCCATCGCCATCGTTGTCGGTGGGTTTACCCAACTGTTGAAGTTGTGCTGCTCGGCGTTTCATGAGAAACCGCTCCAAGGCATCGGTACAGTTATACATGATCTGGTTGACGTCATTGATAACCTCGTCAATGAGTGTGAGTGGTGCAAACCCAAGATGTTCGGTTAGTAGCGACGTGACTCTGTAGTCGGCCGAGTTCATGATGGGAATGATTTGTTTGTTTTCGGACTTTCAACTTCTCACCCAGTAGATGGTGATGGATCACGTGATCCAAATATCCTATACTGATAGGCTTTCTTTTGGATCACCACAGTTCTCAGGTGACTCAAGTTGGCCTCATTGTCAATGATGAATGTGAATGAATATACTGTCAAAGTTTGCAAAACTTTTTCCGTGTTGTGGTTCCTCGGCACAATTCATCTTCCCAAATCACAGGCCTCAGAATGAGATAGGACCAGACCAATGGACCTGAACGTCTTCCAAAAAAAAAAAGAACCAAAATTTCGCAATCATTTAAAGCCTCCTGATAAACCATGTTCCACTTTAAGAGTCCACAAAAAACTCCAAAATAACCACTTTCTATATCCATGGCTTCATGACCTGTGTGGAAGCTCCAAGTACCGTGAACCTCCAACACTGCGGATCCAATAGATCACCTCCAAGAAACGGCGAATCTCAAGTGGAAAAACTCCCAAATGGCTTCGTCTGAATTCGGAGACTCCGTGGTACTTCACCATGTACCTCAAAATTTTGACTCCTTGGATGCACGAGTCGTGCAATACAAGTATGCTATCGTTAAGCTTCAACGACTTATCAACTCCATTGATGGAATCCTCGACAGAACCTCCGGGTCGACCAACAACCTTGTGTTGGTGCAGTACATCATATATCTCTCCGCTACGGTCTTTGCAATCAACGAGAGCGGCTTTGGCCAAAGATTGGCTTCGTTGGAGGCATTCAGGGCCTTGAAACCTTCCAACATCACTATCAGCCAGGTGGTTACCCATGTGGCCTACGACATGAAGGACCACCCCATTATTCCGCTTGAAACTCTACCCTCACCGCTGGTTGCGGCAAACTGCTTGAAAAGCTTTCGAGCATCGTGTCTCAATTGCTTGGATGGATATCAGAAACGGTATGCTAATGCCCTGAGGGAAATCCAGAACTCTGCGTATATGGGCGACTTGGATGCGCTCTTCAACTCGCTGTTCTTCGATCGCGAGCTTGATATCGACTTGACACTCCGTTGCTCAAAGATATCGCCCTCGTTCATGTTACCTTTGGAATCTAAGGATGTGGTGACTGATCCGGACTTCGACGAAGCCTCGTTGATCGACATGGACCTCTATGGCCTTTTCACATTGACCTTGCAGATGTCACGTATGCTCGCTAGGATCAAACCTCAGATTGCAAAGTATCGTGACTTGAAACTGACGCAAAGAAATTTGCAAGATGCGTCTTTCAAGGCAATTCCGCAATACGAGTATTCGCTACATCGTATTCTCTTCTGGGCTTTGCGCTTGAACGACTTGTACTCGATTATCCGTCGGTTCGGCCGCCAGATCTTCCTAGGAAACTTGGAGCACTTGCAAGATGCTAAGTTTCTCTCGCAAATGCCAAACGGTGCATTTTTCAAGAATAGCATTTTGAAGGATATCGACGAGTACTTCAACACTTCCAAGAAGAACGGTATCCTCATAGCAACCATCACACGTTTCATTCGCATGAACTCCAAGTATGATATAAAGGCTCCGAATGTGCTTGAGTTTGTTGGTTTCATACAGCAAGGATTTACCTATATTGAGGCTTTGAACAAAAAATTTCAGGAATTCGGACTCAATTGGATTGCTGGCGAGCTCTCATTCCGAAGAATGCACGACTTGCCCATTAGTAACCTCGGCAAGCTCAACTCCATGTTACAGGACGAAGTTTCGAGGGACTTGCGATTGAAGAGGGAAGCTGCTCTTAAAAGCGAGAGAGGCAAGGCAAAGCATATCACCAAGCCGGTCGCCAGACCCTCGAAACCATCCCCTGCAACTTCTTCTGCCGGCGTAACTTCTCCCCAAAGTTCTTTATCCAGTTCCAACGTCGGCTCTCCCTTAGTGTCTCAATCCACATCTCCAGCTCCTATTCCAGCGCCAATAAAGTTGCCAACTATCCCACCCAAGGCTGGCGATAAGGTCAATCCTCCCCCTTCGTTGTCGAAACTTGTGGTGACGAGAACATCTCGGTCATCATCTGTGAGCAGTTCAAATGATTCGAATCCAAGCAGCCCGAGGATTTCTTCACCCAGTAAAGGAGCAGCAACCAAAAACCTGGCATCTCCTAGCACAGAAACCTCCTTTACTGGCCCACGCAGACCACAGAGCATGATCTTCCTCAACTCTAACTCCTCGGCCAGCTCTATCACGTCCCTCCAGACACAATCAACCAGCCCAATTGATAAGAACAAGATTGTTAACACGACAGCTGGGGGCCGCCGAAGATCTAATTCGCAACCACTTTCGTTTAATGCTTCAGCTACTGCCCTCAAACAGGCAGCTGCAGCCAAAGACTCTGGCTTGAGATCTCCATCCGGAAGCATTAGGAGAACACCCTCGATTGGTATGAAACCCACCAACTCTTTGCCTCAGTCCCCGTTGGCAGCCAAAACCAGTCAGCTCAATGTGGTAAATGAGACCGAATTTGAACCTCCCACAGTCAAGCTCACAGCCAACCAGAAGTTTCAGCAACATTTGAGAGAGGCATCTCGTTCGGGAGCTCTTAATACTCAGGAGAAAGAGACGTTCACTAACGTGCTTTTCGATCCCAACAACCCTTCAGCGCTCAAGTTGAAGCGCTATGTGGATCCTCCGAAGCCACAGGCTGCCCCAGTAGTGGAAGAGAAACCTCGTATTAATCCCCAGGAAGTAGTTGAATCGGCTGCGCGTGCTTCTTTGAAGAAGGCTCACAATCTGAGGCCCACAGTTGCACAAGTTACGAAGCTCAATACGCAGAGAAACAGCGTACTTCTACATATGCCAGGTGCTTCTACTCTGCGCCGTGCTAGTGGCGAGTCTTTCTCGTCAGAGTTGTCTGATGGGTCCAGCCGGTCTACCCCAACAGGCGTTTCGTCAACAACAGGAGATGAAAATTCTATCTGCAAGAAGGTCCGGTTTACTGGTGTGCCCCAGTATACGCCAGCAGAGGATGCACCCAGTACACATTCCAGCCGAATCTTGAAGAATTTTGCCGCTTTCAAGATGCCTTTGATCAATAGAGGAGCACGGGCTGCTTTCAAAAAGAAAGATGAGTTGTTCAAGAAAGAAGAAAGCATTTTGTTCAAGCAGCAACTCCATCCTGGTAGTAACACAATCCAGGCACCGGTTCAACAATCTGGTTCCTATGTCCCGGTCCCTCCACCTCAAAGGTTATCAGGATTTAGATAATCGGGTGCAAAATGGATGGAGAAGACCAATTATGTTTTGTGCAGGACCGAATCTCATTTTTTTTTTTGGCTCATCATGAAAATCGATTCCGGATATCTTTGGCATTTTAAATCTACACAAAATGCCGGCAGAGGTCAGAACATCTTTTGAGGCCGAATTGGACGCCCCAGTCTCCAAGAGAAGAGTCCCAATCAAGAGCACCAACCCAGTCAATCTGGACGGCCTCCTGGAGTGCTTTCAGGTGGTGAGAACTTCCCTATACGTCTCAGTAGCCCCATGTCACATCGCCAATCCCATTAATGGTATAAAAGCACAGCATTTGGATCCGTTGATCATGACATACTTTGCCAAGGGTCAGGGTGTTGTGTTGTCTTACTCCAACATTGTTGTGAGCAAGGAGCATCACTCTTTGGACACTGATGACCAGCCCATCACCATTACCAAAGTGGGCGATTCCACACCATTTTCGTTTATGTGGATCACTGTAGACTTGCTCATATGGCATCCTCAGATTGGTGACACCTTGGAGGGTTACATTTACATGCAAACAGCATCGCACATCGGATTGTTGGTTCACGACACTTTCAACGCATCTATCAAATTCAGAAACATCCCTCAGGATTGGGAATTTGTACCAAGCCAGGCAGATGAGTTTGGCGAGTCCGAGGAGCTGACCGATGCGAAGTCAAGCAAGTTCAGATCATACGGCTACTGGGCAGATGGATCCGGTACAAAAGTCGAGGGAAAGATCACCTTTACTGTCAGAGCTATCCACTCTACTGGACGTATGCTCTCGGTGGAGGGTTCCTTGGTGTCCCCAGAAAGTGAGCTCGATGCACAGCCTGTTTTCCAGGAACGTCGGACGTCAACTGCCATGTCTCCAGTGGCCAACAAGCACATGAAGTTTGATGACGAGCCCAGCGAAGTCACTGAGATTGCCGAGCCAACCGATGATGTCCTTCCCACTTACGAGAAAGATGGTGAGAACGCATTGAGCTCGGATTCGGATGACAGCTCGGATTAGATACATACCAACCCACGCATGAAATAAGTTGTATAATACAAGTTTATTACCAAAGACTTACTTACTTATCCTCCCAAATTATTCTATATGCTAGCGATACGGCTTGTCGTCGTTTATCATGCGCCAAATGACGTCTCGTTCTTTGCTGGTGGGTCTATGGTATCGTGTCTGGTCACCAAAAAGAAGTTTGGCCCACCACCGCCTCTTAAACAAGCGATAGGCAAACTGGCGAGACCGGCTGGAGTACAGCAGCGAAGTATTGGCCATCATGGTCAAATTTTGCACACGGTGCAATTTCTTGAAGTTCCACAACGTGATGAGAATACCTTGTATGATGGAGAATACAGTGACGGCCCCAAACCCGTAGTAGGACTCTTCAATGTAATTTTTCAAGTTCATTCCGTAGAATGCCGGGATTAACGTGGCCACTGTGAAACCCAATGTATAAATAGTGACCTTCAACTCAAACAACATCAAAGAGTTTCTATTAGCATCGAGTATAATGTTGACGATCTCCTCTGTGGCCTTGATATCGCTGATCAAAGAGCCTGCCTGCTGTACTACCTCATCACAATGCTTGTAGTATGATTCCAAAATCATTTCGATGTCTGAGTAGTCTGTGACGTTGTTGGAGGGGTTGTACAGCTTGAGAGTAGTCAAGTACATATCGTTCAAATCCTCATCGTTATCAAGCAATTCCTCAAGAACATCACGGATCAACGTGGCCCGCTGGTAGAAACTCGTCAATTTCTTCAGCTTGATAAGCAACTGCTGAAGACTTTCTCGGCTGATGCGGTCTTCCAACTCAGATAAGATGTTACCACAACTTGAGACATGTCCATGCAATTCTGCCTCAAGGTAGCTGAGAATGCTGATGAGGATGCTTTCAAGCACTTTGAACTCGTAGGGGACCGAGCTGGGCGATTTAAGCTTCATCTCTAAGTCGTACATGAACAGACCCAACTTTGTTGCTGCGGATGGATCTGAGGTGTCGAATACCTTGACATTATCTCGCTGAATGATGGCCTTGATATATAGTAAATTGACCACAATGGCTGTATCTCGACGCACCATGATCGAAGGCACCACTTCAATGGAGGAAGAGTCGACTTTCCTGAGATCTCGAGGAAAGAGGTTGTTCTCTTTGAGAAATGCGGCTCTGGGATACCGTTGTGAAACGGCGATGACATTTCCAGCTTGATCGAACGTTGTACATGAGACATAGGTATCACTGGGAGGCAAATGACTAACCATACTGCGATTCAAGTCCTCCTCTGGCTTTGAATCGGTGGTATTGGGTCGAGAAGAGCACATTGAATGAACTGGCCGAAATCGGAGCGACAACATCAGAGTGGTCAGTATTGGAGACATAGGGAAATTTAGATGCAATATCTGACATTTCGGGAGGCCCCAACGAGGCAGGAGAGCCCGAGAAACCAATCTTAGCATGAGATGGCAGAGATATGTTGGTTGGAGGCTTCAGCTACCAAGGTACATGCACTCCACGATGTCAAGAAGGTATTAAGATCGCCAAAATATGGAGGTTAAACAAAACAATAAAACAAATAAAAGAGACAACAGCAGCGGAAGAACATTTTGAAACCGGAGTATGCCTTGATATAAATAGAATTCATTATCGTCCACTACTTTCTACAAACGCATACAGTCTAGTATATAATGAACATAGCTTAATCAAAGAACTTTCTGGATGGAGAAGGACCAAACAACTCCAATCTCACACCAGGCAAGGCCTCCTGAGACAAAATCTTCAATCTCTCCTCCAAGGTGTTGTTGACCTCGATCTTGCCGGTCTTGTTGACGGCGACCACTCCACCGGCAAGTTCCGAGCTCAAGTAGTCCAGGTCACTGACGGAGACTTTGACGGCGAACTTAGCCTTCTCCTCGAACTTCTTGGCGGCAGTCTCGGCAGCCTCCTTGGCCAACGAAACATCGGACTCTCTGACCTTGAGAGTGACCTCGTCCTCCAAAAGAGCATACAAGGCCTCCTCAATCAAACCTTCCAAAATTGGCTTGTACTCGCCCTTGTTAGCGGTCAATTTCACCAAACCCTTCTCGGCCTCCTCGAAAAGCTCATTCAAGACCTTCTCCTTCTCTGACAACACTCTCAATCTGGTTTTGTTGCCGATGGTAGACTTGGTAATTTGCTGGGCCAATGCAGCCTTCTTCAACTTCTGTTCGTATGCGGAGTCGATGGCGGCAGTCTCCGATCTAACAATGGATGCCTTCTCGATTTCGTACTCCTCGTCAGCCTTCAATCTGATCTCCTTGGCCTTCTCTTGAGCCTCCTTCTCGATGAAGGCTTTCATCTTGCGGAGCTCGGCATTAACCTGGAAGTTAGTAACAGGAACGTGGCAGTGGTATAGCTAATATCAAAGACATAGCATATATATACATACTTGGTCATCGGTCAACGACATGGTGAAGGATGGGTGTGGATGAATTGAATGAGTGGCTTATCTTCTCGACATGAGGGTGAGTATTGGTTTCCACGGCGTCGTGCGGTGGCTAATTGGGGTATTAACCTGGTTCCAACTTTTCGAAGCAGACGATCGTTTATAAATATATAATGATTGTATTTAGAGAGTTAGGTGAATTCGATAAGCAAGAAAAAAACAAATTAGGTTGGAATTAATTATGAATCACTTGTAATAAGTTGGGTATGAATTTGGTATCAGTCATCATCTACTGTAGTAGTATTGCGAATGAGTCTACCTAGTGAGAAAACATTATAAAGTAAGGGCCATAATACTGACCCTAAGAATACTTACAGCATGTGGTTTTAAGAAATAAGAATAGGAAGCAGTCGTTTCTAAAGTCCCGATATAAACTTACTCATCTTGGCTCTGAGAGAGGAAACCAAGTATAGGAGTATATTTTACTTGTCGTTGATGTTAAATGTCCAGAAATTTGCTTTGTTCGATGAAATAGAGTGAAAAAGAACTAAAAGTCGAATAAAATGGATCAAATCATCGACAGTCTCAACGCGACAGTTAAGGCTTCCCCAATGGCTTAGGCATCCGAATCTCGAAGATAACACAGCGGCGATAGCCATAATCGCCCATCTTGTAACAAATACCAAGTGTCAACCCACCTCGATATACCTTCGGACACAAGTACTCCAGAAAAAGGAAAAGGTTATATAACTGGAGGATATTCAAATACACCCGAGTAACTGTGAGTTCATAGTTCTCAGGAGCTCTGGTTGGATCCAGATTGATCATACTAGTAATCGATTTAGTAACCTGACAATCCTGAGGTACTTTGAAACACTACGAGTGGTTGGTGACCGCTACGGTACCAATAGTAGTCTCACAAGGGAGATGAGGATGGAACGCCGATATGCAATGATGTTGATAGTTTTTGAATAGGGTTAACTCGGAAGAGAATAGATTGCACAATCCACGAATAGATGTGTGGCTATCATAGTGCTCATATTGAGGTAAAGACTATCACAAGACAAAAGAGTTACGCATGTCGTGAGAAAAAAACTGATCAAGAAAAGCAAGATCAAACAACACCAGAGCATGCGGGCAATATCTCCTCAAACACCACATTAAGTTTCAAATCTCCTGACTTGAATAAGTTGTAATTTACCGCTTTTTGCTACACTTTTGGGATTAGCGAGCCTAATGCTGGCAATCTCTAGGCAATAGTTTAAAGTTTCGTACTATACACTTCGAAGGAAGGAAAAGTTGAGGTGGATATGAACATTCGGATATCGAGCATATCAATTGCCTCTCTTGGTCCACGATATTATTGCTCGATCATCTGCCCAAAGTGCACCCTATAATTGGGGCTATTTCTCAAAAGAATCCTTATGTTGTCACGTACACGTTATAATTCAACAGTCCAGAGGTAGTAACCCTGCGTGCAGAGAACACTAAAAACGAATTGTTCTATACCGCCAATCGGCAGTATTCCTTCTATAAGTTCTGCACATATACAGATGGTGTGACCCGCCTACATTTTGCCCGCACCTGGCATTCTAACATTTTGGCTTCCATGGAAATGGCAGCCACTAATTTCCATGAAAGTTTAGTCTAATAGCCAAAACTTCCTTCACTGATAATGAAACCTTTTGGTAACCCTTAAAAAATTTCTTTTTTTGCTTTGTCCCCAGAGGATCTTGTAATTTCAGGATCCTTAAATGCATGAGCAATATTATATGCAGAGCCACGATCTTAAATAGGTTCTAGGATTCACTAATTTGAATTTACAAACCCCCATGTTTCTTTTAAAGGTCGTCCTAGCATTCCTTTTCTCGTGCAACTTGGTTGCCTCTGCTTGTAAACCATTCGATTATGATCCCGAGATCGGTGCCTACGGCAACACCACATGCCATCTCTGGGATTCGGACGACTATGAGCACGACAAGAGGATGATTATTTATGCTTACGACAACGACGCTTACCACCAATTCATAAGTCTAGTGGGTCTCGAACTTGCTATAGAAGTATTGGAGATTCTGAAACGCCTGCAAGATATTTTGCGAGAAGTTATTGAGAGCCACGGGGACATTTCTTCCAAGCATGCAAGTTGGGGGTTCCGAAAGCTTCTTCCTTGGAACTGGCTCATGGACAAATAAAGACAATAATTGATAAGGATATAAAGGAAAGATAAAAAGGAGAACGATGTATACAACTAGTGGATTGTGCAAATTCTTAGTGGTCTCTTTTTGGATTGGTGTCGAGTCCGTAGGATATTTATATTGATAAACGAAGCAACGTGAAATGTGTAGCTGAGATGATGAAGACTACTATAGCATCACTTGGGGATAGCTTTATTACATTTGCTTCCTCGTTGTTATATATTTTAGCTGATTTACCAGAATGTTGGAGTATTTCGACTATCTTGAGCTTTTACCTTGTTCGATAGTCATATCCCATTTATTAGAACTAAATCTCATTGTAAATCTGGTCCTTGAATTTCGGCAGGAAATGCTGTGATAAGGTCGAATCAAATGGACACTCATCCAAACAGTGCCAACTGTCGATTGACTATTCAAGGTTATAGATCTTCATCTTTGGAAGACAGATGATCGCCGTCTTTTGTTGAATGAAGTCTGAGATATTCTTTGAGTGAGCCCAAAACAACTAATATTTACCTCTTGACTCTGCTATCAGAACCACGGAGAGTCACAGTCAAGGATTACTTGTCCCCTAACAGCACTTGAAAAGGTCAGACATCGGCAATGTCTGAGGAAATCATCAGCAAGACGATTCTGTCGGAATTACTATTGACTTGTCAACACAACTAACCTTGTGCCATCAGTGGTAGGCAAAGAAGATACTCCACATCTTCAGATTGGTATTTATTTCGTATATGAACTTTACAATATTCGCATTCATCATAGAATAGTCACTCGGGTGAAAGCTGTATTGTTTTCCTTTTACGCTGTTATGCTCAGCAGATACGAACACAACAAAATGGACTTATATTTAGATTGCCACTCCTTTGCATTCGACAATTAGTAGTTTTCAGCGATATCACTAATTTCTAGGATCAAAGCTAGAAATATCCAAATAATGGAATCCTAGAAATTCATGGCCGAGCATCACATCTTTTTTTTGCTTTTATTTTGGCGACTATCAATCATTCCTTTGAAATAAGTGTTGAAACTAAGATCTTATTGGCTGGTCATCTGAGATTGTATCTTTCTGTCAATAACTGCACGATTATTGGTTTCCCCAGTCTCTCCTACACATATCTGATCTTGTGCAGATCACTAGTTCCTACCACAAATCATATGCTTATGTCATTCTTCAAATTAATTGTATGTACCTGATAGCACGACGGAACTCGAAAGATACATCACAAGCGTATTGATCGTTTCGACTTAAAAATCTGGAAATTCTTAATGCTACTGCTTCAATGATCATTATCTGTTAGATTTAATAAATATGCCCCATGCCTAAACACTGTTAAGGAAGTTCTTAGCAAGCTCCACTCCGACGAATGTAGCTGCGTTTGCTGGGAAAGATCTAGCCAATGCTGGCCCAACACCAGGGAAAAAGGCCTTGATTCCTCCCTTGGCATAGATGTTCTTGGTTGCAGTGGAAATGGAGATGTTGGTATTGGAAGATTGTTGCGTGGACTTGATGGTGTCAATTGGGAAAACACCGAGCCACATGGCAACACCAGCACATCCACCAGCCATGGACACCGCAAACAACGACAAGTCCTGACCTGGGGTAGATAACTTCTCTTTGACAACCTCGTATGTAGCGAAGTAAAGCGCAGAACCTGGACCGTCTCTAGCCAAGGTGGCCACAGAACCCTTGAAAATCGATCTGATACCTCCAGTACGGTACATCTCAGCGATGACACCGCCCATAGACGACTTTCCACTCAGAATCTGCATCATCACCTTAACTCTTTCGAAGGGAGCAGCAACCAATGTGGTCGGGACGGCCGAGATAAAACCAGCTGTAGAAATCTGTCCTACACTGAAGTTCTCGGGCTTGACGCCTGTGTAGCCAGACACAAGCTTCTTACCCATGTCATAACCCCAGAACGACACAGCAAACATTGGCGTGACACCCAACAATGGAGGCATGACACCACGGTAGAAACCAAGAGGTCCATCCTTCAATGTACCCTTGATACACTCAGCAGTGGTATTGTAGACACCAGTTTGCAAACGGACCTTGACCAAGTCGAACGGATGCCCCGTCAACACCGCACAGATACCACCAAAGCCACCGGCGGCGAAAGACTTGATGTTGTCGACCAAAACACTGTCAGTTTCGTCCATTGTGAGAGATTTAGAAGGAAAGTGTAGAAAAGAAAAGAATTGATGACAAGTGCTGGCACTTTTCGTTGACTTTTCAAAATCTGGGGAATCTAGGTGTTCATATAAATACCCTGGTAGATCCGCGGTCCAAGGGAAGTCACTATTGTGGTGCACACGAATAGGTGCTGTGATTTAGTTAAGCATATCTGACACTTCTCCTCGGACCGGAGGCTGTTCATTCATTAATAGTGCCCTTATTTCGACAGAGGATGAGGATTTTTTTTTTTAGGTCGAATGTCAGAGTTGTGTGAAAATACTCCATCTTTCGTTACCTCCTCATACTCCATCATTGGCCAATCACCCCCACACGAAAGATAGGCTGATGTAATTTTCGCGGCCCTGCTGTTATTTTTTTCTTGCTTTTCGCTTAAAATGGTTGACTGGTGGTGGAGTGGGGCGGACTTTCATGTGTGGGTGCGACATGTGGGGCCGAGCTGTGTGCCAGAAATCAATGATGACCTGCTAAAAAAGTTTGCTCAACTCCTTCAATTGCAAGTCACTGCGTAAATCCTTGACGAAAACGTCCATGCTGGGCACAAACTTCCCAGTGTAGATATCTGAGTAGATAATTTTCACGAGCGCCCGGAGACGCTGGTGCAATTGTGCCAAATCTCCATCGAATTGCTCTTGTGCATCCAGGTGTGCACCATTGATATTGACAATGTTCATGTAGTTGATCATGGAAGCACAAAATTCTCCGCTGCTTTTAACAAATGCAAAGACCAACTCGAGAATCTCGAATATCTGGTCGATGAAACTTTCGCCGGATACCCGACCCTTAACTTCCTCGTTAAGTAGCTTGCATCGAGAAATGCTCTCTAGGTAGTTGCCATGAATATTGGTAATATCGTCTATGGTGCATTCGTTCATGTTGTGCACAGCCAAGGGCTCAGGAAGAAATGACTTGTTTTGTAACTTCTCTGCAAGGCTACTGTTGAGAATTGGGAGTGGTGTAGCCCTGTCCGAGGAGGTGAAATTTGCACCCAAAAGCGATTTTGCTCGGAACAACGACTTGACCACTTTCTCGTGGAACATCTCCTCAATCAAGTCGAACGAGAGGTACTTCAAAAGCACTCTGATAACGGCTTGTAACCGACTACGAACCAAATTGATGGTCCTCACGGCTTTCACAAACCATAGATTAGTCTTCTCCTGTTGCGTTCGCGTTCCTCTTCTTTCTGACGATCTGACTGCCAATGCCTTCATGTCGTTTTTCTGCAAGCTCTGAAATTCTAGAAAGTTGTCGTTAAGAAGGTACTGGTAATGGCGCAAGCTCCACAAAAAATGGAAGAGACGCAAATATTGTGTGGATGCGTTGTTGTAGTTCATTAGAATTTCGAGCGGAAGCTCCAGAAGCTTGTACTCGAGGGTGAATACATCCCAGCCGATTGAACCGTGGCTGAGGTCGAGAATCCTGGCATCGATGCGATTCAAATAGTTGGAGGGGTACGTTCTGATGGTGGACGCTTCAATAGACAGAGTTAGTAAATCCGAAAGACGTCCTGATGTCAAGTACATGGCAGGCTCACCAAAAATCTCCGCACCTTTGCTATTGATGACCTCAACAAAATCACCATTGCTCATCAACATGATGCTCTTCAAGTTGAGAAGATGCAGAAAGAGCAGGTATTTCCCTTGTATCACCACAACGAAGTAGTTCAATACCTCATGGTACTGAGCGTTTATGAGATTGTGAATTTTATCCGGAGACATTAATACAAGGCCACGATTGGCCTGAAAAATGTGCTGCGAATAGCGGACAGAGTAGCTGTTGACCCAATCGAGTTCTTTACAGAACTTTGAAAGGAATATTAAGGTCTTGCCGATCTGGAGCACCTTGACAAACATGGCAGGTTCTGCTTTCAAGAAATTAGGAAGTTTTCTTGCATTATACTTTACAATGTCATTGATGTGGTTCTCCTCGGCGTTGAACGAGACGAAGAAGTCGCTATGTTCATCGATAAGTTCACCACGAATAATCCACTGCTCGATGTACTCATAATATGGAGCAACAATGGTGTTGAAGATATCGGAGGCTAGCTTCTGGACACGCGGGTCGCCGAACTTGGAAACCTTGTGAACCTTCACTAAAAAATCATAACCATCTAGACTCGAGCACTGGTTCAGAAAAAAACGCACGAGTCGGAGTATCTGTGTCTGGTCTGCGAGACTGTTGTATATGGCAATGAGAGAGGTCGGCTTCGACTGGAAAAGTTGAGTGATAAATGCAACGTAGTTATTGAGCACGGACTCAACACATCGATAAAAGGACACTTTAATGGGAGAAGCAGTAGCACCTTTAGACTCATCAGAAAACTTGGAGAGCAGGCGAAAGATCAAGCCGGGTTCTAGAATATTGCAAAGTATGCGCGCATCGGAATTGTCAATAGTCGGTGGAATATCAATGGCCTCCTCTGTCTTCAGGTACGCAAGAAACTTCGTATCGTGGCCGAGCAACGAGTGTTCGAGACTTGCAATGATTTGCGCCTCCAGAAGAGAGTGAGAGTATGGATCGATGAGTCTAGACATTGGCTGGTTATGTCTGGTAACATCTGGAGAAGTTTGGGTCGGGAGGAACAGTTGAGATGGAGAGCTCATTGTTTTATTAAATGGGCCAGGGGACTGATCGAACGCACTTGCAGATTGGTTGAATGTGCCAGCAGATTGACTGAATGGACCGGAAGCCCGGTTTAAAGATTCTGAAGCTGCAAATCCTGACCGCTTAGACTTGGTATCTTGTGCAAACTCACAGAGAAACACTAAGTATGCACATACTCTGTCCATAGACTTTTCTTTAGCAATAAGATCGACGATTTCACGCAATCTGAGCCAGTCACTACTTCTATTCTGCGTCAATAACACCGTCTTGATCTCGTCAAGTGTCTGGTAGATGTTCAAATTCGGATCTGGAGAAGTCTGCAGAAGTTGAAGCATGAGGTCGTTGACAAGACTGTTGCTATACTCGGCGCCAAAGTCTGACGGTACGAGAGAGTTGACCAATCGATTCAAGTAGACCTTGATGAACAGGGTCCTGTCTAGAGGCATCGTGGAGTAGGTGTAGTTGGTGTTGATGTTTTGACCGCGTCTTTGGTGTGTATATGTGGAGAAGAGATGGAGGAAGAGCACATCTTATATGAAAGAACTCATTAAAGGTATTCAATGCAACGAAGATAAAGGTGGCGCATAATTATCGACTGAAGTTTATATCAGTAAAATTTTCATTAAATAGTTGAAGCTCAAGAATAGCAATCGATTTTACAAACAGTCTTGGCAACTACTTACGTCAAGGAAGTTCTTACCATACAATAGACAGAAAGGATTTCACTAGCACAGATCATCAAAGATTGACACACTTAACACTAAGTTCCTGACATTATACTCATACTCATACTCATACTCATAGTATTTATTGCGACAGAACCATCTAAAAAAAAGACGAGCCTGGAAAAAACGACAATCCCATCACTAAGTACTATACCTTCACTTCTTAACACCAGAACTTACCTCGTTTGGTGCAATGTTTGGTTCCATCACATTGACATTCAAGTCGCTGTCAACCAACTGCAATTGAGCATCTGTCCAAATGTGTTCCACTGGCTTGCTGTCTGGCTCTCCAACTCCGCACAAGCCTCCGACCTTCTCCCAATCAGAAGTTCTACTCAAGCCCAATTCGTTAAACACAGAATCCACAGCCTCAATCAATTGGTTGGCAAGCTCTGGTCCATGGCCAGGCGTAGGGGTGATTCTCAATCTCTCGTGGCCAACAGGCACGGTGGGGAAGTTGATAGCCTGAACGTAGATATTGTGCTTCTGCAACAACAAGTCAGATGCCTTCTTAGCACTGGCTGCATTTCCAACTAACACTGGCACAATATGCGAAGGGTTAGGAATAACAGGAACGCCAATGCTACCCAAGTTGTTCTTGACGTAACGAGTGTTTTTCTGCTGAGCAATTCTGTCCTTCAAAGTAGATCTCTGGTGTCTAATCGAAGCAGTGGCTCCTGCCATAACGGCTGGAGGCAACGAAGTAGTGAAAATGAAGCCCGGAGCAAATGATCTGAACCAATCAATCATGTTACGCTTACCAGTCACGTAACCACCAACCACTCCATATGCCTTTCCCAAAGTTCCGGTCACCATGTCGATTCTGTTCATGACTGAGTCTTGCTGGATCTTGTCTAAACCAGCACGCAAGTGATCTTCGAAGTTCAAGTGCTCGGCCACACCGGCTCCATGGGGTCCGTACATACCCACAGCATGGACCTCATCCAAGAAGGTCAAGGCTCCGTACTTGTCTGCCAAATCACAAATGGCCTCAATTGGAGCAATGGATCCACACATGGAATAGACAGACTCAAATGCAATCAACTTTGGAGTCGACTTGGGGTAGCTGGCCAATTTTTTCTCCAAATCAGCCAAGTCGTTGTGCTTGAAGATCTCCTTCTTGGCTCTGGAGTTACGAATACCTTGGATCATGGACGCATGGTTCAACTCATCGGAGAAGATCACGAGGTCCTTCAATCTCTGGCCCAAAAGCGACAACACCGCGTCATTAGCCACAAAGCATGAGCTGAACACCAACGCAGCCTCATGCTTGTGTAACGCAGCAATCTCTGCCTCCAATTTGATAGCATGCTGGTTATGACCAGCAATGTTTCTGGTTCCTCCAGCACCTCCTCCGTACTTATCCAAAGTCTCCTTCATAGCAGCAATAGTCTTAGCGTTGGTTCCCATTCCTAAGTAGTCGTTGGCACACCATACTGTAACCTTCTCAGCTTCCTCAGTCAAATGTGCTCTAGGAAACTCTTCAGCCAATCTGTTGATGTTGTTAAAAAAACGGTAAGACTTGTCCTGACGTTTCTTGTCCAATGCATCCTCAAGGTATCCGTCATAGTCAAATGCCTGCTCGTTGGTGGATCTGTCCAGGAGGTTGATTTTGTTGGCTACCAAGTCTGCATCTCCAAAAGAGTAAGTGGATGCGACCCTTGGAGTCGAGGTAGCAGGGGCGCTAGAAGCCTGTGCTGGCTTAGACGACATGGAGTACTCTCTAGCACTCAAAGCAGCGCCTGCAAAAGGACATGCTCTGGCATGCTGGGTCAAGCTGGAGGTTTCACTCAAGTGACGAAGAGCTTGAGTGGTTTTCGATCTGACAAAGGGACAGACCTTAAGAGAAGCACGGGTGAGCGATTCCATAGTGATAGATTTTGGAAGGTATTTTTGGCCTGGGGTTCCGGGGTTCTTTTTTTGTGGTTTTTGGGCTCCAAAAAATTTTCCTCTCACTGAGTCTAATGCCTTTACTCCAGCTTTATATGACTGGAAAAAAATGGGTCACTGAACACAGGATATCGTAGCCTAAATGGGAAGTTACATACATATAAGCCACGGTAAAGAGGCAACTACACGGTCTTATTTTCCACGAAATTCGGCTACATGGTGCAGAAAGGGTTGAAAAGTGAATCAAAGAGACGAAATCACTAAAGCTTCTTCGAAACTGTCTTGTTTCGTTAATGATCATTTTATGGTCTTATGTATCCTGCAGTCCATAGCCTTAGAGCGAATCATCGTGCTTTAAGGTGTAATTCTTTTTAAATCCCGGTTGGCCGCCATGTTTACCATGGAAAAGCGGTAAAATATTTTAGTTTATAATTTTGGTGCATCATTTAGTCACATTTTTTGGTTTGTGGATTTCTTTTCCCGTTGTACTATGTAAATTCATCCGAACAGAAGATGTGGAGCTTTCAAAGTGCGGGGCATGCGTCATTACTAGTAATGGACAGTGGACCCATTGGCTGGATATGAACCAGGCTTGAAAGGTTAATATTGAGGTAGAGATCAGCAAAAAAAAAGGAATGAATAGAGGAGAAAAAAAGAATGAACGACCCCGGTGAGGATCGAACTCACGATCTCAAGATTAACAGTCTTACGCCTTAGCCAGCTTGGCCACGGAGTCAATTCGAAAGACGGAAAACTATTTGTCGAATATGACATTAATATCGAAAGCTCTCTGGAGTTTTTCTCGGGTTTTAAAATGTTTTTCATTTACAATTCGAATTCTGTTTCTGAAAATATCTTTGTTGCTCACTCATTTTCGAATTCCATCAAAGTACACTCATCTTACTTCTCATCTCGGACATGCACTACTAAAGTCCAGGACAACTTATTACTACACCACCATGTCCGTCTCTCGAGTATTCTGCCGGACATTGTCGGTTTCAAACTTGCTCAATTATAAGGTGGCAATTGTTGGATCTGGCCCCGCTGGCTTTTACACCGCACATCATCTTCTCCATAAGGCGAATGGTCTCGACATCTCTGTCGATTTCTTCGACAGACTTCCAGCTCCATATGGTCTTAGTAGGTATGGAGTGGCTCCAGACCATCCCGAGGTAAAGAATTGCGAAGATTACATGGACAATTTGATGGAAGATTTCCCGAAACAGGTCAGGTTCTTTGGAAATGTCAATATAGGCAACGATTTGTCCTTGAAGCAGTTGAAACATCATTATGATTCCATTGTTTTGGCTTACGGATGCACGGGATCAGATAATAAGTTACTTGTTCCAGGTGAGGATTTGCCAGGTGTGATTCTGGCTCGCCAATTCGTCAATTGGTACAATTCTCATCCGGATTCCCTTTCTGGGCCCAAGAACATTCCTCCTCCCTTAGAGAAAATCAAGAACGTCACTATCATTGGAAACGGTAATGTGGCTATCGATGTTGCCAGAGTGCTTCTAGCAGATCCAACTAAACACTGGGCTACTACAGACATTTCTACGGCTGCTGTTAAGTTACTTGAAAAAAGTAAAGTGAAAAGAGTGAATATCGTCGCTCGTAGAGGACTTCTCCAGTCGGCATTCACCAACAAAGAGATACGTGAGCTTCTACAACTCTCGAAAGAGCTGAAAGTGCATTTTATTCCTATTTCTGCCGACATTCTTGACCCTATTAAGCCCACTGCCAAATCTCTAGGGAGAGTCGATAAGAGAAAGTTTACAATATTGGAAAAGGCTTCTGCAGAGGTCCAAGACTTTGATATTGACTCTAAAATATGGGCTCTTGAATTCCTCAAGAGTCCTAAGGAGTTTGTTGTGAACCCAAATGACCCACAACTTCTTGCCAGTACAGTATTTGAAGAGAACGAATTGGTGGAAGACAAACTCACGCAACGAGTCAGCGTCAAGCCTACAGGAAAGTACACAAGCATTAAAAATGAATTGGTGATAACGTCTATTGGGTACAAAGGGGTGGAATTGAAAGATTTCGACAGCGTGGGCATTACCTTCAACACAAAGAAAAACTGTTTGGCCAACAGAGAGGGCCGGCTTCTCAACAATGAAAGCACAGATCCCGACCACAACTTTGAATATATTCGCGGATGGTACACATCGGGGTGGATCAAAAAGGGTCCACAAGGAGTCATTGCTACCACCATGATGGAGTCATTCGATACAGCAGACAAGGTGTTGGAGGATCTCAGCAATGGCATTCACAACGAGTCCCAAACTGAAGATGACATTGTAAAGGAATTGCCAGAAACATTTGTGGATTGGGCTGGCTGGAAGAAGATCAACGATGCAGAGATTGCTAAAGGAAAGGAGATGAACAAAACGAGAAACAAATTTGCGGATGTTGGAGATATGGTCAAGTGTGCACAGCTATGAGAAAACGACATTACAATCAAGCATCCTCTGGAGGCACGCATGAAGTAACCAGAAAGAAGTAATTGACATGGTCATCTCGAGAGAACCCAGAGGGAATCATGTCTTGATACGACATCTCCACATCTTCAACATAGTTTGTTCCTCGACGAATCACTGATTCGGGTGTCTGGAGGACACCTCGGTTGCTCAAGTAGTACTCGTACCCAGCATGTTGATAGATTTTGGATGGGGGAAGCAACGGCACTATATCGTGCTTATGGATCATTCTCACATAGCCGACATCGAGAAATTCAAACGACCTTTTCTTGCTGATGTATGTCACGACCTTATCGGTCTGAAGAAGTTTATTGGTGAAGTCAGCGAATGCTTGATTGCCCACCATAGGACCAGCAAGTGTCACCACTAAGGTATCGTACCCCAAAATACGAAGTTCGATACCCGCTAAGAGTGCCATCGCACCACCCAAGGAGTGACCTGACACGACAATCTGGTAGTTTGGATACTTTTTCTTCATTTTTGTCATTTCCTTGACAACTTTCACACCGTTTTGTGTTACGAACGAATTGAACCCTCTGTGGATCTTACACTCTTCACATCGAAGTTCTTTGGCTGACATGCCATTGGTAAATACAAGCGGGGTGTAGTCAACGAGAAAAGCATCGAAGTTGTTGAGCCAATCCTGGGTTGACGATGTGCCTCTGAAGGTGAGGTATAATGTGCGTTCGTGATGGTCGACTGAGATGAACGACGATCCCACGTCAAACCAACCGTCAAAGCGAAATGTTTTCAACACTTTGTAGTGGCTGATTCCCTCGTGAGAACATGCAAGAGACGGACAGGTCTTTTCTTGGTCGCCGATTTTCATCGATTCTCGGAGACCCTTATTGAGACAATAGGCTACAGAAGCCAAGTTGGCGTACTTTTTCAACTCGAAAAAATCACTAGAGCCTTGGGACTTGGCGAGCTGTGTCATGGTAACATTTGTTGTGTTAATGGAGTTGTTGGTATAGCTATCGATTGGAAGAGCCGACACCATGGCCGTAAGTGACAAGTATCTGAGGACCCACATGATGGATGAGCAAAAACGGCGGATACGCTGGACATATAGTCCTCAGTATACGAAGCAACCACGCAGAATATGGTAGGCCTTAGTGTTATGGTGATATTCTGGTAGGCCAGAGGCATACATGACAGCATGATAATTGTACATAGACTATTTACAGTACACCAGAGAAGAAAACGCTTAACGTTACACCTGGCGGGCATTACTTTCCTTTGGCCACATTCTCATCGAATGGTTGGTCCTCGCGGGCCTTATCCAACATTGGCTTGATCTTATGAGTGGCCAATGCTGTGTTCACACAGGTGATGTAGGAATCCCAGAGTTCGGTGCACTCGTTGTTGAGAGACTTACCTTTCAAGAACTTTTCTGTATACCATTGATTGAAGCAATCGTCGTACTTTGTTTTAGCGTCGGTACACTCTGGAGCAAAAGACGCAGACATGGCGTTTCCCATGATGAAAAGAAAGTAGTGTTTGGCAGAATAAGTGCGAGTATATGGAGGAGGAGGTTAGAGCGGAAATGAAAGACAGGGAACATAGAGGAACTGGAAGAAGACAATAAACGACTAAGAGAAATAAAAAGAGAGAAGGAAATGAATGTGGAAGATTCAACCAGATGGATGATAGCGAGATATGGGGATAAGAGAGGTAAGTTGGTGGTTTAATATGGTGAATAAGCAAATTCGCAGCCATTAAAGGTCATCATGGAGTTAAGTTCTGAGTACATGTATGTCGTGGTCAGCAAATATGGTATAACCATGTTATTATGGCGATAGTAAATCGATAGGACAGAGTCGAAAATGGCAACATTAGATGAATAATAGTCACTAGTGTGAGACTACGTCCAATCCACTATAATTGAAGCTCATCGGAGACCCTTGAAGCCTTCAACGAAAGAGGTTTTCTAGAACAGAGAAAACAACACAATTCAAAAAACTATAAAATCTCCTTGGAATTCCACGTCAACAGTGAAACGTATCTATAATTGATTCACTGAATATCTATCTCATAGTCTGCCATAGTTAACGACCATACTGGTCTCAGTCATTGACATACTTCCACTCTAGAAAATAGAAAAAGAGAAAAAAGGAACGACATCCTTTTATTTGCTTGTCTCTTCCTTCTATTCACTCCTCTTTCTATCATCCACCTGGTTCATTCCTTCGTCTCCACATCCATGTCCTCCACACAACACTCTCACAATAACATCACATCCACCTACAACCAAAACACAACTTCCAAAACACTCATGTCGACTCGACGCAAATCCACGGTCAGCGTACCTCGACGGGCTCAGCTGGAAGAATCCCCAGCCCTTGAACTCGAACGCTTGGAGCAAGAAACAACATTGGTTCTTCAAGAAATCGACCATAATCTTAGCCATGCCAACGCCGTCATCAACGACAGAATGATCCCCATTTTGCGCAAGTACGCGTCCGCTACTCACCAGGTGTGGACTAATGTTGGTTTCTGGAAGCACTTCTTAGAAGAAGCAGCAGATGTGGAAATTTCTACAGCTGATGATCTACTTGACCCTCCAAAGGGTTCAGGCTCTGCAATCGTGGCAGGAGCCGCCACAGGGGGTTCCAACACCTTGAACCCAACAATGGGAGGCTCTCTTTCCAAGTCAGCAACTACAGCTACCCCACCGAGACCTAAAAATGTATCGAGTTCCAGCTCGGATCCTCAGATCGAGGCTTCTACTCCACAGCTCCGTTCACGGCCGCTGTTACTCTCGTCGCATTCAGAACTCTCGCCACAGGTGGTTACCATGCGGAAAGCGTCCACAGGATACCTGAAGGTCACTGTTTCACCACGAAAGCGCACTCCAAAAGTTACACCTAAACGCACACCCACAAGAGCGGATTCAGGCTCGACAAAACGCCTGTCTGTGCTTCAAAATTTTCTCAATTCATCTCCTACACTCCCTGAACCGCCTGTGTTACTCAGTGAGGTCGGACGTATGGCGTTTGCCAGTAGCTCCAGCGTGAATCGCCCTACTAGTGGCCGTGACGCTGCGGATTTGTCGAGTGACAGCGATGATCGCAACCTCGGCGCACTTCTGCCTATTCTCTTCCCCACGGTTTCGCTTTCGCCGCGTAGGGATTCTCGAAACAGGGACCTGATCCACTCAGCGCTCTCCTCTGGTCAGAGATTCCCACATACTCCAACATTTGGTTCTGGTAGAAAAGACTCTCATGTGTCACCTGTCAGACGAATGCCAGTGCCCTTAGGCGACTTTGGTGATGACTCTGATCTACCAGTACCCAAGCGCACTACAGCTGTTGAACTCGATGAGAGCGACGAGTTGCCTCTTCCTGAACTACAGACTATTCATGTCACCGGTAAAAAACGTGAACTTGTCAATGTGCCAGATCTTTCAAAGCGAAGGAAATTGTCCAGTGACGACCCTTCTACGAAGGAGGCTTCTGTTAATGACGATGCAGACAACGTTTTCTTAGATCAGAACCCAACTCGCAATAACTCAACTGTCTACCATTCAGTAGTAGAAGAGCACGAGACGCGGTCACGGTCTATGTCACAAATTTTCGAAGAGGTATTGCAGCATAGCATTGAGAGCGATAACGAAAACGAAAATAAGAATCAGCAATCAAACTTCCAATTCGAAACCCATACTAATCTACGAACCAATGATGGTGAAAAAGGTGACGAGAATCGGCGCGCCGATCTTCCTGCAAGCGGGAGTGACAGCCAGCCTCAGGTATCACGGGATGAATTAATTCCGCCTTCAACGGAAATTTTACCCAATGCTGGTGTCAATACACACAACGAATCGCAGAATGATTCGCAGAATCTCTCACAGTCGATAGATTACAGTAACAGTTCTGATTTGGGGTCGTTTTTGGACCAACGGTGGAAGTCGCTTTCTCGTTCTTTGAGGAAAAATTGACCTGTCTGATCGGTAGCCCGGTCTGCACGGAATGCTATGCACAATGCTAGAGGCATAAACCTGATCGCACCAAACATAACAGCGATTCCCATCGCTAAACCACCTTACACGTACTTTTCCTTATGGTATCAAGCTGTGATGATCTCTCAGAAATCGAAAAAGTCTGTGACGGTAGACCTTAAAGCTTCAAATAAAGTGACTAAGCCCTCCAGCGCTAAGAGGTCTAAGGATGGATCATCCCTGCCCAGGCCAGTGACTAGAAAAATTGATTCAGCCCCAGCTTCTGATTCAGCACCAGCTTCAAATGACCGTATGGTCCGCTTGGTCACAGCATGTATGAGATGCCGCAAGAAGAAAATCAAATGTGACCGCAAGTTGCCTCAATGTACCACATGTGACAAGATTGGGGCTGATTGTGTCCTATGGGACCCTCGCACAGGTGAGACTGTGAAAAGAATGACAATCCACACGATGGAGACCCAGTTGAAGGAAATGACTGACGAATTAAATAGACTAAGGAAAGAGAGAGAGGAATTTGAGCTGAGCCAACACATCAATCAATTCAAGTTTGGTAAAGTATTGCTTATGAAGGACTCAGAAATCCAAGAGGCCTACACCAACAATACAGCAGTAGTGGAGATTCCAACTCGAAAGTTTGTGGAAAATTGTCTCCATTCCTATTTCAACCTGACCAACATTCAAATCCCCATTCTACATCGTGATTTCTATCTATTTAAGTACTTCAAGCCTCTTTACGGAATTATCGGAACTGATTTATGGCTGAATATCTTTGGTGAAGAATTTATCGCCTCCCAATGCGATGAAAAGCATTTTTTGGACGAGAAACTTGACAAGATGCACAAAGGAAAGTGCCTTTTTTTTCTTTATATCATTATTGCTATTCTGACATCGCAACATCAACAGAAGTATCCGTTGATGATTTCAAATCACTACAAGAAACAAGCTTTCAACTACATTGACTATGTCTGGAATGCTGCGGAAGGAAGCGATGACGAATTAAGCAAACTTGAAATGCTTCAGTCCCTACTTTTGCTAACACAGTATTCCCTCATGCGCCCATGTACTCCTGGAGCATGGTACTTGATTGGTACTTGCGTGAGGTTGTGCCAGGATTTGGGACTTCACAACGAAACTATTTATTTGCATAGCGATGACTATTACATTGTCGATATGAAACGACGCCTCTTTTGGTGTTGCTACTCGCTCGATCGACAGATTTCCATCTATTTTGGACGTCAGTTTGGCATTGATAGCCGACAAATCGACTGCCCATTGCCATCGACTAGAGACGATCTGGTGATCAGTTATGGGGCTTCAAGCAACTACAATGTTAGTGCCTGGCTAGCTCACGAGCCACAAACAAAGTTTATGTCTATTCATTTCATCAATCTTCGTGTTTTACAAGGAGATATATACGATTTCATCAACGATGTTTCCCACCGAATTCAGAAACCCAAATTTAGAGGGTTTGTGGATTCTAATTATGAAGCAAAAGTCAGACAAATCGACGAATGGAAATCTCAGAAGCATTCTGCATTATTTGACTGGTTCAACAGTGCTCCTTCTTCGAATCTGGAACGCTTCGAATTTAACCAGATGATCTGCAAGCTCAATTTGAGTCAAACATTGATTCAGCTCTATGGATTGAGCGCGGTCACGCCCATCATAACTGACGAACATCACCAACAGATTCTCTACGATTCAGGCCGCGAGATAATCCAGACTTACGTAAAGCTTGTGGAGCAAAAAATGATCAACTTCTCCTGGGTTGCCATCAACAATCTATACATGGGTGCAACAGCACATTTGTCACTGATCACGCAATGTGACCGCATTCGGGCGCAGGTGGATTTGGATGACCTCAAGAATGATTGTGATGGAGTGATCTTGGTGTTTAATGAGCTATGTAAGATCTGCTACGAACCAGCTAAGGAATACACCAACAAATTCAAAGCTCATAGTGCGCAGGTTCTTGAGCAATGTGCCCGGGAGAGAAACAAGAATCGATACGCTCCGCCAAAGAACAACATCTCATCCAACATCTTCAGTAGTGTTGGAGGTAGCAACATAACTCCAGCTACGTTCGTTGCTCCTCTTCCCCAGCGAACTGTTAGCATGTTCATGAGTACGGATGAGAAAACACACGAAGATAAGGGTTACAGCAGCGATAAGAATTATGGAAGCAGAGACCATTACGACATGCCAGAAACATTGGAGCTGAAATTAGTCATGGATTTCAATGACCAATTCTTGGACAATGAAATGTTTTTGAATACCATGATGGGAAGTGTCAACGCAACAACCCACGAAGTCTTTTTAGATGCAGATTCCGAAGAAGGCTTCCTACTTGATCCAGACTTCCTGTGATCATCAGATAGGCCAAGGATCGGCCAAAATATTGTCAAATTACTAAATAAGTGAACCATAACCAGCCCTGATCAAGAATTTAGGTTGTGTTTATGTTTCACATCCAATGGGAAAAAGGCTTGGTCATGGTACCAATTCGTTAATTCTGTCGATAAGAAACTGCTACAGTGGGCCGACAGAATCCTAACTGGGCTGACTTTGCTGACAATCAGCGCGCTTATGATTGGCCAATTCGATTGCGACACCCGTACCTCATTAGTCACCTTCCATGCGAATCTGCAGGACCGAAGTAATTGCCTGACCTGGTTGCAAACTGAAGTCGCATATAAAGTCTTGACATTCCCAGGAGTCTGCTTAGTATCAATTATTTCTACTACTTTGCTATACCATCATGACCTGTTCTGCTGCTGAATGTATCTGTGCCAAGAAGTCTACCTGTTCTTGTGGAAAGAAGGCTGCCTTGAAGTGCACTTGTGAAAGAGCTGCAGTTGAGAATGCTGTGCCAAAGCTGGGTTCTGCTTGTGCCTGTGGTAAGAGAGCTAAGGGCAAGTGCACATGTGGTATCAACGACCAGAAGTGTGCTGTTAGAGATGGAGAGACTGACTTCACTGGTACTTTGTAATTACTTAATTGCTAACTTTTGGGAATATAGAGGTTTTTATTAATAATAATAATAATTTGGGGACTTAAGATGTGTAGGTCTGTAGATCGGAAAGATAAGCCAAGGAACACTTCAACTCTCTTATTGATTTCTTTCAAGATCACCTGGTCTTTGTCACGTGCTTTTGTCCCGGAGCTATCACAAAATCGCACCCGTGCACCTTCACATTTCTTTAAGTTTCTCCAGATAGTTCTACTTTTCTTTCTAAACCACAATGGCGAGACTTTCTGGGTTACAAAGAGAAGTTCTTAAGCTATATCGAGCCTGCATGAGGACGGTCAAGACAAAACCGGTGGAAAATCAAGAACATTGGCGCCAGTATGTGAGAGAAGAATTTGGCAAGCACCGGAAGCTCCCAAAAAAATCGTTCTCTGTCATTGAACATTTGCTTCGAGTGGGGCATCGTCGCTACGAAATGTACCTGAGTCCTGCAATTAAGGACATTCATTAATGTATAAACTATGATCCTTCGAGAAGATAATATCTCGGTGTCTTTTTGGAAATGCTGATTAGCCCTCGTAGCCTGCCAGTACTGTTGCAAAGTTGGACAAGAGGAATTCGGTGGCCTCATTACGTGCTCCCATGTCAGTCATCTCACGGTCTCCGGAAGCATCTCGGGCAAGCGTTGGTGCAAACACCACCGAGAGGTTTTTGAAATTCATTCTGTTCACGTTATTATACTTGTTGACACCCTCAAGGTGCTTTCCAAGTAAGTACAAGGCATGACGGTTTGCCGGTGGTAACCGGATGAGCACTCTGTTGATGAGCTCGTCACACCTTTCTGCAACACTAGAATTGGTGTTCTGGCCCACTTTGATGAAGTTCTCATACAACGCATATGGAATCAATGGATCTGGTAGCTTTCTGAAATATCGCTTTAATGCGCTGGTCACTGCATTGATATCCCCTGTCATCACCTCGTTCAACTTATTCATCTGCTTCTTGTCTTGCGATGGATTTCCAGAGAGCGACGCAAATGCATTCTCGATAGCAGTAACAGCTGAGCTGCCTCCTGATAACCTGTAAATACCTTCCATATCCAATCCACGCTTTTCGACTTCTTCAATGCACTTTGTAACTATTAGCGGAACTCTCTCATTCTCAAAATTCGCTCTTCTTTGGATGGTAGACGAGAACAAGGGAACGTCCAGCCCGTTGGATGAGCCATTAGTAAACGAGTCCAAGATGGTTGTAGATCTGGACTTGCTCATGAAGGAATTCAAAGCCTTTCGAGTACCACCTTCATCATTTTGTGCGTTCGGGATTTGAAGTGCATTGGAAGAGTACGATTGACTCAACTTATTGGCTCCAGAATTCTGAGATCCGTTAGCTCCAGCACTAGAATTTCCTCCATATCCGTGGGCTGCCAGCAGCTGAGGACTTGATACTGCGTGTGTATTAACCAAGTGAGGAGCCAAGGTAGCTTTGGGTCTACGCCAGAATTTAAGTCTGGTGGCCTTCTGGGCTTCCATGTTCTCCTCCAGAATCTCGGTGTCTAAGGTGTCGCCCCAAGAATCTGTCCGCTGGTGAACATCCTTGTCTGGCCTATTGGCAGCATTAGAAACGCGAGCATTGTTGTAATGAGATGCGGATATCTGTTGTTTGAGCTGGTTATTCTGTTCGGTGAGGCGCTCATTCTGTTCAACAAGGCGCTCATTCTCCTCAATGAGGGATTTCCTTGTGCCGTCCAATTCCTTGAGCTTCTGTGACAACTCCTCGTGAGTTTGTGTATCCGACTGGAGTCTCTTTTGAAGTGCTTTAATGGCTTCTTGGATCCTATTCTTGTCAGAACTGTATTTCATATTATCTGCCAACAAGTTTTGTCTGCGGTTCTCAAGCTGGTAAATTTCAGTTCTCAAAGATCTCAATTCCAACTCATTCTTATAGACCTCAGTATCAGGGTGAGTAATGAATTGTGTATCAGAGGTGGATCTAGCATGATTATCGCGGAAAGTACCTTGACGGAGCGGGGAGCTAAATGGCAATGGTGGAGTAGTAAATGCCAGACCTTGGACTGAGCCATCCAGCACACGACGCACATGGCCCTTGGAGTCATCCTCCTTGGTCTTGAAAAAGCCAAACTTCCCGCTGAAGCTCAGGCCTCCGGACGTGGAACGCTTATGCTTTAACAGAATCTTTCTTCTAGAGGTTGTCAGTTTCCGACCTAAAGTTTGAGCATCTTCATCATGGAAATCCTCATCAATGGTGTCCTCCAAGTTTGTGACAGCTGGGGTCGATGGGATGTTTCGACTTGGACGCAGAAGCTCCACACCTTCAAGACCAAGACCCTTTGGTTCGAAAGTGTCGCGTGAAACCTTCAGTTGCGGCGTAGATGGTACCTCAGGTAAGGCAAGACGTGGAGGAGGCGACGAGATCTGATGAACCACACCTGATGACTTCTTGGGAGTGCTGAGTGGTTGGAAGGTGTCCCCTTGTTTATCATACAATGGAGACTGAGCAATTCCGTTGGGAGTAGCTTGTGAAAATGTGTTCGAGGCACCATTCTCTAATGAAGCAGAGGTTTCTGTGTAAGTTTTGAACGAAGGATTTGTCTCTGCAATACTGTCTGTTGAAATCTCACTAGTGGGGATCTCGTCATTCATCTCCATAACTCTGGCCTGGCGATTGGCCTTGGCCATTGGAGAGGAAGCCGCGGAACGTGGACGGTTGACATCTTCAGCAGAAAGGGATTGTGAATGAATCTCAGACGCAACAGAATTGGCCTTGTGGAATTCTCGATCATGGAATTGGTTGGGGGATAAAAGGAGGATATTCTTTTGAGGCGAGCCTGGATCAAGGGAGGAGGTAGCATTGAGCTTAGTTTTGTCGGACTCGGACTCCTTGAGTGAAATTGGCTTCTTGGCAGGCTCTGAATCCACTCTCACCGAAAAAGCCAGAGACGAGTCCACTGGATCAGTAGCCGTGTAGATTGTATTCGGGGTGTTAGGTCCACTAAATGAATCAATGAGATCCAATATGGCACCATCGTCCTTGGAGTCTTTCGAGTCTTTGGGGTCCTTGTTGGCAACGCGGTCAAAACGACGTTCCAACTTCTCGCGCATGCGACGGAGATTGAGTTCGTCATCAGAGTCGTTCACCTCCTCAATGTCTGCCGCGGATGCGTTTGTCGTGGAGTCATGTGTGGAGGACAGCATAGAAGGAGTGACAGACTGAGTTGAGTGGGCGGTATGTATAGAAGGAACCGAGTAGGCTGAAGCCTGTGCCGACGAAGGGAATGCTCCTGGCACTGTGTTCTGTGCCGGCGTCAGTGGAGATAAGTAACCTTCGTCGAAGACAGATGCTTTGGAGGTCAGATGGCTCGATAAGATTGACGCGTTGGAGCCGATGATAGGCGTATCCATGCTGGCAACTTGTACCATGCCCAGAGAAACAGGCTGTGGAGGCAATTGCTTGTTCAACAATGAGGCCAGACTAATGTTGGTCACCAGGTACATATCCGAAGGAAGCAGCGAGACAGAGGCCATGGGGCTCAGAGCTGAGCCATTAAAGCCGGGGCTGGCAGTGCTAGTGCTGATACCACTGGTATTGACGGCAGATGTGTTGGCAGATACATTGCCATTATGTCCATTTTGGCCCTTGAAATCGGGGTCCGGGGTGGGTCGCAGCAGCAGTTCAAGTTGGGCCATCTGACGGCGTTTCATGTCGAACTTCTTCTTTTTGGCTACGAGCTTCTCGTGGCATGACATACAAAACAAACCCTTCAGTGTTCTAGCGTAACGCAAGTCTTCGATCTTCAGCTTGCAAACGCGGCATTTGAAGCAGTTGGAACAGTATGCCTGGTCACCCGTCAAAATGGCCAAGTCGTCGATTTTCTTTCCACATTGCTTGCAATTGTAGGTGCAATTAGAGCAGATCAAGTTGCCATCCCCCAAAACTAAAAAGTTGGAGTTGCATCCAAGCAGCAGGTCGCACTCCAGACATTTGAAGCAGTTGGTATGCCAGCGGTCGTCTCCAAGCTCGTAAGCATGAGCCTCTAAAATTGTGTTGTTGCACTTCTTGCAAACTCTTGTGACGGCGGCCATAGTGGGCCAGTTATTTAGAGGAGTTGGTAGGAAAGCGATGGAGGAGAGGAAATTGGAGCGGGGTGCCTGCAAAGGGGACCAAGTTGTAGAAGAAGATAAGTGACGTGTTGGAGTTAGTGAAGTGATTCCTATTAGAGAAATTGGGGACGTGGAAGTACGTGCAGTACTAGGGGAAATAATGATTAGCGGCAGGGACGCCCGTTAGGTAGCAACGGGTGCGAATTTTTGTCAAGAATGGGAATGGATTCTATTATGAAACTTGAATAGTAGAAGGTTTTCTTTGGGGCTGCGCGAAACGTCTTGTATATAGCTGCGACATTTTTTACGAATGAGGAAAGAGTTGAGATTTAGAGTGCGACTGACAGGACAATAGGGCTACCGAAGGAGAAGTTGTATGTGGAGTGGAATTTAAATGAAAAGATGGTAAAGTTGAAATTGACAGTGATGTAGTTTAAATTGATATATACGGGCCTCATCTCGGGGGATTTGGCTCGAAAATACTCGAGAAAACCTTCATTGACAGGGTCTTTGATTACTTATGGGGTGAAGTTGTCATTGTGAAAAAGTGTAGATTGATGTCACCAGTTTGGTGTGAGTATGCATGGACCGATTGGCCATTGCGAACGCGCGCCCTTGTTAGATTTCCTCTGGGGGCATTGTTCGTAAAGCCTCACCTATGAGCTCAAATAAAAAACAGAAGGTACACCGCAGAGCAAACGGGGATTTGTAAACGAGTGGAAGGGAGAAACTCCGGCGAAGTAAGCCATTAATTTTGACATGGCGAATTATGGAGGTTGTGAGACGACTAGCATCAGTAGGTCGGCTCTTTGGTGGAGAAGGTGGAGTTTGGATAGATATTTTAGGAACAAGTGTGGAAATCGCACCTTTAGAAAAGTATGGGATTGAGAATCACACTTCAGGACTCTCAGTGATAATACTGCTTCAAAAAGCCGGAATCCAATTGTGCTCATGGCTGGAAATCTGCAAGCTTCTTTTCATCTTCTTCGATGTACAATTCGTCCTGACCAGACCAATCCACGAAAATGTTTCTGTTTGTGTCCGTATTCTTTAAGATGAAATTTCTCTCCTTCTCCCAAACCAGCAGACGGTCTGCAAAGCCCTTGTCCCAGACCTTATCATACACAGCCATGATCTTATCCTGCTCCTTCTTCCGTACCTCCTCTAATGCCATCCACTCCATGTGCTTCAAGTCATCCAGAGATGGCTCGTAGATGTGCCAAATCACGTAGTGTGGCAATCCCACCACCGAGTATCCCATGCGCTTGCTCATCTTGCCAAAAGCCTCAGTCTCAGCGTGTTTTTCGAATGAAAACGCAGGGAAATGAGACCCAGTTCGGAACACCTTAGCTTTAGTCAAAATAGACACTCCTCCAATTCCGTCCAAGTCCATCTCAACCTCCGGGTCTCCATACGGATCTCTAAGGTAGGCCAAATGAGGTCTCCACGTCTGGTACTCAACATAACCTTCAACAATGCATGCATCCTCGCCGAGGGTCTGTGCCAACTGCAAGCCACCATCAGACTCCTGCCACGAGTTCAAGTCGTAAGGCTGCTGGTTTCCTAGCCAGTCTGGTAACGGTCTCCACACGTTGGGCACAATTACGTCCTTGTCGTGGTGCATTAAGTCCTCCAAAATGGTAGGTGGAACCGTCTCTACGTCGGCATCTCTCCAGTACACATACAGGTGGTAGGGCTTCAAGGCCACGGTCCAGAGCCAGTTTCTTGCTCTGGCCATCAATTTCCGTCTAGGGCCCTGGGCAGCAAAGCCATGTCTGTCACTGAAAGATTGGCCAATGATTTGGCCGAAGTCTTTCTCGAAGATCTCGATCTCGCCAAAGTGCATTTCTTCGTTGGGGTGGGTCTGGATCTCGCGCAAGTGGCGCTTCAACTCGCCCATAGTGTCGTCGCTCAGGTCACTGACCAAAAAGGCCAAGTCGATGAGACGATGTGGGTATGTCAAGTTCTTCATGTGACCAAAAAACATGGGTAAGTGGGCTGCAGCGTCTCTGAGAGGCACACAGAACAATACTCTGTCCTCTTTTTGCCAGCCATCGGGGGCTCCGTCGTAGTTCTTCAAGTCAAAGTAGTGAACTGAGGGTGTGTTGGAAAAGTTGGGCACGTAAAGTGAACTTTTCGAAACTATAATGAGTTCCAAGAAGGTTAGAAGTAACAAAACAGCGGAAACAACAGCGATCTTGATCTTGTGCTTGACAAACGTCCCGGACACGTCTATTCGCCGGAAGGTAGTCTTCCAGTTAGAGGGTATGTCCGAGGGTGATCCCTTGTCGCCGTAGTCGTAGGGCGTCATCAGAATGATCTGTGCCATGATGTTAATGATGGGCCTTTTTGGGGATGGGGGTGTCTATTCGGGTACGGTGATGGAGAATGTGTTTGTCACGACGGTAGTGAAGATAAAAAATGAATGAGTTGGGTTTGTATGAAGGAAGGCACCCATCAGGAATCAAGGGCCATGGAATTTGGAGATAAGGGCTTGTTTTGTAATTATATGGGTTCAGTTGATGTTAAGTTGATGTTCTTTTTTTTGATTTTGATGGTTTATAGACACTTTTAGTGCATGGTGTGGGCTCTAACTTGTTGATCAGCTACATTGTTGAAGTGAATGCACGAAGATAGGTATAGGGGCTTAGAGGCCGTAGTTCGGCACCTTCACGACGGATGTAGATCTGAATAGTTAGATTGGTTAATAGAAAGAGAAATCAGAATTGAATATGGTCAATTGGAGGTGGATTTCAGATAAAAATTGAGAGGAATCTGCAAGAAAGCCATGAGAAGAGTTGAAGATCTGATGGCAGATCTGGAAAGGGGAAGATTTTGTACATTAGACACTATTCGATTCTTTGCGGATTTCTATAGTGAGACTTTTCCTGATCCAGTTAAATTATATCTAACTTAGGTGCTTTAGCTTTGAACTTTGAATAATGAGTTTTGCTTGATTGCTCAAATGATAAAATGTTGAGTAGATCCTGTTAGTGAGAATGCTTTGAGAATTCGACAGACGATCGGAAAGTCACAATCACCGAAAAGAAAATAGTCGATGTCGATAAATAATAAAAACAAAGCAATTATACAACTGACGCTAATAATTTTTCTTTGATTTCGTGACTTGGTGAATTTTGGAGTGGTTTTTCGATTTTTTCCCAATTAATGATGTATCCTGTCAAACTTGTATATTGACATAAAGTGATGGGAATTAGAAAAAAGAACAATAAACAAAACCTGTGATACTATAAATAAATACAATGATAAACATCTACTTTTCTTTATTTATTTTCATAACTTCAAAATTATTCACATTATCATTCATCTACCATTTTCCATCGACAATTGAATCTCATCCCTCCTGTAAGTTTCCCTCTCAACTATCAGTTCTGTATTATTACTCATTAAGGACACTTACTATCACATCCATATCGTATCAAAAATTACGTATTTAATCTTGTAGTCCAAATTTCCAAATTTTTCTAGCTCTATCCCCAAATCTCTTATCGGTTTCTATCTCCAAATCCTTCGCTTCCTCTCATTCTCCGAATTTCCATATTTCCTTCCCCATGGGTTTTCTCATCACGTTCCTACACCTCGTGTTTGTTTACTTCCACCACACCATGAAAGTCGAAGAGCTCATCATCGACGGCTTCAAGTCGTACGCCTCTCGTACGGTCATTGGCGGATGGGATCAACAGTTCAATGCAATCACAGGGCTTAATGGATCTGGGAAATCGAATATTCTCGATGCCATATGTTTCGTACTAGGCATCGCCTCCATGTCCACAGTGCGTGCTGCCAACTTGCAAGACTTGATCTATAAACGTGGACAGGCCGGTGTTACCAAGGCCAGTGTCACCATTGTTTTCGACAATTCTCAGAAGGACAAGTCGCCAATTGGCTTTGAAAACCTGCCCAAGATCAGTGTGACTCGTCAGATCATCTTAGGAGGAACCTCCAAATATTTGGTCAACGGCCACAAGGCACAGCAGCAGACAGTGCTTAATTTGTTTCAGTCCGTGCAACTCAACATCAACAACCCCAACTTCTTGATCATGCAAGGTAAGATCACCAAGGTCTTGAATATGAAGCCAGCAGAGATCTTGGCGCTCATCGAGGAGGCTGCGGGAACGAGGACATTCGAAGACCGTAAGGATAAGGCACAGAAGACCATGGCTAAAAAGGAGGCCAAGTTGGTGGAAATCCGCAATTTACTTCACGAGGAAATCGAACCCAAATTGGAGCGACTTCGCTCGGAGAAGCGTACATTTTTGGAATTCCAGACCGTTCAAACAGACTTGGAGAAGCTCTCGCGTGTTATTGCAAGCCATAACTACGTCACATACTCCCAGAAGTTCGATCGGTACTCAACAATTCGCTCAGAACACGAATCCATAATGACCAACTTGAATGCTCAGACCGAGCGCTTGACCAACGAAATTGCAAACTTAACTGCGGACCTAGAACAAGTCAAAAAGCAGAAAGAGAGCGAACTTGTCAAGGGAGGTCGCGTGGAGTCTCTCGAGAAGTTAGAATCGGAGCTTCTGGACGAAATTACTCGTAGAACAACCTCCAGAGACTTGACATTAGACAATCTCAAGGAGGAAACTTCAAAACTCGCCTCTCTCAAGGAGCAGCTCGCACAGTTGGAAGCACTGGTGGCCAACAATCTGGAATACTATTCTCGTGCTGAGAAGGAGCACACTGACAGTAAAGCTCGACTTGCCGAGCTTAAAGAGGCATATAACACCAAAGAAGAGCTTCTTTCCACTCTCTCCACCGGTGTTTCCGCACAGGGTGGTACTAGTGGTGGCTACATGGCACAATTAAAAAGGGCCAAAGAGGATCTAAGCAAGAGCCGAACATTGATCAAACAGTCTACGTTAAAAGTGAACCATTTGACAGACAAAATTCGAGACGATACTGCTCGCCTCAATCAGGCAAAGGAGGAAAATAAGAGCTTATTGAAGGATATGGAGGACTATAAGAATGAAATCGCAATCAAGGAGTCCAAGTTCCGTGAATTTGGATTTGATCCAAAAACGTACGGAGATTTAAGGGACCAGGAAAGTATGATAAGGAAACAAATTGAGCAGTATCACAATGAACTCAACCACATAAAGCGCGAAGCAGGCAATATCGACTTCAACTACACGAGACCATATCCAGACTTCAACGACTCAGCAGTGAAAGGAGTGGTTGTGCAGTTATTAGGTCTTAAGGACCAACATTCAGACAAGGCATTGGCACTTCAGGTTTGTGCTGGTGGCAGGTTGTATAATGTTGTGGTCGATGATGCCAACACTGCTTCGGCATTGTTGGAAAAAGGTCAATTAAAGAGACGTGTGACGATCATTCCACTCGATAAGATTTCTGCCCGTTCGGTGCCTTCTAGTGTGGTATCATATGCCCAAGAAAAGTGCCCCGGCAGGGTGGAATTGGCCTTGGATCTTCTTAATTTTGAAGATCAATTGGTGAAAGCTATGACTTATATTTTCGGTTCGACTTTCATCTGTGTAGACCCCAACACAGCAAAGGCAATCACGTTTGACCCAAAAATCAGAGCACGCTCAATCACTTTAGACGGAGATGTATATGATCCTGAAGGAAATCTTTCCGGAGGCTCGCGGAGAAATACAAACTCTATTCTTTTGACCATGCAAAAATTCAACTCTATATCGTCGAAGGTAAAGCAGCTTGAGCCAAAGCTTCAGTCAATACACCATGAGCTTAACCGACTTGAACAATTGGGCCAACAAACAAAATCCTTGCAGAATGAGCTCAATCTAAGCAGGCACGAGTTATCCTTATTGCAACGGAAATTGGATAACAATCCAGCGTCTATGATCATTCGTGAGAACGAGAGAAATCAGAAAGAAATAGAAAGTCTCAATGAGCAGATTGAGACTGAAACTAGAAAATGCTCAGAACTTGAAACAAACATCGACTCTATTGAGAAGGATATAAAGGAATTCTCTCAAGACAAGGGATCAAAACTTAAGGAGCTTGAGAAAGAATTGAAGAGTCTCAAGTTGGTATTATCCAAGCAAGAGACTGCCGTAAGAAAGCACGACGAACAGTATCAGGGTATTCAGATTGAAATGGACCAACAAAAGACTGAAATTGCCGCTTTAAATGAATCGATTGGTTCGACAGAAAGTGGATTATCTGATTTCCAACAATCAATCAAATCTTCAGAGTTGAAGATCGGGGAACTACATGGCGAGTTGTTGAGAGTGAGGGCCGAATTGGATGATGAGAGGGCAAAAATGATGGGTTTCAACGAGGAAATCAATGAATTGACCAATCTTTTGTCGTCAAAGTCGGAAGAGCAAAATCAAGCCAAGCTCTCAATCCAGAAGTTAAACCACGACTTGGAGAAAGCGAATGGAATTACGAAGTCCTTGAGAACGAAACTTGACGAGTTGATCAATGAAAATGAATGGCTAACTGATGAAAATATCACAAGCAGTATTCTCAGTCAGTATCCTGATATAAACATTGAAGAATACGAGAGCCAGGCTTCCATTTTGGGAGAGAGATTCCAGAATATGAAGCGGAAAGTCAATCCCAACATCATGAGCATGATTGACAACGTGGAGAAGAAAGAAGCGGCTTTGAAACACATGATGCGTACTATCGAAAAGGATAAATCAAAAATCGAGAATACAGTTGACAAGTTAAATGGCTATAAGAGAGACACCTTGAACACCACTTACCAAAAAGTCTCGGATGATTTCGGTAACATTTTTGCTGACCTCCTTCCCGGCTCGTTCGCAAAGTTGGTTCCTTTGAACCTCATGGATGTTACTAAGGGTTTGGAAGTCAAGGTGAAACTTGGGCCCGTGTGGAAGGAGAGTTTGGTGGAATTGTCAGGAGGTCAGCGTTCGTTAATTGCGTTGTCGTTGATTATGGCTTTGCTCCAGTTCAAACCAGCACCAATGTACATTTTGGATGAAGTTGATGCCGCTTTGGACTTGTCACACACGCAGAACATTGGCCACTTGATAAAGACTCGGTTCAAGGGATCACAATTTATTGTGGTATCGTTGAAAGAGGGTATGTTTACGAATGCCAACAGGGTATTCCGGACGAGATTTCAGGACGGAACATCCATGGTTTCGGCCATGTAATATATATTATGTATGAATGCCAAGGTCATAGTTAATCGGTTGCCTGGGTTTCAACAGGTTCAGCAGCTTCTACTTCTTCGACTGGAGTAGGAGCTTCTGTTGTATCATCCTCGGCAAACCTCAAGCTCTTTCTCTTCTTCACGGTTTCCTGAGTCGAAGAATCAGCCAAAGACAGAGTGTATGGCTTGGATTCGCCCACATTAGGAGTGGAGGAGTCGTAAACAAGCTCGGCAGTTCTGATCCATCTCCTTCTACGTGTGTACTTGGAGTACGAATCGTCAGTGGTAGGCTTTTTCCACACATTGTCACTATAGAGGTAGCCCTCGTCAGATGTTGGATTAGCAGTGGTCTTCGAGCGTTTTCCACTAGGAAGGGTTATGGCACCGTCATTGGTCAAATCCAATCTCCACGTCTTATCGACCCATCTCCATCTCGCACCACTGATAGAAGGGTGTTGCTGTACGTACTGTTGATGCAGCTGAGAAAATGACGAGTCTGCGTTGGGCAACTCGAAGGAGTCAATGGAAGACGACTCGTTGAGAAACTCATCTGTCCATGGTGCACGCTCGTAGGTGAGCAAATTGGAAGTCCAGCCAATGCCGAGCCAGCGACGCTGGTTTTCATAGATCACGTAAGTAAAACGGACTGGTTTCAGCAAGTCTGCACCTGCTACCACGGGTGACGATCCGGATTTCTGGACCTTTGCAAATGCAGCAGCAAAAAGCGAGTTGTTTCTTGCCTGCGAGAAGTCGAGTCCAGTCAAGTAGAAGAAAAACACCCGGGTGATCTTCAACTTCCACACAAGCTTACGTGTAACCCGCAGATATGTCAGGTGGTACAGTAGAAGGTACAAGCCTGTGAATAAGAGGATCTTGCGGGGTGTGATCAACAAAAAGGTCAAGATCAAGTAGATGGGAGTGAGGAACACCGTTGTGAACAAGAGACGTTTGATGTCGTAGGCCGTGAGTGCCAACGAAGTGACTGGACTCAACAAGAGGTCGGCCTTGATGCATGTAGCAGTCAATGCCTGTACCACGTCGTCCAAGGTTGGACGCAAGTTTGTTTCTTCAACAATTCTCAGGTTGAGCACCGCATACAAAATGACAACCAGGGCCATGATCAAGTGGCCCAGCCACGTCACCAAGATCTCGAAGTAGAGAACAGCAAATGAGTATACGCACATGATCACCACGTTGATCCAGTAGTCGTCGTTGGTCCAAGTAGCAATCAGCAACCATTTATTGACAATGAGCAAGTAAGGATATGCCTTAATCAACGCCTTGGCCACGGTGGGTGGCGTTGACGAGAGGAGTGGTGATGTTTGGGGCAAAACCTTCTTATTCACAGCACTAGGGACTACTTCCTGCGAGAATTGTGCCCGTAGGTCACCTTGAGTAGATGTACCACTAGTTTGGGGAGTTTCATCGTGCTTAGTCACGGGATCAGGTTTGGAGTCGGCCATGATTTAATGGTCAGAGTCCAGATCACGTTCTAGAGCAAGGAGGAAAAAAGCGAATTAGATTAGGTGAAAAGAGCCTGGGAGTTGTAAGCAATTATGATGGTTTTAAGGTTTTAAGGGACTGTGGTAGGCGAGAAACCCCATGGTGTACGGGTGTTCAAATGAAACATCTGGGGAAATGACATAAAGTCGTCCAATGATAGAAGAGAAGAACCGAATAGGAAATAAACTTAAAGCAAAATGTTATGAAATGATTCTGGATAAGTCTTGGTAGGAATTTTGGGAATTTGGGAATGTTGGTTGCAATATATACCTGAAAGTATCAATGAAATTATAGACCTTGAGATTTACCCTTGCGGAGGGAATTGAGTTCCGTTCTATTTAAATGGAGGTAGAGTAGGATTATGTCGAAGATGACAGCAATTAGACTTTGTGATGGAAAGATAACCCATCCGACCGAGGGGTTCGGCTCGTCCAACATGTAATGAGTCCATGCATGTGAAAGTTGACACCAGCAGACAATTGCAATTCAAAAAAAAAAAACAGAAGTGACACATATTGAAGGATACTCAAGGCGGTATCTAAGATTATTAAAATTAAGTCTGTTCTTGTCCCTTGGAAGATGGCATCAGAAATCAATTTATTCCGGTGTACTGGTGTTTACCCCAGATATCGCATCATCGAACAGATTTCGCCTAAGATAAGCATCTTATGGATTTTGGCGGTCTTTTATCCAAGGAAATCGACCGGAAACGGAAGAAAGCTAAGACGAAGAAGCTGCTGAAGCGTCAAAAGTCTATCACAGAGACTTCTGCGGTTCCTGATGCCCCACCACAGCCACAGGAAACAGATACCGACGCTTTACTGGAAATAAATGATGAAAAGTTGCAGCAATCTCTTCAAACACTCGACAAAGAGTTTGATGACAACACTCTGAAAGTAGAAAAGCTCCAAACTCTCGAGATTTTGGTCAAACAAGAGCGGAAAGAGGCGCAATATCTGGAGTTTCTAAACGAAGAGAATGTGGTCCCAGACTCAATTGACCCTGCCGATGCAGCACGTATCTCCGATCCAAAAGTGTACAGACGCCTATGTTTACAGATCCGAAAGTTTCTAAAAGTGTCTCTAAATGGCTGGCAAAGCAATATCAGTGACCAGTTTCCTCAGTCTGTACTACAGGAATCCAAGAAAGACTTGGTCAAGCTCTTATACAAACTCCGAAGCGGCAAACTCCAGCCCAATATGGTGATCACTCTTTCTACAATAGTTCACGACATCCAGATGGAGCAATTCACAAAAGCTAATGAAAGCTACATGAAACTCTCCATAGGCAATGTCGCATGGCCAATTGGTGTGCGAGATGTGGGTATACATGCCCGTAGTGCGGACCAAAAAATCACTGGAGACAATAAGGAAACATTAGCCAATATCATGCAGAACGAACACACCCGGCGATGGATTATTGCCATCAAACGGTTGATTAGTTGGTGGGAGTCTTCTCATAAGCTACACACATCACGTGATACCACATAGGGCACATGCCCTATTTACAGGGACGTATTGGTGCACGGATGTTTCTCGCGAAAAAAATTCCCCCAGTGAAGAACTTTCATCGCATCTATTCTTTTAGAGTATCGATACTACTGAACAAGATGGCTGTATGTACAAAAAATAGAGGGGAAACACCACCAGGCACATTGTTATGGATATGCGAATGAAACCATGTTTATTTCGAGAAAAAATTCTTGTCATATTACAGTCTAAATCCGTGATATCTATGTCATAGTCCAAATGTCCAAGAATCTCCATATCTTCATATTTGCAAACAATTCATGTACTAACACCCACAGAAAGAAATCAAGGACATCAAGGAATTCGTCGAATTGGCTAGAAGAGCTGACATCAAGTCTGCCGTTGTCAAGGTCAACAAGAAGATCAACGCTAACGGTAAGCCATTCAAGCAGACCAAGTTCAAGGTCAGAGGTTCCAGATACCAGTACACCTTGGTTGTCAACGACGTCTCCAAGGCCAAGAAGTTGCAGCAGTCCTTGCCTCCTTCTTTGGAAATCAAGACCTTGTAAGTTACACATCCCTTAATATACGAACTTCTGGAGAGCATTGTATTGAGTTCATGTTGTGAATAATTATTATCATAGAAGAACACGCTACTTCGTCTATTTGATAACCTAAGCCTACGTCCATACCAAGTCGCTACTGGGAAACTTGTCCCTCAGTTAAAATTTAGTTATCTGGCCTAAATGATTCGTATTTTAATTTTCTATTTATTCATTACCTCTAGATGATATCCTCCATCTCAATGTCATCATCTTCATCCTTATCGTTGTCGTTATCTTCACCTGCAGCTTGACCAAGTCGTGCTGCCCTCTCGGCATCTCTCAATCTCTTATACTCTGGTTTAAGATTGTACTTGGATGTATAAGGGCCCTTCTTTATGAGATTGGCAATCAGCTCCAACGACTCCTTCAAGTACGTCTCTGGTTGTCTTGTGCGCTCCTTCAAGCCTTTCATGGACCAATACTCGTACTCCTCAAAAAGACGGAAAAGCAAATCCAAGAGATCTTTCTTGGGCATTCTAATGGCACGGCCATCGGCCTTGTTCTTGGCAGCATTGGACGACTTGAGAAACAACGACGTGCTCCTTCCTGTGATCGATGGTCCTGCTTGCGATTGCACCACTCCGGGAATCTCATTGAGAAATGTAACCTTTGGTCTAGCCTTGGTGAGTGGCATGTTCTGTCTTTTGGCCAACATCTGTGCATATCTACGGTCTGACTTCAGAGGAACTATTTGGCAGTCATGCACGATCTTTCCAACGAGATTGGTCTTCTTGGGGATGGTTTTAACAAACGGAATCACCTTCTCTTCCTCTCCGTTCTTTTGCACACGGAAGAACTTATTGGGCCGCCTGTCGAGGGACTCATCCTGGTTAAGATCGGGGAGCTCCGGTGCATCGGGCATGTCTGCGATCTCTGTGACCTCCTGCTTGAACCTCTTCAAGTTCTCTTCGCTGAATACATACGAGTTATGCACCTGGGTGTTGAGAATCGATAGGTCATATTCGTGAGGAATCGTTTCTGAGTCCGGTGTATCGTTCAATACAAGTTTGACTTCCAACTTCCTCTTGCCGTTGCCCCCTGTGTTCTGTCTGATCTTGACCTGGCCAAGTTGTTGGCCATTTAAGTTATCTGGGTTAGTCCACTTCTCTGCCAAATACCGAGGCAACTTGACGAACCACACCTTCTGGTTTCCGCGTGCCAAATTCATGTCAAGCGATTCATTTTCGTCCAAGTAGTCTTCTGGATCCGAGAGGAGAGACACGCCATCATCTTCTTCTTGCTTAGGTTGGTTCTGTTGCAGATTTGCTCCCAGCCCCGCGGGGGAATTTCCACTTGGAACTCCAGTTGTCGTCTCCTTGATGATTTTTTTGAGAGGGCTTTTAGTACTCATCGTGGCAATTTGAGGTTGGAAGTGCAATTCGATGTAAAGACCCTGAAGTCTTGAAAATAGGTTTCGGAGAGTTTAGCACTTGATGGGATTCCGCGGTGTACAGGTGTGAGATTCTGGCTTCTACATCCTTGATTTATTTCTGTTTTGGTTGGCAATTTAAGAGAAATTTTCAAATTAAATGTTTTATTTTGTACCAATTGAGCGGTTTTAATTGATAATAATCTTTGAATGGTTGTTTTTTTTACTATTCTTCTCGTCCTTTGTTTTATGGGCTCCGACTCTACCTGCACACCCCACATTACAGCATTCTTGATTAAATTCAACTTGCTGATACGAAGTCAATAATGTCGACGGTATTGTTGCTATCTACGCCTCACTACATTGAATCTGGGGACTGTGGATACTGTCATGATCAGAAAGAAAATTACCTAGGGATTCCTACACTTCCTCAAGAAGCCAATCCCCCAAAATCATGCACACATATAACTATAGGTACATTTGCCCACCAGATGGGCACCTATGATTACAGCAAATTTGTCAATCGAGGATTTAGAAGACTGGGACGGTTCCTATACAAAGGGGATATGCTTCGCGGATGTTGCCGCATGTACACTATACGTACTAATATCGACTATCTCAAGTTTACCAAGAGTCACCGCAAAATTCTTAACAGGTTTAATCGGGAATTAAACGGTATCACTACGGACACTTCCAAGGGTCATGTGGGTTTAAAGTTGAGAGATCTAATCGAAATCGAAGCTAATTGTGGTGGTAAATTTTACACCAGATTCGAACTGTCTGGATTCACCAGAGAGAAGTTTGAACTATACAAAAAGTACCAGGTGAAAGTTCACAACGACGATCCGGACGAGGTTTCTGAGGGCCAATTCAAATCTTTCTTATGCGACACACCGTTTCTGGACGAAGAAATTGAAGGTACTCCAGAACAATGGAGAGTTCTTAATAACTGGATCCATCTACAACCGAGCGAACGAAAGAAGCACGGAAGGGTGGGGCCAACGCACGAGTGCTATTATTTGGACGGGAAACTTATCGCTATTTCAGTTCTCGACTTTCTCCCCTGTGGCCTTTCGTCTGTCTATTTCATCTGGGATCCTGACTACGCACATCTTTCTTTGGGAACGCTTCTGGGACTAAGGGAGATCTTGATGTGCAATGAGCTTGGTCTTGGTGACTACTACCTTGGCTACTACATAGAGGATTGCATCAAGATGAAGTACAAGGGAAATTTTGGAGGAGAGATTTTGGATGTGTGCAACGAGGCGTTTATTCCTCTCGCCAGCGTGAAAGATTTCATGGCTGACGGTCGTTTCTTTACTGCTGCTCCCAAAGATTCAATAAGTGCTATTAAGGAGCCAGAACTCAAACTTGAAAGAGATCCAATCAGATGGGACTTTCCAGTTGTTAATGTGACCCAACAAATGTACGGAAATAGCGAGATCTACAAAGATGCTGTAACTCACAGCAATACACTTATAGATCGGTATAAACTTCCAACTCCCCTGCTCCCAAATGTTCTTCCGGGGGCCGTACCAATGGCGACCTTACTAAATTGGGTTGAAGCTGGTGAGGTTGGACCGCATTCACCAGTTACAGTTCTTACGAAATTCGGTCGTGTTAAGGAAATCAAGCTCAAGAATTTAGATGCACGTTTCCAATGTTCATATTTGGACATGCTAAGGTTATTCGGGTTGGATGTTCTTCGGGATGCTATCATAGTACATCAATGACGATACGGTTTAGATCTAAATATCCCTTCTATATTCTTTTTAAGTCATTTTTGCCTCTTGATAATCGAAAGAATAACACCACTTTTCTTTTCTTTTCTTTTCTTTGCTTTTCTGTTCTATTTTTGCTTTTTTTTTTTTTTTTTTACGTTTCATTCTGTTTCTTCCTCCTTTCCCTGATCAAAACCTACTTGTGCATAGGTATTAAAGAGGGTTACCCGGATATCGCATCGGAGTATATAAGAAGGATCATCCCCGAACCGTAACAAGTTTTTTTTTTTTTCTTTGTCGACGTACTTCATAGGATCATTTCTATAGTTCACGTCCCACTTTGACTCTTCTAAAGAGCCATCGAATCCAACTTGGTTGATGAGTAAGATACCCTTGCGCCCTCAAAGTGAGAACCAATTTAGCTTGTCCATGATCCTTTGCGGTCTGGTCATCTACAATTTGTTTGCCTTTCATTAGTACTTTTGCCTCGTGCACTGGTCTCGAAAGGAGCGATGATCTTGACCCTTTTCTAAACGCTCTCTCGGGAGACTTAGTTTTGGGTGGGTGCGAGTGGCTGTCTGACAAGTTACTTGATTCTCTGTATGGATCTTCCATGCAGCGGGTCAGTGACTGTAGTTGACCAAATGTTGATGTGTCGACCACCTGTAGTGATGCATGTTTTTACTAGACTGCATTCGAGTAGATGTCTCTGGCTACATTTTTACTGTCAAGACTTCCCATTCCATGGTCTTGTTATGAGCTATGTGAATAACGTCAAAGCTTAACATTTAGTGGAATTAGGTCGTGTGCTCGTCGTAACTGCGCATAGCCAAGCATGTGATTGCATATCCCACCAGGTTTGCTCATGCACAAAAATCAGATAATTAGTGACATCGGCGAACCCCGGAAATGGGCAACGTCAACCAGAATCAGAAAAGTAGAAGTCGTGAAACAACCCCGCAAATGCCGAAACCTCCGAACCCGTAACAATTGACCTGCAAACGAACACTGCGGGAGATACGACAGAGTTTGACACCTTCCTATTTGAGATGCGGATTGTTGCTCCACCCGTGCTAACGGGATATCTCCTTGGATGCATTTTTGATTTCGAGAGTTACATAATCTTTTCTTCCGCTAAATGGAATGCCATATGTCTTATGCGATATTTCGTGCTTGAAAAGAGATCTTTGTCGAAATCACTCAAAGGCAAGCGAGCTTGGGCTTGATTAACTGAAACATCCGTTGGTCCTTTTTAGTTTTCATCTCGCCTTGTCCTGTCGCCTTTGTCCTGTCAAACTAAGCCTTGCAATTGTTACAACGGGGGCGCTATTTCATGTCAATTTTGATAACATGACTTTTTGGATGCACTGTTGCCGAAATTGATTGGACGAACTAGTTTCACTTAAAAAGTAGTTGCTATGAGCATCTATTGAAGAGATGAATGTAGTGTCATCTTCTACCTAGGCCAATTAAACTTCGTTTTCGTGCAACAAGTTGTTCCTCGACAACCCCACTGCTGTGACCATTTCCCTACTATTCTTGTACCGTACCTCGTATGCATGAGGGAATATTTTCTCCTATGTTATTTGAACACAAAAATACCCACATTGGCAATTCTGTGTTTGTCATCCCCACCTAACGTAACGCTCCTCTACAAGGCGCGAGTTTTCTGTAATCAAAACACCTGAAATAGACCCATTATTCACCATTTCCAACTTTGTTAAGGGTAACAGAAAGCAGGAACATGCACTATGGCACGCATTTCCTGCAGCATACGTGTCCGGATAACGCAGGTTCATGAGGTTTCCGATGAGAACTGGTTCGTTAACGTCAGGTAACTAACCATTGATTCTCCACCCATTCGTAAAACAAGGGTATACTTTTGTGTCCTCCCACCACCTATTCTTCTTCCAGATTTTCTGGCCCAATGAGGTTTCGCAGATCAAGATGTGCTTCGCTCTTGGTGGTGATAGTGGCCCTCTATCTTGTGATACTTTCCATTCTCCGAAATAGTGCCGATCGAAACTCCAGTTTGCTCTTGAAAAAGCTCGAGCTGCTTAACTTTGATTTCGCCAGAATGGGGTTTCTTTTTAAACCCAAGGACTCGTACTCCTTCAACAAGTGGACAGACAAGTTGCTCGACAACTTGGTTGCGGTGTCCAATCCAGACGAAATCAAAATGTCCAAATTTGCCGTGGAACCGGCCAACAAATGGGTCACAGATACCGTAAATCTCCCGAAATACTTGAAGGGAGAGGGTGAGAATCCTCATCTTGCGCCATTTGATCCCAGGTTCACTCTTGGAATCTTCCTCAGTCATATCAATCAGAAACTCCAACAATCCGATGGAAACCTGGAGAAGCTTGCGATCGATCACTTCCATTGGGGCGATTGGACGGATCTTTCAGAAATTTACATGCATGCGCTTTCGTCGGGCCAAGACAGGTATCGTTGTCCACAGTTGGCCACTACGGAAATTGGCAAGACCCTGCCAAATGATATCAAGGATTCTGCCACTTATTGTATCAACGACGAGGAAATTGCAGAGAGGGCCAAAGACCCTTCCAATAGCGAGCTGTTTAAACTGCACCTCGAGCATATTCTTCGTGACCCGCTTCGGCCGGGATTTCATGTCTATAATCATCCAGGAAGATCCTCCAGCAAGAACATGGCATTGAGTGGTGCCTCTTTCCTCAACGACTTCATGCCTCCTCCACTTTCGGTGTTGTTTCTTATCCCAACGGAGTCTCAAAAGTTTATGTCAATCAATGTGCCCGTTAATCAAGATGTATTGGGCCGTGTGAGGTTGGTGGACACACCCATCGCTTCTGGAGTCGCTCAGGTCCAAGATTCCGTTCTGATAGGAGTAGAGGTTAAGAAGATGGTAGAGCTTCTCAAAAACGAGGTCCAGACTGCCTTCTCTCCAACCAGGGACCTCTCAGCTGAGGATTTCTATGACCCTCTGGAAAGAGTATTCAAAGAGCTCTCCAATCACTACGATATGACTCCACATGAAAAAAATTATTTCAAGAGTCTTTCGGCATCAATATCGACGGAAAGAGTACCTAAATATTTCAACGAGGCCAGGTTGGTCAAGACTACCAGAAATTGGAGCTTGGGTGGTCACTACGACTGGAGATTCTTCAAAAAACTCGTCAATTCATCAGATAAACAATTGCCTATCCTTCATGGTCTTTTGCTGGCATGGCTCAGATTTACTAGTGCCAACAACTTGACAACATGGGTTGCCCATGGATCGCTTTTGTCATGGTACTGGAACGGCATGGTCTTTCCATGGGATGCAGATATCGACGTCCAAATGCCTGTTGTTGATCTCCACAGACTAGCCAAATATTTCAATCAGACTGTGGTTGTGGATTTCGGACCCGATGTTCAGAATGAGGTGAGGTACGGACGGTATTTCCTTGATTGTGGAACGTGGATCTCACATCGTCAAACAGAGAATGGTCTCAACTTCATAGATGCACGATTCATTGATCTTGATCTGGGGCTCTATATTGATGTTACAGGCCTTGCTATATCGAACACCATGGCTCCGCCACGTTACGACAAGTTGCTACCAAAGGAATTGGAAAGACCTAAATACTATAATAATCCGCCTGGCATCACAAAGCATCCGAAATTTGTGCCTCAGAACTCGCCAGACGAAAAGGAGGTGGAGAGAAATACTTTATTGCATCTCTTCAATTGCCGGAATAATCATTTCGTGTCGCTTCCCGAGATTACTCCTCTCAAATTGACGTACATGGAGGGAGTACCAGCATACATTCCCCACAATTTTGTCGATATTCTCCGGAACGAATATGGAAACCAATCGATGAGCAGCCAGAAATTTCGCACGTATGCTTTTGCCCCTCGGTTGAGGTTGTGGCAGAACCTGAGGGTGATTCGAGAGTATATCAAGAGTATTAAAGAAAGACCAGAATTTGATATGGGTAATGATAACGGCGAGGCTGCTGAAATTCAAGAGAAGTTGTTGTTATTCACCTTTACTGATAAAGATTACCTTTCATTACTTTCAAAAGAATCATCACTTCTCACTGAATATGTTGTCACAAGAGATTTGACTAGTCTCCACCAGCAGGAAATGAATCTCTTACTTGATGGACAATCTACCAAGGATCTTCTATTTGCGCAGGATGGGCATCTTAAGCATGAATTCAAAGCATTGCGCCATGATTTGACAAATTTCCAGCATTTCAAAGACGAGTACGATTTCGACAAAGAGGTTGCAAGTTTGGCGACAAGAATTGCTGAACTGAAGCCGGCAAGTTGAACTTGAAGGATGTGAATTCATATGCCGCAATTCCAGATGGAATTTTGGGCCAATGTGAGATATCATGTAAATAATGACACTGACGAAATTACAAGAGGAGCGTGGTGATAGAGATAAGGGCACTTTTAATTGTAAACCTATTCTTTGGATATGCTCGTTTGCTGTCGATGTTTAAGCATTTCGCAGTATCAGCATATCATCAAGTCTTCTTTTTTACCTTGTTTCCAGTGACTTCTTGGTGGTTTACTAGATTTGTTACTTGTGAGCAGCTCAGAACGTATAGGGTATAGATTAATTGGTTATTTTTGCACCTATTAAGTAGATTAATGCAGGTATAAATAAAGCATATGCGAATACTAAAGGTAAGAATATAACTCAACACATCTATTTAATAAAAGATGAAACGGGAAAGTGGCAAGTATTTTGTAAATATACGTCTTGAGATCCACCTCGTAAGCTTGGCTGCGAAACAACATACGCGAAATAATAATTCAGTTGGCTCTCGAATGTATATGTTCTAATTAATTTGCATGAGACTTCTGCTGTTTCGTTGTTCAGTTAGGTTCAAAAATGCAATTTATCTCCACATGGATCACACATCTTTAATCGGCTAGAATTAGATTCGGTCAATTCCATCTAAGTAAAGGTTGTAGCTGCAAGCTGTCTAATTGAACACCACATTAAGCATCTCATCAAGCATCCCATTGAGATTAAGTTTGTATTACAGAATTTCAGTATGTGCTTTAGGAATTCCATTACTGCTGCTTCGGAATCTCAAGGTGTGACTAGGATATACTTCTACGACACCCATACCCATTTATAGCAATCTCATATCAATTTGATAATAATTACTCAAATAATTGCTAAATCATACTTCCTATTTTCATATATTTTATCTTCTTTACCATGTTCCCTTCCTTTTCTTCACATTCACACTCCCATTCCCTCTTTTCACTCTTACATATCTCGTTTATATTCGTTTTGTCTCATTCAATTCAGCCAAACCCCATCCATGACATTCCCACCACTAAAAATTCGAATATAATTACGAAAATAAATTCAATTGCTTCCCAATTCCACATACCTTCCCATCAACCTCTATTTGAACCTTCCCATACCTCTTTAACTTCCTCCCATCCCCAATATGGGGCCATTCTTGTAGTCTCCTGTAATCACGTGATCTACAACCAATCAAACCCGCGCTAACCTATTCTCACACCATCTACTTCCTCAATTCTTCCTCCTCAAACTACATCGATTAAAAATGTTCAGAAGAACTGCCCAGCGCTCGTTCCAGAGATTCAACTCCCACGGTCACGGCCACGTGTCCAAGCTCATCAAGGAGGACGCTTTCAAGGGAAAGTACAACAAGCAGGCTGGTGAGGCCTTCAAGCAGAAGATGGAGGAGACCGCCCACCACTCTCAGAGTGTTACCGCTTTGTGGAAGAAGATCACTCTCTTTGTTGCCTTCCCAGTGGTGGCATTGACTGCCATCCCTATCACTAAGGTGGAGCTTGACCACGCCCACCACAGAGAGCACCAGAGACACCTCAGCGACGAGGAGTGGCCCACTCAGTACGAATACCAGAACATTAGACTGAAGAAGTTCTTCTGGGGCGATGGAGACAAGACCTTGTTCTGGAACTCTGACGTCAACAGACACGTGGAGAACTAATCTCTGGTGTCATGCATTGAATATTCACTAAACGACATGTTTCTAACTATGTATTGATATAAAAGAGTAGTCGATGTAGAGGGTTACTCAGTGCGTGCCCCAAGTGGCCCATCATGATAGTTCACTCGTCATCCATTCGTTACAACGTAGAGAAGATATAGAGGTTGTTGGTGGCAGCAATAGCCACAGAGTTCTCCTGTGGGTGCCACGACAAATGCAAAATGCTCTTCTTGAAGTCAATGTAGTCATTGTGGTCGCCCAGACCGACTCCACTCATCAAACGTCTTCTGCTCGACAGGTCTCCCAGTGCTAACTTCTTCAGCTTAAACGCAGACTTGTCTGCTTGCAAGATGATCTCCTCTTGGTCGTCATCGGTGTCAAGCTGTGAGTTAGGCGATTGAGGATAATTACCCAGCACTGGAGGCGAGTCAACGTCGTTCTCGTCATCCAGTTCATCGTCATCGTCGTCCAAGACCTTCTTCTTGTGCAGCGACTTGAAACTGAACAGCTGGATATCCTTGGGTTCAGCAACCAGCGTTCTGGCGGGAGAGCCCGACACCGCATTGGGGTAGATCATGAAGTTATTGTTGTAGGAGCCGGTCATCACCGAACGGTTGTCACCACTGAATTGAACCTCGAACTTGTCAAAAATGGCGTCGTTCTCATAGGTGTCACACAAGCGGTCTCGTAAGTGCTCGTGCACATTGATTGTTTTGATGGGCTTCAGCTCCATGGCCAAATCCCAGATCTTTACGGTCATATAATCTCTAGAGACGATGTAGCGTCCATCGGGGGAGAACTTCACGTCGGAGATTGACGAGGTGATTTCGGTGAAGAAGTTGTGCAGCGCCGGGTCCAAGTACTCTTCGAACACTTTGGCGTGAGTGTCGCACAACGAGTTGGAGCGCATGTCCAGCAACTTGATGGTTCCCTTTGACAGTGAGTACATGAACAAGTTACAGTGCGAAGGGTGAAACTCCGCAGAGGTGATAACTTCGGTCAACTCCTCCATGTTGGTGGGCTTAATGTCCACAATATTGAACAGCTCGTCTGCAATGTCCAAGTTCCACAAGTTGATGCGCAAATCGTCCAGCGAGAGGTACGTCTCCTGGTCGGAATTGACCGAGATGGAGTTGATGTGGTAGGCGTGGGCATTCAGGTAGACCTTCTTGGGCTGGGCCAGAATCAACTTATCATGGAAGGTCATCTTGGGCAACTTCAAGTCGGACACGGAGAATCCCGACGAAGGCAAGTGGTCGCTTCCATTTAGGTTGTTTTCACTGACGAGCTTCACTTGTCTTTCCATGATCTTCCACAACTTGATGGTCTTGTCGTTGGTGGACAAGAGGTACAAGGAATTGTTCGACGAACGCAACCATTTGATCTTGTTGATCTTTTCCTCCACTTCTAACGACTTTAAGTAGTCAAATTCGGCATCATGACTCTGGAACTCGGTGAAAAACTTGTACTCACAAGAGTTTTTCTTGGAAGTATTGCGTTCAAACAAAACCACCCTACCACCTTTATCGCCGGTGGCCAAAAACGTGCCTGAGTTGTCGAATTCCACCGTGCTGATAATATCTGCCTCGGTGATGTTTTCAATGTCGCCTTTATCTCCGAAACATTGGGAGAATTTCCAGTTGTGATCCATCGTCATGGCGGGACGGATAGGTGAACGGGGTGTAAAAGGACGAGTGTGTGTGGTGGAGGTTTGCTAGCCTTTTGCTTAGCGGCTGGAGGTACGGATCTGCTGATTGGCGTTGGAGGCAATTGGCAAAAGACTCAATATGGGTCAAAAAACTAGAGGTGAAGGGGTTAATTCCTGATGAGATGGTAGATTGAATAGGGAGTGAAGTTCGAAAATGACGTTCGCAAACCTTGGAGAGAACACCCGTACACCACTTGGGGAGAGAGGTTCCGGAGAGTGGGAATAGAAGAAGGATAGTGGGGGGAAAGGTGGAAGGAAACAAGGAAAAATGACAGATTCCTAGTGGATGGCGCTAAGAATTAAAGGATGCTTGCGTTTTTTAATTAAGGAGTATTTGGGTTTGAATGGACCCTATAGTTAGTAATTAAGTGGAGCTAAGTGAGGATTTTGAGGATAGGGCGAGTGAGAAGAGCGAGAGAGTGAGGGAATGAGGAAACTGAGAATGAAGAGATCAAGGTATAAACAGGGGAAATTGAGAGGCAAAAGGTGATTGGGTACAGATCCGAGTGAGAAAAAATTGAAATGTTTCTTGGTAGAAAGCTATTATCCATTCCTAATGAATAACTATGGCCAAAGTTGCTTGGATGAATCTGAGTCGAATGACTATGTGCATGCCAGAACAGCGGAATCGGGAAAATGAAGAGAAATGGACGAAAAAGGTGAAAAGATGAAAAAGGTCGAACAACGTAAAAATAACGAAAAAACGTGGAAATTCACGGGAAAAGACAGTGAAATAAACGTTTGAAATAAATTGGAATTAGAATAATTGATATCAAAACAGCCCTGACAATGGTAGAATACAACCAACACAATTCCACTTCACAATCAGAACCCCTACTCTACCTTACTGATAATTTTTTATATTACAGCCTCGCGGCCTATTTGCAAGCTTAAGCAGCCTTCTTGGCAGCGTCCTGAGGAGAAACCTTTCTGTCCTGAGAGAATCTCTTTCTCTGTGGAGGAGTTCTGATTCTTCTGTCCTCTCTGGATCTGACTCTGACAATTCTGGCGTGGATGGCACAAGAAACACAGTAGTGCAACTTGTTGTACAACTTTGGCAAAGCATACTCAGGGTACACAGAGGCCTCAGACAAGTCTCTCACAGCAGCAGCCTCGACCATGTTTCTGATGGTGACTCTCTTGATGGCCTTGTCCTTTGGCACACATCTAGCACAGTTCAAACATCTGACTGGCTTGACGTGGCCTCTACCCTTCTTGTTTCTACCGTTGGAAGCTCTCTTCTTTGGCATATTTGCTGGCGGGTTAGTAAAGGTTGACTATTTGACGACTTGATGAAACTTGTCACTTGGTTAACTAGATTCTGGTTTTGGAGGACTTTTGAGGATGGAGATGGAGGTTTGACAACGAAGATGAAGGTGGAACGATTCTAGTGTGGAGCCGAGGATATGGACAGTTTGCGGCGAAAATGGACATACCGTTTGTTGTAGAGAAGAATTGTAAAGAGAAGCGATGAAAAAATTTATTTGGGGAGGTGAGAGAGTGCGGAGTGTGCACAGGGGACAAGCTGTAATGTGCTCCTACGGTCATGTGACGAGGGCTCTAGCCCTAGAGTGAGGTGGATCGTAGTGGATGAGTATAGGAGGACGTGATAAAGTAAATGTGGGTATTTGAATATGATTTTGGTGTTTGAGAAGGGTAGTGATGTGATTGAGCGTGTTATGTGTTGATATGTGTGGTGAAGTTAATGAGGGTTATATAGTAGAGAGAGACTAGTGAGATTGACAGATAGTGAGACTATTGAGTGACAGACAATGAGAAAATTGAGAAAAGAACTGACAATTGGATTCTTGAATTCCCAGATTAATGTCAATGGAAATGTTGTAATAATTGAGACTGTTAACAACTTAAATGTGTTAGTGACTACTTGATCCTGGGATTGATAATGCACCAATGCACCAAATGTCCATTGAACACGTCCATCCACTAGTTAAGGTCAAGAATTCATTATATAGTACCTAGCAATCATCGCCTCATACCAAATTTTAATGATTTATGGGAAAATTACATCTGTCTTTCAAATTCTATTTTTTGTGTTTTTTTGATCCATTTCTTTGAACCAATCTCCATTTACTTGATGTTCACTTTGTCCACTCCATATCCACGCCATTATCAGTTTAGTTATTATATTCACTCCAGTACTCAGTTCAAAGAGTTGATGTCCCTAATAATCATGTCTCCAATTACATCAATTGTCTTCATTTCATTCGTGTTCTGTTCAATTCTTTTTTCTCTTTCTTGAATTGGTATTAATTTGAAGAATCCACATCATTAGAAGGCTAAAATTCTCTTTCACCTCCCTTTCCCTGTCTTCACCTTTCCCTCCAATCTCACTCTCGCTTATCTATATACCACAACGCGAATTGGCCCATTCAACAGCCTCACAGTCCACAACCAAGAACAACCACCAAGAATGATAATAAACCGTTACATCCGAAAGTTTCCTTTCCGAATCACTATCGGCCTCACTTTCGATCGTATTTTATCTTTTGCTCTGGATTTTTACAACCAGTTTCTATCTCTAGTTCACACGTGATTGTGTACACGTGATATACTCCTGGCCAATGAACACTCTCAGATTCTCACCAGTTAGCTGATTTTTTTATACCATCGGGTTATATAGTTGACTGTTGTTCACCTATCTCATCGGTACTCTATCATCAAAATGTATGTTTATCCGTTGTCTTTGTGTGCGTTCTAGCGTATTCCTGTCGTTTCTGTCTTGTCCAATCCAATTGTTCCCCATTAGTGTTGTTGAATTCCTGTTACGGAATATCACTCTATATCAATGTCATCCAAGTCCAAATTCCCATCGTCGACGCCTAGGAAAGTAGAGCAATCAGTCATTATAGCCTACTTATTCACTGAAGGTCTTTTTCCCCCTGTTCGTTGTCGTCTTAATGGTCTTTAATAGGTGACTGCAGCCCAATACTGAGGAGCGGCTATTAAGTGGGAAGAATCGCTTCATGGGCCCACCTAAGAACGTTCCATCATTAGCATTCGGTTGCTTTAGCGAAAAACTTGTTATTCATGTCCAACACCAACCAATTTCGCTCAATTTCTCCGTTGTTATCCATATCCAACATCCCTACGCATTCTTTCACTATCACCAACTCATACTAACTATTCAGGCTCTCCCGCACACTTGCTCGCACTGTCAGACAGTCCAGATTGTTGACCACCACTAGAATGTTGGCCCAGGCCAAGGTTGAGACCAAGATCTCAGCCTCTTTGGCTGATGTTACTGGCCCAGACTCCTTGGTTGGTCCAGGTGCAAAGCCAGGTACCATCCCAACCGAATTTGACCAGGCTACTGGTTTGGAGAGATTGGAGTACTTGGGTAAGTTGGAAGGTGTTGACGTCTTCGACATGGAGAAGCCAATCTTCGAAGGTTCTGGATCTCTTAAGGACCCATACTTGGTGCCAACTTACATTGGATACCGTTACGTCGGCTGCAGAGGTAAGGGTAACGAAGACCACAAGGCCTACTGGATGAAGGTTGAGGAGGACAAGGCTTCCAGATGCTGGCAATGTGGTACTGTGTACACTGCCAAGTACTTGGGTGAGCCAGGTCACCACCACCACTAGACGAACGTCATTTGAAGCATATTCGAAGTCCGGCTGTGTAGCTGCATTAAAAGATAAATTTAGAGATTGTAGGAGGTATTGCTGTACTTTTGGAGTGAGGTAGCTCGACAGAGAGTAATCCTATTGTCGTGTGGATTCTAGTGTTACCACTGAATCACTTTATATTTTATGTGTACTCTATCATTCCATTACCCCTCTATTGTTCCTTCATTATATCACTCTATCAATAGTCAATCATAATTACCATACCATGACGCTATCGATCAGTACGGTTTTCTCATGACTTTACCATGACTCTAATGGTACATTACATTTTCTCTACCGAATTTCTTGTAAACTTCCTTCACAAACTTTCTCAGACTGATTACCTTTTCCCTAATTATCTCTCCAATATTCTCTTACCATATATCTTTCTCGTAATGCAATGCCTGTTTGATTCTTCCAAGCATTCCAGTAATAACTAGCTCCAGTACTTCCATCCATTCCAATTTCGATCTATGCTCAGTATTTCTCCGATATAATTTCACACCATTACACATCCAAGTGATCCCTACTCCACTTATCAATCACTCACGCAATAACTTCAATTTCGTCCATGTATGGCATTTTGTATATCTTAGGGTCCATATTCCGTACCTCGCACCCAATTCCTCTCCACATTTTCCACATTTATCAGAATGCCTCATACTCAAAATCTACAAATTGCCAAACTTTTTGACTTCCCATCTACATAATCCTTTCCAATCTTCCCAATATAATCCAATTCATTCTTTTCCGGCAATCTTTTTTTTTTTACCTTTTTTCCATCAATTTCACACACTAAACTTCTCTTTAGTCTACTCAGTTCTGCCCCACCTTGCTCGCTCGCTCTTGCCTACATAAACTACCACTATGGTGTAAATTTCATTGTCTTCCATCGTCGTTTTTCTCTTTACCAACTACTTCAATGAAACAAAAGGTGCTTGTAATTGGCGATTTGAACACAGAATTGCCCGAATATAAGGAGTTTACCTCCAAGTTCGAGTGCATCCGCTACGAAGTTCCACTCTCCAAATCCCAATTGATTCAAGACTTGAAAACTACCTACTCCGACATCAGCGCCATCTACGGTGCCTGGCTCGGTTTTGTGTTGCTTGGAGGTTTCAAGGATGACATTTTGGCTGCCGCTCCACTGTCGTTGAAAGTGGTATCCATCTGTTCTGTCGGCCACGACCACTATGATGGAAAAGCCATGGCTGACCGTGGTATCATCTTGACCAATGTTCCACTGGACGGTGCTGCTGAGCCCGTAGCCGACTTAGTATTGTTCAACACTTTGGCTGCCTTCCGAAACTTTAAGATTTCTTCGGAAAACTTCGTGGCAGATATTAACCACACGGTAGGTGTGAGAAAGACCCTTGACTCTGGCAAATTCGACTCGGCCTCGGGAAAACCGGTATTGGCCAGCACCGAAGGCTATGCTTTTGGTGAGTACGTGGCCGGACGGCCATGTCTTAACCCCAAAAACCACCATGTGGTGATTGTAGGTTTCGGCAACATTGGAGTGACCATTGCTAGACGGTTGTCTGCGGTGGGAATGCACATCCACTATGTTAAGAGGTCGCCTCTTTCTGCTGCCGAGGAGAAAGACTTGGGTTTCCCAGTTACATACCATCCATCCGTTGGTGACGCAGCCGATGTGGCTGACTTGGTGGTGATTGCATGTCCTGGAACTCCAGAGACCTTCCACTTGATCAATGCAGACACCATCGAGCAATTTGCAAAACCAATCCGTATTATCAACATCGGTCGTGGACCTGTGATTGACGAGAATGCTTTGGTGGACGGCTTGGAGCTGGGAAAGGTTGTGTTTGCTGGTCTTGATGTTTTCGAAAACGAACCAACCGTGCATCCCAAATTGTATGGTCGCCAGGACGTGATTTTGACACCACATGTGGGGGCCTCGACCGTGGAGAACTTTGACTTTACTGCGGTGAGTGCCATGAAGAACATCGAGAACGTGTTATTGGATGGAGGCCGTGGGTTGACTCCCGTCAATTAGGCAAGAAAAATTGTTTTATAGAATGAGGTTGGTAGAAGATGAGTGTCTGATCTTATAAATAGATGTTGGTTGGCGATGTTTCGGTTGTAGGAATCAGAGAGCAATTCGTTCTTTCATTACTCATTTTATTGGTCGAGACTTATAAGGAGGGTAGTTACGGCATCTTTATATAGTTGAAATCCAATCGAAGTGGGGTAGATCAAGTAGGCTGATCTGTGTTGGAATTATCGGTACAATTAAAATGTGGTACTCGAAATCAATAAAGTTCACTATCTCAGTAGACAATCTTTTCAAGAGTGATTATTCTGGCGTCACTTACCTTAATGTTTCTAGAATTTATTAATTAAGCATTTGAGTGTAGCCAATTGAATTCACCGTGAAATAATTACTTTTAGCAATTTTTTACTATTAGCACAATTAATATGAGATTAAACCGACTAACACAATAGCATCATCAAATTCCTCATACCAGCTATTCAATCAAAACCTTACAGCATACGAACAAATGACAGTTCAAAAGTACTAATCAGTATTAGAAATGATTCAAAAAAAAGAAACAAGTACATAAAAATTGTACAGTGAAAATGCAAAAGTTATCAATCCTAGTGAGATGCACCTCCTGATTCTCAATTCAACAACGCCTTGGCCTAATCTCGCATTTGGGTCTGTTGCTCACCCTTTAACGTCACAATGACTCCAATCCCTCCATCCAAAAGAAAAAAAATACCTTTGCAAATGAGGCCAAAATCCAGATTGAACGAAAATATACATCAAAAATTAAAAACAAAAATTATTTAGTTATTCCTTTCATTATGTCACCTATCACCTTATTTAGGTCTCTACACAGACCAACGGTTTCCGAAGCACAACTCCAATCAATTTGCACCACCATTTAATTTTTAAAAGATAATAATTATACTCAGCAACTTCTAACCCCCAAATCTCCCCAGATCGATCCCAAATTCCTCCAGAACAACCCGAATCGCCCCACAAAACTCTACTATTCTCGGGTCGTGTGTGTACCTATTTGGACCCACCAGTCTCTCAGATCCACTATCTTCCCCAGCAATACATTCACCAATAACTACACTCATGGCGTCGCTATATCTCGGCGTCTACCGCGCCATCTACGACTACGATGCGCGTGCCGATGAGGAGTTGTCCATTCACGCTGACGACTTGTTGTACTTGTTGGAGCAATCCGATGTGGACGACTGGTGGAAAGTCAAGAAACGAGTGTTGCCAGTGGGCGACGAGGAGGTGGACGAGCCTGTGGGTTTGATTCCGCTGAATTACATAGAGGAGGTATGTCCTTTCACCGTGGAACTAGGCCGATAGTGCCGCTGGCTCCTGCCTTTGCAATATCAATCTGTTACTAACACATTAGGCTCCTGTTGTCAAGAAATGTACAGCATTGTATGACTATGACAAGCAGACCGAAGAAGAGCTTTCGTTTAAGGAGGGTGAATCCTTCAATGTTTACGATTTGAACGATCCAGACTGGTTGCTTGTGGGAGACAGTGCCCGACAGGCATTTGGATTCATTCCAGCCAATTACGTTGAGATTGGTGAGGGTTCAGCTGCGCCAGTAGCTGCTCAGGCGGCTCCAGCAGCTACTGGAGCTTCAGTGGCGGGCTATCAGGCCCCTGTGCCAATTTCCAACTTTGCTCCGCCTCCACAGCGTCAGGATCGTATTCAAGGAACGCAAAACGTGGAGGAATCAGTGGAGCGCGTTGATGTGGCCTACGACGAGGAGGAAGAAGATGAGGCTCCACCTCCTATGCCTCTGAGACCTACAAACACAGGGCCACAAGCGGAGTCTGGCAATGGAGATGAAGTAGTGAGAAATGTGCCAAGACCAGTGGAGACTCATCAGACCGGCAACTACGAGCAGGAGGAAGACGTAGATAAACAGGAACACAGTTTCGATGGTGAGTATTTCAGATGGTACATTGACGAATTGGACGGCCGCAAGAAGCGTGCAGTGGTCCTTTCTGTTGGCAATGGCTTAATCATTTTGAAACCAAACCCCAAGAAGCTGCGGATGCGGTCTGCATCGTCACTCGACAATAACTGGCGAATCCGTGATATGGTGGAGTACAATCATGAGAAGAAACATGTATTTTTAGAGTTCAAGAACCCTAGTGCATCGTTGGAGTTGCATGCTGGTTCCAAAGATGTGGCTGAGGCCATTGTGGCTGTTCTTGGAGATTTGAAGGGCGCCGAACAAGCCAAAGGCTTGAAGGAGGTTGCAAGAGCGTCTCTGACGAAGACGGACGCTAAAAACAGAAGAGTGGGTCGCTTGCTCTATACGTTCAAGGCTCAGAGCCACGATGAATTGAGCTGTAAAGAAGGTGACGAAGTGTACATTGTTGATCTGAGTAAATCCAAAGAGTGGTGGATGTGTGAGAGAACCTCTGATGGAAAGCAAGGTGTCGTTCCTTCGAGTTACATTGAGATTGTGGGAACTACTAACCTAGACAAGTTGACTGATGGAGTTCAGAGGAGAAAGTCCGAGCGGGCTGGATCTACCAAGGGTCGCGTTGTCGACCTGGGCTCATCCAAAAAGAAACATCATCGGTACTCAAGAGATGAGAGAGACAAAATTAGAGAAAGCGACAGGGCCAAACGTGACCGTGCGGATAGAACCGCTGCAGATGATAAAAACATGCCCAACTTTCACCGTGTGCGGACATGGATCGACAGCTCGGGCTCTTTTAAGGTTGAGGCAGAGTTTTTGGGTTGTGTGGAAGGTAAAATTCACTTGCACAAGACCAATGGAGTCAAAATTGCTGTTGCTGCCACCAAATTGTCCATCGAGGACTTGGAGTATGTGGAGAAAGTCACTGGAACTTCTCTACAACTGTACAAAGACGAAGTCTTGCGTCAAACGGCAAAGAAGAAGCTGTCTGGTGCTCGCCATGAAGGCGAATCCAAACCCACTTCTGTTCCTGCTGTTGAGCCTAAAGAGACTCCAAACAGACCAAGGCTGGCTACTGCGGCAATCAATGATGTTCCCCCTCCAAAGCCAGACAGATCAAAGTCAACTGCGATGACTGTTGGAGAGCCAGACTACGATTGGTTCGAATTCTTTCTTCAGTGTGGTGTGGATATCGGCAATTGTCAGCGTTACCTGATTAACTTTAGTAAGGAGCAGATGGATGAGTCTATTCTTGAAGATATTACACCTTCACTTTTGAGATCACTCGGTTTGCGTGAAGGTGACATTTTGCGGGTTATGAAACACTTGGACGCGAAGTTCGATCGTAAGAAACCTGTTGAGAGTGAGGCTCCTTCAGGTAGCTTATTCACTGAACCAACTGGTGCATTAAAGAACAACAGCACAACAGAGGTGTCCAAGATCACCGCAAGTGCGCTTCCAGATCCTTCTCCTAGAAAGGAGGTACAAGATCCTATTGGATCCGGTACCGCTTCTAAGTTCGAAGATGATGCATGGGCTGTTAAGCCAGCTGCCCGTTCTAACGAAGATCTCACCAGAACTACCTCGCGGCCACAGTACACTGGCTCCTTGCAGGATCTCGTGGACATCAAGCCTTTGGAAGCCAACAAGCCTCCGCAGACTCCAGAGAAGGACGCACATCTTAGACCGGCTCAAGTTGCCTCAACACCTTCTGCTCCTGCAATGACCCCAGTGAAGACTGGAACATTGATCCAACCCAATCAGCAGTTCTCAGTGCAAAAGACGGGGTCGAGCACTCAGCCATTGGTGGCATCAAGTACAGGAGGGCTCATTCCAGTTCGTACTGGTGGTTTAATTCCTGTTCAGACCGGTGGACTCATTCCAGTTCAACCAACTGGATTTATTCCTATCACTGCTCAGCCCACAGGCTTTGTTCCAATCCAAGCTACTGGGGGAATTCTTCCTCAGTTGACGTTTGGTATTGTGCCATTGCAGACTGGCACACTGACTTTCACTGCCCAGAAGACAGGCCCTCAGACCGTCCCACCAACGACATTTGGCCAAATGCCTATGCAACCAACGCAGTCATTTGTCCCCTTGCAAACAGGTAATGTCACCATGCCACAGACTACTTTCAACCAGCCTATTGGTGGCGACCAGGTAATGGGTGGAGCTTATCCTCCAATCTCGGGCCAGGCCACTGGTGGACTTGCCAATACGTTTGTGCCGCAATCCACATTTGGCAAACAAATCACTGGTGGGTTTATGCCGCAGCCAAGTTTCGGTAACCAAGCTACTGGTGGAATGCCACCAACTTCTTTTGGCAGCCAATTTACCGGTGGAGCAATGCCACCAACCTCTTTTGGAAGTCAAATTACTGGAGGAGCAATGCCGCCGACCTCATTTTCACAACAGGCTACTGGAGGAATGATGCCGCAAACCTCATTTGGCAATCAGGCCACAGGTGGTTATAATACCCAGAGTATGGACCAAATGACCAGTATGTTTCAGAACACCTCTGTAGGTGGGGCATATCAGCCACAGTCTAATGGTTTCCAACAGTCATTTGGTCAGCAGCCTACAGCTTCATTTGGCCAGCAGCCTACGTTTGGTCAGCAGCCTACGTTTGGTCAGCAGCCTACGTTTGGTCAGCAGCCTACGTTTGGCCAGCAACCTACTACTTTTGGCCAATTCGGACAGCCACAATTTGGCCAGCAGCCACCAAATTCCTTTGGCCAGCAACCGCTGACTTCTTTTGGACAAATGCCTACTACAAGTTTTGGCCAACAGCCTCAATTTGAAGGCTTTGGAACCCAACCCTTGCAGTCGCAGCCAACGGGCCAGGGATTCGGAAACGCTCCTCAATTGCAATCCCAACAAACAGGAAGGAGAGCAAACTTGCAGGCTGCCACTGCAGACAATCCATTTGGATTCTAGAAAGCATTTTTTCCCAACCATGACCTTGTTTTATGTTTCGCATCCATTTCGCAATGATTTGATACATGAGTGTTGCAATGTGCATTTTGCTGCAATACCGGCCACCGCCACTCAACCTCTTTTAAAAAAAATTTTTAAAGAATCGACGACTATTTTCTTTTTGTTATGTGTTTCTCCTACGTTACCTCCCGTTTTTCCTGCGCTATCAACTTCTTTCTCTCCAACCCCTTGCTCTTGGATTCCCCCATTAAAGGTGACTTGAATCTAGTAATGGGTTTGTATGTCCAGTTATGTAGTGGCTGTACTCATATGTGTCCATGTGATTTTGAGGATGTTACTGCTTTTCATCTCTTCTTGGACGAATTTAATGGCGTTTCTGCTGATTCCTTGCGCTTCGGTTCTCTGATTTATGGCAGAGACGCTTTAGTTTGGGTCAACCATGTCAATATCGAAATTTTAAAGTCCAAATTGGAAATGACGGAGTCACCGAGAGACAAGAATGGGGAATTGGTTAAATCCAACAAGGTAGCCCAAATGAATAGCCCAGGGAGCTCTGATGCCAACAGTAGAATGGGCAATGTTTCTGTCAACAGCCAATTACTTGAAATCTTATCTCAGCCACTTTATACGGTCAATTCTGACACTAGTTCGCCAGGCTTTGATGGTGACATAGATAAGTTTCGTGCCATGTTGGGAAAGCCCACGGCCATGACCGTTTTGGGAATGGAGCGGGCCAAATTGTTGACGGAGAGGAAGCCGTTTTACGAGGTCTGTGAAGTGGCCTCTCACAACCAGACACTCTCCAAACTCTGCTTGAATCCCAAAGCAATTGGCCTGAGTGTTCAAGATTTACCTTCGAATGCCAAAACTCATAAGGTGATCCAGTCATGCAAGTCCCTCATAGGCAAAGATGTGCTTACTTGCGTTAAAAATAAGATTCACTACTTGCCATTAGTTACTAGCTCCACTGATATGTATTTGGGTAATTGCTCTTACTTGGATACCTGCCACAAGTTGAAGAGTTGCCGATACTTGCACTTCTATACACTTAATCCTCCTCCTAAGAACGAAGGGAAGGGTGAAGGCAAAAACGACAGCAAGAAAGTCGAGCGGAAAGCATCTGAAACAGATCTCAATAGTTTTTTGGCTATCGAATACACCATTGGAGAGTGTTTTGATGCCATCCTGAAACCAATTCTGCCTCCACAATGGATCAACTGTGATGTTCGAACGCTTCCATTTAATATTCTTGGAAAATTCTCGGCTATCATCTCAGACCCCGCATGGGATATCCATATGTCACTTCCATATGGAACCTGCAAGGATAGTGAGCTATTGTCGTTGCCAATGGGAGAGTTGCAAGATGAGGGTATCTTGCTACTTTGGGTAACAGGAAGGTCAATTGAAATTGGCCGCAAGGCATTGGCGCAGTGGGGGTACACTGTATCTGATGAAGTAATTTGGATCAAGTTGAACCAGTTGAGACGTACCATTGTCACGGGAAGAACGGGCCACTGGCTCAACCACTCAAAAGAGCACTTACTTTTGGGAATTAAAGGGGATCCCGTGTGGCTCAATCGGAAGATTGACTTGGATATCATTGTAAGTGGTACTAGAGAAACACTGAGGAAACCTGATGAGCTCTACGGGATGGTTGAACGCATGGTAGGTCGACACTCTCGGAAATTAGAGATCTTTGGCCGAGATCACAACATCCGCCCAGGATGGTTCAGTAAGTACAGTGGAAACTTCAAATCATAACAATTGCATTACTAACACATAGCTATTGGAAATCAGGTCACCGGTGTGTCTTTGCACGAGAAGGAAGTCTTGGATAAGTTCAACAAGTTCAAGGCAAAGAAGTAGAAATCTAGTTGGCTTTCTGTTTGGCAGCTTTATTCATCTCCAAGACAAGTTTTCCAGCCTTGTTGTCCATGTTTTTCTTCGTATCTAACTTGAATCCTAACCAGAAGGCGATTTCATAAACCACGAAGAAGGGCGCAAGCACTAAAGCCTGCAAAAGGTTGTCGAATAGAGCAGGTGCTCTTTTCTCGTGCACGGCATGACCATAGAATTGAGCCAACCAACACACAACATGAACACCAACAGCCAATTGCACGAATTTGGTTTTCGAAATGGGTGTGGTGTCACTCAAGTGAAGATACACATTTCTCACAACATGGGCATAAGTTGTGAGGAAAGCAAAGGTTGGAATTCCCAATTGCCAGTCCAAAGCAATATAATAAAGGCCATATGTCCACGCCACAATTGATCCAATAGTGATGTGAGGAAAACTCTCACTGACGGCCTTAGTGCTTGAGAACGAAATTAAAGACAAGAGGATGAGTGGTATACATAACAAATGGATGGCCACATTCTTATGGTTGAAGTGGTATTTGCGATAAAATACTAGATGCTCGTTGATGTCGAGTAAATTTGTCATTATGGTATTAGATGCTGGTGGTTTTTCGGTAACCTATCGGGAGTAGTGGATTTATACTCGGTTCAAATTGCGGGGACAGGATCCACACCCTGCCAACATGCCATATATCGAGACAGAATAACTGTCGTATTCTAATGAGCAGTTGTTTAGAATTCTCAATACAATATTCTTCTGCAAATATGACAGAGTTAGGTTGAGTGGTCCAATTCATTATGAAACTACGGAGGTAACTGACTCTAGGCTGCTAATGCGAAGATGTACCAAGTGGAAATCCTTGGTTTGAGTCCGAAGAAAGAAGAGCGTGGAGATTGATACAGGTCTTATTAAATATCTCCGGCTAATCAATTGACGCTTCGGATTACAAATTATATCTCATACGAATTGAGTTACTCTGTTTTTCATAGGTCCACAAATAGTCACGTCATTTGGATTTATTTTCTATACGTTACACCCTCAAGTCGGACAGTGGCTTTCTGATCGCTCTAGATCTTTTCGTCAGCGTGGAGTTTGCACTACGGTCAAAGTCAGCAGCCAAGTGCATCTCTCGTCCAAGGTTGTCCAAGTCCTTGACCTTGTAGATTCTCACAATCCAGTTCTGCGATGTGAAAGCCTCCTCCAAAGTATCCAAAGTGATTTTCCTGTCAGCAGGAATGTTTTGGTTCCGGACACGGTCTGGGGCATCCTTGCCTCCGTACAACTCTGCAAAACGATAGTACGACATCTTGTACATCAACGAGTTCTTCATGGTTTCTGTAGCCTCATGGTCCACTCTATATTCACCTCTACTGTTGAAGAAATCTCTCTCCTTGACCTCGTCGGGCCAAATACCCTCAGCAATTCTAACCATCCACAAGAACTTGTTGATATCGTCACCACTGTAACCAATGACACCTCCGAAGATCACCAAAACGTAGTCAACATCGTGCTGTCTCAAGATCTCGTAGGAAACTTCCTCCCTCGAAGACATGGCCTTACCTACGGTAGCAATATGAGTGTTGTTCCAGGTATTGTTGTCGACCAATGTGGTTCTGTCGGCCATACCTCCAATTTGATATCCATAATCCCACCAAGCCATGACCTTGGCGTCCTCTGGAGTGTTCATTCTCAACCAATAGTATGCTTCTCTGTAGTCATCAATGACGGCAGGAGAACCGTCAGGATTTCTGGAGGCCAACACCACCGATGGAGACGAGTAGGCGTTCGATGTGACCCAAGTACAGTGCTGGACAAAGATAACCAAATAGTAAGTAAAACTGAGGAGAACCACGGCCTTACTCAACAACTGGAACAATGGGAACGATTTGGTGGTCTTCTTTTGCTTCTTGTCGGTCTTCTTTTCGACAACTTCTTCCACGTCATCGTCTGATGTCTTGAAGAGCTCAACAACATTCATGTATGTGTCGAACAACTTAGACAAGGCAATTGCTGCGGCGACACAGATCACTGGGGTCAAGGTCAACATCAATCTGACCATAACGCCAGCAAAGTAAGCACCCAAAACACTGTAGATGATCACGAAAACGTGCTCATCACGCAATTCCTGGAAGCAGAAGTACACACCAGCAGGAAGCAACCACACCAACATTCCGGTGTCAAAAAAGAACGCAGGCCATGCAGTAGGCTGATGTTCAGACACAGACGCGATAATTGGGATGTGAATCTTGGCATAGTTGGTGTCCCACAAGGAGTAGAAACGTCCAGTCCATGGAGCGATCCAGCCGGCAGCAGTCAAGGCGGTCAAGCCAAACACACCCAAGATAGTCACCGCAATCATGGACACGGTCAAAAACACCTTGAACTGGCCTGTTGGCACGTTAGAACGCACGTAGGCACCCAAGGCCACGAGTTGCAACAAGCCAAACACACCCAAAGCTGCCATATGATCATTGGAACGAATTGGAAGGAAACCCACGAATGGAATCTGCATGGATGCTAACGTTCCCAACGAGTACCAGGTGGTGTAGGCGATGTACAATCTGCTGGAGTAACGGCCCATCAAGATCAACACAAAAACATGCAAAGGAATCAAGTTGGTGATGAAGACGTAACCACCCCAGGCAGAAACCATGTAGAAGTAAGAGAGAGCAGTCAAGGTTCCGTAGAAAATAGATCCAACTTTCATGGCCTTGATCCACAAGTAGAAAGTTGCCATGAGCAAGGTGATGGCAATGGCCTCGTTATCGTAGGAGCCGGCCACCGATCTGGAGATGTAGCCTGGAGCAATACCCATGAAAATGGCAGATAACAATCCAGCATTGGAATCCTTCATTTCCTTGGTAAGCAAGTAAGTGAAGATGGCGGTGACGCCCGAGAAGGCCGGAGCAAATAATACACAAACATTACGGATATCCACAGGCATCTTCAACCAATCTTTCAAGACGTGCCAGACAATACCTGAGGACACCATTAAACCAGGGTACAATGTCCCTCCAGTCACTCTACCCAAGGGATACCAGGTGCGGTCATCGAACCAATTCAAAAATTCGTAGAAAGAGTGAGACACCAAGTACTTTGTTGCTCTGAAATTGAACCATGGGTCGAACTCATGGATAATGGACTCGAATCTAATGACCGAGAAAAGACGGGAGGAGATGGCAGCGCCGGCGATGGAAATGAGGATGATCACGCGGAGAAGCAACCTCAAAGTGTCGACTTTGATGCCGAGAACCTTCAATTGAGCACTCATGAGGGGTTCTTGGTGTTCTGTTCTGGGTAATCACAGTGCCAGGTGTTAAAAATTGAGACTGAGGTTGGTGGAAATTGTCTGCAGGATGTTCTTTAGTAAATTGGAATGAGGTTACGGGTAATTTATGGTAGGGATTCGTTGAAGCTTTGTAAGTAAACAAGAAAATTCCATCTGAGTAGATTCAGGATATTTTGGGGGTCAGCGGAAGGTGTTTTTGTTCAGGTATGCTGATACGTGTTGGTCTGTTGATACGTGTTGGTGTAGGTACAGGCACAATTTGAACACCAGGTGGTGAAAAACTAGTCGAGATTATCATAAAAGGGTGTTACGACAAGATCTTGTACTTAGAGAATATAGTAACGATAGGTAATTACGGTGGTTATTGCATTATGTATGATTAAGATTGAGTAAAGAAGTTCATCAATATTGTGCTATGGTACATGTATATATTGTCTTTGGTTGTGATTTTTAATTACCTTCGACCCCGACCGCTGTATGCGTGTTGAAGCTTGCTAAAAGCTAGCAGAATATCAGTTTTAACAAAAAGTTTTACAGATGTGGGCTGAATAAATTATATTAATAATCAGGGATCGTCCGATCATGTTGTATGGTAGCTTGCAACGATAATCCATGTGGGTTCGTTCTTGCGAACATTGACCCAACCCCCACTCTCAATTTCCAAGCCTGATCCAATTATTCATGCGCTCTATTTCTGTATCTTTTCATTGATTCTATCTTCATCTCTTATATGGTTACATGAGCTCCGTTTATAGAAGGAATTCCATTTTTAGATTCATCAGTTGAAGATTTGCTCCATTTCCATTTCCCTTCAATGGCTGCGAAATGTTGACATTATGCAAGTAAAATTCGTCCATGCTTTCCACTCTGTAAAAGTGTAAAACGAAACCAAAAATCGAATTTGAATTGAAACATACCAAAATTAAGGAATTGAAAACCTTTTATTCGTCAATCTATAAAATACAATTCCTAACTGAAATGGACGACTACTTTTCAAAGAACTTTACAACTTACATGTAACCTCACTGAGTCTGAGAAATTGCCTCAGGGAACCCACAGCAACCCCATTCATATAGTGTTCACCTACAAGGTACTCTACTCTGAGACATTAATGCCATTGACATCATGTATAAATTAGTAATACAGAGTACTCATGTACTGCTGTATTTATGTACTGCGGTGCTCTAAGAGAGTCACCTAAAATGACAGCCAACTCCAATTTGCTGGCACACTCCCCACAAGTTGCTCGTTCATATCCAGCTTAGTGACTGGCGAAATTGGCAGCAGCACCGGCTGTGCAGTTGCCTTCGTCTTGGGCTTGAAGATTTCCTTGCGATAATCGTTGGTTTCCGAATTACTTGGTGGAGATTGCCGTGATCTTGGCGTCTGGTAACCCACACCAAACTCCGTCTTCATAAACTCGTTATACTCCTCAATGCAATTGTCACATACACGGGAGAGCGTTCCGCGTCCACCTGTGGTAAACTGCGCCAAGTGGTTGATATACAAGTAGTGTGATGTGTGATCTTTACAGAAGATTCCTCCACATTTTCGACAATGATGCCTTCTTTCGAAGAAGTTGAAGTGCTTGTGGCATGTACTAAGTCCACATTCGGCCACGGACTCATCCTTGAGCCAGTGCTTTCTTGTTGGAGCAGCCTTGAGAATATGTTCGTACTGCCTTTTGTTCAAGGTGTATGGACCAGTCTTCAGCAGTCCAGGCTGTATGGACTCACTGGAGTAGGCCAGATCGAACGACCGCACGGAGTCTGCCGATGATCCCGTGTCTTTGGCAGGCAGTGCCGTGTTTGGGAGAGAGGATACGTTTTCGGTTTGTTCTGGATCCAGGCCATTGGAGCTGATAGGACCAACGACGTCTCGGTCGTCTCCAGCAGTTCTCCGAAGAACCGCAGGTACATATCCGGGACTTCTAAAGCCCTTGATTTGCTGGAGCTTCTTGTCTGGCAACGGGTGCTTTGCGGTTGGTGGCTGAGGCTCATGCTGAAGTGAAACTTTCCGGTTCCGGATGTTCATATTGTGAGGAGGAACCACAGGGTAGCCTGGGGTATTGCGCCCTCCTATGGTGTGTTCGATGTTTCCGAAGGGCTTGAACCCATTAATTGAAACAGCAGGACCCTTCGTGATATTCTGCACTTGCACTTGCGTGGATCTAGGGTCTTGTTTGTCCCACCGGCCACGATCTTGCATGTTATCTTCCATCTTGGAGATGGAGTCCAGTTTGGCATTTTGATTTGCGTTTGGATGGGAGTTCAGGCTAGAATTCAGATTGGAGTTCAGGTTAAAGTTCTGATTGCTCCGAACTGCATTCATTTTATTCTGATTCAGCAAACTCAGTCCGTTCTCCAATGCCGAGTTTGGTTGGGTCAATCCTTGGCTTTGGGTCAGGGCTGATGACTTGCCATGCAATAAATGATTAGTGCTCACGCTCAAGCCCTGGCTCAAAGGAGCTCGCAGAGCTGTCTGGGTCTGGTGTTGTCTCTGAGCATCAGCCCATGTCGGAGCCTGAGAATGGCCCTGCTCTTGCTTGGCTCTATCACCCTCCAAAAACTTGCTTTGCCTGGTCAAACTCGAAAAAGAAGAGAGATCCACCTGCGCCGGCTGATATGGCTTCAGCTTCATACGCAGATCCGGAACAACACTTCCGTTGAGCAGTTTGGTGGTGAGCTGGCGTGGCTGTAGGTCTATATCATCTTCATCCAGACGAATGATAGGGGCTAACGAGAGCGAAAGCTTCTTAAGTGCATTGATGGTGAGACGCTGCTGTTGAAGCGTGGTTTCCTCCTTGTAAATATCGTCTTCATCATCGTCCTCGTTCTGGGGAGAAACATCGTCAGTGTTGGAAATCTTCGCCAAGTCCGGAAACATGGAGCCAGGCTCGGTACGATGGTCAAACGGAAGTTGTTGGCCAATCTCCACCTCATCTGCCAGTCGCAAGTTCGTCACGGACGAAAGAACGGGTGCCTGGATGAACAGTTGGAAGTTCTTGCTGTTGGCAGTGCCGATATTAGACACCGAGCTGTGGTTCCGCAGAAGCTGCGGAGGATTACCCTGTATGGACTGCTGCTTCAAAGACTTTAGCGAGGCGGTCAGAAGAACCAGCTGGAACAGCTGCGCCCGAGACTTCCGGAAGTCCTTTTTCTTAAATTGAAGGTCGGTGGATGATTCCAACTTCTCGTCGTCCGTGGGTGATGAAGCCCGCGGCGACAACTCCTGTGCATCGATATCTGTAATTTCTGTTTCCACACCATCGTTGTTGTCACTGTTTGCATTGGGCACACTGTCTAACCCCGTTCTGTCCACATTGTCCTGATTAAGAGCTTCTGGCGATATGGGCGACGAACGGCGTTGACTATCTTGTTGTGTGCCAAGATCACCTACTGCAGAGGCTCGCAGAATGGATCCTCGGGCCTGCTGGGCATATCCACTGGGGGATGCTGCCACAGATTCCTCTGGTGGGAGCATTTAAAGGAAGTCCGAAGCTTGTGACTTGTAGGTGTATATTTGAAAAGGAAAATGGCACAAAAAATGGCAGGATATAGGGACTTGAGGTCGTTTCCTTAAAATGTGAGGCCAATTTGTGTCGACCAAGCAATCTCTCTGGAGAAACGGTTGGCTGATTAGTAAGAATTAGAGACTTGGTTGGTTTCTCAGTGACTACACTGTCCTGCAGATGCGCTGGAGATATGAAACTGGTAGGTGACTGGATTCTGGAGACAACTTCCGTACACCACAAATTAGGATAACCAGCACACGAGTGATTAATGGCGGTTGGAACGCAAGTTTTACGCAGATAGTACGTGATTATTAAATATGTGCTTTTAGATAAGTTCTCATTCGAGTTTTGTTTTGAGGAAAGGAGGCTAGTGGTCCTATTGGCTTAAGTAGACAGCAGTTCCAGATAGTGGTCTATTTGCAGGACCTAATTAGATATAAATTGACCATCATCTGGTGATGTCAATTCTCTCATACTATGCATCAATCAAGAATCTGGCCAATGAATTCACTATAAACGGCGATAGAGGTTAGTCTAGAGCTATAAATACTGATCACAAGTATTCACGAGGAACTTCCTCCACTGCATATTTTGGTGGTGACAAGGATTGACTGAGACAGCATAAACATTATCGAAAATAAAGTAGGAAGAAAAAAAAAAGCAACAACAACAAGAAAAACCCTAGTTCCAGAAATAATTACCACCATTAAGTCGGAATTTAAATCATAAACCAAGAGTACAATTACGAGTTTTCTTTTTTCTTTAAGACCCTACCCATATCTAGTCACTCAAGTCGGAGCGAGGCTCGGACGGAGATCATCCACGTGACCACAATCACATGACTATCCCGGAGGTAATTCGCTTTTTTTCTATTGGCTCCCTCCTCCCCCGGAAAAAGCTAACTCCAACTTCCCACCTACCTCTTTTCTTTAGCTTCTACTCACATTTACTATGCTTTCCCGTGTTGGTTTGAGACGTATGTTTTTGCATTTTTACTCCGTGTTTGTGGTTTGAGTGACCTGCATTTTCTGGACTCTTTTCCACCATTTCTGCCTATTTCCGCTTGTTTAGCCGCCTCGAGCCTCCTGAGTCTATCCAAGGGTAATAAACAAGCGAGGAACCGGCCAAATAGGTGAAACGATTTTTATTTGGGTCTTCCAGACCAGTTACTGGTTTCCAAAATCTTCATTTCCATGAGTGATTCGGAAATAGGTACAGAAAGTTGGGGAGAAACGAGAGCCATCAAAATGAATGCCTAGTTGAATTCTAGGTCCTATTCAGTAGTCCACAATTATTTTCAAAGTCCAGATTTTTGTCTACGAGGTTTATCCCACAAAGTCAAGCACAAGATCGCCACTACCCCACTTCATATGATATTCAATACTAACCTCAGCCCTTGCCAGAGCTGCCCCATTGGCTAGATGCGCCCCTCTTGCTGTCAGATTTACTTCTACTTCTACCGTTAAGGTCTCCCACGAGGAGGAGAATGAGCTTCTTATCGCTCAAAGAAGAAACCGTCCTGTTTCCCCACACTTGACCATTTACCAGCCACAACTTACTTGGTACTTGTCTGGTGTCCACAGAGTCACCGGTGTGGCCATGGCTGGTGCATTCTACGCCTTGACTTGTGGTTACGCTGCCACCTCTCTCTTGTCTATTCCATTTGACTCTGCTGCTATCGTGTCTGCATTTGCTGCATTGCCAGTGGCTGCTAAAGTCCTTGCTAAGGCTGCCATGGCTTTCCCATTCGCCTTCCACTCCCTCAACGGCCTCAGACACTTGGTTTGGGACTTCGGTAAGGAGTTGACCATCCCCGGCGTCTACAGAACCGGATACATTGTGTTGGCTGGTACTGCCGTGCTCGGTTCCTACTTGGCTTTCTTCTAAATGCATTTTGGGTGGAGAAACAGTGGATCTTCCATAGTCTTGAATAGCCTGTCATAAATATTTTCACGGAGTTTCTGAGTGTGGAACTAGCGTTTGTAAAGTATGAACCCTACTACAGGCGGTGAAGACGATATATATATATCCTTGTAATAATAGCCCATTTACACATTAATCGTAACCATGGAAGAGATCACCTCTATTTTGGCTCTCCGAAGATGTTGTCAGCGTCAAAACAAACACAAGGAGTTTCGTTGTTGCAGAACCCACATCCTATCTTTTTGAACTTCTTTTGCGGAACTTGTGCAACCTTTTGTTCTGGAGAGCCACTTAAATTTAAATAATCAGGATCGGAACCTCCTAATTGTGCCTCTTCAAGCTTGAGACGGTCTGAAAATCCGGAAGTGGGAAGTAACGAGTCACCCTCGTTAAGAATATCAACATCAATAACTTCTTCCTCAGCATCGAAAAGATTCATTTTCAATGGACGAAGCAAACTAGGCGTGAAAGACGATATGCTCTTTGGGAATGCAGGCAGAGCAAGCGGTTGCTTGGACCCTTCAAATTTCGGGTTGGCTGTGGGGCTATTGCTTCTGGCTCGAAGGTCCAAATAGTAACCAATCTGCAGCTGCAAATGAGATTCTTGGTTCAGCGAATTGCCCAAGAACTTCTTAGTCACTGAGTGAATGACATTGGATTGCGTCGTTAAATGAGCGAGGAACTTGTCCAAGTCATTGACATTATTGATCGTATCGAGCTGCTCCGAAGGTTGAGGCAGTGTCAATTTCGGTTTGTTGGATCCATCTGAATTGAGCGCATCAAATGTAATGACGCCACTTTGGACAAATTTGAGCTCTTTAATTTGGTTGGTAAGCACCTCAATGTAGTTACGTATTAGCTCTTGTTCCTTAAGACGCGCAAGGTACATGGACTGGAGGTCTGAAACCTGTTTCTGCGCTGGCTGCAAGGGCCGAACGGAAGAATCCGAGGCATCTCGTGCGTATGAGATCTTTGCGGCAGACTCTGTGGATGTAAAAGAGCCAGAAATTGAGGCTGGCCCTATTGTTGCAGAGGATGCACCAGATGCAGTGGTAGGGATCCCTGATGCACCAGGAGCATCAAAAGATGTACCAGAGGTAAATATGCTAGGACGAGTGCCGCTTGACGAGCTCAGGGCGAGATTATTACCTTTGAGGAGCAGTTTTGGCAGTGAGCCTCCAATTCGAGAAGCTGGAGAGAGTCCAATTCCAATGGCACCTGGAGAAGCACCACTTGACGAGGAGCTTGGCGTTCCAGCACCGGGTCCAGCCACGGGAGTTGCAGGGACAGATGCCTTAGGATCCTCCCGTTTCAGCATCTTAAGCTTTTTCTTGTAAAGCGACTTATCAGCAACAACAGGAGCCGGAGATGCTGCTGCAGTCGTTGGTTTTCGACCGGGACGGGGACGTGGCGGTAACACCCACTTGCGCAGTGTATTGATGTTTCCGAGTGCCTCATCGTTTAGGAGTGTCGACGTGGAAGACAGCGGGTCGTACCTAGGATTGAACGTGGATTTCTGAACAGGAACTTGTACCGAGGGCTTCGGTTTGATGGCGATGGCTGGTTGGATCTTAGCATACTTCGCCATGGAACCCCCTGTAGCTGCTGAAGCGACGGGATTCCCATGGTGGGCACTTCCCATCGAGGTGTTGGCAGCCATTGAAGTTGAAGCCCGGAGACTTACAGATGATCCCATGGGCTCGGCCGTGGGCGTCGCGGGCGAGGACATCAGTGGCATTTTTGTTGGCAAACGATGTCAAGGAAGGTGTATGGAAAGGTTAAACGAGTTTGTACTACAAACCCTTTGATTCAGCGGGTAGTATCGGAGTTTGAAAGTCAGCGGTTGAGACGCAGAATGACACGCGGAAAGTACCTTCTGAAGGGTGGCAAACTGTAAGCGCTCTTCAAATGTGTAACGCTGGCGTAGGTAGCTAAACACAAGCGGCTATTCTCAGGAAATCGAAGTGGTGGAGCCAAATGACTCGTAGATGACTCGTGATGGATGAACAAGGATCAAAATCAGATACCGGGGGAAGACGGGAAGGATACTAGAAATGAACCCGTACCTCCTGTGATTTCAACGGACGGGGAAATTTCCAGGAAAAGATTGTTCTTGTGGATAAAAAGAAGTTGTGGAGAAAAAACACTTAATGGAGTTTAGGTACTAGATGGCAGATCTCGGGACCGGGAGATTATGGGTGAGGATATCCTGCACACAAACAATAATCACTAGGAAGTTTCCGGGGAAAGGGAGATGAGTGAGAAAAAGGAATGACTAGAGAAAGACACAACTTCGATAGGATGATAAATTTGAGGATATTGGAAGATTAGGATTGGTGTTAACGGAAACATATCCTAAATTGGAGGTTGAAAGCGGAGTTTTCATTGACAAGTATTGAAAATATGGAGGAAGTTAAGATTTGTGTATATGTATGCAGTCTACCACTGACATACACTACACTACCATACCTAGGCACCAAAACAACACTGATGACTACCAGGGAGAGAAAAGCCGAGCAGTTGGCACAGCTCAATGAGCAGGTGGCAATTCTCCATAATAATTTGAGTAAGTTTGATGGGCTCATCAAGGATACATCGGTTCAGTTTAATACCATTCAGAAATTGGGAGTAATGCATGGATCGTTGTTTATGGCCAGTCATACGGTGTTTGGAGATAGTTACAATGATAAAGGTGAAAAGCAATGATTTGGATAGGTTAGATAGGAATAAAATATAATAACAGAGGCGTGTAGATATGGCTGAGACGTGGAATAAGAAAAGAAAGTGAGTAGAGATTAGGATAACAAATGGATACAAGTGGGCAGGGTCGATGTCAAAAAGAACGGACGTGTATTCGGGAGCATGTCAGACACCGAAGGTCGTACACACGTCGAATGGACATGGTATGACAGTTAGGATGAAATAGAGACTGACAAGTCGTTGATAATTAAGAGCACATAAAGGTGGTTTCTAGGTGACTATATTAGATGAGAAGCTGGTTAGAAAGTGAAAGCATCTGTAAGCTTGTATTTATTCAATACGATTCAAATCTCAACGAAAAAGAGACTTGGATTCATGATATGACCAGGATTTTTAAGGGATACAATCTTCGTAAGCGATTCAGGTTTGCAAAATTACAGTATATAGAAAGAAGGCAGAAAACACATAAAGGAAAAAAGCAAAAGATATACAAATCGGTAGAAATTGACAAAAGAATAGGCGAATAGACGTCCAAGTATATGAACTCAATACAAAAACTATACATCAAACTTTTGGCAGCATCAAAGAGTTCAGTTCACTCTACTCCACTACCACCTATTCATGCCCCCGTGATACAAAGCCCCTCATTACATATCATAAATTTCTGTAGTTCTATATTTACAAGTTACTTCGATTCTGCCGCTGCCGCCTGGGACTCTCTCATCTTCTGACGAAGATACTTTTGCTTGATCCGCTTCTCCTGAATCAAAATGTCCCGCTCCTCATCAAGATACTCCAACTTCTGGTAGCTTGCCACACAGTCAAGCGAGCGCTTGTTGGCCGCTTCACACTTCTTCATGGCGTCAAGAGGGTTTTCGTAACTGTTGGAACACTCCACATATGCCTTGATGAGATGATCACATCTTGCAAACGCCTTTTTGCGCCACCGCTCAAAAATGACTTGCTCCTCCTTGGGAGTCAACACCCAAGCGGGCATGTTGGGGTTAGTGGGGAGTTCCACGCCCTCGAATCCTTTTTTTTGGTAACTCATGATGTAGTGGAAAGAGAAATTGTGGTGTGCAGGTGAAGGTGTAGGTGGAGGCAACAGGTGATTTCGAGACTATAGATAAGTCAAGATATATGGAGATAATAATAAGTATTGGTTAGGAAATGGAAAGATATTTTTGTTCTGCAAATTTATAAATATCGACAGTGCAAATTTATTTTGTGGTTTTTGTGGTCGTTCTGGATGTGGTCGCCTTGAGTATGGAAGATTCAGTTTATGAGATTGGTTGATTCGAGGGAACATTAATTTATCAATAAAAAATGTCCATGGGATCTGGAGAAATTTTGATTAAGATCCCAAGAGGATAGAAAGTGTTACGACATACTCTTCCTTCGATTATGTATCCTATTCACTACTTCTGATTCTACCTTTTGTTTTGTTCTTTCTCTCTATATGCTTCTTCAACTCTTCGATGTCTGAGGTACATTGTCTCAGAAATGCAATACAAAAAATGATAATTTAAATTACTTTTTTTGTAAACTTAGAGTACACATCATATTAACCTCCTCACCATTGTATGATTAACATATACACTTTCATATAGAATTTCAATCACCAAATATACTCCTCCACCCATAGATGGTCCATACTATACACACATTTAGAGCATTCATCCTAAATACATCTGCTTTTCTGCTCTGATCCCACTAAAACCTAGCAATTCTTTCTCTTCTTATCCGAACATTTCCCTCACCTTAATGAACTACAATTTTCGTACACCATAGTGAACGCCGGGTTGTACACTAATCTACGTAAATGTTACCCTTCAATTACTTCCTTCTTGTTTGGTACAATTATACATTTAGTGGTTGCTAACGTTGTCAATCGCTTATTCTTACCATTACATTTGCAACGATTCACATTAATTATCGTGCGTGTCTTATCGACCATTTTAATCCTTGAAAATATTATCGTCGCATAGTTAAATTCCAAATGGCCCTTAAAACTTCCCCTGAATTTCCGGAAAATTGACATTCAATACATTCTAGCCTTTCTTGCCTATCATGTTGCAACCATCCTGCAGATAAATAATATTCACAACGAAAACATACCTCTTTATCAACCACCATCTTGACCTCGAAGAACATAATTAAACCAACAATCTCATATAAGAGCCTCCAAATGTAGAGAAACCACCGTTTAACCCCCAAAGCCTCTCTTAATCCCCAAAACATTATAGTTAATTCCGAGATCACGTGACCACACATCAAATAAAAACATCAACACCATCTGCCTCTACCACTCCTTATCATCCATGCTTGACGTTGCACTCGATACTCTCATCGATTCCACAATCGAGGGCTTTGAGACCCAACCTGATATCTCCAGCCTAGCGCGCATCGCTGAATCGCTCAAGAAAACGAATGAACTCCGAGAAGCAAAGATAGACCGCCTACAGAAAGAAGTAGACACGCTCCAGGCCGAGGTGGACGCACTCTCTAGCGAGATCAAAGCCATGGTACAGCCTGATGCCTCGATTCTTGAGCGATTGGCGGAATACGGCACCGCTCCAGTTCTAAAAGAGGACGAATCCATCTTTAAGGTGATGAATGCCAAATCCATCGAGTTGGACAACCTCAAGGTGTCGTTGGCAAAGCGACTCACCGATTTGGAAAGCACTATCAACCAGATGGACATGGTCAAGGTGAATTTGGCGCGACACAGCGAAGAGGTGAGCAATCAGAAGGAGCAGGCGTTGGCAACTAATATCGCTACCAACTTCAATTCTAACAGCATGCGCATCAGTCTCTACAAGAGCTTGGGCGTTCATATTGAGGAACTGGACAATATGAACGACAAGATCGTTGTTTTTGGGCCTTCCAAGAACCTGACCAGTGTTCTTCAGGTTGATGAGAAGTATCTGGATTATTTCATCAGTAATTACATTTGGGAGAAGATCGGGACGTGAGAATCGCGTTAACATGTTACGGTAATTGGCTGTACGGATTATAGTGGATTGTAGGTCGATTATAGAGGAGATCAGCCTTGGTTGGATTATTAAATTGAAGAGTATAAGGGAAGCCATTATTGAGTCTTTTTAAGTCATTTTGAGACAAATCGTTCAGTGATGATCATTCAACTTCACGTTACGCAAGCTACATCAAGTCCCAACTCATGAATTTGCTATTTACAGGATGCATTAGAAATACTTTGGATTCTCTCTGAACGACTTCTTCGTCCATTTAGGAACCAAGTGCACGGACTTACGGTAGTCCTTCACCTTCTTGTCAAAAGTGGTGTATTTGTCTCTGGGAATCATCTCACTCTCCTTAGGGAAATCAAACTTGAGGTAGTCGATCTTCTTGTATCCAGTGGAGATGCTGTCTTTAGGTTTCAACGATTGGTAAAGAATCTCAATGTTTCTATCCACAAGCTTCATACGGTTTCTCAATCTCTGCTTTTGTGGAGGAGACAATCTTGGGGCCTTCTTCCAGAGGTAGCCGCCGTAAGCGACGAGCGACGATTTGAATGGTCCGAACATTGGCTAGTATGTTTAGTGGTTGAATTTTTTTCTGCCTTCTGTGAGAATCGTGCACCACTCAAAACGAGCCAGACTACGCTGACCGAAAACCACTTGATGTTCTAACATCCACGTGATCGCACACACGTGGGAAATTACACGTGGCGAAATTACGATTCGCATTGCTTCACGTGGTGGGCGTGGCTAGTTCATGTGGCGAATTGTCTCAGTTGCTGTGGGTATGGCACTATACTGACGTAAGCGCGGTTACGACGGCCGGAACTCATGCACAGCCGCGACCGAATCTAACATAATGTTTGTTTCTGCTGCGATTGCTCGGGAGTCAAATCCCGACCCAATAAATCACTTCATGCGGGGCAACTTCCCCGTGAATTATGAAAAGAAACCAAATGCTATCGTGTCAGCGAGTAAGACTGTCGTGCCAGTAGGTAAGAATTCATTTAAATTATGGAATTTTACAGGCACTCTATCGGGATTTAAAGAGTGTACATGCGCTTCAAATGAGGGAGGCATCGGAGACGGTAGGCTGTGGCGAAATTGTGCGTGAAAAGTTTTCATGTATGGAATGTTCCAGGTCAACCGGATTACCTAGGCATGTTTTAGACGGTGGCCCAGGCAACGCGGTAACCCAGTAACAGGCATCAGCAACCGAAGAAGAGATGAGCAGAACGTGACGAGACTGCCAGTGGATTTGAAATGTCGACTACAATTTGAGGTATTTTGGGGAAAAATAAGCGAGGGGAAGAGCGGAACCGAGATGAGATCGCGAATTACGAGGTAGCAACAAACGCATTGGTGGATCTGAAATATACCAGAATATCGTTAATGTGGAGTTCCACATTGCAGTCTCTCTTCTTTTTTTTTTTTTACTTTTGTTCCAAAGCGCTTCACACATTGTTCTCAGGTCCTCTGCAACTATGGCTTCATCTTTTCATGAATTTATCGTTCTATGGCTACAATCTTTTTATGGCTCCATTTTCCGCACCCATGGCTCCATCTTACTGCGGCGCGCACCAGACACATGGGATATTTTTTCTTTAGCCAGCAGATTTGACACATTTGTATCTGCTCAATCTATTGCTATCAGAATGCAACATCCTACTTCTTTCCAGTAGTTTTCACTAACCAATATTGATACTTCGGCTTCTAAGATGCCTCAGTCGATATAGATTAAACTTTCAACCTGAATAAAATACCCAAAACTTCTACTTCTCTACTGAATAATCTTCTTAAATATCTTTCTATTACCTATTTACCCTTTCCCAATGCATGCAGCTAGCTGCTTTTTTTTTTTCCTTTTCTTTTCTCATTACATGACGCCAGTCAACCACAAGCGATAATTTTGCAGCGTGGAAGTGGCAGGAACCCGACTTGGCGCCTGTGAAACCAGGTAGTTCAACGAGAACTCTTGCACGTCCGTGTTGCTCATGCTGGAAGGTAGCAACAAGGGCGAGTCACCGAGCTCGTGGGAGATCTGTTGTGGCTGGTACAACGATGGAGTAAGCAAAGGTGAAACAATATCATGATTACAAGATTGCAACAACGTGGCCAGTTGGTGTTCATCTTTTTCCTTGCACTGGTTGGAGCAGTACACGGCATATGGCAGGCACAACTGGTCGCAGGTGATGCAATAGTTATTGAAGGCGTCGGACATTTCCATTTGAGATGATGAAGTAGTTGCTAGTGGAATGGATGATTCAGTCAGATGATCAAGCGAGAAACTCAACTGGATTGCAACTAATGGGTGACTTCGATAGTACCGACCGCAGACGGAAGGAGATTTTTGTAGCAGACGAAAATGATCTGGGAAAAAGAAAAACTCGTTGGCGGAAAAAAAAACTTGCAGCGGGAAGTGGTAACATATATATATATAATATGGAAAGGAGTCTAGATGAGAAATTGTGGCAGAAATTGGCACTTCCGAGGGTCGGCGTGGGTGGCCGGCCCAGGGCAACGTTGGCCAGGGTTTACCCTCGGGAATCAGTCCACAGTCGCGGTTGTCTTGGCACCGTCCGGGGTCGGTAAGTGGGTCCACTGGGTGGTTTTGGCAGGCAAAGGTGGCCGATGCGAGACAATCTCACCACTTCCGAGGGTGCTTCATTGAATATTCCGGCCGTTCCGGTTCTCCACACCTATCACCACACGTGCATGCATGTCAACGTGCTCCCCTCCTAGGTTGCTGGGCCAGAATCTGGGGATTCCCCTCACTACCAATAGGGAGATACAAAAAGCGTGAAATATTTCCCGGGTGAGGAAATAAACAAAACCTCGTGATTCTTGTGGCTCATTCAGCTCTTTTAATCCACAATTTTTGATCCCTTGGAGACAATGAAGTTGGTAAGCTATATGAGCAACATTATTAGCAAAGTATTCGTTCCATCAAAAATGATGAATGTTTCGAGGGCAAATCCGAGGGCATATGCATTACGGCAAACGTGCTCAATACAAAAAGAATAGCCCCAAAGTCATGCGTTTTCCGCTAAGTATCGCACCGGAACTTGTAAAGTTTTTTTCTACCCTCGTAAATACTCGTGGCATCCATTTACCGCATCAGGGCACCTCCACATTTCGCTTTTTCTCCTCACTGGATAACCTGACACGGAAAAGAGATTCTGTATGACACACCCCCATCGGTCCTAAACCTCTCCTAAACGGTTCTGTGGATGTGAGGTTCATTTGTTGAATCATAATTCGGATAGACGGGTTTTAGGATTGGTGCCACGGTCTTTTTTTTTTAATTGATTTGTTTTGTTCCATAATGTTCTATTAGGAGTACCTTCGTCTTTTGCGCCGCCTCACGGAATTTTTTTTTTCCATCGATTTTTGCCTGCTTATTGCGTTTTTGATTTTTTTTTAGTAACATAGAACATTTTTTCTATGGTGTCAAGCCTGCTGCAGCTGAAACATTTCACGACCATTGCATCTCTCTAAAATTCCAACTCTTCCATATTTACAAAGGGTTTCGATTGCTGCTCTCTTCCAGATTTTCTCTATTCTCTTTGTCTACTAGGATTTGGGTTGCAAGGTAGAAATTGCCAGACAAGTAACTTGTGGCTGCAGGATTATCACTGATTCTTTTGATAACTTGACTAGCAACCCCAACATTCTTGATGTGATACGTTTTGCCTATTCGGTTAACGATTGATTTGGCTCCGTGCGTCAAGCTTCGTCTCTTTTAACACATATCGCTGCCTATGGGCGGATTTTCGTTACCAACTTCTCCCACTGCCTTTAAAATCTCAATTGTACAAACTTGTCGTCTCCAATGTCTCTCTTACCCAACGATCACATACCTCAAGGTCACTTGGCCCCCTAGCCACTCGGCAGTCTTTGCCCTTGTAATCGCATTCGTTCCCGGTCTCATTACCCTTCTCGGCAGCGTTCCCCCCACAAAGTCTGCACTACAATGTAACTCGGCAATGTTGGTGGGGAGGATGAGCGGAGGGCCTGACAATACTCGGACTAAGTAAATGGTGTGGCCGATTCAAGATCCAGTATTTCCCAATCACTTCGCCATTGGATGTGTTATGTTTGCTATCTCATTCTAGACCCTTTACCATGTGGTGTTGTAACGCTCTTCCGAGAGTTCCGTCTTGAGACTGGCCTGCCCGGACTCCTGACTAAAGTGGAAAAGAAACGGCACCATAAAGACTTCCGAGGGAGAACCTGAGAATTAGCCAACATGAATGGAAAGGGGCAGGCGGATCGGCTGAAGAAAGATCCCGAGTTTGTTCTTCTAGAAGCTTTTGGGGACAGGATAGATATTGGTCTCGATCGGCTGCAAGCCAATCTGACAGGACCATCCAGGCAAATTGATGAAGTCTAGAAAGTATAATATATCCTTGTTGAACAATGCTTTTGGCCCCAGTGGACGTAAATCGAATTATTTCGACAATTCTAGATGGACAACGAAGTGGTCCGATCAGACCGACGACTGTACTTCAATTATAGTGTGACAGAGAACAATCTCAGCAACTCAAGGGTAAATTTCAGGTCACTTCTATTGAGGCCAATGAATATGGCTCAATACTTAGTCCAATAGCTTCATGGAACCATCACAGATGTGAAGAGTTATACCTTCAGGCGACTTCAAAACTCGTTGAGAACTTCAATGCTTGGTTTACTCAAGTATTTACCAGAGTTTATGACCCTAGGAGCCCAAAATTGTCGTTGTTAGCAGCCATGATCGAAAGTCATGATCGGAAAGCCACGATGCTCAAACCACCATTACTTTTACAACTAGAAACCCAAAATTCCAGAATTGCTAAACATCAAAGCGTCTGGAACAATTTGAATGATCAAACATTCTTATACTTATACTTAAGCGCATGTAACCCCGCCACTTCCTGTTCGACGCCTTGGTGCTAGTTCTTCAAAAGCACCAGAGTCACCAAATTACCAATGGGAACAACGGTGAAGACACCCATCCACCCCAATTGCTCTCTCCAAAATGCAACATATATCATCTGAACAAGTAACACGACATTGAGACCACATAAGCCACGGAAATGCATCAATTTCCCCAAGTACTTTCTCACGAGCGGAGGAAACAACCTGGAAGCCGATTCCACCTCGAAAATTGTATTTACAAGAGTCAAAAAGTTCAGTAAAACGATCAAACTTGCCATTGCCACTTTCAGCAGTGGCGCTTGACTCACTCCACGGGCTAAAAGTACTAGAGGTGGGATCTCCACCAATATAGAAAGTGCTAATATCTTCTTGTAGAGTTTGAGACTAAGATCATTTTCAGCAGTTAACAGCGATATGACTAGATCCTGGTCATCTGAATCGAGCGGCTCATTTTGCTCGAGGATGGCTCTGTCCACTTTTCTGTGTCTCATGAAGATGGAGAGGATAGATGTGGTTTAGTCTTTGGTGAAGTTATGGTAGGTGCACGAAAATATAGAGGTTCCATGGTCGTTGGTTTTATTGACGTAGTCCATGATATGTCACAGTCACATTTCATTTAAATAGGATACATTTCAGTTTCTCCATTTAAGAATTGTAGATTTGGGAAGTTTCTAGAGTTGGGCTTATTTCTGGTTATTGATGGGTCACGAGTACATGACGAACGAACCTCTGAGAACAATGGTGATCTTTTTGAAACGATTGGGGATCATTCAAATTGGGGTCTCTTGACCAGTTTGAATTACTAGGGTCTCTTAATCAGTTTGATTTACTATTTACTAGCTTCTCTCAGATTTTAGTAAACGGTAATCGGGTTCATGGTTTGAAAGCGGACCTAAATTAAAAGCATGCTCTCCGCCTCTTTTCAGAGAATGGGACAATGGAATCAAAAATCAAAAACCGAAACACTGAGTCGATGTCTGCTAATTGATACAAGCAAGCCCTTGGCTTAAAAGCAAAATAGATTGAATGTCACAATAAAGTAGATCCCCACAAGAACATGACAAAGAGGTCATGTGGTTGCAAAGTGGAAACGCGACTAGAGTTCCATATAATGGGGTTTAGGCGATAGCGAGACAATAGTGAGCGGGCCAGAGTCTGATGAGATAAATCACTCCAAGAAATTCTTCCTTGAATGAAGAGAGTCTTTGTCTGAAACTTAGGTTTCACATCTCAACATCTCCATCAACCTACCCGTAAGATCCACAATGCCTTTAATAATTTAATAACGAAGTTCTGAAGTAGCAGATTTGTATTTGCCTTGATCACGCTAAAACTACATCAATAACCACCTCAATAGAATCACACCTATAACAAATGGCGGGCTCTACCACTTCGACTTTGCAATCTTCCGCCCACCTCGTGGTTACCAGTACTTTACGACCAGCACCTCTTTCTATTCTACATTCCTGACTACCGTCCAGAAGCTGCACGTCAACGCCAATCCCGCTTGGATCCTTCCTCACTACATGCCAGCACTGCATGCCTCGGAAGAGAATGGATCCTCAGATTAGAGACAAACAGAATCTCCGAGTTTGCCTGTCTATACAAACGGATAGGGGAACCAGAACTTAACAGCTTAAATCACTTAAGAGTATTAGAGACCGAGGTTTAGGATGGCACTAGAAACCTAGCGTGTAGAGGTTAAGGTGCTTAGAGTAACGAGCAATGACGTAGAGAAAGACGATAGTGTAGAAAAAGGAGGCGTAGGAAGAACAAAATTCATCCTTATGAGGTGATGGTCAAGAGAAGATTTTCAAGTTACCGCATATTTATCAACATACCCGAGACAATAAACACATAGATAAAAACAATGATAGGAACAAAACATCACAATAGAAGATTCATGTCTGCACGAAGAAAATTGTTCCACACACGACTTTACATGTGAGCCGTTCGTCTCTCTCGCCTATTTTATCTGATCGCAACTACAACTTACTTACACGAACATAAACACAATTGATGGCCCCCATCACCGCCAAAACGCTATTTTTAGCTCCGCACTCTCGTAGATATACTCAGTCATTTGCTATTCCTTACTTCTCTTTGTTTACAATTCATTATTGAAAGATCTTGATTTTAGCCGCTTGGGTTTCATGATTTGACTTTTTGCCCCTGGGTGTACGGGTGCACCCTAAGCGAGGGTAGCAACAAAAATCATTGTAAACTATGAGGAGGTACGGATGTCATGTCAAGTATTTTCTCAACTCTTAGGCTCAAAGTGGAGCTATATCCACTCTCAGGGCAAAAAGAAAAATAAAACTCCGGTATCCGCCGCAGTCCCATGCAAGGTACCCTAAAAACTCAGGTCTAGACCTCCACTGTTTACCCGCCAAGTCGTCTCAATCTCCTCATTTGTGGACGATTTACCCCGATTCGCAGACCACAGTGTTCGCTCACATGGCACAAATTAGCCCAATCATCTAAATGCATGTCTTTTTTTTTTTTTTTGGGGTGGGGTTTACCTACCCATCAGTACCTTGCGACAAAAATTTAAACCTGGTGTGGATCTTCAGGACCCAAGAATTGCCCTAAACCCTGTGAAAAAACGAAAATCACAAGGGATATGTTGGCAACAACGTCTTGAATGCCACGCAATTCGTCTAGAATAATCCCGAGTAATGCAGCCGAAACGCCAAATGAGATCTCGTTTCTGTTTGAAATTGGAATTTGGGTTCATTTTTGGCATGAACAATTGAGGAATTCCCGGCTAATTCTCTATATGCACACCACAACACGACGTGATTTGAGGGTGCCTGAGGCAAGGAAAAATTAAGAAGAGTAACAAAACCGTCTACAGATACTACGTTTTTTTTTTGTTTCGTTTTCCCACTGGCAACTGATCTCCTAGTGTTACTGCCTAAGAGTGCTTTTGCCTGCCAGTTCCATTTGATTCACCGTCGCCTCTGCAGCTGCGGCTGACCACATTTCACTTCTTCAAGTTTTCAACTACTACCACAACTTGTGCTTCACAGCTCGGCTAGCGACTTCCCTTTCGCTGACATTCGTTTACTTTCGCTGGCTGCCTGTCTGATTATTCCAAGCGTCTTTTACAGCCGGTTTGAATATCTAAGTCCTTCAAAGAGTACCACTTCATCTCTTTTTTTCCATTCTAACTCCAGTCCCTCTTTGAACAAATATTCTTTCCAGAATGAGGTTCGCCGTGCTCCAGGCCATGGCCATTGTGCTTGTATCCGCCGTATCAGCAGATGCGGCTCCTGTGTCGTCTGATAGTGTGTCTTTGAACTTCTTTCAGCAGTTCATGCAAAGTGTTTTAGATTCTAATTCGCCTACGTCGACCGCTCAGGCTACTACAACGCCTGCGGTTGCCTCTCCAAGCACTCCAAATGTTGTGAGTGCGGAAACTCTTCCTGAAGATGACACCACGTCACCAGTTGTGCCTACCTCGACCACTCCTACTGTCGTCAGTGTTCCAAATACCACATCTGATGATACGACTTCGACTCCATCCACCGACGCCGGGACGACTACTACAGATCCATTCACATCAGCTGCCGATGCTCCAACATCCAGGGATGCTGCCACAACCTCTACGAGTCCAGACACATCCTCCGCCGATGCCCCAACCTCCAGGAATGATGCTACGACTTCAACGGGTCCAGACACACCCTCCACCGATGCCCCAACCTCTAGGGATGACGGAACAACCCCCACAAACGATAGAACCACAGACACCAATGGTGATCTCACCACTTCTTCGGATGAAACCACCACACCAAACTTTTTCCAAAGTGCGATTAATTCTCTTTTGAGAACTACTGATACTTCAGATGATACTACTACCGATGGTACTACCCCTGCCGACGGAACTACTTCGACTGATGGAACTACATCGACTGATGGAACTACTTCGACTGATAGAACTACTTCGACTGGTGGAACCACACCAACAGATGATACCACTGCAGCTGATGTTAACACATCAACAGACGATACCACTACAACCGATGGTAACACATCAACAGATGATACCACTACAGCTGATGTTAACACATCAACAGATGATACCACTACAGCTGATGTTAACACATCAACAGACGATACCACTACAACCGATGGTAACACATCAACAGATGATACCACTACAGCTGATGGTAACACTACTACTGATGGAACTACCCCAACGGACCCCACTACGACGTCAACTCCTAGCACTGTAGTCTTAGACCCTACCTCGAGTGATGGGTTGACAACGACTGAGTCTGCTGATGGTACTACTAGTACTACCACTCCTACTGATGGAACTTCCTCAACCGACACGTCGCCGCTGAGCACACTCTCACCAACTGCATCCACCTTTTCTTTGGCTGAAACTTCGAACGTTGCCACCTCCTCAGCACCTCTTCCAACTGACACGACTGACACGACCTCTGCAACTGCAGACGATACTTCGTCAAGTATTAGTACTTTATCCCCATCCGTGGCTGATTTGACCTCAAGTGATCCTGCTTCATCTCAAAATTTGGTCTCTTCGGATGCGCAAGTAAGCTCGGCAGATGATACTTCGTCTATTCCCACAGTCACTCCAACTTCTATCGAGATTTCCGATGACAGTTCCTCAATTTCTACATTGACTCCAACTTCATCTGACATCGCAGTCGATACCTCTTCTGCCGATTCGAGCGATGTCTCAAGTTCTGCAATCGATTCATCTGTTGTGCCAACATCCGACAGTAGCGACTCACTGATTGTGACAAACACAGACAGTGCTGTAACTTCTTCGGTTGCCACCGACTCATCCGTTGCACCAACATCTGACAATTCAGCTGCTACCGATAGTTCCTCGTTGGAGACCTCAGTTGCAGTACCTCTGGCTGAATCATCCATTGAGACCCAACTGACGGACGATTCCAGTTTAACCAGTGCTGATCAAAGTGATGCGACATCAAGTGTTGATACTGCAATACTTAGTACATCATCTCTGGAAGTTGCACCGGATACTAATTCCGATGTCACTACTGCTTCCGAGTCTGAACCTGTCACATCAGATGCTGTTTTAACTTCTGAATCGTCTGTCACTACTTCTGATACGGCTTTAACTTCCGAATCCGCTGTTACTGCTTCTGATGCAGTTTTAAGTTCTGAATCGGCTGTCACTACTTCTGATACGGCCTTAACTTCCGAATCCGCTGTTACAGCTTCCGATACGGCTTTGGCTTCTGAATCGGCTGTCACTACTTCTGATACGGCTTTAACATCCGAATCCGCTGTTACAGCTTCTGATACGGCTTTGGCTTCTGAATCGGCTGTCACTACTTCTGATGCAGCTGTAACTTCCTCTCAATCTACTCTATCTGAGTCAGCTGCATCCGAGTCAGCAGTAACTGCTTCCGATCTTAATGCGTCTGGTTCTGTTGTTGCTTCTGAATCCGCTATTTCCAAGTCTGCCGTTTCTACTTCTGAGTTGGCCTCTTCGAAGTCTGCTGTGGCTGCTTCCGAATCTGCAGCTAACTCGGCAGCAACATCTACTGCTGTAGCTTCTGAAGCAGCAGTAACTTCCGATGTGTCTCAGTCTACTCCTGGAACGGAAACCGCTGCCGCTTCAACCCCACTTCCACTGGCTGGGGATGCGAACACTACGAGTGCCACCCGGAGTCCGACGACTGCTTCTCCGGTTCCTGCTCCAGCTCAAACTTCTAGTAGCACTACCAAGAACTGGTTGCCTACTGAAATCATTGCTGAGTCGACCACTTCGTCGCTTGTGACTGCTACAAATACCGGCGTAGCTCAGACATCAGGCTTACCAAAAGCCATTACTCCTGCAACAACAGCATCGCCTGGTGAAGGTTTCGTGGTTATTACCATTGGTTTCAAAGAAGCTTTGAACTACCCATTCGTCGTTGAGCATTCTTTGTCTTCTGCTCAGATTTTCGACTACTTGCCTCAGGTTTTGACCTACCCATTCACGGATTCTTCAGTCTATGAGAATGTTACAGTTAAAAGATTGGTTCCCTACACCGCCACTGGAATCAATTATGTCATCACCGTCGCAGAAGTTTACTTCCCAACAAGCTCTGTCACTGCTTTACAACAGCTAGTTGAACTGTCTGATTCCAAGTTATACGGAAACCCAGATCAAACACAAGCAAAGTTGGCATCGTTGATCGATAACAGAATCCCTCTTCAAGGCTTAGACACGTCAAGTAATTCTGGTTCCACGACCGCGCTGAACTATGGATCCATGGATTCTTCCAACACCCCAATTTCCCGTAAGGGAACTGTGGCAGGAGTTGCTACGGGTGCTGCAATTGGTACTGTGCTCTATATGGGTGTCATGGTGTTGTTGTTCAGAAGATTCAGACAGAAGAAGAACATTGAACTTCCTCCTTCAGATTCTGAGAGCAACTTCCATTTTGAAGTTGCAGGCGCTCAAGGGGAACCTCCATCGCCTTCTCTCGACAGCAACGGAAGACCACGGATCTCTGATCCTGTGAATACTTTCAATTCGCTTGGATGGACTCGATAGTCGTCCGAATGTTTGCATGGAGCAGTTCGATCTTTGAAAACACCTGCCCACTTTTTATAAAATAGTTAATACCTCTCATGATACCTACCTTTCTATTTCGCTATGTACCTCTTCGTATCAATCAACCGCGTGCGATCGATCTGATGTAATCATGTAGCTGTTGCACCACCACAATGGAATCTTCGTCCAAAGTCTCCAGAAGTTCGGATATCAACTCTTCCTTCTGTGCCAAATTGTGCTCCTTGACAAACTCGAAAATATAATCCACCAATACTTCCTCTTTGATACCCAAAAACTCCTCAATCAAGTCCCCAATCTTGGTCTGAATATCCAGCAAAACTTTCGTTGAGAAGTTGGAGACGACAATTTCCAAATCCATGGCATCTTCCTCAATCGCAGGAGCAGATTCTGCAGAGGCAGCTGCCACAGGCTTGGGGGTGTCCGTGACAGAAACCTCTTTTGTCTCCTGTGCATCCAATGCATCCAATTTCTCTTCCTGTGATCTCTCGATATTTCTGATCCTAACATACTCCGAGTGGTCGGTATAATATAGCCGGAGCTTGGAGCCTTTACTGGACCTCGCTGATTCGGCATCCTGGAAAGCTTTGATTTCGTCAATGAGTGCCAACTTGTTATCTATGAGGTTGGACTCGTAATTAGCAGCCAGGTCGAGCTGAGTGAGTAGTTTGGCTTTCTCTGAAGATTCTAACTTCTCCATCTCAGACAATTTGGTTTGAAACGAATCATCGAATGCCTTCTTTTCCTCATCAGCCAAGAATGCCTCGTACTCGTCCTCGTTGAGGGAGTCTAAGGGATTGATTTTTTCTTCAACTTCTACGTCCACTTCAGCATTGACCTCACCTAGATCTTTGACCTCAGCTGTTGATCGAATTCCCTCCACTATCTGTGTCAACCGCAATTTGGCCTTGCGTCTTTCTCGCTCGATTTCCTTTTTACGTCGATCTCTCTCAATTGACAACACTTTTGCCCGAAATTTGATGATATCCTTGACAATAGTCTCTTTTAGATCTTTCGGTACCTCGACCAATTCCGAGTTTTCCACTTTGTACGTTCGGTAGTATTGCATCACTTCATCAAGATCCTCTGTACCTGTCTTTTTCAGGTCAATGCTTACATTTTTTTTGTTGGAAAAGATTCTTGAAACTTCATCTCCCACCTTTTTAACATTTTCGAAGGAGATGGTGGATTCTCCACAGGCGAGATCCTGGTCAAAAACAATAATGACTCCTTGTAGAATATCTTGAATCTGCTGAATGTTCCCATGAACCCATTTGGCCATTTCAGTTGACGAAAATCTCACAAATACATTGGTGACGTCGCTGTGACTGCCAGTAGATCCAGGCTCCAAAATCGACCATTGGAATGTCTTTGTAAGAGTACTAGGTGCAACATTCGTCACTAAATGTAGCACATGGTCTACAAGGCTCTTTCGGAGGGCCGGAAAGTTCTCGAATAGCACTGTTGCGGTCTGATGCTGTCGATTTTTCGGTTCAAGTTCCGCAAGTTCCACGAAGCTCTTTGGATCAGCATCTTGTGGAATATCTTCCACGGATTCTTGCGACACATCCACATTGATACCATTTTGAGACACTTTACTGGCATTTCCAACTTTCTTGCGGTTGTTCTGGTTGAGAATCTCCTCGACATCTTGATCTTCAATCACTGGGATGAGAAGTGTATTGATTGTGTCGCTTTTCTGGTGCGTTTTGTACCCTCGTAGAGTAGAAAGCACAGATAGGTTGTTCCTAGTACTCACCGTGAACGGGCTAACCTCTTTTATGGAATCCATATGCAATTATGAAATTGGAGATAGATACTTGTAGGTTTATAGAGATGTGGTGAGGATATATGCAGTACACCACATATTTATGTTTGAAATGAAAGCGCTATTGAATTGACTCAAACAACTAGGTAGGATTATATATTATTATGAATTGAATAATATTACGATCTTAACATTTTAAAACCATAAGCAATCAATCGTGTTAATCCACTCTTTTATTATCTTTCGGAGGTACGGGTGTATACTTCTCTTAACAAGGTGATATAATTCCATGCTTGTGAATTAACCAAATCATGGACGGCTTTCTACCGCTGGATGTGAGTAGATTCACTGAAGCAGAACAGAAACATGCTCGTGGAATGAAATTGCCTTCTAAGCCTCCAAAAAGAGAGAAGTGGGAGTCTGCTAAAGCGGCAGCTTTCGAAGATCAAAATAATTTGGAGAAATGGAACAGCTTGTTCAAAGCTCTAGAAGAGAAATATGAACAGTCCAAAGATTCCAAGAGTGAAATAGAGCCTGCAGTGGCCCACTCATTTAGTCTTCTTCTTCATCGGTTTCCGTATATGTCTGATTATTGGAAAAGATATCTGATTCTTCAATATAAGGTCAGTGGAATCAATGAGTCGCTCAAGGTGCTTGAGACCGCCGTCGAAAAGTATCCACAGTCTGTATCGTTGTGGGTGGACTACTTGAATGCATCATTGGCAGTTTATGAGCAAGAGAAAGAGGGTTCAACAGCCAAAGAAACAGCCAAAGATGATGACTCTTCCGATAAAAAGAAACTCGATGACCTCAGGCAAATATTCGTGCTGGCTTCTAAAGCAATAGGATTGAACTTCAACTCGGATACATTCTGGAACTTGTATATCGACTTTGAAACCAAGTATGCCAGTCCCGACGATAAACGCCTTCTCAACCTATACTTGAGGCTCATATCCATTCCATTGTACCAATATGCCCGGTATTACAATCAATTTTCCGAGATCAGTAAGAGTTTCAGCGTTGTCGACATACTTCCAGCAGAAGCTCTCAAAGGATATCTAGACCAATTTCAAAAGGCTCTGGCCGACGAACTTTCCACCGTGGAACAGCATCAGATAATTGATACGTACGTGTACAATGTATTCAGCAACACCCAGAAGAAAGTCAACGAGAAGTGGAGTTACGAATCGGCGCTTACCTTTCCTGAGTTTTCCCCTACAGATTTAGATGCCATTCTGGCCCAGACTGAAAACTGGAAACAATACCTCGACTACGAGTGTGGAATATTGGACTCCAGCAAAGAAGATCCTGAGCAGTACGCATTAGTGGTGAGTGTCTTCGAACGAGCATTGGTACCCAACTGTTTTGATGCCTCCATATGGCAGAGATACGCCGATTTTCTCGAAAAGCACCCAGCTACAAACTTCAAGGCTGACCAGATCATTCCAGATGTGCAATCTGTCTATGAGAGAGCTATCTTGCAATTTGTTCCTTTAAAGGAAACTGATATTCGTGAAAAGTATGTCCAGTATCTTATGAGGAACGAGAAATTTGACAAAGCCAATGAGTTTCTCTTGAGTTTGATCAAATTGTACTCTGGGTCGTCTGGAGCTTACGTGAAGAATGCATACACACACTCGGTCAGAGAACTTCTTCGATTGTGGAATGAGAGCTTGCTGGAATCCCACTTGGCAGATATCCTAGAACCATTGGTGGACGGATACTTCGATAGAATCGACAGGTACAAAAAGCCTGCCGCTAGTGAAACAGAGACTAAAGTTGATGAGTCAAAGTACGCTTTCAAGGCTTCATTCAGTACAGCATTGTCCAAGTCTTTGAATGCAGATGGTGTCTGTATTGTTGCAGTTGCATACCTTCAGACACTTGCCAAAGATACCAAATCTGCCACCAAAATAAGAACTTTTTACAACAAGTTCTATAGGAACAGCGCCTTTTCACACTCAGTCCAGTTCTGGAAGTTCTTTGTTGAATATGAAGGATACACCCATAAGAATTTAGTCAACTTGAGAGCGGTGGTCAACCATATCAAGTCAGCTACATCACTACCTAAAAGAGCAGTGGACTATTTCATTGATATTTATTATGAGATAACATGTGCCAATCTTGCCATGGCAACGGCTTTGAGACAAAATGACGACTATCTTGATATTTTGATCACCAGAGACAACGAAAAATCAGAAAACTTGAAGGTGAATCGATCGGCTCGTCAGAGATTGGCAAACAACAATCACATGATACAAGAATACGAAGAGCTGTCCAAGGGTGGCTTTCATCTGCCCAACGGAAAGCAAGATCTCTTAATGAGCATGAGACTGAGGCAACTTGGTCATCCCGGGATTTTCGTGGATACGAAGCCAGAGATCACCAACAGGATTATTGACAGTAGTTGGACGTCGCTTCTTGACGACAAGCCAACAATACCTCCTCTTCCAAATGCCCGGTTTGTTGATAAGGCTAGTGCGCCCATTAACTATCCAGATGAATGATCTGGACTCCACAGCACTTAAATAGCATCACCCTGGCGGCCAATGACAAGCAAGTCAGACCTCACCTTAGCTTTACTTGTACATCTATTGTCACCATAAACCTCCAAGTAGGTAAGTTTAGGACACATTTCACTGAAGATTTCTGTCACTTCGTCGTCAAAACTTCTGACAAACCCAATGTCTAACTTTGTCAAGAGAGGAAGCGAAACTTTACTGTAGAAGTATTTTTTCTCTTCTTCGGTTTGGATAGAATCGTTAATACCATCTCTTATGGAGTTTTGCAAATCCTTCTTCCACTGGGCGGTATCTTCGGTCAAGATTTGCAAAAGAAATGACTTAGAGAGCCTATCAAGCGAATTAAGCGATGCCTCCACTAGTGTTTCACCTGAATGATCAAAGAGAGCATTCACAGCTTTGTCTCCCAATCCTACACACTTTGTAAAGTCCACAGTCGTTAGACCACCAGTGTTTATCACCGCAAACTCAGTAAATGCTTCAACAAAACCATCGTCCGTGACCAAGTCAAGGTTCCTCATAGACAAGACTTCAAGATTGGGACAAAACTTGGCTATGCCTTCAGTTAGAAAAGCATCTGTCAAATTCGTGCATCCATCGACGTTGAGGTAACGAAGTGATTCGCCAGTAATGGCTAGAATGTGGATCAACAAATCATCCGAAATTAACTCCTCTTTGTAAGGGTATGAAATCTCCAAGCTTGTCAAAAGCGAAGGAGTGAGGTACTGTGGAATTAGCTCGTACACAGAAGCAGAATCCAACCCGTCTAATCTAGAGAGCTTCAAGGATGTCAAACCTGCTCCTCTGTTCTCCAATAAGGAGATAAGTGCCTGGTTGCCGAATCTGTGGGTATTTCTGACTTCAAACTCTTGCAAGTTACACTTGGCCTGGTCGAAGAAGTCCTGCCAAAACTGGTTACTGATCAAAAATGGTCCATTGAACGATAGCTTAGTCAATTGTGGAAGCTTATCTTTGTAATAGGCCAAATTATCGTTATGAAACTGGCCACACATGAAAATGGTAAGCGACTCAAGTTTGGAGCAGTAGGCAGCGATCTGATTGAAAGAATCGCTGCTAACATTGGAACAATCCCAGAATTCGAGCGACTTAACTTCAGGATTCAAGAATAGAGACACTGTGGAGTCATTAAGCGACCTGTTCTTCGACAAAATCCGCAGAATCTTGTTGATGTTCAACTGACCAATTTCTCCTAGTGCCTCTACGTCTCCAATATTCTGCGTGATGGCTTTGATACACACATCCTGTAAAGTGGGCAACCTGACGGTTTTTTTATCCAAAAGCGCCTGCGCTAGCTTCTTCCGCTTCTTACGAGCATTTAACTGGTTCCTGCGAGCGTTTCGTTCCTTCTTCTTAAGTATCTCGTTGCAATCCTCACACAAATAACCTTTCAGATCATCTAAATATCTCGAATAAACTGTCAAGGTAAACGGATTGCCACACTCTACACAAATATCCTCCTCGCCAAATTTCTTGAAAGCTTCATCCAGATCATCGTCATTATCAACATCCGAGGCCTTGAAATCGCTATCTGACCCACTATCTGATCCATCATCGCCGGGTGAACCATTTGCGCCTCTAGACCTGGCAATTCTGCGTTTCTTCCGTCCTGCTGCTCGAATTTCTTCCTCTTCATCATCAACAACTCCTCTGACACGCGTCTGAGCCACCGGAGATGCATCTTCGGAGCTGGATCGTACGCTTTCTGGCGCTGGAGTGGTCGAGGAAGGTGATTCTTCTTGCCTCTGGCGTCGTTCTCTGAACGCGTCTGTAATACCTTCAACACGAAGGAACTCAGTAAGAGCGGAGTTGGGACCACGGACTCCTGAACGTTGCTTTTTGGGTGGCATATCGTGGGAGTCTCAAGAGTAATTAATTTGGCATTAGATTGTGATTGCAAAATGGCGATATGGAACCTACTTTGGATGTACGGGTGTGAGAGGTGATGAGATTGATGGGGATAAAGATGAAGGTAATGTAGATCTCTTTTTGAAAGAAAGGGATATCTGCTTGTGGAAGTTGAGCCAATATGAGGATATCCTCAATGTCTTTTTTTTGTCGTTCTTCTTCGTTTTCATTACAGGCTTGATAACTCTGGATATATGCTACACACAGGAAGACACAGCAATGTAAGAGAACAAACATTTTGACAAGAAAATAGACAAACTGAACTATGAGCGACCTTTACGGGAAATCTTGACTTCAGAGATGTTGAAGTTTTTGTCATTCTGATTCGTTTCGTAAAGAGAGCATGGTGAAATAGTTCAAATACTTGAATTTAAGCAATTTTTATTGGACTACGTCACTAATTTCTGGCATTTCAGTTTGGTCATCGTAAATAGGTAACATTAGGCGTATAATTTCTTGAATGTACGAGGATACGGGCATTTTCTTTCTAGTGGTAAAAATTTGAGGGAGTTATGAGTCCATTATGTTTGTCATTGCGACCAGTCAATGGCTTTAAGAAGTAAGACAAGTAGCAGGAGTAAGAAAGGAGGGAAAATGTGGGAGAGAAGATAAAAAATAGGATTGGAACTAGGAAGTTGAAAGAGCATTAGGATAGTGCACTGGACTTCGAAAGTGATACCAAAAAATTAGAATGACAGAAGATTCCCCATACGTTTTTATTTATCGATTAAGAAGGAATTGAAAGTTGCAAACACTTCATGTTTAATTTGACATGTTCAATTTGAATTCAATGTAACACAAGAGATTATCGAAGTGTAGCAAACTTGAGCGGAGTGACTTATTAGGGAGAGAGTCAAGAGAGAGTCGAAATCAAGCAGAAGAAACATTTGAAGATATACTTAATGCAATGACATAGTAGAGACAAAGAATAATCACTCAGAAATATGTGGGGAGTGGTCAATTCGAGAGAGCTGTGAAGAAGAATTGATCATAAATCTTTTCAAACATGAACAACCAGATAGATACATTTTCTGATATTTTGACAACCAAATGGAATACCTCTGGAAAATTTCGACAGGCCCATACCAACCACACTTTGCGATGTTCTCCCTGACGAACCTCAGAATAATCTCCTACTCTCCCAGATTATTCTCCTTATCAACCATTTCAATTTCTATAAAAAGTTCATTGAAACCTTACCAACTAAACTATAATTGCTTTCCAGACTAATCAATCTAAATTTCAGCCCATTAATTCACTCCGATAAGAGACAGCATTCAGCTCCACTTTCAATTCATCGATAGCTATGATATTCCCGGGGCCAGCACTTCGAACAAATCTGCCCATTTCAAGCCGAGGAACATCTACTTCACTATAATGACCTCACCATCAATTCCCCTCCAAAGGCATCCTCACATCGCCTTGCTCCGCATCGCTATCAATATGAACAAAGCCGAACCCCACCTTGAGTGTTTGTCCGTGCCAAGATCCTTCGGTAAAGTGCTAACCATACCGAACATCAAAAAGCCGAGGTTGAAGTATGGTATGATCATTCTACAGATTGTGGGTTTTTTCTTCATCTATCGAGAATTCCTGGGAAGTTTCTGGTTTAATCTCTTTTGCTTTTTTTCTCTGTTATTTTATTCAATTTGCTCATGAACTCGTGGTAGTATCGCAAATTTCAATTTCAAGCTCCCCCCTCACATTTCGCGGACCGAGATTGGGGAAGTGTCTGAAAAGAGGAGACGAATGGCCGAAAGGAATGGAACCAAGACAAACGGCTGAATGTTGGCTGAGATGAATGGTTTAACAAGATGGATTGAATTTTACAAGAAATTCTAAAAAATCCTGGAAATTTATTTTGGAAGACATTGAATATACGGAGCACTATTCATTTCCGCGAACAAACATCTTAGTGCGAATGTCAATGGAATTGGACCAATACTTGTTATACAGATCTATTACATACATGACTCTAAAAACATATCTTACACCCCGGCACTACTTGCATGGTATGGAGGACACGGCTACAGTTGCACAATTGGGCGGCTTGTGCATGTTCCGGCATTACTTGGATCATCGGGGTATTCGTATGTCACTTCCTTTGGATATTCCACCTGTGTCACCACTACTTTGTCTAAGCTCATGTACACTTTTTTTTACTAATTTCGTTGCCTACAATTCCATTCGATTCTGTATCTTACATATGTTTTTCTTATTATCATCTTCATCTTTCTCATAACCTCTCAAGCCTATGGCATTAGATCGTACTCATTGATCTCCATCGCTCGAATATCAGTGAATCTCACTTTACATTATACGACTCTACATTTCAATGCAATTTTCTTTTTCTAACGCTTTCAATGACTACATAATTCTCGCAATCAGATATCAACTTAAACATGCGGGGCATTCTACCACTTCTACAGCCTACTCCTACATTCTTGGCTGTCCTGCTCGTACTGTAGGATGCTGAACACGCCTCAACTTTCTACAATGATTACACCTTCCATTCATCCATGGTATCACATCGTTATTCAATTCTAACAAAATATACCAATGATATCTGTAATACTTCTTTAACTATATAATTTTACATATAATTATTTATTTTTAAATCAGGATGCATCTTAGACTACTCATCCAAAGTGCAAAATTATGGACCAACTTCTAAAGTAATAAGAATCCAAGCAAACTTCCACCTCCCCACCAATTCCTATACTCTCGGTAGATAACCCGATCCCCTCCAATTTCTCGATTGATGATTCTTGCTCCCTGACATGTCATCTTCTCCTCTTCCCCCACATTTGAACATTCCGTCCTGTTCAGGACTTGTCCCTGCGCAGGCCTCCACCAAAATGGTTGCAAAATATAAATACCTAGCTCATTCATATTGAAAATACAATCTAGACTAGCATCACACTTGCACAATCATGGATCCTACTTTAAGCAAAGAGAAGCCTCATTTTGAGGTTCTGGAGGCCGTCAGCTCATCCAGTGATGTTGATGATTTCTCCGATGTGGACAAGAAGAAGGTATTGCGCAAGGTCGATATCGGTATCCTCCCATTATTTTCCCTTTTGTATCTTTTATCGTTCATAGATAGAACAAACATTGGAAACGCCAAGGTTGAGGGCATAGCTCAGGATTTGAACCTTGTTGGAAACCAGTTCAATATGGTTTTGTTGATCTTCGGTGTAACATACACCTTGTTCGAGATCCCCAGTAATATGATCTTGAGAAGAGTCAATCCACGTATCTTTCTTCCTGCAACAATGGTGCTTTGGTCCATAGTTATGACTCTCATGGGTACCGTTCGCAACTATGCCCAGTTGATGGTGACCAGAGCACTTCTTGGTGTTTTCGAGGCTTCTCTTTTTCCAGGAATGTCGTTCATGTTGTCCATGTACTACTCAAAGAGTGAAGTTTTGATTCGTCAAACTCTTTTTTTCTCTGCTGCATCCATGGCAGGTGCTTTCAGTGGTTTATTGGCAGCTGGAATTTCTCAGATGGATGGCTTGGGTGGTTATGAAGGCTGGAGATGGATTTTTATCTTGGAGGGCTTGGCCACATTTGTGGTGGCATTCTTTGCCTTCTTTGTTTTCCCTATGCACCCAGAAAAGTGCTCGTTCTTGACCCCTAGAGAGCGTGAATACGTTCTTCACAAGGTCAAGTACTCGTCCAACACTGACGGACAGAAAATGGGAAAGAAACTGGACAATGACGAAAGTCAGATGGTACGTGCCGACATGGGCGAGGATGACTCTAATTCTAGACACTATGTATGGGCTGTGTTCAAAGACTGGCAGTCTTGGTGTATGCTTATGATCTATTATGGTGTCTGTGCTCCCGTCGCTGGTATGTCTATCTTCACACCTATCATCATCAGCGGATTTGGTCACTCAAATACAAAGACGCAGCTTATGGCTGTTCCAGTGTTTATTGTGGGTACTATCTTTGGTATCCTTCAGTCGTTCGCCTGCAGCAGGGTGGGATTAAGATCTCCTTTCTTGATATTCAACTTCATTTGCATGGCAATTGGATACACCATTTGCATTGCCTTTGATGTCAGAACACACACAAGCGCAGTTTACGCAGCATTATTTGTCATTTCTCTCGGTGCATACCCTGCATTCCCCGTGGTAGTGATTTGGTTTTCCAATAACTTGTCTGGTGCTTACAAGAGAGCGGTGGGTATGGCCTTCCAGATCAGTTTTGGTCAGCTTGCAACTGTATACGCATCCAACTTCTACAGGGAGAAAGATTTCCCTCAATTCACTTTGGGTCACTCTTTGGAGCTTGGATTCATCTTAGTTGGGTTGCTCTTTGTGATCATTTGTTTGTGTGGATACAGTTACTGCAATGCAAAAAGAAGGAAGGATTTGGCTGCTGGTAAGTACGACTCCTTCACTGACGAAGATTTCAGACGGATGGGTGATAAGAGTCCACACTTCGTTTACCGTCTCTGATTATATGATTATGAATATAAGTATGATTTTAGAAAGAGCGGATATGTAAGATAGTAATAGGACTGAAACAAAAGTGGCTCGAGATTCAAAGTATCGGAATAACAACAGTACTGGATGATACTAATGAGTGTTTTACGCTTGTTGTCATCAATATTGAAAACAGAGCTTTCCATCATTACTCAACCACTGTAGTTACAATTATCTACTCGTAATCCCGAGTGCATAATAAACTCATACATCTATATACTATCAAATGATTTTGATTACTCCAAGAGCCATGGCCGAACATTCCAAAATTCATCCTTGATGATATCAGCATGATAAATCGATACCTTGGCCTTTCTTCGTGCCTTTTCAGCCCGCTGTTTCTGTCTAGTTGTGAGTTCCCGTTCTTCTCCCTCACCAGTCCACGCTTCATATTCCCGCACAATTACAGTGCCCTTCTTAAACATATCTGGCTCGTTATTGTAGTTGACTCCACATTGCTTGAACAATATCTCGTTCTTGTCGCTAGCCAACGTGCCCATGAGTGCCTGCTCTGCCTGTTGGCCCGTCATGCCCGCTTTCAATATCAAATTCCAGAATGACGTGTTATACAAGTTGTTAATGTGACAATCCACCTGTCTCCAGCTGAAATAGTCTCTCACAGTCTGAGAATTTGGATAAACCACTGCTCGGGCATCAAACGTCGGGAGCCGGGAACTTTCCACGGGTTTCTCGGGGAACTCAGCATTCCAGGCCATGACATAGTGAACAGACATAAATGACGCAAATGTTGATACAAGCTTCATCTCCCTCCGCTCAAAAAGGTCGCATGATCTTCGTAGAAGAAACAGGTACTCATCGGAGTCACCGTAAGCCAAAAGAACGTCAGGAAACTGTAACACCATGGCACGAGCAGCAGTGTTCATGACATTGAGTGCCCGGACATCGTTGGGCTTGTCAAAATGGTAGTGTTCACTGAACTTATGGAAACCTTTCCCATCTACTCGAATGACTATATGGGTTTGAGGAAGAAGAAAGTTTTCTCGTTCGAACTGCTTAACATACTCGAACCGCGAGTTAGCCATTATTCAGATGTAACAGATGAAATTATAATGCTAGAAATGCTTCGTTTTATACCCAGATGTATAATGTTAGACTCCATAATTGAAAGTCTAATCCCATCGGAAAAATGCTCACACGTGATCATATATCACGTGTGCGCATCACCAACTAAATCTTCCCAGTAAGAAAAAAAAAAAGTCTCAAACCCCATCTCATCTCATTATGAGTGCCCAGTTCAGAACTCTAGAGCGTGAGCAGAGGTTCCAGAACCCCCCTAAAGATAAAAGCGCCTATCCGCTTTTGGCTGACGCCGTGGCACCCCATGTGGGCTCCTTCAATGCCTTAACTGATGGCCCTGATGGTGGACTTTTGAATTTGGGAGTCAAAGATATTGGCACCAGAACTATTTTCGATTCGGCCGACCAGGACAGATTGGGAAACAAGTTGAGCATTCGTGTGGATTCCGTGCAGTTGGCCAAGCCCAGTGTGCCTCCCACCGACAAACTCTCGGTGAACAGAAAAACCTATCCATCAGAGTGTAGAGAGAGAATGTCCACGTATAGAGGCAAGCTCATGCTCAAAGTGGCATGGAAGGTCAATGATGGTGAAGAGGTATCTGAGGTCAGAGATGCCGGCCAGGTGCCCATCATGTTGAAGAGTAACCGGTGTCATTTAGAGAAGTTGTCTCCTAACGAGTTGGTGGACCAGAAGGAAGAGAGTGACGAGTTGGGTGGCTACTTCATTGTCAACGGTATCGAGAAGTTGATCCGTATGTTGATTGTGCAGAGAAGAAATCATCCTATGGCTTTGATCCGTCCGTCTTTCGGAAACCGTGGTGCTTCTTACACTAAGTACGGTGTTCAGATCCGTTGTGTCCGCCCAGACCAGACATCGCAGACCAATGTGTTGCACTACTTGAAGGATGGTAATGTCACCTTCCGTTTTTCGTGGCGTAAGAACGAGTACTTGGTGCCAGTCGTGATGATTTTAAAGGCATTGATTGAGACCAACGATCGTGAGATTTTCGATGGTATCGTTGGTTCTGACACCTCCAACTCGTTTTTGACCGACCGTTTGGAATTACTCTTGCGTACATACAAGCAGTACAACCTCCACCTGAAGAAGGAGACCTTGGCGTACTTGGGTGACAAGTTCCGTGTTGTTTTCGGTGCCGCTGCTGACGTCTCCGATATTGATGTGGGCCGTGAAGTTTTGCAGCGTATTGTGCTTGTTCACTTGCCAGATAACACTGATAAGTTCCGCATGTTGTTGTTCATGATCAGAAAATTGTATTCGTTGGTCGCTGGTGACTGTGCTCCTGACAATCCAGATGCTACCCAGCACCAGGAGGTGTTGTTGGGAGGTTTCTTGTACGGTATGATCATTAAGGAGAAGATCGACGAGTACTTGCAGAATATCAAGTTGCAGATTTCGTCGGATATCAACCGTGGCGTGAGAGTCAACTTTAACGACAGAAAATACATGTCCAGAGTTTTCATGAGGGTCAATGAGAACATTGGTCAGAAATTGCAGTACTTCTTATCCACCGGTAACTTGGTGTCCCAGTCCGGTTTGGATTTGCAGCAGGTCTCTGGTTACACTGTTGTTGCTGAGAAAATTAACTTCTATCGTTTCATTTCACACTTTAGAATGGTCCACAGAGGTTCTTTCTTCGCTGAGTTGAAAACCACTACAGTCAGAAAGTTGCTTCCAGAATCCTGGGGCTTCTTGTGTCCAGTCCATACTCCTGATGGTTCTCCATGTGGTTTGTTGAACCATTTGGCTCACAAGTGTAAGATTGCTACTACTGCCTCTGACGTTTCTCAAGTTCCTGCTGCTTTGGCTGCTTTGGGTGTCTCCCCTGCCCACACCTTCGCTGCTGGTCCTGGATTGTGCTGTGTGCAATTGGACGGTCGTATTGTTGGTTGGACTTCTCACGAACAAGGTAAGATTGTTGCCGATGCATTGAGACTCTGGAAAGTGGAGGGTGGCCATGGCTTACCTTTGGACTTGGAAATCGGTTACGTTCCTCCTTCCACCAAGGGTCAATACCCAGGTTTGTACATTTTTGGAGGTCACTCCAGAATGATGAGACCAACTAAGTACTTGCCTTTGGACAAGGAAGACATTTTGGGTCCTTTCGAGCAGGTTTACATGAATATCGCTGTTACTCCTGCTGAAATCCAGCCTTCCGTCCACACACACGTCGAGTTCGCTCCTACGAATATCTTATCGATTTTGGCCAACTTGACTCCATTCTCCGATTTCAACCAGTCCCCAAGAAACATGTACCAGTGTCAGATGGGTAAGCAGACCATGGGTACACCAGGTGTTGCATTGGCTCACAGATCCGACAACAAACTCTACAGATTGCAAACAGGTCAGACTCCTATTGTCAAGGCTAATTTGTACGACGACTACGGAATGGACAACTTCCCTAACGGTATGAACGCTGTTGTCGCCGTCATCTCATACACGGGTTACGATATGGATGATGCCATGATTATCAATAAGTCCGCTGACGAGAGAGGTTTTGGTTACGGTACCGTTTACAAGGTGGAGAAAGTGGACCTTGCTCAGCTGAGAAGAAGAGGAGACCCTATCACACAACATTTCGGTTTTGGTGCTGATGAATACCCTGAGACTTGGAAGGAGAAGTTGGACGAGGACGGATTGCCTCTTATTGGTGTTAAGGTCGAAGAAGGTGACCCTATCGTTGCATACTTTGACGAAACTCTCGGAAAGACTAAGGTGAAGACCTATCACTCCAGTGAGCCTGCTTACATCGAAGAAGTTAAGCTTTTGGGTGACGACTCGGGCGATTCCGAATGCCAACAACTTACCATCAAGTACAGAGTCACCAGAGCACCATTGATCGGTGATAAGTTCTCTTCTCGTCACGGACAGAAGGGTGTTTGTTCGAGAAAGTGGCCAACTATCGATATGCCATTCTCTGAATCGGGAATGCAACCAGATGTCATCATTAATCCCCACGCTTTCCCATCTCGTATGACCATTGGTATGTTTGTTGAGTCGTTGGCTGGTAAGGCTGGTGCATTGCACGGAATTGCTCAAGATTCCACTCCATGGAAGTTCTCTGAGGACGATACTCCAGCTGATTTCTTCGGTGAACAATTGAGAAAGGCTGGTTATAACTATCATGGAAATGAGCCAATGTACTCTGGTGTCACCGGTGAAGAGCTCAGAGCCGACATTTACATTGGTGTTGTCTACTATCAGAGATTGAGACACATGGTGAACGATAAGTTCCAGGTCAGAAGCACTGGTCCGGTCAACTCGTTGACCATGCAGCCTGTCAAGGGTCGTAAGAGACACGGAGGTATTCGTGTGGGAGAGATGGAGAGGGATGCATTGATCGGTCATGGTACTGCCTACTTACTTCAAGACAGATTGTTGAACTCTTCTGACTATGCCCAGACGCCTATTTGTCGGTCGTGTGGATCGTTGCTCAACACACAAAGATCGGTGCCACGTATTGGTTCCATGTCTTCGATTCGTTGTCGTGGATGTGCCGACAAATTGGAGAAATTCATTAAGAAGGGCAAGTATGTCAATGAGGCAGACATTTGGGAAGACGGTCATGGAGTTAAGTTTGTGGGAGGAGATAACACTACCACTGTGGCCATTCCATTTGTCTTGAAGTACTTGGACTCGGAATTGGCTGCCATGGGTATCAAGATGCGCTACAACGTGGAGCCTCTTTAGAAAATTTGCATATACATATTACTGTTAATACATTACTGTTAGGAATTTTGTAAGTCTAGCTCGATTTTCTATACTGAAATTGCATTTATCGAATATAAACAGGATATTAAATTTACTTTCTCTTTTTCTCTCTGTTACCCTTTGGCACTCTAGCTAACCAGTAGAAAAATATCGTGAGGATCACGTTGATGACAATGAAAGCGGCGAAAATACCGTAGTTTCTCCATCTTTCAGAGAAGTACGAGTTCACACTTGCTAAATAGGTGTTTGTCAGAGAAATCGGACAGAAGTAGCACATGGTGGTGTTAGTGTTGGCTCCCAAGTATCCTCCAGCTGTACTGATGTATGTTGACATGTAGCTCTCACAGGATTGTCCCAGTGGTGGTACAATCTTAAGGAACTCATGATCACGACAAACGACATTAGTATTTGCAAGACCTGTACTCAACATAGCTTGCACCAAGTATGTGAATGGGTTTGCTCTGTACATGAAAATCCAGAAACCTGGCAAGACGGATGGCCCGGCCAAGACACCACAGAAGTTCAAACACATCATGAACAACAAGTTAGCCAAGTTGGCGGCATTATCAGCCAATTCGTTAAAGGCCACACACATTTGTCCCATTGTAGACGTGTAGACAAAGAACGAAATGATGAGTAAATACATCAATCCACCACGCAGATGAACTTCACCTGTTGGCTCAGCGTTGACATACAAACCAACAGGGTAGTACCAACAGAAGAACGCCAAAGTACCGATGGCAATCTGGAAAGGAACTTCGGAGGTAATTTGAGCAGAAATAAATGCTGCCCAACTGAAGGTTCTCGATGGAGCCTCTCTGACCTCGTAGATTTCTCTCTGCTTGACGTAGAATGGCAACATCTGTTGGACCAAAGTGTTGAAAGGAATAAAGAACATGAAAATGGAAAACATCTGATTCTGCAAACCTTGCAAAGAAGTACCAGCCTTGAAGAAAGCGAAACCATTGAATAGAGAAGACGAAACAACCAAAAAGATCTTTGCGTAGATGTACCCTGGGGTTCTCCAATCTTGTTGAAGGGTTCTCCAAGTCACAATCAAGTATTGCTTCCACAATGGAGCTGCATAAGTCTTGTGAGAGTCAGGACTCTCATCCTTTGGTAACTTAACCAATTCTGTTTCCATAGTATCCAATTCATTTTGCATCTCATTGAACTCTGTAGAGTTTCTCCAGACTTCGAAATAGTCCTGGTTGGCTTTAGAACCCGGAGCAGCACCAACAACTTCTAACATCCACTCTGCGGGGTTAGCTTCAGGAGGACATTGGTGAGCACCATACTTCTCGAAGTAGTCGATCAAAGTCAGACAGTTCTCACCCAAGTCACCGAAGTACACTGTCTGACCACCCTTTTGCAAAAATAATAAACGGTCAAACTCTTTCAACAAAATAGCGGAAGGCTGATGGATAGTACACAAAATGGCCTGTCCATGGTTAGCCAATTTTCTCATCAACTTACAAATAGACCAAGCAGTCTGAGAATCCAAACCAGAAGTTGGCTCATCCAAGAATAACAATAACTTAGGTTTGGCCACCAACTCAACACCAATAGTCAATCTCTTACGCTGTTCGACGTTCAAACCTTCACCAGCGACACCCACCAATGCATCAGCATAGTTGGTCATTTCCAACAAATCAATAACATAGTCAACGTAAGCATCCTTGTCAGCCTTAGAAACGTGGTTAGGCTGTCTCAAGTAAGCAGAGAAAGTCAAAGCTTCACGAACAGTAGAGGTAGGCAAATGAATGTCTTGCTGTTGGACGTAACCAATAGATCTTTGGAAAGAGGAGTCCAAAGAGTGACCGTTAACCATTCTGACTCCGTCAGTAATAGTACCACTTGTAAGACGTTCAGACAAACAATTCAACAAAGTAGTTTTACCGGCACCCGAAGCACCCATCAATGCAGTAACTTGGCCAGGTTTCACCCAGCCATCCACATGGTTCAAAATAACTCTGTCCTCAGACTTGATCTTCACAGAGTAAGTCAAATCTCTCCAATGGAAAATCTGCTTGTTAGCACTGTTGGAGACGGAAGTCTTGGATGAGTTGTCACCAGAGCTTTCAGCAGAGTCTTTGAATGGGATTTTCTCGTTGGGAAGATTGTTTTCTGGGTCATTAGTCACGGCTTTCTTGTTGTCAGTTGTTTTTCTGAGCTTCTTCAATGAACCTCTCAAGTACAAAACAATTTCACCCTTCTGCATAGCACCCTTGTTACTTTCAGTCAAACCAATGTAAACGAACAAGAAGACAACGATGTAAGCAATGATGATACCAATATTTCTCCACTTGTGCTTGTTGAAATATTCGAATGAAAGGGCCAAGTAGTCAGTACCATTCACGAAATCATTACCTGGAACAGCTCCAACAACAGAACAAACACGCAGACTATCAGCAAAGTTTTGATAAGAGGGACCAGCAGGAACGTAACTAGCACACTTGAACTCACGGTCGTGGAATTCATTCACCATTAAGGACTCGAAAACGTAAGACACAGGGTTAATGTATTGAATCCACTTTGACCATCCTAGCATACTTGGCTTTGGAATGACGAAACCAGTAAAAATAACCATGGCCAACAAAATGACAGTTGCAGGGGTCATGGCACCAGCAAGAGAGGTGGAAACAGCACCCAAAGATCTGAACATATGTGACATACACAATGTGCATAGAATACAGAAGAGCCAGTAAAAGAAGAATCTTCCTGCGTTACGTCTGAAGTTGACCATGAAATAGAACGCAAAATTGAAAGCGATAGACATGACAAGCTTTGTAGGAAGTTCTGAGATGATGGACGCAAGAGCATCCGCAGAGGGCCGATATAATGCGTATTTCTTATGCTTCTCGACAATTGGGCGGGCCTCAAACAAAGACATGATTTCTAACAAAGAAGCAAAGGCATTGAACAAGACAGCAAAAAACATGGATGCACCACGGTAGTAGAAAGAGCCTGTGGTTTGACTCAAATTATAAAACACAGACGATAAAATCAAACCCATCGCACCTTGACCGAAAATCGAGAAGATTGTGATGGACGGATCACCCTTCACTCTCAAAAAGTTACGACCAATGAGATACTTGACTTGCATGGTGAAGGATACAGTGAATGGGGAGGTAGGAGCAATATGCTGGGACTGTTTGGCAACATGCGATTCTTTGTAGGCATCACGAGTCTCACCAGTCTCAACCTTTTTGAAGTAAGCATCGATCTTGGTGGTCAAGGCGGTGTACTCTGGAGAAGCACGCCAGTAATCCGAGAACTCCTTAGCGGTTCTAGGAACCTTGTTCTCGAAACCAGGAATGACCACTCTTTCGGCTGGGTTGGTCAATGAAGTCAAATAGTCAGCGGTAGTTTGACGAGAAGGACACTTGTAACCCATCTCTACGAAAAACTCCTTGGCCTTATCAGCTCTTCCGAAAAAGATCTGATAACCTTCGTAAAGGACAATGACGTTGTCAAACAAGTTGTAAGCATCCTGCGAACACTGATAGATGGCAATCAAGGGCGTGGCGTCCAAGATAGCAGCAGAAGTCTTCAAAGCACGAATGAATTCTAAGGCGGTGGCAGCATCTAAACCTCTGGTGGCGTTATCCCAACATTGTACGTTGGCACCACATAAGGATACCTCTGCAATGGAGACACGCTTTCTTTCACCTCCAGAAACACCACGGACGAAATCATTACCCACGGGGGTATTACGGGTGTGCGACAAACCGTAGGTGGCCATGTAAACTGAGGCCATGTGCTTGACCCATTCCTCTCTCGAGACAGGTCCTCTGTTTTGCGGAGTCTTCATTTTGGCCACGAATTCCAAGGTGTCACCCACAGACAAGTGGGGAAAGTGAACGTCAGTCTCTGCAGAGTATACAACGTCACCACGGTGGTGTTTAGCGATTTCGGCGGGCGAAATTCCATCGTATGTTATGTGAGACTCGGCACCAATGTGGAAACCGTAGGTGTTACACGCAATGGTTTTAAGTAAGGTGGAACAACCAGAACCAGGACGACCCAAGACGACGGTGAGCTCACCGGGCTTGAAAATACCATCCATAGTCTTCAAGATGTCAAAGTAACGACTTTCGTCATCTTTTCTAAGCAGGCGGAAACCATCAACAGCCAATTTGAACAATGCATTGGTCACAGTAGGCTGATAATCGGAGTCAGTAGCAACACCATAAGCACGCAAATTACGGTAAGCAAGCCCCAATTTGGAGGGCTTATAGTATTCAGGATCGGAGTCCAACAATTTACGCATGTTCTTGACCCAGAACTTGGCGTCAAAACTGTCGGAGTCTGGGTTCAAGATTTCATCGCTCTCATTGAATGGAACTACACCAGGCACATTGGACATGTGGGTTAAGTACTTCTTCAACTCGGCGGCAGAGTCTCTGGTTTTCAAGGACGAGTGCGAGCCGTGGGACAAAGTTCTGGCCAATTCTCTGATCTCGTCCTGGTGGGCATTGAAGCCTCTGTACTCGTTGACAGAATCGAGATCAGAGTTGGCAGAGCTGTAGGAAGAGGTACGGCCAAGGTTGCCGCCAACTGGTCCGGTGGCAACTTCTGCGGCAGCATTTTGAGTTTCGGGCCCGTCAAAGGCCTGGTCACCTACAAAGGTGAATTTCTCCTGAGACATCTAAGGCTAGAAGGTCTGGAGAATTGACGAGGCAGGTGCGGCAGATGCAAGCAAGTGACCAACAGAGCTAATGAAGCAGCAGAGTAAGCAAGACAAATAGGGCAAACTGGACGGCTGCAGCAACTAGAATCTAGAGACCAATTAAAGAAAAAGCTGAGGTTTGAATATACGGAGCATAGTCCAGCAATATATGGAATAATGTCGGAAGCTGGCTAAGTTCCGTTATGTATGCATGCGGAGTTAGCCTATTCGGAAACAAAGAGCATAGTAAACACCGCAGGGTTAGGGGAATAGTCGAATGAGGCTGGGCATTGTGAAAGGCGCAAATAAATACAAAAAAAAAAAATAAGAATAAAAAGACCCAAATGAGACAAACGGGAAAGACGGGGAAGACGGAGAAGACGATTGGATTTCCATGAATACGTAAGGTTAGATGAATATATCAGTCTTTTCAAGCTTTGGAGAGATTTTGGCGTGGGGGAATTTTGAAAGTGCAGAAAAGTGATGCGCAAGCCGTGCACAAGCCGTGCGAATTGTTATTTCCGATATCCCATTACGGAACAATTCGTCATCATGAGGAGGGGCTCGAGCCAATGAGAAAGCGTAGAAGTTTAGAAGTAAAATATTCGATCGCTAGGGAGTAAGTAGAGTGCAAGGTTGGGTGGCGGATTACTTTATGTACTAGAGATATGTTTGTTGTTGGCGTGGATATAGCGTTATAGATCTGCGTGAAGCGTTCGGAACATCGCGGAACACGGAATAAAGAGAGTGTGGGCGAAATACAAAAGTAGAGAGGAGAGCTTTGTGTGAATAGATGAAAGAGAAGGATACTGAAAATCATGAAAAATATCCTTGAGACATTAAGTGGGATGAAACTGTATTCACTTCTTCAATTTTTTTTTCTGATATAAATATAGAGAAATGGAGAATATAGAGACAATGATATGGTCTGGAATATCTTATCATTGGTTCCATGGATATATTACCCATCAAATTTGTCTGGAGATCTCTCCAAGTCGGATCATTTTTTGACACATTATGACTTTCTTTGCGAATAGAGATTTCAAACAATTTAATTTCTCTTCATTTTCACTGTAACCTCCAATTTTAAACTCCATATTCTTCTTCCTTGGATCTTTTGTGTCCTTTGTACTCCTCCTCTCGTCACAATAGTAATGGTTCTCATATTCAGAACCTCGATGCACCCTCCTCCGTAAACTTCCTCTTAACTCCTCACTCCGTGTGGCAACGGCCTAGACTGCAGGGTCTCCGGACCGTTCGGCATGTGATATGGAGGAAGTTTCGCATACAAGGCTGAGTTTATGCTTCCCTGATTGGCGATTATCTCCACTGGAAGCTAATTCCACCTCAAGTTCCGAGCTTATTTATAATCAATGGAGGTTGTGGCTCCGCAGAAGGTTTTTTTCTCAAAATTTGAACAACCTCACACCACCTCGCTTCTTTTGCCCGTGTTCCTCTATTGCATTTTTTTTTTTACATGCTCATGCTGTCATTTTTTTCTCTCATTTTTTTCTCTCTTTCTGCCATTGTTTGCTATTCAGAATTGCTCATCATTAAGTGGTTTTGCTATTCTTCTCTTACGTCATGTATGCCTCCAGGTTTATTTTGCTCATGGCGCCTTTACGACAGCGCAATATCTCCGCATCCAGCGAGGAAGTCAGGGCTCATAAGCAAGTAGTTCAATGGGAATACTTTCGCAGCCAATCTCGGAATGATTGATGATTCGTCATTCTTTCTCAAAAATCTTTCATTTCTTGTCTCAAACCTCTATGACATTCTTATGGCTTGTAAGTCTGTTCTGTGTCTTTGAAGTTTTTTGATATTCTGGACTGTCTGTACTACTGCAGCATATACACCTCTGCAGATCTGCTGCCTCTATACGACAAAGTAAACGACTGGTCAACACTAGACGTGCGACCCCGTACGACCCCGTACGACTCCATAAAATCACAATCATTGCAAGGAAAGTGGTCGCTCGTGCAGCAAAAAAAAAGCGGTGCGGGTGGGGTATCGTCAAGCAGAGGAGAACATGGGTATTATTCCTTCAAGTAAGCTCAACTAGGAAGATTGAGTAACTCAAACAATCAATGAATTTTCCGGAAAATGGCTTTTTGCCTTGATGAAAGGTATAATCCAATTAATAATTTGAAAATTCGACTTGAAAATACCGTCGCCTTTATTCCACAATTAATTTTTCATTTATTATGGGAGAAATCTTATTGCTTTCCAGGTACAGTATATGCCAGTTCTCCATCTTTTAGCACCCAACAGCTGCTCTTCAACTCGAATTAGCTTGTAAGTTTGGGAGGGGCATCCACATCGGCTGATTGTGCGTTACCCAGCTCCACCTCTTTGTTTCAATCCAGTGGGGACGTTTTGAATGACCTTGTAATATGGTGCGTATGGGGCGTGCTTGCTCTAAGAAACATGAAGGTCACAATAGTCTCCCCTAATTCATGTTTTCAGAATATTCCTTCATTTCAAATTCGTTTATTTTCTTTGATACTTCTCATTTCATTGACTACCATACATCACTTTCAGTTGTTTCGACTCCTTTGACTGACGGATCTTCCTAGTGTTCTTGAATGATGGAAACATAACTCTGTCATATATTACCAAGTCTTTCTACTTCAACCCCATTTTCTTTTATTTTTCCCATTTTTCAAATTTCCAATTTCATCTTTTCCATTTTCCATTCGTAGTTGATTTTTTTCAAAACGCAGTTCGCAAGTGTAGAATCGTCTCAAATCACAAAACTCTGTACCATAATTCAAAAATGCGTTATTCATCAAAAAAATATGATTTAAAAATGCACGTTGGTGACTTCCCTTATTACATTCCGAAGGCTTCACGGTTTCAGATTCTCTTCCTCCATCCTCATCCAACATCAAGAACCCATTCTTCCCTATCGCTGTATGTCGGAGCTGACTCATGATCTCATGCTCCACCATCTTCAATCCATAGATGGACACCAAATTATACTCTTCACTACCTCCACAGCGAATGCAGAATTAGTACAGTTTCTTTCGGATGACTTCAATTTCGAGATTTGTATGAGGAAACTCTCACTCAAAGATCAGCTTAAAGTGAGAAACTCTCAACATAACAGAATCAAGGAATTGGGTCTGCGGCTCTTTTCCAAATACGTGCTAAATTACATAGTATATATCCAAGGTGGAAGCCCAAGTTTCGATCCGTGGGCAGAGCTACCCATGGAATACAACAAGTACGGGAAGCCGCAGCTAAAGAACCAGAACATTCTAAATTTCCAGTACAACTCAAGCAGTTCCAACGATATTATCTCCATAGTTGTGCTGATAAATTCATCAAGTTCTGTCGGCATAGACCTTTCTCATGAGACTCAGGATTCCATTTCTGCTACTGACTTCATGGACCAATTCCAAGGGATCTTTACTTCCCATGAACAAAACCAATTGATGGAAATTGACAACATAGAGGAAAGATATGTCGCTTTCAACCATTTCTGGACTCTCAAGGAAGCTTTCACGAAGTTCATTGGGTGTGGTTTGAACGTGGACCTTGCAAAGATCAGTTTCCATCTCACAGACGAGAAGTTGGAGTTAAGAGGTTCTATTCCGTCAGAAAAAGGATTGGTAACTGGTTACAATGTTAAATGGCTCGAGGGCATAGAAGTGGAGTATTCTGAGCTTGCTAACGAATTCAGAACGAACTTCAACCATCATCATTACAAGGTGTATTGCTCGTCAGCAGTTCTACGTGCTGAAGACAAGCTTCCTGTGATCGTGACGGTGATAAGCCCTCATGACAACATCAAAAAGAGCAAGAACTTCCATTTTGATATGGGCAGACTTGTAGAAGGACTTGTGGATACAGATTTGGTCAATGGGACAAGATGAGTGGAGACCAAACGATACTTGGTGATATAATGGATGAAATAATGGATGAGAAGGTAGAGTAGCATATATAGACATAAGGCACATAAAGTAAACACCATTCTACTACAACATACATGAATATAGCACTCTTATTCGTTACATCGGTATTCATCTCTCTGCTCATTAGCCACCTACCTACATTATGGTGAAAGGGATGATCCACTCTATGCGAAAGAACGTATTCGAGATTCTTTCACCCCGACTGTCATTCTTACCAGAAAAATTCCTTTAAATAAACATTAATAATCTCCTAATTATTTCAGAATTAATCGTTTTTGTACCTCGCCATCTCACTCAAATCTCCATCTTTGTATCTTCCCCATCCTCACTTCCTACATCCAGAACATACTACATCGTCATGAGTCTCTTGATCGAGAAACACGTCAAAAACTTCCGATTGTGTCTCCATTCGCTTCCTGCTAGGGCTCAAGGCGAAGATGCAAACAAGCTTGCCATTGTATACTTTGTTCTCCACGGCCTAGGCTTGCTAGACCAGATCCATGTCTCGCCAGATTCCAAACTACACATTGACTATATTTACTCTCATTTGATCAACACAAAAGATACGAACATTCAGGCGTTCAGGTCAAGTCAGACATTCAAACTTCAAGATGAGCATAACGATTACGATCTCCCCAACCTTTCTGCGACGCTCTTTGCATTGGCATCTCTTTTGATCTTGAAAGACGACTATTCGCAGCGACTCGACCGTCACAAGATCATGGCGTTCGTGGCGCGGTGCCAGGTGAAATCAGGTCCATTAAAAGGCTCGTTTGTTCCTGTTTTGGACGTGAACGGAGAGCCATGGGGCGAGTCTGACTTGCGGCTATGTTATATAGCCGCTTCCATACGCAAAATGGTTGGATACGACAGGTTAACTGAGAGTGAAAGGGTTTCGGACATTGATGTGGATACCATGACGCAGTTCATTCTCGATAAGTTCAATTTCAACGGTGGAATTGCCTCTACTTCATTCACAGAATCTCATAGTGGCCTCACCTTCTGCGGGTTGGCTGCGTTGAAACTAACAGGCTTTGATTTGGACACCAAAAATGACTTTGTGGCGCTCACACAGAACTGGTTGGTCCACCGACAAGTTGACTACCCGGTTGAACTATACGGGGAAGAGCCAGATTACGAATATTATGAGGAAAGGGACATCGGAGGGTTCAACGGACGAGAAAATAAGTTTGCGGATACCTGTTACTCGTGGTGGGTGATGTCGCTGTTAGAAATGTTAGGAGAAGGAGGATTGAAGCTCATCGACGGAGAAAGGGCCCTCACTTACCTCCTTGAAGGTACACAACATAAATTGATGGGAGGTTTCGGCAAAGATACGGAAAGCATGCCCGATCCATTCCATTCGTTTCTTGGGCTTGCTAGTGTTTCGCTTTTGAAAGCTTCTGGATTGGAGTTTGATGGAATGGAGACCTTGCAAGAAATCGACACGGAGTTGGTAATTACGAAGAAGCTGCGAGAGTTTATGGATGCTATGTGGCAGTAGGGGATACAAAGGAAGGACAACAGAGAGAGATTTTCTGGAGGAGTACAAAGGTGAAAATCGTTCGATGATACTCGAAGAGTTCTGATTCGTCTCGATAAGACTCACTATAGATAAAGAGCTCGAGAAGTGGCGAAAATGATGGCCATTTAGAGTGGGAGGCTATCAACACAAGATAAGATTGGAAGACCCTGAAGCAATAACTGAAATTTGAAGGGACTCTGATGAGGAGGACACTTAAGAGTCAACAAAAAACGCAAGGACACTCTGAAAACCTATAGAATACAACACAGACGCTCTACTGAAATCTGGGAGTCTGGGGCGTCAACTACTACGGAAAAGCGACTACGCTGATCAAACTATTGATTTCTCTTCCTTTCTTCGAGAACATTTTTCACATACATTTTCAGTTCTCTCTACTCATACCTGACCAATTCGCAAGTGGTAAAATGAACCATGACCAAACTCTGAACACATGCACAAAAACATTCTTTGCAATCACAAGATGATGAGCAAATACCGGTACTGAGTTCCCAAATTACCCATACTATGTCTCTAAGAACTCTCTTGTCACCATTGGTCACCCCACATTCACCTGCACATCATGCCAACTGCACCTGATCAACGGTCGATTTTCACCAGTCAATTGCTACGAATACCACCACATTCATGGATAATGGACCACCACCTGCGGGTACTCCGGCCCGCAAGATCCCCACGACCAGGGTTCACTTGATTTCGGGAGCCACTGCTGGTCTCGTGTCTGCTTTTACTTTGCAACCTCTCGACCTCTTGAAAACCAGATTGCAACAACAGCAGCTGGAGGTGGCGGGCTACCGGACGTCAATTGGGAAGGAACTCAAAAAGCTCACCAACGTTAAGGATTTGTGGCGTGGTGTTCTTCCCTCTACTCTCAGAACATCTGTTGGTGCCGGTCTTTACTTTACCATGCTTTCGCAGACCAGAACGTACTTGGCCACCTTGAAGAAAAACAGAGGAGAGCTGACACTGAGTATCTTACCAAAGCTTTCTCATGCAGAAAACTTGGCCACTGGTTTCTTCGTTCGTGCGGCAGTGGGAGTGATTACCATGCCCATTACGGTGGTGAAAACTCGCTTTGAGTCCAGCATTTACTCGTACAACTCACTCTATGAAAGTTTTGACGGTATCTACCGCGACGGCAGCCCGAACGGCTCTTTCCGCCACTTCTTCAAGGGAACGTTTGCTACCTTGGCTAGAGATTGTCCCTATGCTGGGCTCTACGTTCTTTTTTATGAGGCGTTCAAAAACGACTTATTTCCAATTGTTTTTGCACCCTTGCAAAGTGAAGCTTACTTTGCGTCGTTGAACAACTCCACTTCGGCAGTTTTGGCTGCTTCAGTCTCTACCACCATTACAGCACCTTTTGATGCCATCAAGACTAGGTTACAGCTCAATTCAGCCACTACAAGAGCACCTACATTAGTGTCTGTGGCACAGAAGTTGTTGCAGGAACCTGGAGGAGTAAAAAATTTGTTCAGTGGGCTTTCGTTGCGGTTGGGCAGAAAGGGTCTTAGTGCTGGTATCAGTTGGTGCATGTACGAAGAGTTGCTCAAGTTCTTGTAAATAGGAAACGGCAGGGTATAGAGTAAGGATAGAATATACAACATGCCGATGAAGTGTCAATGAACTACCCGAAATATTCATGCAACCTGCAATTTATATTTTCGATATCCAATTTTTCTCTCATTACTCTGATTACTTAAAATCCATATTCTTCATATGTCATTGGCCCCACCCCCCACCTTGGTGTACGGATGTCTCAATCTTACCTCGGACCAGAAACTGGGGTAACGATCAGAAAAAACCCAACCACTTCCTCTTTTCTTGATGAACGACGATCTAATCACCAGCGCCGTCTCTTTCCTTAGAGACCCTAACGTGGCGTCGTCGCCTATCAACAAGAAAATCGAGTTCCTTCAGTCGAAAGGATTGAATGAACAACAAATCGAAGAAGCGTTAAGAAGAGCCAACGATTCGGGCTCCGGCAGCTCGGCGTCAAACTCTCCGCAGGTGGCTACCTCGACGTATTCGTCGCAACAATCATATAATGCCCCAGCTCCGTTGGACTATTATTCGGTGCCCCCACAGGTGCCGGAACGAAGCTGGAAAGATTACTTCATTATGGCCACCGCTACAGCAGGTGTCACATATGGATTGTATCAGGTGGTATCACGATATCTTATTCCCAGCATCATCCCGCCGGGGCAGTCCCGTGTGGATGAAGACAAGGAGAAGATTGACGAGGAGTTTGTTAAGATTGATAAAGTGCTTGAACAGATGGCAATTGAGCAGAAGGAGATCAAAGACTCCAACGAGGCCAAGTTGAAGGAAATTGATGTAGTTATCGACAATGTCAACGACTTTTTGGCCAAATATAACAAAGACAAGTTGAAGTTCGATGACGACTTGCGGTTGATGAAACTCGAAGTGGATAATTTGCTGAATGCTGTCGAAAAGAACATGCGATTAACCAAAGAGAGCATTTCGGATGAGCTTAGCAACATTTCGGAAGAGCTCACTTCGCTCCGCAACTTGATCAAGGCTCGTGGCGAGGCTGCTTCCACCTCTGAGAGGAAAGTGGCCCCAGTGTCTTCAATTCCATCTGCATCTGAGATCTTGAAGAGAGCCAAGAGCAACCAGGCTACCAGTAATGCAAATGGGGCTAACAGTTCCGAGAGGAAATCAGTGGATGCAGCAAGAGAACCTACTTCGCAACCATCTACCATCAATACCTCTGTAGCTAGCCCAAAAGGTGAGATCTTTGCAGCTGGAATTCCCGACTGGCAACTCAAGCATAAGCAGGCCGAGGAAGAGAGGGAGTTGAAGGAGCAGCAAGAGAAGGCAAATGCACAAGTGGATGTGAGCGAGTCCGAGGGAGAGTGGCCTCCTACCCAAGTGCAGAGTCAAAGCGGAATTCCCCTTTGGCAGCAACAGATGAAGAAAGATGACGAGATCGTGGAGAAGTCCATTGAGAATGTGGGCGTTCCCGCATGGCAGTTGAATGCCTCCAAGTAGGCGATGGATTTCGTTGAACGAAGACGATTCGACCCCTAGCAAACTAATACATGATGAAAGCAGATATCCATGTAAGTGTTGAAGTTACTTGGTCTTCATAGACCTCACAAAAGATCTAATACGTGATACAATAAGGATATCAGTCCAACTCGCCATATTACCCACGAACCCTGGTCTTCAAAATCTGAAAGTTGGATCCTTTTCTTCTGAATCTCCCCAATACTGATTTTAAACCTATCTTTCAATTTTCAAGTGCTTTCGTACTTCTTTCTAGAATGAAAACCGAATATTTTGCATTAGCCCATTCTCCATAATTGTCAGTCTTAGCACAGAAGCCTCTGCCTTCGTGTATAGAGTCGCATCATGGTGATCAGATGGTGTAGCCGTTTCTGGTGACTGCACCATTCTCCCCCACGTCACCACTTTTTCTGGTAAACTTCACTTATTCTGGAAGAGTACGAATTTTTTGCTACTCTTTGCAATGTACCCGAATCGGCCTCTTGAATCGGTGGCCTTTGTTGGTCAAATCGAGCAAGTAGACCAGATAAGAAGAACTTACACGAAAAGGCAGGAAAGGTCCGACACTTATAGGCTCCAACAGCTTACACGAAGTCCGGGAGGATGTGTTGGGTACGTTCCTCAAATTTGGGGTGATGGATCCCGGATGAGATATGACAAATTGGGAAATGAAATGGGAAGTAATGGAATTGGATATAAATCAGGCGAAACGCCGGGGTCAGGAGACGATAAGGGTGGTTTTGAAAGAAAAAGGAACATAAATGTTTCTAAAGACATGGCTGATCTTCAGTTCGCAAAACTGGATACGAATAATGAAGTGAATAAGGATACCATTAAGACTGGCAAGAGGGCATTGATGAAGTCGACTGGAGTGACAGGACTGCCTATGATGAGAGCATACCTGGAACAGATGGGTAATATGGGGCAATCTGTGCCTCTTGTGCTGTCTCGGCTGGCTACATCGAGATTCAGTGGGTTATCAGACTTCCAAATGGGTGCCAGTCCTATTGATGTTGATTTTGGAAATATCGGCTCGGAGATTGCAACGGACTTGGGTCTGGATGGAACCGATGCTGGAACAACGTCGGCTAAACAATTTAGTACTGCCGCTAATCCTCCCAGTGACGTTGGGCCTTCTCCGAACATCTGGAGAACAGAGTCTGCCTCCACTCATTCTCCAGGCTTTGCTTCATTCATGGCGCAATCAGAGTCTTCACGCAACTCCCCACCAATAATGTTCCTCTCTGGCCTCAATGGATCCGTAGACAGCTATGGATCCAGTGCTCTGCAGGCATTCCTGTCTTCGCCATGGGGTGTATCAAGGCTGTCTATTTGGATGGCACCACAGAATACAGCAAGTAAGAGCAACTGGGACCGCGCAGCCTAACAGATTTGTGTAAGAATTAATTGATTTTCGGTTGGCAAGAGTCAATGTCGGCGTCGATAAGGAAAGAACAAGCACACGTGATATCGGATCACGTTATAGATCAGAAGGATCGTCACTACCTATGCAATTAATTCTTTCCATCTCCAACTGGACTATTGTGTGGTCCATGTATCTAATAAATGCCGCCACTAAGTTTCACAATTGTAGTGACATCTCTTATCCTTTAACTCTCCATCGCCTTGTCACAGTACAAAAATACACCCGTACACCATCACCACTTTACCGCTACATCTACCAAGATCCATGAATCTTCAATCATAATCATGAGTCCCACGATTTCTTTACACAAATTGGTTAAGGTCCTGGCTTCCAAGAAGACTTCTCCGAAAGTCTTTGGCAGCCTTCTAAAGCAATTGCTCAGCACCACCGAAGTATCAGACAATGAAATGGTGGAGTCTTTGATTGAGATTCCAAAAGGTTCAGATCCGGTCCAGCAGAAATATCTCGTGGATTATGCAGTGGAATTTGCCTGTGGCAGTATCTCAGATCTCCAGAGGTTCATGTCGCTTCTTGTGCAAGCCTCTGTAGAATCTCAACGAACATACGTAGTGTTCTTCAAGAATAGCTATTCTCGGGTATTCAGGCTGAATGCCTTGAAGGAATTCATTCAGTCTGGATATATCCCGTATACTGTTAGATTTATGAGTAATCTTGCTGAAGTTGTGGAATTGGATAGTATTCAAAAAAGCACTTTGACTCATATTCTTTTCTTATGGGGAGATATCATAGATAACCATTCAGAGATGATTCCTTCGGGTCCATTCAAGGAAATGGCCATTTCGGTAATGAGCAATTTAGTGAAGTTTGGCTACGACAGTTTGTCCGGCTATTTCACCAAGAAAGCAAATGTACTAATGACTACTGCTGATTTGAATAAAGAGTTGCAACCGGGTGTACCATTGGTTCCACTAGGAGCAGAAAACAACGAAAAATTGACCATGTCTATGGTACAGAAATCATTTTCTGTAAACTGGCACTCTAAGAAGGCTGCTACTTATCTTATTATCAAAAAGTTTATGTGGTTGAACACACAATTCGAGCAATGGCAGATCCATAACTTGGTGGATGACTACTTGCAATTTTTCGGCATTTCAACTCATAAGTTGAGTGAACTAGTCGATGAGATTGTATCAGCTTTTTTTGGGGGTATCACTATTGCTATACTGCTGAAAGAAATGCCATATGTGATTTTCAACTGGCGTAACTTTATTGTAAGCACATTACCAATCTTTCTCAAGAATTCGAGACATATACACTCAGCCATATCATCTGAGAATCTCGGGGAGCTCTTGTGTGATGCTGTTGTGAAAAGAAAGGATACTGCCATAACACAAATGGCGGTAGGAGATAAACCTTATGACTTGCGCAAACATTTTTTGCGTAATTGTATCTACCAAAAGATCATTACTTTAGAAGAGTTCACCAAATTGTTTCCTGAAGAGGCGGACGCGCTATCTCTGTCGCTTATTATTCATGAAACCGAGCAATTGAGCCACCTTGACAGCTTGACAAGTGAATTGAACAACAAGTTATTGGAGGTCAATACTGAATTCACTTCTTTGGAAGAAAGCAGACTCATTGAGTATTTCCAGTCACTTCCCAAGACTAACATTCTCTTTCTGGAAAAAAAGCAGAAGCAATTGAACAAGCTTGCTCACAAAGCCGTGGACGCTCTCGTCAAAGACAAAAGTAGTGAGAAACTAGGGCGATTATTGATTGCCATGGCCAACACACCAACCGTTTCGAATATAATCTTCTTTCAAGACCCGCTCGGACCGTGGGGACTCTTAAACAAGTTGATTTTATATTTGGATCAAGAAAGCTTCCGTGTGGACGAAGACGACAGCAATTTTCAAGACACTTATGCGTATTTTGGTGTGATACTTTCGGGAATAATTGCTATAGTCGTTCATTTCAACATTGACTTTAAGCTGGCTGAGGTAAAGGACTCGTACACTATCAATTTCATTACCAGGTTCTTTTATAGACACTGTGAAGACCTTACTGCCAAAGTAGTTGGATCAGACGAAGATGACTCCACCATTGTGGCCAACTACAACACGCTTTTGCAAGATTGGGTTAATGCGTTGTTCGATGTAAACAACGAGGGTTTATCTGACGATTTGATTAAGTCCATTAATGTCAAACAGACGTATAAGCTCATTACCATCATTTTTCAGCAGGCCATCACAGCTAATATTTTGGGCACCTTGAGTACCAGCGGATTGAATAATGGGTTAGACTACTTGAGTCAGAACTTTTTGGCACCATGTTCATTGGAAATTATGGAGTGGATTCTCAGTGGAATTGGACCGTTGCAACCAAATAGCGAAGCAATGGTTTCGATATTTCTCCGCATCATGGAGATTAACCTCGGCAACTCCGGCACCACCTCGGACCCTAATTATACTTTCCGAGTTCTACTCTGTATAGTTGGGCCACGGGCACTTGAGAAATTGCAAACCCTCAAGAACTGGCGGAACTTTGAGGCTGCGGCCAGAAGTGTTTCAATCCTTAAGCGAGAACTTGGTCATGACCATTTGACGCCACAAAATGCGAATATTCTGCAAGTCGGCTCGTTCGATCTTGTCCAAACCATCAAACAATGCCTTATTCACTATGTCCGCGAGCCGGGAAACTACTCTGTGCTGACCACTTGGGCAAATATTCGTTGGTGGTGGAGCAAATTGTCCGGCCCGCAGACCTTTGATGCGTTTTTGCAAGAGTTACATCAATGCCTGGTGCTGCACAATCATGTTGACGTAGAGGAGAGCAAGGTTTTTTTGGATTTCTTAGTATTCTTGGTGGTGGCTACAAGTGGAGTAAAGGAAGAGTCTTCGTCTACAGGTACGGGCAATGAGATCGACATGGGCCACCGTGAATCCGCTACAGTTTCTGACAAGTTTTCACTCACCATCGATAACCACTACTCGTCGATATTTAATGAGGTTGCAGGGTTTGTGCCTGAGTCAGAGAAGCCGCCTAAAGACAATTTGATGGGCGATTTCGAAATGGACGACTTATTCAACGATGCTGGAGATGATCTTTTTGGAGATAACGGCCTGCATGCATCCGCACCCTTCACCAAGAAACAGCATAGCCTTCCAGCAGTTGACACTGTCTACAAAACTCTTAAAGGCGCAGACGGTAAATACACGTGCATTGAGCAGATGCTCATTGGCAGAGGAGGTGGCGGCAAGAATCGGATCACCGGTATTGCCAAGTTGAAATTAGCGCAAGAGCTCGAACATGCACACAGGAGATAACGGAAGTCTCCAACAGTTGTCCACAGATAGCGGTTAGCAAATGTGAAGGATGTCAAAGTTTATTGATTGCTTTATGGTATTGTGGTTTAATGAAGCTTTCAGGCATTGAAGCACTTTTGTATACTTTCAAAACTTTATGTGGGGACATAAAGCTGTCTACGTACAATTTGGACTCGTTTCACCGTCCGTTGTTCTTACTTTTTTTATTTTATTTGGGGAGGCCATGGCCATTAATGCCGTTTTCTGTGTGTGCACGAAAGATAGCGCGAGTCCCAATTTGGGAATTCCGCTATTATGCGAGCTTATCGATACCAATGGGTTCATTTTGAAGTTATCGCGGCTTATGTGCAAAATAGTGACACAATCTACATACCGGTTCTGTTACACCTCGTCAATTTAATGAGCAGACATCCAGGACATAATTGATACCTCACCAAAAATTCAGTTTCAATTTCTGAGTTTGTCACTGCCATTAGCTTCAATTCCTCGCTACTTGAATACCTAGTCTCCCTAGTTATCCTCGCTACTTGAATTTGTCGCCATGGAACAAGTAAAGTCTCATCGTTCGCCTATCCAGGCAATTCGTTCCAACACCACGGAACGTATGGCCCATCACTTGGACACAGTTCTCTCCAATCGTGAAGAAATTCGTTCTATTGACAACCAACATGCCGCTGACGATACTGATCTTTTGCACCAGATTGGTTACAAACAAGAGATGAGAAGAGAATTCTCAACCTTCCAGGTGTTTGGAATTGCCTTCTCGATTATGGGTTTGTTGCCTTCCATCACTACGACTGCCGCCGTGGGCTTGGAGGCCGGTCCTGTTGGTCTTGTGTGGGGCTGGTTTGTGAGTGGACTCTTCATTCTTTTCGTTGGTATTTCAATGAGTTTTTTGGGTTCGTCCATTCCAACCTCTGGAGGTTTGTTCTACTACGCTAATTACTACTCGGGTGAGAATGTGAGAGTGCCTTTGTCTTTCCTTATTGGCTGCTCCAACACCTTGGCCTTATGTAGTGGTTTATGTTCCATCAACTACGGTTGCGTCTCCGAATTGTTTGCTGCAGTTTACCTCGGCACCGGTTTCGAATCCACCAAGTATCAGGTATATGGGGTTTTCGTCGCCATTGTTCTTACACAGCTTGTTGTGTGTTCTGTCACCACCAAGATGACCGCTACCGTTCAGTCCATCTCCATTTACATGAACGTTTTCATTATCATTTTGTTCTTGATCGCTGTACCCATCGGTACTAAGGTTAACTTGAAGAGATTCAATGATGCACACTTTATTTTTGGTGAGTTGCAGAACTTCAGAGACTGGTCCCCCGGTTGGTCATTCATGCTTTCTTGGATGCCTGCTATTTGGACCATTGGTGCCTTTGACTCGTGCATTCATATGTCCGAAGAATGTAAGGATCCTACCAGAAAGGTTCCTATCGGTATTATTGGCTCAATCTCTGTTTGTTGGATTGTTGGATGGTTCATCGTCATCGTCATGTGTGCTTGCATGAAAGACGGAGATGTTGAGGCTGTCTTGGGTAGTGACACCGGTATGGTGGTTGCACAGATTATCCAGGACTCATTGGGATCTAAATGGGCCATTGCCTTCATGTCGTTGATTGCAATTGCTCAGTACTTGATGGGTATGTCTCTTCTTATTGCATTGTCTAGACAAGTATTCTCTTTCGCCAGAGACCACGGCTTGCCATTCGTCTACAACTACGTCAAGGTGATCAACCCTAAAATCAAGGTTCCTCTCCGTGCCACCATTTTCTCTGGTATTTTCGCTTGCATTTTGGCCTTGTTGATTTTGATCGATGCCACCGCTGCCAATGCTCTTTTCTCTATGGCTGTGGCTGGTAACTTGCTTGCCTGGGGAGTCCCTATTCTCTTGGTGATCTTGCCCACTGCGTCTGCCAAGAGATTTGTTCCAGGTCCATTCTACTCGCTGAAATTCTTCTACCCGATCAACGTGATCTCGTGTGTTTGGCTTTCCTATGTGATGGTCATGTGTATGTTCCCAGACAACAAGGCTGTGAGCAAGGACACCATGAACTACACTTGTGCTATTAATGGTGGTGTGTGGTTGTTATCCCTCATCTACTTTTTTGCTTATGGCTACAAGCACTACCACGGCCCCAAGTCGAACTTGTCTGCTATTGATGCAGAGGAAGCCGTATCGATGCAAAGTGAGACCATTGACGCTAAACTTGGTTAGATCGTGATCAGAAGCTAACAAGGGTAAGCATTTGTGCAATCCCACCCAACTCCACCGTGCTTAATTTCCTTTCTTAAGTTGTATAATTAATTAATGATTTTCATAGTATGACATGTAGGACATTGATAAGAATGTGAATGGCCAATTGGTGGATGGAAGATAAGCCTCAACTCCGAACTTCCTTTTTGGGATAAGCGTATATACGGAATTTTTCGTATGGTCAGAGATAGTCCATCGAACAGACCAAGATTCCGAGAATTTTTTGCTGAGTGTCATATGCTTTTTTTTTCAATTTCAATGAATTCTTGCATGAACTTAGATGAGTTTGTGATGAGTTTGCGAGGATCCATATCGCTCGAAAGTTTTTGATAAGGTATTTGATGATTGCCAGAATTATGGAGATAAATAAATGAAAGATACGAGTAAGCGATATAACTAACCAACGGAGCACAAATTGATCTAGGCTAGCTCTACCAGTAGGCTTCCTTTTAGCATACTATCTAATGACAGGAGTTTCACCATGCATTTAGTAAGTAGCATTCGAAAAGTTAGAGTTGATACCATCATAGGAAAGTCTTGATGAAAAATGATTTATTAGCTCTGGATACTAACTAACATTGTTGAATGACATTGACGTTGGTATATTTGAATATATGGATAATTGGGTCTAAGGATCCGAACATCAGTGTTGGCAGATATAAGGACATCATGCCCTAGATAATATTGTCAAAAGTAAATCGTTAGGGAATTCTTTTTGACCCCAACATTTAATTATCCACCTCTCATCAAGGGTGAAATTGACTCCACATTATTTAGACTTGTACTGTGGATTGTGGCTATTTATTCAAGTTCACTAAATGAAAGGCGATTGAGTGGGAAGTTCAGTGCAGCATTCAAAGCCAATAAGTTTCAACATTTTTTCCAAGATGGTCTCAAGATCCATATCATAAAAACAATTCTACAACATTTTACCACCATTTTCACTACATTGTATCTTCTTTGTTAACTATGCACTTCAAATATTGATGGTGCTAATACTCATCATGCTCACTAAGTTAACCTACCAAATTACGTGCCCAAACACCATCGTCACAAATCAAAACGTCATTATCTTTCTTAATTATCTCCAATTCTCTCATCTCCAATTTCTCATGTCCAAGTCTCCCTTTTCTTTTCTCCCCCAACTTTCCATTTTTGACTCCAGCCCTTCCTGTCTCCATTATCACGACTGCCTACACTCTTGCTCATCTACACGTCTGCACACTACGCGTCCTCCTGTTAGATCTTACCATTACTCATCATGGAAGAAGATTCGGCGTCGCTCAAGAGACCATGGATCCCTTCCCAGGAAGGGGCCCACTCGCTCCCAATAGGTACCCAGTCTATAAATTCCCAGGTGGAGCTCTCACAATCTCAGCAGCAGCTTCTCAAGAAAGTCAAACGTCCCAACTCGACAGAAGAGCCGCTGGTTTTCGAAAAAGAGTTGCTCGACATGACTCAGCATGCAGCCGAATTCGCTGAAGAACGCCAGAGCTGGTCCAGACCGCCACTTGAGTCAGATTTTGCAGAAAAGGATGTGACTTTCCAACAATTGGATGCTGAGGAAGCTTACGCTGGAGACGAGACATCGGTAAGGTTCTTTGGTATCACAGCCGAAGGAAATTCGGTACTCTGTAATGTGACCGGCTTCTTGCACTATTTCTATGCTCCCGTACCTCGTGGTTTCTTAAGGGACCAGCATTTGGCTCAATTTGTCAACTACTTGAAATCGAACTACTTGGGCATCCACGACGTACACATCGTATTGAAAGAGTCCATCTGGGGGTTCAACAACAACATGAAAACGCCATTTTTCAAGGTGGTTGTCTCCAATGCGAAGGACATCACCAAGATAAGAGGTGCATTCGAAAGAGGTGAAATCCGTTTCGAAAACTTCTTTCCACCCACAAGCGTCACATACGACAACATCAACTACCTTCTCCGTATGATGATTGACTGCAAAATCACAGGAATGTCGTGGATTACCTTACCAAAGGGCAAGTACACACTCGTAGACCCATCCTTGAAGGTTTCCACCTGTCAGGTGGAATGTTCGGTGGATTATAGGGACTTGATTTCGCATCCGTCGGAAGGTGAATGGTTGAAAATGGCTCCTTTGCGTATTTTGTCCTTTGACATCGAGTGTGCGGGAAGAAAGGGTATCTTCCCAGAGGCTCAACATGATCCTGTCATTCAGATCGCTAATGTGGTGCTGAAATACGGTGACCAACGGCCCTTCATCCGTAATGTGTTCACGGTTAATACCTGTTCTCCTATCATTGGTTCAGAAATCTTCTCTCACATGGATGAGAGAGATATGTTGATTGCATGGAGAGACTTTGTGGTGAAGTCTGATGCTGACGTGATTATCGGATATAACACTGCCAACTTCGATTTACCTTATCTTTTAGATCGTGCTAAAGCCCTTGGCTTGCCAAAATTTCCTTATTTTGGTCGTATGGTCAATATCAGGCAGGAAGCCAAGGACTCTGTGTTCAGTTCCAGGGCTTATGGAACTAGAGAGAACAAGGTTGTTAACATTGATGGAAGAATGCAGTTGGACTTGTTGCAATTTATTCAGAGAGAGTACAAGTTAAGATCTTACACTTTAAACTCTGTTTCGGCCCACTTCTTAGGTGAACAAAAGGAAGATGTCCAGCATTCCATCATTACTGACCTTCAAAACGGTACCGCCGAGACAAGAAGACGTTTGGCTGTTTACTGTTTGAAGGACGCTTACTTGCCTCTTCGATTGCTAGAGAAGTTGATGTGTTTGGTCAACTATACTGAAATGGCGCGTGTTACTGGTGTTCCTTTCTCTTATCTTTTGGCTAGAGGTCAACAAATTAAGGTCATTTCGCAGCTATTCAGAAAGTGTTTACAGGAAGATATTGTGGTTCCTAACATGAAGAGTGAAGGTAGTAATGAAGAATACGAGGGTGCCACCGTCATCGAACCTGTTAGAGGCTACTACGATGTTCCGATCGCTACATTGGATTTCAGCTCTTTGTATCCATCCATCATGATGGCTCACAACTTATGCTATACTACACTTCTTAACAAACAGTCGATCCAGGCATTCAAATTAACAGAGGATGATTATACGCATACGCCCAATGGCGACTACTTTGTTAAGGACAACAAGAGAAAAGGTATATTACCCACTATCTTGCATGAGTTGTTGACAGCCAGAAAGAAAGCCAAAGCCGACTTGAAGAAAGAAACAGATCCATTTAAGAAGGATGTGCTCAATGGTAGACAATTGGCATTGAAGATTTCAGCCAACTCTGTCTACGGTTTCACGGGTGCGACGATCGGAAAGTTGCCGTGTTTAGCTATTTCGTCATCTGTCACTGCATTCGGTAGAGAGATGATTGAAAAAACTAAGAATGAGGTTCAGGAAAAGTATTCAACTAAGAATGGCTATACATACGATGCACAGGTGATCTATGGAGACACAGATTCTGTGATGGTCAAATTTGGACACCAGGATCTAGAAACATGCATGAAATTGGGAGAAGAAGCCGCTGATTTTGTGTCGACCAAGTTCAAAAACCCAATCAAGTTGGAGTTTGAGAAGGTGTACTTTCCATATTTGTTGATTAACAAGAAGAGATACGCCGGTCTTTACTGGACCAGGCCCGAAAAATTCGATAAGATGGATACCAAAGGTATTGAAACTGTTAGACGAGATAACTGTCGTTTGGTGCAAAATGTCATCACCAAGGTTTTAGAGTTCATTTTGGAGGAACGTGATGTGGAGAAGGCTGAACGTTTTGTCAAGCAGACAATTGCCGACCTCTTACAAAACAGAGTCGATCTCTCGCAGTTAGTCATCACTAAAGCCTACTCTAAGCAAGAATATGACGGCAAACAGGTGCATATTGAGCTTGCCAAAAGAATGAAAAAGAGAGATCCTGGTTCTGCTCCGGTTTTGGGTGATAGAATTCCTTATGTGATTATCAGCTCTTCTAGTACGAAAAATTACGAGAAGTCTGAGGATCCATTGTATGCATTAGAGAACTCCCTTCCTATTGACGTCAAATACTACTTGGAAAACCAACTCACTAAACCCTTGTTGAGAATTTTCGATCCTATTCTAGGGGAAAAGAGAGCCAAAGAATTGTTAACAGGTGCTCACACAAGAACTGTTAAGATGAGCGCACCAAAGAGTGGTGGGTTGATGAGATTTGCAAAGAAGGCTGAACTTTGCAAGAATTGTAAGTCACCATTGAAGGCCAACAATAAAGGTGCCCTCTGTGAAAACTGCATTGAAAAGGCTCCAGAATTATATGGAGACGCTTTGGCCCAAATGAACTATTTGGAAAACAAATTCTCGAGATTGTGGACAGAATGCCAAAGATGTCAGGGTTCTTTGCACCAAGAAGTGTTATGTTCCAACAATGATTGTCCGATCTTTTACATGAGAAAGAAAGCACAGAAAGATGTTTTCCAACAGGTTCAAGAGATGAAAAAGTGGGATGAAACAGTGTGGTGATTTGCTTAGGTACATACGAAACATAATTAACGATTCATTGACTATTCCTTATCAACCATTGAGAGTGAACTCTCGGTGTATGATCTGTTATTAATGGTGAGTGCTCCAGGTCTAGACTTAGAAGTCAAAAGCTCTTCCGAATTGCGTGATTTTAAGACCAGCTTCTCTGTGAGAGGAGTGAGACGGCCGCCATTCTTAGTATCGGACTCGCTTCCGTTGGAGCTAGTTTCATCCTTCTCCGGATGCTCGGAGATCTTAATTTTCTTCAAGTTTTTTGCAAAATCAGAAGTTCTGTTGCTATTATTCTGTTTCGATAACTCTTTGAGTTGTTTAATGTTGTGAATACACTTTGCAATGGTCTGCATCAACAACTTGGGTTTCAATGGCTTGGACACATAATCATCCATTCCTTTTGCAAGGGACTTTTCACGGTCTCCCAACATCGCGTGAGCAGTCAACGCAATAATAGGCGTACGGAAGCTTAGCGAATCAATTGGGTTAGTCTTCTTTTCCCATTGTCTAATGTTCTCCGTAGCCTCAAATCCACCCATAACAGGCATCTGAACATCCATGAGAACAACATCATACTTGTTTCTTTGAACAGCTTCGAACGCCTCCAAACCATTCTCCACAACTTCAACCTGGTGGCCCTGCTTCTCAAGAATCTTGACCGCAAGCTTTTGATTGACCAAATTGTCTTCAGCAAGAAGAATCTTGTATGAAACAGAATCGTCAGTATTCTGGGTGATGGATCTCGATTCCAACGCTGGAATGATCGCACTGGCCAAGTCAGAAATGGTGCAAGGAGTGTTTCCGTACGAGGAAATGCCCAAGTCAATGCAAACCCTCATGTTCAATTCAGGAAGAGAATGGTGGAATAAGACAAGAGGGATGTATTTGACTTCTGAGAGCAAACGTAAGTCCTTGGCTGTCTTGATGGAATCGATCATGATAATATCATACTTAATAGGCTCGGACAAGTTAGCCTCAAGAATATCTCTGACAATCACAGGCTTCAAACCGAGCTCAGAGAGACCATCTCTGATTTCTCCAAGAGCTTCATCGCTATGCTCTGTGGAGACAAACAATATGTGGTGGTTTCTGAAATGAAGAAGTTGCTCACTATGACTGGAGTACACAACATGCGAAGGAGAAACACTAACTGTGAAAGAAAAGTTGGAGCCTCTTCCGTAGTCGGAGGTGACCCAGATCTCACCACCCATCAAGTGAATCAATTGCTTGGAAATAGACAAACCCAAACCAGTACCACCGAACTTTCTCGTGGTAGAACCATCTGCTTGGCAGAAAGTATCGAAGATCAATCCCAACTTATCCTTCTCGATACCAATACCAGTATCGCTCACACAGAACTCAAGCAACAATTTGTCTGGGTTATCCGGAATGGCAGTAGACTTCCGCACGCTCACACTGACTTTACCCTTCTTGGTAAATTTGATAGCATTACCTGCCAAATTGAGAATAACTTGTCTTAATCTGAACGAGTCACCAATCAAGTTGTCTGGGAAGGACGAGTCACATCTGTATGTCAAATCTAAGTTTTTCTCGATAGCTTTAACTGCCAAAGTTTTCAAAGCACCAAACACATTACCACGCAACGAAAAGTCAATTTGTTCCACAGTCATCCTATTGGCTTCAATCTTGGAAATATCAAGAATGTCATCAATAATCGTGAGTAATGAATTAGCCAAATTATGCACAATGCTGAGCATTTCTCTCTGGTATTGAGTCAATTCGGTGTCTAGTGACAATTGTGTCATACCAATAATACCGTTCAAAGGCGTTCTGATCTCATGAGACATGTTAGCCAAAAACTCTGACTTTGCGCTGTTTGCCAACTCGGCAGCTTCTCTAGCAGCAGTATTTCTCTGAATGGATTCTCTCAAATTGAACACCATCTGATTAATCTTTGTTTTCAAAGCATCCATTTCACCCATGGCTTCAACTGTAATGAATCTTGTAAAATCACCGTCAGTGGCAGCGGCGGTAATCTGTGCGAAAGCTCTCACTTGCGACGTCAAATTGGAGGCCATTGTATTGACATTGGATGTAATCTCCTTCCATAAACCATCAACATCGCTCACTTGAGCTTGGATACCCAACTTACCGTTGATACCGACATCACGAGCCACCTTGGACACTTCCGAGGCGAAAAGTTGCAACGAATCCACCATTTTGTTGATAGTATTCTTCAATTGCAAAATTTCTCCTTGTGCATGAACATCAATCTTCTGGGACAAATCTCCGTGGGCCACCGCAGTCGTCACTGTAGCAATGGATCTCACCTGATTGGTCAAATTGGTGGCCATCAAATTGACATTTTCTGTGACAGCCTTCCAAGCGCCTTCCACGTCTCGCACATTGGCCTGGCCACCCAAAATTCCGTAAGTTCCGACTTCTCGCGACAAGGTAGTCACTTCTAAGGCAAAGGTCTGCAATCGATCCACCATCTGGTTAATGGTGAGCTTCAAGTCTAGAATCTCACCCTTACAGTCAGCCGTAACTTTCTTGGATAGATCACCTTGAGCAACTGCAGTGGTAACATTAGCAATATTTCTCACTTGGGTAGTCAAATTCAAGGCCATAGCATTTACATTATCCGTGAGTTCCTTCCAGATACCTTCGACGTTTTCAATGAAGGCCTGACCACCCAAGATTCCCAAAACTCCGACATCCCTAGCCACTTTGGACACTTCAAACGCAAAAGTTCGAAGCTGATCCACCATGGTATTGATAGTCATCTGCAATTGTAAAATCTCACCCTGGGCATGCACGTTAATCTTTCTAGACAAGTCACCCTGAGCTACCGCACGAGTAACATCGGCAATTTCACGAACCTGGTTGGTTAAGTTAAGAGCCATGATGTTGACATTGTCGGTTAAGGAGCGCCAAATTCCAACTGAGCCCTCGTTCTTGGCCTGGCCTCCCAATTCTCCGTTGGCGACTTCAGTGGCTACTTTGGTGACTTCATTGGCAAATGTTTGCAACTGGTCCATCATGGTGTTAATGGTAATTTTGACCTTGAGAATTTCCGGGTCCAGCTCTACCGAGTGGATTTCAACCTTCTTCAGCAAGTCACCCATGGCAACAGAAATCACCACCGTACCAATCTCGGAAAGTGCCAGTTTGAAAGCGATGTTGGCATCGCAGGCGGTTTGATGTTGCACTGTAAGCTCTTCAATTTGCTTTTGTTGTGCCCTGATCACCAGGACAATGTCTTGTTGTAGTAGCGGCGCCTTCTCCGCAAACACATTCGGATCATCAAGAATGGCTAATAACCGAGCAGAATCCATGTTTAGATCCAAGCGCGGTCTCTTGTTGGGGGTTGAAGGTGAAGACAGCAACGTGACGTTGATATATGAGGTCAGTATGGGGCGCAACCTTCAGTGGGTGGGCAATAAAGGAGCAGGATTAGTTTGTGGGACAATTGTGATCTCACAAGCAAGTCAATGAAGCAGTGTAAGTCCTAGGTGAGTCGCGAACACAAACGGAAATAATGGTAAGATCTAGTCAGGACACTTAAGAGTAAAATGACACCTACTTCGGGATAGGGTTCTTCGGACTGATAGGAGTTTTAAAAGAGGATTGTATTGATGGACAGTAGAAGACAAATAAAGAGTTGTCGTCTGCAGGGGGTGCTATTTTTGTTTAACTTGACTGACGTCAAGCGGACGTCCATGTACCAATAGGTGGGGGGACGACAGAACGCGACGAGAGATACGGGGAGGAAGCGGGCAAAAATCAGGTGGTTCGAGTGATATGTAGTGACAATTTCTGGTCGTGTTTTTTTTTTTTTTTTGGGAACATTTCTAGGGAGTTGGAATTCAAGGGGCGGGAGGAACAAATAAAATCCTCGTTGGGATCGGCATTGCGCACGTGCAGACTCCAGCGATGCAGGCGTTGACGATAACTGCGCCGCATCCTAACCAATACAAACGAGACTGACTCAAGTAATTTGCGATAGAGTACTGATATATGAGCCTAAAAAAAGAAGCTAAGAAAAAATTTTGACAATTGTAAGATAGCAAAAGGTTAACCCGGTAGGGGAGATCAATGGCAAGGATGTTGGAAAGATCACAACCAATCATATGGAGATAACTATTGTCTAATGTATCCTTACGAAATGTATCTCGAAAACATGGGGAGCGAATCACGTATTTGCCTCAGATCTGGAATGAGAATTTGGCCCCACTCTCGAGAACCTGGTGACACCCTGTACATGCAACCGACGCTTCAGTACTTGATCGTCAGGTAGTTCTGCACTTTGCAGATTATAGTGGAAATGCTTGTGATTGCTGTTATGGTTTCTAATTACATTTCATGCCTTCTTAATAACGATATCACTAAGCTGATGTAGTAGCCCTGATTATTTCGTAGGGGGTTTGATATGGCTAGCATGAAGGAACGGATAATCTAGGAGAGGTTTGCTAGGCGCTAGAAAGGAAAACAATGGTAACTCAAGTGAGTTGATGGAATTGCTTGTAATCACTCGTATCTGAATCATATTGACTACTGTGACGCTTTATGTCTCTTAGACCATCGTCTTACGAAGAGGAAATGAGGAAATTCCCAAGAACCATTTCTTAGTATTGGAAATCTCGAATACAGCTTATGATTCGAAGATTGTTAGATTTTGGCTCTAATCTCCGCGTTGAAAACAATGCACGTGTAATCTAGGATTAGTGCCTAACTAGTGTCTTTACAGGAAGTGGAGGAAGCACCTGGAGTGCTCCCTCCAAGTATTCAAACAACTAATTCAACGGGTCAAATCGACCCTTCGTTTCTTTTACATCCATAAGAATGCTGTCATACATCCAAGAACAAGAATAGGAATAGTCAATCCCACAGATTCCTTGTGGGCAGCACTGTTCTTGGGTGACGATGATCCCAGTGCACTCGATGAGCTAGATGAAGACTGCGTTGCAGTAGCTTTCAACTCCAGCGCAGACCCAGTATCACTGGCATTAGGATTGATGGACGTTGAAGAGTATCCCTGGGCCTTCACAGCCAGTGGAATAGTCAGTGTAACAACCTCTATGTCCTGATCATCTGTATAGTTGGCCTGAGCCAACAGAATTTCAAGGTCATCTGAATCGTAAACCAAGTAAGCGCTTCTGAGAAAATTGTCTCCCAACAAAGCCTCTGTATCTCCTTGCATTTCGGAGATGTCCAATAATCCAAGATAACAGGTATCTTCGTCAGTTAAAATCAAGTCTGACATGGGTACCTTGATCGTAGCACCAGAAAAGTCAAAAATGGCATTGACTTCAGAATTGTTATACTTGCAACTTACACTGTAGAATCCTTCTGACTCGGAGAAAACAGCACCAACCATTTTGGTGAAACGGTCTAGAACACTTTGAGGAAAATAGGAGAATGTGGTTCCAGAATCTAACAACGCTGGTACCGCAACATTGGTGACTGTTTCGTTAGAACTGTCACCTTCTAACGTGATTTTGTCCAACACAATATAGAACCCACCTGCAACATCGTAATTTTCTGGATCATTGTTGATGATTGGAACTGTCTGGAGAGTACCGGAATATTTGGCATGGTCCACAGCTCCAAATAACAATGAGCCCTTCAAAGAGTTGTCGTCGTTCAAATACAAAGAGTATACGTTTTTGTGGATAAGTCCATCGCTCTTCAAACGCATAGGGAAGTTCTCATATGTGGTATTGGTAGCTTCCCAAGCTGGGAGGCCAATTCCCAAGATTCCGCATGTTGTATTGGTCTCTGAGACAACAGCAAAACTGAAATCTGTAATATTGAATCCGTCGAAACCAATTTGGTCTGTTCCCCAAATTCCTTCTGCTGTCGTTGTATCTCCGTATGCGAAAAAGGCTTCAGTATCGTTGGATTTGAAAGTGTCAGACTCGCCTGTTTGAAAGGTACCCAAACTGGTGCAAAGAGCAGCCTGATCCAGTGCCAGTGATTCAGTTCCACTCATGTCAGGGCTTGCAAGACATACAACGTCATTCTCAATGACCCATAAATCTGAAGACCCAGTGTCCACCTGGACGGTAACCTTCTGTCCATTGGACCCGAAATACAAGTCACAAGTGTAAAATGTCTGTTCGTTGGTTAATACCAAAAGACCGCTTCCCTCGTCCTGACTGTCTGCTCGTCTGATGAGTCCGCCTTGGCGATTTGGAGCCAAATCCGCTCTAGAAGATCCACGAAGAACGTTGAAATCGACCTGAAGGGCACCTTCGTAGGCCCTCTTATGGGCAATGGCTTCAGTAAAAACAGCCAAGAATGTTATAATGAGCAAGAAAACAGACTGCAACATGGGCGGAATGCGACAAGAATATGACAGGTCGATCTATTATAAGTGATTGCCTAAGCCGCACAACCGATCGGCCAACAGCTGACACTCTCGGTCAACAATACACGCCCCAAAACCCACAATTGGTGTGGAACCTGACAAATTGAGACAATTTTAATCTATCTCTGCATATTTAATTTCATAATTCGGAGTGGTCGAAGTTGGAATTGTAATGGCTGGTAGATGCATTTCGCTTACATGTTGCTGTCAAAATCATGCATAGAATACCACGATAGGAGGAAATATAGCAAGTATATCCAAGAGGCTATGTTTAAGGAATGAGGAGGTTACGAAGCTTGGATCATGCTGAAATGAACCTGATTGGCCTTAATCTTGCTCAGTCTGTAGAAGCGGAATTGGGGTAGGATATGCAGATCGTATCGTTACGAAGAATGGGCAGGTATGAATCTCAAAGCATGCCATAATCGGCCAACTCTTGAATTATAAGCCAACTCTTAAACGATAGGTCAGCGTGAGAATTGTAGTTACATTTTCAATTTATTCTTGAATGCTCTGTTAAAAAATTACATCAACGTGAGCAAACTAAATACAACGAGACATACTGCTGTCATTGGAATACCAGTTTTAGATGCCGAGCTGCCTTTATGTGGACTTGGACTTCCAGTCAGTGCAGCCGTAGTTGCGCTCTGGGCAGAATCGCTTTGTGAATTGGCACTCCGTTGTGATGTCTGTTGTAGTGTCCTGGAACCCAGAAGAGTGGTTGTAGAGGGCAGTCCAATTGTTGTGTGAATAGAGGTCTGTGAGTAGCCCGCTGCTTGAACTGCCAGAGGTACAGAATCTTGGATAACCTCAATGTCCTCATTCTTGGAGTAATTAGCTTGTGCCAACAGAATTTCAAGGTCGTCCAAATCGTAAACCACATAAGCGTTTCTGAGAAATGTATCTCCCATCACTGCGTACGCATCACTTTCATAGGTATCTTGCATCTCGAACAAGAGCACATAACATTGTCCCTTGTATTTGAAGATGAAATCAGATAGTGGAGCTCTGATTTCCACCCCAGAGAAATCGAAAGTGAGACTTATATCGTCAAACTCGTCACAGTGAACGTAATATGCCTCAGCTGTATATGAATAAGTTGCACCTATCTGCTCCATTAATGGTTCAAGAAGCAAAGCTGGCAAGTATGTATTAGTGAATCCGGAGTCCATCAAGCAAGAGACGGAAACCTTTCCTAAACTTGTGGCAACATTCGAGTTTTCCACTTTAATATCGTTCAATACAATATTCACATAAGCTGGCTCGTCAAAATACTCTGGGTAGGAATTGATAATTGGAACCTTTTGAAGAGTTCCGGAGTATTTGGAATGATCTACCGCTCCAAATAGAACTGAACCGGTTTTTTCCTCCACTGAGTTCAAAAACAAGGAGTACGCATTCTTATTGATGACACCTTCACTCTTCAAGCGCATGGGAAAGTTTTCATACTCATAAGACTTGCCATCTCGGGTGCTAGTTTGAGAGCCAGCTGGGCCAACACCTAAAACTCCGAAATAGCTGTCTGTCAGGTTGACCACTGCAAGACTTAGGCTGGAAAGCGTATGATTGCCAAACAGAACCTGGTCATGACCCCATTCGCCAAAGGCATATGTCCCGTCTAAATAACTGATACTGAAGGAGTCTGTCTTGTTGAGCTTGAACGAGTCGGACTTACTTGTTGCGAAACTCCCTAGTTTGGTGCATGTTGTTGCCCCTGCTCTCTTATCTTGTGCTTTCTTCTCTGTGAATGCGCGCCGATGTGGAGGAAGGTCGGGTCTATGGATTGCTGGCAGAGAATCATCCTTTCCGATTGCTCTCTTATTGTAAGATGATGAAGAGTATGCACAATACACATCTGGAGACATCACCCATAAGTCAGATGAGCCGGTGTCCAACATTACGTTACACTTATCTCTATTTGACCCGACATAAATATCTAAACTGTAGTACAGTTCTTCTTTGTACAACTGCACGAGCACTTCTTCCTCTCTTTTCCCATATTGCTCTATAATGCTCCTCCTGGACGATTCACGGTCGACTTTAAAATCTAACTTTAATGAACCAGGGTTGGTAGTGTGTTTGCCTGAATATCCTTGTGTGTAAATGGCAGTAATTGCCTGAATTAGACTCAAGATGCTGATACAAGTTGAGACATTCATTGAATTCGATAATGATTGGCCTTCTACAACCGTGAACGCTGACTATAAGTACTTATTCTCGCCAAGACACAGGGTCAGCACTTTCAAGCACATTAAAGTGATATACAAGAGTTCAAAAGAGCCGGTGCATAATTTCGGCGTGGCTGAGTTCTATTTTTAGTTCGCTAATCATGTAATCATGTACGTGGACTTTTCGAAGTTTTGTGTATGTTCGTATTGATGATATTCTGCAGGTATTGTGGGGTCATGGTCAAATTGGAGTGTAGTAAGTAGTCATGAATGCTTCCTGAAAATTGTATTAGAATAGACGAAAAGGGCACGCAGAGATGACATCCTGTAGTGGATCTCCTTTTATTGATATTTGAGAGCCTCATTGTGAGTTCCCAAGACATTTAATCGATCCAATTTATCGGGGGGATCATGCGTCATGACTCTCAGATGTAGTCTTCATACTCTAATAAATTCACTATCTATGACGATTCTACGCCCATGCAGGTACTTCTATATAGAAGGATGGGGCACTTCAAATGCTTATATGCAAATCACCATAGGTGGGGCAAAGGGGTCCTCGAATGACTACTGCCGACCATCACTAGTATTTCAGCCCCCTGGAAATCCCGAGAGTTTACGGATCAATACCAAATTTTGCAATTTTGAATGTTGATTTTAATTTTGATTTTCTTCACCCGAAACTTTATAATGCTTATAACTGACAGTCGATAACTACAAGTGCGAAAATTTCCTGTGGTGACATCCAAAACTAGTTAAAACCATTTGCTTATTTATACAAATCTGCAAATATAACCCGTGTTTCGGTTGATTGAAGTGTGTCAGCATATCAGATAAGCGAGAAGTTATCGATCTCTAAGCAATGAAGATGAGCCCCAAAAGGCCAAGAATGAAGACGAATGGATTTTGTAAATTCATTGATTTCATTCCATCACCCAGAGGGGGCCCATTATTGAACTCTGTTGTCGAAGCAGACGAAGTAGACAAAACCGGCGAAGCGATCTGCCGAGTAGAAGTTGTAGAGTCAGTGGGCCACGTTATGCTGCGAGTAGTGTCATAACTAGGGAAAGTTAGATACAGATACAGATACAGATACAGATACAGCAGAACGCCGTCTGGACTCCAGAAATCTGAAGTATAAATATCCATTGTCCAGGCTGACGAATCCACCAGCAAACCAGAAATTGGCACTTGAGTAACCAAACCTGTAGGATTGCCTTGATCGTCGTAAGTCAGTTCAGAGTAGGATGGAGCTTTTACTGCCAGGGGGACACTCAGACTTACAACTTCGATGTTCTCTTCATCCGAATATGCTGCTTGTGCCAACAGAATCTCGTAACTTTCCAAGTCATACACAACATAAGCACTGCGAAGAAAGTTCTCCCCAAGGATCATATAATCAATATAATCAGCCTCAAGCGCATCAATGAAGCATGATCCAGCATATTCAAGGATAAACTCAGACATGGGAACCTTAATTTTGGCACCTGAGAATTCGAAGATAAGATTCAAATCTCGGGTGCTGTACTGACAACTCACCTCGTACCATGGTGCTCTGTACTCACCGCCAAGCATTGTTGCTATTTTGTATAGAACTGTTGATGGAAAGTACGAACGAGGGGACCCAGACCGAAGTAGTGCTGGATAATGTACATCTGTAATAGTCTGATTGGAATTTGCACCTTCCTGAGATATGGCGCTCAATACAACATGGAAATGACCAGGTTTATCGAAGTACGAAGGCTTCAAGTTAATAAGTGGAATAGTTTGAAGCGAGCCATCATACTTAGCATGGTCTACTGCTCCAAAAAGTACCGAGCCAGTAGATCCCTTCTCATTCATGTACAACGAGTAGATCTGTTTGTTTATAATGCCCTGGGACTTCAAACGCATGAGAACAGTCTCCTGGTCGTTATATTGCCCTTCAGATAGTCCTAATCCTAGAGTGCCTTGGTGATAGTTAGTGGAGTTGACAACTCCCATGCCAACGTCAGTCAAATTATATCCATTGAACTCCACTCTGTCTGTTCCCTCTACTCCATAAACGAAATCTCCATCCGGTGACGAGAGGAAGTAATAACTTGATTCGTTTTTCCACCACGTATCCGACTGACCAGTTGCAAAAGTGCCATATTGGGTACAACTACTTACAATTGGTCCGTATGTAGCAGTAGGTTTAGTGCGGGTGGTATAATCGGTAGCATATTGGGTACCATATCTGGTAGTACCATATCTGGTGGTACTATATATGGTAGAATATTGGGTACCATATCTGGTAGATGCTCCTAAATAGGTGGTTCTCCAAGACGAAGTTCTCCAAGAGGTTCTAGTGGTCCAAGAGGCACTGTATGACAAATAACTCCAATAACTGTAGCTCAAACTCCACGACGTTCCATAAAGGTAAGTAGTCCAAGATTCAGGAAGAGTCGTGACGCTCCAAGGAATAGTTTGAAAAGAGGTGTACTGGATTTCATCTCTTTTAGCCAATTTATTAGACCTAACTCTATTGGCAGTCTTGTCAGAAACTTCTCTTTTGAACAAAGAAAAGTCCCGCTTGGGGTATGAATAGCACTTTACATCTGGCGCCATCACCCAGAAGAAAGATGTATCAGTCTCCAACTTAAGGGTGACAGGTTGTCTGTTTGACCCCACATGAACTTCACACATGTAATAAGTTTTCTCGTTCACGTCTATTGAAGCATATTTGTCGTCTCGGCCAAGAAGTATATTGTTGGCAAGATCGTTCTTGGGTTTCTTGACAGTGAAATTAATCTTCATAGATCCTTTCGGGGTTTGGGCTTCTGACCCCAAGACACATGCCAATATCAAGGAAATTGTTATCGCTAGTATCATCATTCTTATTACTAGAGGACAATTGAGCTTCCTGGTCCCCAATCTATTAAATAGTCAGGGGCCAGTAATTCGTGTATAGTTAGTGATGTACCCCGTCGTAAAGTAGACCAAGAAAAATGTTAACATAGAATGTTCGTATATTGGATACAACCGTAAAAGACCCTGAGTGGAAATGTGTGCTAGTTATTGTGAGAATTGCGCTTTCAAAGTACATACTAAGTACCAGCTTTTAACTCTAATACGACGTTTGTGTCACCGAGTGGGATCATATAGAATTTTTTTGGCCGTCTCGTAATTATTCGTTCTGTCAATAACGTTTCCCAAACTATACTGACGCTGTTTGGAGCACCGACTGAGATTTCTTGGCTAGCTGAATGTGGAGAAAGTCAACCAATACCAGTTGGAAACAGACTTTATTGACGAAGGAAAGTCAATTACGAACTACGACCCTTCTAACATATAACAAACGGGGTTTCTGTATCAATTCATTCAATTACATCATTGCAAATAACGACAAACCCACAAGACCCAACATGGCAAGACTGCACACTTGTGGTTTGTCAGCTCCACTTGCTTTGAACAGGGAGGTAGTGCCCGAGTCTGTTTCAGAAGAGTCAATTGAGGAGGACGAGTAACCTGGAGCCTTCACAGCCAGTGGAACAGCCAGACTAACAATTTCGATATTCTCTTCATCAGTATAGTTGACCTGGGCCATCAGGATCTCGAGATCTTCCAAGTTGTAAACAATATATGCGTTTCTGAGGAAGTTGTCACCCAAAATGGCGTATTTATACCCACTCAGAGACTGCTCGAGGACTCCTAGGTAACATTGCGATCCGCTTTTGAGAATCATGTCAGATAAAGGAACCTTTATTTCGATTCCCGAGAAGTTGAAAATAGCAAATAAACTGTCGGAGTTGTATTTGCAATTAACCTGATACATCTGTGAAGCACTAGAGTAGGAGGCACCTAAGGTACTGGTGAAACGAGAGAGAACCGACGTTGGCAAATACGTCAACGTGGTTCCCGAATCCAACAACGCTGGGATGGCCACCGATGTCACTGTGATGTTTTGCGAGCTGCTCTCGAAAATGATGGAGTCCAACACCACATCAAGACGTATAGGCAGACTATAGTAGGACAGATAGATATTGACAACAGGAATCGTTTGAAGAGTGCCAGTGTATTTGGCATGGTCAACTGCACCGAAAAGCAACGAGCCCGAACTTGCGTCTTGTTTGTTCAAGTATAAGGAGTACGCAATCTTGTCGATGATTCCCTCGCGCCTCATCCGGATAGGCAAGTTTTCATACGTGTAGGGTCTGTCACCATAATTGCTTGAGTATGTAGTTTCCAAGCCTGCAAGGCCAATTCCGAGCACTCCAAATGTGGAGTCAGTCTCGTTGACGGTAGCAAAACTAAGACTCGACACGTTGTGTCCGTTGAATCCAACTTGGTCATGACCCCAGAAACCTTGTGCAGAGGTTCCGTCAGCATACTGGATGGAAAACGCAGGAGCTGAGTTGTTCACCTTGAAAGAGTCAGAGTCTCTAGTCTCGAATGAACCCATCTTAGTGCATGAGTTAGCACCAGCGGCGGCAGTAGCCGTGGCAGTTTGAGTCCCGTACCGAGTTGCAGTGCCGCCACCCAAGCTGTTAAGGAGACTTGACAAACAGGCGAAGCCCTCACACGAGTCTGCTCTCTTGGAGCTGTCCTTGTCGTTCGACTCTTTGTCAATTTTGAGATTGTTCAATGCTGGGAAGTCCAACACACGGTAGAATGTGCTGAAGTCTCTCTTCGAAGACTGCAGCTGCGCATAACACGTCATGTCGGTGTCCATGATCCACAAGTCGGAGGAGCCGGTGTCGACTAACACGGTGGACTTTTGGCCATTGGAGCCGATGTACAAATCACAGGAATAGTAACTCTGTTGGTTTTCTAACTCCATGAGCGCAGAGCCATCGTTTGTGGCACGCTTTACGAGTCTAGCTTGTCTATTGGGGCGGGCATCATTCTTGGATGACCCACGAAGCACGGTGAAGTCGAGTTTGACAGGTTTAGCTTCAGATCTTCTTGGACGGGCAAGGTGTTCTGGCGTGTTCGGTGTGTTCGGCGTGGAGGAAGCGAGCGCTGCCACACAGCAGGCTGCCCACGTAGTCCATGTAGCCAAGGATGGAGGAAGCATGGAATATGGAGGGAGCAATGGAGGGAAACGCCCTGCTTATGAATGCGTGAACTTTTTTGCGCTGCGGCAGGTACTGCGCCAACGCTCTTTCGGATCGACATGTGGTCGCAAGCCAAGCAAGTACGATGAACGGTTCCATGCAGACAGAGGAGAAGAGGTATGACGGATAGCCAAGTCGGCCCGAGCAGGAGGTGATGGAGGGTTGCTCACCAAAGGACCTGAGGAAGCCTTTGGTGAACATTTGACAGCTTTTGAGTGTTTGGGGATGTCTGGAATGAGGGGGCCGTCATTGCAATTTGCTGCCAAATTGCTGCGGTCAACAAATTGATGAGCGATGAAAATACGACTGAGTGTCTGCAGGTATTGCGTGGTGGTGTCGCATGGAACACTTACCCGATGAATAAGAAAGATAGATGGAGAGGTGAATTGACTATGGGTAGATAGGAGTTGGTTAGATGTGTTGACATGCCTGAAGTGGGTTGGGGCTGAGACCCGAGGGCCTGGTAGGGTTGCTTGGCCTGGAGTGCATGGGTCCATTAGTAAGGTGCAGCTGCAGCCAAGGTCATGTACACGAGGTTCCAGGGCTTGACAGGCATAGAGAGTAGGAAGACTGATTGGATTGAAAGGGTGGATTGGTTGGAGCGATTGGATCGAACATATGATTCTAGACGTATGGTTGTGAGGGCAGAGCGGCTGATTCGGAAGCACATTCTTCGATGTATAGAAGCCTGGGTACTTGGATGGATAAGCTAGATTACATTATGTTTGCCAGTCGTACGTCGTACATGATTGTTCTGTTTTAGTGGAAAGATATTCAGATGACAATATTGTAGATGCTTAGATGCTTAGATGCTTAGATGCTTAGATGCTTAGATGCTGAGATGTTTAGATGCTTAGATGCCTTAGATGCTTAGCAGTTAAGTGGTTAGTAGTTTAGTAGTTTCGATGTGTTTTCTACTAATGCCAGATAATATTTGATTTTGAAATTTTCATGCAAAAGGATACAATTCCGAAAACAAACCACCAGCTCAAAAAAAATCTGAAAAACAAAAAAGAATACCCATAATTCTCTCTATCAAATCAAACGCTGTTCCCAATTCCTGGTTATGTCTACTTGTGCTCATTTGCCAGCAAAATCCTTGCAGCTGTTTAGTTACTTACCACTGTCAGAGTGGTAGAGTGGCAGAGTGGCAGTCCTGAATATAACCCCCGAATTGTTAAGTCGCACTCTTATCGTATTGGTATGGCGGACAATATTTCAATTCAACTCTGAATTCCATCAACAATAAAAAAAACCCAAAATTACTTTAGTTTCTCCAATTGGCCATTTTTTATTGACTCGCTTTATCTCATCATTCCTTGCTTGATTTCTCCCCCACTTATCCCGTTTAATCCCATCCATTTCATCCATTCCCTAGTCCCTCATTTTTTCCTGTTCCTTCCTCCACCTTCTCTTATCCACAACCTGCACACGTCCACTCTCAGCAAATTTCTTGCCAACACCCCATATTCTCCTCTCTACCATGTCTTATACAAGCGAGCAGGAAAAAATCGTGTTGAAGGTGTTGTCATACAAACCGCACCAGTACTATGAGATCCTAGCGGTAGAGAAGTCAGCTTCTGATGGCGAGATCAAAAAGTCCTATAGGAAATTGGCCATCAAACTCCACCCAGATAAAAATCCTCATCCTCGGGCCAGTGAGGCGTTCAAATTGATTAACAAGGCATGGGGTGTACTCGGAGATGAGAGCAAGAAACGCATTTTCGATCAGACCGGATCCGACCCCGACTCCCGGTTCCTGGGATTCTCCAATAGTGGTTCTACGGCCACTTCGAGTGGCTACGCCCGCCAGAACTTCGACGGAGCATTCCAAGATGATATTTTTAATATGTTCTTCGGTGGAACACAGCGCGCAGGTGGCCCGACCTTCGCTTTCGGCAATAATGGCTTTACTTTCCATTCATTTGGTGGAGACGGTTTTGATCCGTTTACTGGCCGGTTTGCTCAGCAACAACAAAGACAAAGACAAAGAGCCCAGGCAAGACAGCAGGACGTCGAGCCTTCGTTGTGGGATACAGTCAAGCAGCTCGCGCCCATTCTTGTGATTTTGCTTGCCACGCTTATCTCGAGTTTCTTTTCTGGCGAGTCGACTCCTGAGTATCTGTTCACTAAGACTCCGAAATACAGCGTGAGAAGAAAAACGCCGCAATTCAAAATTCCGTTCTATGTCGGTGACAAGTTTGCAGAGGAAAAGTCGGCGCTGAAGTTGAGGAACTTCGATGCGAAGGTGGAGAGCTTGTATGTTCAAGACAAGAGAGCCCGGTGTAGCCGTGAGCAAGTGCGGAAGAACGATCTTATGGAGGAGGCACAGGGCTGGTTCTATACCGACCAGCGGAAGTTACGTGAAGCAGAGGAGATGCCCATGCCCAACTGCCAGGTGTTGCGTGACTTGGGTATTCTTTAGAGCATGTATAATATTGGGGACACCTGGCTGCTTATAAAATTTAATCATGGACAGATGTGAAATGTAGATTGGTGCGTAGAGGTAGGTTGGCGAAGGAGGTAGTCAAAGAAAAGGAGTCTTAATCTCACTGGTACTGGAGGATTCATTGTGACTGAATTACTAGAGTACACCAATCGTCTGGAATTGTTATATTTGTTTCTTTATAGTTTGGATTTCACCCTTGCAGTATTACTTCTCCCTTGTCGTTATAACTACATATCCGGTGTCTCCATTGTTGTTTATAGCTGTAATGTGTGTTCAAACGGCCCATCCGTAACCATTCCATGATATTATATTGCTCTTCACTGTCATCCCAAGTCTATTATGTGTTTCCCCATACTACAGCGTCGATTTGTCGCATCCAAATTATTATAACTGTCATGCAAGATCGTATCGAGCTATAATCACAAGGAAGTCAAGAATGATGGTGTTATTCACTTGCGTTTTCTGAACCATAACTGCGAATTGTTAGCGTTCAAGTAATTCATGTTCTCAAATTCTGTGCCTTCTCCAGTTTGCCTTCCATTCCCATGAACTCTGTCACTATGGATCCACTGAACTTTCCATTTCAGAACCAACACAATAGGTCACTTTTATACTCTTCATTATTGTCTCAAGATTAACCTCAGTTTGCTTTTCAAATGCCATCAAATACATTATCCAAATTATCTCCGAATTCCAAATCCGAGATTCGAAATCACAATCACCATTTTCACACCAAATCTCATCGCATACTCCTCCATTCGCATTCCCCAGATTTTGGCGACTTTCACACGCTTCGCACTAGCCTCCAATTAACTTCCATGATCCTCAAACACTCGTGTTTCAAACTATAAAATAGCTTGGTCGATCCTCAACCTCTCTAACCTGCTAAACCTTATCACCAACGCAGCACCCGATCTATTTCACACCTTTAATTATTGTGCCAACGGTCTTTATCCTGCAGGTAGTGCTCTTCCTCGGTCTGACAACCCCGCAAAATAGCTATAAGTACCATCCACTGCCAACATGAACAACATTTATTATTAAATTTTATACTATGTTGGACCAATCTTTTGTAACTAACAGCTCCTGGAAACCAGATCTTTTCAAAGGTAAGGTCGTCTTCGTCACTGGCGGTGCAGGCACCATTTGCCGGGTGCAAACTGAAGCCATGGTGCTTCTTGGGGCCAACGCTGCCATTTTGGGCAGAAACCCAGAGAAAACCACTAAGGCCGCTAAGGAGATCGAGCTGTTGCGTCCAGGTGCCAAGGTGATCGGTTTGGGGTCAGTGGACGTGCGTGACGTGCAGTCAATTGTCAAGGCTGTGGATACCACCGTAGCAGAATTGGGCCGTATTGACTATGTGATTGCTGGAGCTGCTGGTAACTTCTTATCAGACTTCAATCACATGTCGCTGAATGCATTCAAGTCAGTTGTGTCCATTGACTTGTTGGGTTCGTTCAATACCGCTAAGGCCGTGCTTCCACAGCTCAGAAAGAACAAAGGTGCTATTCTCTTTGTCTCGGCCACCTTACACTACTACGGTGTGCCAATGCAGCTTCACGTAGGTGCAGCTAAAGCTGGAGTGGATGCGTTGTCGAACGCATTGGCTGTTGAGCTTGGACCTCTCGGTATCAGGTCAAACTGTATTGCCCCAGGAGGAATCGATGGTACTGAGGGAATGTCCAGATTGATGCCGGATCCTGAGAATGCCGTCAAGAAAGTTCCTTTAGGTCGTTGGGGAACCACCCAGGATATTGCCGAGGCTACGATTTACTTGTTCTCGCCTGCTGCCAGTTACGTGACGGGAACGGTTCAGGTTGTGGACGGAGGTTATTGGCATATTGGAGGTATGCTTGGGGACTTGTATCCGCAAGTTGTGGTGAGCCAGAACAGTGACGAGAATGCTAAGTTGTAATTAGGAATAGAGATTGTCTGCTGAATTGTTGTAAAAGTGATGTGTTCTCGTGGTGACCAAAGGATGAGATTTTCAATCAAGAGCTTTTGATACAAGTTGTTTCAAAAAGACATTGATCTCGGGCAAATTTCAAGGCTATAATAGGTTTATGGATATCAGAACGAATTTGTACTCGCTTTGACATTATTAGTGATACTTTCATCGTCGGTAATCTCTGTCTTCTGCCAGTTTATATGAATAAGTGATCTTTTACTTGAGAAATTTACATTCTGGCTACTTCATTCATTTTTGTTCCCGGATTTTGTTACTATAAAGGCTATTGGGGATATTTGAAGAATCCAAATTTTACTCTCGCTTCTCCATTTTCAAATCTTCGAATCTGATTCTCTTTAATGAAACGACCGACTGTTTTTCGCTAAATCCTCAAACCTTTCTGAAAATTTCACCCATATATATACAGACTATCCGGTCCTTACTTTTACTCCTCATTTTACTTTTCCCATCTGCCCTCGTCGCTAGATTCATCCTTTTATTCACCATCTTCCATACTTTGTTCCATGTCGTCATTCCTGTACATCGGTGACCCGATCCGAAACCCGTCTACGCCATGCACTCTGCCTCGGTGCAGATCCATAAGTGGACACTCATACATCTTCATCTTCTTCAATCATGTTTCCAGGAAGCGGAGGAAGAACTTACGGCGGACAATCATCCAATCAAGGCTATGGTCAAGGTTATGGTCAAGGATACAACCCAAACCAGGGCTACAACCAGAACCAAGGCTATAATCAAGGCTACCCAAACCAAGGTTACAACCAAGGTCCTAACCAGGGTTACCAGAATCAAGGCCCTAACCAGGGTTACCAAAACCAATGGGGACCTCCACCGGGACCCCCACCCTCCGGAAATTGGGGACCTCCAGGTGGAGATTTGAACTCTCCGCAGTTCCAGCAACAGCAACAACGTTTACAGCATGCTCAGAACCAACTTTTCGAGCAACAATCGCTGTCTCAGTATCAGAGGCCTTCTGCCCCACCACCAAACTCGTCCTATGACTCGTCTGGTCACTACAGAGCAAATCAGGGACAGAGACCTCTGGGACCTCCTCCCAATGCTCCACAGTCTTTTGGTAATAACAGCCACATGACGTTCCAGTATTCTAACTGTACGGGCCGCAAAAAGGCATTGTTGATCGGTATCAACTACATTGGCACCAAGAACCAATTGCGAGGATGCATCAATGATGTTAAGGCCATGAGTAAATTCTTGCTGCAGAAGTACGGGTACTCCTACAACGACATGGTAATTTTGACCGACGATCAGAACGAAAATGCTCGTCTCCCCACCAGAGACAACATTATTCGTGCCATGCAGTGGTTAGTCCAAGATGCCAGACCTAATGACTCGTACTTCTTCCATATGTCTGGCCATGGAGGCTTGGTTCCAGACCAGGACGGCGATGAGGAGGAAGGCTTCGATTCGTGTATTTATCCACTCGACTTTGAACGCAGTGGCCCCATCATTGATGATCTCATGCATGATGTCATGGTCAAGCCATTGCCCCCAGGATGTAGATTGACAGCGTTGTTTGACTGTTGCCATTCTGGTACTGCGTTGGATTTGCCATTTGTGTATTCGACCAAGGGAGTGGTGAAGGAGCCCAATTTGTGGAAGGATGCTGGAAGCGGTGCCTTGCAGGCGTTCCTCAACTACGAGTCCGGAAACCTTTCCGGTGCACTCTCGTCTCTCTCTGGACTCTACAAGAAGGTATCAAACCGCAACACGAACAACAGAGATGCCATTGTCCAGTCAAAGATGTCTGCTGCAGATGTAATTTCGATCTCGGGATGTAAGGACGACCAGACGTCTGCAGATGCCGTTGAGGCAGGTCAGAACACGGGAGCCATGAGTTGGGCGTTCATCAATGTGTTGGCTAGAAACTCCAATCAGTCCTATTTGTCGCTTTTGAATGAGATGCGTAATGAGCTTCGGATGAAGTATTCGCAGAAACCACAGTTGAGTGCTTCACATCCCCAGGATATGAACTTGAGTTTTACTATTTAGAATGAATAATGAATCAAGGGTGAAAGTGTAGAAGCTACAAAGCACCAGGCAGAATACCAGATCGTGTTGAAGTATATGAGAATATCTCAAAAGAATCAGGAGACGATAATATAGTCAACGATACTATGTTCAAGTAGCCAAAAGACGACCAAAATAGACATAAAAAATGACGTAATGGACCCGAACTTTTATTATCAAGCAAAAGATTGTAAAATGTACATACTTCAAAATTCTGGCGAATCCACCTATTAATTTATTCTTCTTAAACTTATCTTTATCAATCACGGTTTCTTTTCCCTACTTAGTATCTTCCTCTACCCGTTCGCATTGTTGTTTCATCATGACACGCAACCTAAAAATGAACTCGGATTTCATGAAACTCAAAAAATATCCAATTTTTAATAAAAGCTTCAAATTTCACACAAAACTGTCTCTTCTCTTATGCACTTTCTCATTAAGTCAAAATAAAGGAGCCTCCGCCTACTTTTTCTCTCTGGTCATCCTTGAACCCCAGCTTCTCTCTACACAGGTCTTACAAAAACAACCCCATCATTCTTTCTGATCTTTGTCTATAATCCTTTCTTACTTGCAAAAAATGCCAGAAGAATTTTCACGTCAACCGTCCACGCGGTGGGTGAAATCTAAATCGCAGACCTATGACTCGTGGGGCGATCAGTACGATGACTACGGATACGACTATGATGAAGCATTGAACGAGGTAGACGAAGAGGCTCCAGAGCCACCTGTCACGGCCAAGGCAGTGCCTATGACTGTCAATTCTACCAATTCCCACATCTCATCTACAACTTCGGCCTCGTCGCCCTTGGTACTCACCATCGACAAGATAAATCAATCTGTCAATAGCCTGGATGACGAAACGGACGATGGAACCGGCCAGCATTCTGAGCAAAAAACGGGTGACGAGGGTGTAAGCCACAAATCATTCCAGCAAGAAAGTCAGGAAACCTACTTGAAGCCCCACCAGGAGATCCACCAGGAGATCCACCAGGAAAATCAGCCGGATAATCAGGAAGAAGATCACCATCAAGATATACATCAAGCCGAGCATCAGGTAAGCTATGGAGAAGAATCTCATGGAAGTTATCAGGAAAGTTACCAGCAGCAATACCTGAATGACTATAATGATTACAACGAGATGTATGCTGATAAAAGCCACCCAAAATCATATGGAGAGCCAGCAAGCAATGCCTCCAACAGTGACTACGCACATCACTACGCGGATGATATAAAACACAACCACTACGCAGATGATATAAGCACTCACGAATTCAGAGACGAGGAACGTGGTACGGGGCAGACAATAGATAACGCTGGGCAGTCTTCCAAGAAGTCTCCTCCCAACAATCTCGCTCCCATTTCCACCCAAGGCTTAAAAGATGACTCAGATTTCTTTCCCCCTACTCCTACCTTCTCTCTAAAGCCCCAGCAGCAGCCTTTTACTCCTGAAACTCCGCAATCAGATCGAAGCTACATCTCGGATACTGATTCCATCCAAAGAGAGCCGGAGAACTTGAACTTGGCTTATGGTGGCTTGAATGAGATCAGAGAGGAGCTGCCAAATGGAAACACCGCCCCATCCGCAACCGACAATGTTCCAGAAACTTTGGTGTTCTCCGTTGACCATATGAACCTCAATTCTTCTGATGACGATGCTAGTATTGATGAGGAGTCATACAGACATGACCACGAATTTTTGGCCGACTCCAAGAACCCTAATGGTCCAACTTATGAGGAGATTGTGGATGCTGAACATGCCAAGGCTAGAATTGTCGACTCTTCTGATGAAGATGATGACTGGGGATATAACAGTCAGCACTCTAGTAATGAGGACTTGGTGGGAGAGTTGAGACCGACCGAAAGGGTTACATCGAGTGATTCGACGTCGAGACATCCTATCAAAACTGATGCATTAGACTCGTTAATCAATGACTTGCTGCAAATGGAACGCCTGTCCACACTCTATCTGTCTCAAACTGAGGTTAGTAAGGTTGCTGATGCAAGATCACAGACCGTTCCACCAAATCAGGATCAAGAGTTTGATGCCAATTTCGTTCCAGAAGAATTGCCTTCTTTGAGCTCAATTCACGATCTCTCGTTGCCAGACTTCGAGAACGGCCCGGCCACCGATGCGCCAACTCCTTTAGAGAAAAATATATTGCCACAGGATTTCCAGAAGAAGCACGAACACTTTTTGTCTAATGTCCTGAGCCGTTCTCCCTCTGTGAGGAAGGCACCTCCAACAGCTCTCAAAGTCCAGGAAGAACAAGATCCTAAGGCTGTTGACAGTGATCTCAAGCTGGTGAAACTGGTTGCAAGTTCTAAATTTGACTCGGAATCCAAATTAGAGCCCGTCATTTCTTCTGGATCTTTGTCCACTGGAAATTCTGCCTTTGAGGCACCATTACCTATGGCACCTCCTCCTGTCCCCGATCACAAGGGTTTGGATAGAAGGATATCAACTGCATCGGCGCAAACCATGAACTTCGGTTCCTGGACGCCGAATACAAATATGTATCGCGATCAGTTTGTCACTCTGAATGACGATGAATCACAGATGAATGTGAGCATATACAATGGTGATGATTCTAATTATAACAAGTTCACCGGAATGCGTCCTCCTTCTGGTTACGCTGAATCGTTCTCCAATTCGAGTATGGTGTCTGTCCCCGAAACTATTGATGCCCCACTACCAGTTATCGACGAAGATGGTCAAGATGAAGACATCGAAATACAATCAAAACTGGATATTCATACCGTGGCAACAAATGGTGCTTCGGTGCTCAATGATCATACCTATGAATCTCCTTTGTTCAAGGAAACGAATACCCCCGGCGTTTCCCTTGATCATCTCCCTTCCAACGAGTTGACTAAATCTGAAACTAGGCTTTCTTCTGGTGCGCATTCGCCTAGTGAACTTCGCAAAGTTAGTGAAACTTCCATTGCTTCGACCTCTAGGGCTCCATCATCACTGATATACCCAGTCTTCAACTGGAAAAAGATAATGAGTGTATCACAGCCAGTGGACCGTATCAACATGTTGAGAAAGGCTCAGGAAGATGAGATGAACTATGAGACTGGATTAAACTATTGGCTTCAAGAGATCCTTAAGACGTCGGAGACGTCTCCAAACATTCAAATTGGTAAGATTGCCACTCAAGCTTATCAGAATGCTCAACATAGCGATATCAGAAGGCACACCTCGATTCGTAGCAAGGTTTCGTTGGTCAAGGATAAAATGGAAACGGGTCATTTTGCGTCGAACTTAGGTCGGAAGTTCTTGAGTCGCGGTAAGAAGTTTATGAAATCAGGGACTGATTAATTTTACTTCTGCTGGCTGGCGTATACATAGTCTATAAATGTGTTATATGATAATTCATGGATGGGCCTGCGTTTGCAGATCAATTTTAATTAAGAAGTCAGAAAATAATGTTCCGTACTCTTGGTTGATCATGTCTGCATTCATCAATAGCGGTGGACCTCCGAATACATCGAAATTATCAAATGGTGTCAAGTCACCCGAAAATCCTTGCGCCTGATCTTCCTGCTTCATTGGAGTTGCATTTCCTTCCACTGGAGCATAGGAGTTTGATGGACTTTCGGGAACGTGCAATTCAACGACATCACCGACAATCTCTGATTGGACATGGAACAATTGTTCAAGTTGATTGCGCACGAGCCCTAAAGCCTTCTGTGCTAATAACCAAATGCTGGAGCATTGATGCAACGCTGTTAAGTGGAACTCAAGCCTTTTCTTACAATCGACATCGACAGGCTTGTTAACGTTCGCAATGAGTAGCACCGACACTGAAAGAATGCAACAGTAAACGAGAAGAATTGACAGTCGGCCAAGCCCATGCACTGACTGGAAGCGAGATACTCCAACTTGGATATCATCGATCACCTCCATACAAATTGCTAGTGATGGAGATTCCATCTCGGACGCAGCTCCACCACTGGCAGCATCTAAAAAAGGCCGGTTCAAGCAAAGTAGGAAGATATAGTAGAAATAACGAATGAACATCTTGGTGGGATTATCACCATGAATGCTCAAGGAGATCCTGCTCCATTGTAGGTCCTCGGGTAGATTTTTCCTCCACAATATGATGGTCTGGTTATAATGTTGAACCTTTTTGACTTTCTCCGATAAATTGAACGTCTCGTCTCCTCCTTTAGTGAAAATATCGTTGAGGATATCTGAACAAAGATTGAGAAGCCGGACTAGTTGTCTGAGAGGAGCAGATATGTCTATGATATTCCTCTTATCTTTGGGGTCTGCTCCAGGACTCAAGTATGTATACTCTGTAATCCAATCGTAATCAGGTAATGTCTGGGTCTCTGGGACAGTAGAATCAGCAAGCTTTAGAATAGAAGGACGGCCGAGCACCAAACTGATGAAGTGGTCGGCAAAATAACAACCCCAATATATTCTGGAGCGAATACTCTTGCTCAATTCGCTGAGAGTGCCGCTCGACTTCAAGAACCATATTTTAGGATCAAGTTGGAATCCTAAATCAAACCCCATTCGCATGCCGCAGCCAGAGAGCATCCAGCCTGAAGTGTTATTGCCATTACTTATGTCGAAGAATGCAAGTAACAAAAATGCTTGCATGGTCGAAATTTCAGCCTTGTCCATTCTCCTAAGCACTAATGCTTTTGCTTCCGAATAATATTGCATGGATTTCTCAGATAGAAGCGGGTCCGTAGACATTCTCGACCCCAACGCACAAATTGCCAACACCAATTCCGTAGAGCAGTAGACGGGCCGAGCAATTGGTGTGAAAAACTCAATAAGGAATGCTTCCCGAACTACAAAAGAGTAAAGGTCTGGGTACTGCCACCGAAAGAAAAGCTTAATTGACTGAACGACATGAGGGTCTTTCTGGAGTCTTAAAATCTCCTCAATATGGGTCTCGTTACGCACTCCATCGACCAAATGGTGCTCAAACACACTGGTGGGTCCGTACACGGACATGTTCTGGGAATTTCGAGGGCTCTCATTGTTGGTTGAATTGTGAGAGACTCCACGCATGTTCAAGGCCAGATCATCGGTCGTGAGAGAGTCTACAGGCGACCCAAAAGTGGAAATGGACGGCGTTCTTGCTCCGTCGATGATATGGCGAACGGAAGCAAGAGTCTTCTCCAAAGTATCCACCCTACTCTGGAGCTTTTCAGTGTAGTCGTTCTTGTATCGTTCCTTCCGCTTATCACTGGTGATTCGAACACACTCCACTCCCTCTCTGACACATGAAGCACAAGGCAGGCTATTGTCACACTTGGACTTCTTGGCCCGGCATCTTTGGCATGAGAGTGTCTTGATTCTCTTTGATTTAGATGGGTGGTTACTTGTGTGGCCATCATTGGTGGGATCTCCAGTCATGGTGTCAACACCTCTGCTGTCTTCACTGGGATGCAAGACCATGGCAGAAATTTGCTTGGGCAGCGACGCTATCAATTAGCTGGCTTGATATGACTCTTTAGACCACACCTAGTATCAGTTGTCAGGTGTGCATGGTGCGAATGATCTACAGAGCTTATAAACAGACATTTGACATGATTGGAAAACCTCGAAATTTATGAACTAGAGTTGTAAGTTGGAAAAGCAATGAAGAAGGTACGGCGCTCTATTTCGGAAGCTTACCAATGAAATTACCAATCTTGGAGCATTGTAATCTGGAAATTTACTTAAATACACGTAGGGTGTTTGTAAAATCAGAGTCCTCAATGTTCGGACTCAAAAAGCAGTGGATTTTATTATTGGGTAATTAAATATATCTTTTAGTGTCCGTTGTTTTTTCAGATGTGTCTCTTTGGAAGTGTTCAAGATGGTGGAGATACTTGTGGATGGTAAAGCACTCAGTTAAAAGAACAAAAAACGGATTCCAGCATGTCACTGAAGTTCCCCGAGAATTCCACTAAGAAATATTGGAATACGTGTCCCCTTCAGGGTAATTTCATATCCTTCATTAAGTTCGTTTCCTCAGTGATGATTCACTCTCCGCTTCATATCGAATCTCTCGTGCCTCATTTGACCATTCGTCTGTGTTCGTCGCAACTGCTTTCTGTTTCGAAACCTGGCTAAACACATCCCGAACAAATCTCAGGAAGGTGTTTTCCCATTGCTCGACCGGAGGGAACACGTAGCAGACAGCAAGATAAGCTATAAAAGTTCCAACGAAAGAGAAAAGTGCATGTCCGAAGAATAATTTCAATGCGACGTCAGGTTTTACGTGCGATGAAAAGTTGAAGATCATTCCAGGTAATCCGATAGCCACACCCCCAAGCCATACTGCAATTGACCGCAAGTTGAAACCCTTCCAGAAATAAAACGAGTCTTCTGGAGACGAAGAGTACAAGTGCTGAACTCGTATAACTGACCTCCGAATGACCATGAAATCTGCTATCGACAATGCGATGACTGGCGTTGTGATCACACCGATAGAACTCATCAGCTTTACGAAAACGGACGAGCTATTGTAAAAGTTCCACGGCTGAGCTGCCCATGAAACTAATGCGGTAATAAATGCCCCTTTCCTTATTGTGGCATACTTTGGAATTATCCCAGCTATACTCATGCCTCCTGCAAATCCATTAGCGACTATATTGAACGATAATTGTGATGAGCAAAAGATGAGTCCAAAAATGACAGCGATGGCTCTGTTTTTGGTGCTGTAGGTCTCCTGAAGCCATCGTAGAATAATGTCTGTAGGCAACCATAGCGGAGTACCGTACGTTCCCTCAGTAGCAGAAGCACAGAGTAATCCAGCCACGGGGACAAAACTTCCGGTCGTCATTATTGCGGCCACTGTGCCCCAATTCATACGTTCTGGAGACCGGGCATAACGGGAAAAATCGTTCAGGTTCATTATATCAGGCGAAAGAGCACCGTACCAAGTGGCAATCGCATATAGCCACGCCCAAAATGTTCTTTCAGATGGCATGTTGACACGTTGGTGATATAATGGCCCAAGACCATGGTTGTTCGAAATACACAATCCCAAAATCGTGATAAAAGCCACGAATGTTGCCCCACATGAATAGACAAGTAATCTATCAATTTTGTGTGGTTTGGAAAGCAAAAAGGCCATCTGCACGATATTAAACACCAAAAATCCACAAAAATCCCTTGTGGTCATATTGAGACCCAAGCTGAAGGTGTTTTTCATATTTAGAAACAGCCTGCTGAATCCAGACAACGCAACCACCAACAGAATACCTCCTAGCCATGATTGTGCACCGTAGAGAATCAAAGATAACATGAACCGGACTATTATGGAGAATATCGACCCGTAGATTCCAAAAACCATTCGCTGTGAGACAGAAAATCCTATTCGATAGCGAGTTCCAGCCACTGAATTCAAGCAAATGTACATAGATATGAGTAGGTTTGCCAACGTAATAGCGCCCATAGCATGTTTCACGTTTAGCCCTAGATCTACCAACGCACTTCCTGTGCTCCATGTCCAGATTGTTAAGTTAGGAATGCCCCAGTACCCATAGTAAGAGAAGAAGCCCCATTGGTGTAAGGCCAGCAGTAGAGGTTCTATGTCTGGACTACTGAGCATGGTGAGACACGTTAGAGTGTCATTTGGCACCTCAATATGGCGCAAGAATCTATTAATTTGTGACAACACAATGTTTTAGAATATTGACATGGCGATTGTTGACAAGACGTTCAATGTACTTGAGACCCTGTCACTCCTGTATATAAAGACTTCATCATGTAGACAACCAATTAGACCCCAAAGGGTAAGAAATACGAAATGGTAGGAGAAAATTGTTGAATGAGTGTTTGTAACATTCGAAAAATCATCTAACTAGCATTTATGGTCGAATCTTTTTCAAGTATTCCTTATCATGAATATCGCTAATATATGCTCGGGCCAGTCAAGGTGAAAATGCATTTGACATCTTGATAGAATTGATATGGAGAGAGCAACTTGTCGGTGTTCGCTCTGTCCAAATACTCCTTTACGTTGTTTTTGCTTTCAGATTGTATAATGTCTTTATACAGAAAAATCTAAAGATGATGAGAAGTAATGCTCCAGATTACCTTGTTAATTGTTAATCTACTGCTGGAAAACAGTACCCTTAGGTCTCTCATCTACAGTCAACTGGAACACGTCTGGGCGTGTGTAGTGACCAGCAGGATCAAGGTCGTATCTGGCCTCTTGGATAAGATCCATATCCACTTCAGCAGTGAGCAAACCTTCTTCGCCAGTGAATGGACCGGCCAAAACTTCTCCGTAGGGATCGACAATTAACGAGCCTCCGTTGATTGGCTGTTCTCTTGTGTATCCAGGAAGCTCCTTGGTGGAAGCCTCCCATGGCAAATAGGGCACAGCGCTAATGGCGAACAGACGGCCCTCCACAGCAATTGTTTTAACCAAAGAGGCCCAGATTTCTCTGTCATCCACTGTGGGAGCAATGTACACACTGACATTCTTAGCATACATGGATGCACGGTACAATGGCATGTAGTTCTCCCAGCATATACCTCCTCCAATGTTTCCCAATTCCTTGGACTCTGCAACGTAGAGGGTCAGTCCGTCACCTTGTCCCCAGACCAATCTCTCGGTGGCGGTAGGCATCAACTTTCTATGCTTTCCAACATATCCCTTGGTTGGGTCAATGTAGACAAGTGTGCAATATAAGGTGCTTCCTCCACGCTCGATGACTCCAACAGCGATGATAGTGCCAGTTCTGCGACTCAAACCTTCCAACTGAGCAATCTCGGGGCCTGGAACTAAAATTGACTGATTATAGTACTCAACAAAATCCTTGCGGCCCTCTGGAAGTCTATAGCCCAAGTATGTACCAAACTGGCTACCCTTAGGATATCCACCAATTGTTGCCTCAGGAAGCACCACAAGTTTGACTTTTTTGTCAATCAACTCTTGCTCATAGCTCAAAATCTTCTCGACCGTTTTAGCGGATCCTTCTTTGGCAGCGCCGATCTGCAACGCAGCAACAGTATATATGGCCATCTGGGTTTCCATTCATGGCTGGTTGTGGCTATATATATGGCGCGGAATTTTATCACTAAACCGGCTGATATTCTCCGAAATCGTGCATGCATGTGTGGGGGACAGCCGTTTCAAAACACAGTGATGGATGCATAAGGTCGGAAGATTGGTTGATAAGAACAAAAATACAGATCAATTCTGTTTATTTTTCCTTTGCTTCTTAATTCTTGACAATTATTATAGATACTGATAATTGGTGGGGGTGGGGGTTGAGAAAGTGGAGGCTTATCAATTTCTCCTGCAGAAACCACAACGTCCAGTTATTGGACAATTATTACCTCATATGGTGCATTATCTAGGTCTTAATAAGATGATAAATAAGTAAATTGATGACACTAAATCTTTTGTCTTCATTATTAATTTTTTTCATGCCATACCTAACTTGGAAACGTACGACTCCATGCTCTCAAGCTTCTTCAATTGTTTCTTATCGAACGTGTAAATCTCTTTTGCAATCTTGGAGACAAAGAACTGATCGTGAGAAGCAACAATGACAGCACCTTCGTATTTGTCGATCAATTCAGCTAAAGATTCGATTGAAAGCATATCTAAATGATTAGTAGGCTCATCTAAGATGAGCAAATGTGGAGACAGCTCAAAGAAGTTGAGAGCCAACTTGGTTCGGGCCATTTCACCTCCACTAAGCATCCGTAGCGGCTTGATGGCGGTATTCCCTCGCACTCCAAACTTTCCTAAACAATTTCTATATTGTGCTTCTTTTCTGTCAGGGTACATTTCCATCATAATTGCTAATGGAGTAACGCTTTCATCATACTTCTTGAGGAAAGACTCGACATTGAACTGCTCGAAACTTCCAATTGTGGGATTACCAGGACGCTCAATGGTTCCAACGCTAGGAAGTGCTTCGTTGGTTAGGAGTTTGCAGAAAGTTGATTTACCCGTTCCATTAGCTCCAACTATGGCAATTCTGGCTCGCTGACCGACACTGAAGTTGACCCGGCCGAAAATGACATTCTTATCATATCTGAACCCCACGTTATTCATTACCAAGATATCACCGGAGTAACGCAATTTGTACGGTTGCTCCACCTTCCAATTGTCAGGCACTAGCTCTTTCTCCACCACAATATCGTCTCGAATGTCGAGATGGTAGCCAGCACGATCTCTATTCAATTTGAATCTGTGGCCCTTTTCATTGACATCCATTCCCAATCTATCGAGCTTCTTCTTTTTGGAAACCATACTCTGCACTTTTTTGTCATCACCGCTTTTCTTTGCATTAGCCAATGCTTTCTCCACACTCAGAGTTATAGCCTCCTTTTTCTTTTCCACTGCTTCCGCTTTCGAGGCAAGATGAGCTTGTTTCTCAGCATGGTCTGCAACATACTCATCGTAATTTCCCACAAAGTATTCAAGGTGACAATCTTTGACGATTATCATCTCTTCAGCCACAGCATTGAGAAAGGCACGGTTGTGTGACACCGTAACCAAAGTAACTCCTTCCAACAGTGAAAGGTAGTTCTGGAGCCACAATACGGTAGGCAAATCCAAATGATTGGTTGGCTCATCTAGAAGCAAGATGTTTGGCTTGATAAGTAAGGCAGAAGCTAATGAAGCCCGAATCTTCCAACCTCCTGAAAGCATAGAAGTGGGCTCAGTCTGCATTCTAGTCGAAAACCCTAAACCAGTCAAAATTTTGATTGCATTAGCCTTGAGAAGTTCTTCACTCTCATATACAGCTAAGCTCTCTGTGATTTCATTTAACATTTCCTGAGCTTGCTCGACATCATCTTCTCCCACGCATGAGTCGTCAATTCGCAACGTTTCCATTTCTTCCATCAACTTTTCCTGCTCCACAAGTTCTTTTCTAGCCCTAAAACCTCTAGCTCCAGACCTTTCTGCTGCGATTTTCTGAGCAGCCCGCAACTCGTGTTGGCGATCTATGAGATTAATCGAGTGTATTGCCTTGCGAATAGTTAGGCTATCTTCAGACTCTAGAGCATTCTCCAAAATACCTTGTTGCCTCAATAAGTCTATTCTAGCCTTATCTGAACGCAACACGGTCTCTAGCACGGAAACGTTCTCGTCCTCAATGCCAATTTGTTCCACATACAACGTTCTGAGATTAGAAGCAATTCCTGGAATCCTTTTGTAGCCGATACACTTGAGCAAAGTTGTCTTCCCACAGCCATTTGGTCCAATTACCCCGTACTTTACTCCCTCGAAGAGCCTGAGATCAGAATCTACAATCAAGTCCTTAAGTCCAGCGGTGATATTCACTGTTTTCAAATCTATATCTTTCGACAAGGTCGTCAAGGTTTCCTTATGAAATCTTGAGACTTGTGAGGTTGCCACGATCTGGTCCTCATCATTGTCATTAGTTTGGTTTTTTCTGGACTTTTTAGGCATAGGAGGTTTAGCAGTTGCTAATCCTATGTACTATATATGTACCCTGTATGCATGGAAGATGGGGTTGAAGTCGCCACATGCAGTAGTGTGATTGGAAACAGTAATCATCATGAGTCATTATTATGAATTCGGTAGGATGTTATGATAATCCTAAGAATCAGCATTGAGATATCTCTGTAACTTGCAGTCAAATATCACTTTGACATCGGAGGTATCAGGTTGCTTTGCTGATCAAGTATTTCTTTTCTTAATGGGGTACTGAGAATAATATTGTCAATGCTAATTATCAGCTCTTTTTGTATTCAATTAGCTTGATTTTGTTGCTAAATCCAGTGTGATTCTATTTACTTTTGGATAGTGAGGAGGCTGTTTATTCTCAGTACAATCCCAACAAACATTATCTTCCTTTCAAATCATATTCAGTCAGGTTTTTGGATGCTATACATTTCAGAAATATCAGTAGTTACTCACTTTTCTTTTTGACAAGACAACTTACAATCCCAGCCAGAACTTGTCAGCCACGGTTGTTATATCTGACTGACCAACAACTTTGTCTGATGAAGTTGCCAAAATAATGGTGTAAGTATCCTTTTCAGACAACCATTTCTTCTGGTAAGAATCCCAGTATGAGGTTGCCTCCAAGAGAGAAGTCTTCAATGTCAACGTTTTCGTCTCACCAGACTTTAAGAAAACCTTCCCAAAGTCGCGGAGCTCCTTAACGGGACGGATGATACTTGGATTCTGAGGCTTCACATACAATTGTACAACCTCAGCACCGTCTACTTCACCAGTGTTGGAAACATCCAAATTGGCAACAATGTGATCTCCATCGATGACAGTCTGGATATTGTTGAAAGCGAAAGTGGTGTACGAAAGTCCAAAACCAAAAGGAAATAATGGCTTTCTGTCTACTTTCTCATAATACTTGTAGCCCACAAAAACATCCTCTCCATACAAGACACGACTGTTGGTAGAGCCGAAGTTCAAAAAAGATGGATTATGCTCCAATTTTTCCGGGAACGTGAGTGACAATTTTCCACTGGGGTTGACATCACCAAAGAGCACGTCAGCGATTGCGTTGCCTAGTTCGTTACCTCCGTACCATGCGTGGACAAGTGCCTTCACCTTGTTTATCCACGGCATGGAAATTGGAGATCCAGACTGATTTACGACAATAACATTTTGGTTCACTTTGCACACTTCAGCAATCAATTTATCTGTCCAGCCTGGAACTTCCATAATTTTCCTATCGTAACCTTCAGATTCCCAATCCTTGCATAATCCAGCAACCAAGACTACCTTGTCTGCTCTTTTGGCGAGATCGAGAGCTTTCTCCAAAGCCACCTCATCAGTAGTCTTGATCTGCGCTCCAAAGAAGACTCCTCCAGTGTCGTGAACTCCAGCAAGTAGCTTGCTGGTAGGACTAGTTCCGAATTCCACTCTCAATTTGTACTTTTTGCCTTTTTCCAAATCTATCTGGCCCTTCTCCTCACGAGTACCCAATCCTAAAAAAAAGGCATCACCCTTCACCTGGTGCGTTTTATTATCAACAACAAGTTCATCGTCCACAAACATTTGAGCAGTTCCCAAACATGAGCAACCAAACTCGTAGGCTGAGGTTTCTTCAGGTGTAAAATAACCTTCAATATCAGCGTAGAATAAATGGGTTCCAGCAGGTAACTTTGAGGAACTGTAGTCGGTTAAAAACATCTTGGTAGAGTCGGATAAAACAACATCAAATGGCTCACCTCTGTTTGGAGATCCACGAGGTTCCCTAAAGAATTTAATTGTAAAACCTTTCTCACCATTCTCACGGGTTAAAATGTTTCCAATATCTGGCATTGTCTTATCCAAGTAAGCACCAAGTGAATGCTCGATAATAACAGCATTATCACCAGCACGCTCTTTCACTTTGTTTAGGATTCCTTCGAAGGGAGTGATAGTGTATCTCGTACGAATTGAAGCAGAGCCACCTCCTGAATTTCTCTCGGCTCTTGCGTTTGGTCCAATCACTGCAATAAGTTCATTTCCTACTTCATTTTCTGGGCTCAATGGCAAAATATTATCTTCGTTCTTTAGCAACACAAGAGATTCGCCAGCAATTTGACGCAAGAGAGTTGAAGCAGCAGGGTCGGTATTCTCAGTTTCTTCAAAATCATCAGGAATCTCTGCCATTAGACAGTTATTGATGAACTTGAGAACATGGCGAACATTGTCATCTATGACATCTCTGTGAATTTCATTACAGACCACCATGTGCGATGTCTGGACTTCTTGACGCATTCTGGTTGGCCCAGGCATCTCCAAGTTCAAACCAGCCTCGAGGGCTTGTTTGGTGGTATAAGTTCCAAACCAGTCTGACATTGTCAAGCCATCCCATTCCCATTCCTTTCTCAAGACGTCCTGAAGAAACTTCTTGTCTTGAGAAACATGCTCTCCATTCACCTTGTTGAAGGCAATCATCATGGCTCCCGGGTTAGCATCACGCACAGCAATCTGGAAAGGTTTCAAGTACACCTCACGCAAAGCTCTCTCGGTGACAATAGTGTCAACGCCGTTTCTGTCTTCTTCCTGGTCATTACAAACAAAGTGCTTCAAACAGGCAACCACATTTCCCAGCTGGATTCCGTTGATAATGGCCGCTGACATAATACCAGATAACACCGGATCCTCCGAGTATGATTCAAATGTTCTTCCTCCTAATGGTCCACGTGCAATGTTACAAGTGGGACCAAGAATGCAGTGGATGCTTTTCATCTTGGCTTCTTTGCACATCAACTTTCCGGCCTCCAAGAGCAAATCTTTGTTGAAGGTGGAAGCCATTCCAGTTCCACATGGGAAACAATTGGATGGAATTGAGTTAAAGAACCTTGTTCCACGAACTCCGTTGGGTCCATCCGAGACACGGACTTCAGGAATGTTTAATCTGTCAACCTTCACAGTTTGGCATGAGTTCAAACCCGCAAGAAGTGAGATCTTCTCCAGAAGGGTAAGGTCTATCAAAAGCTGCTCAACGTCCAATTGCATCATATTCAATAAAGAAAGATAGTAGATGGGCTGGCATTGATATTTTTGAAATTGAGACTGAACAGATAAGCGTAGGACTTCTGAAAAGGGAAGGTGGGTAAGGAGTGCAGGTTGCAAGGTGGGACACTGTGGGGTATCTCCTGTCACAAACAGAATAACAAATGAAGGGAAACTCTTAGGTAAAAAATAGTATCAAGAGGGGGAGAAGTCTAGTCAGCTAATGGATTTGAGTTGGTCCTCTAGAAAATGTCTTTTCGAGATAGCTATGTTCATCGAGGTACTTCGCAAGGAAAACTTTTCGTCGGAAACCTGATAGCTTCTCCGAATCTGTATAATTATTTTCCGAGAACGACTCAAAAATATGAATGTCTTTTGTTTGATGTGGTTCCATTTTTGAGGAAGGAAAGTTGAGTTCACTTGTAGCACTGTTTATTGAAAGTTTTATGAATGGCTAAAAGAAATCAGAAAGTATCGAAAATAAAAATCCAGTCAGACTAAACAATAGTCATAACAAGAGACAATAATCCAACAAAAATGGCAGTCAAAGATCTGGAGTTGAAACTTCCCAGAGCGCTGTTCTCGTTGAGAGATACGGTTGGAGCTGCATTAGTGATAGTAGACGAAGTTGACTTTGGAGCCTCAGCCTTAGTAACGGTTGGCAAGATCGAATAGCCGGTATCTATGTGAATAGACTTAGCGCCAGGTACTTGAGAGGCGTAAACACCAGATGGTCCAGAGCCAACAGGTCCGGAACCAGCGTTAGAGCCAGAACCAGCGTTGGAGCCAGCGTTAGAACCAGAGTTAGAACCAGCGTTGGCAGAACCAGCGTTAGAACCAGAGTTAGAACCAGCGTTGGCAGAACCAGCGTTAGAACCAGAGTTAGAACCAGAGTTGGAACCAGAGTTAGAGCCAGAGTTGGAACCAGCGTTGGCAGAACCAGCGTTAGAGCCCGAGTTGGATCCAGAGTTGGCGGATCCAGAAGTCTCCTGGGCAGCCTTCTCACCGGTCTCACTGCTAAGTGGACAGTAAGTGGTGTACAAGACAACCTCGCCATGGACAGTGGTGGTTGCAATGGAAGCCAAAGCCTTAGACGTGGTTGGAACACAGACGTGATTAGAGCAAGAAGTGATGGTCACAATCACGGTCAGATCCTTGGTTACCGAGACCGTAGTTGGTGCAACAGCAGATGAAGCCTTCGAAGTCAGCTTGGAAGTTCCATGACAGTTACCATTAGCACAGGAAGTGACAGTGACGAGAGATGTACCAGTCTCAGTGGCAGTAACAGTGTTGTTGGAGTATGAGAATGGTGCGGAGTATCCGGTGGTAATAGCAGAACTAGACACACCCGTGATAGCGTCACCAACGAATACATAGACATCACCAACAAGCACGTCACCAACAACCTCATCCAGTGAAACGTCAGCGAAAACGATAGTGGCAGTGAAAGCGGATGAAACAGTGTTGAAAACAAATGGCTGAACAACCGGTCTGCTAAGATCCAACGACAACTCTGCACGCTTGGCGAGTGCAGTGGTGTATCTCAACTTAAGATTGAAGGTGAAAGAACCTTCAATGTTAGTGTTCGTCAGACCGAAATCACCATCGAAGAGGATAGTGAACACATTAGAGTCGTCACTTGAGACGGTTCCCACATATTCACCGTCGCGAGAGTAAACATCAAATGGATTCAAGTTACCGTAGAAGACTTCTGGAACAGTGAACTGAGCAATGGATCCCGATGGAATAGAGTTCACACTCAGAACTGTGACATTGACGGTGAAGAGATGGTCCTTGTGGCCGTCCAAAGTACCAGTTGAGTTGTCATGAACAGCAATATTGGAAATGATATCAAGGCCAGTCAAGGTAGCGGCATTGACCAATGGGGCAGCGGTAGACAAGGATGTAGATTCAGAAGAGCTAGTCTCAGGAGTGGCTTGAGAACTCAATTGAGCACCGCTAGAAGTAACACCAGAAGACTGTGCGTTCTCGGCACTAGAGGTAACGCCAGAGGACTGTGCGTTTTCAGCACTAGAAGCAACACCAGAAGATTGTGCGTTCTCGGCACTAGAAGCAACACCAGAGGACTGTGCGTTTTCAGCACTAGAAGCAACACCAGAAGATTGTGCGTTCTCGGCACTAGAAGCAACACCAGAAGACTGTGCGTTTTCAGCACTAGAAGTAACACCAGCAGATGTAGCATTTCCATCGCTGGAGGTAGCACTTGCAGATGCGGAATCGGTCACCTCAGCGGAAGAGGTACCACTGGAGTTCAATTGAGATGATTCTCCAGATGGAGCTGAGTCGGACGACAAAGGTTCGCCGGTAGCAGAGATTTGCTCGCTGCTAGATCCGTGGACTGCCTCGGATTCTGTAACAGAGACCGATTCTGAGCTCAATTCAGAAGGCTGTGAAATGCTGGAAATTTCGGAAACTGAAACGTCTGAAGAACCAGCACTTGGAACTGCAGAGGACAAGGAAACATCAATCAGGCTCTCAAACTCTGCGGAAGAGCTGGCAACATCAATGGCGCTCAGGGAAACAACAACCTCCAGACTAGTGGTTGGAGGAACGTACCATCTACCACTGAGCACATAATTGTCAGGTTGAGAAACGGCTCCAGCATAAATTGTGTCTTGCAAGTAGTTAAAGAATTCCTCTCCATCACGTAAGCCCGAAACTTGGAAGATGATGGCGAAGTTAACGAAGTCTGGTAAGGACATAGTACCTTGCAATTGCAACCGGAGAACTGAACCCTTTGGAATAGATTGTGAAATGGTAGTAGAAAAGTGGTTAGCTCCGCATCCAGTGAATTCAACTTCATCTCCTCCAATCAAAAATCCAAAAGCGTCAAGGTCAGATCCCACAACAACAGAAGCACCCAGACAGACGAAGTTGTAATTCCAATCTGGCGAAGTATCAAAAGTAACTGATTCGAATGGTCCAGGCACATAGACGTCCCACACTCCGTCGCCGTCAACAATGCGTGATGCAACATATGCTTGATCAGTTGGGTATTTGTCGAAAGTAAGTTCGTCCGTAAACTCGTCATCCGGAGTGGTGAATACCAATGGTTGCACAAATGGAGAAGTGAATTGCAACGTCTCTTCATCACGCTTTGAATTTCCAGGACCCAGGAATCTCAATTTTGCGTAGATAATGAATGTTCCCTCAATGTCAACACTCTCCAGGGAGAATGTACTGTCAAAAGTGATGGTGAAAACGTTCGTCTCTGGGTCTGCCGTGACACGAGCTCCAGCTCCACCGTTTAATGTCAGAATGGGGAAGTCCTCCTGGAAGTCGTAGAAGATGTTTGGAATGGTAAACTGAGTGGTGGTACCGAGTGGAATCCGGTCCTTGCTCTTCACAGTGACTTGAATCTCGAATTTATCCTCCTTGCGAGCGCTACTGGAATAGGTAACAGCATCTCTAATGGAAATATCGGTAATGTACTTTCCACCAGTAGGTACAGCACTGTTCTTGATTGGTTCTGCAGTGAAGAGGGCAGGTTCTGGACCTGAAGATGTTGAAGGAGCCTCTGCAGAAGAGGAGCTAACAATTTCAACAGCGCTCAGAGACTCGACTATCTCCAGACTAGAGGTTGGAGGAACATACCATCTACCGCTGAGCACATAATTGTCAGGCGATGGGATCTCGCTCGAATAAAGTCCGTTTTGCAAGTAGAAGTTGAAGTTAGATCCTCCACGTGTGCCCGAAACTTGGAACGTGGAGACAAAGTTAGTGAAGTCAGGTAAGGATGGAGCTCCGGATAATTGCAAGCGGAGAATGGAGCCTTCAGGAACAGATTGTGAAATCGTGGAACCAAGGTGGTTAGCTCCGCATCCAGTGAATTCAACTTCATCTCCTCCAATCAAAAATCCAAAAGCGTCAAGGTCAGATCCCACAACAACAGAAGCACCCTGACAAACGAAGTTGTAATTCCAATCTGGCGTCGAAGCGATAGAAACTGTATCGAACGGTCCAGGCATGTACACATTCCACTCTGCGTTGCCCTCAACCAATCTTGCAGCCATATATGCCTTGTCGGTTGGGTATTTATCGAAAGTAAGTTCGGCAGTGAACTCGTCATCTGGAGTGGTGAACACCAATGGTTGCACGAAAGGTGAAGTCAATTGTAAAATCTTTTCATCCCTCTTTTGGGCACCAGGACCCAGGTGTCTCAAGTCAACAAAGAAGCTGAAGGTTCCCTCAATGTCCACACTCTGCAGCGTGAACACACTGTTAAAAGTAATTGTGAAAACGTTAGTCTCTGGGTCTCCGTGAACCAGTGCACCTTGTCCACTATTTTCCGTCAGCACCTTAAAGTCAGACTCGAAACCATAGAAGACACTTGGAATGGTGAATTGGGTAGTAGTACCGAGTGGAATCCGGTCCTTGCTCTTAATAGTAACATCGATCTGGAATCTGTCCTCTTTGCGAGCATTATTGGAACCAGTAATTCTATCCCTGATGACAATATTGGTAATGTACTTTCCACCAGTTGGTACAACATCATTCTTGAGTGGAGCGGCAGTGAAGAGAGCACCTTCAGGAACGGAACTGGATGCACTCAGGGAGGGGATAGCAGATGATGCCTCAACACTCAGCGATGGGACTTCGGATGACGCCTCGGCACTCAGTGATGGGACTGAAGAGGAAGCCTCGACACTCAGAGATTCCAATGCAGACAGGGAAGCTTCGATAGATGATGATTCTTCGCCTTCATCCACAATGAATGGGTGAGAGAGGAACAATTGCCAGTCCTCTGGCTTATTGATATCTCCGAACATTGGAATAGTTCTGTACAAGAGTCTGTAACGTCCAGATTTGAACTTCTTTCCTTCAGCAAATCCCTGGAAACTAATGAACCCGACAGAAGTGAACCATGGTGGGTACTCCATTGGGAAAGTCATGGTGCTACCAGTAACATCAGGAGTAGATTGAATTGGGCCGTGGTATCCGTTTTCGCCGGATACTGGCGGAAACACGTAGTCCTTGAGATCGTAGTCGGCGTCCACAAGATCAAACGAGTACATTCTGGTACCGTATCTGATGTTGAAATAGACCTCTGGCGAGTCGTATGCACTAGGCTTGAAAGTAAATTCCTTGTAATCGAGGTAGTAGAACAAGTCAGCATCTCTGTCGTATTTCAATGCAAGTGGAGTCTCGCATAGAGGCCATCAAGTAGGAAACCGAGTTTTATTATTTGATTGCTGAGTGATACGAGTCTGTGTTATAAGGAAGGCTTGGCTCCAGGCTGTTATGTAAGTGCAACAACACATTCAGGTGATCAGGGGTCACACTAATCCCACTAATCCCACTAATCCCACTAATCCCACTAATCCTTCGCCTTGATGAACTGCTCATTGAAGGCTGGCGTATATATGTAAAAGAGCTATCCTGAAACTTTGCTGGGCGTTTCTTGGTGACTTGGCCAACTGCAAGTTCATCTAGTGGGAAGGAGCGATTGATTTTTTGGGAATTGATTTACATTAAGTACCTAGAATATCAGTTTAAGGGACTTTTTAGTAGTTTAAAATAAATCAGGCAGGAATAGTAAAAACAGCGAAGGCAAACTGTTTGCAAATCCCAAAGGTATTGATCCAACCTCTTGCGTAGTTTATAGCTTTCTATGTTCATTTCATGAAGTCAAGTGACTTCCACATTATCCGACATATACTTTCTTGGAATATCCACGCCACCTTTTTCGATTCTGAACGACAATTTCAGCTTCTTAAATGCCAGTTCATCCCGAAATTATCTCAAAGGAATTAAAGAGAGATCTTTACTATGGTAATGATTGGGGTGGAGGAGCTCGTTGGGCATTTTTCGCCATTTTCATCGTGTTGATAATTATTGTTATCATCGGAACATTGAGAATCAACAGAGCCAGAAGCAGACAAGGCATTCAACCCTTATATGGAACCAGATGGATGACACCACCTTCTTATTTGCAATCACAAGACCAGTATAATCAACCTACCAGGAGAGACCCTGATATGCCAAACGCTTATGTTCCAACGTACTCCGAAAGAGCAAATGACAATGATATGGGATATTATGACAACAGTGGAACCTTCCACCCCAATCCAAATGCTAAAGGGCCATTGATGCCTGAGCCTGCTCACCAGAGATCATCATCGAATACAGACGGAATCCCTCTCACCGATTACAATCAAACAGGGAGTTCGGTTCCAGGTACTGTTTCTGATGAATATGATGACATGTTTATCCATGGGGTCCAGTCGTTTGTCTTAGCCTCAACACCGATGTATGGAACTCTCAAGCCGTCACCGTTGGAACCACTAATGGTGAAGTAACCTTGCAAGAGGGGAGCAACTCCGTTGTCAATTCCATCAGGTGCCTTGATGTCCACAGTGAACGATCCTGACTCTCCTGGTCCAAGGGTGATGGAATCAGTTGAGATTGTGGCCACTGGCTGAGCATTCAAACTTGGTGGATAGTAGACATTAGGGTACAAGTTAGAAGAAGTTCTCAAGGCAACAGCATTCATACCAGAATGGGTGATGTCGTAAGTAACCAGAGAGTCACCTTCGTTGATGAAAGTGATGGTGTGCTCGCTCACTCTGTATTGGGTGTCGTTAAGCTCAAGGTATGGGCTGGAAATCACTCTGGTCTTTCCTTCAAACAAACGCACAGCATCAATCTGACCAGCACCTTGCTGAATAAGTGGAGCAAACTGGCTGTGATCAATGGTAGAGGTGTCGTCACTGTTCACGTTTCCAAAAACGTACTTGTCCAAGAGGTTGGTGGCAGCAATGACCTTGTTTCTCAACACTTGTGGATCGGTACCTGGGAAGGCACCCAAGTAAAGTGCAAGAACACCGGAAATGTATGGAGTTGCAAAGGAAGTACCACTAGCAACGTAGTATCCTCCATCAGAGTCAGCACCGATCACGTCACCACCTGGAGCAGCGACAGTAGGGTAAAAGTTGTTCTCGAAAGTAGGACCCCACGAGGTGTAGTAGTTGATTTGACCAGCCTCCAAGTATTTCTTTTCCTTTGTTTCAATTTCAGCACTGCTATCAAAAGTCACCTTCAAGGTGTTTCCAGCTTTGATTTGAGCTGCAACCCAGGCACCCACGTCAGTGTCAGTGGCTGCAGCGTATTGGAAGGTGTACGAAGGGAGAATGTCAAGTCTCAAATATCTGATGTCTGAAGTGAATAAAACAGCACCAGTGTAACCAGCACCAATCATGTTGTTAAGCAAGAAGTTGCTAATACACGAACCTTTTGGAGCCATCAAGAACTTACCGGTGTGAGATGGATCGGATCTCACAAAACAGGCATTTGGCTGGTAGTCAACGTCGAAAGTCTTGTCGAGAGGGAAAACAGCACCATTTTGAGAGACATAAGTGAAGTCGAGGGTTTCTCCACCAGAAGAAGTGATCTTTGCTGGCCATGCAACAAGCTCTTTAGCCTCGGTTGCTGCGACAGCGATCGCACCTTTGGCAGATGCGCCCGGAGAAGCACGCATAACTCCGACCTGGCCAGAGTTTCCTGCAGCATAAACAATAGGAATTGTCTCAGAGATAGTGTCAGCAACAAGAGAGAGAGGGGCACTGTTGTAACCACTGTCGGAACCCAAAGACAAAGAGATCACGTTAGGTTTCTCTGAGTAAGCCTTCAATAAACCAGCGAGGATGTAATCGTCAGTTGTAGACGAGGAGCATCCGAAAACTTTGTACATTCTGATTTTGGCATTTGGAGCAACACCCAACATGGTAGCAGTGTTGGCGACAATGACAGAGGAAACGAAAGTACCATGTCCAGCGCAGTCCATAGGGTCTGGTTTGGGGTTGTTAGGGTCTTCCATGAAGTCCCAACCACCAATAACGGTGAAACCTTCACCAAGTCCACCTCCGACGGCAGGATGGTTATAGTTAACACCAGTATCAACCACACCAATAACAACATCCTTACCAGTGTAGCCTAAGTCATGCAATTTGTCCACACCAGTGACAGCGTGGGGGTTCCATTTTGGAGCAGTGGCAGTCAGTGGGTCAAATTCAAGAGTAACAATAGAGGCTCTCCACACACTCTTGATGTTTTCCAAGCTTCTAAGGTCTTCTAAGGTAGTGGAGTTATCATTAAGGACTTCAAACGACATTCCATGGAAAATATTTGTTTCGTAGTTCTGTTGGACAGAAACATCATAACCTAATGCAGAAATTCGAGACAGTTGCACTTCAGGGGAGGCTGGAGTCTCATATTGGACAATGTATCTACCAGGGGCATAGTCAGACTTCAACTGCTTAGCACCGTCGACATCATCAATGGTAAAACCATATGTTGTTGAGATGAGTGCAAATGCTGCACTCAAAAACGACAACCTCATGACTATTAACGAATGACAAAGTTGGGTATTGGGGTATAAAACTGATGAACTACAAAAAGGTGGAGGGTTATTGCTCCCTTTTAAATTGTACTGATGAAAAACGACTGGGTGAATAATTTTTTGACGAATTGTGCCGAATTCGGAACACATAGGGACAATATTCACGATGCATGTTGATGAAAATGCAAATCAAAATTCCGTAGGTAGATCAGTAACTGTGCCTCAGAGGAAAAAAAAGTCATGCGGCTATTCGGGACTTTTGACAACTACTCACTTAGGAAGATTTGAGATCCGTTTTCTGCTTGTAGTCACTCTACTAAGCCTAAACTTTTCGTCGTCCTTGAATTAAATGAAAATCAATGGAAACAATTCGTGCAAAATGATCTGTGTTACTCAAAACATACGCGTTTCAATGTTAAGGGGAGATTTCGGTCATATCGTATTTATGCAAACTTTTATGTAGCGTTTTCGTGTTTATTACTATTTGCCTAATGTCCCTGCACTCAATTTCGGACAAATCGGTTATCAATTCCATCAGGTTGGCCGAGTATCTAAGTTCAAGGGGAAAGATCCAAAAAAGGATACGGTTTTGATTAAGTAGATGGAATTCCACATTAATATCCAAGACGACTTTGGGTTCCATCTCCTCTCTCTTCGCGGATAAGCATATATCTGTCAGAATAGAAAGTAAGGTCTCCGACTCGGCTTATGAGAAGCTTGGCGAACATATTTTTGAACTAAGTGCACTTCTTGCATCAAATCAGAAAGATCGCCTGAGTGTGGGAAAAAAAAGACTTCTTTTTACACAATGATGAGGGACGCATTCGGTGTAAAATCATGCGTTTTCGCTATAGGAGCGAGAATTTGTCCTGCGGCTTCAGAGTCCGTTGGCCTATTCAGAATTGTCACTGTATGACCGCAGTGCCATTCTTTGCACTTGTAAGCTCATTGTTTCCAAAATCAATTTCAAACACATGGAAGACTAATGCTGTTAGTAACTCGCTAAAAAACACACGCTCATACACAAACCGGGCTTTGAAAGCATTTACTGGGGTAAACACTTCTATGTTTACTCCACGACACGTTCAAAAGATGGCAACTACCAATTGTATATTTTGGAGACGCCTGTGGCTGTATGCACTAAGGTTCCGGTCTAATGTCCAACTTATTTTGCGGAACTTTGCAGATCTCCGATGACAAGGAATTCGTGGGTGGGTAATTGACTATTCAAGTTTATTAGTAGTATTTAGATGATCACATGGTAAGTTGCTTATTGCTATTGAAAATCGCATTCATAAGGATCAAGATCTCCTATTGTCCCAAAAAATGTCGCTTCAATGAGCTATCAACTTTTCATTCATCCTGATGAGAATATGCAATAATTCATGATCCTCGGTGATTTCGCTATAGCCTTAAACCCGCAAAACCCGGCGTAATGAATACCCATTTCGCATCGGGTTTTCGATTCGACGAATACGAAGAGGAAACTGAAATCAGCTGAAGGAGTAAAGCTACGTCAGCCTCAAGAAGATGACAAAAGATGACAGTCTACAAAAGAGCCCGTTTGTTTGTGTTTCGTTGATATCTGAAATGGCTGGGCATTGATGTTTGAAATGACTGGGGAGTGTGAGGTGTGTTCTCCGATTCGGCTTGGGGAGGCGTGGCACCTTGCATATCTTTTGAATCTACACTCCTGCCGCACGGCTCTGCACTTCTGCCCCGGATGTCGGGGTCGGGACTCTTGCCAGATGGGGAGCACGACTTAGTTCCTTCACATAGCAAGGTGCTTGTAAGTGACAACTAATGCTCCTCTGGCATATTGAGTCAATCTTATCGATCGCAGTAATTGGGTAGAAATGTACTTTCATATTATCCCTTCTCTGTAGGCATTTCTCAATCCTCTGAAGTAGTTTTCTGCGGATGTTGGATTTTTAACTTTCGATAATGGAATATGTAGGTACCATCGTGTTTAAGCCTCCTCGATCGAACGCTGGCTGGTAGTGTCTGTCCTGAACAAGTCTGTCCATATAGAGGCTGAAAAAATAATTTCTTGGCCCAGTCAAAATGTGGAGGGGACTTGAGCACTTCACTCTCCATGTACTTACCCCGATATCCCCATATTCAAATGTGGTGGATGGATTTCCGAAATAGTAGAGGAGATACCCTTTTGACTTTTAAAATAATAGCATAATTAGCCAGCTTTTCTTTTGTTTTTATGGTTCTTGGCTCTTAGCCTACGTTTTTCAGATTTACTTGACACATTGGTCACAAATTGTCCGTTTGTCTGTTTCCGAATTGTAGGTCTAGGTCCTTTATAGTTTTACATCCGCAGATGACTCACTTTACAACATTCTAGCAGGAAGTAGGAAAACTGTTTCCTTTAACATCAAATAACTACATGTATAATTGGAATTCAAAATAAGGGCCAGAGATCAGCGACCATGAGAATTAGCTGAAGATCAATACCAGATTTCTAAATCACCTGTCCGACTGAAAATCTTAAGTTAGCGTTCTCTTCTCATTACCAATTATTATTGCCTAATTTTCAGAGGTCTCATTTATCATGATATTGCTTCCTCGTGAGCTTCCCAACTTTGCGGTAAAGAACTATGGTTTACCCTTAGGTTGTCCCGACGTTGTCACACTGTCCCAAAAGAATCGACAATGTATATTTTGGGAAAGATCAACTTGATTGTAATATTTTCTATTCCCACGCGATCAAAGGGGAAAAATTATTTCTCTGTTGCCTTCCTACCTCACATTTGCTGCGTTGATTTCGTGGTCCAATTGGGACCTCGGGCTGGATGTTCGTAGTAGCTTTTACATTTAAATCCCTCTAAGCCTAATCACCATTGCTAATGTAAGAATCTGCTCTCAGTATTGATTTCTGATGAATTCAGACATCGCCCCGATCTGATACCTGTTTTCACTTCTTGCTCAGGATCGTACTTACTGGGTAATTGCCAGAACTATAACTTTCATCTCAGATAATCACACAGGTTGATTAAGTCGGAGACTTAGCTGACCACACAGAAATACGAAAATATCGAACTACAATCATAGAGAAGTAGGATTTATAAGAAAAAAAATCGGTCACCCCTATTAGAAGTAGATAAAAAAAACATTGTTAAATTAGTAATCAAAATTCTACTTCTGTTGTTCTCTTTTATTCCATTTTCGTTTCTTATCCAATCCTGCAAAGAAATTTCAGTGCTATTTGGGTGTTTCAAGGGTAGTTTCTTTTGAATCTATTCTCTCTCAAAACTGGTGCCATTATATGGTACTTTGTGGTTTCATTGTTCTCGAGCTTAGAATCTAGCACATGTGAAAGTAAGAAGAAATAAACATGAGTAATCTCCTTACTCAACTCCTAATCCATCGACGTCTATAAGAAAATCAGAAGATTATCCAAGAGTTTAGCGTACTAGGTTGTCGGAAGTTGGAAATTAGGGTTTTTAGGATACTTTCGTAGTACGCAATGGACAAAACTGGCCCAACAGGTGGATCATCCTGAGCTTATACTTCCTTTAAAGTTGTGGCTGTTAAATGAATAAGGATCAAGTGGCTATGTCAAGTTCACAGACTATTTTTCTACACTCAGTCGCCAGTTTCTTGAAGTAGTAGCTGAAGTTATCCAGGTGTACTTCCTATAGTTGCAAGCAATTTCAGCCATAACTTCCACATCTAACGGTTGACTAAGTCTCCATTGATACAAAAGTCTAGAACGTTTCCACTGAGCATAAATTAATGAATAATAGGGCAAATTGATGGTTTCATGTGACCAAATTGAGTATCATAAATGCAAGTGTTTAACAGGAGGAAACGGACAAAGAGAGGCGTGGTAAGAACCATTTCGAATTAGCAGAAACACTAGCATAAATGTAGTAAAGTCTAGCTTGGATTATAATGTTCACCGTCCTAAATTTCAAAGGAGTCCCAATCGCAAGGAAAAAGATATAATAACAGACTAATGTAATTGGTCAATAAACTACTTTCGTGACGTGGAGACATTAGTGAAGTACTTTCAAAAACGATCTTGCATAGTTATTACAAGCAAACGACTTATTCTGCTACATAATTTCTTCTCAAAATGCAAATATCGAAGTGAAAATAAACTTATCGATACTTCCCTTACATAATTCGTAGTCATTGTTTCCTTGTATCAAATAAACTTCTTTTGGTTGACTTGGAATTAATTCTCCTTTCGGCTTTCGGATGTACTCAGAGTTGCGAACCCTGATTTATTGGTTTCTCTTGTGTAGGATACATGCAGTATGGGAATTGCTGATTACCCCCTTTCTCAAAATTCGTGCCCTAAGTCAATTTTGCCATTCTGCAGTAGCGTCGATTCATATTGAGCTTCATTCGTTGCTTTGTTGACAGTCAAGATATAGAATTTAATCTCAAGTAATATCGTTTATTTAAAGAAAGGACAATGTAAAGAATTTCCACCCCTGAGATCATAGGTCCTTAACCTCCTTATTGTTTAGTTTTATGGCCACTTGATCCTTCAGTCCATGGGAAAACGTACCAAATATAATAAAGGAAAAACTATCAGAATCTCCTAATAGAGCGCAAAAGTTTCCTTTCCAAAATAAAACAAAAAGGTCCTGTCCTTCTTTTCGTCTAGAGACTTTCATCTACCGAACTTCACTTCTCCTTGGCTTCAATGCAACAGTCTTGAGAACTGACACTTTGGCTACTTTATTTCGTTATGGTTACATGGTTACACTTGCCCTCACAAACTGTTACATTATGGTCTACTTTCAGATGGCTCCTTTAGAGAAACTATCTGATATTTGTCTCACTCCTTCTGTCAACCATTACCAGTTTTCGCATTGTTCTCTCATTTAGCGTTCGTCGATACACTTTCTGACTCAATCTCCACTCCCTTTTTTTGCATCATATACGAGGTTCCCATGGTCAAATACTTCAAGGAGAGAAACTCAAATATAATGAAGAGAAAGCAACAGTGTCAATCAGATCAGCATGAAATGTTGTTGTTTTCTCCTTTGCCAGTGTCAACTCTTGCACGTCAGTGAATCCAACTTCAGAATATCCATCATGTCTTCAGTGTCATCTGATTGGACTAGAAGTGAGCAGCCGATTCTCACGAACTGTAAATCTGAGGGTGTTGGGTATCGCAAATCAAAATTGTTCTGCGTTCAACCGACGGAGATAATCCCTCTTTTGCAGCTTTTGTTCGTTGCAACCTATATAGCTTAGTCCAGATAATACTCTGTTGTATTTCATCAGTAGTGATAGATGACAACTGATTTTGCACTTTGCACGGTCAAGCATCAAAAAGAATTTCAAAAAACTGACATGAAAAGTAATTGGTTTTTCAATACTTCTATTAAACTGCGGTATTGGGATTGAGTCAGAGACGTGCATTAACAAATGCTGATCTAGACAACACGAAAACTGCTCTTACGTAGGATTGGGAAAAGAATTGTTGTTACGTTCTGGGTGAGCTGTAGTGCATCAGTAGTGGATAACCGTTAATCGAAATGTGATGCAGCGATCATTAATGATCCGTGCTTCACCTGACAACGGTTTAAGGAATTCTCAATATACTTTAGTGGAGATATGGACAATGCTCCGATCTACATTGGTCATAACTTCGCATAGAAACTTTAAACTTGTGGAAGTGGTTAGAATCAAAATTTGAGTTCAAAAATTGGATAGCGGGGAAACAGACGTCCACTAATTCACTTCAATTGCGGACGCTTTTCGCAAATTATATTTGCGTGGTGTTTCAGTCTCGTGATTTCGTACTTGACCTTGTGGCAAGTAAAATTTGTCTGCAGAATGACGTATACAACCGTATTCAGGTACTTCTTTGTATTGTTGGTTCATTAAAGAGAAAAATATGCTGCGCATCCGAAGATGCAGACATTTTTCTCATGCAACTGGCGGTTGAGCATTCTTGTTTCCACATTTGTAAATATGCACCTTTTCAAAACCACTCAAGCAAAATCTTGAATACTCAAAAAGAAAGAAAAAATACGGTCTAAAGTTATTGAATGCAACCAAGGATAGATGAACAATAGAATTACGAACGAGTAACCTGAGCAATATGCGTGGATGACTTATTGCTTTACTCGTTGATCTTCGAGAGAGTTATGCTTGCCAGGATGTTTTGATAAATCTTGATCCAGTTGCTCGCAATATAGTGGTGCTTTCCGACTTCACTACTGTTTTGGAATGATATAGGTTATACATAATACTGTGACGGATTACGGGCCAAAGACAGGAGAGAAATGGAGAACCAAAGCAAATTGAACCCATGCTTATTCATGTTCGAAATACCCCTCCCACATATGCATAAGCGCTGATCTCATGTATTTTCCTCCCTTCAAAACTGTCACACAAGGACAAGTCAAATCGGTTTTGCATGAGTTGTCCCGAGTTCGAGCCTGTGAAAGGTACCCACGCACAAAATTCGAATAGGAATAATGATTACGCTGAGGAAAAGAGTAAAAACTGGTTCTCGCCACCAGTCACAAACTATCTGCTATTTATGTTAGCAATGATACTGATTTCAATTGAAGGCTGGTCTCAATATTGCAAGCACTGCAAAATGCAAGGGTCAAGTATGGGATCTTCGTCTTATTCTCTCATACCGAACTGCGTACTGCGGATGCAAGTTCAGGCTGTATATGTAACACAGTCATTATGCACATGCACATGAATCGTATACTTCACACGCTGCAAATTGCGAATACTAGTACCAACTCCACCGTCTAAAACGTCCTTTTGTTAATTCTCACACAGGTTCACATAATGCAAGTCATGATTTTCCATAATTTAATGAGTTTGGTGGTAAATGCAAGCGTTGTCAAGGCACAATCGTTGTCATTTCGACCACGTTCGCTTCTGCCTATTCTAGTTATTCACTTATTCGGACCAATGGCTGGTAGAGACAGACGGATATCTAGATTTCAGTAGTTTGTTGTATTTGAGAACGGGAAAAGACTTCGAAAACTACGGTGAGGTCATCATGAACCTTAGTAATAAATTCCAGTACAAACTATAATACGGCTGTAGTACAATAACCACCGTCAATGGAAGAGACTTGGTTTCACAAAGCTCAAACTCCTTCACAAATATGCGTACATGGACAATAAATAGTCGTGGTGGTCGATTTGACAGGCCCAGCGTATACATTAGCCCATTTTTAGAGATTATAAACGGTTCTCTGGAAGTGTGGACGTTTAAGAAATTGGCAAACTCCGGAGATGTTACAATCCAAAGCAGGTGGGAAGGAGTACTTTCATATTTTCGAACGACATGGCCAACGCAGAAACCATGATTAATACTTCCAGTTAAACTTCCGATTATTTGATAAATTCAGGTAATATTATCAACAATGGTCACTTCGTTAAAACTATGACCTGAACTCTGATATAGAGTTTGGCATCCAGTTTCACAATAATTGTATTGTTAAATTTTCCGGCTCTTCAGGATCTTCTATCAATCAACTAGACTCACTTCGTAATGATGGTTCTACTAGCATCAGGCATTGAAAATTCAGAGGTGGCTCGTCATTAAAAGGTACCACATATTGAGTGCTTGTGCAATCTTCTGTCTTCACTCAGCACGCTCCACGTTTGGCGATTATCTTCCTCTATATTATTATTGATGATCAAGTCCATCCTGAGGCATTGAAGCTTCAGCCTTCCATGCAATTAACTAAGAGAACAGGAAGTGTCCTCTACAAAGTCCTCTACAACCTACATCCTCAACTATACCTTAACTTGAAAAGAAGAGACAGGGAGGCTTTTCCCTCTCAGCATTCTTAAATGCAATTAACACTAATATATACTCGGTAGGACACAGGTGGTACCTACTTTGCCTAATTCAAACTTTATTGATTATTCGGTACAGTAATCTCCAATCTAGCGTTCCATTTCAAAGTTCGGGCGCAAGAATGTTGCATCGCGTACCAGACCGACAAAAGAAGAAAGTACATGAGCAAGCAAAAAATTGTTATTGCCACAGCAGTTGAAATTGGTTAAAATGAAACAAATGGGGTGGTAAAAAATGATTTCGCCCAGGATCGAACTGGGGACGTTCTGCGTGTTAAGCAGATGCCATAACCAACTAGACCACGAAACCATTTGTTGTTGAAAACCAAATTAATTAAACTATCATCAAAAGAATTGATTCTAAAATTCCAACACCGTTATTTCAGCAGCTACACTAACAGGTCTATGATTACATAAGTATTCCATGATATAGAACCTAGTAAACGTTATTTTAAGAAAAAAATCAGCCATTTTCCTTTAACCACTGTTGATAGAACCATTAACATGATATTATAGTATGGTACCAGACAATTACTATATCATGATTAAAAAGAGTTTTTCAAAGAATAGAGTTTCACCACCGCCTTGTTCGTATTATTAAGCACGAGACCAGCGTCAAATCTAGTTTCAATTATGTGAACTTTGGCAACCTACTAATTATAGCTCTTAATTAGCCTGTCAATCAATTTCAACGTACATTGGCATCGCTGGTACGTTACGTTCATCGTCGACTAAAGAGTCAGATTACTGCCACTCCGGCCACATGATGTGCTTTATCAACACCCAATATTATTGTTAGGACCTAAGTTAAAGCTGGATTTTTGGTCTTCGCAACTATACATGGTATTTTCTGGAAGCAGCAGCTTGTCTAGTCAGTGGCGAGAGATTTCGTGACAGCATCACAACACCCTCGTTAGAAATTTCTATAAATCTATGGCTATTTTAATAACGCGAGAGTAGGTTGTTAGGCAGAAACGTGTCTTTAAGAAACGCTAATCAAGAAACCATCTAAAAACTGGCTCATCAGTAGTAATCGAAGACAAAAGGATTCCCGGATATACGGTTGAACTTCACACATTTAGACGGTAGAAGTGATGTAATACCACAGTTTGTCATCGCGTAGTGTTTAGATGGAGGTCATCATACCTAACCTTAAGTAGGACCTACGTTTTTGGCAGTAAAAAGGTTTTTGTATTTCCCTTCTTTATACATACAATACTTCAGACCATGTTACATTATATAGAATTTGTTTCGTGCTGCTTCAAAGAAAAATTAATGCGGTCACCATAAGATTAAGCAAACTTTGAGGATTTTCTGAGTCCACAAAAGATTCCTTATGGAGGGATGTAGATGCCCAGTAAAGCTATGGGGAAACGGCATCTCAACAAAGCAGAGTTTTAGTCACTGAGTAAGCGGGCTTTTGAGTTTGTAATGAGGCATAGTCCCAGAATCCATCATACCGATGTTTTAAAATTGAAAGTGAACTCTAGTTGACAAATGAGATTATGGAAAAAGGTGGTGACCTTCCATTTCGTAAGACATAGAGTTTGATGTTGAACTTGACATAAGGTGTAGTATAGAAGCTAATTGATGAAGATTAAAGGTGTAGGAAAACAGTTTTGGATCAAGGATGTCATAAAATTCTAGGTACTCATGCCGAAAGCTAAAATTCCAGTAGTAGCTTCCCTTTATCGTTAAGATGGAAAGCAATGCATTAGTTCTCCTTTCTTTTTGTTATTTTAACTATATCAATAATGAAATTTTGCAAAATTAAACTTATAAGATGGATGGTACCGTTCGTAAGAGTTACAGTCAACAAAGATGCGATAGTTCGGTAAAGAAAATAGTAGTTTGGTTACAAACAAATTTATAGAATAATCTTACTCTCAAATGAGTAAAAGAATTGGAATGAAGAAAAGATCTCATTTTTGCTTTGATCATTAGGACTTTGAATCACAACTTAACCTTCATAATGAGGGTATCATTTCGATGGTTGTATGCCGGATATTGATGACGAAGTGGACAATATCACCATATCTTTAAAAAGATCCAAATACGATTCCAAGACTTATCTAATTCATGGGTACAGGTGAAATGATGAACTTGATATTTCGCTGTTTATTCTCGAATAAAACTCTATTTTTGCGGTGACTTCGCAATAATTTTGTTCTGCAGTAGATAAGGATTTGTGCGTAATTATTGTGAAAATAAAGCTGAACAAGAAATGTTCAAGAATATCATAAGTCGAATAAAGACTTTGAGAAGAAAAATTTCAAGTTAGGAAGATATTAAATCGTTGCACAAGCCACTCAATAGTCTTTTAATTGTACGTATTAGTTAGCATTCAAACATTGCGGCTTTATTGTACATCGGCAATACCGCGTCTAGCCATGCTGATGGAGTAAATTAGCAGAAACATTACGATACTTCGACTCTTCTGGTGAAAATATTCCTCTTAATTCATATTTTGCCACTTATTAAGAATATATCTAATAACTTCTTGGGTGTTTTTGAGTGAGTTAGATGAGTCGCAGATAATAATCACTATGGAGCATCTTTGCTCATTTTCTCTTCTGCTCATAAATTGTAACCGTTGTAGTTAATATACGAGACTAAGCAATATCATTGAAAATAGTACGGATCATGGTCATTAATCCTTCTGATTACTCTTTCTGGAAACGCTACAGCTGTCTTGATTGGTGTCCAGTAACATACTTGAATGATTGTTAAAATTCAGCGTGGGTCACTTTGCAACTGTCTTCTTTCTCTATTTCTTGTAATGCTGTGTCTGTTGCCTGGGATTAGTATTGAATGATTCATACAGCATGTCAACTTTTCAAGGGCTTCTTGAAGCTCCGCATCGATCTCAAAATCCAATCAGAATCAAAGTAACCAAAAACTCCGATTCGAGCATATTCACTTCTCAAATTACCTGCAAAATGACGCACCTACGTACCAATCCTAAGCATTATCACGACAACTTATCTGTTACCTAACCAAAGACTCCAAGAGCAGGAAATAGCTTCCTCAATTTGGAAGATGTGTTACCATTCCTGCCGTTTTTATTTTTTTCTTTACCTGCAGTTGACTGATGCGCGTGAATTCCTGCCAAAACTTTATTATGCACCTTTATTCCTATACAAACCAACATCTGAATGAACGTGCATTGCGTCTGGAAACTGTCAAGGGTAGAAATAAGAGACATGGTCATAGTCCATCAAATTAGCTTTGAATGAGACACTCCGAATTTATGAGCAATAGAATTCCAAGCCCTGAGTTGTGAGAAAGGTCAATTTTTATTAACGAAATGTACAACGTGCTACAATAATCTTAGATTTGCATAAGTGCTAATAATGGTTACCTTTCTTCCAAGACATAAGTACACGCGCAGGATATTGCTCAAATTTTGAACTTCATAGTAACTTTTGTGTAATATTGATAATTGAACGGTTGTAGCCTGTAAAGGTCATTAGGTGCCTCAACAATGATCTCATCTTATTTGCGAGCACTAGGATAATCCCGCAGACCAACCAATTTGACAACAACTGAGAGTGTAACTTACGAAATTATTTGTTTAAGTGTACCATTATATTTGCTTCTGCACAACTAGCAGCAGCTCTTCGAGGCTTAATTTAAGGGTTATGCACGTGAAGTGGGAGATGAGGACAATTCTCCTGTAGGGGAAAAAATCTTGAGCACTTGTCCTCACTGCAAATGCAGAAGCAGATCGAAGGAATACACAGAGCGTTCATGTCACAAGCTCCAAATGATCATGCACAATGGAAGTTTCAATATGACCACGAAGCAGCCGAGGCAAGAAAGATGGACGTATGATTGCATCAACAGGGCGTTCCGTGAGCGATCTAGTAAAAATTTATTCCTTGAAATATTAACATAGAAAGGGAATCACTTACTGAATGTTCTTGAGGTATATGGTGAGTGAGAGATTGATACTGCGTCTCATGAGATTATAAAATGTTAGTTCCGATGGTCATGTGTGCGCAGTATAATGTTTCCTATGCATGAATTTGCAACTGCATTAATATCAAAGTAAGCTGCTTTAACTGAAACCACGGCTCTCCTAAATACCATATAAAAGGATGTGAAACTCTTACATTTTCTAAAATAGTGCTCTCTATGATTTTGCATGAGTTTGTGAGTTTGGCACTTCTAGCCACCGTCGTACAAGCGGCTACTACAACGGTTTCAACAACATCGACATTCCCCTTTACCAGTTACTCGCAAAGTTCTACAGACCAATGGCTCATAGAGACAGACGGGTCTTTGACTTTCAGCAGTATTCTGAACTTGAAAACAGGCAAAAACTTCGAAAATTATGGCGATGTGATCATGAACGCTAACCCAGGTGCTACTTTGGAAATGGATTCCTTAACTAATTATGAAACCGGTTCGGTTAAGATAGCTGCCTCTGGAGGAAGCTTAACATTTCAGAGCTCTAACACATATACCAACCAGGGCTTATGGGTCATGTCAACACCTGGCGATTTAGAAGTCGATTTGACTGATTCCCTGTACACTTTACTCAACTCTGGTTCCTTGACATATGAATCGGGTGGCGACATGGCTATTTCTGTTTCGAAAGTTTTCATAAACTCAGAAGAAGTTAGTTTCACTGCTAGTGGAAAGGGAACGTTCTCCTTCTCTAGTGATTTTACCAACTCAGGAACCATGATTGTAACTTCTAGTTCTGTATCTGATACCTTTAAGATCTCGGACACTTTTGTCAATGATAATTATTTTGTTTATAATTATGGTCTGAACTCTGGTACTGCTTTCAGTCTCTCCAGCTTGTTGTCCACTTACACGAATAACGGAATCATGAATATTTATGGATCCACTGGTTCTACAAACATGAACCAAGATGGACCCATTGTGAACGATGGTTCCATTTGTCTCAGACATACAACTTATAATGGTGGAGCAAAGCTTTCAGGAACTGGTTGTTGGGTTTTAGCTGATTCTTCTGTTTTCACTCAGCATGTTGCTCGTTTGGCTAATACGCAGACAATTGTTTTCAATGATACTTCTGCTTCGATCCGTGTTTCGAGTGTGGGGTTGGGTTCACATTATACTATTTATGGAGTCCAGAACGGTATGACTTTCCTTACCTCATCACTTCTAATTGGCAGTGTTGTTTACTCTCCATTCACAGGTATCTTGACATTGACACTGGGTCTTCTTTCAACAACCTATGATATAGGTTTAGGATACGATCCCACAGGTTTTACCGTATCCAGCAACAATGTGAGATATGTTGGAAACGATCCTGTTAAAAGAGACATTCCTGGGGAATGTATTTGTGAACCACAGGAGCAATCGTCGTCCGTTTTCTCATCATCTGCAAGCTCCTCGTCAAGCATCTCGGAAACATCATCCGAGGCTACTTCGTCTCAGTCATCTGAAGCTACTTCGTCTCAGTCATCTGAAGTTTCTTCGTCTCAGTCGTCCGAGGCTTCATCGTCTCAGTCGTCCGAGGCTTCATCGTCTCAGTCGTCCGAGGCTTCATCGTCTCAGTCGTCCGAGGCTTCATCGTCTCAGTCATCTGAAGCTACTTCGTCTCAGTCATCTGAAGCTTCTTCGTCTCAGTCGTCCGAGGCTTCATCGTCTCAGTCGTCCGAGGCTTCATCGTCTCAGTCGTCCGAGGCTTCTTCGTCTCAGTCGTCCGAGGCTTCTTCGTCTCAGTCGTCCGAGGCTTCATCGTCTCAGTCGTCCGAGGCTGCTTCGTCTCAGTCGTCCGAGGCTTTATCGTCTCAGTCGTCCGAAGCTTCGCCTCAGTCATCTGAAGCTTCATCATCTCACCCCGCTTCTGCCTCCAACTCTCAAACTGAGCAGTCGACGGCCCCTTCTGTGCAAACTTCTCAATCAGTCGAGGAATCTCAGGCACTTAATTCTAATACTGAGTACACTACCACTTGGACCACCACCAACTCTGATGGATCTGTTGAAACTGACTCTGGAGTTGTTATTGTGACTACTGACTCCGCAGGTGTTCTCACCACGAGCACTTCTAAGCTTTCTCCAGCTCAGTACACCACCACCTGGACCACCACCAACTCTGACGGATCTGTTGAAACTGATTCTGGAGTTGTTTTTGTGACTACTGATTCTGCAGGTGTTCTTACCACGAGCACTTCTAAGCTTTCTCCAGCTCAGTACACTACTACTTGGACCACCACCAACTCTGACGGATCTGTTGAAACTGATTCTGGAGTTGTTATTGTGACTACTGACTCCGCAGGTGTTCTTACCACGAGCACTTCTAAGCTTTCTCCAGCTCAGTACACTACTACTTGGACCACCACCAACTCTGACGGATCTGTTGAAACTGATTCTGGAGTTGTTATTGTGACTACTGATTCTGCAGGTGTTCTCACCACAAGCACTTCTAAGCTTGCTCCAGCTCAGTACACTACCACTTGGACCACCACCAACTCTGACGGATCTGTTGAAACTGATTCTGGAGTTGTTTTTGTGACTACTGATTCTGCAGGTGTTCTTACCACGAGCACTTCTAAGCTTTCTCCAGCTCAGTACACTACTACTTGGACCACCACCAACTCTGACGGATCTGTTGAAACTGATTCTGGAGTTGTTATTGTGACTACTGACTCCGCAGGTGTTCTTACCACGAGCACTTCTAAGCTTTCTCCAGCTAAGTACACCACCACCTGGACCACCACCAACTCTGACGGATCTGTTGAAACTGATTCTGGAGTTGTTTTTGTGACTACTGATTCCGCAGGTGTTCTTACCACGAGCACTTCTAAGCTTTCTCCAGCTCAGTACACTACTACTTGGACCACCACCAACTCTGACGGATCTGTTGAAACTGATTCTGGAGTTGTTATTGTGACTACTGATTCTGCAGGTGTTCTCACCACAAGCACTTCTAAGCTTGCTCCAGCTCAGTACACTACCACTTGGACCACCACCAACTCTGACGGATCTGTTGAAACTGATTCTGGAGTTGTTATTGTGACTACTGATTCTGCAGGTGTTCTTACCACAAGCACTTCTAAGCTTGCTCCAGCTCAGTACACTACTACTTGGACCACCACCAACTCTGACGGATCTGTTGAAACTGATTCTGGAGTTGTTTTTGTGACTACTGATTCTGCAGGTGTTCTCACCACAAGCACTTCTAAGCTTGCTCCAGCTCAGTACACTACCACTTGGACCACCACCAACTCTGATGGATCTGTTGAAACTGACTCTGGAGTTGTTATTGTGACTACTGACTCCGCAGGTGTTCTTACCACAAGCACTTCTAAGCTTGCTCCAGCTCAGTACACTACTACTTGGACCACCACCAACTCTGACGGATCTGTTGAAACTGATTCTGGAGTTGTTTTTGTGACTACTGATTCTGCAGGTGTTCTCACCACAAGCACTTCTAAGCTTGCTCCAGCTCAGTACACTACCACTTGGACCACCACCAACTCTGATGGATCTGTTGAAACTGACTCTGGAGTTGTTATTGTGACTACTGACTCCGCAGGTGTTCTTACCACGAGCACTTCTAAGCTTTCTCCAGCTCAGTACACCACCACCTGGACCACCACCAACTCTGATGGATCTGTTGAAACTGATTCTGGAGTTGTTTTTGTGACTACTGATTCTGCAGGTGTTCTTACCACGAGCACTTCTAAGCTTGCTCCAGCTCAGTACACTACCACTTGGACCACCACCAACTCTGACGGATCTGTTGAAACTGATTCTGGAGTTGTTTTTGTGACTACTGACTCCGCAGGTGTTCTTACCACGAGCACTTCTAAGCTTTCTCCAGCTAAGTACACCACCACCTGGACCACCACCAACTCTGACGGATCTGTTGAAACTGATTCTGGAGTTGTTTTTGTGACTACTGATTCCGCAGGTGTTCTTACCACGAGCACTTCTAAGCTTTCTCCAGCTCAGTACACTACTACTTGGACCACCACCAACTCTGACGGATCTGTTGAAACTGATTCTGGAGTTGTTATTGTGACTACTGATTCTGCAGGTGTTCTCACCACAAGCACTTCTAAGCTTGCTCCAGCTCAGTACACTACCACTTGGACCACCACCAACTCTGACGGATCTGTTGAAACTGATTCTGGAGTTGTTATTGTGACTACTGATTCTGCAGGTGTTTTTACCACAAGCACTTCTAAGCTTGCTCCAGCTCAGTACACTACTACTTGGACCACCACCAACTCTGACGGATCTGTTGAAACTGATTCTGGAGTTGTTTTTGTGACTACTGATTCTGCAGGTGTTCTCACCACAAGCACTTCTAAGCTTGCTCCAGCTCAGTACACTACCACTTGGACCACCACCAACTCTGATGGATCTGTTGAAACTGACTCTGGAGTTGTTATTGTGACTACTGACTCCGCAGGTGTTCTTACCACGAGCACTTCTAAGCTTTCTCCAGCTCAGTACACTACCACTTGGACCACCACCAACTCTGACGGATCTGTTGAAACTGATTCTGGAGTTGTTATTGTGACTACTGATTCTGCAGGTGTTCTCACCACAAGCACTTCTAAGCTTGCTCCAGCTCAGTACACTACCACTTGGACCACCACCAACTCTGACGGATCTGTTGAAACTGATTCTGGAGTTGTTATTGTGACTACTGATTCTGCAGGTGTTCTTACCACAAGCACTTCTAAGCTTGCTCCAGCTCAGTACACTACTACTTGGACCACCACCAACTCTGACGGATCTGTTGAAACTGATTCTGGAGTTGTTTTTGTGACTACTGATTCTGCAGGTGTTCTCACCACAAGCACTTCTAAGCTTGCTCCAGCTCAGTACACTACCACTTGGACCACCACCAACTCTGATGGATCTGTTGAAACTGACTCTGGAGTTGTTATTGTGACTACTGACTCCGCAGGTGTTCTTACCACGAGCACTTCTAAGCTTTCTCCAGCTCAGTACACCACCACCTGGACCACCACCAACTCTGATGGATCTGTTGAAACTGATTCTGGAGTTGTTTTTGTGACTACTGATTCTGCAGGTGTTCTTACCACGAGCACTTCTAAGCTTGCTCCAGCTCAGTACACTACCACTTGGACCACCACCAACTCTGACGGATCTGTTGAAACTGACTCTGGAGTTGTTATTGTGACTACTGATTCTGCAGGTGTTCTCACCACAAGCACTTCTAAGCTTGCTCCAGCTCAGTACACCACCACCTGGACCACCACCAACTCTGATGGATCTGTTGAAACTGATTCTGGAGTTGTTTTTGTGACTACTGATTCTGCAGGTGTTCTCACCACAAGCACTTCTAAGCTTGCTCCAGCTCAGTACACCACCACCTGGACCACCACCAACTCTGATGGATCTGTTGAAACTGATTCTGGAGTTGTTTTTGTGACTACTGATTCTGCAGGTGTTCTTACCACGAGCACTTCTAAGCTTGCTCCAGCTTCCGAGGTCACCAGCTCAGGATCATCCACTATTTCTGCTGAACCAACTTCTTTGTCCACTGCATCACCATTGATTAATCCGGCAGGTTTGGTTGGGCTTGACATCATCACTGATATTTCAGTTCATGACAATTCTACTGGTAGTTTTATCGGCTACAAAGATGATCTTTTCACCGTTGTTGTTACACTTAAAAGTGCAAGTTCAATTCCATTGGGTTCAATTACTCAATTTACTGTCCCAGAAGTCTTCTACGGTAACTTGAATCCATTTGAGGTTTACTCCGGTGATGGCGAATATGTGGGGACTATCTCGAGTGATGATTCTAACGTTTTCACCATCGTCTTCGATGGTAAATTTGGTCTGACTCACACTGATATTGAAGCTGCTTTTACTTTCAATGTTAAGTTGAGATACACCACGGCGCTCACCAAGCGTGCAGAGTTGTCGTTGGATCTTAGTAGACCAGTGGCTCAGCCATTTGTTTTCACCACTGTTTCATCTGCGTTCACTTCTATCATCTTTTTCCCTGATGTTTCTTTGGATGGTATTGTTGGCAAAGTGCTTATTGGCGATGTCTACGTATTTGTTGGGGATGCCCTTTCTGGCGCATCCAATTCTGCTATTTCCACTGGATACTCTGCACCATTCTCATACTGGAACAACACTGTTACTGCCACTGAGACTGGCACATCTCTCGTCACTGTCACTTCCTGTGCTAATGGTAACTGTCATGGAACTTCCAAGCTGACTTCGAAGGCTTCATCTGCTGTTGCACCAACTACGGTCTCGGTAACCAAGGATCTGACCGTGATTGTGACCATCACTTCTTGCTCTAATCACGTCTGTGTTCCAACCACGTCTAAGGCTTTGGCTTCCATTGCAACCACCACTGTCCACGGCGAGGTTGTCTTGTACACCACTTACTGTCCACTTAGCAGTGAGACCGGTGAGAAGGCTGCCCAGGAGACTTCTGGATCCGCCAACTCTGGATCCAACTCGGGCTCTAACGCTGGTTCTGCCAACGCTGGCTCTAACGCTGGTTCTGCCAACGCTGGTTCCAACTCTGGCTCCAACGCTGGTTCCAACTCTGGCTCCAACGCTGGTTCCAACTCTGGCTCCAACTCTGGCTCCAACGCTGGTTCCAACTCTGGCTCCAACGCTGGTTCCAACTCTGGCTCCAACGCTGGTTCCAACTCTGGATCCAACTCGGGTTCTAACGCTGGTTCTGCCAACGCTGGTTCTAACGTCGGTTCTAACGCTGCATCTGGAGCAAATGTCCAATATGACACAGGTATATCGACTTTGATTACTGCTACCAAGGTTAGTCCACAAACTACACAGTCTACATCTTCTACGTCCGGTAATACAGGTCCGGCTGTATCTGTCAACGAGAATAGCGCTCGCGGAAGTGTCAACACCAGTTCTTTCACTGCTATTTTCATTGGATTGTTGTCTCTTCTTACTACTTTTGTTTAGTTGGACTGAACATTTTCCTTATCGATATCATTTTCCGAGTTTCTTTGGGCATTTACATTCTTCATGTTTTCTCTCATTTTCATTCTTAGCTTCACTTTCATAATTTTTAATACCATTTTCTTAAAGTTATAACACCTTATCCTTGGGAAGGTAGAGCTTTTTCTGGCCCATCATAGCTCCTTCTACAGGCAATGGTTTGGATAAAGTAAGGGATCTCAAGAAGTGCACATTTGGTGTGGTAGTCTGATGTGGTAGTGTGAAAAAACTTTATGGGGGCAGGAATTTGACTTTTGATAGAACTTGGGGCAGTACGCTTTCAATGATACGCATATTGGCACATTCTTTTCTATCCGAGTTGTAAATAAAAACCACCACAGGGACCTCATGCATTTAAATAATGAGTGGTGCCAAGGGAAATTCTTCATTTCAATTTTTATTTAGCCCCGGATACTCATCGAACGGTTAAAAAATGCTGGGGCAGATGGGCTTAACCCGACAGTCCTTGCCCCAGTCTGTGTCGCTTAATATAATTCTCAGATTCAAGCACAAGTCACTCTTCACGTCGTAATTCGAGCTACGAAAAACCTGTCTCGTCGCATATAAAATATGTTCTTAATATCTCATCTCATGTTCGCTGGATGAGGTGGTAAGTTTATTGAGCGTAATAACAATAACAATTTGTTGATTTTATCGCAGTAATCCCAGATTTTGCGAATCCACTTCCCTTATATTGCACGCAACATACATCTATCTTACTGGGCACTTTTAAAATTTTATTAACAACGAAGTTCATAGCAATCAAATCATTTTCAAGTGTACGTCTGTACAGTCGAGCTGTATTACACTCAAGTGGGATTGTCTTGAGAGTTGTGATTTTAAAGTCAGTCGTGCAATCAACTTCCTGAGAATTTGCTGTATCCAGGGCAAAGGCAAAAACGGGAAGGATAGCCTCTTCCCCTGAAGTTCTATACAAGCAAAAATATTTCGAATAGCATCAGGCACGTATTCAGTTTCTTAATACCCAGATGATCTCGCATTTCACAAACCATTTCTTTGCACTTCAGTGGACGGACGCTCGTGCACTAAAATATTATGGTAATCACTTGTCAGTAGACTTCATTCCAATAGAATTGTTCCACATGGAGATGTCGAGATCAAGGAAAGATGCTTTCTTGCCTTCTCCTCAATCTGGTGAGGGGACTTTAGAAATTGTATGCAAATATAACCAAGGTTGCGGTTTATTAGAATAAGTTTGCTTGTAATACTACGATAGGGGGATGTTAGTCAGAAATGTCTATTGAACAAACGCTGTTTAAAGAAACAATGACAAACCGGCTTTTAATTAATTAAAGACAATAGAATCAGATAGAAAATGGGTGGCAAATTAGTCGGGCAGCCGATTAGGCTACACAGCAAGTCCTCGTATGGTATCTCTTGAGGAGTCACCTTATCTAATAATAAGATCTAGGGTTTCAGTGATAGAGTCTTTTGTACATTCTACATTTAGACAGAAATTGCTAAGTAGTATTGGCAAAAACCAAAGATTAAATTATTTCGCAACAACAACTGTTTAATTATACAGCATATTTCACCGATGTATTGGGGTATTGGTTTCGACAGTGATGTAATTGCAAAATAATTAGAGCCTTACTGAATAAATATAAAAGCTATGTCTGATAATCTAGTTAGCCATATATAAAAAAATTAGTATGAACTTAGCGGAAGAAACTCCACCCAATGAAATGTACAATAATGATGCGTTTGAAGCATGATAAGTTCAATTATGTAAACTAGTCATCAGTTTTGCAATTCTTATGTTGTATATGAAGCAGAATTCAAATTCATTCATATCTACTATTGGAAGTCTGGTCTTTCACCAGGAGCCAAGACATCTTCCTCTTTAACTATGAATATTTTTCTGCCTAGACTTCAGTTACAATTTCCAATCTCATTTAAGACATCTACTAACTAATAATCAGTTAATATCAATGTCTTTCAGAAACTTTATCATAAGGTTTCTCTTATACATGTTCATGATGTTGCTCAGGTTGTCATATATGTGCTGTTGAAGCAGAATTTAGTCAGAGACGTGTCATAAGGAAACAATAATCTAGATAGCAACGCTACAAAGGTGTTTTCAAATAGTGAATTGGAAACAGGGAACCTTTTGTATCGCCTAGTCATCCCTGAGGCAGTGTTCAGCCCGACATGGTTTACCAGTAGAATAGATGCGGATGACCATGGGGAACCATTGCATCACCGATAGCACTACGACTAGGCAATTGCAGACGAATATAGAGAGAATTGCAAGAACATAAAGAGTTAACAAATAGAATCAAGTTAGATGGCGATTTTTTCAAGGAGGTTGATAAGTAAAAGATGAAAAATAGTTGACAAATTGGAAGAGAAATGATGAAGTAATACTCGATCTGCTGTAATTATACCCTTTTCTTAGCACTCACTACAACAACTTGCTCTTGCTTGGCTCCTTGTAGCACTTGTTACAGACGGAAAGGAATACTTCTCGAAAGTTGAAGATTTGAATGAAAGCAATGCGACGGGAATTTTACTGCACTGTGTATCATGCTACCCATGATCAAAGAGTTGCAGAAAAAAGGTCGCTAACCAAAATTCTGCTATGGTTAGAAGAAGAACAGCATATTTAATGACGAGATTGAGGGTTCATGGAAACAAAAATCTTTGCCTAGTGAGATACTATTACATTTACCTGGGCAAAGTAATAAGGAGGAAAGAACAGACGGTAAATCCGACTGCGCGAAAAGGATTTATTTCCGTAGGTAGATAGAAGGTTCTGTAATGCTGATGAGAGGCATGACTAAGTCGAGAGGGTAATAGTTCAATTCCCTTATTCCGCTCAATAACGCTATCGAGTAAAAGCGTTTTGACTAGCTCGCTACCTGTATGAATAACAAAAACAAAGAAATATCAAGAAACTGTCGAGCCGATAGTCCCAAGACGAGGATCGTGGAGTCCTAAGTCATGATCGTTGAGTCATAATTTCATAATAACTCAACCCCTGGAAACTTGTATCAACAACACTACATCCCTTCAGTCACATTCATAATCATGCAAACAACGGCATACACCTCATTCACCAACACTCACCATAACATACATATCATCCAAGGTACCAAACACATAGGCAATGAGGTCGCGGAAAATTTCCCCGTCCTGTTGCTATATATCCCGCCAATCCCCGTCCCCTCCCGTCCTAAGAATGCCTTCCTCTCTCCAAGGGCGAATGTTGGATGAGAAGGCCTATTGTAGCCCCCGGGGTTGGACATATGGTGGCCGCGCGCTAAGCGTTCGGTTGCGGCCATATCAAGTGGAAAATACTGTTTCCCGTCCGATCAACGTTAGTCAAGCCACTTAGAGCCACAGTGAGTAATACAGTGGGAGACCATGTGTGAAATTGTGGTGCTGCAATCTTTTTTTGGAGCCAGTGCGGGAGGCAGTGCGCAGCACGGCCG